>OX276341.1:29174637-31674637 GCA_946251885.1 Cosmia pyralina | reverse complement strand
AGGAGAGTTGAAGTTAATTTAAGTTAGAAAAACTGTATATAGGTAGAGTGATTATTTTATTATTTATGTATTGTCTACTAAGTACAATAATTTGAAGGATTTAATAAAAAAATATTAACTAATGTTTTATCAATTTTCTACATTTTTAGGGTTCCGTACCTCAAAAGGAAAAAACTCAAACTCAAAGCATTTATTTCAATTAAACCAATTACAGGCACTTTTGAATTGTCAAGGACGGAACCCTTATAGGATCACTTGTGTGTCTGTCCGTCTGTCTGTCCGTCTGTCACAGCCAATTTACTCCGAATCTAATGGACCGATTAAGTTGAAATTTGGTACACATATGAATTTCTGTGACCCAAACACGGACGGGTAAAGTAAATAAATGAATTTTGAATATAGAGGTCACTTTTGGGGGGCAAACAAGAAAAGTTAAAAAAAAAAGTATTGCAAACTACACCATGTGGCATGTCAAATAAAAAGGCCATGAGGGTCTCAAATATATTTTTTTTATAATTTTAAAATATTTTTTTTAAAGTTATTTAAGAAAATAGACGAAAATTGACCATCCCCCCCCCTTATCTCCGAAACTACTGAGCAAAAAATTTTGAAAAAAATACAGAAAATAGATCTTTACCTGTAGATTACATGAAACCTATAAGAAGTATGTGGTCTTAAAATAACATGGTAAATCTATCAATATTGTGAGTACAAACTTACATTTACAGTTGGAATGTATGGGAGAACATGTTTTTCAACTACAATGTTAAGTTTGTTCTTAAGATAAAATTCATCCCAACTACGGAACCCTTCATTGTGCGTGGTCCAACACGCACTTGGCCGGTTTTTTATTTTTAGTGGTGTAATGGTCTTAAAGCACTAATCCTTTTTGCGCCTTTTCTTGACTGAGTGGCCAGGCTGTTACAATATCACCTAAACTGTTTGTTCATCGTACTCAACGACCATGGTCGTTGATCGTACTCTACCTCGTACTATTATCACTTAATACAATTGAGAACAAAATATTATTGAATGCCAAAAATCGTAAGTATACTTAGATTTTTCGTGTGTCTCGATACACACAAGTAAAACACTTGAGAATCATTTAACTTGTTTTTATTTTTTATTTTTACGATGGTAATTAATTACCATTAACATTTATGAGATTCAGTCATTCAGTTGATGTCACTTAATACAAAATATGTACACTCACAATTTAGGCTGAAACAAACGGTAGAGCATGCTCATTTAGTACATTTGGCATTTAAATGTTAAAAATCCAAAATTTTGCACTTAGCACTTTTGTCTTCTAGATATGTCTTCTTAGGGCGTCCCTTTCCAGCGTTTCCACTCACATCTGCCTTTATATTCCAGTTTTATACACTTCAAAAACATAAGAATTACCTTTGACGTTAATATTTAAATAATCCCACAACGTGCCACGTCTGCCTTTCAAGAGTAACATCAAAACGGCATACCCAATGTAGATGAGAATTTTATTGCCTTTCGGAGAAATTATTCTTTGTGAAAAGTTTCAATTTAATAATCTTCCTGCTTTACTCTGTAAGAATATTAAGCAGAAAACGTACATTTTCAGCTTGAGATGGAACAAATCCTTTTGTGTTAAATTGTAATCAATAAAAAATACACTTCTGGACACATCTATTGGCCCACCTTAGAGTTTAGGTTTCGATGGCCCCTACCGAAATATGATTGCTAGATTGAACAAAAACTGTTGATGCAGTTTTAAACCTGATACATTTTACCATCTTTTTCGATCGTATTGTTTTAAATTTGAATTCAGAATACCATACGACATGGAGCTACGCCTAACAAGTCGGATATGCGCCTTGTTAAAGGCAATTGATTTTTGAATAAAAAACATGTTTTATCAAATAAAGGTTTAATTTAATAACGCGTGTTGCCTCCATGGGCATCTACCACAGCTCTCATACAATTAGGCATAGAGTTTATCAACCGCTCTATGAAATTTTGAGGGATCATCTCCCATTCCTCTTCTATGGCAGTTTTGAACTCCTGCATCGTCTGGGCAACTGGCTGACGAGCCCTAACACGTCTTTTTAGCTCGTCCCACATGTGCTCAATGGGGTTCATGTCTGGGCTTCTGGCTAGCCAGTCCATAACTGTGATGTTCACATCCCGAAGATATTCCCTGACGATGCCGGCCGCATGGGCTCTTGAATTATCATGCATAAAAAGGAAATTTGGGCCCACATAGTCCGCGTATGGTATCACGTGAGGTTCTAAGCACTCACGAATGTACCTTTCAGCATTTAATGTTGGCAGCCGTGGTCCTGTAACAACCTCAAGTTGAGTTTTGCCGCTCGCGGATACACCGCCCCAGACAGTCCATGAGCCACCGCCATAAGCAACCCTCTCTTCAAAGCAGCATTGTGCGAAACGCTCTCCCTTACGTCGGTAGACCTTCTTCCTTCCATCATTGCCATGTAACACAATTTTAGACTCATCAGAAAAGAGTACACGGCTCCAATCTTGCTGTGTCCAATTTAAATGACTGCGTGCGAAATGAAGGCGCGCTGTTCGGTGGGCTCGCGTTAGTTTGGGGCCATTAGCTGGCTTGAGTGCTACCATATCGCGTTCTTTTAACCTTCTCCGAACAGTTCGAGCGCTCACAGATACTCCGTGGAAGTCGCGAAGTTGGTTTTGTATCTCAATGGAAAGGTGACGATTTCTCAAGCTGGTCGTCACGATGAATCGATCCTGCCTTTCAGTTGTGACCCGAGATCGTGGCCTTCCTTGGCGACGAACAAAGCCGCCAGTCTCTAGGTACCTCCGATAAACATTTCGGACCGCAGATCGACTTAAATTAAGTTGAGCACTCACGTTTCTTTGGCTGTGTCCGGCCTGAATAAGTGCCACAGCTTGGGCGGCGACTTCAGGTGAAGTATCCATAGATTATTGATAGAACCTCACCTTAATGTTAAGAATAAGTAATGTTTGTTGCAAAACCAAAGATATCAATCACTTTTTCAAGAATTAAATCCAAGTAAACCAATAAAACCAAGTTTTCTTAGTATTCGATTGTTTGATATCAACAAACAGGCCCCAAATTGTCTTTTGTTTCTTTAAATTCTGTGTTCGAAATTCAAAAAAAGACTATTGAATGAAATTATGAATGTGCCAGGTTCAAAACTGCATAAAAACTTTTTGCTCGACCTAATATAAAATTTTAGCTAGGACCAAACGAAACTGAAAATACAAGGTGGGCCAAAAGATGTGTCCAGAAGTGTATTTACATTTTTATTAGTTTTCGTGGATGGTTTAATTAAATGTTAGGACTGCCTATTGAACTCGTTTACCAGATTTTATAAGATCACAAGTCCAAACTACTACATCAATAGAAAAAAAGATAAAATTCGTCCGCATCTTCATTTTGATAATTTATTTAATACTATTGTAAAATAAGGAGGAGCTCGTGGCTAAGTAATAACAGCCGCACGGGTCGATCCATCAGGTTAAGCTACGCTTGCCGGGGTTGGTCAGTGGATGGGTGACCATCTTTACATACCGAGACTCCTCCGTGCCTCGGAAGGCACGTTATGCCGTTGGTTCCCGGCTGTCATTCGTGGATCTTTGACAGTCGTTACGGGTGGCCAGAAGCCCGAAAGTCAGACAACCAGTCTTACCAAGAGGTATCGTATTACCCAGTTACTGGTTTGTGGAGGTCAGATAGGCAGTCGCTCCATGTAAAATAATGGTATTCAGCTGCATCCGGTTAGACTGGAAACCGACCCCAACATAGTTGGGAGAAGGCTAGGCAGATTGATTGACTATTGTAAAATAAGGGGTAATAATAAGAGCAGCAGTGGTCTGATAGTACTAAATATATTCGTGGTGAATACTTTACAAGCTAGTGACAAGTTAAAACATAAACAAGTCCGTAACTATGCTTATTTAAAATTTGGTGACAGACATGTGTAAAAGATTATTCACACACGCCAGTGCATCTATACAGGGTGACTGGTAATTAATTAGTGACCAATACTTAAGCACATGATTATACTCATGATAACAAACAACTTGTACTATGAGACCAAACCTGAAATCGCGAAAAAAAAATAGCTCCCATACATTCATGTTCGCAAAACTCGTTAAAATGTAGGGAGCAGCTGATTTTTTTTCGTGATTTCAGGTTTGGTCTCATAGTAAAAGTTGTTTGTTATCATAAGTATAATCATGTGTTTAAGTATCGGTCACTAATTACCAGTCACCCTATATATGCGACCTCCAATAACTACACCATGTATTAAATAAATTAGAATTTTTTTGATGCCCGATGTGCTCCCCCTTTTTTATTTTTTATTATAAACTTGTACTTAAGTACCTACATAATTTTAAAATAAAATTAAAGTTTTACCTAAAAACACTTTTTTATGCTTAGCTACCATTTATTTGATTACAATGTTTACACCAAGTACCTACATGTTTATTTACGGTTATCTTTCGTGTTTCAAGCTAACTCAAAATTTTTATACCTCGTATTAGGCTTAAAATGTTAAGTTTTTAAACGAATAATTGAATTCTTAAGTTAAAATGTTAGGACTGTATATTAATCTACCAGGTTTTATAAGCTCACAATGTCACAACTTTAAAATGAAATAAAAAAGAAAATGGCGTACTTATTAAATAAATTAAAGCTAAAATTTTAAGTCGAAGTTTTACCTGAAAACACTCGACGGTTTACAGTCAGCTACCATTTATTTAATTAAAATATAATTACACTATTTATTTTCGTTTTGTTTCGTATTTTAGACTTGTAGATTTTAATACTACGAACTAGTTGACCCATCAGACGTGCTGTCAAAATTTAAATTTCGATTTTTCGGCTGTTCCTTTGGGTTTTTCCTAATTTTCTTTTTTCCTAAACCACCCCAGTATTGAGGCGAACAAATGTCGTGGCTACCAAAACAAACTCGGCCAAGTGCGCAAGCACAATGAATGGGTCCGTAGTTAGGGTGAATTTATCCCAAAAAAAAAACTTTACATTTGAAAAACATGAAAGTAAGTTTGTAATAGTAAAAAAAAAATTTTTTTGCGTGATTGTACAACAAATTAACGATTTTTGGACTTTTTCCTTTTCTTATACTGTGAGGCATTGCTTCTTGCCAAAATTCATGATTCTTGGTCAACGGGAAGCACATAGGTTGTGATTTATTTGAGTGTCAAAAATGTCGCATAAACGGCCGTATATTTTTATTGCGTTGACTTAGAAGCTTACCACTGCTATCTGACAGAAGGAATCGTAAACCTCCGTACGTATTTAATATTAAATTTAACTTGATACCTCCACGCTTTCCTGAACAAGGTGTCTTGACAGCTAGACTGACAGACAGACAGACGGACAACTAAGTAATCCTATAAGGTTTCCGTTTTTTCCTTTTGAGATACGGAACCATAAAAATATGCAAATCGACGACGAATCGAGACTATTACACGACAATTGATTTATATATTTATATAGACATAGATTAGGCATAATGTCAAGTTTTGAATTACTAATTGAATTATTTAACTAAACAAAATAATGTTTTTGAGAGAAATACAAAAAAGTAAGCTGAATAAAAGCTTTTTAAAAGCACGAAACCCGTTCGTTGAAGCGGAACTTACGGATTGGTGCACTTCAATAGAATATCTACTTAAAAAACAATTTAATCGGACGTCTTGAAGTTGATGAAAATTACTTTGAAAGATTCCGTTACATGGATAGATAAAAGTCAAGCTAATCAAAACTTTTTTACAAAAAAATACAACCGACTTTCAAAAACAACACTACAAAGTGAAAAATAACTTTAAAATTTCGGAAGTCGGTGTCTAGTTAAATGTTTTTTCGTTTTTTGCCACCGACTTCCGAAATTAATGTTATTTTTCACTTTGTAGTGTTGTTTTTGGAAGTCGGTTGTATTTTTTTGTAAAAAAGTTTTTATTTTTCACTTTTTAGTTCTGTACCTACCCCACACAAATTCTAATACCACTATCTGCAAAACGAACTAGAACATCATCCATATAAAATTGGGGAAAAAATACGTTTTATTGAAGCTAACTCAAAAACTACCGAAGCAAAGTTAATCAATTTTATGGGTTAGGGGTCATTCGGCCCGCTATGGAACTGGGCCCGCGGACCAGTTACCCCTTTTAAAATTTGATAGTGGTAAACTGGGCCCACATCTGTTTTGTTTTTAATCAAGCGAAGGGTGGCTTAAAATGACTAGACAGATTGAAAATCACTAAAGAAAATAATAATTTTATCGAACAAACGACTGCTTTCCTTTGATCTGCGAATCGCAAGAGAGCGCCGCCGCCACCGCGCCGGGCGCGGCGTGGTCCCTTTGCCTACGATGTTACGGAAAACGTATTAATTAGGTAAAAATTAAGAATACGTTTGATAGTTGAAATCTTTGAAAGTACTTACATTTTAATGAAGGTGAGGTTCAATGTGCTGGCCTTGGCGTTGTACGCACAAAGCCTCATTCAAATTTCGCTGAACATTGCGGAGCATATCCGGCGTTACACTCATAAAGGCGTTTTTTATTCGCACTTGCATTTCAATCACCGCATCATACTCCACTGCGTACACAGTATTCTTAATGTAACCCCACAAAAAAAAGTCCAACGGTGTCAGGTCCGGTGATCGTGGACGCCAAGCCACACTCGTACCACCGCGCCCGATCCACTGAGGGAACCGCGCGTCCAGATAACTGCGAACGTCTCGTGCGAAGTGTGCCGGTGCGCCATCGTGTTGGAAGATCAGGTTATTATCCATCACAAGATCCACATATCTTGCGACGGGTAATACAGTGAGGACATCGTCCAGCTGATTCCTTAAAAATTGAAAATAATTTTGTCCGTTCAGAATTTGCGGAAAAAAAACTGGCCCCACAAGTACTTCGCCGATTATGCCAGCCCACACGTTAAGTCGCCATTGGTGTTGGAATGACGACTGTGATGAAGCATGGGGATTTGTATGGGCCCAAACATGTTCATTGTGCAAGTTGTTTATTCCCGCTCTCGTAAAACTTGCTTCGTCGGTCCAAAGCACTTTGGAACTAAAACCCGGCGAGGCACTTGTCTGCCTTAGGTACCACTGCACTCGCAAAAGGTCACGCGGGGCAAAAAATCTCCTGGCGTAAGCTCCTGAGTGGGGCGGAAGTGATATGGATGCTGGTTGTCTTGACGCAGAACTCGCCATACCTCCACATGGTTCCTAGCACCCAGCACTAATGCAGCTCGTCTTGTGCTACTGCGCGGAGTACCTTCAAAATATTCAAGCACAGCGTCTTCAAATCCAGGATCCCTCCTGTTTGGCCGACCTTCCGATGTAGGCTCATGGAATGATCCCCTGGAGTACAGACGTTGTACCATCCGGCTGAAACATGCCCACGATGGCAGTGGCCGACGCTCAGGAACTGGTTTTTCGTCGATGAATCGCTGACGATACAGCTCCTGGGCAGCTCGCAGATTACCATCCGCTGCTCCAACACACAACATCATTTCGTAATATTCGCTATTACTGCGTGACGACATCACGAAAATTCCACAACGATCACTGATTTGAAAATCACAACTTTGCACCGATACGGACAGAGAGCGACTAAATTGGTCTGTGGCGACTAAAAAGCACACGAAAAAAGCCGGACATCCTACTATCCTAGTACAAAGGTAACTGACCCAATTATTGCTTTCATAATTATTTTCTTTAAAAATAAGTAAATTGACCGACTTACGACACCAAACACGTCATAAGAAGCATCTCTCTTGTGTTAATAAATCAATCTGCCTAGCCTTTTCCCAACTATGTTGGGGTCGGCTTCCAGTCTAACCGGATGCAGCTGAATACCAGTAATTTACATGGAGCGACTGCCTATCTGACCTCCACAATCCAGTAACTGGATAATACGATACCCCTTGGTAAGACTGGTTGTCAGACTTTCGGGCTTCTGACGACCCGTAACGACTGTCAAAGATCCACGAATGACAGCCAGGACCAACGGCTTAACGTGATTTCCGAGGCACGGAGGGGTCTCGGTATGAAAAGATGGTCACCCATCCACGGACCGACCCCGGCAAGCGTAGCTTAACCTGATGGATCGACCCGTGCAGCTGTTATTACTTAGCCACGAGCTCCTCGAGTTAATACCTACACGAAATTCATAAACCATTTGAAAATTAACCTTAATTAAATGAACAATACTTACAAACATTGTAATTTGTAAGTATTGTTCATTAAGGGTTTATTTTGAGATGAACAAGACGTAATAGTTGCTAAACTTTGCTTTAAAAATAAAGAACTTTGAAATTATTTTTTCATTTTGTTATCAAAATTCAAATTACTTCATAAAATCAGAAGAAAAAAGGAGCGACGTGCTGAAAACTGCCCCATTGACCCTAAATATCACTGTGTGGGTAACCTTTGTTATCTTACATTGTAAAAGTACAAAGGACGCTGTTACAAATGGGTAGTCAAATCATTACTTTTTTACACAAAAGTATGTTTATTAAATAAAATGCTTTGCATTCTTAAAATGTTTTTTGCCCGAATTGTTGATAGATGTGCATGGTACTATTCTGAACTATAAATATAATTTTAGATAGGTTAGGATTCATCATCATCATTTCATTTTCTCAATAAATGTACCGGAGTGAAAATTTTTACTTCGGTAAATTTATTGAGAAAATGTACTTATCTAAAATTATATTTATAGTTCACAATCGTACCATGCACATCTATCAACAATTCGGGCAAAAACATTTTAAGAATGCAAAGTATTTTATTTAATAATCATACTTTTGTGTAAAAAAGTAATGATTTGACTACCCATTTGTAACAGCGTCCTTAAGCATTATTATTGTGCGAGAATTTTCGTTACTCATGAAGTCCTAGTACTTTAAATAATTTCTCTTGGATAGTTGGAGACATTCGCTGATTACCGAAAATTTAAACACTTCCCGTTCAAACACGGCGGCGCGGCGGCGTACACGCCTATCATCGATGATCTGACAACGACACAACAGACTGTAAACAAAGTTACGTGTTTGGATACATTTAATTATTCATTCCTTTTTGATGTTATTACCGGTGTCATCGGTGTTATGAAGTAACTACAGCCATAACACCTACTTATTCAATGAAAAACTAAAATAAAATTTAGTCCTGAACCCTCTGGCATTATTTGTACCAGGACACACATAAGTTACGTAAGAAAGTTTTCCAGGGTTCATTTTCAAATTAATTAAATCTTTTTTTTGTATTGAGTGCTTTTGTAGTTTCCTATTATTGCAATTTTAACACACTTTTGTCAGCCATTTATCTCAAGTTAGTTACAGTGTCAAAAACACAATAAAAGGATAATTATATTAAAGGAGAAAGGATTTATTGAACTTAGTTAGAGAAGTGTTGAGTGTAGTCATTTAATTCATATTAGAAAATTTGGACTAGGTATAGCTTTTAGGAGTGCTTATTATCTGATTTGAAGGATGATTTTATGAAAGAAAATAATTATTTAAAAAAATGAATTATTACGTACATACTGCTATTCAGCTTCATCCGGTTAGACAAGAAGCCAACCCCAACATAGTTGGGAATTTCCCAAGTTACAATAAGGTTTTTGCAATTCATTTGTGTTCAAGTGTTTGATATTTTGTGGAATAAAAGTAACACGCGGAACGGAACCCATTTTGCAAATAGTACCAGGAGAAACAAATCTTTTACGGAGTTTGTGTGTAGTTTATTGACACCGATCAGCCGACTTGGTCTAGTAATGTGTAGAATTCAATTGGAAACATATTGATTTTTAATTAAAAGTTTCTTAACTTTATAATTATGTAGGTATATATATTAAAAAAATGTTGCCATGTGTTTCGTTATCACCAAAAGAATCCGTGCCCTTGGTAAGTATATACCCTTTCCGTAACACGCTGTATAGATAGATTATTATATACAAAACTACACCAATGACCCTGGAGCTGTGAACTTTTCTTTTGTGAACGTGTGTGTTGTGTTTTCTTTATAAAAGAAAACACAACCCACACGGGTAATTTCACAACATATCATTGCATGCTACAAGTAAATATATACGTGGGGGTGTTTCTTGCAAACGCCATTCAAAACAAACTCTATTTTAGACCTTTGTAGTTTCGAATCGTAGTAACCTTGCCTCGTCATTTGCGTGTTATGTTTTAACATATCACATAGGTACTTATAGAATGCATGCTTTAAGTACATAAATTAAATAGGACAGCAATAAATAAAAAGGTTTTTTACAAACAAAACTACTTTTTATCCTTGTACAAGCAATAAAATATTGGGGCATAAATGTGAGATTATAATGACTTGTCATCATAGAAATATATATAACTATGCTTGTCATTGTCTAATAACAAGGACTATTTGGAGAAGCTAGTTAAGAGGGCCCTTCCCGGTCCGTCTATCGTTAACGCGAGCATGGTCGAAAAACTTGTTATTTCATCCAGCGCAAGTGAGAAATACTAGCGAGCAATAAGTTACCCATAGACATTAAGAACCAATTCAATTGAAGAATTCAATTGGTATTTTTAAAAGGAAGCTAAAAGACTTCCTGATTAAAAAGGCATGTTGCAAAAGAATTCCTTGAAGAAAAATAATTATTAAATATTTAAAGATTGTTGAATAATGTGATGTAAATTGTAAGAATAGTCTGTTAAAATGAAAAATGTATGAATAATGATAATTAATATAATATAATGTAAATTGTATACCTAACTGTAATACTGAGTACCTACGTATACCTATGTTTTTTTTTTAAATATTTATAACAATTTAAATTGCAATGCTTTAACAGGCAACTAAGTTCTAAGAACCTATCTATTGTTAACATCTTCAAAATTATAGACTTAGTTCGAAAAAAAGAATTTTAATTTGAATTGAATTTGAATTTGAAGTGAGAACGCGATAGTGGAACGAAAAATAGTGTTCGGTCATAAAACTTGTTTCAGAAAATACGAGTTTTTGAGTAAGCCTTACAAGTTTGTGGAATAAATGTTTGTCATTTAGAATCTCCATTACATGTGCAATTAAGGTTTCTACGAAGGCGTTTTCTTTACTTTAACAATTTATGAGTACATTATGAACGGCCAAAGTTCAGGTAAAATTTGTGCAAAAAAGCAGATATTTGGAAGCTTATACTGAATTTGTTTCTCAAATTTTCTTATTTTTAGCTTACGTAGAAACCTAGATATAGTGCAGAAGATACCTATTAGTACCAAAATTTCAAAGAAAGATGTGTTACAACGTCATAATCACGTACGAGCCATTCTATGAAAAGTATATCGGGTTGGCCGCCCTTAACTCGCAGATACAGACCAGCATCCTAATTGCGTAACACATTATCAATCGGAGTTGGTTTCATTTTGACAGTTCAACAACATTCATTGCGTTATTTACGCTGCCGAGCAGACAAAATTTTCGAACATAAGAAGCAATGGATTAGCAATTTGTTTTAAAATGATTCAGACTCCGGTTGATAATGAGTTACACAATTTTATTAAGATGCTGAGGTTATCAGTTTTCTTCAATAAACTTGCTAGAACATATCTAACTTCTGTTTCGGAAACCGCCTTGTTATAGAGTAGGCAATTAGACATCCTAGAGAATAACTACATCCTAGGACAAATCAAACACTACCAGGCCAGGCGCACTACGCATTTTAGGTATGAAGCTACAAGTAAGCGGGGGCTCGACTTGTCGGTAATACAGGTCAATAAGTTGCAGAATCTTTAATATATCCTTACCTTCATTCTTGGTTCTTGGATCAACACCACTTCGTCGTATGTGTTGAAGCAAAAGAGGTATAACATCCTCACACAGATCCTCGAATAATTCCCGAGTGAGCCTATAGTTCCCTATGAACTCGACGTGGTGAATACTCGCCAACCTAAAGTTTTTTCGTAAATATCGTCGGCGACGCTTCCGCTCTTCCCGTAAAGCTTCTTCTAGCAATAAAAAAGCTGCCATAGTTTGAAATTATACTTCAACTTATAATTTTCGTCAACAATACGACAACTACTTTGATATCGTATGAACTGACATAACGCTCCGCCGTAAGAAGTGTCAAGTTCAATTTTTTGGACGGGCAAAAACACAACGGGAGTAATTCATTCTTCGCTCGGGCCCCGTCCGAATCATCCGTCCGTAGGTGGTAGGAAGTAGGAAACGCCCGTTACGAAGGCCGAAACGATGGACTTCGTGCTTAGGGAGTAGACCCCCAGTTCAGTACGGGCTGCCACGCGCCGGCCGGAGCGCACGTTAGTTCGATACTCACTCACGCGCCGCGTCGTAAAAGAAGACAACCTTAACGAGTCAGGTGGTATAACAAGAGTTACGCAATAGAAAGAGAGGCAACTTCTAGGTGAATATACCTAACTGTAGGTAATTAACGCTGGGCGACCTGAATTGCACTTTATTGTGTCATAACAAGAGTCGCTATTTATTTAAATGATTTTGCGGAGTGAATCTTCTGTACTTGTACTATTATGTATTCTGTGACACTACTTAGTTTGCAAATACATGGTCTAAAAATTCTTATCTATTGGATTTTTTTAGGATTTCGTGTAAAACGATTGAGGCAACTTTGAGAAATTGGTTTAGGTTCCCAAAAAATCACAAACTTATCGTGGAATTAAGAAGTTTCCTCGATTTTCGGGAGTTTCTTATTCTATGGGACAGAAGTGGACTTCGTTAGTGTGGCGAATTCTCTAGAGACTCGTGCGGATTGTGATACGACCTAATATGTGTGGTATATGACCTATTTTAGACCAACTTAATCTTTATCTATAGGTAAAGCCGCAGATATTTGCGGTGAACCAATTTTCGACCTTATTATTAAGGAAATAAGGTTGGAAAGTGGTTCACCGCAAATTATACATTATTGTAAAATGACGCTTCACTTCTCTGTATGTGTGACCGTTTGTCTTTCTAAACTCCTCAATGGATTTTGATGTGGTGAACTTGTTCCGGAAAAAAAAGTGTGTTATGCACATAACCACCAGGTTATTTGCATAATACATTTATTTTTGACTCAGATACACAGAAATCTCGAATTTAGTTGATATTTGTACCCGTACGGGTACACTTCAAGTTTGTTTAAAAGCATGATTTGTGCCCAAATTCAGTCTCGCCTTTTTATATTGGATTTAAAAATAACTGGCGATATGTGAACATAGGTAATCACCGTTTAAACTTCTGTATAACATCGGGGATTACGGGCGTGGTGTTATTATGTAAATATTACGAAACAACCCGTTTTTACAAACTTTTTAGGGTTCCGTAGTCAACAAGGAACCCTTATAGTTTCGCTATGTCTGTCCGCAGCTTAGCTCAGAAACTCTTAGTACTAGAAAGCTAGAAAAATTTGGCATGGATATATTTATTCATCACGCCGACAAAGTGGTAAAATAAAATCATTAAAAAACTTTTTTTTTATGGTACCTTCTGTAAATGTAAAGTGGGGATGTTTTTTTTTTCTCGTCTACCCCATGTAGTTGTTGAATGGGTATCTCAAAAATATTGCGGGTTTGTAAAAACAATTTTTCGATTTATGAATCTGTTTCTGAAATATTAATCTTTAAAGTGCAAATTTTTGTTAGAGTCAAGTGTCCCCCTCACTGCCAGCTAAACGATTACTTTTGGATGGGTGAAAAAATTCACGGTCGTAGTATACTCGTATAATATAACAAAGTTAAAAGGAAAACTATCACAGCTAAGTACACTTCTGGACACATCTTTTGGCCCACCTTGTATTTTCAGTTTCGTTTGGTCCTAGCTAAAATTTTATATTAGGTCGAGCAAAAAGTTTTTATGCAGTTTTGAACCTGGCACATTCACAATTTCATTCAATAGTCTTTTTTTGAATTTCGAACACAGAATTTAAAGAAACAAAAGACAATTTGGAGCCTGTTTGTTGATATCAAACAATCGAATACTAAGAAAACTTGGTTTTATTGGTTTACTTGGATTTAATTCTTGAAAAAGTGATTGATATCTTTGGTTTTGCAACAAACATTACTTATTCTTAACATTAAGGTGAGGTTCTATCAATAATCTATGGGTACTTCACCTGAAGTCGCCGCCCAAGCTGTGGCACTTATTCAGGCCGGACACAGCCAAAGAAACGTGAGTGCTCAACTTAATTTAAGTCGATCTGCGGTCCGAAATGTTTATCGGAGGTACCTAGAGACTGGCGGCTTTGTTCGTCGCCAAGGAAGGCCACGATCTCGGGTCACAACTGAAAGGCAGGATCGATTCATCGTGACGACCAGCTTGAGAAATCGCCACCTTACCTCCATTGAGATACAAAACCAACTTCGCGACTTCCACGGAGTATCTGTGAGCGCTCGAACTGTTCGGAGAAGGTTAAAAGAACGCGATATGGTACCATACAAGCCAGCTAATGGCCCCAAACTAACGCGAGCCCACCGAACAACGCGCCTTCATTTCGCACGCAGTCATTTAAATTGGACACAGCAAGATTGGAGCCGTGTACTCTTTTCTGATGAGTCTAAAATTGTGTTACATGGCAATGATGGAAGGAAGAAGGTCTACCGACGTAAGGGAGAGCGTTTCGCACAATGCTGCTTTGAAGAGAGGGTTGCTTATGGCGGTGGCTCATGGACTGTCTGGGGCGGTATATCCGCGAGCGGCAAAACTCAACTTGAGGTTGTTACAGGACCACGGCTGCCAACATTAAATGCTGAAAGGTACATTCGTGAGTGCTTAGAACCTCACGTGATACCATACGCGGACTATGTGGGCCCAAATTTCCTTTTTATGCATGATAATGCAAGAGCCCATGCGGCCGGCATCGTCAGGGAATATCTTCGGGATGTGAAAATCACAGTTATGGACTGGCCAGCCAGAAGCCCAGACATGAACCCCATTGAGCACAAGTGGGACGAGCTGAAAAGACGTGTTAGGGCTCGTCAGCCAGTTGCCCAGACGACGCAGGAGTTGAAAACTGCCATAGAAGAGGAATGGGAGATGATCCCTCAAAATTTCATAGAGCGGTTGATAAACTCTATGCCTAATCGTATGAGAGCTGTGGTAGATGCCCATGGAGGCAACACGCGTTATTAAATTAAACCTTTATTTGATAAAACATGTTTTTTATTCAAAAATCAATTGCCTTTAACAAGGCGCATATCCGACTTGTTAGGCGTAGCTCCATGTCGTATGGTATTCTGAATTCAAATTTAAAACAATACGATCGAAAAAGATGGTAAAATGTATCAGGTTTAAAACTGCATCAACAGTTTTTGTTCAATCTAGCAATCATATTTCGGTAGGGGCCATCGAAACCTAAACTCTAAGGTGGGCCAATAGATGTGTCCGGAAGTGTAGTTAAGTTCAAGTTTACGACTAACAGTCAAATATTCATGAAACAACAAAAAGTCCTCTTCTTAGTCCGCATTATTGTGTAACTACGAAACCCTATTCTATTTATTATACGGATCCATCAGGTTAAGCTACGCTTGCCGGGGTTGGTCCGTGGATGGGTGACTATCTTTACATACCGAGACTCCTCCGTGCCTGGGAAAGCACGAAGCCCAGTTGGTTGGTCCCGGCTGTCATTTGATTGACTAGGTAAATACGTATAAAAAGAGGTAAAATGACTTTTTAAAGTTTTAAGGGTGAGTTGCACCATCTTATTTTAACAATAACAATCATCGCACCTTCAGACAAAAATTGGGTTGCTCCATTTGACAATTTGTTAACAGGCTGACGTCATAACTTTAACTGTAACCTTAACCGCTCACGCTTCGCTGTAAATATCTGTCACTTCTGTCAGACGCGTACCTACCCTGATAACTTTAATTAAGCTGACGAATACGCCGTGCAACACATTTCACAGTAACCGTTAAAGTCAGCGTTACAGTTATTGTCAAAGGAAATGTCCGCTTTTTGTGTGGACGTTAGTTTTTTATTCCAATAAAAATCTAACAAGCATCAAACTACATTTAAATAAAAACGACAAAAATATGGAACTTAGAACCACTGAAATAATATTTTTAGGGGGTCTAAAAATATTATTTTAAAATAATATCATTTAAGAGAAAAATGATAAACTATATAAATATTTTATCCATTGATCGCAACCCAAACAAAACCTCCCACACATTGACAATGTCATAATTGACAGATGATTGATTCTATTCAGCTGTTAAAATGACATAAAGTGTTAACTGACAGGCCTAATGAGGCCTCATCTTAACATCACCATAAATCAAATATTGACTGACAGTAATGACAGTACCTACCGTGTGTCAATTTTGACAAGTTTACTATTTTTTTTGGGGTGTGTTCACTTTATTATCCTAGATAATTAGAAAAGTTCGTTCGTTTTTGAAATAAATTTACACTAAAATAAAAAACGATTTTCTCAAAATTACCTTTAAAAATGTATGATGCAGTTAGAACCACTAGTTTTTGGGATGTCTATTCAAATATATTTAACTTAGCCATGTTAGAATGATTGAATAATAAAAAACGATTTTCGGACATGTCATGTGACATAAACCTACTATTATGGTGCACCCAGCCTAAGTAAGTAGCTCTATTATTTCTTAAAAATCACACTGCATTACTAAACTTAAGTGAGTTTACAGTGTTTGTCGGGTCCATTTTTTTCACAGCCTTAATCCCTGGTTGCAGAGCTCAGTTAATTCATTTATTTATAACGTATTGCCTCTGACCTCTGCTTTAATAAAAATGGCGTAAATAAAATAAGAGCTTGACGGTGTAGTGCTGCAGTATTTACTTATTTGAACTTTATTTTATTTTTAGCTAGGAATAATGAAGACAAGTGAGCTAGGGAAATGTTTTCAAGAGTTTAAATGAGTTGGAAAGTCTATATAACTAAGTATATATAATTGTATAAATACTCTATGCATATCTTTACTTTTTTTTTATTAGTCTATATTGTGTCCCACTGCTGGGCAAAGGCCTTTTTCCTTCCAAACCTCTCTGTCTTGTGCGATCTCTGGCCCGTTACTGCCACTAATATTATAAATATTACGTGTTACTGGGCACTGTATTGGCCACTAGTATTATAATGAGAAAATATGTTTTTCTACCTATGTTTGTTTGTAATGGGGAGCTCGTGGCTAAGTAATAACAGCCGCACGGGTCGATTCATCAGGTTAAGCTACGCTTGCCGGGGTCGGTCCGCGGATGGATGACCATCTTTACATACCGAGACTCCTCCGTGTCTCGGAAAGCACGTTAAGCCGTTGGTCCCGGCTGTCATTCGTGGATCTTTGACAGTCGTTACGGGTCGTCAGAAGTCCGAAAGTGTGACAACCAGTCTTATCAAGGGGTATCGTTGGGTTGTGGAGGTCAGATAGGCAGTCGCTCTATGTAAAATACTGGTATTCAGCTGCAACCGGTTAGACTGGAAGCCGACCCCAACATAGTTCGGAAAACGCTAGGCAGATTGTTTGTTTGCTATGGATAAACTCAAAAAATTCTTAACCGATTTTAAAAATTCTTTCACCAATTGAAAACTACATTATTAGCGAGTAATATGGGCTGTATTTTACCTACATACACGCGAACGAAGTCGCGGGCAGAAGCTTGTTGTAAATAAAAGTCGCTTTTCGTGTCTGTCTCTGTGGTCGCGTTGTTCTTCTAAACTACGCAACGGATTTTGATGCGGTTTTCACTGTCATTTAGATAATTTATTTTGGAAGGTTTATGTGTATAATAGATTTATATTAAACTACATATAACATAGAAAACTTGATGTTTTTTCAAGGCGTTAAAACCGTGCGAAGCAGGGGCGGGTCACTAGTTACCCTATATAACATCCAAAATTTTCTTTTTTCCTTAAAAATGGTAAATGATTTTATTATTCAGCTGCATCCGGTTAGACTGGAAGCCGACCCCAACATAGTTGGGAAAAGGCTAGGCAGATTGATTGATTTTATTTCGGTAAGAAGGTTTGTTCAGCTGCATCCGGTTGACTGGAAGCCGATTCCAACATAGTTGGGAAAAGGCTAGGCAGATTGATTGATTTTATTTCCGTAAGAAGGTTTGTACAAACACTCTTACACGTCAATCATATATTTTTAATAAAAACTAGATGAGGTCGGCGTTTCCTATCGTGAATACTCTGAGAAGAAAGGCCGAAACAAGCTCAGAAGTCACAGTCTCTTTTAAAGTCCAGACATAATAATGCTCAGCTCTTGTGAAAACCATGTAGATTGATATCTGAAATAGTCTTTTTTATATAAGTTTTATCACAATTTGTTGAAATTGAATGGAATTAAGACCCTTCTTGGAACAGCTGCTTCCTGTGTATAGGTACGTATACTTGGGTTGTTACCCTACTTAGCTGGAAAAAGCTATGCTGTTTTTCAAACCTATCACCCCCTAGACCTTTATACTGGATGACTTTTTTTACCGTCTCGAAAAAAATAGGGTATATTTGGTGAACGGAGTAGAAGCCTATGGCATATCTAGTTTTTTTTTTTTAATTAATAAAAATCAAAATTCAAATCATAATGCAGGTTGCATATGAATTGAATTTCGATATTTTTAAAGGATTTATTATTTTTCATCAAAATTTATGTTTTTATTGTTCTAAAATGAAAAGTTTACAACGAATTTGTAGTATTTATTGATACTTAGATATTTTCTTCCGACTGAGCTATTAAAAAAAAAAAAAACTAGGTATGCCATACGCTTCTTCTCCGTTCACCTAATATACCCTATTTTTCTCGAGACGGTAAAAAAGTCATCCGGTATAGGTTAGGTTATAGGGTTGATAAATCAGGTTAAGCTACGCTTGCCGCGGTTGGTCCGTGGATGGGTGACCATCTATAAATATCGAGGCCTCTCCGTGCCTTGGAAAGCACGTTAAACCGTAGGTCCCGGCTGTCATTCGTGGATCTTTGACAGTCGTTACGGGTTGTCAGATGCCCAAAAGTCTGACAGCCTGTCTTACCAGGGGTATCCTATTACCCAGTAAATGGGTTGTGGAAGTCAGATAAGCAGTCGCTCCATGTAAAATTCAGCTGCATCCGGTTAGACTGGAAGCTGACCCCAAGATAGTTGGGAAAAGGCTAGGCAGATGATGACATAATGATAGCTATATTATTTTCTCTTTGGCTAGATGCAAAAAAAAAAAAACAAAACAAAAAATATGGACAGATCCTTGATACATAATTAGGTACTTAGCTAAAAACAATCAAGCTGCTTTGTTCAACAAAATGGCGGTTTCACGGTATACATTCGAACTGTTTGCTTCATAAAATCATATTTAATAGCCTTACTCCGAGCGCGCGTGTTAAATGGATATAATAAACACTTTCATTTTATACCCTTCATACTTACAAAAGGTTGGGACACATTGTCGAAACTCGCTTGAGAACTTCTGAAGGAGTCTGCCCACTACACCGTACCAGACCAAGACAGTGCTGTGAACATATCAGGCACTGAAAGAAGCAACACGGGACTACTATGCTTCAGGGCCACGGTATCTCTTTCGAACTACCCGCGACCCCGGCGGCATCGGCCCAATTGACCCCGTCACTGCTGACATCTCTTTGAAGCGCGCGTGGAACACAACGCGCCGTCGACCCGGGCCTGGTCCTTACCGGACAGCGAGCTGCCCATTACTCGTCGTCCGCAAGCCCGCGCCTACGATGGCCGGGAGTCGGCGATAGATTCCCGTCGCTCAGGGCGTCTCCTGCGGCGGCTAGGGGCGCGAGGGCGCGGCTGTTGCCTCTGCCTCACGCGTTCCGCCTCCTCCTTCGCGAGCATTACTGCTTCGCAGAAGGAGGTGACGACCTCCCATGCACTCTCGTTCCGCACCATGGCCTGGACCAGGTTTGGACGCGAGAGATCGCCGCCGCCGATCGCCTCCGCGACAACACGGGGGTGCTCCGCCCAAGCCGGGCAGACCTCCACTGTATGCTCCACCGTGTCCTCCGGGCGATCCACACAATGGTGACACCCGGGCGTTTCCTCCCGCCTTATCCGAAACAGGATCTTCCCGAAACAACCGTGTCCGGTGAGGACCTGAGGGGGGGGGGGGGGGGGGACTTATCGCCGGGAGCTCACTAGAACTTTTCAGCAGCGTATCTTATTCGCGCTCGCTATAAATATTCTAGTCGACAATTTGTTGACGCTGGGTCTAATAGGCATACTCTCATACTTTTCATACAAAGAATATTTTTTGCCTGACACGTTCCTAGCACGGTCATGGTATGTTACTATCCTGTGTGTCCTTTATGGCCAAAAACTTCCGCACTAAAATATAAGATAATGTAATAATTCGACTCCTATAAAATTCACGACAACCTTTTCGACATTTATTTGAATTTCAGCCTCTGTTGTTGTAGTGTATTCGTTTTACGATATCTCTAGATATATCTTTATATATTTTTTATGTAAGCTGTAAATTAAATTACCCGGCTCTCTGCCATATTTCGGGTTGTCAAACATAGGTTGTGACGTTGGTAGGGTAACGCTTTTTTTCTTAGTAAATCTTCTAAGGATTCTCGTTTTTAGGGTTCCGTAGTCAAGGAATCATTATAGTTTCGCTATGTCCGTCTGTCTGTCCGTCTGTCCGTCCGCAGCTTAGCTGAGAGACTCTTAGTACTAGAAAGCTATAATTTGGCATGCATCTATATGCATGCCAAATTTTTCATGAAAATTTTTCATGTATTTATTTCACCAAATGTCGGCGTGATAAATATGTACCTATGTACATATTTATCACGCCGACATTTGGTGAAATAAATACATGAAAAATTTTTTTTTTAGGGTAGTTACCCTAAAAAAAATTTTTTTTCATGTACAGAAGGTTCTGTACACGTAAAGTGGGATGTTGTTTTGTTTTCTCGTCTACCTCACGTGTGGGGTGTTGTTGGATAGGTCTTTCAAAAATATTGCGGGTTTGTGAAAACAATTTACAACTATCAACAATTTGGCCAAAAATCATTTTAAGAATGCAAAGCATTTTATTTAATAAACATACTTTTGTGTAAAAAAGTAATGATTTGACTACCCATTTGTAACAGCGTCCTTCAGGGCCTGTTTCACCACCTACGATTAAGTTCCTATTAACTTACTTGGCAGATAATTTCATACAAATTCTGTTCCATTTTTGAATTTATTGGGTGATTAGTGGCTATTCGGACATCGATCGTAAAATAGGTCCTAAGTATATCAAACACACACATAAATATTGTTCACACGACACTTTTTTTTTTTTTTTTTTTTGTGGATGGGAAATCATCAAATGACTTCTCCCGCTCCGGGCAGAGCGGGAGGGTGTGTCAGACTTTTACTGACTAAAACCCACCCAACACGGGTGGGTTTTAGTCAGTAAAAGTCCTTCAGTTGCCCGTGCCAGGGCCACGGTATCTCTTTCGAACTACCCGCGACCCCGGCGGCACTACCCGCGACCCCGGCGGCTTCACACGACACTTCGTTGTTAATCTATACGTTTTAATCAACGAATACCACACACACTGTATCTTTTTTTTTTTTTAAACTAGTAACATGTGTAAACGTAGTGGATTGTACATTTACTTATAGCATACTGTGTATCTAGATATAATATACAATGTACGATTGTTTGTTTTCCCAAATAAAAAAAAAAAATAAAATAAAATATAGTATGGTCGTTGGTTTTAATAATGCGCGCTAAATAGAGGACATACTTAATGATAAGCTAATTAATATATTATTACCATTACCTGCCCATATTAGGGCAGATAATGAATGTCAACTTTGTATTCTTTGCCAGGGTTTTTTCGTCTTCTCCTTAGGGTTTCTGAATATCCTTGTGGTTGTAAATAGATGTTTGTTTGAATTGAATTAGGAAAAATCATCATCTGCTTAGCCTGTTCCCAACTATGTTGGGGTCGGCTTCCAGTCTAACCGGATGCAGCTGAATACCAGTATTTTACATGGAGCGACTGCCTATCTGACGTCCACAACCCAGTTACTGGGTAATACGATACCCCTTGGTAAGACTGGTTGTCAGACTTTCGGGCTTCTGACGACCCGTAACGACTGTCAAAGATCCACGAATGACAGCCGGGACCAACAGCATAACGTGCTTTCCGAGGCACGGAGAGTCTCGGTATGTAAAGATGGTCACCCATCCACGGACCAACCCCGGTAAGCGTAGCTTAACCTGATGGATCGACCCGTGCGGCTGTTATTACTTAGCCATTATTATTCAGCCATGAATTAGGAAAAATGTTACATGAAATTAAAACACGAAAAGGTAAACAAATATCAAAAAGGAGTTTAAAAATAATAATGAAAATTGTATTAAAGCGAATTTAACAGCATTTGATAATAGCTCAAAGGAATTAAACGAGATAATTCAGACGCAGTAAGCCATAGCAAACAGATAAAATGTAAGTCAAAGCATCCTATAGAACGTAGAAACGTTTATGCCATGTTAATGCCATCAAAGACGCTTAAATTATTACCTTGTTGAGTCAGTGGAAGCAACAGGCGAATTCAACGATGCTAAACTCACTCAAACCGCATGATAAACTTAGCTTTACAGCCAAGCTACGGTAGCTATCAATCGGTTGGGTACACACAGAAAACTTAAGGACAAACATAACGTATCATCAAGCCTTTTTTCCCAAAGGGTTAGGCAGAGGTGCACCTATAGTACACCCACATTTCGCCTGTTATGTTAAGTCCCATGTAATAGGGGGCGAGCCTATTGCCATCAACCTGGTACTGAGAAATTCCAGATAGGAAAACCTAATAATACTTTGCCCGAACTTGGAATTGAACCCAGGACCTCATACTCCAGCAGTAGCGCTGTAAACTCTTCCATAGCAGGGGTAAAACGTCTGAATCGTTTGACGATAATACTGGGGTCACACCTTGGTCACACTGAAAGTTTTTAGAATATGCCAGTAAGAAAAGCAGGCGATGGAAAATGTATTTAAATTTCGAATTAGGAATTCTTTGGGAATCTGAAGATGTGTAATGAATATTCATATGTCATTTGTTTTTACAAATTAGGAGCTTAGGTTGTGGGTTCAATCCTCTTGTCGGAAAAAGTGGTATTATGTTTTTCTATAAGGTTTAACACCTAGCACCCCGGGTCTAGATTGGTTATGGTTCAATTTTATAACTTACTAGCTGTTGCCTGCGACTTCGTCTGCGATCCAGGATGATAGGCTACTCCTATGTCCTTACCCAGCTCATGGTCTATCTGTATACCAAATTTCATCTAAATCCGTTTAGCCGTTTTAGCGGGAAAGCGTAACAAGCAAGCAAACTCACCTTCATATTTATATATTAGTTAGTTAATATGGGTGCCCCTACTCACAGATTCACATCTGCCAATCCCCTTGGGGAATACACGCGTTATGTTATGTTAAAATGTATATAAATATTCATACAACTTGCCAATCAATGCCATGTCATGCACAATATTGCCAAAATACATACTACATCGAATCCTGAACTCGTAAGAATATGTTAATCCAGGTACTATCTGTGTGCCGAATTTCATCAAAATCTGTTCAGTAAGTTTTGGGTGAAAGTGTAACATCCATCCATCCTCACAAACTTTCGCGATTATGATTTTAGTAGGATGCACTTGGTATGCATTTGAAATATCATATAAGTTAACAAGATGTCTGGTACCGAGAATACTTCACCTCAAAGGATTATGTAGGTACCTTTATAGCTCAGGCCACATTGAAGCGAATTCCACGCGGGATACGGAATGCGACTGCGCTCGCCTATTGTTCTAATGATGAGGAAGTCACGCGAATACCTCCTTACAAATTAGTTGAAACAATCGGCGCGAACGAATTTCCCACATCCCACGCGAGATTTACTTCAGTTTGAGCAGAGCTTAAAACATGTTGAACTAGATTTTGCCTGCGGCTTCGCCTGCGTGGAGGTCGAAAATTATCCCACGGAATCGTATTATCGGGTTCAAAATTATTCTATTTCCTAACCCAGGTTATATTCTACCCACGAGCCAAATTTCATCCAAATCCGTTAAGCTAGTTTAGCGTGAAAGCGTAACAAATAAACAAACTCACTTTCGCATTCATAATATAGTTAGGGTTTCAGTTTGACAGCCTTCAGTGAGCTCCATTTATTTCTAGTTTAACGTGAATGCCGAACGTAAAGTTTCATTTAAATTGGCGGTTGAAGCATGAATTTTAAGCCCCATTTTCACGATGCAAGTTTTTCTTGCCTGTGGCATGTTTAGACGATGCAAGTTTGATTGTTGCTTCAACTATAGTTTGACCGATACCGCTATACCGCGCCTTAGGTTTGCGCGCGGCGAGACGGGGGGGGGGGGGGGCAGTGCAAGCCGCTTATTCGTCAACCCTCACGGTCCCGTGTCTCGCCCCCACGGTACAGCGGTATCGGTCAAACTTGGTTTGCCACAAGCATTAAAATTGCACCGTGTCAATCAGGTTTTAATTAGAACTGCCAGCCTGCCAGTACAATATTTTCTACAGACTTAATACTTTTGTTTGCATTTGACAGATTACCTAGTTATTATAAAGACATCCACTGCCCAACATGTTATCAGGCTGGACATACTCGTAAGCCTCTACAATTATATAATTACACGCCACTAAGTTCAATCCCCACTCAAAGGCCTTTTCAATAAAGACAGGTAAAATAACTCATCTGCTCTACTAATGATTTATCATCATTCTTCTGCCCATAATAATCCAATTTATTTAGCTTCCTTCTTCCATACCTACTTCTCTATCAGTCGTCATCTTGGTGTCACTCCCTTTCTAGCCATATCATCTTTCACACTGTCCATCCATCTTTGTTTAGTCTTCCCCTACTCTTCTATCCAACCTCATTTATGTTCAAAACATACCCTAAGATAGAATCCTCATTCCATCGCACCACATGTTCTCATTTCTATTGTTAAAACCTTAAGAGAGAAGCAAGGCGAACTTTAAGCACCAAAATTCATTCAAGACGAAACTTCATTTATCTCAAGGTTGGTACTACCACAGCTATTCAAAGTGCCGCGCAAAGTGCAAAGTGAATTCACAAAAGGTTAAAGTTTGTTGTTTGTAGAAAATATTTGCTATCCTTAAATGTGCGGAGAGCTTCTATTTAAATAAAAACGGAGAACTTGTGCTTTGCAATATTTTTAGAGTTATCTTTCCTCGTATCGGCTCGAGATGAGGTCTTGCTTTGTGTAGATGAGGCAGCCGTAGGACATAATACGAGTATGTCACACGGTAAAATTTGCAAAACTTTTGTTTTAATTTTCTATTTTGCCCGCCAAAGTGACCCCCATATTCAAAAATCATTTATTTACGTTACACGTCCGTGTTTCGGTCACAGAAATTCATAATTATGTGTACCAAATCTCAACTAAAATGGTCCATTAGATTCGGAGCAAATTGGCTGTGACAGACGGGTAGACAGACAGACAGCCAGACACACGAGTGATCCTATAACGGTTCCATTTTTTACTTTTGAGGTACGGAACCCTAAAAAATCAGCTTCTATCTATTTAACTTTTACGTAAAGGCATTTCTGAGAAATTACTTCTTTTCCTGGTGTTCTCTCTTGGATGTAAGATCGTTGCGTAAATATAATATTGTGTAACCTTTTCCTCGGCCTCTTGAACTTTAATTAATAATTGTTTTTGGAACGTGGTAGAATAAACTGTCAGAAATTGTGACGTAACGAAAAAGCGTTATGCCGTCAGTTTCACGTGTCAAAAGATTTGGTTTTTTAGCTGACCGGACAGACGTCCTGTTTCCCAGAAATTGATCACAGCGCCACCTACCGGGTTCAATAATGAGTCTAAAACATCCAGTAACCCACACAAACACAAAAATTTCAGTAAAATCATTCAAATGATGTTACTTGTTCACAGCTCATTTCTACACTCACTCTATTGACATTATCTTGCAAGGTTTTTATAGCTTGTTCAAAAGTGTCAATATCACTAACTAGCTCGGCTTTGTCAAAAATATTCGAGAAAATGTCCACTATTTCTTGGGGATTTGATATTATTGTATTATTAATTTTAAGCAGCATGGTTTTTTCACGGTCTCGATTTGATTCTTTTTTCCTATGTCAATTTATAACTCGCCATATAGATTTTGATGACATATTTGTTTTTTTAATTTCTGTCCTGACTGCCATCCGCCTTGCTTTTTTTAAGACTAGTCTATACACCACTAATTTTTAATTAGTACAAATACTTAAAGGGCTTATTAGAGAAGTTCTTGTTATTATATATGTAAAGTCTCAATAAATAATATTCATAAACAGCAAAGTTATTAGCGTTTGTTTATATCCCAAAATGTTACTCAGTTTATGGAAATATTGTACAGGCTACATAGTAGTATTCATTAATCATGAAAGAGCACTGCGCGTAGTATTTTCTAGTAGCAATTGTTATGAATGATTGATTCAATTATGAAATTTATGAATTTACCAATTATGACAAATTTTCGTGGACAATTTTGGGATTTCATTTTTTTGAATTTTGACTACACAAATATGATCAGTAACATGTACGGATAGAGCCCCATTTTTTTTTTGTACTAATTAAAAAATAGTAGTGTATATTCTTATGTATGTTTTTGTATATGTTCTTATACCCTCTGTGCAAGTCATATTATTAATGTTATGAAGAAGGAACGGTTTCATTTTACTGGACACCTTTATTCCCTTTGTTATCCAGGGTAACTGTGGATACTTTTTATAACTAACCATTTTTTGCTTCTTTTTAAAACTAGCGCAGTATGTTTGTCCAAATTTTTTTAAAAACCCGTTTATACCTTCTTCCATCCAGTTAATATTCAGTAAACGTTGACTAAAGTATTCTGAATTTTTAGCACTGAACTCAATCTCAATATTTAAAAAGTTTTGACTATCATTGAGTCCTATTTTTTCGGATTTTAAGCCACAGAACAATGCTGCATGTCCGTCAGCCAAGCAATTATGATCAATGAATTGTTCATTGATGACACTTTCCGGTAATTCGTCAAAAAATTATCTAAACATGATTGGGCATTATTCCGCCTATAGGTAACTTCGTTAAAAATGGGCCTAAAATTGTAGGAAGTCAGTAGATTTAAAAAAATTATAGCTTTTTTTATCGGTTTTCAATAAGTCAATGTTAAAATCTCCGCAAATAATACATTTTTTACTAAAAACTGTTCAAGTAACTGTTCCAACTTGGATAGAAATATTTCATAGTTCTGACCAACCGGATTCCTATAACAGCAGAAAATGTAGATATTAGTATTTGCATCTTTAACACCACATATCTCAGAGCATTCAATTTTGTATATTTTTTTTACAACCAACCACACCACCATTGTGTCTGATTAAATGTATTTTCGTTTTTGCCACCGACTTCCGAAATTAAAGTTATTTTTCACTTTGTAGTGTTGTTTTTGGAAGTCGGTTGTATTTTTTTGTAAAAAAGTTTTTATTTTTCACTTTTTAGTGGGTCTGTTTATAATTTGTATAAGTTACAATAGTCTAATGTCAATTGCTCATCACGTGTTACAAAATATTGCTTTACCCGATGATGGGACGTTAATTGTTGAGGAGTTCTGCTGGTAAGAACCAGGAGAACTCCTCAACAACCACTCACCACACGCATTGTGTGACGAGCGGAAATTGCTTAGCAACCATATTAGAGTAATTGAATCGCAACCCGTGAAATATTTATCATTGAGTAGTTCCGGTAGCCATCTGTGGTCTTCATCATCAGTTCCACTTCACCAAGTGGTGCTTTCCGAGAGCAGATGCACGAGCTACTATAAAAAATACCCAAAGTGCTATAGGTGTGCCTATAATATTTGAAGAGTTCCTTCGATTTCTCCAGGATCCCATCATCAGAACTGGATTTTGACAAAAATGGGACCATTTGGAAAGTATATCCTTTCCAACAAAAAAATATTTTTTCAAATCGGTTGGCAAGCGACGGAGTTATGCGCGAACAAACATAAAAAAAAAATACAAACATCCGAATTGAGAACCTCCTCCTTTTTTAGAAGTCGGTTAAAAATACAAGATAAATGAAAACAACTGTAGGTATATCGATCGGTTTAATGTCGGAGGCAACGACCCGAAGGATCTGTGAGCCGAGATTAAAAGTTTTAATAAAGTATTAAGTTCTAATTTATTTAAGTAAGCGAGTAAGAGAAGTACCTAAGTAAGGGAGTAAGTAATTACCAACGGCATACCTAATGACTTTATACGGGTATAAACCTGGTTTGGCAGCCAGGGGACCTACTCGTATGTTTAAGACTTCTGTATTAGTCCAGCGGCGCTAGATTTTGGCGCTAGATTTTGATAGTAACGTTGTTTGTGTTTCCCTTATATTTTCCAGACCATTTATGCCCAACCTCATTACGTTGGTTTGTAACATCCTAGGTACATGCTTAGGTAGAAATATCGGACGAAAAGAAAATTAAAGATGCAGATTTTATTTTCATGCAGGGACAATTTTGATTGCCCATTGAAAGGGTTTTACCATAGATATATGAAAGAAGGAGATATGCCCGGTAGTTGAAAATGTATCAGAACCCGATGTCGCTAGGTTGGCCCCACCACCGCGCCACTACTACACATGTAGTTCACTAAAAGCAATAGATACAAAGTCGCGCACACACTTGCAATTCATAAATCAGAACATACTACACAATCAATTATAAACCTTAACTCGTCACACACAGCGTGCATTTACCATGCACCGTACAACTTACTCACACAAAAACATCTGGCGCTATTATTGTGTTGTGCAAAAAGCAATTTATTTTACATATACGCTAGTAATTGACTAAATCGGAAAGTTATCGATACTTCCATTTATTACTGTACAAGAAAAATTTGGGGTCCTGAAAATAAAATAAAAAATGATATGTCCAGAAAGTATTATATATTTTAAATTAAAAAAAAATGTATATTAAAAAAAAAAACACGAATCAATAAATTAAAACAATCCGGTTAAGTTGGTTTAGGCTGTGAAACCATAGGAATTGTTGAACCCTGTTATGATGTGTTTACTCACTGACCTGTAAAGTGGAGGTATTTGTTCAGTACTTGACGTACTCTTAATTTTGGGATTGCCCATTCAAAAAGCCTGCGAGTTTTCTTTAGAGGCTGGAACATTTCTGCCTTAAAGTGAATTGAGCATATGGTGCTACATTTTGTTGGGAACCAGTTAGGTGGCCTTCCTGTGGCTTCAATCCATTATTTTTTTGTATTTGTATCTTTTGGGAAGCTAAAAAGGTACTTTATGAACTTATTTATCATTTACATAATAAGTATCTTAAGCTATAGTCTATATAGTCTATAGGAACTAGTTGGCCGCTGAGACAGGGGTGAGGCGGCGGTTCGCAACGCACGTACTGAGTAATGCGCCCCCGCTCCTCCATCCCACCGCTCACATACCTAAGGCGCGATCAACTAGTTCCGCGCGGTCTATACTTCTTAACCTCACGATGAGTAAGCAGGTAGCAGGCAACAGGCGAATAGGCTTTTGTTATTAAAAAAAAAACCCTTAGTTAAGAAATAGTTAAATATATGAAAACAAACACATGCCATACTCATGCATAACAAATAAATAGCATGAATATGTTGACTTATTTTAAGCAAAAATCACTAATATTTTATCTGAACCATACCGATTACTACAACGCATTCGAATCTTGTGGTGCATAGTTAAAGACTTTAGCGGAAGTAAAATACCAAAACCAAAAAAAAGTAAGGAAATAGCACGAAGATGCGATAATTTAAACCCTAAAACACTCCACCTAAACATTAATAAACTTACTTTACGACCGTTGGTTATGCATTTCTCAACTAGGTAAAATAATCAAAAACAGTAAAAAAGATTATTTTACATTCTCAAAGGTTTTCCAACCGTACTTAAACGTCATCTTTTCAAGTGTTCCAACCAGGCTAAAACGGTTGACAAATTGAAAAATAAACTATAATAGCAATATAATATTCGCTGGGCAATCGACATTATTATCGATAGCCTACTTTAGTGGATCTTAACCTCATCACTATCTCGCCGCAAGACACAGCGGCTGTACTATGCGACGCTCCGCGTAAATAAAGTATCGTTTTGTTATTTTTACATTGCTTGTCCAGTCGCTTAGCGACATACTTAAGGTAGTGGTTAAGGAGCAATGTATTTGCTGCAAAAATAGTACAGCCGCTGCGATATTTGAAAACAAAAATAACGTAGTAAAAGCAAGAAATATTTTACGATTTGTTGTTTTTTATGATTTTAAAGATAAATACAGTAAAATACTTTTAATTACATATGGTAAGTGATTCCGTGAGATACGAAGTTTTTAATATCACTTCGGTTTTTGCAGGAAACCACTGAAGAACACGGCATTTTTATAATTTATCGTGACCACGGTCGAAAGCGTACTAGTTCGCGGAGACGGCCATTTGGCGAGTAAAGGCACAGCGTGCGCATAACGCGTGGACACAAACACGCCCCAATGCCACTTCTCCTGTTTTTTATATTTCTATGGGTTTTACTAAGTTTTTCGATAGGGTTTTACTAAGCAGTTAATCAAAAACCCATACGATGTAGGTAACCCTTTTGAATGTTCTCTTTAAAACGATAACAGCGTAAAATTCCGACTCGGAGCAATGTAATATGATCTCTCGATGATGGGCATACGTTGCAAATTGCTAATATGGTTACCCGTACAAAACTATCTATATCTGTACTAATATTATAAAGCTGAAGAGTTTGTTTGTTTGGTTGAACGCGCTAATCTCAGGAACTACTGGTTCGAATTGAAAAATTATTTTAGTGTTGGATAGCCCATTTATTGAGGAAGGCTATAGGCTATATAACATCACGCTATGATTAATAGGAACGGAGCATCAATGAAAAATATTGCAAAAACGGTGAAAATTTATTCCTTTTGAGAGCTTCTAATGCGTGCGCAGCGTAAACGATTAAAGTTACGCAACAATCATGTATGAAAGAAATGTTCCTCTTAAAAAGTTCTAAAAAAACATCCGCGATAGCATATGTCTATCTTTTAAGGCTGGCTCCCTATAACTGTTTTAATGGTAATCAAATTTGTTATAAAATAATGCATTATTTGCGAAGGTGTTTTCATAAGCATGGTATTCATCCTTATCCTAATAAATACGTTATTCATCAGAAGTATTTAATTTTGAACAAAATTGCCTTTTACATCATTTCATTTCAATGAATATCTTCGGAGATATAACTGTTTTAAAATAACCCGCAGCAAAAATAATGAGCGAAAGTAAGTTTGTTAGTTTGTAACACTTTCACGCTAAAACGGCAGAACGGATTTGGATGAAATTTGGCACACCGATAGACCATGACCTGCAAAAGGACATAGGCTACTTTTTATCGACATACCATGCGTGTGAAGCCGCGGGAGGAAGCTATGTAAGATAATAGGTTTAACTGATGTAGTGTTCTGAGTGATAAAGAATGCAATGCTATACAATAATCATAACAACTTTTTTTAAATCAAACTGGTTTTCACATTGCAAGTTAATTGTACACATGGCTACACATCAAGCTATACATCCAGTTTACACCGAGCTCTTATTGTAAGGAAATCCTATACAATGCGAGATCAGCTTATACTGCATAGTATTCTCCTGAGATGGTCACCTTTATTATGGTGAAGATCTGACAATTGAACTCCTCAATAACGTACAGTAGGTAAACGTACTGTGATTTGGTTACTGTACAGAAAACAAAGAAAATTACTGGTTAGTTACTATCCGTGGTCAACTAATTATGGACTTTGAAAAGAAGTAGGTAAGTAAATAAGTACCTACTTACCACATGGAACTCCTCATCGACGAACAGTACATATAATTGTGAATGGGTAATCGTACGGAAGATGAAACACACAATAGGTTAAGTACGTAACAGTGGTCACCTAATCATGGACTGCGAAGAAACCCTACTGTCACGGAACTCCTCAATGACGAACAGTACCTATACCTATTGTAATGGGTTATCCTACAAACAATTTTTTAGGGTACCTTCTGTACATGTAAGATGGCATGTTTTTTTTTTCTCGTCTGCCCCATGGTTCGATGGGTCTCTCAAAAATATTGCGGGTTTGTGAAAACAATTTTTCGATTTAAGAATCCGTTTCTGAGCTTTAAAGTGCTAATTTTAGAATTTGTTAAGAGTCAAGTGTGGCCCCCCTGTCAGCTAAACGGTTAGTTTTGGATGGGTGAAAAAATTCACGGTAGTAGTATATATAACGAAGTTAAAAGGAAAACTATCACAGCTAAGTAGGCTTTTCAAGTTTACGAGTAATAGTCAAATATTCATGAAGCAACAAAAAGACCGCATTATTGTGCAACTACGGAACCCTATTACTGCGCGTGGCCAGACACGCACTTGGCCGCTTTTTTAAATTAAAGAATTTTTTGATAAAAAAAAAAGCGAAAAGCAATCGATATGTGCCGCCCATTGTATATTTTGTAGTGTTTGCTTGGTGGAAAATACATGGACAAACTTTTAGGAATCATTCTGACCACCAAAATAAGGAAAATGATATAAAAAATCATAAGAAAAACGCATTAGATAATTACAAGATAAAAAATCAGTTAACGAAAGTACACCAAAAATGTTGGTTACCCAATGCATAAGCACATCCATGTCTTTATTGTTATCTCATAATTCTGCTACTACAAATGTGCAGGCGCACGTGACCACGTCACCGCCCGCGCCCGCCGCGTTTATTTTAATTATTACTTTAGGTCAAAATAAAATCATATTAATCAGTGTTTTTTTTTTGCTTGGATATCTTTGGTTAGACGAACTGAACGTTGTGTTAAAATTTGTCCAGCTATTTTAATGGGACTTTATACAATGCCAGTACAATGCTATCGTGGAGGAAGTAAAAGCAATCAATCTGCCTAGCCTTTTCCCAACTATGTTGGGGTCGGCTTCCAGTCTAACCGGATGCAGCTGAATACCAGTATTTTACATGGAGCGACTGCCTATCTGACCTCCACAACCCATTAACTGGCTAATACGATACCTCTTGGTAAGACTGGTTGTCAGACTTTCGGGCTTCTGACGACGTCAAAGATCCACGAATGACAGCCGGGACCAACGGCTTAACGTGCTTTTCGAGGCACGGAGGAGTCTCGATTTGTAAAGATGGTCACCCATCCACGGACAACCCCGGCAAGCGTAGCTTGACCTGATGGATCGACCCGTGCGGCTGTTATTACTTAGCCACAAGCTCCACGAGGAAGTAAAAGCATTGATTAAAAAAAAAACACCAAAAAACTGGAAAAAAGTTGCACAAAAAATCATGAAATGACACACAAATGTATGACTTAACCTCCCTCGCGCTAAACACTCTGGCTGCAGCTATACCTACATGATAGTCCGCCCTGTATGGCCTAACACTGTCTCCTAAGATACAGGACTACCTAGTTTAGGAGACAGGGTTACATGTTTTGTCTTGATTTATGTAGATATCCGTGTTGCTATTGTTTTGTAAATTTGCCCTTGTGTGTGAAATAATAAATATTATTCTTATTCTTAAATGTTGGACCAACGAAAAGAACCGTTTCAAAAGAATGAAAGAAGTACGGACAAAAACTACTCAAACAAGTAAAGAAATAAATCGAAACTTATGGAAAGATGACAGAAAACATAAAAAAAAAAACTTGAATGATATAAAAACCTTTGACATTGCTCTAGACTAGGATACATAACTTGGTTAAGGTCATAGAAAAATCCATAAAGAAAAACTGGAGCAATTAAGAAAAATAATCAAAACTGTAATTTAGCATGTTAACATTTTTATTTGTGATATCATGATATGTTATGATGGCCCAGCGGTTAAGGTTCAAAGCCGGGCAAATACCAATGTGACTTTTGCAATTCATATGTACACTCTGAGTTTGAGGAGCTCGTGGCTAACTAATAACAGCCGCACGGATCGATCCATTTTTATTTATTTATAAAGGTACACCAACAGCTTCTGTATACAGCATATCAAATAAAAGTAGGTAAAAGTCATAGACTTATACAGTTGCCAATAACAGGTGAACCAACATTCACAAGTAATGATAACAAGGTAAAAACAAAAAGTATAAAAATTTTAAATGGTAACAAACTATATAAACAGAAATTTAAAATGCCAAAAGAAAAAAGTTACAGAGGTTGCAAGAACTCGTACTAACACAATTAACCTTTAGATGGCGTGTGTTGCGAACTTAGGGACTCCAAAATTCTGGTTTTAAAGATGTTTACGGAGTCATGCTATACGATAACATCAGGAGCGGATTTTATATAAGAATTCATCTCTCGGCTGAGCCGATTGAGAGGTGAGTTTACTCCAATATTTGTTCTGGATGCTTTAGTGTGGAATAAATGGGTGATAGGATATCTGGGTAAATTATAGGGGACTTTTAGTCCAATTTGTTCAGTTAACCCATCGCAGTCCAATTTATTGTTAACTAATTTGAAAAAGAACATGAGATCTTGTACCAGTCGACGGTCGCGCAGAGTAATCATTTTGTAACATTGAGCACGTTGTTTGTATGGGCACCGGGGAGATATATCACCAAAGGCATATGCTAGGTGCTCTGTGAAGGCCCTTTGGATGCTTTCTACTCTTTGTGAGTGTACTGCATAGTGCGGGCTCCACACCACGCTCGCAAATTCTAGGTGGCTCCGAACTAAGGCGTTATATAGCACAATTTTTGTTCTTGCTAGCTTAAACCCTTTAGTGCTTCTCTTGAGAAATCCTAGAAGTCGTGCCGATTTCGTAACAATGTTATCAATATGGCTTCTAATGATGATGCCAAGATGATGCCAAGATCACGAACCTCATTCACAGTCTCCAATAATGCTCCTTTTATATTATATAGATAGAATAGGACTGTTTTTTCCTGATCCATCAGGTTAAGCTATGCTTACCGGGGTTGGTCCGTGGATGGTTGACCATCTTTACATACCAAGACTCCTCCGTGCCTCGGAAAGCACGTTAAGCCGTTGGTCCCGGCTGTCATTCGTGGATCTTTGACAGTCGTTACGGGTCGTCAGAAGCCCGAAAGTCTGACAATAAGTCTTACCAAGGGGTATCGTATTACCCAGTTAATGGGTTGTGGAGGTCAGATAGGCAGTCGCTCCATGTAAAATACTGGTATTCAGCTGCATCCGGTTAGGCTGGAAGCCGACCCCAACATAGTTGGGAGAAGGCTGGGCAGATTGATGTACACTCTGAGTTTATCTTGGACATCACTGACAGCGGTGAAGGAAAACATCGTGAGGAAACCTGGACTAATATATGAGTAAGTTTGAAATCGCCAACCCGTCTTGAGCAAACGTGGTGATCAATGCTTGTGCCTTTTCTGTATGAGAAGAGGCCTTTGCCCTATAGTGGGAATATAATAGTCTGGTATTATTATTATTATAACATTTATATTTTATTTAGGTATAAATAGGCGCACGCTACAAATCTTTAAAAAAAAAATTGTAATTGGGTAGTACAATAAATGGCTTTTTATTTATTTTATAGCTGGCTACAGCCGTTTGATCTATATTTGTTTGTTAATTAGGAACTCAACATATTATTACATCTCAGGTAAGTTTAGACTAAGCGAACAAAGAACTAGAACAAGAGCAGGATCATTATTTTCTTGATGTTAGTGAGGGGGTTACGGTTATCTGTGACAACGAACGAATGCTCTTTTGGTTCGATTTGACGACGACGGCTCGAATGACGGCTCTGAAGTTAGCTGCTATTGCAGACCGTACAGGTACAGTCAAGTCGACAATAATTTAGGCTCCATTTAGTTAAGCTCGATTAAGTATTTTTTTAAGAGATAGTGTTCATTGAGTTTGGATTTTTTTTTTTTCATTTGTCGTACTATACCTGCACTTGCAGCTAACTACCGAGCCGCCATTAAAAATTCAAATCGTAGGTGCAATTGCAATTCAGCCAACGATAGAACCAATTAAGATTTATACAGCCTTTGCTAGACGTCATATGTTATACAATTTACCTTTATATAAGACACCGTCTTCTGAAGCTGTTAAGTTTTTTATGAAAGTTATTTTATTCGATTTAGGTTTTAAAGTCGGTTTTTACTTTTTTTAAAGTAAATTTATTTATTAATGTATTTCAAAAAATATGTAGTGTTAAGTATTGTACGGTTGTGTGGAACCCTTCGTATGCGAGTTCGACTCACACTTGGCCGCTTTTTTTGTATACGTCTCTTCTACACCATACTCAATCGCTCCGCTGTAAACTGAACCGAAAATTAGATTTATATCTTCAGTTGTAAGATTGTAAAAAAAAAAATAACTGAATGGTTAAGATCCCTAACATATTATGAAGAAACATAAAACATTCTGATCAGGATAAGCTAATTAATATCTTGCTGGACACCGTGACATACAAACACACACATCGAGAGTTGCTAAACCAATGTGACACACACACACACACACACACCACACACACACACACATACACACACACACACACACCCACGTCACACACGCATAATACAACACATTAAACATACACACAAAACACAACAAACACACACACATACATACCACTCAAGAGCATGCATGTACGTTTTATGATATATTTTAATTTTAATTTTTGTTGCATAATTTGTTAATGTTTCAAAATTGGGTGAAGACACTGACTCCTGTAACACAGGTACCACCTAGCACAGGAGTTAGGGCTTCAATTGAAAATGTCTCCATTTTTTTAAGTCAATAAAATATTTTTTTTTTATTTAATGTTTTTTTTTTTTTAATTTTTTCTTTATATACTTATTAGCCCCGCTTGGGGAGATTGAGGCAGGTCCGACACAAGACGTACAATTGTGACTGGGGCTGGCTTAATTTATGTACGACACAATGTTTGAAATGAAATAAATAATAGATTGGGGAAAAAGTTTCTTCGCATTTTTTAAGAAAATTCAAAACATTTTTTAATATACATTATTTACATTTATCTAAAGTATGTAGGTACCACTTTGTTCGATAACTTTTCGCCATCTTGTAGGTAGGGACATGATCCCATTGCTATAGAAATTTTGGGACTTCTGATCAAAATACCACGACAAGTGGTTTTGGCAGTCCTCTCGTGGTGTTAACCTGACACTGCCTAAAGAATTCTGAAGAGACCGAAACAGGTGGAAATCTGAAGGTGCAAGGTCAGGACTATACGGCGGATGCATTAACACCTCCCAGCCAAACTCTCTTATTTTTTGCTGAGGGGCTAAAGATGTGTGAGGTCTAGCGTTATCATGATGAAAAACCACAACCCTTCTGTTGATTAATTCCGGTCACTTTCTCTCAACTTCTTGCTTTAATCTCATCAGTTGTTCGCAGTAGAGTTCAGAATCGATGGTCCTGCCTGGTGGTAACAGCTCATAATGAATAATGCTCTTCCAATCCCACCACACACACAGCATCACCTTGTTGCGAGTTAACCCGGGTTTCACCACAGTCTGAGAAGCCTGACCGGCCTTTGACCACGACCTTTTTCGCACGTTCTTGTCGTACGTGATCCACTTTTCATCACCAGTTATCAGCTTCATCAAAAATGGTTCGGTTTCATTACGTCGTAATAAAGAATCACAAATGAGTACACGGTTCATTAGGTTTCTTTCAGTGAGCTCGTGAGGTACCCAAATATCGAGCTTTTTTGTGTACCCAGTTTTTTTCAAATGCGCCAAAACTGTTTTGTGGTCAATTCCCAGTTCTTCAGCTACGTCGTAACTACTGATATGCCGATCTTGCTCCACTTTTTCAAAAATGGCATCCATTTTATCCGTAATAGGGCGACCAGAGCGACGTGCATCTTTGACATCAAAATTTCCGGATTGAAAACGCTTAAACCAAATTTGTGCTACTCTCACAGACACTGCACGGGGTCCATAAACATCGCAAATTTTTTTCGCGGCATGCGTTGTATTTTTACCTTTTTTGTAGTAAAATTTTAAAATGTATCGAATTTCTTCATTAGATTCACTCATCTTGACAGTACGAAAAACAAATGAAAATCACACATTTTCCTAATTTGAATTTGGAATTATGTTCTTTAAAATTTAAACTTTCAATGATACCAAAACCAGCCAGATATAAATAGTATAGCCAAAGAGATTTTATTTTAAGTTCATACATACTATAATGCGAAAAGACTTTTTCCCCAACCTAATATGTATGTATTTTGTAAGATTTTAAGATTAAATACCGTGTTTCTGGCCTATCTAGCAGAACCCGGCTAAGCGTGAAAGATGCAATAAAATAATTTCACCGCAGCCTCCATCCAATTTACATTAAATTAAAGTTCAGCCGCAGCTCCCGCAAAAATAACCTAAAGTCTATTTAGCGTGACAAATATAAATTAATTGAGAATAGCTTGGTAAATAAATTTATAATAATCATTAGAATATTACGTCTGACGTAGTCCCTGTAGAGTTAGGATTCTGCCTTGTCCACCGCACCGAGAACCGAGCCTCAACGAGAATATATATTATTTGTCCGTAGTAAATGTACAGTCAGCAACAGAAGTCGATTAACATTTCAGCTTTTTAAATCTTAATTATTGAGTAAGACATTTAATTAAAATCGGAACAGAAGTAAAATTTAAAGATCTACTAGACTACTTAATCAAAGCATTTTGTATCAATTTAGATGTTTTGTAAAAGTAGCAGTGTTAATCAACTTATGTTGCTGACCGTAAACTCGTCGCCCTAGTGCTTGAATGGCCAACCGACCATTTTTTTTGGGAAAATTCGTTTTTAATGTATAACTGTAGAAACAGAGTGGAGCTCGTGGCTAAGTAATAACAGCCGCACGGGTCGATCCATCAGGTTAAGCTACGCTTGCCGGGGTTAGTCGGTAGATGGGTGACCATCTTTACATACCGAGACTCCTCCGTGCCTCGGAAAGCACGTTAAGCCGTTGGTCCCGGCTGTCATTCGTGGATCTTTGACAGTCGTTACGGGTCGTCAGAAGCCCGAAAATCTGATAACCAGTCTTACCAAGGGGTATCGTATTACCCAGTAACTGGGCTGTGGAGGCCAGATAGGCAGTCGCTCCATGTAAAATACTGGTATTCAGCTGCATCCGGTTAGACTGGAAGCCGACCCCAACATAGTTGGGAAAAGGCTAGGCAGATTGATTTTAACTGTAGAAACAGTATTTTTTTCTACAGTTACACATTAAAACTCATTTTCCCAAAAAATGGTCGGTTGGCTATTCAAGCACTAGGGCGGCGTACTGTCGCTACTTCGGCGCGGTCATCTGTTTCCTCGTTGTCGTCCCGTTCCCGGTGCGGTGGACTCTTTGTCCACTGGTTACCCCATCAGGGACTACAGGCATACATAAACATAACTAGCAAAATGTGGGTTTATACTTCTGTGTACCATCGAGTACATTTGCAATCAAGCACTTTTCGACCTTATAAATATGGTAATAAGGTTCGCGAAAAAAAACAGCTGTCCCATACAGCTTAGAACAGTTATTAAACTTTAGTATGCAACGGATAATTTTTTTTTAGCGATTTCAAAGTTGGTCTCGTATCTAAAGCACTCCTTAAAGTTTGTAGAGTTAATTTTTAACACCTTTTGGTGACTGGTAATTAGTGAACGATACTTAAACACATGATGGTATTCACGATAACAAACAACTTTTACTATGGGACCAAACCTTGAATCGCGAAAAAACATCAGCTGTTCCCTACATTTATGTTAGCATAATTATGTCGTCAAATGTAGGAACAGCTGATTTTTATTTGGCGATTTCAGGTTTATTCACCTAGTAAAGTTGTTTGTTATCATGAGTACAATCATGTGTACTATTTACCAGTCACCCTAGAGAATAATGAATGCAATTTTTAGTAGACATTTATGTAATTTAGCTGCAGAAAAGCATATAAAAAAACCGGTCAAGAGCGAGTCAGACTCGCGCACCGACGGTTCCGTACTGATTTTTGTAAAAGCTGTGCTATTTAGAGACATCGTTTTATTTTTCCTGTAATCTTTACATATACTTCTATCACATAGAATAATTTCAGTTTTTCTCTATGCAAACTTCGGACACAAGGGGGTATTTTCTCTTTCATATGATACATGCCCTAGTAAGAGGGGCTCTCTTCAAATTTTTAAAACCCCCTTTCAGTCACTGTTACAAAAAAAAAAAAAAAAAAAGTTTTATTTCTTTCTTATTCGCAAAAGAGATGGGCAAATGTCATCTAAAACTGTTCCAAATTTCAAGTTAATAGCATTAGTAGTTCTTGAGCTATCCAGCTGTGCCAGACAGACAGACTGAGTCACACCATAAGGGTTCCTTTTTATCATTTTGGTACGGAACCCCAAAAATAGAATTGTCCAGCAAAACTGTAAGACCTTACGAATTGTTTACTGCCACGTCACAATTCAACAATTTATTTCTGTTTAGGGACCCTCTACCATCCCTTCATCTTTAGAGTTCCGTATCTCAACAGGAAAAAACGGAACCCGCACTTGGCCGGATTTTATCTGAAGTATCATAAATTAGATATTTATGAGAACAGTGACCCTTTGGACATTGTCATATCGCGCCTTCTCACTGTATGACTGTATATAATATTGTTACCATTTTCTTGTCCCTCTTCTCATGTCGCGGCCACATTAACGAGATATGCCGTTTATAATCACGATGAAGGACGTTGGCCGTAGGTGTAGCGACCACTTACCGCGACAGTTTGACCGAATCTTGACTGAATTTAACTACCGCGATGTCAATGGCGATGATGGACATTGACGTTGACGTTAGTGTGGCCCGGGCATCTGGGTATGAGAACAAGACCAGATTTTTTGTAGATTTAGGTACATGGCCCAGTAGTTAAGGCCTCGCTTCTCATGCACGAGGTTGTGGGTTCAAATCCGGGCAAGTACCAATAACAATCAATCAATCTGCCTAGCCTTTTCCCAGCTATGTTGGGGTTGGCTCCCAGTCTAACCGGATGCAGCTAAATACCAGTATTTTACATGGAGCGACTGTCTCCACAACCCAGTTACTAGGTAACACGATACCTCTTGTCAGACTTCCTGGCTTCTGACGACCCGTAACGACTGTCAAAGATCTACTTCCTCTCGATCCTCTGCTCGATATTTTCGTCAACAGTGAACCGATTTGGAAAATTATTTTTTCATTTGGTAGAAGAAGCTTGCGCGGTGGTCCCACTCACATATAAATTTTATTAATTTTGCTTTGGCAGTTTTTTTTTATTTTAATTTTTTTTTTAATTTTAAATATTATTTCTGAGTATATGGTACATTAAGATCTTAATATTAAACTGTTTCACATACGCTACCGTTGCCGGTGTAGAAATATTAAAAATAACTTACAAAGTCAAAGTGGCCAAGTTCTAGGCCGCAACAAAATAATCATAGTACCTAGTTAGTTTGTAATCGAAACGCTAAGAAGAAGATATATTCCCCATTTATATAATTATAAATTAATTCAAATGAAAATTGTTAATTTTTATACAATGTCAAGTTTTTAACCGACTTCAAAAAGGAGGAGGTTCTCAATTCGTCGGAACCTTTTTTTTATTTTTTTTTTATGTATGTTCCCCGATTACTCGAAGATGGCTGGACCGATTTGGATTTTTTTTATTTTATTCGAGAGGGTATACATCACAGTTGGTCCCATATAAAATTAATTAACTTTGCTTTGGTAGTTTTTGAGTTAGCTTCAATAATACGTATTTTTTCCCCACTTTTATATGGATGATGTTCTAGTTTGTTTTGCAGATAGTGGTATTAGAATTTGTGTGGGGTAGGTACACAACTAAAAAGTGAAAAATAAAAACTTTTTTACAAAAAAATACAACCGACTTCCAAAAACAACACTACAAAGTGAAAAATAACTTTAATTTCGGAAGTCGGTGGCAAAAAACGAAAATACATTTAACACCGACACCGACACCGACTTCCGAAATTAAAGTTATTTTTCACTTTGTAGTGTTGTTTTTGGAAGTCGGTTGTATTTTTTTGTAAAAAAGTTTTTACATACTATATCTTTGAATTAGCTTCGATAATATGTATTAATCCACTTTGTGTATCTTGATGATGCTATATTAGATAATAATACTTTCTGTCACTGTCACTTGTTTACATAGCCTAAGTACTTAGCGGTAGTATACAAACTCGTGTGGGGTAGGTCCCATAACTAAATAAAGTGAAAAATATTTTACTTACAAAAAAAAAATACTTTTAAAAAGTAAAAACCCAAAACGAATAAAATTACTTTCATAAAAACTTAACAGCTTCTGAATTCGGTGCCAAGCTAAGGTGCTTTGAAGAATTGGAGACACCGACATCAGGAGCTGATGAAAGTTATTTTATTCGTTTTGAAGTCAGTGTTTACTTTTTTTTAAAGAAAATGACGTCTCATGTTCGGTTTAGCTACAATACATGTGCTTAACCTTTACAATGAATTTTGTTACTTTCACGATATAGATAAGTCAATTGAAGGCTTTCACGTAAAGTACATTGCTCTCAAGATATCCTACCATCCATCTTAATACACAACAAAAGGGGCGAAAATTTTTCCTGTTTTATACTTAACTCTTTGCATCTTTTCACATTGTAAATCCGTTCTTATACCTACTCATCTCTCCCTTTGGTATCGTTTAATAAATTCTTTTTACAAGTAGCTCCTTACAGTGGATGCCGTTACAAAAAAAAAGCGTTCCGTTAAAAATAAAATAGGGTTCCGTAGTTGCACAATAATGCGGACTAAGGGCTTTTTGTTGTTTCATGAATATTTGACTATTACTCGTAAACTTGAAAAGCCTACTTAGCAATGATAGTTTTTTTTCTACCTACCGTATTTTTTTTTACCTATGCAAAGTTGACCTTTTAGCTGACACACACGGGAGTACACTGACTCTCAACCAAAATTAGCACTTTAAAGCTTAATATTTCAGAAACGGATTCCTAAATCGAAATATTGTTTTCACAAATCCGCAATATTTTTTAGAGACCCATCCAACAACACCCCACACCATGGGGTAGACGAGTAAAAAAAACATCCCCACTTTACGTGTGAAGTTACAGTTACATTGAACGTTACAGTGAAGGTATAAAAAAATATATTTTTCATGATTTTATTTTACCACTTCGGCGTGATGAATATGATGTATAACCATGCCAAATTTTTCTAGTACTAAGGCCCGTATTACAGAACGTCACTCAATATTCAAGCATTACTATTTTTTTTTTAATTTACATACCATTTAAAAATTAATTACATTTGTTTTATCAGAATAGCATTATTAAACCACTAAGGTTTGTACTTAATGCTACATGTAATTCTACCTCGTAGTAAAAACAAAATCAAGGCAAACAATAAATTATACAACTCAATACCTTAAAACGAAATTTGGTAACTTCATCTCAAATGATATGCTAGTTACTACGTAAACTGCATTTCACGTTGAGCATTCAATGTGTTGTAGGTAGTTTATTTTAATATTTCTTGGCGTAATGTCACTGCGCAAATCGGAAGGTAGGTTGTTAATTAACCGAGGAACTAGGTGTAGGTGTTATTTGCACGAACAACACAACAACGTGCATAGCTGGTTACGTGAAATGTTAAATGTTACTTAAAATTAGATTCAAGCCCTTTGATTGGTTGAAACTAGTTTCAAGTAGTGCTTGAGTTTTGAGTGACGTTCTGTAATACGGGACTTAGTTTCCAAACATGTAAACGAATACATAATGTGTTTTATATAACCTTTTATTCAATTTCACCTGTCCCGATGCCAGTCTATGATCGAATCTTGCAAGTTATATTTGACCTAGGATTGAGCTGAAATTTTACATGCATATGTAAATCGGATGACAATGCAATATTATTATGGCATGGAGCTGATCTGATGATGGAGTCGGAAGGCGGCCATGGGAACTCAGTAATAAAACGACGCAACTCTATCGAGTTTAGGCTCGTTTTTATTTGTCTTGACAAGGACTCTGTCCTAGACATAGATATAAGAATTCTATGGTCTTAGATGATATCCAGATTAATGCTTTTATTAATCAGGGTATCATCTAGCTCGGTCCATAGCATTCTTATTTATTTTTTAATAATACTCGTGTTAGAAGAGGAGGAGCTCGTGGTTAAGTAATAACAGCCGCACGGGTCGATCTATCAGGTTAAGCTACGCTTGCCGGGGTTGGTCCGTAGATGGGTGACCATCTTTACATACCGAGACCCCTCCGTGCCTCGGAAAGCACGTTAAGCCGTTGGTCCCGGCTGTCATTCGTGGATCTGTGACAGTCGTTACGGGTCGTCAGAAGCCCGAAAGTCTGACAACCAGTCTTACCAAGGGGTATGGTATTACCCAGTTACCGGGTTGAAGAGGTCAGATAGGCAGTTGCTCTATGTAAAATACTGGTATTCAGCTGCATCCGGTTAGACTGGAAGCCGACCCCAACATAGTTGGGAAAAGGCTAGGCAGATTGATTACTTGTGTTAGAAAAATAACTTTAACACTTACAATAATAATTATAAACAAGACATCTCGTAACAAAACAACATCGGTTTTGGTTTAAACGATGTCACACTTAATACATAAATTGTACTGATTACGTGTGACTTCGGTTTATAGGAAAACCGATGTTATTTTGTTATGATGTCTTTTATATACCTTTTTAGTTGAGGTTTTTATCGTAGTTGGGTTTTAGATTTAACTTTCCTTTGTATTTCATTTATTTTGTGGTTATGATTATTCAGGGTAGGTAGCAAATGGAATTTAATACCTGCGTATGATTTATCATCCCTCCCACAGTTCATCCATCGATCACATCATTAGTACGAGTGTATTATACCTACTCGTACCAGTAACCGACAGTTCAGTAGTAACACATGATTACATGAACTACGAAAACCGCTACGAAATGCTACGAAAACTGCTACGAAACGCTACGAAGCGCTACGCTCACTGCTACGAAATAATGGCGCTTTCAGAGTCAAATTGGGACGTGCTTGATTATCTATACTAAAATTGTGCCTTTTGTGAACTGTTTATTTCAAGGCAAAATTGTAATTTAGCTATGTGATAGTAAGTGTTTGTAATTCCTACACTCAGGGTAGTGCAGTCTTTTTATACTACTCAACAAAGTCTAGAGAACAAGCCAACTATCAATTTATTTAAGAAAACTTTTAGAAAAAGCTTCTTCTAAAGAGTTTTCTAGTACTGGCCGCAAACCTGTAAATGTTGGTTGAAAGTTGAAACTGTATTCATCGGCATTCAATAAATGTTTGAAATTAAAAATAAAAACCTAAAAACAAATGCATTTTGGAGTAAGGAAGGTAAACTTCACTTGGTCGTAGCGTACGGGGGCGTTTTAAAACATAAATGAACGTAAGTAATAACTTTAAAGCATACTTTAGAGATTACTGTCCATAATCGGTTAAATATATACTAATATTATAAAGACGAAAGATTTTTTTGTTTGTTTGTTTGTACCGAATAGGCTCCGAAACTGCTGGATCGATTTTAACCATTTTTTCACCAGCAGAAAGCTAATTTATGAGGAACTGAGGAACACACTCATTCAAGCGTACACTTACTCATATGTTCAAAATGTTGACGTACACACCACACATAAACATACACCCCTCATACACACATACATCCCTCACACACACACCACACACACATACAGCCCACACACACACACCCTACACACATATATCATACATTCCCAACTCATATAACTATAACAATTATTTCGTAATAAGCTGATATAAAAATTTAGTCTTCTACAATTCTTTGTTTGGAATAATTTTAATTTACTTTATTTTACTATAGTTTTTCAAAATTGTATAAATAGTAAACATTGGCTTAATTTTGTTTGTGAATGTACATTACGTAAATTTAAGTTGCGGAAGAGCGGAGTGTCCTAATACAGGCATTTATTTGCTTAAAAGGACATTTCTATCACTAGCTATGTAGTAGGTACATACCATGTTAAAGAAAATAAACTATTTGTATTTGTAACTAACATAGGCTATAATTTATTTTCAAATAACTTAGAGATCCTTTTGAAAATTGCAATAATGTAACCCAAAGTAGCAAAATTTTGCCTATAAAATTCATTATTTGGCGTGCGCTGAGAAAACTATTGATGATACATAAAAAGTATGTACTACATGATTAATGTACTCATTATCACCTTCAAAAAAGTCCGCAAGGCAATACATCTAACTATCACTATAATAGTTAAGTCACAATAGAAGCTTTTGTGTTCTAAAATTTAATTAGATCGCCGGTAGAAACAAAAGTTGGTTACATTCGTATCGTAGTATTAATTCTTATTCAAATAATTGGTTTTATCATCAAGGGTATTTATGTAGCAATAAAATACTTTTTAATTCATTCGAATCGGACATTTAATTTCGAAGTTATCACGAATATAAAAATGCCATACGCGTTTCGTTACTTGAGACCGAAAACCGGCCAAGTGCGTGTCGGACCACACACAATGAAGGGTTCCGTAGTTGGGATGAATTTTTCCCAAGAACAAACTTAACATTGTAGTAGAAAAACATGTTTTCCCATACATTCCAACTGTAAATTTAAGTTTGTACTCACAATATTGAGAGATTTACCATGTTATTTTAAGACCACAGACTTCTTATAGGTTTTCCTGTAATCTACAGGTAAGGATTTTTCTGTATTTTTTTTTCAAAATTTTTAGCTCAGTAGTTTCGGAGATAAGGGAATGGTAAATTTTCGTCTTTTTTCTTAAATAACTTCAAACCAGTTTATTTTAAAATTATAAAAAAAATATATTTGATACCTACCCTCATAGTAAGCCCTTTCATTTGATATGTCACACGGTATAGTTTGCAATTTTTTTTTTTTCGTATTTGCCCCCAAAACTTCTTCATTATTTATATTACCCGTCCGTGTTTGGGTCACAGAAATTCATATGTGTACCAAATTTCAACTAAATCGGCTCATTAGATTCGGAGCAAATTGGCTGTGACAGACGGGCAGACAGACAGACAGACACACGAGTGATCCTATAAGGGTTCCGTTTTTTTCCTTTTGAGGTACGGAACCCTAAAAATGAAGAACAATGTGGGTTTTTTGAAAATCTACCCATAAGGGGATGACAAGGGGTACAAAATTTTTTAGAGGAGGATTTTACTACGGAGCTTGATTAACTCGAAAAATGGTGTAAATAATCTTTCAGTCAAGTTATGGAAACATCCGAAACGATTCTTTAAAATTCCACTCCTGTGGGCATGAAAACAGGGAATACAGTTTATATGAAAAATCTTATTCATTTGGATAATTAACTTAAAACTTGGCACAGATACTTGCCTAAGCAATAGTTTGTCATTAATAGTTTTTCAAAAGTACCCTGGAGAGAGGGTTAGAGGGGAAGGGGGGAAGGGAAGGGGGAGGGGAGGGATTTTGTGAGGAGAGAAAGGAATGGTAAGGGGTGAGGAGGAGGGGAGGGGAGAGGGAGGGGACGGGGTAGTGATGGAGAGAGGGGGAAGGGGAAGTGATGAAGGGGGTGTTAGAGTGGGTGAGAGGGGCAGGGAGAGGTTAGCGGGAAGGGGATACGGTGAACGAACGTGCTAAACTCTGGAACGACCAGTCGGACATTAAAAATTATTTTTGCATTTTATAGCCCAAATCTTAAGGAAGACTATAGACATATCTAACATCACTTTAGGACCTTTACGTGTCGAGCTAAAAGAAAAAAAGGCAGAAGTAACCCCTAAGCGAAAAGGAAGTAATAGCGCGGGCAGGCAATGCGATGCGACGACGTGGGTCGGGGGAACAAGAAATTTCACGCCGACGAAGTCGTGGGCAGCAGCTGTACTGCTATTAAGCCTGTATTCAGCAGTGATCCCGCCTCAAATTGAACCAATTAACTGTTTTCTTTTATGATATAATCTTTTCCTGTATTCGTGCTCTCTGTTTCTGTGTAGACTCTGGAATTCTGGATCTTTCGGAGATGAAAAATATGAAAGACTAGCTGCGCCCCGCGGTTTCACCCGCGTAGACCGGGATAAAAAGCAGCCAATGTGTTAATCCAGAGGGTATAACCTTCTAACTGCGAGATGTGGTAGCTTATTTCGTAACGATTCCAACGACAGTTTAATATACAGCTCTCATACAAAACTTAAGAGATATCGTCTACCGCGCCAGACCACCCAGAAATACTCTCACACAGAAACCCACAAAAACAAAATGGCTGTCATATTGAATAAGTTATGCTACGAGTATCTACATACCAAATAACATTCAAATCGGTCCAGCCGTTTGAGCGTGAAGAAGTAACAAACATACAAACACACGCGCGCACACACACACTCACAAACTTTCGCCTTTATAATATTAGTGTGATTATATATAATATAATATAATATAATATAATATAATATAATATAATATAATATAATATAATATAATATAATATAATATAATATAATATAATATAATATAATATAATATAATATAATATAATATACAATCACCCGCTGGGCGCAGCTAGTCTTGTATAATTAGGGATCACCCGGCGGCAGTTTCCTACTGCATTTGTTTTTAACCCTATAGATACTGGGAAAGGAGTTATATGATGATCTCTACTAAATAAATATACTGTCATAAGGACCGAACAATTATACAAACAAACCTGATACTTATAACAATAAGAAGTAGTCCAAAATTAGCTTACACAAATCCGCCGACAAAAAAAAACAAAAAGGCCTTTATTTATTATTTTTTGGTCGTATTAGTAGATCGAGCCCGTGCGAAGCCGGGGCGGGTCGCTAGTCTGTTGATATAAATATGTTACAAAAAAAGTGTTAAAATTAAAATAATTACCTACTACGAATACCCTTGTTTCATAAACTTTGTTAAGAAGTGTTTGTTAGTCACAAGAAAATGCATTTTTCAGATTGAATGTTTATTTTTTAATTACATTCCATCACCATCTTCACAGCCTTTGCCTAACTATGTTGAGATCAGCTTCCAGTCTAACTAGATGCAGCTGAATACTGGTATTTAAAAAAAAAATAATGAACAGGCCGTCGCCCACTAAGACCTAACACTCCTAAATCATTTGATTAGAAACAAACAATAAAATAAATTGCGGGTCACGTACGCGAATCAACAAAAAAACAAAAAAAGTTAGCCTTCGGAAACAAAAATCTTGTCTTGGAAAGAAAACATTGATTGAAAATTTCGGACTTATAATAACTATCGGCTAAGTAATAGCAGTGGCACCGGTCGATCCATCAGGTTAAGCTACACTTGGTCTTGGTTGGTCCGCGGACGGGTGACCATCTTTACATACCGAGACTCCTCCGTGCCTCGGAAAGCATGTTAAGCCGTTGGTCCCGGCTGTCATTCGTGGATCTTTGACAGTCGTTACGGGTCATCAGAAGCCCAAATGTCTGACAACCAGTCTTACCATGGGTTATCGTATTACCCTGTTACTGGGTTGTGGAGGTCAGATAGGCAGTCGCTCCATGTAAAATAATGGTATTCAGCTGCATCCGGTTAGACTGGAAGTCGACCCCAACATAGTTGGGAAAAGGCTAGGCAGATTGATAAATAGCTATAGAGAGTCAAATTAAATAATCGCATGTCGCAGACGTGATGGGTTTCGATATCCAAACATGTTAAAATAAAAAAGGAACTAATTTTATGATATTTCTTTTTTGGGGTAATGAGTCACTTAAAATATCAATTTAAAATCAGTTTTTTTTTTTTGTGTAAACTTCACAAACGTGATGGCTATCGATATTTCAACACGATAAAACAGATTTTGTGAACTCACAATTCAAGTAAAAAAAAAACATCAAATCTTTTTATTTTTATTTTGACGTGTTTAGATATCGATCTACGTCTGCACAGTTTCGCTACCTAATTTAATTTGACCCTTTAATAGTAAAAATAAAATACTGTTCATTGGTAAGCGCATCACTTCAACGGCTGGACCGATATGGCATTAGTTCACCAATTGATTATATTTTACAAAAAAGCATCTTTTCGTTTAACATTGTTTAAAAAATTGTTTCGTGTGAGCAAGAGAGGTTACAAAATGTGACAGCCCTCTTATCAAGAGTCGACTACATTTTTGTACACTTCATCTCTCGTAGTATCAATATTTAATAGAGATACAGCAAGCAATGTCGGTGGTAGGGTTGACTGCCTTTCAGAAAGAGGCTATCAGCCTTCCACTGTACTGCCCTCCCGAACCTAAATTGCAGTAACAGGAAAAACACGAATTTCGATAAAACTTTGAATGCAAGGTGAAAGGATATGTACAAAACTAAAATACTAAACAGTGTTACGTTATTTTTTTTAATAAAGAAACTATAAAATAAAATGGGGATTTAGAATAATATGTAACACAAAACCTACCAAAATTTCTATTACTGCACTTTAGGCTCGGGTGGGCAGTGTATACTCTGCCTGGCAGTTTCAACACGGCAGCATAAACTTCTGCAGTTTACTTAATTAAAACTATTATTCTAAGATTCGAACTCTATCAAACGAATGACATTTGAAAACAAGATGGCGCGGCGAATGACGTCAAATTGCATAAAACGTGTCAGACACATTTTGCCGCAAGAGAAAATTCTATCTTGGTAGGTAATTTATCCTCCCGTGTATAATTTGAAAGCAACCTAGATATTGCGTAATGGCAATAAGTGACCTGAATTGCGATTTTCTCTTTGTTGAGAATAGGGATTAATAAAATGTTGTAGTTCAGGATATACTCTGCACAATAGTATGCTTGTCTCACACGCTCCAAAGCGACTGACGATTCAATTTTTCGAATTCATTCTTCTCTAAAATAATGCATCTACAGTCTGATTTTTAATTAGACGGAATTCAGACAGCTGTAATTTTTTGACACTTCAGATATCCTAAACCTTTTCTGTCTTGCCTTTTCATAAGTTATATTATGACTAGAATGTTTGGACATAAAATAACAAAAAAAATATGAAAGAGAACGAGATCTGAGAACTATATGCCAATGTAAATAGTGTTCTGTGCATTCAATGCACACTAACTAAAATATTAATTTTATATGGCTAAATAGAAAAAAACTGACCAAGTGCGTGTTGGATCACACACAATGAAGGGTTCCGTACTTGGGATGGATTTATCCCCAGAAAAAACTTAACATTGTAGTTGAAAAACATGTTCTCCCATACATTCCAACTGAAAATGTAAGTTTGTACTCACAATATTGAGAGATTTACCATGTTATTTTAAGATCACAGACTTCTTAAGGGTTTTCCTGTAATCTTCAGGTAAAGGTTTATTTTCTGTATTTTTTTCAAAATTTTAGGCTCAGTAGTTTCGGAGATAAGGGAGGAATGGTCAATTTTCGTCTATTTTCTTAAATAACTTTAAAACAATTTATTTTAATAATATATATATTTTTATGACAATATATATATATATATATATATATGAGACCCTCATAGTAAGCCCTTTTATTTGATATTTATGTCACACGTATAGTTCTATCTTCTATGTTAAGGATTTGGTTTCCGCACTTAGTCCTTCATGTGGACCATTGTGCGTGGGCCATGGCGGCCGTCGGGGGTTTATTCCAACCAGCCCACCTCCCTCCAGAAGTTAATCAAATCTCCGGGTTTGTTAAGAACATCTGTGAAAGATCGGGATATTCCGAGAGTTTCTGTTTTAATCTGGGTGACGCCTGTGCATTCAAAAACCACATGCGCAACGGTTTCCTCAGCCTCCATGCAGGCCCTGCAAAGAGGACTGTCCGTTATTCCTATTGTGTGGAATGTTTAATGAGCAGTGTCCTGTGATGGTTCCCGTCACCAGGCGCAGCCCGTTCCTGTCCAGACGTAATAATCGCCTGGTAAGCGTACCATCCAGGGACGGGATGACCTCCCTGGACTGCGTGCAACCTGATGTCGAAGACCACCAACTCTCCGCTTGTGTATGGGTAAACTCCTGTAGCCACCTGCATAACTGGTTGAAGGGAATGGGTACGGTTGGCTCAGATCTTCAGACAGACGTGCTGGATGCTCTCCTAGCAAGTTCGTCCGCTGCGTCGATACCAAATGATCCGCTGTCCTTTTATCCATTGCAGTGTTACTGTGTTGCGATTAGCTACCGCTACTCGTTCGAGTGCATCGTGACATTCTAGTATTAATCTCGAGGTAAAGTACTTTTTCTGTAGGGATTGGAGCACTGAGGCACTGTCTGAGAGTATTCGTATATAGGTATCCGTAACTCTCCTGGCTTCTATGGCATAACACGCTTGTATGATGCCCACACACTCCGCTAGGTAGACAGTGTTGAATACTCCAAGCGGACTGGATATGTTAATGTTAAGGTCGTATGAGAAGACTCCGACCCCGGTTCCGGAGTCGGTCTTTGATCCATCGGTATATACTCTCAACTCTTGCGGGCCTGAGTAATCACACCGTTCTTCCGTGAGTATTATGTTATAATGCTTCTGAAAGCAGTGTTGTTTCGGGGCTTTATCGTATGGTGATGCCATCATTGGCTGTCGCCTGATCGCATCCTCTTTTATGCGTATGTGCTTAACTCTAGAGTCCTTGCTCAGTGTTCCTGCTAAACTGAGTCTAAAGGCGGCTAGGGCCGCCTCTTCACGCACGATGAGGTGTAGTGGCGGCAGTTCAAGCATTGCTTGTAGAGCAGCAGTGGGTGTAGTTCTCATGCAGCCAGTTATTGCTACACAAGCGAACCGTTGCAGTTTCTCAAGATCCTTTCGGGCTGTACTCAGGTCTGTCCTGGGCCACCAGACCAGTGAGCCATATGTGATAATTGGTCGGATTACTGTGGTGTATAGCCAGTAGGTGACCTTGGGGCTAATCCCCCAATTCCTGCCGAGCAGTCGCTTGCACTGCCACAGGGATATACTGGCTTTTGTGATGATGTAGTTAGTATGTTTCGCCCAATTCTGCTGTTTGTCCAAAAAGATGCCCAGGTATTTGGTTTCAGTTGATAGGCTGAGGGTAGTTCCAAAGAAACGCGGTAGTTGTAATGTAGTCAGTTTCCTCTTTTTTCTTTGTAATAAAAAAAAAAAAAAAAAAAAATTGTTTATTGTCATAAATCAGCAATAGTTACAAATTTGTATTCGAAGTCTCCTTTTAGGCAGATAATGCCTGTGTTAGAAGGCTCCGCTCTTCCATAACAATGGTATAGTTATCTAAATTAAGCGTGACGTGTAGCGTGAGGTGCGTGGGGTGTGTGTTGTGACGTGAAGTGGTGTGTGTGAAGTTACAGTATTGTGCGTAAAGAGAATCAGCTCGGTTTTTGTAGGGTTCACCGATAGTTGGTGTTTGTTACACCAGTCTTCTACTATTTCCAAAGCTTGGCGCATGAGGTTACATAGGGTATTTTCATGGGTGCCATTTATTACTATGGTTATGTCGTCTGTGGGCTATCCACAGTGAAGTATCCTTTGTCATTGAGGGTTTTGATGAGGCTGTCTACGACCAGGTTCCATAGTAGCGGAGGGAGGACGCCCCCTTGCGGGCAGCCCTTTGCCACGATACGATGGCCCTTGTGGTATCGTTCACCGTCACTTGCACAGCTCTCATTTTGAGCATGTTGGTGATCCAGCCTCTCAGTGTTGAATCTATGCCATGTCTGTCGAGTGCCATGTTGATGTTGTTGAACATGGTTTTGTCAAAGGCGCCTTCTATATCAATGAAGGCGGCCAGTGATGAGCACTTGTGGTCCACCGCGCATTCGTTTTTGGAAACTACACTGTGTAGTGCAGATTCCGTTGATCTGCCAGTGGAGCCACGTATAGTTTGCAAAACTTTTATTTTTAATTTTCTTATTTGCCCCCCAAAAGTGACTCCCATATTCCAAATTTAATTATTTACTTTACCCGTCCGTGTTTGGGTCACAGATATTCATATAAGTACCAAATTAATCTCAACTTAATCGGTCCATTAGATTCGGAGCAAATTGGCTGAGACAGACGGACAGAAAGACACACGAGTGATCCTATAAGGTTTCCGGTTTTTCCCTTTTGAGCTTCGGAACCCTAAAAATGCAGGAATTTTTGTTCCTCCGGTATAAATTACTAACGGTTCCTGTTTCATTACTATCCCAAGCCGAGATGTTTAATTTAATTCCAAAACTCCCCGCTACCATCTCATATACTGTCGCTAGTGAGCGCCGCAGAGTTGTCTCAGACGCAACTAGATGGTGTTGGTATCGAATTAGAACTCGCTATGGTTTCGTTACAAGCGCAAATATAAATACCAGGTTGAAATATTGTTCAGTTACCGTAAGGTCGCTTAGCCTAGCGGTCAGTCGCTTAGCCTAGTTTTTGAAAAGCTGTCCCATGCTATTGCGTGTGGACAGCTTCATTATACCTTCATAACTTAGTTGTTTCTTAATTGGGGCTTGTGGCTAAGTAATAACAGCGCACGGGTCGATCAGGTTAAGCTACGCTTGCCGCGGTTGGTCCGTGGATGGGTGACCCTCTTTACATACCGAGCTGAGACCCTTCGGTTCCTCGGAAAGCACGTTAAGCCGTTGGTCCCGGCTGTCATTCGTGTATCTTTGACAGTCGTTACGGGTCGTCAGAAGCCCGAAAGTCTGACAACCAGTCTTACCAAGGGGTATCGTATTATCCAGTAATTGGGTTGTGGAGGTCAGATAGGCAGTCACTCCATGTAAAATACTGGTAATCAGCTGCATCCGGTTAGACTGGAAGCTGATCCCAACATAGTTGGGAAAAGGCTAAGCAGATTTATTTTCGACTTTTCTATTAGTCTTCATATCATCAGAATCACCTACAACATATCAAATAACACTATCGAATACATAAACTGCAGTTTAATCAAATGTCAAATTAGTTGTAATTTGTACATAAGTCTTAAGTAGGTAGGTACCTACTTAGTGTGATTTGAATGGGGCTCCAAAACTCAAGGCTAGTGACAATGATAGGTACCTTACGACACAACTAAGATGTAGCATCGGCAAAATTCGTAAAACCGATAACGATCCGAACTGAGCGCGTTTTGAAAATCATCAATCTTTATAACTGCTTTAGGTGAAAATGATCTTTACACAAACGCCATAACTTGTAGTCATATAGGTCTTTACCTATGAAATTGTCGTTTTGTATGAAAAAATTTAAACGAATTTTTTTCATGTATTTTTTATTTGTATTAATCGAAGTAATCACCCATGCAATCAATGCATCTTTGCCAACGCAGTGGCAGTTTATTGATGCCCTTCTTAAAGAAATCAGCTGGACGGGAGGCAACAAATTCTTCAAAGGCATTTTGTACTGCCTCTCGGGTATTGAATTTTATTCCCGCCAAGAAGTTATCCAAATTCTGGACAAAATAGTAGTCTGTAGGCGCAAGGTCTGGTAAGTAGGGCGGATGACGGAGAGCTTCCAAGCCCAGTTCTTGCAACTTGGAGACCGTCTGCTGTGCAGTATGAGGTCGCGCGTTGTCGTGCAGGAGCAGCGGAGACGAGCGATTGACCAATGCTGGTTGGAGTTGTGCCAGCTTCTCCATCATTGTGTTTAGTTCTTTACAGTACACATCTGAAGTAATGCCCACCCCGTTTGGTAAGAAACTGTGATGAATCACACCGGCGCTAGACCACCAAACAGTGACCATCACTTTTCTAGGGGTAAGTTTTCGTTTAGGGCATTGTTTAGGTGCTGAACCAGGATCCAACCAACTTGCTGAGCGCTTGCGGTTATCAAACAGAATCCATTTTTCATCGCAGGTAACAATGCGGTTCAAAATTCCTTCATCTGTGTGTCTGTTGAGCAGTGCAAGGCACGTCTCGACGCGTACTTCGCGCTGGCGATCATTGAGTTCGTGGGGCACCCATTTGTCAAGCTTTTTTACCTTGCCAATTTGACGCAAATGGACCAATATTGTTTTGACGCTAACGTCGAAAGCTGCTGCTAATTCAGCCGTAGATTGTGTATCATCAGCTTCCACAATCGCCTTTAATTCGTCATTGTCGACCAAAGTCTTCGGACGACCGCGAGGTTCATTTTTCAGGTCGAAATTTCCAGAACAGAAGCGAGCAAACCAATAACAAGTGGTGCGTTGGTTTGTAGTGTTAGCTCCGTAAATGTCGTTGATGTTGCGTGCCGCTTGTGCCGCGTTGCTGCCACGACGGTACTAATTATTATTATTAGTATTCTATAATTACTCGAATTTTTAACGTATCCATGATGACGAAAAAGATTGAAATGCAATGAAAATGTAACACTAATCAATAAACAAATGACTACTTTTGGAAAAAAAATCCATGTTTTTAAAATAAAATTAATTTGAAATTAGAATTCTTAGCCAAACAAAAATTATTTTGATTTGAAATGGCCAGTACTGCAGAACAGCAATTTCATAGGTAAAGACCTAATATATACCAAATACATTCGTAAAATTGAAATGAATGAATGCAAATTTTCAAATCTATGCTACAGCTAAGTTGTGTCTGTACTGGTTATAAGAAAGGGCATACAATAATGTCAATTTAGAGAAAGTGTTATTTTTCTTACGATCCAGGAAGGTTCAGTACACCTATCAATCTTGGCAAAAAATAGTCCTATAGTATAGTTAAAATCTCGCTCGACTCGGTCATAAATCATTCGAGTGTTTCGCTCTCTTTCCCACTCACGGGCCTTATGGGCAGGCCACGCCCACACGTAGTCATGTGCATTACTGCAGTCGATGAGTGATATCGATAGTTTTATATATTTATAAATGGGTGATAGAAATAAATACACATTTTTTTTTTATTTTATTACCTAATTTACTACAAAGCATATTAAATATATAAACAAAAGAACGTATGCATAAAACTAAAAATAGAAAATTAAAATTCTTCGTCTGAGTCATCGTCATCATCATCCTTAAGAATGATGAACTCTTCGCATAAATGTGCTTTTCTTAAGTCTTCATCTTGCAGCAATTCTGCATGTTCCACACATTTTTGCCAATTTTCAATGGAGACATTGGAAATGGCTTCATCGACTAACTTCTCGACATCAGCTATCTTGAAGGTTTTGTTTCTACGAGAAGGAAGTCTCGTAAAACACATTAGTACTCATTAGTTACCCTTCATACTTAATGAATGCAGTATGTTTACGTGATAACCTTAATGATTCTGTTATCGATAATGGCCTTGAGCGCGCGCAACTAGCGCACATCCCTACTCTGATTATGATTTATGACCAAGTCTGCAGCGAGATTTTAACTATACTATAGTTATTAATGTACACACATCAAAAGTGTCTAGGGATCAAGCATTTTTATGCGGATTTCTTGAGATTGAGATGTGGCTTTGTAATAAATTTATGATTTTATAAATTTATATGGATCCTTTTTGGTGCATTTCATAATTTGAATCAGGAACTGTGAATCAAATTCGAGTAAAAGATGAAAATCAGCTGTCAATATTTTCCCTATAAAAACATACAACGCATTGAAGACATTATTAGTGCTACTGTTTCCCTACTACTGATTAAAACCAACGTTATTATGGAGCGGCGACGTCATTTAAGCAGGGAAGAAATGCTCAGAGCCGTGGGAATGATAGAAGCTGGTTCCCGGCAACGTACTGTGGCTTTAGCTCTGAATACAAGTCAGAGTGTTATCAGTCGACTTTGGACACGTTACCGAAGCACTGGTACCGTGGCTGAGCGCCATGGAGGACGGTATCGCTGCACCACACGGAGACAAGACCGATACATTCAAATCTTAACTCGAAGAGCTCCAACTATAACCGCCATGATGTTAGCCGTGAGGCTTCATCACTCTTCAGGGAACTTAATTAGCGACCAAACAGTCAGAAACCGCTTGCATGAAGTGAACCTTCATTCCCGAAGACCGCTACGGGTACCACCTATAGCAATGCACAATCGTAGGATTCGATATCAATGGGCTCTTGAACACAGAAATTGGGCAGAAGAACAATGGCGTTTCGTGTGCTTTTCTGATGAGTCTCGTTTTGGTATGAGACCGGATACAAGACGTATACGACACTGGAGAACCCCTGGACGCCAACAGCGATTAAAATCCTGCCAGGAAGTCCATCCTTATAGTGGTGGAACCATCATGGTATGGGCGGGTATTTGGATCGGCGGAAGAACTGAGTTGATTTGGATCAGAGGCAACCTCAACGCTCAAATTTATGCTGAGACGATTGTATCAGACGTCATCGTTCCTCTACAAGTGCAAATCGGTCCCTTATTTCAGTTAATGCATGATAATGCACGACCGCACACCGCAAGAGTTGTAAGACAGACTCTCGCCGCAGCTAACATCAATGTCCTGCCCTGGCCTGCTCAGTCGCCAGACTTGAACCCGATTGAGCATGCATGGGATATGCTACAGAGAAGAGCTCTGCCGAATATGGAGGGTATCCAGTCGCAAGAAGACCTTTTTTTGTTGTTGCAACGAACATGGGCGGCCATTCCACAGCGTGATTTGGATGAACTCATTTTGAGTATGCCAAACCGATGTTCTTGTGTTGTTAGTGTTCGCGGTAGAAACACGGATTATTAATTGTTTAAGTTACCCAATAAAATTTTAAAGAAAACTGTTATTTCAGTCTTTTTTTCGAACTTTAATGTTAGTGGTTCAAATGTCAAAAATCCCTTTATTAGGAAAATGGCAAATTTCTTTATTAATGCAAAGGTGACTTGGTTTATCGTTACTGTGACAAACGAAAACACTTTATTTGATGAATCCTTAAAGAAAATTTTAATTAATATCAATCAGGAGAAAAGTTATTGCAAAAATATATGTTGATCCCTAGACACTTTTGATGTGTGTAGGTAATAAACTCAAACACTTCTACCATTATATAATGGTAGGTACCATTTCCTACCGCTTGACCGTAGACGTAATATTAATGATATATGTTACTTGTTTAATATTGCAAATGGTTCAATTGACTGTCCTGAACTAGTTTCAAAATTAATGATACGAACTAATCAGATGGGGCTGCGGCAGCGACCACTTCTACATGTACCTTATGCAAACACTAATTATAGGCGTAATGCATTCTTTCTGAGAGCCAGTCGGAGTTTTAACGAAATTTGTTGTGAGCAAGACATTGACCTTTTCTGCACCAATGCAAGCACACTAAGGAAGCTCTTAGCTAAGCCATTTTTTGTACAAGAGGCACCTGCCTGCACGTGAACCGTTTGATGCCCAGATTGGCTTAAATTAGTTTCACTTACCAACTCTGAGGAAATAACTGTATGGAATAGAATATAAGTCGCTGTTTTGCTTATAATGTAGGTATAAGTACAGATAAGATGTAACTTAGACTATGAGGGAGTAATAATTTTGCATTTATCTGTGGAGGCTTGTAAATAGCAATTTAGTTTTATATTATTGTTATTATAATGTTATTAGTCTGTAAGCCTTCCGAAAATAAAGAAAATAAAATAAAATAATATTTAATAAGAACACGCAAAACAAAAAAGCTGTTTAGCTTTAAATACTCAGGGCATAGTGGTTTTTAGAATTACGACAATAATTCATAAAACACCATAGCACCACCTAAGTATTTAAAGCTAAACAGCTTTTTTGATTATCTATTTTTATTCCTTTTAACAGAAGCTAATAGTCAATAACAGGTGTGCTTCCCTACGTGGCGCGAGCGCACCCCGCACCCGCGCGCCCCTCTCCTCCCTGCCTGCCGCGCACCGCGCCGCGCCGCCCGCAATATTATTTCGCTGAATCGCCTTTGAAGAAAGCCGCGTGGCTCGTGCCGCCCTGTTTAAAGAAGCCGCCAAAAGACACCGCTGGCGATGTACACCCGCAGGAAATGTTGGCGCGTCCCAGTGATAGATTATGTTTGTGTAAACAAAACAAAGTTTCGACCATGGCAGGCCAAGGAAGTTGTTCAATAGGAAATTCCAAGTACTAGTATACCGAAAAAAAAATACCACATTAACATTAAATTTCATAGTCAGTCTGTACTGGTCTTGTGTCTGTGAGAGGTAGTGGGCCGTACCGTCACAGTATTAATCGAATGTGGGTGTCGTCGGGCGGCGCGGTCCGCGGCTGCGTCTCCTGTACACGCTTAGTTTTACGCACGCACTCAAACGTTGAATTATTTTTTTTACATTAAATTCCAGCCTGTCGTGCAGGTGTACCGATTTTACATTTCGGCAAATAAGTAGAATAGGTACGTAACAGCGTCGTGATAGTTTGCACTGAGTGGCAACGTCGCATTTTAAAGGGTTCATTGAATCATTGACCTAGTGATCCAATTCTACAGAGTGTTTAAATTTGTTCAAAATGAAAACTCTACTTTTTGACCTAATTACTGGACCGATTTCGTTCATTTTTTGTATATCGTCAGAAAAGGCGATACCAAGTGTGTCCTAGAAATTATTGCACATAAGCGGTCCCCATACTGTATAATAAGTCAATTCAAAAGTCTCACTTAAATTAAATCCATTGTGTAATCATCAAAATTAATAAGGACATATTTTAATTTATATTATGTATTCTTTATCTAAATTTAAGCTTTATTAACTTTATTTATACAACCAATTACCTGCTACTAAACTCCTAGCGATTACACTTTTTTTTTCTTTTTAAACTTTTATGTGTACCTGTGGACAGCGTTTTGGGTTATATTATTACTGATATTGTTTATTAAGTTAGTTGTAAGTTCTTATAATGTAACTGTTTGCTGTTCCTTTCATTAAAAATAAAAAATAAAATTAGCGTACTAAGTAAATGTTTCGTAAATCTGTTAAAATAAGCTTCAACAAAAACGAAAGCGAACACATAGGGAAATGACGAAAAAAAAACACAACTCATATTACTCATCAGTGATGAGTAGTATGAGTTGTTTTTTTTTTCGTTGTTCGCGACAGTTGCGATTTTCAAAATGTGTCGCAAAATGGCCGTATTTTTTTATTGCGATGACTTAGAAGCTTGAGTTTTTTAGGGACTCCAAGAGACCATAGACTTACGTATTTGATATTAATTTCAACTTGATACCTCCACGCGTTCCAGAGAAAAAGGGTCTTGACAGACTGACAGACAGACAGACAGACGGACAACGAAGTGATCCTATAAAGGTTCCGTTTTTCCTTTTGAGGTACGGAACCCTAAAAAGAGTAAAAAAACGTATTTTTTTAAATTTAAATATTTATTTAGGTATCATTATCACTAATATCATCATCGTTGTCTGTCTGTAGCTACAAGAAGCAAAGATTTTACAAACAAAAGATATAATCCTAAAAAAGGTTTGTAACCTATGGGTCAGTGGACAGGGATTCCTGTGAAAGAAAAATAATTACCTTACTAATTATTGTAACTTCAATAATTTGATGATAAAAATCTGATTACCATTTTAAAACTATCAGTCAATTTTTAAGTTTTAGTTTTTCTAATTGAAACCTCAAATTCAAGAAAGGTTTTTTTTTAAATTTCGCTTAAATGCGTTCCGTTTTTAGTAGGACCGTTTTATTATTGGCAACACTTCTGAAATGTCAGACTTCCGTTGAATTAAAAATCAGACAGTAATTTACTTTATTATGTTTACTCTATTTTTTAGATATTGCCACGTTGTATAGCAAGACACCGGATGGCATGTCTTTATTTCCATGGAAGGTGAGAAGGTCTTTAGTATGGGATGCAACGTGCGTCGATACTCTTGCGCCATCCCATCTTCCTAGCTCGGCGTGCTGTGCTGGCACTGCTGCTGCGGCTGCGGAAAATCTCAAGCGGCGGAAGTATAATAACCTTATCGGTAATTATATTTTCGAGCCGTTCGGGGTTGAAACCCTTGGGCCGTGGGGTCCGTGTGCTCATGGTTTCTATGTTCTATGTTAATGGATTTGGTTTCCGCACTTAGTCCTTCATGTGGACCATTGTGCGTGGTGCTCATGGTTTATTCAACGCAATCTCCAAGCGGCTGGTTGACACTTCCCATGACCCAAGGGCTGGCTTTTACCTTGGCCAGAGGTTTAGCATTGCCATACAACGTGGCAATGCCGCCAGTCTCTTGGGTACTTTACCAGTCGAGAACGATGCGGAGGAATTTTTCGATGTCATATTTTAGTTTTTTAATAGTTTTAGTTATGTTAGGATATAATTTTGTTATTTTTTTAGGTTATGTTTATATTATATTTAAATAAAAGTTCTGAAAAAAATAAATAGGTATTAGTTTTTATGCACATAATAAGTACAGTTCACTTTAATTCTGAATAAACAAGTTACTTCTCCAGTTTACTTTTAAATTAAATGTAGGTGTAGGTACATATTAATTTCTTAGTGAAGAAGGATAGGGTGGTCTTCTTTTTGAAATACTGGACAAGTGCGTGTTGGACCACGCATAATGAAGGGTTTCGTAGTTGGAATGAATTTATCCCAAGAACTTAACTTTGTAGTTGAAAAAATGTTTTGTGAAATCCAGTTTTTTGCCACATGATTCTAAAGGTGAACGGTCCCGTTCCTATAGGTTTTGATTTATTTGCGAGTATGTATGTATCTCTAAGAGACCGTAGATTTGATATTAAAATTTCAACTTTGTACCTCCACGCGTTACTAAGAAAAAGGGTCTTGACAAACAAACAGACATGTACGGAACGGACGGACAACGAAGTGATAAGGGTTCCGTTTTTTCCTTTTGAGGTACCTACGTACCCTAATTTATTTTTATTTTTTTTATTTTTCAAAAACAGTATTAATGTCATTTAATATTGTTACGAGGCGCAAGCCCCAAAATTCCATGCAATATGAATGGGATTTGCTTGTTCTTACCAAGTGCCTTAAAATACTGTATATATAAATGTATGTTAGTTAATTATCTGAGTTTCACCTGCTATCTTTTCTAACCTCATACTTTTTGTTTTAGAGATGTGAAAGAAAACAATCCCCTTAATGACGCTGTTACAAATGGTTAGTCAAATCAATACTTTTATACACAAAAGTATGTTTATTAAATAAAATGCTTTACATTATTAAAATGTGTTTTGCCCAAACTGTTGATAGATTTGCATGGTACGATTCTGAACTATAAATATAATTTTAAATAGGTACATTTTCTCAATAAATGTACCGAAGTAAAAATTTTCACTCCGGTACAATTATTGAGAAACTGTGCCTATCTAAAATTATATTTATAGTTCAGAATCGTACCATGCACATCTATCAACAGTTTGGGCAAAAAAAAATTAAGAATGTAAAGCATTTAATTTAATAAACATACTTTTGTGTAAAAAAGTAATGATTTGACTACCCATTTGTAACAGCGTCCTTAATAAATGACGTGGAGTAAAGATACAACCAGTATTAACTTAGCAAAATTCGAGGTTTTTTATGTTTGGTATAACTTTACTCCGCGTTAAGTATTAGGGTGTATTAAAGGTTAACTTATGTCTCTAGCGCGATGCACATAACCAGCAAGATCGTACAACCCATCGCTCAGCATAAGGGCTTCTACAGACAGGCGCGACGCGACGGTGCGAGGCGATTCTGGTAGAACAATTTCCTTGACGTTTTCATGTAAATTGTTTTACTAGAGTCGCGTCCTGCCTGTCTGCGGGAGCCTTAATGCTACAAGCCATGGCGCATTTCCACAAAAAAAAATGCGAAATAGAAACCAGCTTTGTAAGAGCCAGATAATCGGTGTTTCTTTGGCACAGTGATATTTATTACACAAAAATGTCCTAATAATGTACATCCATACCGAAGTACAAAGGACGCGGGCGGAGCCGCAGTTACTGCTAGGCTAGGTAGGTAGATACTTACAAAAGGAAAAACAAAAGAAATTGGATACGGCCGACACAACACCAAAGTATACAATACTTCTTCCTCATTATGGTGCATGTTATGGCTGGAGGCAGTTTACATTTTACATGGGCGTATATATATCTGTTATTATAATATAACTAGCTATTGCCTGCAGCTTCGCCCGCGTGGAGGTAGTATCCCACGGGAACGTAGATACGACCGGGATAAGCTATCTGTGTGCCAAATTTCATCGAAATCCGTTCAGCCGTTATTGCGTGAATCGGACAAAAATTCTTAAAAACTATAATTTTGGCATCAGACACGAGTCTGATGCCAAAATTATAGTTTTTAAGAATTTTTGAAAAAAAAAAATTTTTTTTTAAATCTTTACTTAGGAGTGAGGAAAATGTCGTGAGGAAAGTTTTGAGTATGAATGTCGATGGCTATAAGAGTAGGGAAAGACCAAAGAAACGATGGATGGATTGTGTGAAAGATGACATGGCTAGAAAGGGGGTGACTACCGAGATGACGAATAATAGAGAAGTATGGAAAAAAAGGACATGTTGCGCCGACCCCAAATAGATTGGGATAAGGGCAGGAGAATGATGACTTACTTATTATAAAAAGAAAAGTCCTGACTGACTGACTGAATCATCCACGCCTAGCCCAAACCGTTGGACCTACAAAGCTGAAATTTTTGCATAGAGGTTCCCTTTATTATGTAGACAAGGAATTCCTTGTCTCCACAACTCCAACAAAACTCCTTCCTTATTAGGAAGGAGTTTTGTTCCCGTGAGATATTTTACGACAACCACGCGGGCGAAGCCGCGGGCAAAAGCTACTATTCAATATAGGTACCTACCTACAGTTTTGACTTCGTTACTTCTTATGTATATCTTAATATATATATATATAATTCTTCTGTACGCGTGTTTGTCACCTAACTCCTCCTAAACGGCTGGACCGGTTTACATGAAATTTTGTGTGTATATTTTAATGGATTCCTGGATGGTTTGAAAATACAATTGGACCCGGTAGGTGGCGCTTAAGTCTAGTTCTAGGATCGTTCAGACAGGACAACGTCTGTCCGGTCCGCTAGTTGTAGATATAAAGATATCCTCTACAGTCTACAACACCATGTGGTTTTGTTAATTATTCTTCTACTTACGTATAAGGTACGAGTACCACTGGGGCGGTAATTTGCGCAGCGTGGCGTGTATGGAAAACATTGCTGATTCTGTTCATCATCATCTGCCTAGCCTTTTCCCAACTATGTTTGGGTCGGCTTCCAGTCTAACTGGATGCAGCTGAATACCAGTATTTTACATGGAGCGACTGCTTATCTGACCTCATCAACCCAGTTTCTGGGTGATTCGATACGCCTTGGTAAGACTGGTTTTTCAAAGTTTCGGGCTTCTGATGACCCGTAATGTCTGCGCTGTCCAGATTAAAACCGATAAAAGATTGTTTTAAAATCTCTAGTGAAATGTCACCATGTCTTTGTTTACTTTTAAAATTTAGGAGTGCCGCGGCAAATCCACGGGTTCACTTTTAAAAAATCCGCTAGAATAATTTGATTTATTTTTAGCCATTTTCAGATAAACATGAAACCTCCATCCAGGTAGGTAAGAATTTTTGTTGTAGGTACTCATAACGTGAAATTATGTGGTTAGGGGAAGCTCAAATCTCTCTTTATTGGCTACTACAGTAGCTTCTGCCTGCGACTTCGTTCGCGTGGAAGTCGTAATACACCACAAATACTAAAATAACATCCACATTTTTATAAATCTTCCTTATATGTATACTAAGTTTTGGTCTCGGCAGTCAAAATATGAAGAGAGTCAAAACTGACGACGTGGGAGCAAGCTACGTACAGATGTCCGTGTGAGAAGCAGCTCGTCCTGAGGTCAACATCGACACCCGCAACCTTCAGTAGCATTTTTTACCCTTCAAGTTCTACCCGCGTTGACGATTTGATTTGATTTGATTTTTGATTTGTTGGTAACAATGTCGTCCACTCATCTTGTTCCCGGACGACCGATACTTCGTTTCCCAGTCCTCTATCAGCTATGAGAGTTTATTTAGACTTGAAGAATTTTTGGGATTTCTTCTAAACCTAGCAATAGTTGAATCGTACAGTTACAAAGGGTCAGTACTCCAAACTCTAACCAAGTCAGCACTGATCCGTTACTGTCTTAATGCCAATTGCTTTGAAGTCAGTAGTATGACTATAGACGTGCTGCTGACGTGCTACTGACTACATTGTAAACAGTGAGAGTCAGTTCCCGGCGTCAGCTCTGACTTCATTTGGCCACCAACAGTCAAAGAATGACAGCTGTCATTTGAATAGGCGGGCAATTTGAGTTGTTAATCTATTTCCGAGGGGTTCGTGGCTAAGTAATAACAGCCCCACGGGTCAATCGATCAGGTTAAGTTACGCTTGTCGTGGTCGGTCCGTGGAAGTGTTATATACATGATGCTGTATGATCCAAGACTCCGCCGTGCCACGGAAAGCACGTTAAGCTATTGGTCCCGGCTGCCATTCTTGGATCTTTGAAATTCGTTACGGATCGTCAGAAGCCCGAAAGTCTGAGTGATACCACTCTTACCAAGTGGTATCGTATTGCCCAGTAAGTGGAATAGGCAGTCGCTCCATGTAAGATACTGCATCCGGTTAAACTAGAAGCCGACCCCAACATATAAGTTGGGAAAAGGTTATGCAGATTGATTGGGACAATTTCCTAGATCGGTAACAAAATTTCCTGAATTTAACTACCTATGCTCGTTCCGTATTGCATCTCCTACAGTTTTAAGGCTCCTTCAAACGGGTGCAACACGTGATATAATCACGCGCGACACAATAGGTTTGATGAGTCGATTTCCAAATCAATCAATCTGCCTAGCCTTTTCCCAACTATGTTGGGGTCGGCTTCCAGTCTAACCGGATGCAGCTGAATACCATTATTCTACATGGAGCGACTGCCTATCTGACCTCCACAACCCATTAACTGGGTAATACAATACCCCTTGGTAAGACTGATTGTTGACTTGACTTTCAGGCTTCTGACGACCCGTAACGACTGTCAAAGATCCACGAATAACAGCCAACGGCTTAACGTGCTTTCCGAGGCACGGAGGAGTCTCGGTATGTAAAGATGGTCATCCATCCACGGACCAACTCCGGCAAACGTAGCTTAACCTGATGGATCGACTGTGCGGCTGTTATTACTTAGCTACGAGCTCGAGAGAGTCGATTTCCAAATGACGATTTTATAATTATGTATTTATTAAAAAATAAATTCTTACTTGTTTCAGGCTCTAACAAGTTCACACCAGTGCTCGTTAACGGAGATGAGATCATATTTGTCAGCCAGGTAAGTTAACTTAAAATATATATTTTTTGAATTGTTACTTGAGTGTTGCCAACGAAAAGTTTGAGTAGGTAATAAAGACGGCCCTGACCGAAAAGTGTCAGAGTCAATATAATTAGAGTATTTTAGCGTACTCTATTACTTTTTTACATTATAAAGTACGCCTACGCGAAATAGAGTATGGTTGGCAACCCTAGTTACTTGGCTAGTTACGAAAACCCTTCAAATTATGTCCCAAATAGTCATACTGCAATTTTTAGCATAACCTAGTTTCATCCATTACGATTCCTCTGCGAAAATGCTTGCGTTGACTGACTATGCGCATGCGCTGCGTTGCGAGGTTGGCTGAGCTAAAACTTGCTGACGTCTATATACCTGTATTTTTAATCCAGTTATTGTAAAATAAAGTCGCGTGTCTGTCTGTGTGTCCGCGTTGTTCTTCTAAACTACGCAACGGATTTTAATGCGGTTTTCACTATCATTCAGAGAATTTATTCCGTAATGTTTATTGTATAATAAATTCTTATTGAATTAAAATATAATAATGAAGTCTCGTTTTTTGTAAAGTCGTAAAAACCGCGCAAAGCAGGGGCGAATCGCTGGTAAAATCGTAAAATACGATATGAAAATCTTCAAGACGTCCTTCAACCGTCAACTTCAGGAGAACAGAAACAAAATGCTTGCATTAGATCTTTACTGAATGTTAGATGAGTTTACTCAGCTGCTTCAATAATTAAGCAATTATTAGACATTTATCATTTCGGTTTGAGTCTATGCATTTTTTATAAAGGGGCCGAAGTGTCATACTTTCTTGTCTCACAAACTAGAATAATTATGAAAATCAGGGAGACTACTTCCTGCCCTTATCCCATATTACTTGGGGTCGGCGCAACACGTTTTCTTCTTCCATTCTCCCCTGTCAACCGTCACGCTATCATTCACTCCCTTCTCTTTCATATCATTCCTCACACAATCCATCCATCTTTTCTTTGGCCTTCCTCTGCCTCTCCATCCATCAACATGTATATTCATCACTCTTTTAGTCGCATGCGTTTAGTCTCTCCTCATTACATGCCCATACCAAGACAAACGATTTCCTTTCAACTTTTCTGTCACTGGCGCCACTTTCAAACTTCCTCTTATATACTCATTTCTCACTTTATCCATTCTCGTCACTCCACACATCCATCTCAACATTCTCATCTGTTTCTCTCATCATCTCAACATCTCATCAATTTGAACAATAGTAGATTGTTATAGAAGGGATGAAAGGGACCTATTTCGGGAGCGGTTCCACTGACGCGGAGCTGGCCGGAGTGGAGAGAAGTGGACCGTAAATTGATCAATTACAATGCTCGAAATCTTCCACTCCGCGTCAGTGGAAACAGTGTAAGTGGAGCGGGGCGGAGCTGAGCGGACTTTCAAATAATTTACGCAGACAGAACGGAGTCGAGCTGGGCGGTCCGAACAATCATAGTGCTCGAAATCTTCACTCCGCTCCGCTCCGCTTCAGTGGAAATACTTGCCACTTTTCACTGCTCTTTTCTGCTCTGCTCCGCACAGCTTCGCATGGAAACGCCCTCTCAGGGGCGCACGAGTCTAGCGAGTTTTAATATTTCTATGGAGGGCGCCAATATTTCGAATTAATAGAATCAATAGTTAGAGCTTCTGAAAACGCCTCTTACGGCCAATATATTAACACGACCTGGGGCCGTATTATGTACAATTAATGCCATCATTTTTCCAGTGCTAGAGAGAGACGGAGCTATACATGACCTATATCACCATCCTTTTTTCGCAACGGAATCATAATGGCGTTAATACTTCATAATAAGGACCCTGAAAAATAAATGTAAATCTGTAATATAATATCTATACATACCTAATTACAGTTTAATACAAATTTCATAGATGCGATGATACTACAGAGATATTATAATATTATTATTATATAATATTTCAATAATAAACATAAATAATAGAAGAAATGTAGCACATGTTAAGGAAATGACTAATATAATAAAAAATAAGAATAATAATTGATAACAAAAGTAAATGATAATCACACAATTTATAGGTATATTTAAAATATATTAATGATATGGTAATTATTAATAAATAATAACAAAAGTAATAATTAAATAAAATAGCAATAATAATAAATTAAATAATATAGCAATAATAATTATTCATGATCTCCTAAAACAGGGCTTCCTCTCTCCTACCCTTTTGCTGTGCCCTACAGGGTCCATAATGATCTCAATTATATAATTACCACCTAAACCCACATTATGCTAAAGCAATAAAGATATTGAGTATTGAGATTTCCTTACCTTTATTACATACTAAATACTTATATAAATATTTCATCTGGCGCTAGATTTATGAAGGACCTCATAAGCGGTGAAAACTTTGGATTTTTTCGCTTTGAATCCATCCGACTGTATTTTGGCGCTGTCAGTGGAGGCTGGCCATATTTTAGCTGCCACGGCTTATTTTTATTTAACCGACGTGCTTCTTGTACAGGTAGTGGTATTAGAATGTTAAAATACTCGTCGACGTCAGTTATCAAAGGCAACCGGTTAAAACCTCTACCTACAGTATCTAATCATTTTTCCAATGCGAAAATGGGATAGCTCTGTTATATTTGCAGCACAGTCTTTTTCTCGCGCTCATTTATAGATGAATATAATACTTCCATAAAAAGCCATTGAAGAACACATCTATCAATGGCTTTATAGGGAAATACTGATTCGTTTTTGTTTAATTATTTGCAGTACTAATTGTTTATGCTAATTAGACATACAACAGGAGCCTGTCACTCAATTAGAATCAGTTCGAATTATAATTACTAAAATCACATTTCGATTGCTCTGCAACCAAGCGCGGAGGGATGTATTCGATGCGATCTAAAATTAATCTATTCAGTTACAATTCACATTGTGTTCGAATTTAATCCAGCACGAAAGATAAAAGTTATATCATTTTACTTCTGTAACTAAGTTTGCAAACACTTTCATACATCAATCATATTTTTTTTAGAGTTCCGTACCTTCAAAGGAAAAATCGGAACCCGTAAAGGATCAATTCGTTGTCCGTTTGTCTGTCTGCTTTAAACTAGGTGAGGTCGGCATTTCCTATCCGAGTTCTCTGAGAAGAAAGGCAGAAACAAACTCGAGGTTACAATAAATATAATTAAAATGACATCTGGAAGGAAGAAATATTCCGTCGAACTCTATACAATGGTGTAGTGAAATAAATAAGTACCAAAAACTAGATGGCACAATGTAACAGAGGATTAAAAAAATATTTTCATTGCACATTATATGGTGCACTAATATGAAATTAAATGAAATGAAATAGTTTATTCTGTAAATATGATACCGAAATCCCTTTTACGTCATATTAAAAAAAAAACTATATATAAAAATACACTTAAGTGGTTTTTCAACAACGGCTTTAACCCTTTCAGTCCTGATTTTTTGATTTTCGTGTACGGATTTTGGTACATTAAAAAAAATACACTACTATTTTTTAATTAGTGCAAAAAATATGGGGCTCTATCCGTACCCGTTGCTGATCATGTTTGTGTAGTCAAAAGTCAAAAAGAAATAAATCCCAAAATTGTCCACGAAAATTTGTCATGATTGGTAAATTCATAATTAAATCAATTATTCATAACAATTGCTACTAGAAAATACTACGCGCAGTGCTTTTCCATGATTAATGAATACTACTATGTAGTCTATACAATATTTCCGTAAACTGAGTGACATTTTGGGATATAAACAAACGCTAATTACTTTGATGTTTATGAATATTATTTATTGAGACTTAACATATACGAGTATAATAAAAAAGACTTTCTCTAATAAGCCCTTTAAGTATTTGAACTAATTAAAAATGAGTAGTGTATAATTATATTTACATACACACATGTACCTAATATATATTAATAGAGAATTTCTTAGAGGTCCAGAGCAGATTGGAGGTGTGGTGGAAAAGACTGGAGACCGTTGGCCTGAGAGTAAGTCGGACCAAAACAGAGTATTTGTTTTGTGATTTTGGCGGTCTCTCCGGTCCTGTGCCCATATCTCTTGCCGGAACGCCCTTACCGATCTGCTCCGACTTTCGGTACCTCGGGTCACTTGTCCAAGGGGATGGCGAAGTAGACCGAGACATAACGCACCGGATCAACTCAGGATGGATGAAATGGCGACAGGTTACAGGAACAACTTGCGACCCACGGATGCCCCTCAAGTTGAAGGGGTAAATTTACAAGTCCGTGATAAGGCCTGTCGTACTTTATGGATCGGAATGCTGGGCAGTGAAGAAGACGGATGAAAAAAAATTGCATGCAGTGGAGATGAGAATGTTGAGATGGATGTGTGGAGTGACGAGAATGGATAAAGTGAGAAATGAGTATATAAGAGGAAGTTTGAAAGTGGCGCCAGTGACAGAAAAGTTGAAAGGGAATCGTTTGTCTTGGTATGGGCATGTAATGAGGAGAGACGAAACGCATGTGACTAAAAGAGTGATGAATATACATGTTGATGGATGGAGAGGCAGAGGAAGGCCAAAGAAAAGATGGATGGATTGTGTGAGGAATGATATGAAAGAGAAGGGAGTGAATGATAGCGTGACGGTTGACAGGGGAGAATGGAAGAAGAAAACGTGTTGCGCCGACCCCAAGTAATATGGGATAAGGGCAGAAAGATGATGATGTACCTAATATATAATATATATTTTTTTATGTCCTCAATTCTGGACGCCAGGTTCAGACCTGGCGTCCACAATTACACAAGGGTTAACGTGCTTTCAGAGGCACGAAGGGGTCTCGTTATGTATAGATGGCCACCCATCCACGGATCGACCGCGGCAAGGGTAGCTTAACGTAACAGATCGACCCATGCGGCTATTATTACTTGGCCACAAGAGTTTAACTTATCCAAATATTACTTGCTAGTTGTAATACGCGCCCACAGGGAGTAGATAAGCAGAACATATCTTCGGCAGACGGTGTGTACAGGGTGTTCTACCCATGATTATGAACAACTTTCACTATGGAACCAACTTTGAAATCACGAAAAAAAAATCAGCTGTTTCATACATTTTGGTCGAGTAGGTATTGAACTTTTGTATGAAACAGCTGTTTTTTTCTCGTGATTTTAAAGTTGGTCCCATAGTAAAAGTTGTTCATATTCACGGGTAGAACGCCATGTGAAAATTTGGCTGGTCATTGAAAACTAACCCTGTATATAAACATAGTTATAAAGTTAGGTATCTATAACAGATTTGTGCAGTGCAAGTAGCGCCGCCTCTTGAACTTGTGCTGGCAGCTGACTAATTTAGTTTCAAACATACCTTCTCTTGTTGTTTAATTAATTGCCACAAAGAGCGATCGAAGGCCTTAGTGCGAGTTTTTACCACGTTTTTAATAAGTCACTTTCTTTATACTTACTCGATCACGTTGACGTAAACTTCAATTTGTGATAATATAATTTGTTACTGAAACCGAATAAGCGCCATAGACACGTCTATAATGGGAAACGCATTTATTCATTTCATTAAGGTAACGTAACGTAAACGCGTTCGAGTAAGTATAAAAACTCGCCCTAAGCCCAGGGCTACGAACGCCACTGAAAAAAAAAATACATTTACTTGAATGGATGGTAAGTAAGTAGATAATGGATGGAGGAGCTCGTGGCTAACGTTTAGTCCGTGGATGGGTGACCCATCTTTACATACCGAAACTCCTTCGTGCCTCGGAAAGCACGTTAAGTCGTTGGTCCCGGTTGTCATTCGAGGAAACTTTGACAGTCGTTACGGGTCGTCAGAAGCCCGAAAGTCTGACAACCAGTCTTACCAAGGGGTATCGTGTTACCCAGTAACTGGGTTGTGGAGGTGGAGGTAAAATACTGGTATTCAGCTGCATCCGGTTAGACGGAAGCCAATCCCAACATCGTTGGGAAAAGGGCGGGCAGAATGGTTGGATGGTATTTACGAACACACAGTGATATTGACAACTGTATGTTCACTAATATCAGCTCGATCCTTGTCTGTGTGAGACGAAGGCTTTGCCTTGCAGTGGTATCAGGGATACTTGGTATATGGAGGCTGGTAGATTGATATCTATGGGTGTGGAATCCTAGAACGTCAGGATTAGATAAGTCGTAAGTTTCAGAATATTGAGTAAGAAAATTACAAAATTTTGAAATTAATTTGTTGATTTCTATAAAAAATTTATGCTTATTATGGACGGGGGACGGGCAAATAACATACTGTTGATTTATTTGATTTACTTATTTACAAAAATCAATCTTTAGTCGATTCTGTACTAATCGATAAATTGTAGGTACTTATTTAACCCGTCGCGCGCTAATTAGCAGACACAATTGAAATTCTATTGTTATCTGTACACATGGTGTGCAATCGACATTTTAAGAGTTACAAAGAAAAAACGTAACCTGCCAATCCTATACCCACTATAAATACTACTTTACTTCTCATATTGTGCTTTAGTTGAGACGACTGACGTATAAACTTCTTAGTGAATTTAATTGGCTAAGGGCTGATCGTTCTATAGGTTGATAACTTTTACCTGAAGAATAAATGTGACAGTTTGACATATTTTCTATACGAAAGCTGTCAAACCGTTATATTTATTCCTCTGATAAAAATTATCTGACTATTGAACAATCAGCCCTTAATAAACCTATATTATTTTAAAAAGCCCATAAGTAGTTTTATTGAAGTGTTAGAACCAAGATTTTCAATACATACCATAGTTATATTTGTAGGTATTATATTTATGGTTCCGAGTTCTTTTTGTATTAATACATTTTATTTAACAAGCATAAACCTTGGTAAACTGGGCATTAGAGGGAAAGGTAAAGTACAATAAAAGATAATTAGAGGAAAGACCGAATTCTTGTAAATAAAAAGTAAAACAAAGAGACTTAATTCTTCTTTAAAAGATATTAATGTAGAGAAAACGAACAAGTGGGTGTTAATTTTGCATAAATGAAGACTCCATTTTTGTACATCTTTGAATAATGTTATTATTACCACTTTTAACAAAAGGGATGGAGATTAGGATATCTGTCAAATATTCATTTTAAAAACTGTCAGAAAATTATTTAAAAAATTTACTTCCGAGGAGTGGAAATCCATGCCTGCTGGTTTGTGTACCTACCCAGTCTCTGTAAACCAGTTAACCTTTAGAGCCTCTAGGTGCTACCTCAAATGGCTTAGCATAATCCTCTGTTATGTCAAAAATACTGCAGCATTAATTTTGAAATAAATATGTGGTAAAGTTGAGGATTAATATTAAGTACTATGTTTGACGAAAACAGGATTCCATTAAATTTTCTCATTAAAAAAAAAATCCAAAGTTTCCTCCAAACCGAACAATAAACCGCTGGTATTCAAGAAATATTTCAAATTAGATCATGCAAAGGTTCATGATGGTTTTTTTTTTTTTTTTTTTTCAAATTACCATTATTTTCACTGTAAAAAGCAATTACCTAAATTATCGGAGCCCAGCACCGCACTCAGTCTCGCGCTCACTCAGTCCGCGAGCAGTATTGTGCGAGCGAGATAAAAAGCTGAGGTATATAGGCTCTTAGGAGGAAGAGTAGATAAACATGCTTCTCCAGCCAGGATGTGCTCGTTCCATTGCGATTGATGTCTGCGTCGAATTTATTAGGTGAAGTCACTGTGATACAGTTACATAATCAGTGTTTAAATAGTTCTCGAGCATCCTAGATAAAACGTTCCATTGCTTTCCATCATTCGAATTCAAGGTCAAAAGCAGTCTTTTTTTTAAAAAAAAAAAACATTGCGATATACCGTAATAACGTAAACTATTGCCATCTATTATGCAAGATACTACCCTCGCTAGGAAACCGGTAAGCCCTAGAACAAATAATACGCGACATCCATCAACCCGCACTGGGCCCGCGTGGTGGATTATGGCCCACTCTCTCTCTCTCAGAAAGGTCTTTATAGGCTGATTGTTATGGGGATACAACGATAATTTTGTGTTTATAATTGCTTTAAAACCAAAATGTGTTATTTGACTATATTGAACTAAACCGAAACATGATTCCAGCCCTTTTACTCGAAGCCTATTGGCCGTCATCTCATCATCTTCTGCGTAGCCTTTTCCCAACTATGTTGGGGTCGGCTTCCAGTCTAACCGGATGCAGCTGAATACTAGTACTTTACATGGAGCGACTGCCTATCTGAACTCCACAACCCAGTTACTGGGTAATACGATACACCTTGGTAAGACTGGTTGTCAGACTTTCGGGCTTCTGACGACCCGTAACGACTGTCAAAGCTCCACGAATGACTGCCGAGACTAAAGGCATAACGTGCTTTCCGAGACACGGAGGAGTCTCAGTATGTAAAGATGGTCACCCATCCACGGACCAACCCCGGCTAGTGTAGCTTAACCTGATCCATCGACCCGTGCAGCTGTTATTACTTAGCCACGAGCTCCTCTGACTATCCCTGAGAAGAAATGGCGAAAGAAATTCAGGGGTCTTAAAAAGGAGCAACATTATTAAGTTGCTCCTTTTTTATTATTTAATATGATTGGTAGCTGAATAGATTAACTTGGATTCAGGCACGTTACAGACTGCAATCAAAGAAGCTCCGTGACATATAAGACACGAAACAAATGGCTATAAAGCTCACTAAGTGGCCGTAACGACACCCGGCCGGCTAGTGATCCGTGTTTTAACGACCCTTGTAACATTTATAGTGGGCTAACTATGTGTGTGTACCTCCTTGTTTCAGGTAGGTATGTACTTTCTATGAGCAGCTCGTGGCTAAGTAATAACAGCCGCACGGGTCGATCCATCAGCTTAAGGTACGCTGCCCGGGGTTGCTCCGTGGATGGGTGATCATCTTTACATACCGAGACTCCTCCGTGCTTCGGAAAGCACGTTAAGGCCCCGGCTGTCATTCGTGTGACTCGCTTGACGTCGCTCCATGTAAAATACTGGTTATTCAGCTGCATCCGGTTAGATTGGAAGTCGACCCCAACATAGCTGGGAAAAGGCTAGGCATATTGATTGTTATTTCTATCTTTATACTACTTATCCCTGACATCGGTGAAGGTCACGATGATTTCGTGAGGAAAACTCAATATGTGTATACAGGGTGTAAGGGACAGCCTTCCGCAGACTGATATAATGTGATGACCGGTACATGAAATTATTTCAGGAACGTTATGGGAATTCAATATAAGTACCTGATTCGTTTGTGTTTTTGTGCACAAATCGCAGCGTCTGTTACTGGTTGGGAGAGGTAGGTAATAGGTATGCGGTGAGTTTGATGAACTCTGTAGCTAGGCAGAAAGTGAACAGCTGATTTCACGCGTCGTCGAGTATTTCAACATCAATTGCTGGTTTTTTTTTTCTTTTGTTGTTTTTTTACTTAAATGGAGTGCTGCGTACAGAGAATGTAATTATACATTGAAATTAAGGAATAGCAATTGTGCCGCCGGGGTCGCTCGCCGGTTGTTCGAAAGAGATACCGTGGCCCTGGCACACGCAACTGAAGGAACACGGGTGGGTTTTAGTCAGTAAAAGTCTGACACGCCCTCCCCTCCGCCCAGAGCGGGAGAAGTCATTTGATGATTCCCATCCACAAAAAAAAAGGAATAGCAACTGAAAAAAACTATAAAAATAAATTGAATATTCCTGACAAATTTTCTGGTGGAATATGATTCAAAATGAGGAGCTGAATACACCATTTTATAGTTTGCGAAGGACTGTCCCTTACACCCTGCATAATAAAAATTAAATGCTGTTCGTTGGTAAGCGCATCAACTGAGAACGGCTGGACCGATTTAGCAAAATTTTTGTTTTAAAATGTTCGTAATAGTCTGAATCAGGTTCTTACGGAAATAAAAATTGAAAAATTTTCCTGGAAAATCTTCAAATTCACGAAAAACTGAACGCGTCCATTTTGGTTTGAATTATATTGAAATTTGCACAGGACGTCTCATCATCTGCCTAGCCCATCCACGGACCAACCGTGACGTAGCTTAACCTGATCGATCGATCCGTGCGGCTGTTATTACTTAGCCACAAGCACAGCGCAACGTCTATCTATCTATCTATTTATATAAATAAAAAGAGAAGTCCTGACTGACTGACTGATTGATTGACTGACTCATCAACGCCCAGCCCAAACCCTTGGACCTAGAAAGCTGAAATTTTGCACGGAGCTTATCTTTATAATGTAGACAAGGAATAAGGAAGGATTTCCCGGTAGTACGTTCCCGTGGGATATTTTCCGACATCCACGCTGGTAAAGCCGCGGGCAAAAGCTAGTCAGTCTATAATTATAATAAAAATAAAATAATGTTTTAGCTTGAGAACAGCTGGACCGATTTGGATAAAAATGTTCGTAATAGTCTTCAATCTGGTTTTTACAATTTCATAACAATCTGTAAAGTTGCGAGGAAAATTGGTGCATTTTCCATGGGAATTTTGTATGAATTAATGAAATTTAGACAACGTCTGTCGGATCAGCTAGTAATTAATAATCTGGCTTGAGCAAGAGCGGCGATCAATGCTTATTCATGCCTTTTCTGTATAACAATTAGAGGCCTGTGCCGTGCAGTGGAACAGTAGTAGTATGTATTATTATAACCACTACGTCGAGTCGTTGTTCTAGTAGCCAAAATTTCTTAGCTAGCGTAGAAGCCCAAAGAATTCATTTGTACACAATTGATTGCAATATTGTCGCCCCTTCGAAATGTGTACCTCTGCCTCACTCTGGGGAATATCGGCGTGATGTCATGCAGATACTGTAGAGCCTCGCAGCGGAACGAATGGGACGCAGCTGGAAATAAAAGGTAATAGTATTCTAAATTGCATCAATTTATTTTCAAGAAAATGCACACTCAATCCCTTGACTTCGGCGCGACCAAAACAAATCTGCCTCAAAATAAACTCTCGACGCCTTGTTTTACAATTTTTCAAAAGTGATCAAGTCTAGCCAGAAAGGCCCTTCCAGACATGGCCCTGCATTGTTGGACACACATAAAATCCTAATAATATAAAATTTGGAATTTATAAGAGACCATGACCTCTGAATTTGTTTCTGCATGTCTTCTCAGGGATCAGTCAGCTAGGAAATGCAGGCAACATCTAATTTTAAAATATTTATCTAAAATCTTGACGTGTAAGGGTGGGTTGCACCACCTTACTTTAACTATAACAAACATCGCTCTTTCAGTTCGATATTTGTTATAATTAACACTGGATGGATGAAATGGCGGCAGGTCACGGGAACAATCTGCGACTCCCGCATTCCCCTTAAACTTTAGGAGAAGATATATAAAACAATGGTTAGACCTGCTGTCTTCTATAGATCAGAATGTTGAGCCACAAAAGGGATGAATGAAAAGCAGTTGCATGCAGCTGAGATGAGAATGCTAAGAGGGATGTGTGGTGTTACACGAATGGATAGAATAAGAAATGAGTACGTAAGATGAAGTTTGAAAGTGGCAGCGGTGACTAAAAAGTTGTGCGGAAATCGGTTGTCATGGTATGGGCATATGCTGCGGAGGAGTGAGGAAAATGTCATGAGGAAAGTTTTGATTACGAATGTCGATGGCTATATAGGGGAAGACCAAAGAAACGATGGATGGATTGTGTGAAAGATGACATGGCTAGAAAGGGGGTGACTACCGAGATGACGAATGATAGAGAAGTATGGAAAAAAAGGACATGTTGCGCCGACCCCAAATAGATTGGGATAAGGGCAGGAGAATGATGATGATTTGTTATAGTTAAAATAAGATGGAGCAATCCGCCCTTGTTAATGTTCGTGTTAAACAAAAAATGGGTTGTTCCATTTGACAATTTGATAGCTGACGTCATAACTTTAACTGTAACCTTAACCGTCCACGCTTCGCTGGTTAAAGTTATTGATAAATATTTATCTGCCACTTCTGTCAGACGCGTCGAATGTCATGTCCCTGCTCCGAACTTTATCTTTTACATTTGACATGACGGTGCAACAGCAGGTATTCATTCTATGGTCATTAACTTTGACGGAAACTATACCTAACCTAGCCCTTGGTGCAACCCACCCTTAATGTCTTAAATGATCTTACAGAAAAAAACATTTCATTTCAATATTTTTTCTGCCAGTTTGTTTAATGTAGGTTTCCTTTTGGTAGATAACTTACAGCACCACAGCTATAGTCGTGAGTAACAGTAACTCACTCAATAAACGCCGAAAACAGAATCAAAAGCGTTCATCGCGCGCTCTGTGGGCACTTGGGTAGCCAGCCGCGATACCAATCAGCCCCGTGTGTAGCATGGCCACCGTAGAAACGTAAGAAACGAAAGACAAAATGGTAGATTATAGAAGTATTCTAAGGCACGGAGTCAAAATTAAAGAAAATATCACTGTCAATGTAAACTGGGAATAAGTACATATAATGATATTTGTCATCATAGAGTAGTGATAGGGTCAAAACACTGCTCGAACAGTTGCCAACTGTAATGATTCAATCTGCCTAGCCTTTTCCCAACTATGTTGGGGTCGGCTTCTAATCTAACCGGATGCAGCTAAATACCAGTATTTTATATGGAGTGACTGTCTATCTGACCTCCATAACCCAGTAACTGGGTAATACGATACCCCTTGGTGAAGACTTTTGGGCTTTTGACGACCCGTAACGACTGTCAAAAATCCACGAATTACAGCCGGGACCAACGGCTTAACGTGCTTTCCGAGGCACGAAGGAGTCTCGATATGTAAAGATGGTCACCCATCCACGGACCAAAACAATTCGTGGATCTTTGACAGTCATTACAAGTCGTCAGAAGCCCGAAAGTCTGACAACCAGTTTTATCAACATCGTTGGGAAAAGGCTAGGCAGATTTATTGCACAGTAAAATAGTTAGAGATACGATACATAGTATTGAGTACACTAGGTACAAAAGTACTGCATATTTGATAAGAAATTTGTTCCAGCAGACCTGAAAGAAATGTAGACTGTGGTATTCACATACCACATTTCTCTTCTTGTTCTCACGAACAAGAAGAGAAAAATATGATTTTGTATGTTTCTTAGTTAGTGAGTTTTTTTTGACAAAACAAAAACTTTATACAGTCAACACTGCGAGAACCCATTTAATTTTAATGTAAAATAAAAATAACAAGCCAACTATCCGAGCTTTCAAAGAAAACTCTCATTTGTTATGAATAGCAATAGAGATTTCAGTAGCCTACGATCTTGGAGTAACCACCTTTTAATTATGTATGAAGGTCAGTGTTGGACATTAGGTATTATTGCGAACTCCTTCCTAAACAATGCAGTAGCTTGAAATGAGATCCCTGAATTAGTTAGCGGCAGCCGACCAAATAAACCAACTGTTGCTGTGAAGCGCTGTGAAAAATGGTGCCCACAAACTTTTAATAAGTACAAATTTATGGGCAACTTTTTTACAGCGCGCTAGGTAACGCCAACGACCAGCTAAATACATTAATTTCGAAATCCCATACTTTCGAGAAGCGTTTCGGGGGTCGGTAAGCGACTTAAAAATTACATTCAAATGAGTTTTTTTTTTAACATTAATGTTAAAAGAATATGCTCTCACCTTACGTGTCGACTGCACCCCATGTGTGCATAAGGAAAAATCTCGTACAAAATAGGTATATAAGCTTATATCATATATATAAACGTAAAAAAACATCATCCGATGGAAAAAACCATCATCAGTAGAACCTTTGAGGTTCGCAAGTAAACCCTCCCCCCCTCCCCCTTGGGTTTTGGGCTTATAAATTAGTACATGATTTACAGCTTAAGGGCTGTGAATATATCTACAATAGTATAGATATGAATTTTTTTCTACAAACGGAAGCGTAGATTTTCATGAAATAATGTTACAATCTTAGATCAAAATCAAAGGAAATGGCAAGTGGGTATTTCTTTGTATTTTTGTGAGTGAACGGAAACCAGCATTAGGTACGTGTTCACTCGGATTCTTTCCTTCTCATTCATTTCACAAGAAACACTTCGAACTTGTGACAAAAAAAATGGTGCGTAATCGCGTATCTCTCATACCACGATATTTTTTATAGGGAATACAAAAAAAAAAAAAAACAGCTTTTTATAATTAGATTTTCTAATTAAACTTGATGACCGTAGCTTCTCGCATGACCTCGGTGAAGGACATGTCCGCCGGTTTCCGTGGACTGCACAAATTCACTAGTAATTCATTCTCCGTTTCACCCATGAATGCAATCAGCGTTGGTAATTTTAGGTCGTCGTTCACAGAATTCACCACAAAGTACATATCCAGCCTACCACATTACGACTGCCAATTTCCGCTCTTCATGTCGAATTCGTCAAACTTTGCCATCCTCGTCGCTATTGTAGAATTACTAAACAACGATGTAGTTCATTCACCCAACAATATTTTATTGACTGGCGTGCGCGGTCAGCCTACAGTACATTTATACGACGAAGGAATATCCTACATTACACAAGGTAGGTAATATTAACACAGAACAGATAAAAATATCTGTTCTGTGGGCACTAAAGTATCTAGAATAAACCGACCACACGCACAATGAAGGTTTCCGGAGTTGGGATGAATTTATCTTAAGAACAAACTTAACATTGTAGTTGAAAAACATGTTCTCCCATACATTCCAACTGTAAATGTAAGTTTGTACTTACAATATTGATAGATTTACCATGTTATTTTAAGACCACAGACTTCTTATAGGTTTTCCTGTAATCTACAGGTAAAGATCTATTTTCTGTATTCTTTTAAAAATTTTAGGCTCAGTAGTTTCGGAGATAAGGGGGGGGTAATGGTCAATTTACGTCTATTTTCTTAAATAACTTTAAAACGATTTATTTTAAAATTATAAAAAAAATATATTTGAGACCCTCATAGTAAGCCCTTTCATTTGTACTTCATCATTCATCATTTCATTTGTATTTGTGCCACATGGTGTATTTTGCAAAACTTTTTTTTTAACTTTCTTATTTGCCCCTAAAAGTGACCTCTATATTCAAATTTAATTTATTTACTTTACCCGTCCGTTTTGGGTCACAGAAATTCATATGTTTACCAAATTTCAACTTAATCGGTCCATTAGATTCGGAGCAAACTGGCTGTGACAGACGGACAGACAGACAGACAGACAGACACACGAGTGATCCCATAAGGGTTCCGTTTTTTCCTTTTGAGGTACGGAACCCTAAAAAATTTAAAACTTGATTGTACCTACATAGTAAATCCGAACTCGGAGTTCTTTTGATTTTTGCAATATTTACCAAAGATTTGGTTCTTTCTTGACCTCTAAAATGGCGCAGGTAACCTTTATCGAAATTCAAAACGGTACCTACTTTGGCCGTAGGTCCGGTAAGCCTGGCCGATCCTGCTAGTTTCGAATTAACTGCCAGATGCATGCAATTACAGAATTGAATACGATCAAAGACAAACGGGGTATTGTTCGAGGCATTGCTTATTGTATATATATGATATATGATTATATAGGATATCCGTAGCATTAAGTATTTCTTTTTCAATGGCATAGGGATAGGCTATATCTATTTTCATCATCATCATTATCATCAATTCATCATTCTCCTGGCCTTAATCCCAATTTATTGGGGATCGGCACAACATTTCATACCCTTCCATTTCTCTATTGGTCGTCATCTCGGTATAGTCACTCCCTTTCTAGCCATATCATCTTTCACACAATCCATCCATCGTTTCTTTGGTCTTCCCCTATTCGTAGCCATCTATGTTCAGTCAGGGTCAAAAGCATCGGGACGAACAGACTGATCAAAATGATCTCAACAACTAAGAAAATTAAACTTTATCTCAATTGGATAAAGTTCTTGTCAGAATGACAGTTGTTGTGTACTGTCTTCATTCTGAAACATTCCTTGTATCATAGAACTAATATTACATACATTTTCATAATTGTAAATCATTTTGAACAGGCTGTTCGCCCTGATATTATTGACGCTGACTGTGCATAGGTATATCCATACATATTATAGATTAAAGTCGCTTTTCGTTTTTTTTTAAACTAAGCAAGGGCTTGTGATGCAGTTTTAACTATCATTTAGAGAATTTATTTCGGAAGGTTTGTGTGTATGATTGATGCACGGATATCTATGGTATGATTACATTACAGGTAGGTAAAGTCTATGTGAACACATTTGGTTTCATTCAGTTTAATCCTCCATTTTTTGGTCCAGCCATAAACTTGATTTACAGCTATTTATTGAACCTTTTCTAGAGCGTCTTCGTGGCTGTTTCCTACAGGCATTATGGCTATCATAGATAGATATTCGTGGATGTGTCCGTGGCATCACACAGGCCTTCTATCAGAGATATTTATTTTTTAAATATCGCAGCTTTATGCTGAGATAGGAGCCTTTTTGGCCTCGCACAGGTCTCGTTTTAGTTTGAATTTTTATTTCATTATTTTTTGTTTGTTTTTAATGTTTATTTTGTTACTTTATAAGCTCCTTTTTAGCTGTATTTCTTGTGCGTGTCCCAAATAAAATATTTTTCTTTCTTTCTTTCTTTATCACACCCCCGCGACGAAACCGCATGATGTTCCGCTGATGTTCCGCTACTCGAGTAGAGGAACATCATGCGAGTCAGTTGAATTGAACAACTGCGGTTTCGCTATGGTTTCGCGGCGGAGGTGTACTAAGGACCTAAAAACCGTCCGAAATAAGTGTTTTTTTTACAATTCAAGACGTTCGTTGGTAGTAACACTTACTTGTTTACAACTTTTTATCTCCGCAACAACGTTTTTGTATACAAATCACGTTCTATCCGTGATGGACTCTAGGAATAATTACGGTTGTTATTAGCTGTCCCGCGGCATTGTCTGTGCAAACAAAATTTGTTTTGAGCCCCTTAGAAGGACGAATTTAAAGAGAAAAGTCTTTTAAATTAGAATACTTATAAAAGAAAAGTTGTTTAAATAATTAATGTTGGAAAAAAATCTGCTTAACCTTTTTCCAACAATGTTGGGGTCGGCTTCCAGTCTAACCGAGCGGCTGCCTAACCTGCACCCTAATTGCGTAACACATTATCAATCGGAACCGGTTTCATTTTGACAGTTCAACAACATTCATTGCGTTATTTACGTTGTCAAGCAGATAAATTTTTTGAACATATGAAGCAATGGATTAGCAATTTGTTTCAAAATGATTCAAATTCCGATCGATATTGTGTTACGCAATTAGGGTGCAGACCTCCACAACCAGTTACCGGGTAACACTGTACCCCTTGGTAAGACTCGTTTTCAAAGCTTCGGGCTTCAGACGACTTCTGAGAAAAGTGTTTTTTATTTTGAATTAGTACTTGCCTACTTATAAAATAAAAGTTGTTTATCTAGTTAATGATGGTAAAGGCGGTAATATTTATTTTGGACAGTAGGAGCTAATTTGCGTGGGACCACTATACAATCGGCTCGTTTGCAAAAAAATATATGTTGCTATGATTCATCACTTCTCCCGTTATCCCAATTTATTTTTGGTTTGTGAAACATGTTTTCGTCATCCATACATCTCTGTAAGCCACCATCTCAGTATCCTTCGTTATAATTCTTGCAATGATGGAGCTTATGAGGAGCTCGTGGCTAAGTAATAACAGCCGCACGGGTCCCACAGCCGGAACCAACGGCTTAACGTGCTTTCCGAGGCTCGGAGGAATCTCGGTATGTAAAGATGGTCACCCCTCCACGGACCTACCCCGGCAAGCGTAGCTTAACCTGATGGATCGACCCGTGCGGCTGTTATTACTTAGCCACGAGCTCCTCGCTCGAATCGAGCGAGTGAATAAATTGAAAAATGGAACAGAATTTGTATGAAATTATCTGCGAAGTAAGTTACTAGGAACTTAATCATAGGTGGTGAAACAAGCCCTAACGTTGACGTGTGGTTAACCAACATTCCCACGTTAGCTAATCATTAAGTAATTTCCTTTGCATTTAATTCACAGGTGGCCCAGTTCCACAACGACTGGGTCCGCACTGTAACGTTAGCTAACAAAGAAACATATTAAGTTTCTTTGTTCAAGTACAAAGTCTAAAATCCTTTGTTTATGTCGAAACGAATTCTGTTTCAGTAGGAATATTTTTTTTTTATAGTTTTAATTAGTGTGAATTAGAATTTTATTTACGAGTATAGTGGCAAAACCTGGCAGTAATAATTTGAGGATGTTTTTCATCTGTATATGGTTTAAGAACTTTATTAATCCTCTTTAAGGACGCTGTTACAAATGGGTAGTCAAATCATTACTTTTTTACACAAAAGTATGATTATTAAATAAAATGCTTTGCATTCTTAAAATGTTTTTGCCTAAATTCTAGATAGATATGCATGGTACGATTCTGAACTATAAATATAATTTTAGATAGGTACATTTTCTCAATATATGTACCGAAGTAAAAATTTTCACTTTGAGCCGAGCTTCGAGAATCCAACCTAACAACAACAGAGTGCAACCCAGCGCGTCGTAAACGCGCTGAAGGATTTTCAACTCTCAAAAAGTACAAAGTATCTAAGTAATTGGATAACGAAACAGTATGACGTGTTGGTTATAACGCGTCATTTATATTCTACATTCACCACCATCATCATATTTGACCATCTTTACATATCGAGACTCCTCCGTACCTCAGAAAGCACGTTAAGCCGTTGGTCCCGGCTGTTATTCGTGGATCTTTGACAGTCGTTACCGGTCATCAGAAGCCCGAAAGTCTGACAACCAGTCTTACCAAGGGGTATCGTATTACCCAGTAACTGGGTTGTGGAGGTCAGATAGGCAGTCGCTCCATGTAAAATACTGGTATTCAGCTGCATCCGGTTAGACTGGAAGCCGACCCCAACATAGTTGGGAAAAGGCTAAGCAGATAGGCAGATTGATTCAGTACCCTTCAAAATTGTTGTGCTAAATGGTGCTGATCCACTCATCTTGTCGGGACGGGTAAATACAAAGGCGGTTTGCAAAACAGACACCCATAGTCTGTGCTGCATTATTTTGCGAATGGTTTAAAGCAATAACGAATTGGACGAAACGAGTACTACATCTATTTCCTTCGAAAGATCGGACCAACGTTATTTTAAGAATACCTGTTTAATTTATCTATTTATTTTGTCCCCAGCGCTTCGAATGGGTGGTGAGCCGCCCTATAGACCCAGGCGAGGTGGTGACCCTGCACTTGATGGGCCGCGGACGCTTTGCCGCCCCCAAAGTCATCGGGGTGTACCGCCTCGGCCTAGAGATCGTGGTCAACGATGGACAAATTGCTATCACTGACTCACTCGTCGATGACCGGAATAAGCCAGTTCCGGTAAGTACCTACATGATTTTTTTTTTTTTTAAAGGGGATGAAAAAGTTTTGCCGACACGAGTCAACAGTCAAACAAGTTGGACACCATAGATTTAACTTCGAATTCAGCTACCTAGGCCAGGTGTTCTCAATCTTTTTCAGTTCGTGGCGCACTTATAGATTTAGTATTTTGTTTCGGCACCCTAGCTAGTAGAAAAAGGGTACTTACAAACAATGATACTAGGTAGATAGGCACAAAATTTAAACATCAACATTAAGAAGCTGAGTTTTGTACATAATGGGACATAAAAGAGTACATTTATTCATAGTCCGTGCATTTATTAATAGCTTACCGGATAGACGTTGTCCTGTCCAAGATTTTAGATACCGAAAACAGTTTTCAGAAATCAGTAGCGTCACAAGTACCCAGGATATCATTTGAGAAAATTAAAAATGAGGCAAAAAGAACCCATAGCAACCCATCTGAAAATCTTGTTTTCAGGTGAACATTGGTCAGTTGATGCGAATAAATCAATTTTCAGAAGAAAGTGTGAGCATCGTGTGCGTTGAAACCGTTGGGAACGTGTCGAAAAATTTTACCGATCGGCAACTTAGCAATCTGTCTGAAAACTGTTGGATATCATGAAAAATTATATCAAACAATTTTAATGTCGCACCTTACCTTACCTTATCAGTAGTTATCAAACAATAACCAAAATGATTATAAAACACATTGCGGCTTTAAGATAGAGTAATTTGGTTTATATCGTCAGCAATACAAAAAAAAAAAATACAAAAAAGTAGTTTATTTCCCACCAGCATAGCAACAAGGATTATATAGTAAAGGGACCCCATTAATACTAACCAACCAATGCTCTCAAAACTGTGAAGGAAAACATCGTGAGGAATAACAAGGCATGTCCTAGAACCAAAAATTCGAAGACATGTGTCTTATTGTCATCTGTCAGGCAGGATGACACATCAAAAATTTTCGTTTCTATTCTTTTCAATTTAAATGTATTTATTTTGAAAAATTCATTGAGTCTCAATAATATCGCAATGAATGTGCGCAATATGGATGGAGTTATGGAGAAGTGTCTTGACGCTGCGTGCCAGCGTAAGCGTGGGTGACCCATGGCCGCCCGTTCGATCTCCAGCGCGCACATGGTGGATGGAAAGCAGCACATGAAGTAATTTTTTGCACCGTTGGTCTAATTGCTGTATGGCGTTCCAGTTGGAGGATAAATAAATAAATGTGACATCTACCAACCCGCACTGGGCCCGCGTGGTGGATTACGGCTCGCCCTCTCAAAGAGAGGAGGCCTGTGTCCCAGCAGTGGGTACATTAGGTATAGGCTGATTGTATGAGCAAATGAATAAGTTGCAACTCTCAAATTGTTCTATAATGATTATTAAAGAGCTTACCCGAAACCATCGCACTGAAATTGAAAGATTTTTTTAAGTAAGTAAGACAAAAAAGCGGTATATAGTTTATTTACATAATTTAAAATCTAACAGTCTTAAAAAATAATAATATGTACAAGTATATAAAAAAGGGGGGGAAATAATCATAGGGCATCAAAGGGGGTCAAAAAATTCGTCCGCATCACTGTCGAGTCGACAGGGAAAAGTGCCCAAAAGGCTGTCAGCATTGCCACGTTGTATGGCAATGCTAGTTGTTTGGCCAAAAAATAGGCCAGCCCTTTGGCCACGTGTAGAGTCGAGCAAACGTTAGACAAAAGGAAACTTTTCGTTCCTCTATTTGACAGTCAAGCCATGAGCTTTGTGTTATTGTGATGGTGCGTTCGTGTGTGCTGTTTGTACGGAGTTACTTGTGCACTCATGGTCTTCCAGCGTTTTATTACATTGGATTTGCCATAAAATAAACCGGTCAAGAGCGAGTCGTACTAGCGCACCGAGGGTTCCGTTATATTTTCGGAAAAAGTGTGCTATTTAGAGACATCGTTTTATTTTTCATAAATTTCGATTACATAGAATAATTTCAGATTTTTCTCTATGCAAACTTACATAACGGTATTTTTTTTACATTTTTCATCAAAAGTCGAAAACTATGCGGCTTGCAAATAGTAAAAAAATGTTGAGAATGTGCAAAGAGATACCCTACACGCCCTAATAGATCCACTTGGGTCACTGTTCCAAAAAAAAAAAAAAAAAAAAATTTATTTCTTTCTTATTTGCAAAATAGTTGGGCAAACGTCATCTAAAACTGTTCCAAATTTCAAGTTGATAGCTTTGCTTTAGTAGTTCTTGAGATATCCAACTGTGACAGACGGACAGACAGACAGACTGAGTCGCACCATAAGGGTTCCTTTTACCATTTTGGCACGGTACCCTAAAACTACGTCAACCTCGTATTTCGCTATGGGATGTTGGAGCTTATTTATTCATAAAAGAAGAGATCATAATATTTTATGAGGTCATAAAAGTCTTTGTTTACCGCTGCAGCACTACTATGAAACAAAAAAAAAAAATATTTATGACATTCATTAATGTAACACTGCAGAAAGGTGACTACCGAACCAAGGTTTTCCATTAAATTAAATCAATCTGCCTAGCCTTTTCCCAACTATGTTGGGGTCGGCTGCCAGTCTAACCGGATGCTGCTGAATACCAGTATTTTAAATGGAGCGACTGCCTATCTGTCCTCCACAACCCAGTAACTGGGTAATACGATACCCCTTGGTAAGACTGGTTGTTAGACTTTCGGGCTTCTGACGACCCGCAACGACTGTCAAATATCCGCGAATGGCAACCGGGACCGACGGCTTAACGTGCTTTCCGAGGCAAGTAGGAGTCTCGGTATGTAAAGATGGTCCCCCATCCACGGACCAACCCCGGCAAGCGCAGCTTAACCTGATAGATCGATTCGTGCGGCTGTTATTACTTAGCCCCGAGCTCCTCCATTAAATTTAATCAATCGGCAACATTGTGACGTCAAACGAACTGCCCATTGGAATAGGTTAATTGGAATAGGTTTCATTGTTACAATCAAACTAAGTAATCAACTATTCCTCATTTCCATGGAACGTTTTGGTTTGAGGTTAGTAATTGTTGATACCCACATTTTAACATTAATACGAAGCAAAGTAAAATTTTGAAACAGGAACAGCCACAATATTCATTTAAAAGGTTTCCATTCAATGGACGCAAAAATCTCAATCAATCTGCCTAGCCTTTTCCCAACTATGTTGGGGTCGGCTTTCAGTCTAACCGGATGCAGCTGAATACCAGTATTTTACATGGAGCGACTGCTCTGACATCCACAACCCAGAACTGGGTAATACGATAGCCCATGGTAAGACTGATTGTCAGACTTTCGGGCTTCTGACGACCCGTAACGACTGTCAAATATCCACGAATGACAGCCGGGACCAACGGCTAAACGTGCCTTTCGAGGCACGGAGGAGTCTCGGTATGTAAAGATGGTAACCCAACCCCGGCAAGCGTAGCTTAATCTGATGGATCGACCCGTGCGGCTGTTATTACTTAGCCACGAGTTTCTGGGCGCACAAATTTATTTAAATAACCAAAGAAGTCCTGACTGACTGACTGACTCATCAACGCCCAGCCCAAACCCTTGGACCTAGAAAGCTGAAATTCAGCACAGAGGTTCCCTTTATAATGTGGACAAGGAAGATGAATTTCTGGTAGTACGTTCCCAGGCAAAGCTGCTGGCAAAAGCTAGAAAACTATATTTGTCTTTCAATGTTTTGAATGAACAGTAAATAGTTTACAATATATTTTATTCATTAGCGTGAAGTTGGGAGAAACCATGATTGTACATTCACAGCATTGCTTCCGTCGACCCTCGTCTTAACAGGAGCTTATGGCTTCGCGAAAATTCTTCTTTTTTTTTTAGGGTTCCATACCTCAAGAGGAAAAAATGGAACCCGTATAGGATCTCTTTGTTGTCCGTCTGTCTAGACTCTTTTTATCAGGAACTCGTGAAGGTATCAAGTTCAAATTAATATCAAATACGTAGGTCTATGGTCCCTTGGAGTCCTAAAAGACTCAAGCTTCTAACTCAACGCAATAAACACATACGGCCATTTATGCGACATATTTTTATTCTAGCATCATCATTCTCCTGCCCTTATCCCAATTTGTTTGGGGTGGGCGCAACATGTCCTTTGTTCCATACTTCTCTATTATTCGTCATCTCGGTAGTCACCCCCTTTCTAGCCATGTCATCTTTCACACAATCCATCCATTGTTTCTTTGGTCTCCCCCTACTCTTATAGCCATCGACATTCATACTCAAAACTTTCCTCACGACAGTTTCCTCACTCCTCCGCATCACATGCCCATACCATGACAACCGATTTCCGCACACACACATATTTTTATTCTAGCAAGTAAATCAAAACCTAGGGTACCTCCCGTGGTCCTAGAATCATGAAATTTGGCAAGAAGCAAGGTCTTACAGCACAAATAAAGGAAAAAGTCCGAAAATTGTTCATTTGTAATACTATCATAAAAAAAAAATATTTTCAAATCTGTCAATCTGTCAAGACCCTTTTTCTCAGGAACGCGTAAAGGCATCAAGTTGAAATTAATGTCAAATACGGAGATTTAAAAAAAAAGGCTCTAAAAAATCAAGCTTCTAGGTGAACGCATTAAAAAACTACGGCTATATCGTCACCTTCCGCGCTAAGCGCTCCTGCACACGATGCCGCCACCGCGCCGTCGCCGCGCCGACGCCGCACAACTACACTGTACATACGAGTCGCGCGAAGACCGCCACCGCGCCGCCGCCGCGCCGCCACCGCGCGCGGTCCCAGTTATTTCATTATCCTGATTCATTCCATTGCCGGCCGCGTATGAACATGCACGTGATAACTTTTTAAGAAATTATCATGGAAAGTTTTGTTTTGGACCGCGCGCGGTGGCGGCGCGGCGGCGGCGCGGTGGCGGTCTTCGCGCGACTCGTATGTACAGTGTAGTTGTGCGGCGTCGGCGCGGCGACGACGGCGCGGTGGCGGCATCGTGTGCAGGAGCGCTAACTGTCGTAACTAGCAATTCATCATTTTTCAGGGCAACCGTTTTTCGGTCGGACGCTACAATCATGTTACTGTGGTTAATATCACAATCACAGTCTTTGAAATAATATAAGTCTTTAATTGGACTTGCTTTTAAAAATTAAAGCGGTCGGTTTATAGTTTTATTTAATACACATAGAAACTAGAAACACAACAACAACTAGAACATAGGAACTAGAAATCAAGTTAATAATTATGTTATTCGTAAACAACGTCTTAATATTAACGTAAGAGCTAAATTCTATAAACAATCAGCTAGTAAAATCAACAGTAAAGTAATCAAAAAGGTATCATGACGTTAGTAATTAGTGAGAAAGTGACGTATAAAATTCCACATGCTCCGGCAACTTAATGACTGGGGTGTCCCCTGTTGTTACTGACAACAAGTCAATACATTTTTCTATCGAAATTTTAGGCGGGAATCCTATTTCCTCCCTCAAGAAAACAAAGACATGTCTCCTAAAAGAAAGAGAGCGTGGAATCCCTTCTCCGTGGCTATTCTTAAAAAAAATCTTTTCGGGTTCAGTTTTCTTGACAGAAAGTTCCATCATTTCTGTCCAGTTCAAGCATCGGCCCTCGCATCCTAAGGTCGGCTGAAAAAATTTTAAAATCGAGGAAATCAGTGTATGTGAGAACATTCACTAAGTACGGTTTATTTTTTCGTTCCAACTAAAAATTGGAGGTAGCTGGCTTGGTACAAAAATGTCCCCACTTTTTTTTCAGAGCATAGCCAATGGTGCTGTATACTGAGTCTTCTTCGCTTTGTCCATGACATGGCACGGAGAAACGTAAAGTAATTTCTTGAATTGTTTATGACATACAGTAAGATCGATGCCACGATGGAATTTTTGTTCTGTCCACTGCATCCATCAGCAAACAGATAAACAACATTGATGCCTTTTGCGTCACTCTTCTTGAGAAAGTCATACAATCAAGTCGAAGTTTCTGACGCCTGAGTTTCTGGCCTCTTTTGCTTGCTCCCTCACGCGACCTGTCACTCTACGAAGAATTGGTCGACTGAATAGATTTGATTCACTGTTCATGCACTGTCCAACCGCCCGCGCTTTTACCCCGTGCATACCGCAGTGTGACTTAATGATATGGCAATAAGCTTCATATTCGTAAAAAAGCTTTGATCTCTAAACGACGTAAATACAAAAAAATGTGTAAACATTGTTGAAAAAAATTCTAGCTAAGTGCCCTATGTAGTCATTTTGCATCGGGACGAAAAAAATAAAATCTTACTAACTGTAGTATGTTCATACGACAGGTAGTGAGAATATTTTTTCTCTCCTTTTGCACATACGCAAAACAAAATAGTTGATTATCTTCTAAACGGTAAACGATACAGATACGACAACTAGAGATAACTTTTTCGAAACAAAGTCATGAACACGTAGGTACTCGTAATGTCAGTGCAGATACGTCAGTTTGTGAGATACGACAGTTAGCGGGGAGGGTGACGATATAGGCCACATAATTTGATTCTCGCAAGTAAATCAAAACCTAGAATCATGAAATTTGGCAAGCACAATTAAAGAAAAAAGTCCGAAAATTGTTAATTTATAATTTTATCACTTAAAAAAAATTTTTTTTTTTTTACATTTCAATTTTAATTTTGTTTTTGGGATAAATTCTTTGTAACTACGGAACCCTTCATTATGCATGATCCGACACGCACTTGGCCGGTTTTTTTTTATAAACTCATTTAACTAGGTACCGTGAAATAAACCTACTCACTGAACGAATATATTACGGAACACGCATTGAAATAGTTTGTATGTATCAATCAATCGAATTAAATGGTTTTCTCTTGAAACAATGGGGCAAAACATACAATAGAATACATTTATGCTTTTGTGAACACAATTATAGTTATATAATTGTGTTCACAAAAGCATAAATGTATTCTATTGTATGTTTTGTAAAGTGACCGAAATACGATTGACATAAGTTATTATGTCAATCGTATTTCGGTCACTTTCTCATTGGTAAATAGATCATCAGATATAAAGTCACTTTTCGTGTCTGTATAATTATGTGATCGCGTTGATTTTTCGAACTACGCAACGAATTTTGACGCGATTTTCAGTTTTTACCATCTTATACAATTTATTCCGGTAGGTTTATGTGTAGAACACAATTACATGAAACTTACACAACATGTTTAAGAACCTCGATGTTTTGCCAAGTCGTAATAACCGTGCGAAGCAGTAGTGCTATTCTGTAAACATCTCACCGTGATAACTCAGGTGAAGTGAGCGTGAAGTGAGCCGTCATTCCACCTGATGCTAGGGGTTGACACTATTGACAAGATCACTTCACTCATGTTTTCACGGTGAGATATTTACAGTATAGCACTATAGGGGCGGGTCGCTAGTTACCAATAAATAAGAAAGTTGGAATCGAATTTTTTTGTGTCATCAAATAGATGTTTCGAGCGGCCGAAACATCTACTTTGGGTCTATCGTCATCATATCAGTCGAAAGACGTTCATTGCTAAACAGGCATCCTTCAGGCGTTGCCCCATCTACCGGTCCTGTGCTTCACGCATTCAGTGGATTCTGAAGACCTCGACCGATTCATCGGTCCATCTTTGATAACCATTTATCATTTAAGTTTTCATGCACAGCATTACAGACACGGACTAGCTAGAAAAAAACAAGGACTCCGCGCCACGCATATCGAAAGTGAAGCACAGTAATTATAAGGACGTTTATACAAACATGTGCCTCACGCACACATTTACATCATAGTATGCCGGCCGGCCAGGCAACCGCTATTACGTGACACGACGGCGTCTTTGTCAAATCACGCACGCGTAGATCGGTACGGTGCTTCACTTTCGATACGCGTGGCGCGGAGTTCTTTTTTTTTTCTAGTCCGTGATAACAGAATTGAATCCCAAGGCGTTGTACAGAACAATTTACAAACTAAAAAGTGACACACAGAGCTACTTACCTAGGTAGGCTAGGTATGTACAATGTATAAATACATTTTAAAAAATATATCTAAATATAAATAATTCTTCTGTACGTGTGTTTGTCACCTAACTCCTCCTAAACGGCTCGACCGGTTTGGATGGAACTTTGTGTGTATATTTTAATGGGTTCCTGGATGATTTGAAAAGACAATTAGACCCGGTAGTTGGCGCTGCTGTCGCATTGTCACCAAATTTGATTGGCTGAACTATTAACAACATTACATAATTTTGAGTGGTAATTTTTATTGCCTGGCTAGACAGAATAGAAAATTATGAGTTAACCGTATTTTTCTTTTCATGACAGCCTCCATTTCCATGTAATAAAAATGTAAATGTTAAATTTAAAATATCATATTTAATGTGGCGCTGCTTTTCCGGGCAGGACGACGTCTGCCGGGTCCGCTTGTCCTACTAATATTATAAAAGTGAAAGTTTGTATGTTTAGATGTTTGTTACTCAATCACGCAAAAACGGCTGAACGGATTTGGATTAAATTTGGTATACAGATTGTTTATAACCTGGATTAAGACATAGGATACTTTTCAACCCGGTAGAATGTTCCCGTGGGATAATTTCCGACGTACACGCGGGCGAAGCCGCTGGCATAAGCTAAGATGCATATAAATATGTAAATAAAATATTGAACTTACCACCAGTACACGAGCGAAAAGACGTTTTTACGTCAAAAAGTGAGACGTAGGTACCCCGTAACAAATATGTTTTACCGAAGTATAATCATCAAGTCTCTAAGTTCAAATTAGTCGAATGTATAAATATATCACGAAAACATGACGTGTGCGACAATTTACACGTTTGTAGCACTGTGTCCCTTTGCTCTCTCGAATGCAATCTAGATGCGCCACAAAGCCGAGCGTACCTAATTTATTAATGACCTGACCCAGTCTGAGTAGTGTATGTCAAGCTTAGGAATTGCAGCTTAGATGAACTGTCACGGCTAAAAGAAGACTGAGGCCGAGAGCAATAAACGTCACTTAGAACCTGTAGTGCTATTCTGTAAATATCTCACCGTGAAAACTTACGTGAATCTTAAAGTGAGCTGTCAATAGTGTCATCCCCTAGCATCAGGTGAAATGACGACTCACTTCACGCTCACTTCACCTAAGTTATCACGGTGAGATGTTTATAGAATAGCACTACTGCTTTGAGACTTGTTCCCGTCTCTATTTGGCACTTCTTTAACAGTTGTGCGACAGTGACAGGGCTAACCTTTCTTTTTTTTAGCAACTGTATTGTCCCACTGTTGACAATAGTGGAAAGTTATGGGGGAGACCTTTGCCCACTGTTGGGCAAAGGTCTCTCGCTAATGCCGCGCCAACATTAACGGGATATGCCGTTGATTATCGCGTTGAAGGGCGTTGGCCTTAGGTGTAGCCACCACTTAATTTGACCGAATCTTGACCGAATTTAACTACCGCGATGTTTATGGCGTTTATGGGCATTGACGTTGACGTCAATGTGGCCCGTGCCTAAGTTAAATACATTCATATTGTACATAATGCGTAATCAATGCTCCCAATGCAAGGTGTGTCCCTTCATTGGGAATATCATAGCCCTCCTCTCTTCGAGAGAAAGTGGGCTGTAAACCACGCGGACCCAGTGCTGGTCGGTAGATGTCACATGTCTTCGAATTTTTGTTTCTAGAACATGGCGGTTTCCTCACGATGTTTTCCTTCACCGTTTTTAGAGCAGTGGTGATGAAATTATTTACACAAAGCAAAGCGCCTGACTGGGTTAACCCAGACCTACAAATCGTAAGTCGGGCCCGTAACCTCTGTGTCTCTGGGCCACCAATGCTCTTGGGCCATCACTGCTCATTTTAATTGTACCGGACGTCAATATGACACATCAAGCGTCAGAAAGAGACTGTCTTATGGTCATAAATACCTTTAAGAAACAGAGAGGAAGCTCTTCAGAGCTAACATTTTTTTTTAATTCAATGTGCCACTTTGCCATCGTCAATGCTTTCGACTTTATCTGGACTATAGCAGCTTCATGATTACCCGAATGGACTGTTTCGCAAAGTCTCATGATGAAGAAGAGTGGGAATATCCTCCTGGTGGTATGAGGACTAAAACAACAATGGTGGACTGTATTACGATATTCTACATGGAATTCAAGAACTAACGGTAAATAGATTGACAATGGCGAGAGATTAACGTAAGTATGTACGAGTACGAGGTCGCTCAGTAGCACGGACGATGACGCAGTAGCGAGCCGGCCGGTGCGCGCCCGCTGCTCGAGGGCCCCACAGTGGATCGTCCCCATACAAGAGGTCGGACATAGAATTAAAAATTGAAAAAGTATTTAATTGAAAAAAATGAAATATGCAGTTGCATTACTCTATTAAGGAACTACAAAAAATGTTACTACAATTTTTTTATTTGACCAGTACTTTATGAGCAATTCGATGAAAAGTGTTATTTTTCTATGGAAATGGTCACAAAAATGTCTGTATCTCATGATTCCCTCCTTGTTTCGATTTGCGGTTTTCACTACTGTTATCTACCCATTTTATGCCACATTTTCTTCAAGGACACATGGTGCCCCCAGCGACCCCCTTCCGAGATATTTTGCTTTTAGTAACTTTACTTTTTATTGTATAACTGATGATATGGAGGTACATTAAGTATATTCATTACTGAGAATAAGTCATCCCTAAGTAGTTCCTTAAATAACAGGTGCATTTACGATTACTTTAATGACTTATGAACGCTTCTGTTGCCATACAACAAACGCGTTAATGAGTCCTTAAGTGAAGATTCCCAGTACTTGCTTAATCTAATTAGTTATTGTAATTACTATGTTAACAGCCCTTAATCTCTGCATTGTGATTGTCTAATGTCATCATTAGCTTAGTAATGACTGAGTCGCATTTACAATAACACATCGAAAAGAAATAGAGTTTTATGATCAATAAGAAAATATGTAGGTATAAATATATTTTTTATTTATATAATATAACACTGTAAAAATAATTTAAAAATAAAATAACTATGTACCCTAAAACAAACTAAAAAAATAAACAACTACTAAAAACTAAATTATAATAGGAAATTAATTAATTAACACGACCATGTAGTTACTAACAACAATAGAAAAGAAAGAAAAAAACCATTTATTGGCTGATGGGTGGCATAACACAAAACAAAAAAAGAATAAAATTAAAAAAAAATCACAAAAACTAGAATAGAAAAAAAGAATAGAATAAAAAAAATACACAAAAACTAGAAATTAACAAAGAAACTGCTTGTAAAATAATAATATTAGGTACTATAAGACTTAAACTATATTTTCTTCATCTTCATCAATAACGACATCATGATCATTATCATCGTCATCATCTTCTTCAACGTCACTACATGCAGCAAGTGTATCAGTTGAAACGTCAATGAACTCCAATTCACTCTGATCACGTATGAGTAAATCGTCTAGTTCTCTAAATGAAGACTTTTTGGCTTTATTTGTCATCTTCGGTCGTAAGCTGGCGAGAAGAGGATCGGAAGATAATAGCAGATTATGAAGAATGTCTTCATTAGTGGCGATGCTACTATGCTTTCGTGTATGACATTCTCTAAATTTGCGAAAGTCCTTGTTTCTTGCTTCAGATGCTTCTTCAGACAAAAAACCTATAGGCACTACTGATAAGTGGTCCACTATCTGTGATCCATGAATCAGCAATTTGTGTAAACTTGCTGGCATGTTATACCATGGATATAATTCCACGAATAAATTTGCTGTTTCATCACAATATGATTTGAATTTTTGGACTTGAATTTTTTCGCCTGAGGAAATGCATTGCAAAATAACGGCGAGTCTTCTAATTAAATTAACATCTAATTTAGTAATTTCGGCAGTCGTTTCAGGGTTTGCAAAAAATCTTCTTGCAGCATTTCCAGTGTTTGTGTTGCCACTACCCTGCTTAACAACGTCTAGAAGTAAGCCTGTTCTTCTTCGGAAAGCTTCTTGAATGGCTTCTTTCTTATCTTTAACTTTTTTTTTATTTTCGTCACCTTTTGCTTGCCATGATTTTATGTCCATTCTGTAAGAAATGTGTAATAAACATTCCATGGACCGAATCCAAGCATGCAATGAACTAAATCCATGCTTGTATAAATCTGTATTCACGGGTTTAGCTCTCACTTCTTCCAAGTTATTCATTTCGCTTGGGCGAGCTTTGCACAAATCACACACTGCTGCCGATGTACCAGATATGATTGAATGTACCTTACCATCAATCATGGTTAGCCATAGATTGTGAGTAACAGTAGCATTGCCGCAATCAGTCGGGTTCCGTTCACGAATCTCGGTCTCAAATATTTCCATTTCAGCCTTAACATTCGCTTCCGTTTCTTTCATAAATGTAAATGAAATCGGGCGACAATATGTGGTTGACGATGGCCGATCATTCTGCCACACTATACTTCCACTAGAAGTCACTAACTTAAGTGGTACAAGACTTGCCATAAATACACTGGATAAGTCTTGTTCACTTGTTGTTGTCGTTTGATGGTAAATGCTTTGACTTGAAGCTCCATCAAAACCCCATTTACTGTGAAGCACAAGTTGTTCACCAGCATCAAAATTTGATTCAAGTGAATCGATCAGCCTCCTAACGGTGAGATCAAGGAGGGCTTGGATACGTATCTTTGCGGAAGTTTCAGTCACAGTTATGTCTTCTTTTGCCGGGTAGCATTTAAGCTTTTCTTTAACTAACAAGTAGTAGCTTGGGTATTTCGCATGACCTTCTTTTAAACTAAAGTCCCGAAGTGTGATGTAACGCCACTTGGATAACTGCAAGTAAACGTAAAGAGCAAGTGCTTTGTGAGTAGGAACTTCACGAAGCGGAGGATTCTGCTTAGTTTCCAGGACATTTATAACTGTTGAGACGTGTTCAGGATTTTCCAGCAAATTTTTCATTATTCTGGCTATATCATTTTTTCCGGCAGACTTAAGTATACTTTCAACAGTATGCAAAAGCTCATCCGGACGACTGCAACTAGTAACATTTTCATTAACACGTCTTCTTTTGTGTCTAGTTGATAAATCTTCAAAGCGTTTGCGAGGAGATGTATATGTTGAAGTAGATGCATCTGATTTTGATGGACTGACTACCTCTTCTGCCTCATTTTCATTTGCTTCTTCAGTGTCAACAACATTTTCTTTAAAGCAATCTGGCCAAACGATATCGGAATTTAACCACTCTTCGTTCTTGTTAATGAACCTGTCAACTGTCCTTCTTGATTGCACCCATTTGGTGTAAACCCTATAGCAAAATCGTCGACACCAGTTCTTGAGATCCGTCACATCACTTTCACTTAACTGGACGTTAGTATTCGACTTCAATGTGTTAAATAAATGGTCATAGTCACGAAGATCTTTATGATTACGAAGAGCAACGTAAAGATCTAGGTAAGTAGAAAACCCACGGAAAGCCATAATGACAACACTTGGTAGAAGTTATAATTACAACTGAATTACATTTGCTAAACACACTCAAATATATAGGGCAGCAAGTAGGCAACTAGCAATGAATTTGATAAGCTAATGATGACATTAGACAATAACAATGCAGAGATTAAGGGCTGTTAACATAGTAATTACAATAACTAATTAGATTAAGCAAGTACTGGGAATCTTCACTTAAGGACTCATTAACGCGTTTGTTGTATGGCAACAGAAGCGTTCATAAGTCATTAAAGTAATCGTAAATGCACCTGTTATTTAAGGAACTACTTAGGGATGACTTATTCTCAGTAATGAATATACTTAATGTACCTCCATATCATCAGTTATACAATAAAAAGTAAAGTTACTAAAAGCAAAATATCTCGGAAGGGGGTCGCTGGGGGCACCATGTGTCCTTGAAGAAAATGTGGCATAAAATGGGTAGATAACAGTAGTGAAAACCGCAAATCGAAACAAGGAGGGAATCATGAGATACAGACATTTTTGTGACCATTTCCATAGAAAAATAACACTTTTCATCGAATTGCTCATAAAGTACTGGTCAAATAAAAAAATTGTAGTAACATTTTTTGTAGTTCCTTAATAGAGTAATGCAACTGCATATTTCATTTTTTTCAATTAAATACTTTTTCAATTTTTAATTCTATGTCCGACCTCTTGTATGGGGACGATCCACTGTGGGCCCCTCCGCGACCGCAGCCTCCGCCCGCATTCGCCCGGCGCGGCGTGATATTCTCGACACATGACATTATTTTTATATAAATCTGGACATACACTCTTGTCTCATCGAAGTATCGTCAATAAGATATTTTTTATTTTTTTTTTTATTTTTTTTTTTATGTTTTTTTTTTTTTTGAGATTTTTTTTTAGGCATTAAGTCCGCCTTTGTACGTTTTGTGTGCGAAAAGTTTAAATAAATAAATAAATAAATAAATATTTCCAGTGTGTGTTTCAGTTACATTATTACATCATAGCAGGACAAATTCCCTTTGATCTCGGCACGTCAAGCAAGATTGACCACATCATACGCGGTCGGAAACCACCTTTGTCACCTACGGAAACACAACATGCTCCCTAATCACGCCGAGTGATATTATATCAAACATAAACTTCTACAAATTTATGGTTTTGGACTGGATGAAACTACTCCGCTTTTATTAATTAATACGGGGATGCGGGGATGTGCCTAGCCTTGTCCCAACATAGTTGGGACAAGGCTAGGCGGATGATAATGATGTTAGGAGCAGATGAAATATATCAAACCGTGAAGATAAAAACATCATCAAGAGCTTCGATGCTTCACCTTCATAAGTAACAGGTTTACAATCACATTTTTAAGGGTTCCGTAGTCAATAAGGAATCCTTATAGTTTCGCTTCATCACGCCAACAAAGTGGTAAAATAAAATCATGAAAAAAAAATTTTTTTAGGGTACTTTCTGTACACGTAAAGTGGGGACGTTTTTTTTTCTCGTCCACCCCAATGTGTGGGGTGTTGTTGGATAGGTCTTTAATAAATATTGTGGGTTTGTTAAAACAATTTTTCGATTTAGGGATCCGTATATATAAGCATTAAAGTGCTAATTTTTGTTAGAGTCAAGTGTCCCCCCACTCTTCCCGCTAAACGGGTAGTTTTGGATTGGCAAAAAATTCAAGGTAGTAGTATAAATAATGAATTTAAAAGAAAAACTATCACAGCTAAGGAGGCTTTTGAAGTTTACGAGAGTCAACCAACTTACATTTGCAGTTGGAATGTTTTTCAACTAGTGTTAAATTTGTTTTGGGGATAAATTCATCCCAACTACGGAACCCTTCATTGTGCGTGGTCCGACACGCACTTGGCCGGTTTTTTCATACGTATTTTAGAAAACATATTTTAGTCTTTAAACTTTCACGGCAAATCTTTTTAATGCAATGCAAATTTAATAGGTATTAATAAAAACACATTTTTATTGTGGCATGTATTTAACTCATCTCAAAAACAGATAATACTTTTAGAGCTGATTTTTTTAGATAACACAATAGAAATGTGTTTTTAATAATTAGATACCTATTAAATTAATATTATTTACTAGTTCACTAATTGATTACAATTTTCAAAAAAAGCATAATTTCATTTACATTCTTAAAAATTTGGTGCCGTGTGAGCGAGAAAGGTGTACAAAATGCGACAGCCCTTAAGAGGGCTGTACCATCTGTAGGTACTAACTATCGAAATATTTACGGTATCCTTAGATAAACTATCTGCCAGTATATCATCCCACCCGACTTTAGGGATTGACAGTTCACTTCAAACTCACTTCCCTTATATTTCCGGGTATTCCTCAAAGCGCAACTGTTTTTAAGCGCAACCATCTAAGTGCAACGAATTTATTCCTCTAAGCACAACCATCTAAGCGCAACTAAATTATTCCTCAAAGCGCAACCATCTAAGCACAACTAAATTATTTCTCTAAGCGCAACCATCAGTTGGGTGGACTGTACTTACGTAAGCCTTCGAGAACCGGTGGAATGTGGGAGTAATAGGGTGGGGGAACACCATGGAACACCTCAAGGGCATTGACCTTGACCTCAGGGTCAAGCTGAGATGGTTTCGCTTTGAGGAATAATTTAGTTGCGCTTAGATGGTTGCGCTTAGAGGAATAATTTAGTTGCGCTTGGATGGTTGCGCTTAAAAACAGTTGCGCTTTGAGGAATACTCCATATTTCCGCGTTGAGATTTTCACAGAATACCACCAAAGCAGCACTCGTCATAAAATAAAAGTAGATAGGTACCCGTAGGATTGCGTCGCATTGCAATTGTTCTGGGAGCCATCTTGTCATGCCATGGCTATTGCAACACGATGCAACGTCCGTGCCACGTTGGTAAACGACTGTTCTGGGACAACGCAGCTTACAATTCCCTATGCCATTTATTCATTATTTAAATGCTGCCTTTGTGTATGAGGCCAGCTATTTGTAACTTTGTAAGCCATTAGTGCTGCTTTGTAATGGCATGTGTATGCGGTTAACCGTAATGAGGGTCGGTTTTCATAACCGATTTCATAGCCTACCTAATAATGATTTTAGTTCAATTCAGTGAATAAATTCCTCCATATTTGCTGAATTTCCGTGTAATTTGTGCAATCATTTTTTGGTTATTAGTAGGGGTGGGGAGAGTACATGATACGTGGTAAAACCATGAATCAAATTCATGTTAATATTTTAATAGTTTGATATTATATATGCACTAAAAATACGCCTGAAAAGTACGTGCAGCAATGCAATAGGTACCTACTACAAATGCATCAGCCAATTCCCCTGCATTCCACTAATCAGATAGTATTTTTTTAATTTTCCGTTGAATGTATATTTTCCACCCTTGTCCGGTAAAATATTTACGAGAGGTTTACCTGTATATACTTAGACAAGAACATGGCATCCCTGTACCTAAAATCACGAAAGTAATTCAAAATATTTAGTAGAATAGTCCACTTGTATCAAACGACGTTTTTCAATACACTTTTGAAGAAATAAAATAAAATAACGAAAAATATTTTTGTCATGAATTATTAGGAAACTATGATTTAAATTTTCTTTTTTTCCGCACTTTGCTTTCGCCAGGTTGAAGGAGAAGCAAATGTATAAAGCCGATAAACAGCCTAATATGAAAAATAGAAAATTCAAATCTTTTTGAGTTTAGAACACAAATAAATGTTAATTTGTTCATTAACTTTTTTTTTTATTGTAATTATCAAGTTTTTGATGATATTCTATTTATAAACATTATTTAAATAATCAAAAAATATTAACGTCGTAAAGACGCTTAACTCTTTGCCAAGATTAAAAAAACATTCACCTCCGAATAGAGACGGTGTGAATTTAACCAATTTGGACTATGTATATAATATATATAAGTTATCTGTGGCAATTTTTATTCCCACACACGTGTTGGAAAATGAAAAATCGCATGCGTGTGAAATATATTGCATTGTGTACCTAATCGTAGTGCGATATGAACCAGTTTCGAGGAAGTGTATTGAAAAGAAACATTTTAAAAGTAGCAGAGAAAATTGGAAATTTAAAAAAACTGACAGTGCATTTTCTATGTGAATTGAATTATGTATGAATTATTGAAATTTGGACAGGACCACGCCTGTTAGTCAGCTTGTTTTAAATAAATAATACCATGTGGCATCACATTATACCTAATAAGTTATACCTACCTCTCATAAAATACATAGATCAATCTGCCTAGCCTTTTCCCAACTATTTGGGGTCGGCTTCCAGTCTAACCGGATGCAGCTGATTACCAGTATTTTACATGGAGTAGTCACTCCATGTAAAATACTGGTATTCAGCTGCAGATAGTCACCTATCTGACCTCCACAACCCAGTGACTGGGTAATACGATACCCCTTGGTAAGACTGGTTGTCAGACTTTCGGGCTTCTGACGACCCGTAAGGACTGTCAAAAGATCCACGAATGACAGCCGGGACCAACGGCTTAACGTGCTTTCCGAGGCACGGAGGAGTCTCGTTATGTAAAGATGATCACCCATCCACGGACTAACCCAGGCAAGCGTAGCTAATCCTGATGGATCGACCCGTGCGGCTGTTAATACTTAGCCACGAGCTAATACATACGTACCTGAAGTACCTAAATGAAATCTCATCGAAATCTTATTAATATTATAAATTATAAATGTGAATTATAATTGTAAATGTGTTATTATGTGTGTGTTACGGCTGAACGGATTTGGATGAAATTTGGCACACAGATAGTTTATAACCTGGATTAACACATAGGATACTTTTTTTCCCGGTAGTAGGTTCCCGTGGGATAATTTCCGACATCCACGTGTGCCATTATAATATAAGTTGTACGGCCATTTCTTTTTAAAGTGTGTAATAATCTGTGGTCTCTCCTACTGTAAGGAGAGACCGGGGCTAAACTGACTGAGTGATCAAAACATGATTTGTTTGAGTTCTAGATTTATATTGTGTTTTGTCTCTTGGCAGCTGTGTGAGCACAGTGCGCGGACATAGTTACTACCTAGCATTAAGCCGCGTCCAGACTACAAGATACAAGATATTTATTTGTAAAACATGAGTGCAGAATTATACAGGTCTTAAAAATAATAAGAGGTAGCTACATGTTTTGCCAGCTGTAACGTAACATGTAATGCATTTCCCATACAATTTAGTGTGTTGCGAACAACTACGATCGTCGTGCATTCGTATCGCGCACGCAGCGATCCTCGATTGTCGGTTTTTCGGACGAACACAAAGGAGACGCGCAGTGAGTTTTGGACAGGCATCGACAGCAGAGGTGCGCGCGAAGACTAGCGGGAACGGATGTTTGTAGGAAGTGCGCGTAAGAAGCGAGTCCAAAGCATTCACATTACATTGTATGTTACGTTACAGCTAGCCTTTTTTTATCATGGAGAAATGCTCATGCATACTGCACTACCACGGGGAGATAGTGCACTTATGTGGGACTCTAACCCACTAAAACTCCACGGTGTCCTCCTCTGCCGCTTACGGCGGTTACACGGGCACGCGTTAGCACTCATCCGTGAAACCGCCGTGGCTGTCCGTCTCCGGACCCTCCTCTGGGGAGTACTCCCCATCACCGGCGCACCAGAACACATTGCACGCCGTGACCACTCCAGGGACCAAACCAGCATATGGGCGCCAGACTACCCCGTGTCTGGGCACCCTTGGTCCCCCTGCGTGGGTCAGGTCATTGGCCCCGCCGCCTGCCAATTTTCGGCCGCAGTCGATAGGGAGAGCGTTCAACGTCATACCGACTCTCCTCCCCTGCGGCCCCACCGCCTTCAACATCAGACGGTGGCGACCCCGTCAAGGCCGCGGAAGGAAGGGAGAGCGGCGCACCGCAATACTGGCACTACCCTCCCGCCGCGGCCTCCAACCCTTAGCCGCGATGCCTCCCATGCGACATCGCGGCCCGCCTCAGTTGCGAAGTCACCCAAGCGGCACCGCAACCTACTTGTTGGCCGCTACGTCGTCGGCTTACCGGGATCAGCCCTGACGGGCGGCCCCTCCTCGGGTTCCTCTTTCACCGTGGGTGACCAAGCCACGGCTACTGAGCCCCCCCGCCTCGACAATGCGGGAACCCACCGTTGGGGACGTTACAGCTAGCCTGGGCACGGCTTTAAAGTTACCGCACATGTACGTATAAGTACTGCACTTTACTCGAACCTGAGAGCTGCAGCACACGCTTATAAACAGCAGTCAGCAGCTACCTACCCACCCAGCCCTAAGCGAGGTGTCGCCGTCGGCGTTGGGCTGACGTCTAGTTCACAAACGAGCCGATGAGGTGAGCTGATGCCGTTCAGGTGCAATACTTATGTATGTGTGCGATGATCAACCACAACAACACACAACAATCAGTGTTCCTTATCGTGTATGATTTGTAAAGAAACCGAGCCGGGACAACGTTTGAGGCTCTTAGCACACCTCCCGCGAAACCGCAGTAGTTTATTTCTACTGACCATTTCAAAATCATGCGGTTTCGCTGTTTCGCGGTTTCGCGGTTTCGCGGCGGAGATATGCTAAGGCCCTCAACCAGCGGAATGTACCGCGTTATCGCTAATGAGGACTGGTCCAGCTGAATCTAGTCGTGACATAGTTAATTAATTCCCTTTGCAGCATTCAAAGGCTTCGATTGCGAACAGATTAGAGGACTTTCATTTGAATTCCACTAGAATTAGACTGCAACACAGTTCTATTTGGAATGCCTTTGAATGGAGACTTACGGACAACTGCATAGTCGACGAAATACTAATTGGCCAATTTAGTTTGTCATCCTTTTATATAAACCACTCCTTTTGTTACCTAATTACAGTCGTATGGTATTCTATGCTCGTGGTATTCATCAGGTTAAGCTACGCGTGCCAGGGTTGGTCCGTGGATGGGTTACCATCTTTACATACCGAGACTACGCCGTTGCTCGTTGGTCCCGGCTGTCATTTGTGGAACTTTGACAGTCGTTACGGGTTGTCAGAAGCCCGAAAGTCAGACAACCAGTCTTACCAAGGGTTATCGTATTACCCAGTAAATGGGTTGTGGAGGTCAGGTAGGCAGTCGCTCCATGTAAAATACTAGTATTCAGCTGCATCCGGTTAGACTGGAAGCCAACCCCAACATAGTTGGGAAAAGGCTAGGCAGGTATATTGGTAGGTATTCTATCTATCTATATCTATCTGTATATACCGTATGGTAATTACTGTAACAATTAAAAAGCCAATTAAGACTTGCACGTAGATCTACATCTCCGTTCCGGCCATACGAAGGTTTAAACGGATCACTAAAATATTGGTAAGAATTTTTGGCAGTGAAAACAACTCAGCGGCATTTTTGCATAATAATTGACAGAGACAGTTATTGATAACATATCGAACTAGCTTTTGCCCGCGGCTTCCCTCGCGATAATTTAGAATTTGACAATCAATTCGGGTTGTACTCTGCTTGTAGTAATATAATTCAATAATGGTTCGGAAGACACGTGGCGCCATCTATTATCATAAGAACGTTATTATGGTTTTCCTCGAGAACAGTACCTTTTTTGGTATGAAAGGTACCCTTTTTTTTTGTGGATGGGAAATCATCAAATGACTTCTCCCGCTCTACGCGGAGCGGGAGGGCGTGTCAGACTTTTACTGCCTAAAACCGACCCGTGTTCCTTCAGTTGCCTGTGCCAGGGCCACGGTATCTCGTTCGAACAACCCGCGACCCCGGCGGCATGAAAGGTACCCTATGTTCGTTTCTGTTCACCTGACAACGTATACCTATGCAAAATTTCAGGATGATCGGTTCAGTGAACAAACAAACTTACTTTAGCATTTATAATATTAGTTAGGATTTTATAGCCAAATCGCCATCGGAGTCACGAACTAAATAAATTGGATGTCAACGAAGATTAATAAATTGGCTTTTCGTAACTAGATACTGTAAGCCAAAAAGCCTGCGTTTGATTGGTTGGTTTTATCTAATAAATGCGATAGTTTTCACAGACCATTGTACACACGGCTACATATCAACATGTACATTTCCATTATAAGTTGATCTCGCATTGCATAAGATTTCCTTACAATGTGAGGCCAGCTTATGCTGGAATGCTTGTTAGGTAGCCGTGTGTACAGTGGGCTGCATGAATTGGGTACCCCAGTTGTATTCAAATTTTATTACAACTGGGGTACCTAATTAATGCAGTCCACTGTACATTACATATTGTGACAACTAGACGCATAGGATCTTGGATTCAAAGAACCAAAGGTACCGTCGCGGACATTTATTTTGTGGTAAACCACTTTTTAACCTTATTGCCTTTGTAGGTTCAAAAGTGGTTGCAAATGTCCGCGGTTGTACCCACGGCTACACATCAAGTTATACATTTCCAGTTTGCACTGACGTCTTATTGTAAGGAAATCGTATACAATGCGAGATCAGCTTATACTGGAAATGTACAGCTTGATCTGTAGCCGTGCTTAGGACCTACTCATACCGACACCCGCCGTTTCGAGAATTGCATTGCTTAAGTACGATAAAGTTGAAGATTGAACAACACGCGCCAGTTGTTGACTAAACTTTTTAATGTAGGCATTCCAAATTAATGGTTCAAGGGGGAAGCTCCAGGTAGCCAGCAAAATTCAAATTTTCTTACGTTTTTTGCAATTTGAAGTCAGTATTAGGTTGTATGTTGATTAAAATATATGTGGAGGCTTGTTATTAGCAAATTTTTTTTTTTATATTACATTCTCTGTATTATTGGTTTGTTAGTCTGTAAGCCTTCTTTAAAATTAAATAAATAAATAAAATATGATTCGCGACCATAACATACTTATATGTATTTACAAAATTAATAATCATTAGAATTAGTAATACAACTTCAGTTAGTATAATCCTAAATGTCAAGATTTCATGCAATAGTCATTCATTAGGATTATAAGAACTTAGAGAGTTGTATTGATCGAGTCGAGCTCGTGGCTAAGTAATAACAGCCGCACAGGTCGATCCATCAGGTTAAGCTACGCTTGCCGGGGTTGGTCCGTGGATGGGACCATACATACCGAGACTCCTCCGTGCCTCGGAAAGCACGTTAAGCCGTTGGTCCCGGCTGTCATTCGTGGATCTTTGAAAGTCGTTACGGGTCGTCACAAGCCCGAAAGTCTGACAACCAGTCTTACCAAGGGGTATCGTATTACCCAGTTACTGGGTTGTGGAGGTCAGATAGGCAGTCGCTCCATGTAAAATACTGGTATACAGCTGCATCCGGTTAGACTGGAAGCCGACCCCAACATAGTTGGGAAAAGGCAGGCAGATTGATTGCAGATTGAGAGATTGATGATTTTAATGATTATAATTCTATAAATAGATTTGTTACGGTCGTGAATGATATTCAAATCAACATACAACCTGGAAATTGCAAAAAACGTAGGAAAATTAGATTACGCGGGCTATCTGGAGCTTTCGTCTTAACGACGTGCACGTAGTAACATCCAATTTTCTTCAGAATTGAACTGGAATGACGAGCAGACGATTTTAAATCAACATCTTTTATCGGTCAAATTCTCATGATATTCTTATTCAACTGATGTTTCATGAAAATCTTCAGCTATTTAAAAGCTTTTTATTAACTTGCTTCGTTCGCAAGTGTTTCCGGTTACTCTGTTGATGGTCCTCTATTAATAAAGCACTTCCTGGAGGCAGCTTGAGGGGTGAACGAGCGTCCATCTTACATTTTAAAATAAGCCTCAAGCTTGTCCATTTTATCTTTTTAATTCATTCAAAGCTGGTTTTTAAAAATATTTTTACTTATATTTTCATATGAAAGCAAATACAACAAAGTTTGAAACACCGTGCTTATCTAGGACACGAACTGTTTCGGGCGAGATCGGGAGATATACATAGTTTTTTTCGTCGGAACTTGTTGCGCTCAAACGCCGACGATGTAATTTTTTTCTATTTGGATAATGGTAGGATTGGCTGTCAGCCAAGTTTTTTGTTTTAGGAACAAGTGAATGAATTATGAATATAAGTGAATGCTCAGGAGTATTTATTTTAATTTAAGACGCAGATATATGCTAATGCCTTTGAGTGGTTACCTTGCGTGTTCTGTGCTGAGCTCACGCAACGCGTCGTACGTCCAGCCAGTAATAGGACTTGCCCATCAAGGAGCGCTGTCCCAAATTAGACGCATTATTAATTTATTATACGTAAAATAAAAGGTACTATAACAAAACATGTACACTGAAAGACAAATTAATGTAATTACCTTTAAAATTGTGAAGGTTTCATAAAAATTAGCTTGATAGTTTTTGCGTGATTCTCAGTTTTTATCCGCGTTAGAAATCAAACAATCTGCCTAACTGTGTTGTGTTTTCCAAACTATGGGGCTCGGCTTCCAATCTAACCGGATGTAGCTGAATACCAGTATTTTACATGGAGCGACTGCCTATCTAACCTCCATAACCCAGTAACTGGGTAGCACGATACCTCTTCGTAAGACTGGTTGTCAGACTTTTGGGCTTCTGACGACCCGTAACGACTGTCCAAGATGCACGAATGAGAGCGGAGATCAACGGCTTAACGTGCTATCCGAGCCACGGAGGAGTCTCGGTATGTAAAGATGGTCACTCATCACGGATCGACCTCGATAAGCGTAGCTTTACCTGATGGATCGATCCGTGCGGCTGTTACTTAGCCACGAGCTACGTAGCTATCGTAATATCCTCGTTAGACAGAACTTTAAGAAAATAAGTTATCTAATTTAACATATATTTTTTTCAGTTTAGACGTGATCTTCAGTTTAAAATAATTAAAAGTCGGTTATCGTCGCCTTAAAGAGCGCTTGGAATCAGATATGAATCTTGGCTGTTGAATAAGAACAGCAGAGACATTGGCTAAATGCACAAACCGTGCGAAGCCAAAAAAAAAAACAGCAGAGACTAAAAATAATGTTAAAATGGCCTCCTAGCCAAGAGCCTCAATCGAAAAAAAAATTTATTTGATGCAGGTTCATAGCAACGGGGTACGCTGTAATGTGACAGCTTTGATATGAACCCTGCACCATTCATGTCAGTGGGCAGTGAATGTGTGCATTAATTGTTAATGCGATTTGGTTGATAGCTTTTACAGACTCCGCGTAAGGGTTAGTCCGTGGATGGGTGACCAGCGAGACTCCTCCGTGCCTCGGAAAGCAATTTAAGCCGATGGTCCCGGTGTCATTCGTGGATCTTTGACAGTCGTTACGGGTCGTCAGAATCCCGAAAGTCTGACAACCAGTCTTACCAAGGGGTATCGTATTCCCCAGTTACAGGTTGTGGAGGCCAGATAGGCAGTCGCACCATGTAAAATACGGATATTCAGCTTCTTTCAGTTAAACTGGAAGCCGACCCCAAAATAGTTGGCCAACACAACAGATGGTCGCAGTTCTCTAGGTTCTGCCACTATTGCATGTCAGGCCAAATTGAAGCACTTTTCAGCTCCTCCGTTTAAGTTTGCAACTTTGCACATTTTGCCTGTATGCATGCATCTATTACTCGGATACAGTTTTCAGAATAATGAGTTAAGTTCAGGCCTCACGGAGGTGAACCCGCGCGGGACGCGGGACTCGACTACGCGCATCAATTGTTCTATTCATTTGTTACACAACTAACTCTTCTCGCGCGGCTTCGCTCGCGTGGGTGTCGGAAAATATCCCATGAGAACATCCTATTGGGAAATCCTTCCTTACTCCTTGTCTACATTATAAAGGGAACCTCTGTGCAAAATTTCAGCTTTTTAGCTCCAAGGGTTTGGGCTGGGCGTTGATGAGTCAGTCAATCAGTCAGGACTTCTCTTTTTATTTATATAGATAGCTAGATGTACGCAAAGTTATGGCTAGTTTACTTAGTGCGAGCTAGCGTGCGAGTCGGCCTACCGAGTAGCTGCAGTGTAGCAACTAGCACTGTGTGGCTGTATCATCCGAGTTAATCGCACTTGCGAGTCGGACAGTAGCTCGCAGCCGAGTAACTTTTTATTTTCACTCGCATGGCGAGCGAGGCGAGCAGGCGAGTGATGGTCACGTCACTCGCATCGTTCGGACGCTTTCGGCAGTAGCTCGCCAGTAAGTCGCAAGAGAATCCTGTATAATCTTTCCAACCACATAACTCGCAAGAGACTAGGCAGTTACAGGCAAGCCGAGCTACTGACATGCGAGTGCACAGTGTGAGCAGCTGTCTACTGTGAAGTATAACCAGCAGACCAGCAGACTAAGACTAGGCTTAACTAATGGGTACTCTATGACCCTGTTAGGCCGCAGCAATTAGGAAGTCACGCTACTATTCGCGCTAGTTTGAACACCTCCATACAAGTTATTGTCGGCGTGCGTGACTTTCATCCCGCATCCCGCATCCCGGGCGGGATTCGGTTCAGTTTGGCCAGAGCTTAAATGAGACACGTCGCGTCGCCGCCCGAGCAACTTTTAGTAACGAGCATTACCGCATGCACCGCAGTCTTCGAAATGAAAACAAGTGGGAAGCTAATTATAATAAAGCATGAATGTTAGGAGTTTTCAGCTCAAGTTAATTAATTGTTAGTTTTAAGGCGCTCCTAGTCCTACAATTAGAATAGGAACTTGGTTATACTTAGTAACTAATAAATTAAATTACTTATACATTTTGTTTGAGCTCGTCAAACCTGCCTGGCCTTTTCCCAACTATGTTGGGGTCGGCTTCCAGTCTAACCGGATTCAACTAAATACCAGTGTTTTACATGGATCGACTACCTATCTGAACTCCACAACCCGTGGTAAGACTGGTTGTTAGACTTTCGGGCTTCTACCCGTAACGACTGTCAAAGATCCACGAATGACAGCCGGGACCAACGGCTTAAAACGTGCTGGCCGACAAACGGAGGAGTCTCGGTATGTAAAGATGATAGTGAAAGGTGGTTTTGGTTCTGGTCCTTTCCACGGACCAAAAAAAAAAAATCAACACTAAACATTAATAACAAAAACGATGTTCCATATCTCCAGACTTATTAATATTTCAATAGTGGCGCTGCTGGTTAGCTCTACACGCCTTGACGTCATTAACATTGACACATCTGAATTAACGTATTAAAGTTAACCACATCTGCGTAGTCTGAATATCGCCGCAATTTTCTCTCCAGTGGAGATGCCGCAGAACGTACAGGCAAGTAATGAAAACGAATTCTCCTGACACTTTGGTCCAATATTTCAGCTTCGTTTTTTTACATATTTTGCGCTTTTAAAGGCTAGCACTGACCTCATTTCCAACGAGCTCTCGTTCCTCGTTGTTACATACTCTCAATATCTCAATGTCAATACTAAACTCGTTTCTATAATAGGGTAATGAAGAAACGATTTTAGTATTGACAATGATAAAATAAGCATGGTGGTTCGATTCAGGTGTCCGGGAGTGTAATAATGTGTGTAGACTAAGTTTAGGGGGGAAAAGTAACTACAGTGTTTGAATGTCCTTATATAGCCTGTCCGGTTAAGCTACGCTTGCCGGGGTTGGTCCGTGGGTGGGTGACCATCTTTACATACCGAGACTCTCCGTGCCTCGGAAAGCACGTTAAGCCGTTGGTCCCGGCTGTCATTCGTGGATCTTTGACAGTCGTTACGGGTCGTCAGAAGCCCGAAAGTCTGACAACCAGTCTTACCAAGAGGTATCGTATTACCCAGTAACTGGGTTGTGGAGGTCAGATAGGCAGTCGCTCCATGTAAAATACTGGTATTCAGCTGCATCCGGTTACACTGGACGCCGACCCCAACATAGTTGGGAAAAGGCTAAGCAGATGATGATGATGATGATGATAATAGCTTGTCCAACATTTTAGTAAGTAGTATACTTTTGTATTTTAGTTTCATCGGACAATTTTTTCCAACTTTACTACTAGCGTCTTCGTATCGAGAAATGGAGTGTTTTGAAATGATTTTCTCTTAACTCGTTTCCATAATACCTTGTTGACTGATGTTTTTAACCAACTTAAAAAAAAAACAAAGTTATTTATATACTTTTATTTAGGTTGTTCGAGCCGTTAATTAAAGGAGAAGCGCCAGGGTAGTCCGCGAAATTCAAATTTCCTTACGTTATTTGCAATTTGCGAGCAAGTACTATGCATGTTGATTAAAGTATGATTGGCGACAGTAATCAATACGTATAAACAGAATTATAATCATTAGAATCAGTAGTACAACTCCCTCAAATGTCAAGGTTTCATGAAATAGTCATTCAATAGGATAGCCTGGTCTTCGCCGGTCGCTTAAAAATATCAGAAAGCATGCACACGCCATTTCTCAGTACGAAGACACAGGGAAAGTTGGAAAAAATTGTCCGATGAAACTAAAATACAAAAGCGTATACTTACTGAAATGTTGGACAGGCTATAATATAGACATTACAACACTGTAGTTACTTTTCCCCCTAATCTTATGGTGCCTACACAAAATTACACTCCCGGACACCTGAATCGAACCACCGTGCATATTTTTGTTAAAAGTCTTTTTAAATAGTAATGGTAGGACAAAGAAATAAATTGCAATAAGTTTTCTTTTCGCATTTCTCAGGGGCAAATTTTCGTGGAATTTTTGAAGAAAACAATGGTTTACATACACAAAAGGTTTATTTAGTAACTTGTGTTACGTCCAGGAGCATTTACAACGGCCGTCATGCTGTTTGGCGTGGAATGAATGAATTCTACTATGACGTGCTGTGGAATGCCTCCCATCAATTGCCATGCTTCGAAGATGGCCGTTTTCAGCTCCTGAAGTTTCTGGAGCTGGTGGTTTCGTTCAAACATGCCTCTGCAGGCTCATCCTATAAGTGCTCTATTGGATAAAGTGATTTATAAAGTACATCAATAAAAACTCCTTTTGAAACTTTATAAGTTGAATTTTACGATATAATTGTAGACAATAGTACATTTTGATACAATCACCTCGAATGTCCACATGTATCAAACGACATTTTTTAATACACTTTTAAAGAAATAAAATAAAATAACGAAAAATATTTTTGTTATGAATTATAAAGAAACTATGATTTAAATTTTATTTTTTTTCCGCGCTTTGCTTTCGCCAGTTTGAAGGAGAAGCAAAGGTATATTTTTCATATTAGGCTGTTTATCGCCTTTGAAAATTAAAATATTTTTGAATTTAGAACACAATAATAATCATGGTTTTTGATGATATTCTATTTATAAACATTATTTAAATATTCAAAAAATATTAACGCCGTAAAAACGCATATCTCTTTGCCGAGATTAAAAAAAAACATTCACCTCCAAATAGAAAGGACCGTCTCGCGCCAGTTTCGTTGCCAATAGAGGCATTGAACCAATTTCGACTAAGTATAGGTATAAGTTATCTGTGGCAATTTTTATTCCCGCACACGTGTTGGAAAATTAAAAATCGCACGCGTGTGAGATACATTGTATTGTGAACCTAATCATAGTGCGATATAAACCCGTTTTCGAGGAAGTGTATTGAAAATATTAGGTTGGGGAAAAAGTCTTTTCGCATTATAGTATGTATGAACTTAAAATAAAATCTCTTTGGCTATACTATTTGTATCTGGCTGGTTTTGGTATCATTGAAAGTTTAAATTTTAACGAACATAATTCCAAATTCAAATTAGGAAAATGTGTGATTTTCATTTGTTTTTCGTACTGTCAAGATGAGTGAATTTAATGAAGAAATTCGGTACATTTTAAAATTTTATTACAAAAAAGGTAAAAATGCAACGCAAGCCGCGAAAAAAATTTGCGGTGTTTATGGACCCATTGCAGTGTCTGTGAGAGTAGCACAAATTTGGTTTAGGCGTTTTCGTCCGGAAATTTTGATGTCAAAGATGCACGTCGCTCTGGTCGCCCTATTACGGATAAAATGGATGCCATTTTTGAAAAAGTGGAGCAAGATCGGCATATCAGTAGTTACGACGTAGCTGAAGAACTGGGAATTGACCACAAAACAGTTTTGGCGCATTTGAATAAAACTGGGTACACAAAGAAGCTCGATATTTGGGTACCTCACGAGCTCACTGAAAGAAACCTAATGAACCGTGTACTCATTTGTGATTCTTTATTACGACGTAATGAAACCGAACCATTTTTGAAGAAGCTGATAACTGGTGATGAAAAGTGAATCACGTACGACAAGAACGTGCGAAAAAGGTCGTGGTCAAAGACCAGTCAGGCTTCACAGACTGTGGCGAAACCCGGGTTAACTCGCAACAAAGTGATGCTGAGTGAGTGGTGGGATTGGAAGGGCATTATTCATTATGAGCTGTTACCATCAGGCAGGACCATCGATTCTGAACTCTACTGCAAACAAATGATGAGATTAAGGCAAGAAGTTGAGAGAAAGCGGCCGCAATTAATCAACAGAAGGGGTATGGTTTTTCATCATGATAACGCTAGACCTCACACATCTTTAGCCACTCAGCAAAAATTAAGAGAGTTTGGCTGGGAGGTGTTAATGCATCCGCCGTATAGTCCTGACCTTGCACCTTCAGATTTCCACATGTTTCGGTCTCTTCAGAATTCTTTAGGCAGTGTCAGGTTAACATCACGAGAGGACTGCCAAAACCACTTGTCGCGGTATTTTGATCAGAAGTCCCAAAATTTCTATAGCAATGGGATCATGTCCCTACCTACAAGATGGCAAAAAGTTACCGAACAAAATGGTACCTACATACTTTAGATAAATGTAAATAATGTATATAAAAAAATGTTTTGAATTTCCTTAAAAAATGCGAAGGAACTTTTTCCCCAACCTATTAAATAAACAATGCTATACATTGTTTACTTTATCGGTTATCTCAATGACTTTTTTATACAGTAAACAAACAAACAACGTGATCTGATGCTTCTATAAGCTACAGAGAGTAACTAGGTAGGTAGTTACCTTTTTTTACCCTTAAAACTTTTCCAAACATTGACGGATTGCGTGAGGGTTCCCAATAAATCAATCTGTCTAGCCTTTTCCCAACTATGTTGTGGTCGGCTTCCAGTCTAACCAGATGCAGTTCAATATCCGTATTTTATTAGGAATGACTGCCTCTCTGACCTCCACAACCCAGTTAGTGAGTAACAAGATACCCCTTGGCAAGATTGGTTGTCTGACTTTTGGGCTTCTGACTACTCGTAACGACTGTCAAAGATTTAGGAATGACAGCCGGGACTATTTTCCGAGGCTCTGTTTCTCATCTGTTCTCAATAAATCGTGATATACACATACACGATATACTGTACTGTAATGGCGCCTCTTCACAATCGACGATCATAAACAAACAGAAAAACTAAACTAAAATCACTGAACGGATTTCGATAAAATTTAACTTGGAGATAGATGGCATCCTGGGAAAGGACATAGGCTACTTTTTGTCCCAAAATAATCCTAAAGGAGGTGGTATAGAGGATGAAAGTTTATGATAGCCGAATGTGAAGAAGCGCCGTAACATATTTCTGTGTACAGTCAGCAACAAAAGTCGATTAACATTTGCAGTTTTTTAATCTTAAAATATTTCATTCAAATCGGAACAGAAGTACTCAAAATTGTAAGAACATTAACAATTAAACGAATGAAAAGCAGTGTATCGAATCATTTTGTGTTAATTTAGATGATGTCAAAAAGTAGCAGTGTTAACCGACTTCTGTTGCTGACCGTACCTACTTAACTGTAAATGTTTACAACCCGTATTTAATTTTCGTTACAAATCCATCGGGTCATGGATACTTCTATATTATTTTGTGTAAGTATTGTTTTTCTGAACACACAACCAGCCAATTAGAGAAATAAATGAGTATTTCGTGAACACAGCCACAAAAGCTTATAAAAGTATTATTATTATATAATATACCACTCCGTCGCCTTTCCGGAAATGACGTATGCCCGACATTTAGTACACCTGATAACCTTCATTAATCATACAACTCAGCCCTTTTTGTAATAATGCTAAATTAATTACGGAAAGATTGTTCAAATCCAAACTCTTCAAACTAAGACACAGGGTATCATTGTGTATTAGATTAGTCGTAATTTCTAAACACAGTGTTTTAGTTGGAATGCGGGCATGTGCGTGTTGGACTACAGTGAATTAGAATAATGGTCATTACACGTGAACACGAAACTAAGTGTTGCTAGGAAGATAATTTAAACGTAACATAAGTTCATGCCTGTTTTTAGGGTTCCGTACCTCAAAAGTAAAAAACGGAAACCTTAAAGGATCACTCGTGTGTCTGTCTCTCTGTCCGTCTGTCACAGCCAATTTGCTTCGAATCTAATGGACCGATTAAGTTGAAATTTGGTACACATATGACTTTTTCTGACCCAAACACGGACGGGTAAAGTAAATAAATGAATTTTGAATATGGGGGTCACATTTTGGGGGGCAAATAGAAATTTAAAAAAAAAAACGTTTGGCAAACTATACCGTGTGACATATAAAATGAAAGGGTCTATGAGGGTCTTAATTTTAAAATAAATAGTTTTTAAGTTATTTAAGAAAAAAGACGAAAATTGACGATTCCATTTATCTCCGAAACTAACGAGCCTAAAATTTTGAAAAAAATACAGAAAATAGTTCATTACTTGTAGCCCACAGGGAAACTTATAAGAAGTCTGTGGTCTGAAAATAACATGTTAAATCTCTCAATATTGTGAGTATAAACTTACATTGACAGTTGGAATGTATGGGAGAACATGTTTTTCAACTACAATGTTAAATGTGTTATTTTGGGATAAATTCATCCCAACTACGGAACCCTCCATTGTGCGTGGTCCGTCACGCACCTGGCTGGTTTTTTTTCTTCAAAGGTTTGGCAGCCTGACAAGAGAATCGAACCCATCCCCATCCGCATCGAGACCAACGATATAGAAACGATCTAGAAACCTATACGTTTCAAAACTATTTAGCAACAGCAGAACGGGTCGATCTTCAAGGTTAAGCAACGCTTGCCGAGCTCGGTCCGTAGATAGATGCATCCATTACATACCGAGACCCCTTACCGTTTTCTCCCATTTTCCATGACCATCTACGATATTGTGCTACTAAGAAACACAGGCATGTAAGTGTCCAAACACACTATGCCGAAGGTACGCGACCGAAGTTCCGCGGCTGATTCAACAACAACGTAACGTACGCAACGTAATTTCGGTCGTAATGTGTCGTCAGTAGGTAATTCAAATAGCATTGCAGGCGTAATCATGCCGAACTTCGGTCGCGTACCTTCGGTATAGTGTGTTAAGACACTAACTCAATAATCTGACATTTCTATTTTACGAATCAGTAGCAGTGCGTGCAATTTCGTTGCGCCGGCTGACGAACTTATCATACCTACGCACTTCTATGTAAGAATAATATTTATTTTTAGGGTTCCGTAACTCAAAAGGAAAAACGGAACCCTTAATAGGATCTCTCGTGTGTCACAGTAAATTTGCTTCGAATCTAAAACACCGAATAAGTAGAAATTTCGTACATATATGAATATCTGCAATCCGAACACAGATAAGTAAAGTAAAAAAATAGAAAGTAAATAAATAAAAGTAGTAAGTATAAGTAGTAGTAGTAAATAAATGAATTTTGAATACGGGGGTCACTTTTGGGGGGCAAACAAGAAAATTTTAAAAAAAAAGTTTTGCAAACTGTACCGTGTTACATATCAAATGAAAGGGCTCACCATGAAAGTCTCGAATATGTTTTTCTTATAATTTTAAAATAAATTGTTTTAAAGTTATTTAAGAAAATATACTAAAATTGACCATCCCCCCTTATCTCCGAAACTACCAAGCCAAAAATTAAAAAAAAAAATCTGAAAATAGTTATTTACCTGTAGATTACAGGAAAACCTATGAGAAGTTTGTGGTCTTGTGAGTACAAACTTACATTTACAGTTGGAATGTATGGGAGAACATGTTTATCAACTACAATGTTAAGTTTGTTCTTGGGATATATTCATCCCAACTACGGAACCCTTCATTGTGCGTGGTCTGACATGCACTTGGCCGGTTGTTTTTTACGCAAATATTGCTGCATTATGTATTAAAACATAGGGTCTGAATAAATTCCGAGCTATGTCCAGTCAAGGAAATTCATAGTTTAAGCAAATTGATATCCTATGTCAATTTGCCGTCTCGTAACAATTTTTTTTTTTTTTTTTTTTTATAACGCCTCCTCTACACGTCGACAGGTTCATCAGCAGATGTAATCTGCGAATGCGTCCACCGATGTGTAGACGGGAAAATTTGCTCGTCTATGGTAGGTATTGTGGAGGTTTCGACCCGGCGCCCCCACCAAATATGAGGGCTCGAACCCCACAGGAGATTCACTATAATAAATAATGAAACGAGAGGAACTCTGGTGGAATGGGGCTGATGCCCGCTATATTTATAAGCTTCGGATAAGTTCTAATTTACACTCCTTAACTAAAAGTTTCCACGCGGAGCCCTAGCTACGATCTCACTTCGTCACCCTCTAAGAAAAACGTTCTTCGTTTTTCTTGTAAAAGACTGTTTCTCAAATGGATTTATTTTGAAAGAAGATCTTGATTCTACAAAACTCTTATGAGTATAAACAGACTCCGACTATCCCTATGGAAGATCTCGATTCGATGAAAAATAAATCTTGTAAAGATTGATACTTACCTTAGTCTATGAAAGGTTGGATTACGTACACACGCACAGTCGCTTGCATCTAGCATCGCTTTGTATTTCGATCTTCTTGCATAACAATGGGAAGACTTCCAGTCCCTCAAAGATATTTTATTTCTATAGATCGTGGTGAGCTTTGCATTTTCCTACATTTCAGAGAATTTTATGTTTGTCGTAAAATTTTCAATCTCTAGAAAATGTTACTGTGAAAATTCCACATATTGGTTCGTGTCACGTCTGTGCAAGTAAATTAGTTATGCCCTAAGGTATTGAATGACACGCTGAAATTTTAATAAATTTTCGCTTTAATTTAGGTGGATGATTTTTGAAGTCCTATTCCGAACTTGTGACCGCGGCTTCGCTCGCGTGACTATTGCCATTGGTAACATTGGTGTTTATTGACATTTTAAGCACAGTATTATTTGTAAGTATTTAATTCAGTGATGATTTTGTCAAATATAAACTACCTGAAAGTTGTCATCACTTCTTCGGTTTATAACGAAATACAATAATTATAATTCATGACCTCTCTCCCTTGTGGAGCCGTGAATTAAAATGTTCGAGTAATTTCACTTAAATTGATCAGCCGACCGAAGAACGATGTAAAAATATAATACATTTTTAGATATGATTATTTTGTGGTCTAACCCTAATTTTAGGGTATTTTAAATCTAAAATTTTACAGTCTATAAGACGGATAGTACGAGAACTTACCTTATTATTTAACACACTTTCAACTATCTAATTACTAAAGTTAAATATGCATTATCGAGGAACTCAAAGCACGAAGGTTTCAAATTTAACATGAAAAAAAAAATAAGTTTGATATTAAGTCGAGGACCAATTTGAAATATGTCCGCCTTGTAAATGAGGATGACAAAACCAAGTATGATGTCAATGCCGCAAAGTTATCGAGCACAGAACAGGGGGAGCCGCATTAGAAACAAAGCCGGCCAAGTGCGTGTCGGACCACGCAGAATGAAGGGTTCCGCAGTTGGGATGGATTTATCCCAAAAACAAACTTAACATTGTAATTGAAAAACATGTTCTACACTACATCGATATACCTACGTCACGGTCAATTCTCCAACTGTTTTGTAGTTTTATCACATTATAAAACTACAAATTAACGATTTTCGGACTTTTTCCTTTACTTGTGCTGTGAGACCTTGCTTCTTGCCGGTTCCAGATCAACGGGAAGTACCCCTGTACTTAGGTTTTGATTTATTTGCGAGTATCAAAATATGTTGTATAAGTGGCCGTATTTTTTTATCGCCTTGACGTGCTTGATTTTTGGGACCTAACTCTTTGATATTAATTTCAACTTGATATCTCCACGCGTCGTTTCTGAAAAAAAGTGTCTCGACCGACTGACAGACGGACAACGTCGTGATCCTCTAAGGAGTCTGTTTTTTCTTTTGAGGTACGGAACCTTAAAAACGACTGAAAGGTAATGAATTCCTGTTTGGCGTTCCAGTCTCCGACAAAGGCTCCGTAAACCCTGCTTCGGGCAGCCCACAACAGACTGCCATTGTTGGGAATTTGGGAGCACTCTGTTTATTCTTTTTTAACTGACAACAAAAAGGACTTTTTTATATGTATATGTGAATGTGCATTTCACTACAGGTATCTTTTCAGTATTATTTATGTCAATAAAAACTGAAAATAAGTCTGACGTAGGTACTTAAGGAACAGTCTAGCAGAAAACTTGTGCTGTAAAAATATGCTTAAGAACAGGTTTAAAGAAAGATAATTTTCTCACCCGCGAATCATCGCGGGTGAGAAAATTATCTTTCATTGCCTACCCCAATTTGTGAAATAAATGATGGTGAAAATTGCATCAAAATCCATTGCGTGGTTTAGAAGAACAACGCGGTCACACTAATATAGAATGTGAATAGAGCTAAAGATGGATGTATATTATGATTAAATCCACATACAATTTGCTTTGTTGGTCAAATAGGAATTGTTTGTATGTAATAGATACCCATTTCGTCTAATTTTATAGATAGATTTCATATTTTCCGAACGAGTTTTTGTCGTACAACATGATGTAATGATCTCATCATAATGACCCGGCGAACATACAGCACCCCCGCCACTTCGGATTCCATAAGTGTATGTGTAGAGGTATGAGGAACAGAGAGTAAAGTTCACTCATCTTCCATTTCAAAGGGAGGATCCTCCGACCAGACGGGTGTTGTGTCTGGTGGGCAACTGCCCAACGGTAGATGTCGGGACGTTGTTGCTAATCGCGCGGTAAACTCTGATTGCGCGATGCAGGATTGCGTGACGTCAGTGTGACGCGTAGTTCGTATGTAGCGATGTAGATTCCGCCACTAGTGAAAGTCAATAGTGTCAATCTGTCACTATTAACAGCTCACTTCACCTAAGTGTTCACTGTGAGATTTTTACATAATAGATCGCCAGTAGAGATCTGCTGATCTCTTCTCGGCGAAGACACTGGACAGTTTCTTATGTTCATTTATGACATCGCGCCGCACCATCTTGTTACAATCTGCCATGTTGACTTTCGTATCTTCCGTTTCTACGGTGATGACGTTACTCGTGCTGATTGATCAAATAATCCAACGGACAATAGGTACGATAATTGGTAATTTTTGTACTAATCATAAATTTCAATTTAATCATTAAAAATATAAATATTCAATGGACATACAAACATAATATCAAGCCTCTATTCCCCAAAGGGCATGCAGTACCTGATACACCCCCATTTCGCCACGTAATACGGGGCGAGCCTACATTGCCATCAACTGGGCACAAATCCAATCTCTACTACTGAAAATCTCCTGATGGGAAAACTCAATAACACTTTGCCAGACATCATAAACCTTGATAGCAAACAAAGTTAATGAAACAGTGATTAATTTCACAATTTCATTTAGGTGAAGTTTGAAACAAAAATATTTTATTAGTCAGATGAGTCAATTAAATTTTAGCTAGGGTTAGAAACTAATTTCTGCAGCCAACACAGTTTTTGCGAGTTCAAATTAAAATGTAAATAAGAAAATTAAATATTTAAGCTTAAAGCTTAGAATTCAGTTTAAAAAAAAATATTGCAGATGAAACATTGCAATAAGTACTTATATTTTTTTTATTTTTAAGACTTATAAAAGACTTCAAAATGTATTGTTAGTGGTTTTAAATGATTATTTTAAATGCATTAAGAAGAGAAACAATGTTATGTAAATTTTTTCCAAGCATGTTTGAGAAAAACACTATTTCGTATTTAGAACATAGAAAATTATAGAGATTCAGCTTGAAGAGCTGACAAGCGCGTCATCTTGTACAATGTTATTGATTAATTTGATTTAATTTAAATTATTGAGCAATAAATACTGAATAATATTTTATGAATGAATACAGATATTTTTTTTTTTTTTTGTGGATGGGAAATCATCAAATGACTTCTCCCGCTCTCGACGGAGCGGGAGGGCGTGTCAGACTTTTACTGACTAAAACCCACCCGTGTTCCTTCAGTTGCCCGTGCCCGGGCCACGGTATCTCTTTCGAAAAACCGGCGACCCCGGCGGCATCGGCCCTATTGGACCCCGTCACTGCTGACATCTCTTTGAGGCGCTTGTGGAACACAATGCGCCATCGATCCGGGCCTGGTCCTTACCGGACGGCGAGCTACCCATTGCTCGTCGCATGAATACAGATCTGTGAACTTAAACGAGGCAGAAGTATGTAAGGATCGTAGCAGGTGGCGTTATATAGTTTCTGCCTACCCCAATGGGAAGAAGGCGTGAGTTTATGTATGTATCTATGTATGCACATCTTTTAAATAAAATAAAAATAAAAATAATTTATTTCAGACATTTCGTCCATATGATGTTAGCATTGATGTTAGTAATACACACTACTTATAAACTATGTTAGTAAATTAGTGACAAATCTTAGACATTATTATTAATTCATGTATCTGTTGCGCTCACCTGACGCACCAGGCACATGCACATGTGCATGTATTCAATGCGCCCTAATGGCGCAACAGGGCTTCTCACAGAAACGACCCGGTATTGTTAGTGCGACCAGCGATAACAATACGATACTCAAGAAATTAGATGTTATAAACAATCTTCACAGTAAATAATATATAACATCAGTCTGTCGGACAAAGACCAATTCCTGGAGACCTCACAAGCCACACTGCAGCTGCAAAGGGATGACAATACGAAGTGTCTAAGTAGCTGACCTTTTTTTTTGTGGATGGGAAATCATCAAATGACTTCTCTCGCTCTGGGCGGAGCAGGAAGGCGTGTCAGACTTTTACTGACTAACCCCACCCGTGTTCCTTCAGTTGCCTGTGCCAGGGCTACGGTATCTCTTTCAAACAACCCGCTTCCACGGCGGCATTGGCCCTATCGGACCCCATCTCTGCTGACATCTCTTTGAATCTTTGACCTGGAAGTTTAAGATTTTTGCTGTGAGGTTATGATCCAAAGAAAACATATTAATGTCAACGAAAAGCAAATAATAGACAATGAAAAATGTTAACACACAAAAAATCTGGTAAAGAACAATAATCACCACTCATCCTTGGATGTACCAGATCCCATATCTTCGTATCTGCAGACCCAGAACCCACTCTCACCACCACATTTGCATGCAATCTGTACTAAAGACAGTTAATGGTGTAATAGAGGCATGAGGTGAGATTGAGGCTGAAGGTGATGACCAGGAATGCGCGTCCGCTACATGCTGGTCGTCACGATACCCGTTGAAGCCGTGGGTGCTGGCTGGCTGTGTGACTCGCCGCTCGAAAGCGAGGAAGTGATGCTGATGACGTCACGTTGAAAGAGTTGCACGAAGGCTGTGCTGACGTTCATACTCGGGGTCACCAGTATAGAAGCATGAGGAACAGGGTGTAAAGTTCACTCATCCTCCATTGAAAAGGGAGGATCCTCCAACTAGACGGGTGTTGTATCTGATGGGCTACTGCCCGACGGTTGACGTCGGGACGTTGTATATATGCTAGTCGCGCGGTAAACTGTGATTGTGCGATGCAGGATTGCGTGACGTCAGTGGGGCGCGTAGTTCGTATGTGGCGATGTAGATTCCGCCACAGTGTAATAGGGTGTCACGACCACAGTTAAGCAGCGAGCCTCCCACAAACATGAACCCAAGAACATTTACGACGGGAAGCTCAACCGCGCCTTCGCCGATCTGCCATACGCGTGAGTAGTGCTGCTGATTCCGATTTAAATCCATGGAGCCTGTCAAGTACAGACAACAAACGAGATATCTAGGCAGGACACACTAACATATTTGTATGTGTATTGCTTCATGTTCAATTTTATATATATATATATTACTTTGTTTTTGCAATACTCCTACATTGTAACACACTAACACAAAATTGTATATTATCACGTATATGAACATGAAGCAATACACATACATTATGTTAGTATACCCTGCCTAGATATCTCTTTTGTTGTCTGTACATACATCCTTAGAATTTCCATCCAGACGTCTCTGTGGAGAGCATTCATTCTTACCTTACCGAAATAATAAGACCTTTTCCATAAAAATGCGCGATCCTGAACCAGACGTAACATTTTTATATTGGGAGTCCCATTGCACCCTGCTTGATGTCTATTTGTCCCTTAGCGATTGGCCTACAACTAAATAACATAACATAACATAAACATTTATTTCAGAAAGCATCCATATTTCAACACACACATTTTAAAAACAACTAACTCACATCAAAATAAAATAAACAAAACAACACACACAAAACAAAAGCAGTTTTAAAATAAAAGGACAGTTACATACCTTAGGACCGGGAGGAACTGTCCACTGCTCACAGTGCAGTATGCAAACGTATCCAGTGGTGCAGCAGTCCCACCTGTCCGCGAACACGTTTATTATTCTGTTGCTACTGGACCTAACACGACTCGGCAGCATAAATTATTCTTAGAATGGTTCACCTACCGGAGTCCGAAGAAGAAGACCGAATCCAGTGAATATTTTTTTGCGTTAAAAGCTGTATATATGATGTTCTGCCAGTCTGGGTATTAAAAATGTATACACACCTTCCTAAATAATATATTACCCTTGACCATTCGTAACGACATCAATTATATAAAAGACGTATTTTGTATGGCCTGTTTCACAATGTCCGAATAGCCACAAATTCTGTTCCATTTTTTAATTTATTCGTTGAGTAGTCGCTATTCGGACATCGTGAAATGCCTATGCCAGGCAGGCAACTGAAGGAACCATTTTGGCCTGTTTCACCGCCTTTTTTTTTTTTTTTTTTTTGTGGATGGGAAATCATCAAATGACTTCTCCCGCTCTGGGCAGAGCGGGAGGGCGTGTCAGACTTTTACTGACTAAAACCCACCCATGTTCCTTCAGCTGCCCGTGCCAGGGCCACGGTATCTCTTTCGAACTACCCGCGACCCCGGCGGCATCGGCCCAATTGACCCCGTCACTGCTGACATCTCTTTGAGGCGCGCGTGGAACACAACGCGCCGTCGACCCGGGCCTGGTCCTTACCGGACGGCGAGCTGCCCATTACTCGTCGTCCGCAAGCCCGCGCCTACGGTGGCCGGGAATCGGCAATCGATTCCCGCCGCCCAGGGCGTCTCCTACGGCGGCTAGGGGCGCGAGGGCGCGGCTGTTGCCTCTCCCTCACGCGTTCCGCTTCCTCCTTCGCGAGCATTACTGCTTCGCAGAAGGAGGTGACGGCTTCCCATGCACTCTCGCTCCGCACCATGGCCTGGACCCGGTTTGGACGCGAGAGATCGCCGCCGCCGATCGCCTCCGTGAGAACACGGCGGTGCTCCGCCCAAGCCGGGCAGACCTCCACTGTATGCTCCACCGTGTCCTCCGGGCGATCCACACAATGGTGACACCCGGGCGTTTCCTCCCGCCTTATCCGAAACAGGAACCTCCCGAAACAACCGTGTCCGGTGAGGAACTGCGTCAGGCGGAAGGTGAGGACGCCGTGGCGCCTCTCCAATCACTCCTCAAAGAGGGGACTTATCGCCGCAATTGTGGCGTGCCCACTGTTTCACCACCTACGATTAAGTTCCTATTAACTTACTTGGCAGATAATTTCATACAAATTCTGTTCCATTTTCGAATTTATTCGGTGACTAGTGGCTACTCGGATATCGTGAAATAGGCCCTTAGTCTCATATTGATTCGTATCAATGAGACTGCTGATTTTCATCTTGACGTGCCCCTTGACAGGGGCACGTCTAGATGCAACTCTCCAAGCAATAAATAGTACTTTCTGTGACCATCTCACCGTGAAAACTTATGTGAAGTGAGCGTGGATTGAGCTGTCAGTATTATCCCACCTGATGCTAGGGATGGACCAAGCATTACATTTATAATCATAGTCGAGGTTATAATTATATTTTTTCCGTTTTATTATTTCCGTGTACGTTTTTTAATATGCAATAAACTTTCTTTTTTTTTTTTTTTTTTTTTATGCTAATTCTATTTTATAATTTTATATTATTTCAAAGCTAATATTGAAGTGTCTAAACATTTACTATTTAAGTAGTAAAAAAATAGTTTAAATAAAATTGCAAAACAGAAATTCAGTCGCAAACTCAATTCTGTTTTTTTTTTTCAATTTTTATCCTAGACTTATGTAGCCTGAAGAGCAAGCGCGTCACGCACGAACAATAAATAAAATAAAACATATATACGTTTAAGCTAGCTACTAAAGAAAATGCGCATCAACATTGTTTGTCAAGAACTCATTGTTATCTGAATAAATAAACGCAATCCCATGACCCAATCGCGATGTATGTTTTTTGAAGAAGCGATAGTGGATCGAGTCGAGTGGACTGTGCGACGTTGTTCAGCGCTGTTGTTTACCCAAATCTATTCAATAAGAAGATATAACCGAGTGTGTCAAGAGATCGAGTGCTAAAAGTGTGCCTGGCTGACGGAATAGAATTTAACCCCACACAAACTGAATGAGGGAACGTACCTAAACGATCTGTATATACTAGTAGTTCTGCGAACTATACTAGTAGTTTTGAGCGAGATAATTTTTTTTGCAAAACTTTTTTGTCGTGTATGGCACTGACGTGTCGTGCGTGTATGCCCGTATGTACCCGTATGTATGTATGTATGTTTGTTTGTCCGCGATTTTCTCAAAAACTAATGAACCAATTTTGAAGATTCTCTCACTAACGTAATCTACATACTTTCAGGAAGGTTTTAGTATATAATATATTATGTAATTATTCTTACGTACAAAGTTATATGCATAAATGCACTGTATCTCCGGCATTTCTAAGCGGATTTTGATGATTCTTCTTTCCGTTCGACTAGGGCTTACCTACCTACTTATTTAATAAATATATAGTATATTCAACTAAAAATGAAAAAAAAAGAATAACTTTCAAAAAACACCTAACAGACCGACTTCAGAAGTGAAGTGACTTGCACGCTCAGTGGGCTCCCGGAAACGATCGCTAGCACATACTGACGTAGCGACAAGGGAGCGCGACACGTCTTGAGGTGCTTGAGGAGTGAGTAGGTGTATGCCACGGCTATCAGGACAATTCCAAAAGTATCAACGGTCAATTTTTCACTAAAAAAAAATATAACCAAGTTTCAATAAAATAATCTACAAAGTGCAAACAATTCTTGCCACCGACGAGACTAAAGTTGTTTCAGTGTTTGAAAATCATTCATTTGTACCTACTTACATAATATTATCACACAATTCTTTTTTTTTCGATTACAAACCCTACTTTAACAATTGGAGAATTGGAACCGTGACTAACGTGATGTTAACATTTTTTCAACTACAAAGATAAGTTTGTTTTTGGGATAAGTTCATAAATTCAGTTTGCCGGTTTTTGGAAGTCTGTTGTATTTTATTAAAAGTACTTTATTTTTCATTTTATATATTAAGTCGACGTTCGCACGGACGTAAAATGAGGAGCTCGTAGCTAAGTAATAACAGCCGCACGGGTCGATCCATCAGGTTAAGCTACGCTTGCCGGAGTTGGTCCGTGGATGGGTGACCATCTTTACATACCGAGACTGCTCCGTGCCTCGGAAAGCACGTTAAGCCGTTGGTCCCGGCTGTCATTCGTGGATCTTTGAAAGTCGTTACGGGTCGTCAGAAGCCCGAAAGTCTGACAATCAGCCTTCCTTATCCAAGGGGTACCGTATTACCCTGTTAATGGGTTGTGGAGGTCAGATAGGCAAACGCTCCATGTAAAATAATGGTATTCAGCTGCATCCGGTTAGACTGGAAGCCGACCCCAACATAGTTGGGAAAACGCTAGGCAGATTTGTTCGCACGGACGTAAAATATCGCGGCGATTTTTTTTCGCGCACTGGATTTTCAACGCTCTGCTTAGCGCCGAGAGTGCAAAATCCAACAGTGTATTTTTTCGACGCGCTAGAATGTACTCTGTTATTGTTTAGTTGGATTCTCAACGTTCGGCTCAACAACGAGAGTTGAAAATCCAGTGCGCGATAAAATCCCGCCGCGATTTTATTACGCCCTTGGGAACGGGGGCTTAGTCGTGGGTACCCCACGCGAATTCGTGAATCAATATTGGTACACAGCTGTAATTTTTTACAAGCTTTGCAATAAATAATTGAATAACAAACATGATAAGACGCCGGGTAAATTATGTGAAGAGCAAACAAAGCGTTTACTTACCTACCTAACCTACGTACGTTTCTTGTTACGTGTCTGAAGCATTGTAAACTTCGTGTATCATGTTCACAACTTGAATTGGAGAAGACATAAAGTTACGGATACGGTAGCCCTTACTTTCGAAAGTTACGCATACCGTACATGGAGCGGACAACCTCAAATTCAAAGCATTTATTTTAAACTAGCTCTTGCTAGCTTCGTCCGCGTGGATGTCAGTTATCCCACGGGAAAGTACTACCGGGATTAAAAGTAGCGTATGTGCTATTCCAGTACTATAATCTAACTCTGTGCCAAATATCCAGATCCGTTCAGCAGTTCTGAGTTTTGTTATGAGTAACAAATATCCATTCCAACTTTCACATAATTACAATATTAGTAGGATAAAACAATGTAATTTGAATTGTCAAGGGGTCGGTCAGTCAGAAAGATGAAGCTAGTTGCCCATTCAAACTCAAACTCCAACGGTCTTATTACAAAACGAGGTTTTTCTTCTGTCATGGTTTAAACCATCGAGCCAGTTTTTGTAATAAGAACCTAGCTGTGATAGAAATACAGTTCTTTATACAAAACTGACAATTTAGTCCGGTACTAAGTTGTCAGTTTTGTAAAACTGACATCTTAATGTGTCGAAATAAAGTTCGAAATTCAAAAAAGGGTCCATGGTTTAAACCTGAGTTTGAAGATGTACCTTGTTTTGTAATAAGACGGAAAGCATTTATTTCAAATAAACCAATTACAGGCACTTTTGAATTATCAATGGGTCGGTCAGTCAGAAAGATGAAGCTAGTTGCCCATTCCAAAGCGTAGTAGATCCCTATGGAGAAGAATGGGCAAGAAACTCCACGGACACTCTTTTATATCATAATATTTTTACAAAATATTGGTTACATCGTTCATGTTGAAAATATATAATATGTGAGAACAATGTAGAAAGACGTGCACGTTAAAAATCGTCCTTAATAAAAAGATAAAAACTAAAACAACTAAATTAAATATTAAAATTTAAAATAAGCCATGGCAGTTAAGAGACGACCAGTCCCAACTGATTCCATAGCCTGTAGGTTCATATAGAGAAGACCGAGTAAGAAAGTCCGCGGACACTCTTTTACATCAAAACATTGGTTACATCATTCATGTTGAAAATATACATAATTATGAGAACAATGTAGACGTGCACTTTAAAAGCGCCCGAAAAAAAAAGATAAATAAAACCGGACAAGTGCGTGTCGGGCCACGCGCAGTAATAGGGTTCCGTAGTTGCATCGAGTCACTTCGACACCCCCCGCGCGCATGCGCCGCCGCCGTACGGACCGGTACTGCCAAACGCCGCCGCCCGTCTTTATTCGAGCGTAAATATTATTAATTTAGAAAGCATTATTAATAAGAATGTTATGATTTTATTTTTGTATATCTTTACATGGTTCATAAACTTATATTTACTACCTGTTTTACACAACTAACAACGTCATATAAGTATTTTTTAATGGAATTTGTACGAATTTTTTTCTTTTCCAAGTACTTACATTTTATAAATTGGTTGACTATTACTCGTAAACTTGAAAAGCTTACTTAGCTGTGATAGTTTTCCTTTTAACTTCTTTATATATACTATAATACTACCGTAAATTTTATCACCCATCCAAGACTAACCGTTTACCTGGCGGGGGGGACACTTGACTCTAACAAAAATTTGCACTTTATAGCTTATTTCAGAATCGGATCCCTAAATCGAAAAATTGTTTTAACAAACCCGCAATATTTTTGAAAGACCCATCCAACAATACCCCACGACATGGGGTAGACGAGAAAAAAAAACATCCCCACTTTACGGGTACAGAAGGCACCCTAAAAATTTTTTTTTTCATGATTTTGTTTTACCACTTTGTCGGCGTGATGAATATGTATATCCATGCCAAATTAAGGCTTTCTAGTACTAAGAGTCTCTGGGCTAAGCTGCGGACGGACAGACAGACGGACGAACATAGCGAAACTATAAGGGTTCCTTGTTGACTGTGGAACCCTAAAACTAAAAACAATTGAAAAATTAAACTACTTAAAATAAAATAAAAGCAGTGGAAAACAGCTATGAATGGCGTTCACAATCCCAACGCTATTTATTAATTTTGAAAGTTCCAAAGGATTCATTGCGTTGTTTAGGTACGTTGTTGAGCAAACGAATTTTTCAAATATTTATGAAGCAAAGCATTCAGGCGCGGTTACAATGGGGGATCAACAGGAGCTCTTTCCCCAGGGTTCCGACCAACCTTCATTTTCTTCAGAACATAACTCTAAATTAGACATAAACATATGTTTTATATAACCTGTATTTTACAAGCTTTTAATTAGTTTCACCTGTCCTGGTGTGTGTCTGACATCTAACTGAAACTCAAAATATTTATTTTAAATAAACCAATTACAGCCACAAAATTATGCTCAGATGGTTACAAAATATTGGTTATATCATTCATGTTGAAATTATACATGTGAGAACGATGCAGAATGTTAAAAGCGTCCGTTAAAAAAAAAAACAATTAAAATGAGCCGTGGCCGCTATGATATAACCAGCCTCCACTGACAGCTCACGAACCTGACGAATGGATGGACCATTCAGCTTAACCATTTTGAAATTCTAAATTTGAATTCTAATCTTGCAAGTTAAATTTGACCCACTTTCCGGTTTCCCATTGAGCTGTTTTACATACACATGAAAATCGGATGACAATGCAATATTATTATGACATGGAGCTGATCTGATGATGAAGCTGGAGGGTGGCCATTTGAACTCAGTAATATAACGTCGCAACCCTATCGAGTTTGGGCTCGTTTGATTAGTCTTGACAAGGACTCTGGTCCTAGATAATATTCCAGACTAATAAAAGCTAGGAGACGCCCTGGGCGGCGGGAATCGATTGCCGATTCCCGGCCACCGTAGGCGCGGGCTTGCGGACGACGAGTAATGGACAGCTCGCCGTCCGGTAAGGACCAGGCCCGGGTCGACGGCGCGTTGTGTTCCACGCGCGCCTCAAAGACATGTCAGCAGTGACGGGGTCAATTGGGCCGATGCCGCCGGGGTCGCGGGTAGTTCGAAAGAGATACCGTGGCCCTGGCACGGGCAACTGAAGGATCATGGGTGGGTTTTAGTCAGTAAAAGTCTGACACGCCCTCCCGCTCTGCCCAGAGCGGGAGAAGTCATTTGATGATTTCCCATCCACAAAAAAAAAGACTAATAAAAGCTTGTTTTAAAAAAATATATTTATAAATAATATCTACACTTACTTGTTTATTTTGTATACAGTGTATTACTAAGATATATTATTATGTATAAAAATCGTAGTCATCCTCGGAAAGGGGACGCATTGTTGAGTGAAAGGATTGTGATAGAAAGTGTGGTAGTTACGCAATGTGGGTGCTGCACAGACGAACCTGCGTCAGGTTCAGCTAGGTTCGCTTCAAGTAATACTAGGTTTCTGGTCACTCCAACCGATGACTGCACGTTGACCTTAGGGCCTAGACAACTGGCAAAGTCAAAGTCATTTCATTCATTTGGAATAGGCATATAAAAGGCCCTTTTTCACTCACATTAAAGGCAGTAATGGGGATTTGTTGAAGGAATAATATAAATAAAGTACAATGTTAGAAGAATTGTAACAGCTTTATAAAAGAACAAAAATAGAAGTGACAAGTATAGTGTAAAGAGTACAAAACCATAACTTTTAGCCTATAAGTATACACCTAATAAGTATGAATATACAACATGCTCCCTCAAAAAGTTAATTGCATTGAACTCATAACACAAATCCATAAAAAACCAGTAAAGAAAACCACTACTAAAAAGTAGGATATACCAATCTTTTGCAAACAACTGCGATGCTTTGTTGGACCCAAAGGTTTCGTCAAAACATCTGCAGGTAACCTGTCGGTGGGCATATACCTAAGTTCAACGGTTTTATCGTTCACTTTTTCTCGGACAAAATGGAACTTAACATATATTTTGTCCTATTGTGGTGACCCGAATTCATGGCTAATTTTTGTGCACTCTGACTATCCGTATATAAAACTATGTTAAGCGACTTACCTGTTATATCGGATATCAGTCGTTTTAAGAAGCACGCATCCTTTACTGCTGTAGCCAATGCCATATACTCAGCTTCAGCGGACGACAAAGCCACTGTGGGCTGTTTTTTAGCTTCCCACGAAATAGGGCCGCCTGCAAGTTCATAATAGAACCCAGTGTAGGATCGTCTATCTGTTGGACAATTTGCCCAGTCTGCGTCTGAAAAACCCGTCAAAGTTGTAGTATTACCTTTTTCTTTCCTGAATGTAATACCACAATTTTTTGTCATTTTCAGATAACATAGACATCGTTTAGCAACATTCCAATGAGACTGATCAAATTTAGAGTTAAATTGACTCAAGTAACTCACGGTGTAAGCTATATCTGGTCTGGTATTTACAGACAAAAACATTAGACAGCCAACTAACTCTCTGTAAGGGTAGGTACTCACACTCACCAATACCAGGCTCAATGTTTTTGTTGACCAGTGGGGTAGAAACACCCTTACAATCTTGCATCTTTTCAATATATGTATGCTGAGATAGCTTCATTCCATAATTATCATGGTGAATATTAATTCCCGTAAAGAAATTAATTTGCCCAAGATCTTTTGATGAAAAATATTTTTCAAATTGACATTTGAAATTGTCAAACGTAGTTTCATTTTTATACAAGATTACTAGATCGTCGACGTATACAGCCAGAACCAAGGAGTCTGAGTTCGCATTGTTTTTTAAAAATACACGGCTCAGATGTTTGCATAAAACCAAGAACTGACAAAGTCTGTTTTAACTTTGTATTCCAGGCTCTTGGTGCCTGCTTCAATCCATAAAGTGACCGTTTCAAAAAACACACTTTTTACGATTTGGCTTGTCTACCAAAACCCATGTGCCCTTTCTGACTAAGGCATTGTACTCATCTTTCATTGCTAAGATCCAGTTATCTTTCTCATCGCTGTTAATCGCAGCTAGATAATTATTTGGATCATCGCACCCATCGTCTAGCAGAGTATTATATGAGAAATAATCCGGTGGTTTGCGAGCTCTTGAAGGATATCGATTAGATTCATTTGAGGAATCTGTAGCCTCACTTGACTGCTGATCATCAACATTGTTGACCTCTACATTGACTGCTTCATTGATTTCAACATCAGTATCCTCAGCAACCATGAAAGAAGTATCTATGCTAGGAGCATCTACCTCACATCTTCCTGGTGAAGAGGTGGGTAGTACTTTTCGTCTTAAAACTGCTGGCGATGGTGATTGTGAAAGCAAATTGACAATATCAGAGTTCACAGTACCTATAGGCTCAATATTTTCCTTCAGTCCAGTAAAGTTATTTTCAAAAAATTTAACATCTCTTGACTTTAGTAACCGTCTAGGACTTGCCGCATTCCGGAAATAATACGTATGAGGATCATCTGAATATCCTACAAAAATCTGTTCCTCAGCTTTCATGTCCAATTTACATCGCTGACTTGATGGAACATGAACAAGTGCTCTGCAACCAAAAACCTTCAGATGAGACAGATCGGGTTTTCTATTAAACCACATTTCAAATGGTGTTTTACCGCTGAGCGCGCGATGTGGTGATCGATTTTTCAAGTAGACGCTTGTCTCCACTGCGTCTTGCCAAAAAGCTTTTGAGAGAAAACCATGTGACAATAGTGATCGAGCCTTCTCTACTATGCTACGATTGCACCGTTCACTTACCCCATTTTGCTGAGGGCTGTAAGGTGCTGTCGTTTGCCAATCGATACCCAGTGACTGAACATAATCCATCATTTCCTTATTGATGAACTCAGTTCCATTATCTGATCGCAAGGTCTTTATTTTTCCACCAAACTGTCTCTCGACATGAGAATGAAAAGAACAAAACTTAGTTTTGACTTCAGTTTTAGAAGACATAAAATACACAAAAATAAAACGTGTATAATCATCTATAAAAATAATAAAATATTTATTACCTGTAAACGAATTTGTAGAAAAAGGTCCACAAACATCGGTATGAATCAATTGAAGTGGCGATGTAGCCTGTCTGTATTTGAAGCTTTTGAAAGGCTTTCTAGACTGCTTACCCTCTATGCAGGGTATGCATGGTTCCTTGTCAACCTCCGTGTACCCCACGCCGATAGCCTGACCTTTTCTAAGTAGGTCCATGCCAATTCGACACAGATGTCCTAACCTCTTATGCCAGAGCTGGAAGTTGGAACAATCAGAGTGCACAAGATTAGCTGAAACATTATTGAACATTTTAATTGAACAATCGACAGTATACAGCCCATCACATAAAGAACCATACACTAAAGCATTTTTATTGTCTACTACATCACACTTTGAGTCATAAATAGCGCAGTCTTCTTTATTGAAAACTACACAGTAACCCTTCTCTACTACTTTACTTACCGAAAGTAAATTACAGTTCAAATCGGGAACATGAACTACATTCTCTATTCTGTTCGCCAAAGTATCCGTATCAATGGATACATCACCAATACCTACAGCCGCCACTTTTTGTCCATTAGCCACAGTAATCGTTCCACCTTGTACTGGCCGATAACTGCTGAACCACTCGCGATGCGGAGTCATGTGAATGGTTGAACCGGAATCAATAATCCATTTCCCATAATTTGCAGCCGGCGAAGAAAGAGCCATTTCCTTCACAACAGCCTGTTCCACCTTTTCATTATGATGGCAATCTGTACCTTTAAAAACCTTTCTTGACACACTCATAGCCTTCTTGTCCTTCTTATTGGGACATTCGGGACTTTTGTGTCCTGGTTGTCTACACTTAAAGCAGATTATAGACTTCTTCTTTTTGCTTGTAGAACCTGTTGAATGTAGCGCAGCCACCTCGTTCTGGTGAGGGTCCTTAGAAAACTCGTTTAATAGTTTTGCCTTAACCAACTCACTGGTTACATCAACATTCGAATTCTCTAAAGCCATTATCAGCGGTTCGTACCGAGATGTCAATCCTCCGAGAATAATCGCAGCCAGAGATCCATCGTCGATCTTCTTACCAATATCTTCAAGATCTTGAGCAGTACTCATAACGGCGTTGATATACGATTCTATGTCTTGGAAATCGGTCAAGGTATATTTGTATAATCTACGCTCCAGAGAGAGCCTTCGACCCATACCTTTATCCTCGTATGCTTTTTGTAAAGCACTCCAAGCCTCCTTGGCGTTTTTCGCATTTCACACATGCGAAATTGCACCTCCGTCTACCGTAAGGCATATTTTTGACAACGCCTTCTGGTCACTACGAGAGCGCACATCTTCCGCCGTTTTATCAGAATCATCGTACCCAGTGATCGACGTCCACAACTCCTCATGAATGAGGAGCATCCTCATTTTGAACTTCCAGGTTGGGTATCCGTCTCGGTTTTTTAACATCTGAATACCTTGAAAATTCATACTATTTCCAAGACATTATCTTCTTTTAAAGTAAGAGCTTCGTGCTGATAACGTGTTGAAGGAATAATATAAATAAAGTACAATGTTAGAAGAATTGTAACAGCTTTATAAAAGAACAAAAATAGAAGTGACAAGTATAGTGTAAAGAGTACAAAACCATAACTTTTAGCCTATAAGTATACACCTAATAAGTATGAATATACAACAGGATTGTGCCTCGGAAAGCACGTTAAGCCGTTGGTCCCGGCTGTCATTCGTGGATCTTTGACAGTCGTTACGGGTCGTCAGAAGCCCGAAAGTCTGACAACCAGTCTTACCAAGGGGTATCGTATTACCCAGTTACTGGGTTCTGGAGGTCAGATAGGCAGTCGCTCCATGTAAAATACTGGTATTCAGCTGCATCCGGTTAGACTGGAAGCCGACCCCAACATAGTTGGGAAAAGGCTAGGCAGATTGAATGGGGATTGCCGACAGAAATGAAAACATATGTAAAACTAAGCATAGCATGTCGGGTCACACGGAGTGTCAAGGTATCATGGTGACCCGTAAGATTTCCCCCTACTAAAAATCGCTCAACGCACCTAAAGAGTTCTTACTTCAAAAATAGAATTGATTCTAGTCGCCCCTACCAAAAGGTAGTTTCGTATGGATTAGAATGGAAAAGAAACTCCACCGTTCCTCTTTTAAAATGTTATATTAAATGTTAATAATTATTTTGTCTAAATCGCAGTCACAATCGCAATCGCTTCCAAAGCGCTTCGTGATTCTATAGCGGATTGACATAAGCTTTTCGGTAGCTCATGTCAATCCTAAACATTTTTGACTTTTTCATCATCGTTGCCCAGTACACCTATTTATCGCTGACAGAATGTCACTTTGCTTGAGCACTCTAATGTGACAATCCTCAAGCACATGGCAACGGCAATCATAATCAGTGAGGATTTTAAAAGGTGAGGTAAACTGAAATTTACAGTACTAGATTTTAAAAGTAACCATACGCTGATCTTCCTCAGAAATAGGTATGTAGATGTAACAGAAATTAACGTCTTCTAATAAATCGTTTCCAGAAAAGATTACAAAAGAAATCTTTTTACATACAGGACCCCCCACTTGTGTCTGCACTCACTTTGAAAAACAAAAACGGAATAAAAATACTAAGAAAGCCGAATAATGAATACGGTGTTGCCACATTGTTCTTTTTATTCGTTTTATCGTTGTACGAGCGTAGCTGTTCGTGTTACCATGTCAATCAAATAACTGGTAAAATAAAAAGAAGTGTTCAAATGAGTGACGGCTCAAAAATTCACGGACAAATCTGATTGTGTGTTGTGTGGAACTTTAAAAGCGAGACAGCTTTGCTTAGGTCAATCATATTCATATTCCTATTAGAAATTTTGGAGGTTTTCAATGGATTTTTAGTTATTTTTATATAAGTAGGTATTATTATTTTTATATAAAAAAATTGAACTTGAAAATCATACCTGAACTACGAATTTCCCAAGTCAATCAATCTGCCTAGCCATTTCCCAACTATGTTGGGGTCGGCTTCCAGTCTAACCGGATGCAGCTGAATACCATTATGGACATACATGATATAATACATGGAGCGACTGCCTATCTGACCTCCACAACCAATTAACTGTGTAATACGATACCCCTTGGTAAGACTGATTGTCAGACTTTCGGGCTTTTGACGACCCGTAACGACTGTCAAAGATCCACGAATTACAGCTGGGACCAACGGCTTAACGTGCTTTCCGAGGCACGGAGGAGTCTCGGTATGTAAAGATGGTCACCCATCCAAGGACCAACCCCGGCAAACGTAACTTAACCTGATGGATCGACCCGTGCGGCTGTTATTACTTAGCCACGAGCTCCTACACACACACATACTTATGTGTGTGTATTAGAATACATAACATGTAAGCTTTTAGTAATTAATTATCTCGGCTTACCACGACCACGCGATCCTTTTATGCAATTAAATATATCGTTTGTTGTAATTAACATTGAAGGTAGCACATTGACGCTACCTGACACGATCCTTATATAATCCGTAGAAGACAGAAGAAGAAGATGGTATCTACTCAAGGTGATAAATTACGTAACTAATGCACTCAACTTGATATTTTGATGTTGGATTTTAATTTATAGTCACTTTGGTCGTTGGTCTAGGTCGTAAGCGCTACTGCTGAGCTCAGCCATCGGTTCGATTCCCGGGTCGGGCAGTGATAATGGATTGTCCCATCTGAGATTTCTCAGTAGCAGCCCAGAGTATAGATTTGTGTCCGGTTGATGGCAATAGGCTCGCCCCCTATTACATGGGACTGGAGTTTATTGTAGACTAGCTGCGCCCCGCGGTGTTACCCGCGGTTTATGAGATACACTAAAACGTGTATTATTTAATCGGTGAGTATTTGTATTCACAAAAAAATTGCTCATCCAACGGGAACACTACATTTTTTCAGGATGTAAAGTAGCCTATGTGTGCTATATGTAAACAGGATGTCTGCTACTTCCACACCAAATTTTATCAAAATCGGTCGAGCCGTTTGAGTTTCAAGGAGTAACAAATATATTTGAATTCCTTGCTCATCCCACGGGGGCACTACATTTTTTTCGGGATCAAAAGTAGCCTATGTGTTAATCCAGGGTATAAGCTGTCTACATACCGGATTTCATCCAAATCGGTCCAGCCGTTTGAGCGTGAAGAAGTAACAATCATACACACACACACACACACACTCACAAACTTTCGCCTTTATAATATTAGTGTGAAGTGTGATATCAATGGACGTCCATGTTCGGGATATAGGCTGATCCTCAATACTTATGGAGCAGTGGTGGCCCAGTAGCAACGGCCGCGACTTACTAGTTGTAGTTCTTAAGTTCGGAACCTGACAGACGCTTCACTTTGTGTAAATTATTTCATCACCACTGCTCTCAAAACGGTGAAGGAAAATATCGTGAGGAAACCGACATGTCCTAGAACCAAAAATTCGAAGATATGTGACATCTATCAACCCGCACTGGGCCCGCGTGGTGGTTTACGGCCCACTCCCTCTCACCGAGACGAGGCCTGTGTCCCAGCAATGGGTACATTATAGGCTGATTATGCAATACTATATTTCTTTGGAATATCTTAAATTTAGTGTCATCGTAACCCGTGCTTCACAAGCACGAGGGATGCGTTTTGGATCTAGGCACACTTTTCAAAATCATGTTATTTCTAAAGACTTATCGAAAAAGGAGGAGAAAACCGAGACTTCGGGAGACATGAAATCTAAGCAAGGGGTTGGGATCATTGCTCGTGCCTCTCTGTATGAGATGAGGCTTTATCACATTCTTGCTGCCTGGTCTTTTATTTTGAGTAGCCATATATTAAACTAGCAACCCGCCCCTGCCTGGCACGGTTTGTATTGCGACTTCACAAAACATCGAGATTCCTTTATTACATAATAGTTTAGTATTAAAGTACTATCAGGCCAGATGCACAGGTATGAAGCTACAAGTACACGGCGGGCTCGACTTGTCGGGCTAATTCAGTGTGGGCTGCCGCGCACCGGCCGGCTCGCACGCTGGTTCAATACTCACGCGCCGCGTCGTAAAAGAACACAACCCTAATGAGTCAGAAGGTATAAGAACTACGCGATAGAAAGAGAGGCAACTTGTAAGTGAATATAACTTTAGGTAATTAAAGAAAGAAAGAAAGAAAGAAAAACGTTTATTTGGACACACTTCGTGAAACACAAAAACAAAAGAAAAAAAAATTAAAATAATGTTTATTAAAACAAAAGTGTGTGCCTCACGGCTGCGCCAAAAAGGTTCATTTCAGCATTAAATGCCAGACAGATGCTGCCTGACGCTGGTTTTCTAATGAACCTGTAGAGACAAGTGACGGGGATTGACGATTAATGATGTGCGATCTGAATTGCACTTTGTTGTGTCGTACAAAGAGTCGCTATTTATTGAAATAATTAAGCGGAGTGAATCTTCTGTACTTGTATTATTATGTATTCTGTGGTAGGTACTATACACATAAACCTTTTCGAATAAATTCTCTAAATGATGTTGAATGATGTATATACCTAGCTCGTGAACGGGAGTAAGTTATTCTCTTTACTCGTACGTCGAGCTGAGTGTTCAAAAAAGTTGATGAACCAGTCATTCATCATCATCATTGGCAGTCTTGTCCCACCCTCTGCTGACTATAGGACGTAATATTATATGATCTGTGGTATAGGCTTCCTTTTATGTCACGCTTCCCTGCGCGAGTTTCATCCAGGTCTTACCCACGATCTTCTTTCTGTAGGTCGTCCATCCATCTAGCTGCTGTAGGTCTGCCCACGCTCTTTCTACCGTCTCTCGGCAACCATTCCGTTTGGGCTCTGCTACATCTGCCATCGCCACGACTGGCCAACCAATCAATCTGCCTAGACTTTTCCCAACTATGTTGGGGTCGGCTTCCAGTCTAACCGGATGCAACAGAATACCAGTATTTTACATGGAACGACTGCCTATCTGACCTCCACAAACCTGCAATTACTGGGTAACACGATACCCCTTGGTGTAAGACTGGTTGTCAGACTTTCGGCCTTCTGATGATCCATAACGACTGTCAAAGATCCACGAATGACAGGCGGAACCAACGGCTTAAGGTGCTTTCCGAGGCACGGAGGAGTCACGGATCGACCGCGGCAAGCGAAGCTTAACCAGATCGATCGAACCGTGCGGCCGATATTACTTAGCCACGAGCCCCCCTTACTAGACGGCTAGCAAACCATTAATTACAAAGTACATGTAAGTGCTCAGTATATACCTAATGGGTAATTATCTATTACTCGTACTAATTACCGTTGTATTTTACTTTTAATATCGATTGTACTTTTACAAGACTAATTTATAAGAGTTTTACTTGTACGAGTAGTTTATCGTGTTGTTTTATGTGTGGAGGATAGTGATAAATTAATATTGTAATGCTTTTGTTTACAATAGTTTTTTTTTTACCGACACTGTTAAATTTTATTTCATAAGACGCTTACCTACCATTAAGAAACAAACCAAAACTAGACGGATAGTAGACAAAGTTGTTATTAGCGGGTGACGAGTGCCATGGTATACCTATATTATGTAATTTACTAAGCACTTAATTAAAACATAGGCACTTACACAAATAAACAAACAGTGTTGTTCGTGGTATGACAAAGCTTTACCTATCGCAAACATGTAAGTACTCACCACAAAACAAACAATCTGAAAAGCTTACTCACAGAGTGTAACCTCCATATTCATAGTTAGGTATTTGTGGCTAAATAATAACAACATGCGGTTGTTCGAAGGTTAAGCTACGCTTGACAAGGTCGATCCGTGCATGGGTGACCACCAATTCCATACCGAGGCCCCTCCGTACCTCCCGGCTGTCATAATAATACGTAGATCTTTGACAGTCGTTACGGGTGTTCAGAAGCCTGAAAGTCTGACAAACAGTCTTACCAAAGTGTGTATAAGTGGTCAGATAGGCAGTCGCTCCATGTTAAATACTAGTATTCAGCTGCAACCGGTTAGACTGGAAGCCGACCCTAACATATTTGGGAAAAGGCTAGGCTGATTGAGAAGAACCTTTTTGGTGATGTTGTTCAGAAAGGTCACGTGCGTAGTACTCGCAACCGTCGCGTCGTCCGTGTATGACCAAGTCTAAGAAAGTTAACGAAGCAAAAGGAGTATGTACAGATAGCAGGTGGCGTTCTGTAGATCCTGCCTATCTCCATTGGAACAAGGCGTGAGTGTATGCATGTATATAGAAGAAGAGAAGGGAAACAATGTGGAGCTCTTGCCGTTCAATTATTACGAACTACGGAAGCCGGAACTCCTGCCACGGGACTCAGTTCTGTCATAAACTGTTCCATAAACAATGACACGGAACGTTACGGATAATGCTGGTACTGTTAGAAAGAAAGAAAGAAAGAAAGAAAAATGCGTTTAATTGGCATTACAGCAAAAAAATAAATAAATACACCTTAAAATTATAAAAAACATAAATACACCTTAAAATTATAAAAAAAAACCGCACGCAGAAAGTAACACGTAAACTCAACTAAGTTCTTTCACATTATTTTATTTAAATCACTGATTTTGACAGACTGGTCGATGGCAGAAACCCAACAGCAACCAATGTTATTGAATTTATTTATTTATTAAAACTTTATGCACAAGTAAAAAAAATACCGTACAAAGACGGACTTAATGCCTGAGGCATTTTCTACCAGTCAACCAATTTATCTTGCGTCGATTAATTTAACTTTTTTGAACAGTTCTTTAACCGACTTCAAAATATATATATATATATATATATATATATATATATACGCTCGAATTGAGAAACCTGCTGGGTTTCTCAATCATCATCTGCCTAGCCTTTTCCCAACTATGTTGGGGTCGGCTTCTAGTCTAACCGGATGCAGCTGAATACCAGTACTTTATATGGAGTGACTGCCTATCTCACCTCCACAACCCATTAGCTGGGTAATGCGATACCCCTTGACTGTAAGACTGGTTATCAGACTTTCGGGCTTCTCACGACCCGTACCGACTGTCAAAGATCCACGAATGACAGCCGGGACCAACGGCTTAACGTGCTTTCCGAGGCACGGAGGGGTCTTGGTATGTAAAGATGGTCACTCATCCACGGACCAACCGCGGCAAGCGTAGCTTAACATGATCGATCGACCCGTCTGGCTGTTATTCGCGGATAGCTTCGTCTTTTATGAACCGATTTGAATGATCCTTTTTTTTATTAAGGAGATATCCCAAGAGTGATACCATGATAAGAAAACCAGGATCTGATGATGGCATCCCAGAGAAATCGAGGGGAACCTTCAAATTTTATAGGCATACCCATAGCGATTTGGATGTTTTTTTACAGTAACTCGTGCATTTGCTCCAGGAAAGCACCATTTGGTGAAGTGGAACTGAAAACGATGACCACAGATGGCCATCGGAACTACTGAATAATACGTATTTCACGGGTTGCGATTCGATTATTGCTAAGCAATTCATGCTCGTCATAATACATATGTTGAAGTGGAGCTGATGGTGACTTTACCATCAGTTCCAGTTCTCCTGGTTCCTTACTGGGAGAACTCCTCAACAATTAACGTCTTTGTATCGGGAAAAGCAATATTTTGTAAAAGGTGATGAGCAGTTGACTATTGTAACTTAGATAAATTACAGACTGACCCACTAAAAATTGAAAAACAAAAAAACATTTTTACAAAAAAAAAAACAACCGTCATCCAAAAAGATAAGTACTACAAAGTGAAAAATAACTTTAATTTCGGAAGTCGGTGGCAAAAAATTAAAATACAGATCGAAAGACACCAACTTCCGAAATTAAAGTTATTTTTCAGTTTGTAGTATTTTTTTGGATGTCGGTTGTTTTTTTTTTTGTAAAAAAGTTTTTTATGTATTGTGCGTATTGACATGGGTTTCAGTCCATAATCAATCAACCTGCCTAGTCTCTTCCCAACTATGTTGGGGTCGGCTTCCAGTCTAACCGGACGCAACTGAATACCAGTATTTTACATGGAGCGACTGCCTATCTGACCTCCACAACCCATTTACTGGGTAATACGATGCCCCCTGGTAAGACTGGTTGTCAGACTTACGGGCTTCTGACGACTCGTAACGAATGTCAAAGATCCACGAATGACAGCCGGGACCAACGGCTTAACGTGCTTTCCGAGGCACGGAGGAGTCTCGGTATGTAAAGATGGTCACCCATCCACGGACCGACCCTGGCAAGCATGGCTTAACCTGATGGATCGATCCGTGCGGCTGTTATTACTTAGCCACAAGCTCCTCCTCCGAGTTTTCCTTATGAGGTACGGAACCCTAAAAATGAGGGAGGTATAATGTGTTCAATCAACGCGATGTTTTTGGGTATGACACTCTTTCTCCAAGATTTCTTGATTTTTTTTGATTTTCCGATATAACTATAGGATTCATCATCATCATCATCATCCACAGACTGATTTCCATTCAGAGGTCTGCCTCTGAATGGAGAGTTCTTTCTTTTCTTGTAATAGGATTCGCCTTAATTGGCCACCGGATTGGCCTATCGTATTAAGATTATCAGCAGCTAATTTCAAAGAATACCTCCTAGGTCTAGTAGTCACAAGCGCTATTGCTGAGCACGAGGTCCTGTTTTGGATTCCCAGGTCAGGCAGTGTTTTTCCATTACGAATTTCCCAGTAAAGCCCGGAGTCTGGATTTGGCCCGTTGATGGCAATAGGCTCGCCCCCTATTACATAGGACTTAAACATTACTGGCGAAATGTGGGTGTACTATAGGTACCTACCTACACCTCTGCTAAACACTTTGGGGTAAACAGTCGTAACGTTATATTAGTTTCAATCCGTGTACCTACTTCTACTAAATGAAAGCTTCTTCAAACACAAAGGCACCGCTCGTCACGCGAGACGCGGTGCCTTTGTTTCGCGGGCGATTCGCGTCTCATGTCCTTTCTGTTTGTAGGTGCCTTAAAGCTGACTTTCGTCTGACTGTACCTACTATGCGGCATCATAAACGAGCCAACTGTTGCGCATCCTGCAGAGTGGCTAATATAAATTGAATAGACACACCAGAAGTAACAAGGGATCTAATTTATAGGTCATTTTCATCTTTTGTACATATTTTCGTCGGGGATTTAGACAGGAGTATTTGTTGTTAGTTTTCAAAAACAATACGGTTTTACTCCACTATTTTATTGTTCACACATGACATTTTACATGGCGGCACTGAAAGTTTCGGGAATCAAGGAAGTGACACAACATTACTATTTAAAAATGTATTTATTGCTTTTCGAAGTATTCTCCGCGAAATTTGACATCATTGAAGCAACCGTTCCATTCGGAAGTTGGGGTCTCCAAAATGGCCGTTTTGTAGGCGTCCACAGCTTCTTCAGGTGATGAAAATCTCTGACCACGCAATTTATTCTTTATTTTAGGGAAAGTATAGAAATCATTAGGGCTTAGGTCGGGGCTGTACGGCGGATGGTCTAATAATTCTATGTTTTCTTGCTCTAAAAACTCTTTTGTTCTGTGCGCGGTGTGAGAACTCGCATTGTCGTGATGGAGGATGATGCGGCGGCTGCAGTTCTCTTTACGGAGTTCAGAAACGACCTGTGGCAAACAAATGCTCGCATACCATTCTGTATTAACCGTTCTTTGTCCCTCAAGGGGAATAGTCGCAACATGGCCGGTTTTGGAGACAAACGTGGCCACCATTTTTTTTGCAACACTCCGTGAACGAACAATTTTTTTTGGCTTTAACTCATTTTCGAACACCCAAACTCGTGACTGGTTTTTTGTTTTGGGTTCGTACGCGTATATTCAGGATTCGTCACCTGATACGATGTTGTATACAGCATTTGAGGATCCTGCGTGGAATCTTTCGAGAGTTCTGACGCACCAAGTAACGCGAGCCGCTTTTTGCTCTTCACAGAGCGAATCAATGCGGTATCCATCGGGAAAACAACTTTTTTACACCTAATTGTTCATGCAAGATTATTTGTATTTGACTCATGCCAATGTCTAAAGTTGCCTGAATTTCGCGGTATGTCACATGTCGATCTTCCTCAATCAGCTTACGCACAGCATCAACTTTTTCTTGGGTGACTGCAGTTTTTGGACGACCTTGCCGGGGATCATCACTGAGCTTGACACGTCCACGTTGAAATTCAGCAAACCAGCGATAAATTGTGGTTTTGGATGGGGCTTCATCACCAAATGCAGAAATCATCCGGTCAACACACTGTTTTTGTGTTAAACCACTTCGAAAGTCATAATAAATCATCGCTCTTGAATTTTCTCGAGTCAATTCCATTTTCTCAACGACTAAACAAGTTTGACAAAACCTTGTGACAAGACCGAGAATCTTTTTTTAAATAAATAAATGGTATTCGATTTTTAAAACCAAGGAGTTTTCAATTAAAAAGATTTTAATATGACAGGAACAATGGAAATATTCCATTCCCGATACTTTTAGTGCAGCCTATGTATACTACTAAGAGCTGCAGGGTGACAGGTAATTAGTGACCGATACTTAAACACATGATAACAAACAACTTTTAATATGGGACCAAACCTGAAATCGCGAAAAAAAATCAGCTGTTCCCTACATTTTGACGAGTTACGTAATCACGAGTACAATCATGTATTTAAGTATCGGTCACCAGTCAATATAGCGTTTTAAAATTCACTACCCAACGGTCATCAATTTTATTTGCCGTGTTAAAGCCATTTCAAACTAAGTGTCAGAATAATAATAATAATAAATATAAATAAAAATAACCCCACCGCCGTATTTCTACGTTGACGTCGTGGTGGGGCTTGCGCGCTCCGAACTCTGGGTCTGTGCCGGTGGAGTTTACTTTGCCGAAACAGGTCTAGGGTGAGGAGCCAGACCAAGAGAGATACGTGAACCCGCAGGGCAGCATGTGGCGAGCTGTTGGGCAGTAGCGACCCCACGGACCCTATTTCCCGGGAGCAGTCTTGTTCTTCACCTCTGGCTTGCCTTTATTGGCCGGCTGGAGTGAACAGTGACGGGAACAGAGCTCCCACCTCATTCTTGCCTTTATTGGCCGGCTTGAGTGGAGATTCGCAAGAGCAAACGTGCTCGGAGGAAGGAAGTATTCCAGTAAGTGCTTGTAGGGATCTTGACCATCTTCCGGGCTCTGGGATTGTTCTGAGAGCCGTGGAATACCTCTCCACTCCTCAAGCACCTCAGGACATGTTGCCCCTTGTCGCTACGTCACTATGTGCTAGCGACCGTTTCCGGGGGCCCATTATTGAGTGTGCAAGTCACCCCCTGCCAATTTATCTGTGTATATTATATAACATTGGTCAGGCAGGGGACATAGTTCTTCCATAGTTCAAGGTACCCAATCCATGTAGCCACCCAAACCCATAGGCCCAATGTCTTTTGTTGTCATGTTCTGCAATAGTCCTGCACCAACCGGGGGTTGTCCTTGGGTGCACTTGCATAGTGCATACAGGGATAATCGTCGGCTGGTGCCTCCTCGTCATTTAAAATTGTCTAAGGGGTCTCTGCGAGTTGGCTTCGGCCCCTCGTACGCCTTCCAAAGGTCCGGGACCCCAGGGTCCCGAGATAAGCCAAAGACAAATAATAATAATAATATAATAAATCATTTATTTGCATAAAACATGGTATACAATGGTGTTACATATAATTATAAAGGCACAAACATGTTCAGCTAGGATAAAAACATAGCATGCAAAATCTTTGGGTTTTTTGAAGATGTGACCCTGACAGGGCATCAACATTTTTTATCCATAAATTCTTTTATACTATAGAAGTTTAACTCATTTAACCACTTGTACAACTTTATCTTAAATGTTCTCGAATTTAATATTTTGAAATGGTTTGGTATCTGGTTATAAATACGCACGCACATTGCTAGGCAGTTTTTGTCGTATTTGGCAAGTCTTGGCAAATCATTTATTACTAATTTATAAGGATCTCGTCTGTTACGAGGATTTACATCATTTGCTGTCTTAAACAATTCTTTATTCTTAACTACAAACACACATATTTCATAAATGTATAGAGATGGCAACGGTAACAAACCAAGTTTTTCAAACACTGGTCGACATGAGTCATCAGGCTGAAGGCCACATAATGCTCTTATGCACTTCTTTTGAGCGACAAATGCTCTATTCAGATTGGTACTATTACCCCACATTACAAGGCCATAGCGTAGTAGTGACTCTACATACGCGTGATATGATATAATAGCAGTTTTTATGTTCGTTATATTTTTTACTTGTTTCAGTGCATAAACGAATTTATTAATTCTAGTGCTAACATTATCTACGTGTTCTTTCCAGTTGATATCTTTATCTATTATTACGCCTAAAAACCTGGTATGTGTTACCTCATTGATTTTAGTTATATTAATTTTTTTAAATGACAGTTGTGTTATGATTATACGGGATTTGGTTGTCAATTTGCTTGACAATGGGGAAGAAAACTGCCAAATTAGTTCCGCGTAGATGGCGCTATGTGTTTGTTACTTTCATTCAGCTGCTAATGGAGTTCCTTGCTGAAAACTTTGCCGCGATATGGTGCTAAATGTTCTTTCTTGTCGCCGATTGGTCGGTTTGTCTTCAAGACTTGACAGGTGACAAACACAAAGCACTATCTAGCGGTGAAGCTTCCAGTAACCATTGTATTTGCTAAACAATAGAGTTAGTAGGCTCATTGCATTTCTTTTATTTCTTATAAAGTAAGCTTTCACCGATTATAAAATTGTACAATTCTAAGCAGATTTACGGCCGTTATGAGACGATACCTGACATTATTTTGCTATTGTCAACTTCATATTAATTTGTAAACCTATTCTGACCAATATTTATTTTTAGGTCCTGGTAGTGCTTTGTCAACTCTTGACAAAAACACCAGAAAGATAAACATGTTTTTGCGCTAATACGAATTCATATTTCGACACATTATGAAAAGTAGATGGTCGCGCGCATGATCGTGCACTAGTAGTGTGACGTCATAGGTAAATTATGTCCAGCTTTAAAATTGTTATAAATATAAAATATCTTTTGAATGCTCAGCCATTACTCTAGCATACAAATTCTAGTAGTTATTAGCGGTTGAAATTGTACATGTTTTTGTCGGTCAGAAATATTGAACTTCCCAGCGAAAAGACGTTTTTTCGTCAAAATGTATACAGGGCGTCCCACGACTATGCCACATGGAGGAAAAGTACTTTAAATAGAAAAATTAACTGAATGAAGACTTCATTTTCATTTTAAAAACAATACATTTTAAAACAATGCATTCAAAGAATTTAAAATAATCGCCTTTCTAAAACCGCTAAAGGCAAAAAAATCCTGTAAATTTACTGTACCGATCGAAAGACTCAATTGTATACATTTATTTATTCTAAATAACATAGCATCTAAAATAAAAGGAAGTCCATGAAATTTTACATTTAATTAAAACAATAAGGTACGTTTAACTGCAACATACAATCAATTTATTTGATTAAATGCTAAAAATGCGTCCCTTCCTGGTGTATACAAATTGTAACTCTTTTAATAATTTCGCTTCCCGTTGATTTATTTATATTTTCATGGTGAACGTTTAAAATAAATTATAATTAGTAATACTTTGAAATAATAATAAAGTAGAAAGTCGTACATAAAGTCAGTTGTTACAAGCACGACATAGATACATATTCATTACTCAGAACAAAATTTTTTAATTAAATGTTAAATGTGGTCTTCCTTTTATTTTAGATGCTATGTTATTTAGAAGAAATAAATGTATATGATTGAGTCTTTCGATCGGTAAGTAAAATTAAGGTACTTTCCCTCCATGCGGCAAAGTCGTGGGACACCCTGTATATGCCAATTGTCATGGTAATGGGTCAAACAGTATTGGACTTTATCAATCTCGTAAATACCAACATCCATTTGTATATAAAAAGATGATTATTCAGATTTTACATGAATTTTTCTATTCAGGTCTTCGTCGACATGGAAGTGTATTACAACCCGCCAACTGGAGAACCTCGTGCGGACCCATTTCTCAAATCGGATGTGCGTTCCGTCAAATCTGCATCATACCACATAGCAAGAGTTCACGGCGCAGGTCCTGTGCCAGTCCAGGGTCCTCACACCCATGGCGCTCAAGCATTTGCATCAGGCTTTCCTGCAACACCAGGATCCTCCGGTGGATCCGATGCAGGAGCCTCTTCTAAGGAATCAGTGGACGTCTTGGACGATGTGGAACGCAACATCGCAAATATTGAGCAGTCGATACGTGATAGGGAGGTTACTATCGATATGGAGTTCCCGGAAGAGACTCGAACTCATAAGCTGAAAACGGCTGGAAAGCGTCTGCTCAGGTAAGCACCTCGAAATTTTATTATTTTCGTCTCTCATTATTATGTGCGCGAATTAACGTCATGTAGCGTATTTCATCCATCTATTTTACCAACACCTACCTTTTTATAGGGTTCCGTACCTCAAAAGGAAAAAACGGAACCCCTAGAGGATCACTTCGTTGTCCGTCTGTCTGTCTGTCTGCCAGTCTGTCAAGACCGTTAAAAAAAATTAAAAAATTAATATTAAATACGGAGGTCTATGGTCCCTTGCAGTTCTAAAAAATCAAGCTTCTAAGTCAACGCAATAAAAAAACACGGCCATTTATGCGACATATTTTGATACTCGCAAGTAAATCAAAACCTATAGGATACTTCCCGTTGACCTAGAATCATGAAATTCTGAGATCTCACAGCACAAGTAAAGGAAAAAGTCCAAAAATTATTAATTTGTAATTTAATCACATATTTTTTTATCACATTTTAAATAAATCTATTATGACAAAATGCTATAATTAAATAAATTTTTAGCTTAGTAAGTTCTTAACATATTTAAATACCTTCCATATAAAGCAAATTTTACTGCCCATACCTTACGACCAGCCGTAATATCTCGCTGGTTTGCGATCGAAAAATTTATGAATGGAGATCGTTATATTAGGGAACTGATTACGTATAATCGTATAAAACAGAAAATTAACGGTACTTCTTTGGACTTTTATTTAGGTATCGAAAAAATTTCTAGTAATCATGTTTCAGTTTTTGTAAAATAGTAGACAATATAGTCAAATAACACATTTGGAAAATCCAAATGATTTAACCATTACATTTAGTTTTATAGGAATTTCAAAAACACAAAATTATCTTTGTATCCATTGATGTCTTTAAAATCAATGGTTGTCCTAGTGTTAGTATAAACGGGCACCAGTCGGTGTCAGTTGCAAAATTATAATTGGCTTTTAATAAACATTTTTGATTACTTAGTAAAGATAAGCTTAATCTGCGTCCGCAAACACGGTTCATTTGAATACTATGCTTGTTTAATATTCATGGCTAACGCACGCCCTGAGAATATTTTTACTATTTACTACAAGATATGTATTCGTGAAATGGAGTTAGGGAACGTGCTTTTATTTATGATGGCGATTTTGAAAAGAATAATAACGTTGGAAACTGTATTTCTGTATCCACTTTTAGTATTATCAGGATTGCTTAAATATATTCATTCTAACGAAACCGTTCAGTCTCGCGAATACGCGATCATCGCATTCATAATTATTATGTTATGGTTCGGAAAACCGGAAGGCGCGCTCTCTCAGCACGAGCGCGAGTTCGCGGAACAAATGAAAAGACAGTCGCGTGTTCGCGCAACCTTCGCTTTCGATTCCTGACACGTGCAGAATTTTGACGGGTTGAAGTCACACGGAAAGTTGAGCTGAGTGTAGACTAACTAACTTCCTTACGACCATTGCCCACCTAAAATCTATATCAACCAACTTACAACATCTCCTTATTTCAAGGCGCGGCTTCACCCTGGGAGGAGGAGGAGACAGGTCGGTCGTGTATGAGATGCCAGAACGCAAACGACCATCTACTCTCAGGACAGTCAAGACCTTTATGCGCATTGGCAAGGTCCGCCCTCCTCGTTATAGCAGCGATGAGGAGCAGGGACTGCTGGATCTTCCTGGACCTTCCACGGAGCCAGACCGTCCTGCCAGCCAGACTTCGATGTCGTCAGACGAAGTACTGGTCGATGTTCATTCACCAACTGATCCGCGCAAGATTAAAAAAACGTAAGTATAACGTATTCTAAACCTAATGCCGCACTACATACGAGTAATTCATACTTTTAATTGTATGCTTTTAATTGCTGCGCCAGAAAATTAAGTTCACCTTCTTGACCTTATCCCATTCTTCTGCCTATTATCTTCCTAAAGCAGATATCAAACGGTTCACTCTTTGTTAATTTTTGTCTTTCATTCGGCATCTTTCACTCGAAGTGAAACGTCTCAACATAAAATGAATGAATCGAAAGTGAATATCATTAGTGAAGCGATTCAACAATGTTGGATTATTTTTTACTCGCCTACCATATCTCAACATCTATTCTGCCTGCCTTTTCCCAACTATATTGGGGCCGGCTTCCAGCCTAACCGGATGCAGCTAAATACCAGTATTTTACATGGAGCGACTACCTATCTGACCTCCAAAACCTAGTTATTGGGTTAGTTAGTAGTTATTCCCTACGTTGTGAAGTAAAACACCTTATTTCAGTTAAATAACACACTTTAATAAACTCTATTTAGGCACCACAATGATTAAGTTGTAGACAAAGAGCGATAGGTAACTGTTTTTACACTGATTCTCCACTCGACCTCTCGCTAGCACCGTTAACCAAAAAGTACTCAAACGACTATTATCCGTTCATCGCGGCACCTCCCCGCCATTTTGTTCTTTTTTACGTTTACCCTCTAATAATTTTTATTAAAGTTGCAACGGCGGTGAAGTGCCGTTCAGAATAACTACTTATTTATTTTATACTCAATCAAATTACCGTTTTTAAAAATCAAAATCACAACAGTTGTCAGATTTTCGGGCTTCCGTCGACCCGTAACGACTGTCAAAGATTCACGAATGACCCGGGAACAACGGCTTAACGTGCTTTCCGAGGCAATGAGAGGTCTCGCTATGTAAAGATGGGCACACATCCACGGACCAACCGCGGCAAGCGTAGCTTAACCTGATCAATCGACCCGTGCGTCTGTTATTATTTAGCCTCGGTTACCGAATGTTCGAAATATTAAATGAAACAGGTAGATGAATGTTCATTCCTATGTACCTACACTTTGCCGGTGTCGTAAAAATGAAACAAACATTATTTACTTGAGTGAACCATTGACTCGAGTGAGAAGAGCTTGATATCAGTTTAAGGAAAATGTGAAAAGAGGATCGTCCTACAAAATGTAGAGCGATCCTCTTTTGACATTTTTTTTTCATGGCTTTATAAGTATACCTAGCTACATGGCTATATTTGGTCCAATAGAAATAAAAAATGTACCTTTAATCCTAGGCGCACGGTCATCGATACTGGAATTCCATCTGCGCTGAAGGCAGCTGACTTCCAAGTCTGTGTGACCATCATTGAGGCTCGTCAGCTAGCTGGCCTGAACATGGACCCCGTGGTTTGCGTGCAGATCGGCGATCATCGCAAGTACACCAGCGTCAAAGAGAGCACCAACTGTCCTTATTACAACGAGGTAAGTTAATTTTTCGGGTACAAAATGTTTGAAACCTGAGTGATATCCTTTGTTTTATGAACTAAGGTCAAGGATCTTAGGAGAAAAGCGTATCTTGACCTAAGGATAATTGACCTTGAGGTCAAATTATCCTAACCTTGAGGTGGAGGTCCCACCCTGTCCCGTGGTGTACTACTCCCACATCCTGCCGGGTACTGAAAGCTTGATTAGGCGATGGTTTTTGGTGCTTTCTTCATAGTGTCTCGTTTCGTATCCTCTGACCGAACTTTCTACTGATTTTATTAGTTTACATTAAACAGTATTCAGAATCATGGAAACAAAACAAAATATTCAAATGTTAACTAAACATCAGAATACAATCTTTAGATACGTGTACACTTTAACACAGCAGCATTTATCTTAAAAACAATTAACAAAACACAAACATAGAAAGGTGTCAATTTCCTTGAATTTACCCACCTAACAACAGTAAGGTACTTACTTGCAAGACTGCCTTTGTTGTGGCAAAACAACAGTAAGGTATTCGATCCTGTTTAAGGATCTCGCAGACAGGCGCGACGCAACGCGACTCAGGTGGAACAATTACTATGAAAACTTCATGGTAATTGTTCTACTGGAGACACGTCGCGTCGCGCTGTCACGTCACGCCTCTTGTCTGTGGGAGCCTTTAAGACTATAATCCACATATTGTGGTGAACACTTGACACGTTTTGGATTAACAACACGTTGGCACTTTAATAACTAATAATTTCTGTAAACAAACCGAAATACGCTGAGGTCAAATTGAGCTGAGGATAATGATATTACTAGCTTTTGCCCGCGGCTTCGCCCGCGTGGATATCGGAAAATATCCCACGGGAACGCATCAGAATCAGAATCGGAATATTTATTTGTAAACATAGGTAGAGGCACACAGTGAGCGAGATGCAACATTTACATATAGGTTCTCTATGTTTTGCCGTTAGGCGTACAGATATCATTAAAATTGTATCATAATTTCAAATAAATACAGTGATATCAAAGTCGAAATCAATTAAATATTTCCAACATTATTGTCAACAGCAAAAACTTATAATTATGTAAATTGGGAAAACTTAAAATATAAACACAAGAATATCAGAACAGGCAATCTGAAGGAGGAATTACAGAATTGTAATCTAAATAGTTCTTTGACGAGAAGTAAACACTACTAAGAGCAATTTAGTCGTGCACAATATTATAAGTAGGTAAACAAAATATACAACTCCGATCTTCCTTCGCTTCTAGTTATAAAAGGAATTGAATGATTGGCTCAATCGTCAGTCATGCAATGCGAAGAGGCGGGTAGATAACGATTTCTAGCTATTGGATATTGAATATAGAGCTGCTATATTTAATTCAAACCTACGCTACGACTCTGCAAAGCGTCTCGGTTCAAGACATTTTTTTAATATAAACTATTTTGTCCGCAGTACTTCGTGTTCGATTTCCACATGCCGCCTGTAATGCTGTTTGACAAGATTATCACACTTTCGGTAAGTTTTTTGTTTTATATAAAAAATTTTTCTTATAAGCGACGGAACTATTTTTTGCGATGCGAATTACTCGCAGCTGATACACATACGTTTAAGGCTTGCGTTGTTTGTAAAAATAAAAATAACAGCGTGGCATGATAACGAATGATCTACTTTAAATAAATTATTATAGAAGCGCGAGCAACGATATTTTAAGATGCAAATAAGTGCCAGCGGCCTTGAGTGGTTAGCTTGCGTGTCCTGTGCTGAGCTCACGCAACGCGTCGTACATCCAGCCAGTAATAGGACTTGCCCATCGAGGAGCGCTGTCCCAAATTAGACTCATTATTAAATTAATACACATAAAACATAATACCTTTTGTTAATTAAAACACGTATACTAAAATATAAATAATTAAATTAAATTTAAAATAGTGTTGGTTTCATAAAAATTCTCTTGATAGTTTTTGCGCGATTCTCAGTTTTTTATCCGCGTTAGACATAAATTTACAAATTAATTACACTATGTAATGTAAACAATAATCTAATAAGTTATTTAGAAAATGGTCTAATTTAACATATATTTTTTCCACATCATTAACACTACTCGTTTAGACGTGTTATTCAGTTTAAAATCATTAAAAGTGTCTTATCGTCGCGTCGCCATAAAATGATTATTTAACAGCGTAGGTAAGTGCTACGGATTTGCGTAGCATGCTGCTACAACGGAGCGTCGTCGCGTAGTCTCGTAGCACTTGACTGTAGCGTAGGCTGTTCGATACTGTTGGATTCACACATCAATATCCCACTGTTCATACGGTTTTATCAAACAAATGCAGTAAGAAGCTGGCTGGCTGGCCCTCCAAAATGGATGAGCTAATTGGTGCTGATCCATGCGTCATGTTCATGAACGGGCGCCGTCAGTTGGGACTGGCCGTCTCTTAGTCGCCATGGCTTATTTTTAATTTTAATATTTAATTTAGTTGTTTTAGTTTTTATCTTTTTATTACGGACGCTTTTTAACGTGCACGTCTTTCTACATTGTTCTCACATGTATATTTTCAACATGAACGATGTAACCAATATTTTGTAAAAATATTATGATTTAAAAGAGTGTCCGTGGAGTTTCTTGCCCGTTCTTCTCCATAGGGAACTACTACGCTTTGGAATGGGCAACTAGCTTCATCTTTTTGACTGACTGACCCACTGACAATTCAAAAGTGCCTGTAATTGGTTTATTTGAAATAAATGCTTTGAGTTTGAGTTTGCTATGTGATTCCAAAATTATACAGTTAAATATCGTATTGATCAACGTCGTGTGTAAGCAGCCTAATTGAATGATGAGGTAAGTTACATAATGTTTTGATACATAGTAACTTGCTCTTAAACGAAGTACTTAAAGATTGTGTTTTAATTAAAATTCCGTTGGTAATAACAAATAAATTCAAGGTTTGTTTACTTGAGCTCCTGTTTTCAAGACATTTAATATAAAGTGTCGTAAAATATTAATAGCGGATGCCATTAGGCGTACATGAAAAGTAAGCAGCACTTACATATTTATTTCAGGCAAATTGAAAAGTGACAGAAAATGTACTCAAGACTAATTTTAATTGCTCAGTTATCAGTCACTTATATAAACTATACGTATATTATGAATTCGCAAAAGTACTATTGTTTAGTCTATGTACAAACAATCTTGAGATGTATTTTGTGCTCTAATTTTAATTTTGGGTGTGTGACTTGGCTATCACATTAGATTAAGACCTGTAATAATAGTTTTAAGTTATTTAAATAAATGTCTACATATTATAAAATCGAATTTTGATGCGGTTTATTAGGAGAACTAGCCCGCGACTTCGTCCGCGTGAATTTTCTTATTCCCCGACCCACCCCGTCGCATTGCATCGCCTGCCCGAGCTATTACTTCATTTTCGCTTAATGTTCCTTCTGACTGATTTCTTTTTGCTCGGCTCCTAATGGTCCTAGCGTGATGTTAAATAACCTATAGCCTTCCTCAAGAACTGGGCTATGAAATGAAAAAAGAATTTTTCAAATCCGACTGGCAGTTCCAGAGATTAGCGTGTTCAACCAAATCAACAAACTTCAGCTTTATAATATTTGTACTTACGGATTTGTACGAGTATAAGAACGTTTATTGTTCCCCTGATAAGTAAAATGTATATATTTCTTAATTTGTATTATTTAATTCTAACTGAATTTATAATTTATGTCTCGTTATTTTAATTGTTGCCTTGACATGTAAAAATATTCGTTAATTCTAAAGTGCTGCTTAAATTGTTATTATTTTAATTTTCTATTTGATTGTGCTGTTAAAATGTTACCTACTTTAAAATTATTGTATGCCATTATGGCGGGTCATAGCTGTGTACAATTTCGGAAACATGTAACAACTTATTGCTTACCTATGTACCACAATAAAGAATATTTGTATTTGTATTTCTTTTAAAAATGTCTGCCACGTTGGTATAATAGTCGCAAGCGCTACTGCTGAGCATGAGGTCCTGGGTTCAATCCCAGGTCGGTCAGTATTATTGAGTTTGTCAATCAGGAATTTCTCATTAGCAGCCCAGAGTCTGTATTTGTGCCCGGTTGATGCTGGCAATTGATGAATTGGCACAAGAAAAGAGAGGCCTATGCTCAGATGTGGGGGAAGTCAGGCTGTGAATGATGATGATGGCGGCAACTGGTTCGCCCCCCTATCATATTAAGTGACGTAAACGTAACTGGAAGTGAAGAAGTGTGGGTGATAGGCACTATCGGTACACCTCTGCTTAACCATTCGGAGAATAAAGGTATATTTATTTATTTATTTAACCATTTATGTACACACAAATAAACAGACAAACAAAAAGGAACAGAAAAATACGTACAAAGGTGATGTTTATTTCAAAAGAAATCTCTTCAAGAATTTCGTATATATTTATTTATTTATTTATTTATTTATTTGGTTCACCAACAATTGATTACACTGGTATAAGCAAATGAAACAAAAGCAACAAATCATAATAAAGTGTAACAATCACTTATAGGTAAACTCTGCATGCACACAAAACGGTGTCGTAACTGACAAAAAAAAAATATAAATAAAAGACTAAATTAAAATAAACAAATTAAAACAAACTTAAACAAGCTAATTTAAATAAAACTAAGTAATACAAAAAGTAATATGTAGCCTAAATTCATCCACCCAGTGAGATAATGTAGGGGTATGAAAATCAATTTTCAGGGAGGTAGGTACTTATAAAAACTGGCCTTCAATTTGCCTAAACTGTCAAAATGGAGGTCGATTCGATCACTACAATCGTTCACAATCCTGCAAAACCTCGCGTAGGGAGAATTAGCACCCAGAACCGTTCTTCTCTGCGGAGGGCAAAGTGGCGTTATAGGATTGCGAGGAATTCTGGAGGGGGCACGGAATTTAAAATTATTTAATATTTGTGGACAGTCGATTTTATGGGCCATAACTTTGCACACAAACATCGCGTCATTCAGTCGTCGACGTTTGTCAAGAGAAACCATATTAAAATGTTGGAGCCTATCACTATATGAACGTATTTTCTTAGACAAACCGCTAGCATAGGCCAGGTGCCCCAGAAAACGTTTTTGTACACGCTCAAGACGCAATGAGTGAGTAGCATAGTGTGGCCGCCAGACCACGCTACAATACTCTAGCATGCTTCGACTCAAACAATTATAAAGAATAATTTTTGTTCTACAGTTTTTAAATTGTTTTGCGTTTCTGATAACAAAACCTAGCATTTTGGAAGACTTTTTCACTATATTGTCTATGTGAGGGATAAAAGTTAATTTCTGATCAAATATAAAAATAAAAAATAAATAAATAAAATTCTTTATTGAACGAAAACACAGTATGACAAAAACATTTAGTGCGATAATACCTACATTAGTAAAATACTGTGTCGTAGGAATTAACGCCCACCTCAGGAAAAAGACGATAGCGTTCTAGAATTTATACTAAACACGAGATAGATTACAAACTAGAATAATAGGTTAAAAATGTGAATATGTGTAGGTACGAGCGAATGTATTATGTGCGTGTGGGTGTTTGCATAGGTGTGTGAGTATGTGTGTGTGTGTGTGTGCGTGAGTGTGTCTTAATTTATATGTTATGAATCTATTTCGGAAGGAAGAGGTCGATATTGGAAACAAATCAGGGTTTGACCAAGCTCTCCAGGTCTTCATAGGTGAGGGTTTGAAGCCAGTCGTCAGTGAGTTTTTTACAGTCCCTATAAGAACGAGAATGAACATGGAGTACACTGTTTACCTTATTGTACAGCCTCGAACTAAAGAAATCGTACTGCCGCCGGACCACTTCAAGTTTCGCCGACACTATGCCACAAACTCTGTCCGATCTACACCCACGTCTACGCTCAATAGTGGCGTTAGGGTCGTAAGGAAACTCCGAGTGTTTCCGTAACAATGTGCATAGAATGAAAGACTGCCTTACAGTAGGTATCTTCCATAACGAGTACAAATCGTGAGTCGGGAAACGAATGGGTTTATGTGCCATAACCTTAAGGACCCCTCTCTGTGCCCTCTCAAGTCGAAGGAGAAGACACTTCCCAGCCCCACCCCAAGCCGTTATACAATATGTAAGAACGGCTTGGGGCGGGGCTGGGAAGTGTCTATATAACACCAAGGTCCTTTATTGTATCTAATTCCTTTATTTTTTCTCCATCAATATAATCCTGATCAATGAGATGATGCTTCCTAGTAAATTTTATATGGTAACATTTGCTAGGATTTAGGAGCATCAGGTTTATTTGGCACCACATCACCAATTCATCCAAATCGCTTTGTAATTCAGAGGCATCATGCTTAGATTTAACTATTTTGACGAATATTACGAGTATAATTATTTTAAAATTAGGTATGTTCCTTTAATACTTACTAGGACTTGAGCGTGTTGAAATAATACGCCGTTCTTCATTAATTATGCGTATCGTGTGCCTATATAGATGACAAGTCATCAATCACTATAGTATAATTCTGCTGGTACATTAATAATATTATGTACAATAATCAAAATATTTCTTACAATATATTTAATTTTTACAATGTCATTTTGACCACTTTTGATTAATACGCGTCCGTCTCTGTGCGTAACTGCCGCGCACTCAACGCGTACAATGCGTGCCACTAAATATGAGACTTGACACTAGCGTTGCCAGGTGTCCCGATTTGCGCGGGACGTCCCGATTTTCAGGGTCTGGGGACGCGTCCCGATTTGCATCTGATCGGGACACCAAATGTCCCGATAATTAACACTCGAGCATGTCAAAGCAGAAAATCAAATTAAAACCAACTTTAGCATGACTTACTTACAGTGAATTTCATAAATATGTTATAAAAAGCAAGGTAAGGCAGCAAAATCGAACGAAAAATTTAATTTTATTAAAAATTACATCGTTACATAGGTATTATTGTAATATTTTGTAATCTCAATTAGTTGCAAACTCCAAAAAAAAAACGTTAAAAAAACCGGCCAAGTGCGTGACGGACCTCGCACAATGAAGGGTTCCGTAGTTGAAAAGAATTTATCCCAGAAACAAATTTAACATTGTAGGTACATTGGCAATTGGCATACCTACGTTATGATCAATTCTCCAACTGCTTTACGTTTGCAATCGCAAAAGTGTTATGTGAGTAGTTTTATCACATATTCCTTTCACCACGATGGCAAATGTAAGAAGATCACATATTTTGTCGGACTTTTTCCTTTACTTATGCTGTGAGACCTTGCTTCTTGCCAAATTTCATTATTCTAGGTCAACGGGTAGTAGGTACCCAGTTTTTTACTTGCGAGTATCAAAATATGTCGCATAAATGGCCGTATTTTTTATTGCGTTGACTTAGAAACTTGATTTTTTATAGCGACTATATGCCTATGTATTTGCTATTAATTTTAACTTGATACCTTCACGCGTTCCTGAGAAAAACGATCTTGACAGACTGACAGACAGACAGACGGACAATGAAGGTGATCCTATATGGGTTCCGTTTTTCATAGATATTGTCCCGATCTACAACTCTAAATCCCGATTTGTTTTACCTTCTGCTCCGATTTAAAACAAATCGGACCTGGCAACACTACTTGACACACCACGTGGTTTGACTTGTGCAGTAGAAGATTTGTGATCCCTTTAGCGATATGAGGTCTGAGCGCGGGACGGGATCGGGCGTCATCGGGGCGGCGGAAAGAGCGCGGGAGGCGCGGTCAAGTCTCATCTTTTGTGGCACGTATAAATACTGAAATTTCGAAGCGCGTCGTTTCAGCCGTTTTCTATGAAGATAAACTACTGCAACATTATTATTCTGTGCCTCTTCCCCCGGGAGATTTTTATCGCGCACTGGATTTTCAACTCGCAGTGTGTTTTATTGAATGGGATGCACTCTGTTGTATTCTCAATGCTCGACTCAACACAGAGGATTGAAAATTCAATGCGCGATAAAAAAAATCGTCCACTGAGCACGGAGGGAGGCAACTCATCGACCACTGTTGGCGCGGTGTTCTGTGGAATGAACCGTGCTTCGCTAAGCTTTTCAAAGTTAAACATTCATTGACCAATTTGTGTGCTAATCTAATTTTATCATGGTACACATTAATAATTCGTCGTACGGTGAAATGAAGCAATTTTGAATTCAAACACAACCTTGGAGCGGAGTATAATGTTTTTGTCTCTTCATTTTTCATTATTTGATTTAGTACACTTGTAAAGAAACATTTTTTTGCACGAAACATTGATAAATAAAAAACGTACGAAAACAAAATTATAGTGCCATCGCGTCGGTTTTTGTTTCAATCTTCGAGTTGATAATAGAGGTACAGTCAATAAAAGAGATATCTAGGCAGGGTATACTAACATATGTGTAAGTGAATTGCTTCGTGTTCAATTTCGTAGCAATATACAATTTTGTGTTGGTGTGTTACAATGTAGGAGTATTGCAAAATCAAAGTATTAAATATAAAATTGAACATGAAGCATTTCACATACAAATATTTTAGTTTATCCTGCCTAGATATCTCTTTTGTTGACTAAACATGAAGATACGTACCATTAATATATGATGGCTAAAAGAGACGGTTAGAACTCACCATCCAGGTAAACTAGTCCCTTACCCAATTAAAACCTAGCTTTGGATTTTGAGAGTTCAAATCTGCGAGTTGATGTCGGCGAGACTTAATTTCAGTCGATTAATACTAGGAAGCTAAGTGAGTAGGTATTTCATTTGTGTCTACATAATAGGTATATGATTCAGACCCTAACTGATAAAGTGATACCTAACCTAACATTTCTTTAACATCGGCAATCTAAAAAAAAAATAAAAATAAATTCCTTACGCAATTTTGTACGCGCATTATTTATTTATTTATTTATTTATTTCATTTGGGAAAACAAACAGTAGTATACTAATCATAAACAGTGTTGTCTTAAAATTAGAACTTTACAAATATACTACCCACAACATTTTCCACAGATTACTACATTATATAATAAAAACAAGCTATTAGCAAACGTGAACTGTAGCAGGGCTACCTTCATGAAAAAGAAGTTCTAAAAGATGTAACAAACAAATAAATTCATGCGTAATATACAATACAGGTCCCTAGCCTATTAATAATGATTGTGTGCCCAAGGAGCCTACAGCCGATCCTTGAGAATCTTAACAATATCAGTTTTAAATTTATATCTGCATAGGAATAATATGTCTATTGCACCAAAATGCGTATTGTATGTGTCGACTAAGCGGTACAGTGGTGATTGACGTGGAGTTGCGGATACCAGCCCGTATTACCTAATATCGGAAATATCATTGTAAATATATGATAGTGCTCTCCATGTAGCGCACACTACTCGTAAATGTGCAAATTATTGTAAATTCAGTAGAAACACATTACGGAATCGCTCCTGAAATTACATTCAGTACAATTATGTGGCATTTGCGCTCGGCTTTACTATGTAAATTGCTTTGATGATCCTCTTATGATAGTATTAACTTTCGTGCAATCCGTCACACGCTACCTTTAGTTAACAGACTATTGCATAAAACCCTGACTAAGTTTTTTGAAGTTAATGTCTAACCAAATAACGTCAACCAGTCGTGTTGTTTGTTTGAGATGAGTTTAGACAAGAGGGGGTCGTGCTTAGATTATAACAACCACACGGGTCGATCAAAGATAAAGCTACGCTTGCTGAGGTCGGTCATTATATATCGATACCCCTCCGTGCCTCGTCCAGCTGTGATTTGTAGATCTTTGACATTCGTTACGCGTAGTCACAAGTCCGAAAGCCTGACAACCAGTCTTACATGGGGGTATCGTGCTACCGAAATGTAGTCAGTACTGGTATATTTTTTTTTTCATCAGGTCTTCACCAATTTTTTATGAGACCAACTTAAAGTCCATCCTTTCAAATAAAAAAAAAACTCGTCCAGATCGGTTGTAAAATACGACCTGTAGAGGTGCAGCAAGCAACTGACAGACGAAAGCAAATTTTGCCAGACTTGAAGCAGAAACGCTTCGCTACGCTCGCTCGGTCAATTGCTGGTATTCAGCAGCAGTTTGACTGAAAGCCGACCGACCCCCTATGGAAAAAGGCTAGGCAGACGATGATGAGTTTATACAAGTGATGTTTATTATTTCGGATTAGGCACTTTAATGCGAAATGAAATTGAATGAAAAATCAGTTAAGTAAGTTTTTATGGTTTTCCTTTCATTTAATGTATCATGTTTTTGATCCTTATGGAGGAGCTCGTGGCTAAGTAATAACAGCCGCACGGGTCGATCCATCAGGTTAAGCTACGCTTGCTGGGGTCGGTCCGTGGATGGGTGACCATCTTTACATACCGAGACTCCTTCGTGCCTCGGAAAGCACGTTAAGCCGTTGGTCCCGGCTGTCATTCGTTGATCTTTGACAATCGTTACGGGTCGTCAGAAGCCCGAAAGTCTGACAATCAGTGTTTACCAAGGGGTATCGTATTACCCAGTTAATGGGTTGTGGAGGTCAGATAGGCAGTCGCTCCATGTAAAATAATGATATTCAGCTGCATCCGGTTAGACTGGAAGCCGACCCCAACATAGTTGGAAAAAGGCTAGGCAGATTGATTGTTTTTGATCCATATGATTGACCCTATCGATTTATGCTATAAAAGTACAGTTTGTTATTTTTTCGGATTTTAGCCAATTCGATTCTCGAGTGAGACAAATAAATTTTCGAAAATCTTTGAATACAGATTTGTTACTTTTTAAAAATAAAGGAATGTTTCTTTTGAGTAAAATTTTCTATCTCCAGTATTTAGAGTACTTAGGTTAAAAAATTCGTTCCTGAATATATTTTATTGAATATTGTTTATTTCTGTATCTGCCCGTGATATCACAGCGGACAGCGCTGGTATTCTGTACCAGCGAGAATACCAGCGCTGGGACACATATTTTTTAATGTTGCAGCATCATGCTGAGATAGAAGCCTTTTGGCAGGACAGAACACAGGACAGGACTTCCTATTTTTTTTATTGTGTCTAGTTTTTTCTTTCTTTCTTTCACACTCTAGAACTTTTCTATTCTAAGCACTCTTCACTCTTATCTAAGCAACTCTGGCTGGTACCTATAACATGAGGACTCCCCAAATAAAGCAAAAATCAAATTTTCTCAAATATTAATATCTAGCCCGGTGTCACTCGGCTTAATTTCCGAATTTTCGGTGGATTTTCCAAAAACATTCTTTCATACAAACCTTGTCCTCAAAATTACGAACACAACAAAAAAAATATCGGCCAAGTGCGTGCTGAACCTCGCAAAATGAAGTACCTACGTATGTACTTGATACTTGATACCTCCACGCGTTCCTGAGAAAAAGGGACTTGACAGACAGATGGACGGACGGACAACGAAGTGATCCTAGAAGGGTTCCGTTTTTCCTTTTGAGGTACGCAACCTTAAAAACAGCCAAATCTGTCGAGCCGTTCTTATGTGCATACATGCGGCACTAAGAGGAAGGTACCTACTACCTACATGACAAATAAAAAAATCCATAGACCTACCTACATGGGTTATGATTCCGTAAAGTTACCATATTTTTTTACGACAGCGAGAATATTAAAACCTTTCCTGTTCTAACATTAATATATAAAGAAGGGTATGGTTCCGTATACTCGTGTAGGTTATGTGTGTTTTTACGAGTATTGATCGGTAAGAGTGTTCGGGAAAGCCGATTGTCTTGTGAGTCCTTAAGCTCTAGCCAAACTGAAACGCATCCCGCGCGGGGTTCGGGACTAAATTCGCTCGTGCAGAATGTGTTAACGAGGTTTACTTCAAGGATTAGATAGTGTCCAAAAGTGATTCCTTTTGAGTTACAAAGATCACTTGGTTAAACAACTCACTAGCTATACTGACAAGTTGACAGGTTGAAACAATATAACATGGATACATAAACAATATTTTGTGAAGAATGGTGCAATCCAAGGCACCCAAGGCATGGCAAGGCGTTGGTCCCGGCCGTCATTCGTGGATCTTTGACAGTCGTTACTTAAGGGTCGTCAGAAGCCCGAAAGTCTGACAACCAGTCTTACCCAGGGATATCGTATTACCCAGTTACTGGGTTGTGGATGTCAGATAGGAAGTCTGACAGCCAGTCTTACCAAGGGATATCTTATTACCCAGTTACTGGGTTGTGGAGGTCAGGTAGGCAGTCGCTCCATGTAAAATACTGGTTTTAGTTGGGAAAAGGCTTGGCAGATTGAGTACTTCATGGTTACCGATTGCACGTCGGTGTCCCTTACATCCTGTATTACTTTTTTTTTCGTTCTTAATTATTTATTACAATCTAGCATAATAGACTAATAAGCAATTAAACTCTAATTTATTATTTTACGTGATAAATTATCATTATAACTGTGAATAGTGTCAATTTGCACTTTTACACAATTTCGTAGCACTTTAATAGGGTCTGATAATGAATAAAAACACTTTGTTCATGTGTCACAGGTACCCAGCGTTATACTATTAATCATTCACTATTTAAACACCTAACTAAAATGGTTTGGTTCTCTGCATCCTACGCACTATGTTGTTGTCTAGCAGCTGAATTGCCTCGACATTCACATGACGGTGAAGACTGTTTTCGTGGGCTTCAGCAAATTTTTGGATCATGGTGATGACGAGTTCCACATTAAGGTCAAAAAAGAAACCGGCCAAGTGCGCGTCGGACCACGCACAATGAAGGATTCCGTTGTTGGGTCAAATTTATCCCAAGAACAAATTTAACATTTTAGTTGAAAAACATGTTCTCCCATATATTACAACCGTAAATGTAAGTTTGTACTCACAATATTGTAAGATTTACCATGTTATTTAAAGACCACAGACTTCTTATAGGTTTTCCTGTGATCTACAGGTAAAGAACTATTTTTTGCATTTTTTTTTTTTCAAAATTTTAGTCTCAGTAGTTTCGGAGATAAGAAGGGAATGGTCAATGTTCGTCTATTTATGTTTTTTTTTTGTTTGTTTATTTTTTTTTTAAAAGCTTCCACTACTTGTTAGTGTTTTTGAGGAAGTTAGGCAAGAAAGTATAAGGTCATCTCCGATTTCAGAAATGTTCTCATTAGATGTATGGGTAACTAGGATTAACATCCAAAATATAATAAAGATTAATTTGGACTCAATTAAAGAACCTAAGAGGACTTATGGTGTGAATTCAATTAAAGCAGAAACTTTGAGAGAATTATCGGATAAATATCAAGAATATTATAAAATTTTATACTGATGGGTCTAAGAGCGCTAATGGTAATGGCGCTGCTTACTACGATCCTTTGAATACGGATAATACTAATTCTTGCTTTAAAATAAATAATTATATGTCAGTCATGTCTTTGGAGCTTGTTGCAATTTCAGAAGCGCTCACTTATATTCTATCCATTGAAAATAATAGAAAGATATTAATTTGTGTAGACAGCAAAAGTGCACTACAACATATAGCTGGATGCGCCTCTGGTTACATAGGTGCACCGATAGCTTATGAAATTCTTTCTAAAATACACAATTTATCCAAAAGAGATATTTAGACCTGAAGTTGCAATGGGTTCCCTCACATACAGGTATAAAGGGTAATGAGGAGGCTGACCGTTTAGCAAAATTGGGTATTGTTGGGGGAAGGGAAAAAAACATTGGAACTAATTATATAGAAATATTGCCTAGATATAAAAATAAATGTCATGAAGTTTGAAAAGAATATTTTAATCAATGATCTAAAGAAACAGGAATATGGTATAGGTCTATAGTTTCGGAGCCTCCTCATGTACCGTGGTTTTGTAATACTAGGTTTAGCAGAAAAAATATAGTTACGGCTCACAGACTGAGATCTGGACACATGCCGCTCAATAAATTTGGATTTTTAATGAAAAAAATTGATTCACCTAATTGTGAGGTATGTGGCACACTGGAGGATGTTATACATTTATTGACGGAGTGTGTCAGATTTCAGTCTGCAAGAGAAGATCTACATAAAGAGCTTAAGGTAAATAATATGTACGATGTTTGCATGTTCCATCATATTTTGTCGTCACCTAACTCCGGAGCTGCTTATAGTTTAATTAAGTTTGTGTTGTTACGTTTTACATTATAAGCTCCGATGGGACTGGCATGTACAACTGTATAAAAGTCCCTAGTAATAAATAAAGAGGAAAAAAAAAAAACGATTTTTTGCATTTTTTTTTTCCAAACTTTTAGGCTCAGTAGTTTCGGAGATAAAATAACTTATTTTAAATTATAAACAATAAAACAATTTATTTTAAATTATAAAAAATTACATTTGAGACCCTTATAGTAAGCCCTTTCATTTAATCACACGGTATATCTTTTTTTTTTGTTTCTTACCCCCCAAAAGTGACCCCCTTATTCATAAATCATTTATTTACTTGACCCGTCCATGTTTGAGTCACAGAAGTTCATATGTATACCAAATTTTAACTTAATCGGTCCATTAGATTCGGAGCAAATTGGCTGTGACAGACGGACAGACTGACAGCCACACGAGTGATGCTTTACGGGTTCCGTTTTTTCCTTTTGAGGAACGGAACCCTAAAAGTAATCCTGTAGAACTCTGACTTTTGTCGGTGTTGTCAAGTACTTCATGTTACTGTCTGTGTGGCCGCATTGTTCTTCTAAACTACGCATGCGGTTTTCACTATCATTTAGAGAATTTATTCCGCAAGGTATGTAGGTATGTATAATAAATTAATGTTTAACTTATATATAATATAGAAACCTTCATGTTTTGTCAAGTCGTAAAAACCTTGCGCAGCAGGGCCGGGTCGCTAGTACAAAATAATTATGAAAATGTGACAAGTACAGTCAAAAGTCGTTGTGCCTAACCCTTTTCAAAATCTTTTCGGCTGCACGTTGAGATCGTAGTTTGCAACGCCCTTTTCTTGTTTAACGAATGAATGTAGGATGAGCCTTTTTTTAAAGTTAATTGTTTTTGTTTGACCTATGAATGAAGAATGTCGCCTAAGAAGGATGAGCCTAAAATTAACAACGTTCCTTTTCTTAAACGTAAATTGCTGTATTTTCTTAACTTAAAATTATAAAAAAAAAATTATAAAAAAGGTTACCTTTTTTTTATCAAGTTAAAAAAAAAAGGTTACCTTTTTTATAATGTGCGCCGAAGTGCTATTGGTGGACGAAAACAATGCAGGCGGGGCTAGCCACTGGCCCGTGCATACGAAAAGCGCCCTTGTGGGGGACAAAAATCGTTGACTGTACATCTTGTCACCACAGCACCTGAAGGTAGGTAAGTACTGAGATAACAAGTTACAAGTCTGATAATCAAGAGCGGCACTCTACACACGAAGTATCAAGTCGAATAACGTATGTCTGCATTAAGAACTCTATTTCGTGCGCAATAAGGTTTATACTTAGCATTTTATTATCTTAATTAATATAAATTAGCGATGGGAGCTAGTTTCTCACCCAAAGCATTTACCCGCGTAGCTATAAAGGATACCGTGTGAAGATACGGTAGGTAAGTACTGCAAAAGCGTGATGTTTCTTGGAATCCATGCGATAGTATTTTGATCCTTTTAATTATAAGGTGTAATTTAAATAAGTGACAACCTCATAAGGGCTCATTGTACCTACTCATTATTATGAACAACTTTTACTATTCTGACAAATAAATGGACTATTACTACTAATAAAGTGATTATAATTCTGTAAATACTTATATACTTGTTACGGTTGGGAATCATATGATGATAAACATACAACCTACTACTGACTTGTAAATTGCAAAAAAAACGTAAGTACGAAAATTTGAATTTCGCAGGCAATCCTGGCGCTTTCGCCTTAAATGTAAGCTTCATTAAGTAAGTTGATTAGTGATCTATGAACTGTCTGGCAACCCGTGACCCATCATAGTGTACCCTCCAAAAACTGTCGAACAGTTTAGTACTTTTGACATAAGCACGCTTAAGAAGTGTCTTATTTATTGACAGGCAACCATAGACGAAAATATGCGATACTTCATGGACGCTACAAAGTTCCTTATTTATTGACAGGCAACTATAGACGAAAATATGCGGTACTTCATGGACGCTACAAAGTTCCTTATTTATTGACAAGCAACTATAGACGAAAATATGCGGTACTTCATGACGCTACGAAGTCCCTTATTCCTTAACTATAGACGAAAATATGCGGTACTTCATGGACACTGCGAAGTTCCTTATTTATTGACAGGCAACTATAGACGAAAATATGCGGTACTTCATGGACGCTGCGAAGTTCCTTATTTATTGACAGGCAACCTTAGACGAAAAAATGCAAACTTCATGGGCACTACGAAGATCCTTATTTATTGACAGGCAACCATAGATAGACGAATAATGCAATACTTCATGGATACTACGAAGTTCCTTATTTATTGACAGGCAACCATAGACGAAAATATGCGGTACTTCATGGACGCTACGAAGTTCCTTATTTATTGACAGGCAACTATAGACGAAAAAATGCAATACTTCATGGATACTACGAAGTTCCTTATTTATTGACAGACAACCAAAGACGAAAATATGCGGTACTTCATGGACGCTGCGAAGTTCCTTATTTATTGACAGGCAACCTTGAAAAAATGCAATACTTCATGTACGCTAAAGTAAAATAAACGGTTGGAAAGATTATAGTAGCACTTGTTAATAATCCGTGGAACAGTTTAGTAGGTAATATTCTAAAACTTTACTTCGTGTTTTTGTACAATTAAATCGTTCTAGTTTCAACAACCTAACTAGAAATGAGAGTTTCAAATCAAAACAGACCCCTTCAACCACAATATAAACTTGCCGACGGAAAAGTGGCCTCTAGATATTGCTTCGCCCCCGTATAATATTTCAAAGGTAAGAGTTCACTAACCTTATGGGATTAAGGAATAAAACACTATGTGGTTTTATATTGCACTGAGTTGCAAATGACAGATGTTTAAAAAAAATAAAAAAATTCATATAGCATATTTGGCTTACAACGCCTGTCGAGGAGTCTCCATTTAGGCATATAAAATGTCTGTAGTTGAAGGCTCCGCTCTTCCCTTACATTAGAAACTTACGAGTACAAATAGGTATATGTATAAAGAAAAAAAACAAGGAAAAATGCGATCAATTTATACGAGTGTGTGCGAGATTTATATGTGTGCGTGTGTATGTGTATGTGGGGGTGTGTTTGTGTATGAGGGGGTGTGTTTGAGTGTGTGAGGGTGTGTGTAGGTATGTGTGTGTGAAAGAGATTTTGGGTGTACATGAGTGACTAAAAAAAACTTTTTTACAAAAAAATACAACCGACTTCCAAAAACAACACTACAAAGTGAAAAATAACTTTAGTTTCGGAAGTCGGTGTCTAGTTAAATGTATTTTCGTTTTTTGCCACCGACTTCCGAAATTAAAGTTCCTTTTCACTTTGTAGTGTTGTTTTTGGAAGTCGGTTGTATTTTTTTGTAAAAAAGCTTTTATTTTTCACTTTTTAGTTGTGTACCTACCCCACACAAATTCAAATACCACTACCTGCAAAACAAATGGGACCAACTGTAATGTATACCCTCTCGAACAAAAGAAAAAAAATCCAAATCGGTCCAGCCATCTTCGAGTAATCGGGGAACATACATTAAAAAAAAGAAATAAAAAAAAAAAGGTTCCGACGAATTGAGAACCTCCTCCTTTTTGAAGTCGGTTAAAAAGCAAATAACATCACTCTTATAATAATATTACTAAGTCACACGTTGCAGAAGTAACTCTACGTCATTATAGTTTAAAGTGTGAAGCCATGCTATTAACTTCTTTTTACATTCATATTTTTTTTATCATAAATAAATATTAATTTATTAATTTTATCGTATAAAAAAGCTGAGCGCTTTTTATATTGTCTACTGGCAAATTCTGTCCTAGTTGGGGGAACGTTTACTATGCAGTGTTTATTTCTTTTTCTTAGTATTTTAGCATCATATGGTATCTCTTTGTGCATTTTGAGGATGATAAGAAGGATATACAATTTTCTCACTGACAGCAGATTACATAATTCGTATAGCTTGTCAGTAGAGAATCTTTTTTTTTTTTTGAAATACATCACCTTAAGTATCGCTCTTTGAGCGCGTTCAAGGTTATGAAATATCATCTGGGATGTTTGTGTATAAGACTGTTTCAAATGAGGAAAGAAAGAAAGAAAATAAATTTATTTGATCCAGGTTAAGGCACACAATATTCACACAAAAATAGAAAACAGAAAAAACTTAAGAGGACTACTGACAGGACAGGATAATAAAGAGAAGTGCGATGACACAAATATTTTTTTATGTTTGTCATCGGTATTTTCGTCAGTTGAGGGAGGACCGATTTAAAAAAAATCTTAAATCTTTTTCATTTCGCAGAGGAAGCTTACGCGGTGGTTCCATAAAAAATTCATTAACTTAACTTGCGTAGTTTTTGAGTTAGCTTCGATAATACGTATTTAATCCACTTTGTGTATCTTGATGATGTTATAATACTTCCTGTCAATGTTGTTTATATAGCAAATAGTGATATACGTATTGGTACCATAACCACCAACCATACTATGGTGGTGGGATACCATAACTAAAAACTGAACAGTAAAAAACTTTTTTGAGTAGGTACAAAAAAAAAACCAGCCAAGTGCGTGTCGGACCTCGCACAATGAAGGGTTCCGTAGTTGGGATGAATTTATCTCAAGAACAAACTTAACATTGTAGTAGAAAAACATGTTCTCCCATACATTCCAACTGTAAATGTAAGTTTGTACTCACAATATTGAGAGATTTGAGAGATTTATCATGTTATTCTAACAGCACAGACTTCTTATAGGTTTTCCTGTAATCTACAGGTAAAGATCTATTTACTGTATTTATTTCAAAATTTTAGGCTCAGTAGTTTCGGAGATAAGGGTGGTCAATTTTCGTCTATTTTGTAAAATAACTTAAAAATAAGTAGTTTATTTTAAAATTATAAAAAAAAAAATATATTTGAGACTCATAGTAAGCCCTTTCATTTGGTATGTCACAGGGTATAGTTAGCAAAACTTTTTTTTTTAATTTTCTTATTTACTCCCCAAAAGTGAGCCCTATATACAAAATTCATTTATTTACTTTACCCGTCCGTGTTTGGGTCACAGAAATTCATATGTGCACCAAATTTCAACTTAATCGGTCCATTAGATTCGGAGCAAATTGGCTGTGACAGACAGACAGACACACGAGTGATCCTATAAGGGTTCCGTTTTTTCAATTGAGGTACGGAACAAAACTAAAAAACAACCGACTTGCAAAAAAAAAAAACATTAATACAAAGTGAAAAATAACTTTAATGTCAGAGGTCAGTAGCAAAAAACTAAAATACAGATCCAAAGACACCGACTACCCAAAATTAAAATTATTTTTCACTTTGCAGTGTTTTTTTTTAAGTCGTTTTTTGAAACATGAAGCAATTAATTAGGTAGGAGGTGTTATGGCAATTGAGGTACATTACCTCCTAGCATTTGCGCTTTCTAACCTAGACCAATCAGACAGACATTAATCCATACAGTATTAACAACTTTGGGTAGCCGACTACCTTCTGAATAACTCACAGGAGTATCTCGAGTTACTCCAGTAAAGATTCTAATAATGAATTTCGGTCTGCGGCTATACTGAACCATTTCCACAGAGTACTTAACTAATGGGTGAGCATGTCTTTGACTTTTTGTCGTAGATATGGTTACTATGGAAACTATATTTTCCTGTTTCTGTTTCTGTAGTAACCACAGGTTAACCAGGTTTAGTGGTTTGAAACTCTAGGGCTTTGTCGGGTACATACGAGGGATGATGCCTGGGTAAAAAAATTAAATTCTATTTAGTCCGTCAGTCAGAAAATAAAAAAATATTAGACACGTATTTTTTGCTTTATCATATTAATAGAAAATGACACACATTAAAGTTGGGGAGTGGGGGCTCGCTGCGTCACTTGTACGTATAAAATCTAGCTACACGTGACGTCACGCGATGTTTTAACTCAATGTATCGCCGTAATTTTTTGATTTTGTCAAATCAATCTGCCTAGCCTTTTCCCAACTAGGTTGGGGTCGGCTTCCAGTCTAACCGGATGCAGCTGAATACCATTATTTTACATGGAGCGACTGCCTATCTGACCTCCACAACCCAGTAACTGGGTAATACGATACCCCTTGGTAAGACTGGTTGTCAGACTTTCGGGCTTCTGACGACCCGTAACGACTGTCAAAGATCCACGAATGACAGCCGGGACCAACGGCTTAACGTGCTTTCCGAGGCACGGAGGAGTCTCGGTATGTAAAGATGGTTACCCATCCACGGACCAACCCCGGCAAGCGTAGCTTAACCTGATGGATCGACCCGTGCGGCTGTTATTACTTAGCCACGAGCTTCTCTAAATTTTTTTGATTTTGTAAAAAAATAAAAAATACATGTCCAATATTTTCTAATAATCTACATGAGGGACAAAAGAAAAATTGTGTGGCATCATCCCTATTCTACATAGTATTATTGTATGCTGATCAAGGTGTATTTTTTTAAATTTAAATAATTCTTTTCTTTTGACTGGCTGGCTGGCTGGCCGGTCGTGTTCGCAAGCGCTACTGCTGAGCATGAGGTCCTGGGTTCGATTCCCAGGTAGAGCAAAGTGTTACTGGGTTTTTGTATCCGAAATTTCTCAGTAGCAGCCCGGAGTCAGGATTTGTGGTCAGTTGATGGCAACCCCCTATTACATGGGACTGTCTTAAATATAACTGGCGAAATCTGGGTGTACCTACCGACTAGATAGGTACTGTGAGGACTTGAATCTCACAGGGGGATAGCTACGCTATAAATTAACGAAGTAAAGAGGTAAACTAGGGATATACACAACAGTTACTTCGGTCCGTGGCCGCCTGACTTGTATTGTCACTTACAAGTTTAAATTCTAAGTTTGTCTCATAAGCTATTAAAACACCCACGGAGGTCGCATGCTAAAACCTATGGCTTAAACGCATAAGGTTCAAAGCCTCTACAGTACCTACATCTCCCTCTGCCTAATCCTTCGGGAAAAACAAGGCATGATTGTTATTATGGCGGGAATCTATCGCCGATTCCCGGCCACCGTAGGCGCGGGCTTGCGGACGACGAGTAATGGGCAGCTCGCCGTCCGGTAAGGACCAGGACCGGTTCGACGGCGTGTTGTGTTCCACGCGCGCCTCAACGAGATGTCAACAGTGACGGGGTCCAATAGGGTCATTGCCGCCGGGGTCGCGGGTAGTTCGAAAGAGATACCGTGGCCCTGGTACGGGCAACTGAAGGAACACGGGTGGGTTTTATGCAGTAAAAGTCTGACACGCCCTCCCGCTCTGCCCAGAGCGGGAGAAGTCATTTGATGATTTCCCATCCACAAAAAAAAAAAATGGTTGTGTTTATGTAATTTTTTTCAACTACTTACCTGTTAGTATATAATCTGCAAGGTCTTCTCTTGATCTGACCAAGATAATGTCTGGGCTATAAAAATCTGTGAGTTTATTTCGGTGTTACTTTTCAGTCTTCTATCTAGTCGGATAGGAAAAATCGACCACATAGAGATAAAAAAAACTTAACGTGTCAAAGTATTTGTTTTTAAAATCAATTTATCACTAACTAGCGCCCCGCGGTTTCACCCGCATAAGTCTCGATCCCGTGGGAATATTGAGGTGAAAAGTACCCTATGACCTAACCCAGGTCATGGTCTACCCATGTGCCAAATTTCAACCAAATCCGTTGAGCCGTTTTAGCGTGAAAGCGTAACAAACTAACAAACTCACTTTCGCATTTATAATACTGGCATTTTTTATTGTGTAAACAATTGCCGGAAGCAAGCAAGTTTTCTAAGAACGAATTGCTTGCAGAAGTCAACTTCGGCAAGTTTTGTAGTAGGTATATCTAAACTTCGCTTTTGAAAAGGAGATAGCCAATTGTAATATATATGTTGTATTAATTATTGTAGGTGGCTGTACACACTCCTTTATTTTGGACACATCTACAGGTAAATAATATTTAAATATGAAAACCTTCTACTATCAAAATAAGAGTAAAATAAAATAAAACAGACTTACTCGTATATGAACTACTTTAATAGAAAGTCTCTAGTTGTTTCTAGCGATAACATCAAATCGATCTGCCTAGTCTTTTCCCAACTATGTTGGAGTCGGCTTCCAGTCTAACCGGATGCAGCTGAATACCAGTATTTTACATGGAGCGACTGCCTATATGACCTCAACAACCCAGTTACTGGGTACTCCTTGGTAAGACTGGTGGTCAGACTTTCGAGCTTCTGACGACCCGTAATGACTTTCAAAGATCCACGAATGACAGCCGGGACCAATGGCTTAATGTGCTTTCCGAGGCACGGAGGAGTCTCGGTATGTAAACATGGTCACCCTTCCACGGACCAACCCCGGCAAGCGTAGCTTAACCTGATGGATCGATCCGTGCGGCTGATATTACTTAGCCACGAGCTCTTCCTTTTCTAGCTATAACATCACAGTGCGATTAAGATTCTTTTCAACTTTGTTACTTCTGAAGTAGCAATAAAGAGAAAAATATAAAAGTTTCCGATGCCTTAACTTTTTCCACCATGTCGGGCGGAAGATGTGTCTTTTTGAAACTTAAAAAGGATACTTGTAAAGTTGTTATCATCTAACTTGCAACATTTATGAAAATTGCACAAAAAATATAGCCTTTATATTCTGGAACATTAGCCATCACTATCCGTATGAACAGCGCTTACACCTTTTCAATTTAAAGACACTACGAGACCGTCGCCGTTCGCGTGATCTAATTTTCCTCTACAAAGTTACAAACGGATTTGTAAAATGTAGCGATCTTGTTGAGCGTATACAATATTCAGGCCCTTCAAAACCTCCCAGACATCCCATCCCAGGTTGTTTCATTTCCCTTTCCGCAAATCCAATCTTGGTCTCAGCGCTCCCTTGGTCCGAAATGTGCAGAAATTACAACAGCTTTTGGAAATCGTCAGAAACCGACATATACGGTGTATCATCACTTAACAAGATTATAAGATCAGTCTCTGAGGTATGGGAGTGCATAAACTAACTGTGGGTGCTGCTGTGGGTGCCGCCCGCTCGCACCAACCTTCTGCAGCACGCGCCACTGACGCGCGCGCTACGTGCACTCAATATGGTGTCACAACAGATTGACTGCTTCAATTGTACTCTGAGTGAATTCACAAGGGCCGCATATTGTAAAATTGTAAGTCTAACTTTGTAAACTCTGTGTTATCATAACTATAACTGTTATATTGGGTAACCCTGTAATGATAATTGTATGTGTTTTAAATAAATAAATAAATAAAAAATAAAAAACTTTTTTTGTAATTCATGTTCTAAATAAATCTTAGAATATCCCTCACTGATCCCTCTCACCTTCCATGATAACATTTTATATTTCTCTTTTTTTTGGCGCCAAATCAAAATGGTGGCTAAAAAAAGTTGTATACCTACAGCCGAATTGGCCGCCCTATATTTATTTCTTACTAGCCGTTGCCCGAGGCTTAGCCCGCGTGGATGTCGGAATTGATCCCACGGGAACCTACTACCGGGATAACAAGTATCCTATATGTTAATGCAAGTTATAAACTATCTGTGTGTCAAATTTCATCCAAATCCGTTCAGCCGTTTTTGCGTGATTGAGTAACAAACATCCAAACATCTTCACAAACTTTCACATTTATAATATTAGTAGGATTTGAAACGCAGAAGGGTAGCTACATTATGTATTCCATTCCTGTTTCATGAAAAAAATGTCAGCTTACCGACATTATTTTTCTTACTTAGAACATTCTATTAAGTATACTCAGGCCTTATCCCAGCCAGATGTGGAAAAATTACATTTGTGAATGACAAAAATAGAGTAACCGGTTTTCGTTAAAATTTGCCCTCATCAAAACTTCATTTGAATTTCGTAGGGTCAGATTTGTTTGGGTCCCACTATTTTGAAGGTACAGCTTAATAATATTTGAATGAATATCAACAAAAATACAAAATAAATTAATGCAGATCCATAGAGTAAGTAATTTTAATAGATATATATATATAACATAATAAATTAAAGAGGAGCTCTAAGTAATAACAGCCGCACAGGTCGATCCACCAGGTTAAGCTACGCTTGCCGGGGTTGGTCCGCGGATGGTTGACCATCTTTACATACCGAGACTCCTCCGTGCTTCGGAAAGCACGTTAAGCCCCGGTTGTCATTCGTGGATCTTTGACAGTCGTTACGGGTCGTCAGAAGCCCGAAAATCTGACAACCAGTCTTACGAAGGGGTATCGTATTACCCAGTTAATGGGTTGTGGAGGTCAGATAGGCAGTAGCTCCATGTAAAATACTGGTATTCAGCTGCATCCGGTTAGACTGGAAGCCGACCCCAACATAGTTGGGAAAAGGCTTGGCAGATTGAATAGAGTAAGTAATTTTATTATTTTGACAATTATTTTACCTTTAACATCATTTACTTATACCAAATAGGTATATTATAAGAATCAATATTTATCCATCTCATTATTTTCTCACCATTTTATTTAAAAAATAGTAGCAGTAGCAACACCATGTATTGATGATAATATAACAATATACTCGCAAAGAAAACATAAAACTTTCTTGAAACAAGCACTCTAAACATGAATACATAATATACTCATTAAGTATACATGAATTCAACTTCCCTATGCTTTTGTTACGCAACTGAAACAGGCTTGGTTTCATGGAAACTAAGCTGACGAAGATTTTATACAATATTTAACCAACTTCGAAAAGAGGAGGAGGTTCTATGTTCGTCTGTTCGTGTTCATCGATATTTTTGTCAAATGTGGACCGATTTTGAAAATTCTTTTTTCATTTGGTAGAGATAAATTTTATTAAAATTGCTTGGGTAGTTTTTGACTTAGCGTCAATAACATCTATTTATTTATTTGCCGAGTTATTTATTTATTTATCCTCCAACTGGAACGCCTTTTAGCAATTATACCAACAACGGAGCAACAAAATTACTTCATGTGCTGCTTTCCATCCACCATGTGCGCGCTGGACATCGAACGGGCGGCCATGGGTCACCCACGCTTACGCTGTCACGCAGCGTCAGGACACTTCTCCATAATTCCATAACTCCATCCATATTGCGCACATTCATTGCGATATTATTGAGATTCAATGAATTTTTCAAAATAAATACATTTACATTGAAAAGAAACGAAAAATTTTGATGTGTCATCCTGCCTGACATCTATGTCATCTATGTCGTCGTCTATGTGGATGATGTTATAATCACATATATCCAGTCACTGTTATTTACTTAGCAGGTGCTAACTAGTATTTGAATTTGTGTGGCGGATGTTGGCATGTACCACAACTAAAAAGGAAAAAATAAATGCTTTTTTTAAAAAAAAAAAAACAACCAACATAAAAAAAAAACACTACAAAGTGAAAAATAACTTTAATTTCGGAGGTCGGTAGCAAAAAACGAAAATATAAAACCGAAGACACTCCATCCAATGTAATTTTTAAATGATGAAATGTTATGATTTGGGGTTGAATGGCAATGTGGGTTTTCTGAAATGACTAGGTGAGTGTCAAAACGCCTATATTTTCGATAGTCGTGACAGAATGATGAACGGATGAATGAAACGAATGATGAACGTCACTGACTCATCAACGCCCACCCCAAACCCTAGGATCTAGAAAGCAGAAATTTTGCACAAAGGTTCCCTTTATAATGTAGACAAGTAAAAAGGAAGGACTTTCTTTCCCATGGGATATTTAGCGACATCCACGCGGGCGAAGCCGGTGGCAAAAGCTAGTATTTTATATTGAGTGTCGAAATGGAAGACCTCTTGTCAAAGTGGCGGCATTGCGTGGATGAAATAACGTGTACTTAAGGTTCAATAAGCTAGGAGGAAATGCTGGCTAGGTTTTCCTTTATACCTACAGGATAAGTTTTTAAGCAGTGCACAAAGTTTCACAGTGTGTTCTACCCATGAATATGAACAACTTTTACTATGGAACCAAACCTAAAATCGCGAAAAAAAAATCAGCTGCTCCCTATACACCGTGTCGTTTTGCATCCTCGTCAAATTTCAGGGTGTGATACAGAACATCAAACCGAACAACTTTCTCCATGGGACCAACATCGTAATTGCGAAAAAATTTTCAACTGTCCCCAAAACTTCAATACCTACACGACGGAAATGTATGGGACGGCTGATTATTTTTTCGCGATTACGATGTTGGTGCCATGGAAAAAGTTGTTCGGTTTGATGGTCTATACCACACCCTCAAAATTGGACGAGGATGCAAAACGACACGTTGTATTTTGACGAGTTTGGTGTAGATAAATGTACTGAACAGCTGATTTTTTTCTCGCGATTTCAGAGTTAGTCCCGTAGTGAAAGTTGTTCATATTCATAGGTAGAACACCCTGTGAAAATTTGCGCACTGTTTAAAAACTTGTCCTGTATAATTCATGTTAAAAAAATTACAGTTTTTTTTCTGTCATTCTCATTATAGATCAATTTTACATCGATTCTGTAGGCGTTTGTGATTCAGAAAAAATCATGTACAGTCAACAAAAGAGATATTTAGGCAGGGTATACTAACATCATTATTTGTGAATTGCTTCATGTTCAATTTTTTAGATGTTTTGTGTATGTATATATGTATATAAAATTGAACATGAAGCAATTTATAAACAAATATGTTAGTATACTCAGCCTAGATATCTCTTTTGTTGACTGTACATAATGCAGGGAAATTAATTATTTATCAAAATGACCAGCAAATTAAATTGTTCGTATAAATATTGAAATCACAACTGTTATTCTTTGACAGTTGTATCAAATGGCTCTAACACGGCAAATTGACGTAGTGTGTCAATTTTATAAACAACTTCATTCAGTGGCTTCATTCGCGTGGAAGTCGATAAAATACAGCGCATGTTACTCGCTGATAATGTAGCTTTCTGTAGGTGGAAGAATTTTTAAAATAGGTTAAGTATTTTTTGAGTTTATTCATTACAAACAAAACTTTTTATACTTTCGCGATTTGTACACATTATAAAACCGGTACCTGGTACCTGGTTAGTAGGTACCTGTTTACCTCGTAATAATAAAAAGTAAGTTCAAAAACTAAAACCCGACTACTGAAAAATCACGCTCGCCGCGGTCGATCTGTAACTAATTAAATTAATATTATTTACCTCCACTTTTACTTATTTAAAAAAAAAAAAACATATTTATTTACTTAAACAATATGACATTATACACATTTGTAATGTGCTCGTCAAGACCTTTCTTTTGACACCAAGTATGTCATTATTATCTCAATTAAATTTTTTTCGTGGTCTGAAATTTACGTGTAAAGTCCACCATATTAAATTTAGAATTTCTACATCTAATATGGTTAAACAATAGTAGATTTTTTAATTAGTACAAAAAAAATGGGGCTCTATCCGTACCCGTTACTGATCATATTTGTGTAGTCAAAAATCAAAAAATGAAATCCCAAAATTGTCCACGAAAATTTGTCATAATTGGTAAATTCATAAATTTCCTATTTGAAGCAATCATTCATAACAATTGCTACTAGAAAATACTACGCGCAATGCTGTTCCATGATTAATGAATACTACTATGCAGCCTGTACAATATTTCCATAAACTGAGTGACATTTTGGGATATAAACAAACGCTAATAACTTTGCTGTTTATGAATATTATTTATTGAGACTTTACATATATAATAACAAGACCTTCTCTAATAAGCCCTTTAAGTATTTGTACTAATTAAAAATTAGTGGTGTGCCTATGTCACCCGGACCATTATTACGAATCTATTGATACCTCGTTCATTAAAATCGGTTAAGTAATTTAGGCGCTACGGTGGAACACACGTAAATACATACTTACATACATACATAGACTGCTAAAATCATAACCCTTCCTTTTGGCTTTGCCGTAGTCGGGTAAAAAGGAATATCGCGAGAAGACCCGTTCCTAATTTGTTTTATAATGTAAACAAACAAAAATCAAAACTAATATCTTTATAATAAGTATTAATTTAGATTATTTTTCCTGACTGTACCTCGCAAGAAAATTCAGTCAGGCACAATTGTTATCCGAATAATAATATCACTGTCATATTTTCGTCGATCCATTTCTAACTAGTCTGTTTTTTTAACAAACGAGTACTGATATGTCTCTCGCACATTTCCGATATTGACAGAGTGAGATGGGAACAACGCCTCTGTTTTATTTTAAAATTGTTAAGGCCCGTTCATATTGATAGGTACTTCTAAAATTTACTGTACAGGAGACATGTCCGCCGTGACTCACGCACAAACAGTATCGTATGGTTCACTCGCTAAAACACGTGCGACTAGCAGGCAGTCGATGACTCAACTGATTGTATGTAACTACAGCGTTTGGTTTGTGTGGAACGGACGTTATGCTGATTACGTGGACCAATAGCAACGCAGTCAAAATTTTCGGTACTCGTTTGTTAAAAAAAAAACAGGGTATAGTACTGAATATTTCTGGGCATCGTTCAATTGTCCTCTGCTGAAAACCTGTTAGAATTTATTTCTAACCGGATCTAAATCCTCACATCCGGTCCGGTTCACTGTTGTTAGAAGTTTCCACTGTATTTCCAACTTCCACCTCAATGTGTGGGGCCACAAATTCCGGATCAACCCAATTCTCTTTACAAATCAACCAAAGCGGAAGTAGGTATTGAGTGTGTTCGGTCACAGAATAATAAAGCTGTAGTAGTATATTGAATTAATTACCTACGGCCCCTCGGTAGATAAATACGCGTCCGTCCGTCCGTGCCTCGCGCTTGAACTGTTTCGTACTAATATAAACTGAGATTTCGAAGTGCGTCGTTTCGGCCGTTTTCTATGGAGATATATGTATATGTCGGAACGTCACGATTTACTCAGTTAGATTTAGACAGACATGTGGGCAGAAGATGGGTTTCGTGCAATGAAAACACACTGGGTGCGATACACGGTGTTTAAAATCACAATCCCACACAATCACTAAGCACAACGAATCGAATACAGTTCCGTGGCGTAGTAACCCCGATGCGATCCGACACTAGACTGTCCTCCTCGCCATGAGGTTAAAACATCACGACTCTGTAGAAGCGCGCTGTAGGCGTGGGTACCTCACGTGATGTCGCCTGTGGCGCGCTTGCGATTCGTTACGCGTCCGTACTATTGACCGGATCCGACATATATGTTGCTTTCTTTATTACCTATACTAAGTTCGGTGGAAATTTTAAAACGAACTAGGAAAACAGAGGAAGGCTTAGTTGTAAAATTCGATCGAGCATTAAATTGCTCACTCAAAGTAGAGGAAAAGTATTTTTTTGCACGTAACTAAACATACTCGTATATAATAAAATAGTGACGAAGAATTATAACCGTTTGTCTTTTTGTCTGGATGTACTTTTCGGATTGACGCAAAAACGGCTAAACGGATTTGGATGAAATTTGACACACAGATAGTTTACAGCCTGGATTAACTCATAGCGTACTTTTAATCCCGGTAGTACGTTACCGTGGGATGATTCCTGACAGCCACGCGGGCGTTCCAACTACAACCTTTCTCCCAACTTGCACATACAACATGACCCAGAATTGATTGCACAATCGCTTAAGGGGTCATTGTACTCACCATTATGAACAACTTTTACTATGGGACCAAAGTTGAAATCGCGAAAAAAATCTGCTATTCCGTACTTTTTACTTTGGCAGATAATTTCATACAAATTCTGTCATCCATTCCATTTTTGAATTTATTCGGTGAGTAGTGGCTATTCGGACATCGTGAAATATGCCATAAGGCCTCGTTTACGGACACGCGAGGCGTTAGGCGGCGCGGTGCGTGGGGCGGGCTGCGAGGCGTCAAACGTTTTCTCCGTTTATGGCACGCACGCGGCAGCGCAAGCGGTGGCGCTCGCGGTGTCATTAAGTATGTTATAAAGAAGCTAAACCGAAGAAACCCGTCGCGTCTCCAGCTGCGTCACCCGCCGCGTCCGTCGCGGCGTCGCCCGTCGCTTCACCCGCCACATGCAACGCCACAATTCAAACAAACGCGTGTAAAATCGCATCTCCATAAACGCTCTCATAGAACGCCCTATGTTTGAATTTAGTGCGGGCTGCGCCGCTCAACGCGCCGCGCGAAGCCCCGCGTCTCCGTAAATGAGGCCTTAGAGTAATTAGACTAGTAAAGACTTACTTATTATGTATGAATTACTTCAAGCTAAATTAATAACTCAAACTCAAACTCAAACTCAAACTCAAAGCATTTATTTCAATTAAACCAATTACAGGCACTTTTGAATTGTCAAGGGGTCGGTCAGTCAGAAAGATGAAGCTAGGCGCCCATTCCAAAGCATAGTAGGTACCTATGGAGAAGAACGGGCAAGAAACTCCACGGACACTGTTTTAAATCAAGATATGGTTACAAAATAATGGTTACATCATTCATGTTGAAATTTCATATGTGAGAACGATGCAGAACGTTAAAAGCGTCCTTAAAAAAAAACAATTCAAATATTTAAATTAAATTAAAATAAGCCCTGACCGCTAAGGTATGCCCAGCCTTCACTGACAGCGCTTATTCACGAACCTGACGCATGGATTGGCTAAATGATCCAACACGCGCCACCATCAGCGAGACATTAGTGTGAGCGTCACATACTCTCAGTCGCCAGGGCACATTCAAGTCAAACAAAGACGTACCCAGTAAATGGTAGCTTTAGAGTATGTACATCGTACTCACACATGTGCTATGCAATTATATAATACAAAGGAGATTGAGTCTATACAATGCAATGATAGTCTTACAATCTTCAGCATCTCCAACAGTATCTTCAAATGTTAATTAATTAGTTGTGGTTGTGGAGCAGGACCAGCATTGAGCCAAGCATTTTTATCGGTTATGTAATCCCCAAACTTATAATATGCCTGCCTGCATAGTGTGCGTTTTATACAAGTTTTGAATTTAGTCTCATTGAGCTGAAGTATGTGTGGAGGTATTTTATTGTAACATTTTAAACAGTATCCCATGAACGACGTGTCTACTTTAGCTAGTCTGAAACCTGGTTGAGCTAATAGGTCCCTTTTTCTAGTACTATAATTATGCCTTTCACCTCTTTTACTAAAAAGATGTAAATTTTTCCTTACGTACATGATATTTTCGTAGATATATTGACAAGGTACCGTCATGATGTTAATTTCCTTAAACAGTTCCCTTATATATGGCTCTAATGGCTCTTTTCTGCAGAATAAAAATTGACTCGATGTCTGCAGCCCGTCCCCAAAGTAAAATACCGTAAGACATGAAAACCTCATAGTTGCCTCCCACGCCATCTCAAAAGGTTGCCACCATATTAGATACCTACATGGAAATGGAATCATCGATTCCAAGAAGACTATTAACGTTTTTTGTTACCTCATCTCTTAAAGTAGGTGGTGGTACGATACTTACCGACTTATTACTTAGACCGAGATCTATAAACGTTACTTAGCACGTGCTTAGAGCAGTGGTGGCTCAGTGGTATCGGCCCCGACTTGCGTGTCATGAGTACGAACCCAAGCAGACGCTTTCCTTTGTGTAATTTATTTCATCACCGCTGCTCTCAAAATGGTGAAGGAAAGAATCGTGAGGAAACTGTCATGGCCAAAGTACGTGCTAAGTAATCTTTATAAATCTCGGTCTTAGATACAGTAGTTGTTGAAGGCTAAGAAGACATGCCATTAAAATCGTCTCAATTTGTATAAGCCAGGTTAAATGTGGTCAAAAAGTCACCTTTATCCAGTCCTTAAAATGTCCCTAAATCTGGCAGCTACCACGAGGATGGCTTAGCGAGAGCCCCGAGTTAGACAATGGGTTTTGTTATACCGCTAAGTAAGGATTACAAAATTGTGAAGTACCAACCTCCACTCTTCTAGTAAAAGTAAGGGATTGTCACCCTTGTTCGGGTCGGCACATTCGATTCGACAGTACTCGTATCTGTGGAACATCAAAGCCGAACCGAAATAATTACCACACATATTCATCTTTCATTCGGCCTGTGCCGATGGGCATCTACCCTCGCTGAATCATATTCGGGTCGGCTCGACACAATCAGCTTGAGAAAAGCCAAGCGGCTTTTTTTCATCTAAAATTTACAGTAGCTTTTGCCCGCGGCTTCGCCCGCGTGGATGTCGGTAAATATCCCACGGGAACGTACTACCTAGATTAATTCAAGGTCACTGCCCAGATAAACCACTGTCGCTTCATTACTCTGTGACGAAACTAAAGATCACTTTGATTTTGACAGACTTGTCAGTGGCAGCAATCCAACAGCAACCTAATTTAAATGAAAATAAAGATCACTGTCACTTTGACAGTGATGCAAGATCAGAGGTAAGTGGACTGTGAACCGTCTGTCTACCCTCTATGCTGCCAGTAAATGTGAACCTTTTGTATCATATGTTAGACATGACACTTGAGTGATCACCTCTCATGGATTATTGATAAATCGGTTGAGGCAAAGGTATTTCCTTATATTTACCTATAAAGTATTTTGAAACAGACATAAATTGTGTATTGTGTGTCTGTTGTGTAATTGTGACGACTTGCGAAAGTATGTAGTTTTATTTTGTTATACATACTCGTAGTACACACGCTGCTTTCTAATTGGCTAGAGAGCTGACACGATAGCCTTGTAGAACAGCAGCAATGAAAAAATTTACTACGGAACCAAACCTGAAATCGTGAAAAAGAAATCTGCTGTTCCCTACATTTAAGTTCGCATAACTCGTCGAAATGATGAGTACAACACTATTTTCACATCTCCCTAGCCAATAAAAAAGCAGCTTGTACCGTAAGTACTTGTGCTCTCAGTAGGAGCCTGGCAAACTGCCTGGTTGATGGCAACAGGCTCGCCCTTTTTACATGGACTTAAACATAACTGGCGAAATAGAGGTGTAGGTAACGGATACCTGTGCCTAACCGTTTAAGGCAAACAAATTAGCTTTTGCCCACGGCTTCACCCGCGTGGATGTCGGAAAATATCCCCCGGGAACGTACTACCGGGAAATCCTTCCTTATTCCTTGTCTACATTATAAAGGGAACCTCTGTGCAAAATTTCAACTTTCTAGGTCCAAGGGTTTGGGTTGGGCGTTGATGAGTCAGTCAGTCAGGACTTCTCTTTTTATTAATTGAAATACAAACAGATAATACTTTTTGCTTCACAGTCACCAGTCGTGTTAATTACACTTAGAACTAAGATTCCGCAGAAGAACCAAGGTAACCGACATAGCCCGAAGAATTGCGCAGAACAGATGGCCGATGGAGCCAAAATGTTCTGGGACAGCGACCGCGTACCGGACGACGTAACGTCGGAAGGCCTCCCATAAGATGGACCGATGAGCTTATGAAGGCCGCTGGAATCTGCTGGATGCGGGAAGCACAGAACCGGTCGAAGTGGCGGTGCTTGGACGAGGCCTATGTCCAGCAGTGGACGTCTTTCGGATAAAATGATGAATGACGATGATGAGAACTATGATACAGCTACGCTGCAATCTATCACGCTGCGATTATCGGAATGAGATTCCAATTAGTTCAAGTAAGGGTTCACGGGCTCGAGCGATACGACTTCCATCAAGCGCGTGCGTCACCTGTTCCGCTGCCTCTCCACAAGTCGCGTCGCGATGACTCGTAGCATGAAAAACATCTTTCATTTGTTTTCCCCGCAGTCGCTATAGGTCGTAGCATAGCCAAGGGGTTATGCTACTCGTACGCTGGAGCTACACGACTTATGCTACGAAGATCGCTACGAGAGAGATCTCGTAGCGATCTTCGTAGCATAAGTCGTGTAGCTCCAGCGTAGCATAACCCCTTGGCTATGCTACGACCTAAAAAAAAGCAACTACGTAAAGTTTGCTACGAGAGTAGCAAACTTTACGTAGTTGCTTTTTTAGAACAAAAAGTCATTAAGAGTTGTCTGTCATCTTATTCCATTTCAGTTTAATATAGAAAGTTAAATGCGCTTTTATGTTTAAGATTAGTTTATAATCTACGACTATTTCATACAGTTTCCAGATGAGGAGATAATTTCAAAGATAGGTGTTACGTAAAGTCACGAGTACTAATATGTAAACATTTAGGAAAATTCAATATAACCATTTTCTCGTTGGATAACGATTGCAACTTTGAGATGAGACCAATTTCATAAAAATTATGGGTTCCAAAATACTTGTTCGGAGGAGAAAATCTATTCTAAAAGAGATACGGTCAGCAACAGAAGTCGGTTAACACTGCTACTTTTTGATATCTTCTAAATTAACACAAAATGATTCGGTAACCTGCTTTTTAGCATTTCCTTTATTAGATAAGAGTTCATTTTCTTTAAAATTTACATTGTTTCGATTTTAACGAAGTATTTTTCCCAATAACTAAGATTTAAAAAACCGAAATGTTAATCGACTATTGTTGCTGACTGTACATATTATTGCTCGTGACTGTATCTACACATTTTGGATCGAAGGTATATTTTCTATTTACCTGTTTTATCCAATTAAAATATAGCGTATCATCAAAAATCGTTTTCGAATAACAAACAAATGAAATACGAGTACTTAGCTGCCTTCCTCAAATCGTTAATCAACAAACTTGTTGTTTTGAATAATTTATATCTATTATGTACTAAAAATTAAAGCTGAAAAGTTTGTTTGCTTGTTTGAATGCGCTAATCTCCGGAACTACCAGTCGCATTTGATTTTATTTTTTGCGTTTAATAGCCCAATATTTGAGGAAGGTTATAAGTTATTTCACATCACGCTATGACCCTTAGTAGCCAAGCAAAAAGACAAAAAGTCAGAAATAAAGATTAACGAAGTAATAGCGCGGGCAGGCGATGTGATGCGACGGGGTGAGTCAAGGGAACAAGAAATTTCACGCGGTCGAAACCGCGGGCAGAAGCTAGTGTTTGAATAAAACACTTTCAAACATAATGGTAATCTGACATTTAAGCTCTACGAACCATAAAAATAAAATCATACTTATTATTTTCAGTGTAAAGCCGATTTACCTTGACGAACTCTTTCAGTGACATAACGGTGTCTGAATGGACGAAAAAATATTCAGATCCAATTAAATCGGTTACCTTGACGATGCGACAATTTACTTAATAATCTTTTATATTAATCTTTGACGACACGGTTGGCGCAGTGGTTGAGCGATTGACTGCTGCGCAGCATGTCGCGGGTTCGATTCCCGCACGGAACAAATATTTGTACGACCTACAAGTATTTGTTCCGAGTCTGGGTGTTTTTCTATCTATAATATGTATGTATTTACAAAAAAAAAATGTATATAAGTAGTTTATCAGCCATCTCGTTACCATAACACAAGCATTAGGTTGCTTAGCTTGGGGCTAGATGGCGATTGTGTGATATGTCCAAAAAAAAAAAAAAAAAAAAAAAAAAAAAAATATCTATCTCATCATTAGCCTAGCCTTTTCCCAACTTTGTTGGGGTCGGCTACCAGTCTAACCGACTGCCTCTCTGACCACAAACCACTTACTGGGTAATACGATACTCCTTGGTAAGACGACCCGTAACGACTGTCAAAGATCACGAATGACAGCCGGGACCAACGGCTTAACGTGCTTTCCGAAGCACGGAGGAGTCTCGGTATGTAAAGATGGTCACCCATCCACGAATCAACTGCGGCAAGCGTAGCTGAACTTCATAGATCAACTCGAGCGGGTGTTATTACTTAGCCACATGCCCCTCCTTTTATGTCGATCTATACCTAACTATTTATTAACCGACTTCAAAAAGGAGGAGGTTATCAATTCGTCGGAACCTTTTTTTTTTTTTTTTTTTTTTTTTTTATTTTTTTTTTATGTATGTTCCCCGATTACTCGAAGATGGCTGGACCGATTTGGATTGTTTTTGTTTTATTCGAGAGGGTATACATCACAGTTGGTCCCATATAAAATTTATTAACTTTGCTTTGGTAGTTTTTGAGTTAGCTTCAATAATACGTATTTTTTCCCCACTTTTATATGGATGATGTTCTACGAGTACTTTGTTTTGCAGGTAGTGGTATTAGAATTTGTGTGGGGTAGGTTCCACAACTAAAAAGTGAAAAATAAAAACTTTTTTACAAAAAAAATACAACCGACTTCCAAAAACAACTACAAAGTGAAAAATAACTTTAATTTCGGAAGTCGGTGGCAAAAAACGAAAATACATTTAACTAGACACCGACTTCCAAAATTAAAGTTATTTTTCACTTTGTAGTTGTTTTTGGAAGTCGGTTGTATTTTTTTTGTAAAAAAGTTTTTTTTTAAATTATTTTAAGTTGTAGGTCGTGGGATCGAACCCAGACAGGCGCTTTACTTTGTGTTAATAATTTAACCACCCCAGCTCTCAAAACGGTTTTGGAAAACATCGTAAGGAAGCCGACATGTCCTAGAACCAAAAATTCGAAGATATGTGACATCTAACAATCTTTGCTGGGCCTGTGTGGTAGATTACGGCCCATTCCCTCTCGAAGAGAGGAGGCCTGTGTCCCAGTAATGGGAACATTATAGGCTGGTTATGCTGTGTGGTCTTCTTCGACGGATTTCGATACAATTTTGATGGATTTTTAAGTATATAATACATTCAAATTTAACACAACATTATAATACATTAATTAACATAATACTCGTACATCGACATAAGACATCTCGAAGTTTTGTCAAGTTGTAAAAAGCTTCCGAAGCAGGGGCGGGTCGCTAGTACATAATTATAAATTAAAGTCTGTTTTCGTGTTTGTCTGTGTGGCCGCGTTGTTCTTCTTAACTGCGCAACGGATTTTGATGCGGTTTTCATCATCATTTGTAGAATTTTATTCCGGAAGGTTTATAAGTATAATACGTACGTTACTCATCATCATCATGACATCATCTGCCTAGCCTTTCCCAACTATGTTGGGGTCGGCTTCCAGTCTAACCGGATGCAGCTGATATACCAGTATTTTACATGGAGCGACTGCCTATCTGGCCTCCACAACCCAGTTACTGGGTAATTCGATACCCCTTAGTAAGACTGGTTGTCAGATTTTCGGGCTTCCGGCGACCCGTAACGACTGTCAGAGGTCCACGAATGATATATATTTATGAGTATAATACGTTAATATTTAACTTAAATATATTGGCGGCTGCTAGCTGACATAAATATGGCAATTGCGTTTCGTAATATTAATTAAGGCGCGGTATTAGCTCAATGTTCACAAAAATTGGTTTCTTGGATTGTCGAGTATGACGTAACGCAATGAAACTATCCGACGCAAAAAATACAGTGGACAGAAAAGAGTTTAAAAAATTTTTTAACCGAATAGAATGGTAAAAATAGTTTGATATTCCCAATAAAAAATTTGGAAGTTGCTCCACAAATATTATAAACTTTGGCGTCGAACATCTCTGTATTTTCAGCGATAACAACATTTTTTTTTTAAGAATTTAATAGAATTAGCATTTTTTTTTTAAACATTAACTGGACAATTATCTAATTTATTGTGTATATTCTGAATAATCTAAAGAAAACACGGAAAATAAGTGCACATTCGCAGCTTAGTCATATTTCGGCAACACAAATATTATTTTCAATTTTCAACCTTATTTCAAGCCAGCTAATCGTGACAATAGATTACTCGGTTGTGTGCCGTTTAGAATCGTAGTCAGTCCACGCCTTAAGTAGGTACTTTGCATAGAATTAAGTTTTTCTAACTGAACAGACAGCTGTGTTTCTGGGAAGTTTCTCTGCTTCCCAGCTAAAGCACCAGGAACTGGTGAATGGCGCGCATTTTGTGGACTGTCCTATGTAACTTTGACGTTCAATAAGTGCTGAATCTCAGCCTGGTTCAAAATGACTTGATTTTTTATTTTTTATTTTGTCGCCATCAGTAGACTGTACCCGTGCGTAGCCTGCACTATTGAAAACTAGGCTACTTTTCTCTTGGCCGTAATAACAGCCACACGGGTCGATCGATCAGGTTAAGCCACGCTTGCGCTTTCGTTCCGTGGATGGGTGACCATCTTTACATACCGAGACCCCTCCGTGCCTCGGAAAGCACGTTAAGACATTGGTCCCGGCTGTCATTCTTAGATCTTTGACAGTCGTTACGGGTCGAAAGTCTGACAACCAGTCTTACCAAGGGGTATCGCATTACCCAGTTAATGGGTTGTGGAGGTCAGATAGGCAGTCGCTCCATGTAAAATACTGGTATTCAGTTGCATCCGCTAAGACTGAAAGCCGACCCCAACATACCTAGTAGGGAAACGGCTAGGCAGATTGATTGATTCTGTACCGTTGTTTATTTTCAAAACAAACAAATGATTAGAAATCAGAGATCAGAGATCTAAGGAAATATTCGATTTACTTCTTCCATTCGATTAACTTCTTCCATTTCGTGGGTTTGTTTACAAAATATTTACAAACATAAATCCCATAAGAACATACAGCAGAAAATATTAGTAAACATTATTTATTGTCATTTAATACTCGATATTTACTTAAAATGTTTCTTTTTGTTTTGAATGTGGCTTATTATTTATATAGGTATGTATAATTTATTAGGAAAACAAACAGATTTAGGTATTAATAACATGTATACAACAGTTTTAACAGAATCTATGTAGATAAAGTTACATCATGGTATAAAACTCATGTACGAGTAGTAGTTCTTTTAATAATTCATACGAAAATCTCATAGAAGAAAAAAGCTTGTTTAGTTTTTCCCGAATTTGAACAACTTCCGGGAAGCTTTTCCAATTTTGCTTTCCATAAAAACCTATTTAAGACTATTACGAACATTTTAAAACAAAAAAAAATAGCCAAAGCATACGCCTCGACTTGAGAACCTCCTTCTTTTTCTCGTTGGTTAAAAAGAAGAAGATTAAGAAAGCCCTGCAATACCAAAATAAATGTATTTCGCCCATATTACATTATATAACAATTTACCGCAGCTCACAGGGAGCCGGCTAACAATCTCCCGTGTTTTCTTAATAACGTGCCCTAAGGGTAGGTTAGGTTTATGTACAGTGTGTTTGACAAGAGCGTAACCGGCTTATTTAATTTTTTGACAATGATATCGAAAAATAATTTATTGCTAGTCTCAGAGGGAATTTTTTACCGACTTCTTGTCTAAAATGACACTTACAGGATGCGTCCATTTCACTTTTTGTCAGTTTAGCGAGGCAGTGGTCTTTGTAGATTTCTCATCTTTAACCGACGAAAAAAAGGAGGAGGTTCTCCAGTCGAAACGTATTATATATTCTTTTTTATGTATGACCACGCATAACTTTTTACCGAGTAGTCCGATTTGAAAAAATATTGTTTTATTCGAGAGGGTTCAGAGGTCCTCAAAGGGAGAGGGACCTCAAAGTTGGTCACATATGAAGTATATCAGCATTGCTTAGGTAGTTTTTAAGTTAGATTGAATACTACGAACTTTTTCCCCACTTTTTATGTGGATGATGTTCTAATTTATACTGCAGGTAGTTGTAGTCGAATTTGAATGGGTTAGGTACCACAAATAAAAAGTGAATAATAAAACTTTTTTACAAAAAAAAAAAAAACGACTTCCAAAAAACACTACTGAACAGGCTTCGGGATGCTTTCCTCAGTCTTTCCTCTTCCTCCCTCTTGCGCACTAACAGCGATGAGGGACAAGGACAGCGATGCTCCCGCCATCTGACGACGTGAAGAAAAACAACTCAGTTCGAACTCAACCAAAAAGACCGGCCGGTCTAGCCGACGCGCGCGGTGAAAAAACACTAAAATATGGTGAAATACAACTGCTACTGCTACAGTGTGGTGATCCCCTGGCTCCCAGTATCCCGTGAGTACCTGACCTCTTTCAATTTTCACATTCTCTAGCCTGTTTCTGAGTAGGAAACTTCAAAAAGCGTCCTTGGCTAAACGCGATACTCAATCAACTACTACCTAAGTGAAAAATAACTTTAATTTCGGAAGTCGGTGGCATAAACCGAAAATGCAAAACAAAGATTTCCGAAATTAAAGTTACTTTTCAGTTTGTAGTGTTTTTTTTTTGGAAGTCAGTTGTTTTTTTTTTGTAAAATTGTTTTTTTGGTTACCAGTTGAGCTCTTTTAAAACATTTACGAGTACATAAGAACGAAGCCGAGGTGTCTTTCCGCGATGGTTTACTTTAAAAACAAGTGAGTTCGGATTGTATGCGGTCACTTAAATGACTAATTACCAGGGGGCCAACCACCACTTCTTAAAGCAGTATTATTTTAATGTTACTTCAGTGTGAGAAAGAGATGGAGCTATACAGGACGTCTAGCTCCATCTCTTTCCCACACTCATGTAAGATTAAAATAATACTGCTTTAAGAGGTGGTGGTCTAGCTCCAGGTCAGTTGATCGTCCGTATACAATATCTATTGGATGCAGCATCAGTCCGACTCTAAAAAAATAAATGTATTTCTACCGGAGCGCAACACGTAGCTACAAAGTTCTTCATATGCCAAAAGAAGTTTACATAGTAAATAGGTAAATTTCGAGTATGTAGTCGCAGACGGCCCGACGCGGCCGGAATCCTGAATCGCGCTATAGTTTCGTTCACAAAATTCGTATATTATCTACTATCTCCCGCCCATGGCTTCGCTCACGTTCACGCTAAAACGCTAAGCCGTTTTAGCGTGAAAGCTTTACAAACAAACAAACTCACTTTCGCATTTATAATATTAGCGATATTATATTAGCCGGTGACTCATCAGTAGGAACTCTCACGTACACATTTTGGATAGCTCGTCTAAGTAGAATCAAATTGGAACTATACGCTTAATAATATAATTATGACATTTTACAATGAATGTATCTGTTTATCTGGTCGGCCAATTGACTTGAACTATATTTACTTGCGCAATAATAGTGTTAATAAGTAAGTTTATTTATTTGTAAAACATGGTTATAATAGAAATGTTCGATCATGTTCAGCCGCGTATCGTGGCGTACAAATTGGTAAGAAGAGATGGTGCACAAACCGCGACTGTATTATCAAAATTACATTATAAAATTAGTTATAAAATCATAATTACTTAATATACTTATGTTATCAATACAATTCAATGACCATACTTATTATTAATCAAGTCTGCAAATTTTAGTTAGAGGTGTGCCTTTGCTGTATTAATTTTTTAGTCTTATACTTCTCTATTTCTTATTTTCTGTCCTTGGCTAAGGTTGGTCGTGTAAGACATTAAATGTTTTTAGATTTGGCGACAGATTTCCATTAAAAAAAACATTTAAATTATTGAACAGTAATTTGTTGCAGGTATATAAGAGGCTCGTGGCTAAGTAATAACAGCCACACGGGTCGATCGATCAGGTTAAGCTACACTTTCCAAGGTTGGTCTGTGGATGGGTGACCATCTTTACATACCTAGACCCCTCCGTGCCTCGGAAAGCACGTCAAGCCGTTGGTCCCGGCTGTCATACGTAGATCATTGACAGTCGTTACGGGTCGTCAGAAGCCCGAAAGTCTGACAATCAGTCTTACCAAGAGGTATCGTATTACCCAGTAACTGGGTTGTGGAGGTCAGATAGGCAGTCGTGCGATGTGAAATACTGGTATTCACCTGCATCCGATTGGACTGGAAGCCGACCCCAACATAGTAGGGAAAAGAACACAGGAGGAAGCGCCGTCCAAGAATTAATAAGAACCGTGGCGGCAAAGCTCCTGCGGAGCCCGAAGTGAGCTTGCGTGCCGCAAAGCCGAATACACCGGTGTACATCTCCCGCTTGCACTACACCACTAAGGCGGAGGACATCGTGGAGTACGTGCGCCAGAAGACTAGGTACACGCCGAGGGTGCAGTTACTGGAGTCGCGCCGCAACGTCAACTTCAAGGCGTTTGTGGTGCGTGTACCGAACTGTTACCTGCCCCTCGTCATGGAGGAAGACTTTTGGCCGCAGGACGTGGTGTTCCGTCGCTTCCGCGGACAAATTCCACAGGGCAGCACTTAAAAACAAGCTAGTGCAAAGAGGAGTGCTACTAACATAGTCTTAAGCCTATTTTATTAACACAAGTTTTGTTTATATTCAAATATGTATGTTTAGGCTAAGGTATTTATCTATGGGCCGTGTCGCCTGAAATAAATGGTTTATTATTATTATTAAAAGGCTAGGCAGCTGATTTTGTTGCAGGTATAATATTCTTGGTTCTACATCGGCGGCATGTACTCGTACTTACCTAAATTGTTGAAATTCGCTCGACCAAGAGAGACAATGCCGTCGTAATTTAAACTCCCACATGGCTTTAATCTAAAATATGTGTTAAGCTGTAAGCATGCAGTACTTATTAGCTGGCTGAGAGCACACTCAGAAGTGCATGCATTGTTTAGAAGTGTCTGCAACTTGTTTCGAAATGACCATCTTAACTTGAAAGTGCATAAGTTTCAAGACCTAGCTATTTCTCTTGACGTCATATTGTTACTTGGGTTGAATAGTTGAATACCATTTAGTGCGAATGTTCTGTCCGCAAACAAACGACTTTAGGGCTAATTTTTCAATAGTCTGATAACTTTTATCTGAAGAATAAATAATTATGGCAATTTGACATATTTTTTAGACAAAAGCTGTCAAACCGCTATATTTATTCCGTAAATATATTTATTATTTATTTATTTATTAACTCATCATCACTATCATTACAGGATATTCCTAATTCAATAGTGTGGCCATAATTACAGTTTTATTGTTTATCTTAACATATTCTATACATTGTGGTTTTTGCGAACTCACTCAGAGAACAAGTAAAGAGATCTATGCTATCTGCTACGTCATTAAGTACACGCAAGGTACGCGTTATTTTATTTTATTTTTATTTTTATTCAGAAAGGAACTCCAACAAAGGATACACATTACATGCATTATTATACAAAGTCGGTACTTTGAAGATTTGTGCTCCTTCAGTTATAGGAGAACACATCATGCATACATCATCATTTTAAACATAGTTTAGAATTGTATGAGTTTAAGTAGTTAAACACAATCAAATTTAAATCAAAGAAAAATTAAACAATATTAAATTAAACAATACATGAACATAAAATTAAATTAAACATTTGGAGTTAAAACACGGGTTAAATAGTAAACAATTGAAGAGTAAAATTTAAAAAAAAAAAAAATAATTAAAACATTAAGATATTCTAAAACACAAATAATACAATGAAAGAGGCAACAATGAATAGGAACTATAAAGAGCAATTATTAACAATATAACATGATAAATGTGTGTGATCTGTCGATACGAGTACGTCAACATAAAACAGGGTCATAGGGGCTTTACTCCGTAGATTGGTTCTACTACTGGGCACCGCCAATAAGACGTGACCGTCGCCTTCGCAATACATAATTGTCGGGCACACACAGGGCATAAAAGTGTCAGTGATCAGATTTTTTATTATAAAATTATTGAAGTTACGTAAATAATAAGGGAATTATTTTTCTTTCGCAGGAATCCCTGTCCACATAGGTTACAAACCTTTTTTAGGAAAATCTTTTTGTTTGTAAATTTTAAATCGATGGTGATGACAACGATGATGATATTAGTGATAATGATACCAAAATAAATATTTAAAGTAAAAAAAATATGTTCTTTTACTCTTTTTTTCCATATAACCATTAAAATAATGTTCATTGAATGCACACTATTTATACTGTCATATAGTCTACTTGATCTCATTCTCTTTCATATTTTTTTTTATTTATCCAAAAATTCTAGTCATACAATTATATCTTATAAAAAGGACAAGACAGAAAATGTTTATGATATCTAAAGTGTTAAAAAAATTCAACTGCCAGAATTCCGTCGAATTAAAAATCAGACTTGAGATTCTTTGTTTGGAACAATACAGTTTAAAAGACAATTTGTCTTCGAGAGCTATCTTCTTCGCTTCCTAATGTTGAGCTCAAAGTCGATTTATTGAGCGAAAAAAGAGTGCTTTGTGGCATTTTGCAATGAGCCTATACCTAAATATATCGTGTGTTGTTTGCTTAGCTATTGTACACTACGGCCGAAATAATCTTGGCAAGCCCGAACTTCGCGCAGAAGACTGCGCAGTAACATTTTTTAGGAACCAAATGATGCCACGAGGGGAGTGTGAGGTATAAAATATGCTCGCAAGTTTGTGGTGCCAGTATATTTCGGCCATAGTGTACAACATGAACCAAAACTAAGTCTTAGAATAAACATTAATCATCTCAATTTGTTCTTCTGACAAACTTTATTTAAATGTAATATAAACATAACCTAAAAATAACAAAATGATATCCTAACATAACTAAAGCTATTAAAAAACTAAAATATGGCATCGAAAAATTCCTCCGCAACGCTGTCGACTGGTAAAGTACCCAAGAGACTGGCGCCGTTGCCACGTTGTATGGCAATGCTAAGCCTCTGGCCAAGGTAAAAGCCAGCTCTTGGGTCACGGGAAGTGTCAACAAGCCGCTTGGAGATTTCGTTGAATAAACCATGAGCACACGGACCCCACGGCCCAAGGGTTTCAACCCCAAACGGCTCGAAAATATAATTACCGACAAGGTTATTATACTTTCGCTGCTTGAGGTTTTCCGCAGCCGCAGCAGCAGTGCCAGCACAGCTCGCAGAGCCAGGAAGATGGGATGACGCAAGAGTATCGACGCACGTTGCGTCCCACATTAAACATGTTTAAATTGAGGGGCGATCAGGGTCCTTATTATGAAGTATTAACGCCATCATGATTCCGTTGCGAAAAAGGGATGGTGATATAGGTCATGTATAGCTCCGTCTCTCTCTAGCACTGGAAAAATGATGGCATTAATTGTTCATAATACGGCCCCTGGACATTAAAATAAAAGCATAGCACGTTTTTAATTTCTCAGCTTTTTATTCAAACTCAAAACCTCCTTCTCCACCTCGGAACACACTAGGTACCTGAGGCCTTAGAGCGAGTTTTATACTTACTCTTCAATTTGTACTGAAACTGAATAAGCGCCGTCTGGTGACTATAATGGGAAACACAATTATTTCATACAAATTGACGTAAGTTAATTTTAACGTAAACGCGATCGAGCAAGTTATAGACTCGCACTAAAACCCCGGTAGTCCACACCAGCAGTGCGATTCTGTATAACCATCTCACCGTGAATACTTAGGTGAAGTGAGCGTGGAGTGAGCTGTCAATAGTGTCAATTCCTAGCAAAAACAACCTCACTTCACCTAAGTTTTCACGATGAGATTTTTACAGAATCGACCGGCAGTTCATAAGCGTGTATTTAGAGATCATTTACTACAGCTGCACTGCGGTGCTAACTTTCTATTCAAAAATGCTTTTAAAGCACTGTATATTTTCATTTTTACTTTTCGGTCAGCTTTAAATGGGATATTTCTAACACACCTTGTCGGTTGTATCCGGTGGGAAACCAAAACGAAAGTAATTTCTGTTCCAAAAGTATGTAATGAAAGTGTAAACATACCCTGCTCATGTTAAATTATAACACTGCAGTGCTATTCTGTACAAATCTCACCGTGAAAACTTTGGTGAAGTGAGCGTGGAGTGAGCTATAATATAGTGTCAATCCCTAGCATCAGGCAGAATGACAACTCACTTCACCTAGGTTTTCACGGTGAGATTTGTACAGAATAGCACTGCTGTTCCTTATTATCGGGAATTATTACCACATTATCTGTATTTAGTTTTCAGCTTGTTATTTCACCACTTTTTACAACAATTACATCACACAGGACTTGTTTCCTCGAAGAAATGGGCAGAGGTGTTCCTATAGTACACCCAAATTTCGCCAGTGTATGTTTAAGTCCCATATAATAGGGGGCGAGCCTATTACCATCAACTGGGCACAAATCCAGACTCCGGACCTGCTACTGAGAAATTCCAGATATAAAAATCCAATAATACTTTACCCAACCCGGGAATCGAACCCAGGACCTCATGCTCAGCAGTAGCGCTTACGACCGCTAGACCAACGAAGCAGTTTACAAAAATGATAACATTATTAAATTGTTATTGAAAAGTCATCGACGAAAATTGAGGTTATAAAATTATAACCTCAATAAATTGTCAAATGAAAATCCTCTTGGTGGTTAAATGTTATCATTTAAGCGTCAATATTAGTATTAGAGTTTAAAATCATTCAACTAATCAAATCAAAGCATTCAATATGTAAATGGCACTACAAATTGACGTTTACAGGTACGTAATCTAATTTTCTGGTCCATTTGTTTACATTTTCATCAGATACTTTTGGAATAAACCATAGGAAGGAACACACCAATATAAACATTGATAACAAACGCAGAGTACAGGAAACGTAGCTCTGAACAGTAACATTTTGACAAAACTGGGTCAGACAGCCCGGAGCGCTCTGGCCAATGATCATTAAAATTCCATGAGTACTCTGCCTAACCCTGACGTCATGCGCTTCATTTTACCCATTCCCAGAGATTTCAGAATCACAGTTGTATTTGTTATGATAATAATACAACTAGCACTTTTTGTGAAAATTAAAATGGACGTCAAATACCAGCCGATCTATTCTGTAATAAAATATATGTAAAAAGCTTTTTAAAAATAAGCTTTTAGGGCGAATTTGATCGAACTTTTATACTTAGTATAAGTCAATCAATCAATCTGCCTAGCCTTTTCCCAACTATGTTGGGGTCGGTTTCCAGTCTAACCGGGAGTAGCTAAATACCATTATTTTACATGGAGCGACTGCCTATCTGACCTCTACAACCCATTAACTGGGTAATAGGATACCCCTTGGTAAGACTGATTGTCATTTCGGGCTTCTGACGACCCGTAACGACCGTCAAAGATCCACGAATGACAGCCGGGACCAACGGCTTAACGTGCTTTCCGAGGCACGGAGGAGTCTCGGTATGTAAAGATGGTCACCCATCCACGGACCAACCCCGGCAAGCGTAGCTTAACCTGATGGATCGACCCGTGCGGCTGTTATTACTTAGCCACGAGCTCCTCTTAGCCACTTGTCTAGCAATTTTTTTAATTCTACGGTTTTCCCAAACTAAAACTGTCAGACGTCGATTTTAATCCTCGGATAAAAGATATCTGAATTTGAGTGAACTAAAAAGTAGTAAGTACCTACTAAACAAAGCTTACGTAGGTAAACTTAGAACTTTAATATTTTCTTAAGGCGTGTTACGTTTTTCTTACACCCTCAAGCTTTTAAGAAATTATTAAAGTTTTATTTACCAGATTTATACGAAGTTTTATTTACCAGATTACTTACAACTTACATACTTTATCTACCAGACTTAACAATTGCCTAGATCACATTCTGCTGAAGTCTACACTACCTGCCACATCTTTGGTCATTGAGACATATATCACAGATCATACACCAGTGACGCTTTCTTTAGAACACGTATATCCAAAACATAAGTTTAATTAATTTTAAAATTTATTAAATTTAATGTTAATGTATGAGTGTTTTGGTAATGTGAGTCAATGATACTCGAAATATAATTATTTTATTATTTATTTTTATATAGCTCACATAGAACTCTTTGCCGGTCTACAGAGCTGCAGGAAGTCAGTCGCAAATTGTTTTCTTCAGCGGGCTCTTTGAGGCGTCTTGGTTTTTCCTTCCTATTACTACCAAAATGGCGTTAGCACACTCTCTCACATCTCTGTTGAAGATTATATGGTCATTATAACCATATAATGACCATATAATCTTCAACAGATATGTGAGAGAGTGTTAACGCACACAATTGACCACAATTGTGTGCGTTAACACAATTTATGCGGTCCACTTCGAGGAGCGCGAACCTTACCTTCCTAATTTATACATCAATGATGATGAGGTAGGGATGTCAATCTGGACCATTGTCCAGAATCTTGCGAATTTGGTTCAAGTTGAAATATATGAGGTTCTAATTTACTTCTAACAATGTTCTGCTATTTCAAATAGCATTGCTAGAAGTAAATTAGAACCTCATATATTTCAACTTGAACCAAATTCGCAAGACAATTCTCCACAATTCCACATCACTATTTGGTTGCCATTATTATTGTGATCCTGAAATAATATTGGGTATAACAAGTACCTATATTTTGTTTCACCAAAATCGTCACCGAGATTGGGATGTTACGGCCTGAGGCGGTATTTACTCTGCAAAGGGACTCTTGGCACACACTACAGTGGCCAGGATAATTATCATCGGGGTTACATAACCATGCTAATATTATAAATTCGAAAGTCACTCTGTCTGTCTGTATGGTACCTTTTCACGCCTAAACCACTGAACGGATTTTGATAAAATTTGGCAAGGCGATAGATGACATTCTGAGGACGCACATAGGCTACTTTTTGTCTCAAAACTAATCTACAGGGGGTGATGGTGGGAAAAATGTTGAGTTTACATACAAGCTTTGATATTTTTGATGACATTACTGACTGTGAATGTGAGTACCATGCAAGCTAGGTTGAAAGCATAATATATAATGATAATAGGTCTTTACCTATGAAATTGCCGTTTTGTATGAAAAAATTTAAACGAATTTTTTTCATGCATTTTTTATTTGTATTAATCGAAGTAATCACCCATGCAATCAATGCATCTTTGCCAACGCAGTGGCAGTTTATTGATGCCCTTCTTAAAGAAATCAGCTGGACGGGAGGCAACAAATTCTTCAAAGGCATTTTGTACTGCCTCTCGGGTATTGAATTTTTTTCCCGCCAAGAAGTTATCCAAATTCTGGAAAAAGTAGTAGTCTGTAGGCGCAAGGTCTGGTGAGTAGGGCGGATGACGGAGAGCTTCCAACCCCAGTTCTTGCAACTTGGAGACCGTCTGCTGTGCAGTATGAGGTCGCGCGTTGTCGTGCAGGAGCAGCGGAGACGAGCGATTGACCAATGCTGGTTGGAGATGTGCCAGCTTCTCCATCATTGTGTTCAGTTCTTCACAGTACACATCTGAAGTAATGCTCACCCCGTTTGGTAAGAAGCTGTGATGAATCACACCGGCGCTAGACCACCAAACAGTGACCATCACTTTTCTAGGGGTAAGTTTTCGTTTAGGCCATTGTTTAGGTGCTGAACCAGGATCCAACCAACTTGCTGAGCGCTTGCGGTTATCAAACAGAATCCATTTTTCATCGCAGGTAACAATGCGGTTCAAAATTCCTTCATTTGTGTGTCTGTTGAGCAGTGCAAGGCACGTCTCGACGCGTACTTCGCGCTGGCGATCATTGAGTTCGTGGGGCACCCATTTGTCAAGCTTTTTTACCTTGCCAATTTGACGCAAATGGACCAATATTGTTTTGACGCTAACGTCGAAAGCTGCTGCTAATTCAGCCGTAGATTGTGTATCATCAGCTTCCACAATCGCCTTTAATTCGTCATTGTCGACCAAAGTCTTCGGACGACCGCGAGGTTCATTTTTCAGGTCGAAATTTCCAGAACAGAAGCGAGCAAACCAATAACAAGTGGTGCGTTGGTTTGTAGTGTTAGCTCCGTAAACGTCGTTGATGTTGCGTGCCGCTTGTGCCGCGTTGCTGCCACGACGGTACTCATATTCCATAATTACTCGAATTTTTAACGTATCCATGATGACGAAAAAGATTGAAATGCGATGAAAATGTATCACTAATCAATAAACAAATGACTACTTTTGGAAAAAAAAATCCATGTTTTTAAAATAAAATTAATTTGAAATTAGAATTCTTAGCCAAACAAAAATTATTTTGATTTGAAATGGCCAGTACTGCAGAACGGCAATTTCATAGGTAAAGACCTAATATAATGCATAACTGTCTGGCGATATTGAGTATTTTGTATAAGGCCTATGCAAATGTCCTGCAGATCTGGAAACGTGGTGTGACGAGACGATGAGCAGAATGGCTCCCTTAAATAGGGTTGAGCTACACGATAACTGTTGCATGGCTCTTTCTTCAAAAGGCCCTTCCATACATGGCCCTGCATTGTTAGATTCACATAGAATCCTAATAAAATAATATGGACTTTAAAAAAGTCCTCTGAGTTAATTTCGACATTTCTTCTCAGGGATCAGTCAGCTAGGAAATGCTATCTAGTTTTGAAATATTGACATGTAAAAGATCTACTTAGAAAAATAATCATTTCATTTCATAGCACGCAAATCCATCGATCAACAAAGAAAAAAAAAACTTTGTTTGTATGGTGGCCGTTTTTACACTATCACCCATTTCAAGCTCGTTCTCGATTTTATACAAATATTGAACAGTTGAGTGGTTTGCAGCACGATCCCTAAAGTGTATTTTACAAGCAATCGACCCGGCTTCGCCTGTGCTACTATTGATAAAACTATTTTAGAACTATTATTTTTTATCGAACGCTTGCTGGGGTTCACTTTATTTTCAAACAAGGTAATATTCACCTATCAACTAGACAGTCTTTAAGTAATAATAATATGTAATGTATAATATTACATACAATATTTCCTAGAAGCCGACGACATGGAGATGCATCGACATCTGGTCGCGGTGGACAAGAGCCTCACCCGCTTTCTCTCTCCGCTCACTCTCCTTGGCTAAAGAGAACTGACGCAAGCCTGTAGTGCTTGACACGATCGCAGGGAGGTACCTATGCAGAGTAAGGAGCTTCACGGATGCTTTTTCTGGGCCCTACATGGACCCGATGTAGATATGCTAGCGTCACCGGAGATTTACTGTGAAGGACGGACGGCACGGTTGACCTGTCAGGCATTCTACCGTCCGGGGGAATCAATCCGACACATTATCTCCGGGTATTCTCGTCTATAACTAACGAAGAGTCATTGTATAGACAACCTTGTAACCAGGATTATACATTAGCAATTTGCTCTGAAATACTGCCTTCGAATCGGAAGTGCCGTACTACAGGTATGTGCCCGACCCAGTTCTCGATAGTGGCAATATCTCATTCAGGACTATTATTATTGCCAATAAGCCTGATATAGTAGTGGTAGACTAGAGCGGCGCGCAATGATTATTGATATAACGGTCGCGCATGACGGGAACGTCGTAAAAGCCGAGAAAGATAAACAAATCAAGTACCTATCTTGAACTGGCTCGCGAGGTTTTCGACATGTGGGATGTGGACTCGGCGATCATTGTGCCAAGAGCCTCGACCAATACCTGAGGAGGATCACTTCTGGACACGGCTCGCATTGTTAGTAGGTTCCTCTCTATACAGGATATGTTTTTAAGCAGTGCGCAAATTTTCACATTGTGTTCTACTCATGAATATGAACAACTTTCACTATAGGACTAACTCTGAAATCGCGAAAAAAAAAATAAAAAAAACCGAGCCGTTGCCGGCGAGGTTTTCAATAGTATCACACAAGTGTTTATATACCTAGTTATTTACAGTGTCATACACTACTTTATCTATTCTCATACGTTGCGATTGAATCTAAATAATATTTTCCCCACTAAATTCAGTACAACAAAACATATGAATGGCGCCAAAACCTAGTACAACACCGCCAATGCGATAAAGAGGGCGCTGCCACAGCCAAGTAAAAATTAGAATCAAAACTTTTTTGTAATGCTTTATAATATACGGTAAGTGTGATTTTTTAAAATTATTAATAATTGTCTATGATTATTAATAATTACGCGACGAATTGAGAACCTCCTCCTTTTTTTATGTCGGTTAATAAAAATAGCCCACCCCGCACATTAAAAATCTGCCTAGCCTTTTCGCAACTATGTTGGGGTCGGCTTCCAGTCTAACCGGATGCAGCTGAATACCAGTATTTTACATGGAGCGACTGCCTATCTGACCTCCACAACCCATTAACTGGGTATACGATACCTCTTGGTAAGACTGGTTGTCAGACTGTCAAAGATCCACGAATGATAGCCGGGACCAACGGCTTAACGTGCTTTCCGAGGCACGGAGGAGTCTCGATATGTAAAGATGGTCACCCATTTACGGACAACCCCGGCAAGCGTAGCTTAACCTGATGGATCGACCCGTGCGGCTGTTATTACTTAGCCACGAGCTCCTTTGCCCCGCACATTAGTTCCATTAAAAAGAAATTGATGGAAACTCCTTGGTCATATTTTCTTCTTGGATTTGCCCTGTAACGTAATGGTAGAAAAATTGTTTTATAACATTATTTTGTTACAGATTGTTGAGAGAGCCTTTTTCACCACCTATGATTAAGTTATAAAACAATGCATAATGAGAACGGGACTTGTTGCGATATTATTTATTTATTGTTTCCTTTATTCATTCATATACATGCTAGTGGCTAAGTAATAACAGCCGCACGGGTCGATCGACTAGGTTAAGCTACGCTTGCCGGGGTTGTCCGTGGATGGGTGACCATCTTTACATACCGAGACTCCTCCGTGCCTCGGATAGCACGTTAAGCCGTTGGTCCCGGCTGTCATTCGTGGATCTTTGACAGTCGTTACGGGTCGTCAGAAGCCCGAAAGTCTGACAATCAGTCTTACCAAGGGGTATCGTATTACCCAGTTACTGGATGTGGAGGTCAGTCGCTCCATGTAAAATACTGGTATTCAGCTGCATCCGGTTAGACTGGAAGCCGACCCCAACATAGTTGGGAAAAGGCTAGGCAGATGATGGTGATTCATTCATATACATATTATTTACATTTTTAAATATTTTTATAATAACATAAAATAAAATAAAACATTCAAAAATATTAAAAATAGTAGCCCACCGGTATCGGGAACAGGGTTCAAGCTACCGGTGGTCAGGGCTCTATAGAGAGGAACCTCCTCACTATGCGTGCCGTGTCCAGGAGTACTGCTTTCTGAATCAAGCCCTTGACTCAGCCGGCAAAGAGAGCCTCCTGAGGTGTTGGTCGAGACTCTCCGCTATTAGGCCATTAACCGTAACGATTATCGGTACAATGATTGCAGAGTCCACGTCCCGCATGTCGACAACCTTGTGTGCTGAAGTCAAGATACTTTAACTAGTAGATAGTTTTTCACTTGGATTAACACCTAGGATACTTCTTATCTCGATATTCCTACGGGTTCGAGACTTACGCGAGTGAAACCGCGGGGCGCTGGTAGTATAAAACAAAGCCTTTGAATATTCTTCATTCTTGCACTTGCCGTATGCCCAGGAGATTGTCTGACCTCCAAATAGTGTCCTTTCAGTTCCCAGAACTATGTAGAAATAAGTTAGAGGATTTATTGGTTATAGTGTCCCAAAAGAGACTGGATACTTTGATAGCTTGTGGCTGAAAGTCGTTGACCTATTTTCCTTTGCTGCCTCTAATAAAAATTCCTCAGGTCATCTGAGCAAAAACAAAATCATTTTTAAAACCGGCCAAGTGCGTGTCAGACCACGCACAATGAAGGGTTCCGTAGTTGCAATGAGTTTATCCCAAGAACAAACTTAACTTTGTAGTGACCAGAGGGCTGGCTCGTTCTTTGGCCAAAGAATTAGCATTGCCATTCAACGTGGCAATGCTGCCAGTCTTCTGGGCACGTTTCCGGATGACATCGATGCGGACGAGTACTTCGACGCCTAAGTGACCTTTTGTTTTGTATTTATTTGTATAGTTAGTTAGTTAGTCTTTTACAATAATAATTGAATTAAATTTTATACTTTGTAGTTGAAAAAATGTTCTCCCATACATTGATACAAGTACGTCATAGTCTCCAACTGCAAATGTAAGTTTGTAAGCGCAAAAAAAAATATTATAACTACAAATTGACGATTTTCGGACTGCCAGTTTTTTTTTTTAGGTTTTGATTTATTTACGAGTATTAAAATATGTCGCACAAATAGCCGTATTTTTTGATTGCGTCGATTTAGAAGCTTGACTTTTTAGAGCTCCAAGGGACCATAATTATACTGCTTATACGAGTACTTACAGTATGTATAGTATTTGATACTAATTTCAACTTGATACTATTCACTCGTTCCTGGGAAAAAGGGCCTTGAGAGACTGGCAGACAGTCAGATGTACAACGAAGTGATCCTACAAAAGCTTTTGTACAAAAAAAATACAACCGACTTCCAAAAACAACACTACAAAGTCAAAAATAACTTTGATTTCGGAAGTCGGTGTTTGGTTAAATGTATTTTCGTTTTTGCCACTGACTTCCGAAATTAAAGTTATTATTGACTTTGTAGTGTTGTTTTTGGAAGTCGGTTGTATTTTTTTGTAAAAAAGTTTTCTTTTTTTTACACTTTTTAGTTGTGGTATCTACCCCATACAAATTCTAATACCACTACCTGCAAAAGAAACTAGAACATCATCCACATAAAACGTGAGGAAAAATACGTATTATTGAAGCTAACTCAAAAACTACCCATGCAAAATTAATACATTTTATATGGGACCAACTTTGAGGTATACCCACTCGAACAAAACAAAAATTTTTAAAATCGGACGACTCTGTAAAAAGTTATGCGTAGTCATACATAAAAAAATATATATTTACATGTCGAATTGAGAACCTCCTCCTTTTTTTCATCGGTTAAAAAGGGTTCCGTTTTTCCCTATGAGGTAAGGAACCGTAAAAAAATTAAAGTAGCCCTTTTTAAAAATGAAAACTACGAATGAATGAAAACTAAACTACTACTATAAAGAAGTACGGCCAATAAAGGAAAGAAAAAGGTTGGGAGCTCAGAAGGGCAAATTGGTAAATGCTATACAATTTATGACAGACTGAGACAGCGATGAGATTGGAACGTTGTTAAAAGTACGGGAATTGCCTCGTCATTAGGTACTACTATTATTAGAGCCCCGTCTGCTAATCTTGAATTATGTTACAGACTTCTTTGGATGATTCTTACTCAGAAGGTGTAATTATCTGCCTAGCCTTTTCCTAACTATGTTGCTTGGGACCAACTTCCAGTCTAATCGGATGCAGCTGAATACCAGTACTTTACATGGAAGCAATTGCCTCTCTGACCTCCACAAACCAGATACTGGTTATTACCCTTGGTAAGACTGGTTGTCAGGCTTTCGGGCTTCCGACGGCCCGTAACGACTGTCAAAGATCCGAGAGGTCTTGGTATGTATAGACGATCCACGGATCAACCGCGAAAAGCGTATCATAACCTGATCGATCGACTCTTGCGGCTGTTATATGGATTATATTATTATGGATCACAAGAGAGTGGCGTAAAGTACCTACTTGTGATTGTTTTGAAATGCAATAAGATAGCCCGCGAAATTAAAATTTTCTTACGTTTTTTTGCAATTTTCTGATCAGTGTCAGGTCGTATGTTGATTAAAATATGATTCGCGGCCGTAACTAACATGGCTTTACAGAATTGTAATCATTATAATCCGCAATACAACTGCATAAGTTGACCTCAAATCTAGCGATTTCATGAAATCATGAGGTTTGAGGTCAATTCTAACTTAAAATTATAATTGCCGTTGTTGATCTTTTTTGGCGAAAGTGAAATAAGTAGTAAAGATTTCGTTGCGTAATTAGCGTAGCACCTCCAATTACAGGTTTTAAAAAAACATAGTTGACGTATCCAGAAAAACAACCTCTCTGCAGAAATAATTAGGCCGGTAGATGAAGCCTTCAGGCATTTTGTAGCTAAATTACAAACTATAGTGTACAAAATTTCGTTTTAATTAAACATTTCTCACCAAGCGTGAAAGTTCTCATGTAACTTTTGTTTAATACCAATAAAAGATTTATGAATTGGTAAATTCTATTTCGAACGTTTAATTCTGAACCTTTCCTTTTATTTGCATAACTTTATAAGTTAAACTTTGTGAGAGAAAATAAATAGACTTTATAAATTGCGGTCCTTTAAGCAAATTACTTTCTAGGAATTTAACCTTGGAAGTTAATTAATATGGTATTTAGAAGTAGGTACCTTCACGTTATTTCTTTTTGTTACTTTAATGTCTCGGTACCTATCTACAAGCTAGGCGTACAAGCGTCAGCAGAGTCGAAGGATACCACATAAGTAAGGACCACCGTAAGGAGGGTCCTGCGGGTGGCGAAACTGAGGCTGTGTCGTCGCTCAAGCAGTCAGGAACGGTTTCGTTTTAAATACCTAAAAAACTATTTGTTTCGGTTACGTTCGAACTACGAAAATCTTTATTCCGTCAGTCGCAAATACGAATTTCAAAATACCGTTTTTCATAATTCCGAATGGTTCAAAGTTCCTAATGTAACAACCCCGATTATCATTCATCCTATTTTTATAATTCCAAAATTTCAATATTCCTAACCAAAATACCGAATTTCAATAGATCGAATAACAAAAAGTCCGCCTTGATAATTCGAAACATCAAAAATACGAATTCCTATTATTAAAATACCGATGAATAGAATTCCGAAATAATCCTCCCTATTCCTACACACTTTAATGGTCACAGTTTTATCATAACCTAACCCAAGTGAGTCACCTAATAGAGGGTATCGGGCGCTAGGCAGGTGCTGCCGCGCCACGCTCGCTTCGCTCGCTCGCCTTCGTGCTTTAATGGTCACAGTTCTAACCTAACCCAGATGATTCACCAACAACAGAGGGGATTTGGCGCTCGGCGGCCGCTACCGCAGCACGCTCGCTACGCTCGCGCTTTAATGGTCGCAGTTCTAACCTAACCTAACCCAAATGACGTCGACCGTTTAGGATTAAGGTTTTCGTCATCAGATCGACGGAGCCCCGCTGCGCGGGGCTCCTATTTCTGCCTGCAGGGTTTAAAGAAACTTAACCAAACCGAACCTCGAGGTGCCCCTGACGTCGATCGTCTAGGGTTAGGGTTTTCTTCAGCAGGTCGACAGAGCCGCGCTGGGCGGGGTTCCTATTTCTGTCTGCCGGGTTTAAAGGAACCTAACCAAACCAAATCTCGGGGTGCCCGTGATGTCGACCGTTTAGCGTTAGGATTTTTTTAGGTTCGGAATAATCAGAAGTAACTGAATATTATACTAATTGAATCAGAATCAGAATTCTAATTTTAGCAGTTTATTCGAAGTATTGAAAATCGGAATGTCGTTTTTCGGACCGAGAACCCATCGAGCATGTGATTCTTCAAACGTATGAAAATTGGAAAACAAATATCGCATTTACGACTTTCGATACAATAAATTTCGTGATTTTTAATACGTAATAGACATTATAATTCTTAGGTATTATGAAATTCGGACTTAAAATCGGAACATCGAAATTCGGAATAAAATCTTTCGGAGTATGTGGGTGTTCCCTTTTGAAGAAGAACAAAATTTATATCGTTCTCGAATAATCGTTTTTACTTGCGTTTTTTGCAAGTTGCAGGTCGGTTTTAGATTGTATCTTGATCAAAATATGATTCGCGACTACAAATATGTACTTAGGTTAAATACCTGCATATTTGTAACCCTAATAATCATCAACATAAATCTCTCTTAGTTAGATTTGTTCTAAATGTCATGATTTCTGAAATTAAGCTTAAAGAGAACAAATCTAACTTTATAAACCAGTTTTTGGAAACGTTCTCCTTTCGTTTTCTGTACAAAATATTGTAGAAAGAACCGTTAGAAATGTTTTAAAAACCTTATTTATTTATTAAAACGTTTCCGAGCCCTGGTCAGGACCAAAGAGGTGTCATGCAGTGTTCCATGCGCGCCTTTATGAGAGGACGTGCGGTCGTGGGATCGGCCGTACTTGGTGATGGGGCCCGCTAGGCATGGTGGACTGTTACCAGTCGGGGGTGCGGCGAATGTACGTAGGTAAAGAAAGAAAGAAAGAAAAATATTTTATTTGGGACACGCACAGGAAATACAGTTAAAAAAGAGCATATAAAAGTAACAAAATAAACATTAAAAAACAAAAAACAAAAAAAAAGAAATCAGACTAAAAAAAAGAGACCTGTGCGAGGCCAAAAAGGCTCCCATCTCAGCATAAGGCTGCGATATTTAAAAAATAAATACCGCAACGCTGGTATTCTGATAGGTACAAGTATCTCCCGGGCCCTCGGCTTTAGGTAGTAGAACAGTGGGGTTTTAGTTGGTAGAAGTCCGACATAACCCTCCGTTCTCCCCAGACGGAGGGTATCCAAGAGGATTTCCAACGAAAAAAAAATAGCTATTCCAGGATCTATTGGCGCGTGGTCGAAATTGGAACTAACGCCTCCAACGTGTTTTTTCAATACATTTCACAACAAAATCGCACAATTGTTTACCAACAGCGCCATCCTGACAACGTCATTCGACCGCCAAAGCTTATTGTAGCACTTTATGCTCGGTTTTGAACTACTTACTCAAAGTCATTTTGTCGTAATAATGTGCTACAGTGGCAAACTCAAACAGAGGCAACAATTTTGAACTTTCTTTTCATTTATAAACAAAGTAAGTCTGGAGCTTCATGCACTCGCGACGAAACGGGATGCGTACATGCCTTATCTCGTTTCGGCGAGAGATAATGGGATGAAATTTTGTTGCGCCCGCTTTTTATCCCAGCTGGTGTGTTTTTAGAAACTTACTGCTACTTATAAATTTTAATACTTACGTATTTTTGCGCGAATATGCTTGTTTATTTTTGTTGACACACTCGTTGCATAGACACATGAACAAATGATTTGGAGCTACCGGTTTATAATGGTCCTTAGACCAGCATCCTAATTGCGTAACACACTCCATCTGCCTAGTCTTTTTCCACTATATTGGGGTCAGCTTCCAGTCAAACCGAATGCAGCTGAATACCAGTATTTTACTGGATAATACGATACCCCTTGGTAAGACTGGTTGTCAGATTTTCGGGCTACTGACGACCCGTAACGACTGTCAAAGTTCCACGAATGACAGCCGGGACCAACGGCTTAACGTGCTTTCCGAGCCACGGAGGAGTCTCGTTATTTAAAGATGGTCACCCATCCACGGACAACCCCGGCAAGCGAAGCTTAACCTGATGGATCAACCCGTGCGGCTGTTATTACTTAGCCACGAGCTCCTCTCTTAGCCAATGGGCATTGTTCATATTTTTTAATATGTTGTAATTGAAAAACCATTTCGAGGAATAGCGTTACTGATCATTACGAACTAATTAATCATGAAAAATATTTATATTTTATTGTTTTTCTTTGATAAAATACGATTGACCTTGTTTGCCCTTCAAATTACTTCAGCTTTGGCCGTACAGTTTTGTATCGTTGCCTCAAAATATAAAAAGTAAATGGCAAGTATTGTCTACAATCTGTCAAGTGTCAAATTATAATATAAACAAAACCTCATCGGTCTAATTACAAAACGAGGTTTTTCTTCTGTCATGGTTTAAACCATCGAGCCAGTTTATGTAATAAGAACCTAGCTGTGATAGAAATACAGTTCTTTATACAAAACTGACAATTTAGTCCGGTACTAAGTTGTCAGTTTTGTAAAACTGACAACTTAATGTGTCGGAATAAAGTTCGAAATTCAAAAAAGGGTCCATGGTTTAAACTTGAGTTTGAAGATGAACCTTGTTTTGTAATAAGACGGCATAAGTATAAAGTTTTTACAATTATTATTCCTGCGACTTGCCTCATATACTCGTAAATCTCATTACATTATGTCAACACTCGACAATATTTACTATATTGGAAGAGTTATGGAATACCTACAGGAAGCGCTTTGTTCCAACTTGCAGCAATAATAGTAATAATAATCCAAACAAAATTTTTGTTCGTATTAGAGAAGATTTGCGAGAAAAGTGGTGTCATGATGTAGGCGTGGAATATTGCAAGGTTTATACAATGTATTGTTGAAGATCACTTTGATGTAAGTATTTCAGAAACTTGCGCGAGTCGGCTTTAACAAAAGTATCGCTCATTGTGGTATTAACGTAGTCTTGCACCTTATAAACCACTTTGCGTTTAAAAGCTACCGTTTAGGTCAAAATTTCGAAAAATAAGTTGGAAATAGGTTAGGATAGGATTCGATTACGTATGACATCTATTGGCACTTTGACAGATTTGAGATGGATGACGTTGTGTTGACAGATTTAAATTTTTTATTATGTATTAGTGGGGCAACGGCACAATCTTTTGTGCCACTGATGACGTCACCTACCTTGAAAATTCAAAATATTTTAAAATTCAATATAAAAATAACTATTGAGCCAATCATCAAAATATTCAAATTAGTTTCTCAAAATGCTCTAAATTTTCAAAAAATTAAATAAAACCTAATGGTTAAAAATTTTAAACAATCCCCATTGCGTAATACACAATCGATCGGAATCTGAATAACTTTGAAGCAAATTTCTAATCCATTGCTGTTCGAAAAATTTGTCTTCTCAACACCGTAAATAACGCAATGAATGTTGTTGAACTGTCAAAATGAAACCCTTTCCGATTGATAGTGTGTTACGCAAAATTATGGTGCTGGGCCCTAAACCACAAAACTTTACATCTCTACAGTTCTAAAAAAATTTTAAATTGTACTTAGAAAAAATTGCGTAACACAGAAATTACAAAAAGGTATCAATCAATCAATCAACGAGTTACAATATTGTAGACTTATTGTCAAGCTACAATTTACATATTTGTAAGGTTTTGCCGTTAAAATTGTGTGGCTTAAGGGGGAAGCGCCAGGACAGCCCGCGAAATTCAAATTTTCTTACGTTTTTTGCAATTTGCAAGTCAGTATTAGGTTTTATGTTGATCAAAATTTGATTCGCGACCGTAACAAGTATGTATGTACAGAATTATAATCATTAAAGACATCAATACAACTCTTTAAGACCAGGTAATCCTGTTGAATGACTATTTCATGAAATCTTGACATTTGAGGATTGTACTAACTTAAGGAGTTGTATTACTGATTCTCATGATTATAATTCTGTAAATACATATTTGTTACGGTAGCGAATCATACTTTAATCAACATACACTGACAACAAACTGACTTACAAATTGCAAAAAACGTAAGAAAATTTGAATTTCGCGGGCTGTCCTGGCGCTTCCCCCTTAAGCTACGGTTTCTAGAAGAAATAACGGTCGCAGTGAAAATGAAAATGATGACAGCGGCAAAGATTTAAATCGTTAGATTCGCTCTAGCGCGTTAAAAGATAATCGCATTTCTGTTTCGTTTTACACCTCTGATACGCAATGACGCAGTGACTTTACTTGATTATCATGGAAACGCTGTTTAATAATGTGTGAGCTCACTCTTCTTATTATGGACACTTATTCTTGTGACTAAGTACGGTGAGGGCAAATCTAGTAATTTATCTTTGGGGGAGGGGGGGGGGGGGGGGGGGCGGTGTGGTGAAAATGACAGATTTTCATGACGGCCGTTTTCCTAGGAGACCATAGCTTTAGAGTTTTGTGGTACACGCACTTGTAAGATATAGGTTCTACTTGTAGTTTTGTGGTATAGAGCCCTAAAATAAATTATATTGTATCTTTCGTAGATCGACGTTGAACATGATGAACTTAGTGTCCTACAAAGTTTTTTTTGCTAAAAAAATCCCGTTCGATAGCTGACCCAGATGGTTTTCCGTTACATTCAATTGGCATTGTCTCCGATTTCGTACCGACCTCATATACCAGTGCTCGTTATTATCGAAAGGTATCGATATACCCAGTATTAGCGATTACTCTCTGGTATGATATGTACACACATCAGCAGGTCAAGTTACTACAAACTGGCAAATCTCATTCAAATTTGAACTTAACCTTCAACATTTTAAGGTTTCAAATAATTTACAGTTTGGTATAACCTGATGTGTGTTTTCTGTGTACTACGCGTGCGTGAGTCTCTTAGCGAGTGTTCTACCCGCCAAGCGAGCGTCCGTGAGCGAGTACTTTGATTGCTCTTGTCGCTGCCACAAACGCTGTCAAAGATCAACTACATATTAATATAATATTGTGGACCTATCTCTTTTACTTACACGAGACCTATATATCTTTTGTACGCTTCTTGCACGACGCTTTCTCGTCGGCGGTGGGAATGGGCCTTACTCACTGGATTGGTATCTACTTCTGACAGGTTCTCGATGCTGATTTGTGGTGGACCTACTGGCAAGTTTTACTGTACAATTATACAACTTGCTTCGTAGGAGCCATTACCTGCAGCAAGTTGTCTTGCTGGCCAAGAGTTAGCAATTTAAACTGTGTAAAACTGCTGCAAGTGCACTTCCGCAAGTAAGAATTGCTTGCGGATGTCATCTTCTGCGAGTTTTGTTGAACTTTGCTTTATGATTATAGTGAATCATAAAGCGAAATTTAAATTAGCACAAAGGGGAATTTTCTATTCTAACGATATTTCCAAATTGCAGCTCAGTGTCTGTGGGTGTGTTGATTAAAGTATGATTCGCAACCGTAACAAATATGTTTTTACAGAATAATTATAAACATTAGAATCAGTAATACATCTCCTTAAATGATGATGTATGATGTATGATCCTCAAATGCCAAGATTTCATGAAAATTAAACGTTCATTCAGTAGAGTATAATGTAGAGAGTTGTATTGATGATTTTAATGATTAAAATATTCTATATTATACAGATTTGTTAGGCGTCTGCCTCGAATTTCGCGTGCAGCGGGGCGGCGGCGGCGGCGGCGCGTTTCGCATTGTCCCGCCCCGCTTCCGCGCCGCTGTTTTCGAGGTCCGGTCCATTTGTTTTTACGCATAAAATCCTGCCGCTACCGCCCCGCTGCCCGCAAAATTTGAGGCAGAGGCCTCACGGTCGCGAATCATATTCAGATCAACATACAACCTTTTTTTGTATCGCGGAGAAATGCTCATGCATACTGCACTACCACGGGGAGATAGTGCAGTTATGTGGGACTCTAACCCACTAAAACTCCGAAGAACGTTAGTTACTCGGTAATAAACGAATAATAGCACAAAGTTTATCTATTCACTATGTATTTACATATTTTCTTTCTTGAAGGCAAGCCTGTGTAACCAATTTAAAGAAGAAAACATAATAACCCTCCTTTTTGGCTTTGGCGCAGTCGGGTAAAAAGGGTTATTGCCAAAGCTGTAATGAAATTGCAACCAATGCTACGCTTTGACTAATTTTAATTTCCAATTTCCAGAAAATACTTATGTGAAAGAGTGTGCTGAGAGCCATTCATGGAACCATTACATTAGTTTAGTCTATACACACGGCCTACACGCATTAATACTTACTTTTGTACGGAAAAACATAATTATCAAATTCTAATTTTAAAACGGCTAACTTAAATTAAATAAAAAGTTTTTTTTTCTTCATTTTTATTAATACCAAATTGATGTTAAAACCTCTTTGTTCTAAAAATATTGCTGTTCATTCCAAAATTGGTGTTCTATTTTTTATTCATTTGTTTTTTCTCACCATGCATTTCATTTTTAAATAACAAAATAACGCGTTCAAAGAATTTGTTTTTACTATAAATTGAATTTAAATGTTAAAACATAATTAGTTGGTGCTAAATGTCATAAAATGTCAAAGGACGTGGAGACAAAGCAGGTGTGTTATAATTTAATATACCTTGATTATTCCTTTCAAGTTATTTTTTCTCTGCATTTTGACGCTACAGAATAGTTCACATTACGCAATAATCGTTGGTCTAGTGGTCGCAAGCGTCTACTGCTGAGTCCTGGGTTCGATTTCCAGGGCGGACAAAGGGGCAGCTCGCCGTCCGGTAAGGACCAGGCCCGGGTCGACGGCGCGTTGTGTTCCACGCGCGCCTCAAAGAGATGTCAGCAGTGACGGGGTCAATTGGGCCGATGCCGCCGGGGTCGCGGGTAGTTCGAAAGAGATACCGTGGCCCTGGCACGGGCAGCTGAAGGAACATGGGTGGGTTTTAGTCAGTAAAAGTCTGACACGCCCTCCCGCTCTGCCCAGAGCGGGAGAAGTCATTTGATAATTTCCCATCCACAAAAAAAAAAAAAAAAAAAAGGGCGGACAAAGGGAATTACTCATTTTATTCTATCGGGAATCATATATTCCAAAATCTGATATCTTTCCATCACGAATTTCTCAGTAGCAACCCGAAGTCTGAATTTGTGCCCGGTTGATGGCAATAGGCTCGCCCCCTATTACATGGCTCAAACATAACTGGTAAAATATGTTTTTGTACACCTCTGCCTAACCCTTATGTTATATGTTATGTTATAACAAAGGGTAGGTATTAGATTAGGGTAAACCAGTTAGTTACCTATGATAAATCAATTAGAGAAACCCACTCGCAAGGTCACGTTTAGTTTAAAATATGATCAAGTTACGACATTTTATTTATTAAAAACATACCTACACAAATAACCCTTTTCCATTCAAATAAAGGACGTTTTTACAATATACCTATTGTTATTTATTAACCACGCTGTCATTTTTATGCTAAAATGTTTACGATAGGTACTGTTTATCACAAGCGAATGTATAAACTGCCGAGCATTAAAAATTCAGAAGTGCCAACATTAAAATAAATCATAAATTCTCATCCTTATTACGCTATGTCATGTTATGGTTATGTCAATGTTATGTTGGTTATGTCAATACGCGGTTATGTCATGTGGTGATGTTGGTAGTGAAGGGGGGTATTTTAGGGTACCTATTCATGTTTATAATGTTTAAGGTTTTCTGCGAATGCCATGCAATGTGAGATTTGTTACAGGTACTGCAATCTCGCAACATTCTGCGAGCCAACAAGCTCCTGGGCAGCTTCAAACTTGATGTGGCTACGGTGTGGGCCCAGCCTGGTATGTATCTTTTTAAATTTAAGAATAGAATATTCTTTATTATGTACACCAAATCAATTACAAAAAGAAATGTAGAAATTTTACATAAGGTGACTCAACGGGTGGTCTTATCGCTAAAAACCAAGTTGGAAAACACTTGTCGACAACAAATCTTTGTTTTGTCACTTGTCGTATCTAATGAGCTAGTTTTGTTAATTAAAGCCGATTTTTCAATCGTCAGATAACTTTTATTTGAAGAAAAAACGTGTGCGGTCAGGGAACCCCCGTCAGGAATGAAGTTCCTTCTCACTTCTTTTGATTTAAAACAAAAACAAAATTTTCGTAGCCGCCATCTTGGATTTACATTTTAACGTCACGATCGGCTTATGCACCGTCGAAAACCATGAATACGATATCCACGATGAAAAATTCGAAAAATTTCGCAGCCGCTATCTTGGATTTTTATTTTGACCAAGTTTTCACTTACTCTCTCTCTTCTTCTTCTTTCTTGCTATAATAGAAAGAGACAGAGAGGGAGAGAAAGTCGCATGGAGGTGGCATAACGCTTTTTTATTACGTGACGTAATGAGAAAGCTTTATGCCACCTCCATGCATGCAGCTTGCGGTAAGAGTTAAATCTGGTAGTAGGTGTCGATTTTTCCCATTTCTAACTCTTACAAACCGCGTTATAGAACTTCTTTCCAATAAATATTTATTTTCCGTACATAAGCTGCTAAACCACATTATGTATTCCTCAGATAAAAGCTGACGATTGAAATTGTCCCTCTAAATTTGAAATGTCCCTTTTTTTAGTTGTCCAAATGTAAACGTTGCAGGTGTTATGGGTTTCAAGATATCTAGGTCCAATTATTTCATATAATTACAATTTAGAGGTTAGAAAACCCCCTAATGATTTTTTTAGGTACTTACCTATCTATTTTCAAGTGATACACAAATTTCTCTCTTTCTCGAGATTTATTTTTTAAATGTCGAAGCATCATGCTGAGATATCCTTTCGCCTCGTACAGGAATTCGTTTTTTTTTTTTCTATGTTTGTGTTTTCATATTTAGTCTGTGACCTTCCTGTGCGATTCTCAATCAATGCTTTTTCTTTGTTTTTCTTTTCTTTCTTCTTGCGTACGATTTTTTTTTGCTCTGTTTTTTAGGCATGATTAAGGTCTAAACGCAGAGCAGTGGTGGCCATAGACTAATATATAAACATAACAGTGGTGACTTCCGACTTATACGACGTAATAAATAAATTACACAAGGTAAGCAGGCGCTTTACATTGTGTAATTATTTCATCACCACTGCTCTCAAAACGTTGAAGGAAAACATCGTGAAGAAACATCTCCTAGATTTAAAAATTCAGAGACATATGACATCCACCAATCCTCACAGGGCCCGCGTGGTGGATTACGGCCCACTCGCTCTCACAGAGAGGAGGCCAGGTGTGTCCCAGCAGTGGGAACATAACAGGCTGATTGTGAAGGTTTATGTACGACACAATAGTACAAAATTCTAATTGCTGTAGATAAGTTTAGTTAGTTTTCGGCCATTTTTATTTAGATATATCTTGTTGTGTCGCTTTCTATAAAACTTAGTTTTACGATCTACATTTCACGTTTACGGCCGCCCTCTGTCGGGTGGCTTTAAACCTACAGAGAAGCTTATTGTTTTCCATTGGATATCAAAGTCGCTACGTTACAGGGTATACTAAAGCCAACGAACGAGATAAATTTCATGCTTTAGGATTCAAAACTTTAACTTAATGGCGTATGGTTCAGTTTCCATTGCAACTAAAATTATTTCATGATGTTATCGATAGCTTGTTTCATGCAAAAATCAACTTATAAAACTTGAGTTTAAAGTTGATATTCGTATAAGTTATAATTTTATGTATTTATCTCGTATCGCTGGCCTGAGTGTAGGTATAGGTAGATATAAATATTGTTTACTTTAAATGATAGTAAGTTACCGGGCTTTATTTTACTTATCAAGCTTTAGAAAGACACTGTCATAGAGGCATTAATAACAAAGACAATATCCAATTTCATTCTCAAAATAATAATTTTTTGGTTGAAAAGCAAAAAAAAACAAAATAAACGTGCGGTCGGGTAGTTTTTTATTTTTTTTTTTTACCTGGGACTCGTCCTCGACAGCCGGTGGAACTTCGTGGAGCACTTCCAACGTTTGGCTCCCAGACTGGAGCGGGCCGGGGCTGCCTTGAAGCGGACTCCTGCCCAATCTGAGGGGTCCAAACGCCTCCTGCCGGAGGCTTTACGCGGGGGTCGTGCGGTCCATGGCCCTTTACGGGGCACCGATGTGGGCGCGTTCCATGAGGCTGCGATACCGCACTAGTCCGGGGATACCGCACGGTCTCCTGTGAGGCAGCGAGCCTCCTTGCCGGATTACCGCCATGGGATCTGGAGGCAAAAGTCCTCGCGCACGTGTGGGAGTGGCGCGAGGAGGCGAAACGCCGGGGCGTAACTCCGCTGCCGCGAGAAATCACGGTACTGCGGACAGAGCTCCGGCGGAATCTCATGGCGACATGGAGAGTGCGATTGTCGCAACCCAGCGCTGGGCACGCCACAATTGCGGCGATAAGTCCCCTCTTTGAGGAGTGGTTGGAGAGGCGCCACGGCGTCCTCACCTTCCGCCTGACGCAGGTCCTCACCGGACACGGTTGTTTCGGGAGGTTCCTGTTTCGGATAAGGCGGGAGGAAACGCCCGGGTGTCACCATTGTGTGGATCGCCCGGAGGACACGGTGGAGCATACAGTGGAGGTCTGCCCGGCTTGGGCGGAGCACCGCCGTGTTCTCACGGAGGCGATCGGCGGGTGGCGGCGATCTCTCGCGTCCAAACCTGGTCCAGGCTATGGTGCGAAGCGAGAGTGCATGGGAGGCCGTCATCTCTTGCTGCGAAGCAGTAATGCTCGCGAAGGAGGAGGCGGAACGCGCGAGGAAGAGGCAATAGCCGCGCCCTCGCGCCCCTAGCCGCCGCAGGAGACGCCCTGGGCGGCGGGAATCTATCGCTGATTCCCGGCCACCGTAGGCGCGGGCTTGCGGACGACGAGTAATGGGCAGCTCGCCGTCCGGTAAGGACCAGGCCCGGGTCGATGGCGCGTTGTGTTCCACGCGCGCCTCAGGGAGATGTCAGCAGTGACGGGGTCCAATAGGGCCGATGCCGCCGGGGTCGCGGGTAGTTCGAAAGAGATACCGTGGCCCTGGCACGGGCAACTGAAGGAACACGGGTGGGTTTTAGTCAGTAAAAGTCTGACACGCCCTCCCGCTCTGCCCAGAGCGGGAGAAGTCATTTGATGATTTCCCATCCACAAAAAAAAAGGGAACCACCGCCATGTCAGGAACTAAAATGGAAAGTTTTCCATACGTGACGATTTCTACCTGTCAAATCCTACCGCAAGCCGCCTTAAAGAAGTTCGTTCCAAAACAATGAAGTGTTTTAATTTTGACTCAAAAACAACCCAGGTACCCCAATTTCTCGGCGTCATATTATGTGAAAAGTAGCTCTAGTATCACTTTTTCGAGAATGCATCAAATTACCAATCACCTTGTATTATTATTGCTGTTATATAGAAAGGCCAAGGCTAGTCCCGGAGGGTTTAAACAACCGAATGATTTGAGGGTCGACGTAATGGGTTTTTGCAGCACCTGTCTGAGTGAGTTATATAGAATTTATGTCCTACACAGCCACAGGAGAGCAGTAGTAGGCAACTCGTCGTGTTAGTGTATGTCTCAGCCAACTGGTTTAATTAGCCGTTTTTAGTTAACCGTCTAGCCTTTGGAAGTACCTCGTGCTCGCCGGCTGCTGCCGCGGCACCGCTCGCTTCGCTCGCTCGGCTCGCGAGTGGTTGGTCACAGTTCCAACCTAACCTATTGATTGAATAGTTTAGTTAAAAGGGTAGGCGGGCTGCGACATATACCTACTTACAACCATTATGAGAGGAATTTTATTAACACTTGAGCTAACAAACAAACAACCAACTGGACATATCATTTTACAAATATCCATAAACCACTGAAATTAGCATTTTTATATAAAGCTTCACGTTAGTGTCAATTTCTAAATTGTAGATGATGTATTTATTAAAAGTGTAAATATTGCGTGTAAGCATTTTTAATGTAAGTAGGTCTAAGAAACAAAATATTTTGATTTTATTAAAGGGAGAATGGCTATTCCTAGAGTTACATAATTATATTTTATGTATAGGTACTACATGACACAAGTTACTGTGAGATACTTAAATAATTTCAGTTCGTGTCCTGCAATGAATATTTTAAATACTTATATGATTATCATGTTTTTTAATGTAAACAGTGGGGACCGATTTATTTATTGCACCTACTCGAGTTTAAATGTAAAACATAACTGGAGCAAAGAGGAGCTCGTGGCTAAGTAATAACAGCCGCACGGGTCGATCCAACAGGTTAAGCTACGCTTGCCGGGGTTGGTCAGTGGATGGGTGACCATCTTTACATACCGAGACTCCTCCGTGCCTCGGAAAGCACGTTAAGCCGTTGGTCCCGGCTGTCATTCGTGGATCTTTGACAGTCGTTACGGGTCGTCAGAAGCCCGAAAGTCTAACAACCAGTCTTACCAAGGGATATCGTATTACCCAGTTACTGGGTTGTGAAGGTCAGATAGGCAGTAGCTTCATGTAAAATAGTCAGTAGTAACATGTCTGGTATTCAGCTGCATCCGGTTAGACTGGAAGCCGATCCCATCATAGTTGGGAAAAGGCTTGGCAGATTGATTGAACTGGAGTAATGTTGGTGTACTTTAGATAGATACATCTCTGGCCAACCCTTCGGGGAAATAAGGCGTGATGTTACGTTACGTTTGTTTAAGGTGATATGTAAAATGCGAACTTAGGCGGGAATTACAGAGTGCGGGGCGGGAAAGTGACCGAGTCAATTAATTACTTCCACATGCGAAATAAAGAGAGAAAAAAATAAAAATTGTTTAAAAATAGATTAAGCTATCTATCAAGAATGTTTTCTGCCAGACTTTTCAATTACTTATTACGCAAACTTTTAATGAAATTGTGCAATGAAATTACTTACAGAGGCTCTTAGAATTACAGAAAAAAAAAATAAAAAAGTCTCTTTTATGAGATCTTTTCGGAATGAAATTCTATCCAGGAAATTTAACCCAATTGCGTTTTCCTTCAAACAGAGTATTAATCAAATAATCGATATAAACATTTAATATCCAAAAATTAAATCCATACATGCTGTAATAGTGAAATAAATGGTTTCGAAAAAGCCTCCAATTTATTTTGATCCCGCCATAAATCTAAAACATACCTACACAACATTGTAAATGTCTGGGAAATAAGAAATAAAACGATTACGTAACGGTCTGGAAAGTAATTCGGCTCATTATAAGTGTAAATTAAGGTATTCAGCCAACGCCTAGAGATTCCATTACAAAGGCCAAGTTAAACCGGAATTTGTAAAAAATATACCTTTAATAAGAATTAAAACCGGCCAAGTGCGTGTCGTACCACGCACAATGAAGGGTTCCGTAGTTGGTTGACTATTACTCGTAAACTTGAAAAGCATACTTAGCTGTGACTAACTTCGTTATATGAAGAGCACAACATGAACAAAACAGAACATGATGAGTTTGTTGTGTAGTGTTGTTTTGTTGTTGTTGTGTTATGATGGGTGAATTTTTTCACCCATCCAAAACTAACCGTTTAGTCGGCAGGGGGGGGGGGGGGGCATACTTGGCTCTAAAAAAAATTAGCACTAAAGCTTAATATTTCAGAAGCGGTTCCCTAAATCGAAAAATTGTTTTCACAAACCCCCAATATTTTTGAAAGACCTATCCAACAACACCGCACACTATGGGGTAGACGAGAAAAAAAAACATCCCCACTTTACGTGTACAGAAGGTACCCTAAACAATTTTTTTTTTCATGATTTTATTTCACCAATTTGTCGGCGTAATAAATATGTATAACCATGCCAAATTATAGCTTTCTAGTACTAAGAGTCTCTGAGCTAAGCTGCGGACGGACAGACGGACGGGCATAGCGAATCTATAAGGGTTCGTTGTTGACTACGGAACCCTAAAAATCACAGCAAAGGGTAAATCTGGATTGTTGCTTCTCGCACTGCAGCTGTAGTCTCTATGGTGAAATTATAGCTTCTTATTATGCCAAAAAGTCTATATTGTTGTAGGTATGTAACAATATACCGTCAAATGGGGATACTTTGATATTACGGGTTTCCTTTGATAACAACTTTCGATTTATTAAAACTAATTTTATACGGTATGTGAATAAGGTTTTAATGGTGGGCTGGGCATTTTTATGGTAATAAAAACTTTTGATGCCACCAAAACTATAGCAAAAGTAAACCCGTAGACCACAGTAACCCCATTTTACGGGTAATGTAACAATGGGGCCTTGTGGCTAAGAAATAACAGCCGCACGGATCGATCGACCAAGTTAAGCTACACTTGCCGTGGTTGTACCGTGAATGGGTGACCATCTTTACATATCAAGACCTCTCCGTGCGTCGGAAAGTCCCGGCTACCATGCGTGGATCTTTGACAGTCGTTACGGGTCGTCAGAAACTCGATAGTCCGACAACCATCAGTCTTACCAAGGGGTATCACCCAGTAACAGGGTTATGGAGGTAGAATACTGGTATTTATTTATTTAATACTTCAAGCACACAAATGTACAGAGGCGGACTTAATGCCATGGGCATTTTCTACCAGTCAACCTTTGGGTGATGCAGAGACAAACAGTGGCAGGTGCAATGATGAAAAATTAAGGAATAAATATTTATTCAAATATATAGATACTCATATACAAACTATAAATATAATAATGTATACCTACCTAATTATATATAAATATAAGCACAAATAAATATACACTAATACACGAATAAACTAAAACAAATAAGACAAACAATGGGAAAAACATTACCGTTGTGATGATACTGCCAGCTTCTTGCGAATGTGCTCACGAACTTTAACTTTAAAGGATAATCGGTTGGTTACCATCCTGATTTCCTGAGGGAGCGCATTCCACAGAGAGATGGACTGAATGAAGAAAGAAGAGTGAATGTATTCAACTGGAAAGATGATGTTGTAGGTAACAAAACTCTTCCTGAGTTCCCTTTCAAAAATGGTAAAAACTGTCTTAACAAACTTTGCATGAACCTTTTAAACGTTTACCACCCCCACGTTTACTTACTACGGTATTATAAACGCTGTCAATGGTATAAAACACCTACCAACGTCTGTACCAATTGGAACTTAATCTTTGAGGATTATCCCACCGGTCTATAAATTGTTACATTATCAACATAGATTAAACCAGCTTTATCCTGGCCGCTAAAATTAAGGTCAGCCAGCGATTTCATAAATAAGCGTGTCCTAAGATAATGCGATTACAGGGTCATAGTTCCTGATCAGTAATCTGAACATTTGACAAATTATAAGTAAGTAAGTATTTAATAAATTTAAAAACTTTGTTAATATCTAATAAGAATGGCACCTACTGTTAGCGTTAGGCAGTTTGCATACTTAAAAAACTTTCCGAATCTTCGAATTTTCTTTCTTTCTTTTTTTTTCTTTATTTATTTGCGAATTCCATGAAAGTTGACAGAGAAACCGAGGCCGTTTACGAATTTCTCATATTTTACATTATACATCTTTAAATATTGCTCTGTCTCTGGATAGAACCAAATCAAGACAAGATCTAAAAAGTAATACATACCTACATTCCATAGATATATGAAAGAAGTTGTTTTTGTTTTTTATATTTCTATGCTACATTCCAAGCAGTGAAGTATAAACCACAACTAACAAACAATTTACAAATTAAACTGGTACAAACATGGTACAAAACAAACAATCTGGGCTCGTTGGTACTTACCTGAACAACAGGTAGGTATTATTACAGCTTGGCACACATTACATAAGCCATATAATTAAACCCAGCAAGTTGGGACTAAGCCCTGGCATGGGCCTTTAAATATTTATGAATTATGACTAACACAACGCACCTTCATTATTTATGAGCTACGAAGTCGAGCTAAGTATAAGTTGGTTTCACTGTATGATGGTATGCGCTGTTTGATTATTCTGTTTGACGTGTCTTCATCACACAGAAGCAAAAGGGAAATAATAAAGCTTCTGAAAAACAAATTAACTTCCAATGATCTGTGGTTGACTGTAATACTAAGCTGTGTTAAAATGAATTACCGAAAGATTCATACAAAATTAACCAAAATTAATTTTACATTAACAAACAAACATGAACTTATTCAAATTACAATTCTACGAAAAATAATCTGTACTTTCAAATATTAAACTAAATGTCCAAAAAAAAAACCAAATTTCCAAAAACAATACTAAGTTTCCTAAAACATTTGTTCTGCAAAAATAATCGTTTTCAGAAAGCAGGTTAATTTCTACTATTGGTTATAGAATAACTCTTTAACTCTCAATTTTAATGAAAATAACTACCCACCGGTCGGCCCGCGCGGGCGCTTAGTGCGTACTTCGACATCGGTTGCGTTCGGGTGCAGAGCGATAGGCGCGCTCCCATTCGACTTATCATTTCGTTCGTTCGTTTGTGAATAGGCAAATTAGTGTTTATTCCGAACCTGACCCGAAAATCCTAACCTTGCTAGGTTCGGTAAACCCTACAGACAGAATATTTTTTTTCGGTGCTTTTATTACTACCCGAAGCAAAATAGGTAAAAAAAAGGTAAGCTAAAAAAATATTTCAGTAACGTAGACTCTATCTAGTACAACTCTTTGACTAGGGCACTTTTGGCAGCTCTTAAGTCATGTTTTATATTTATGTTGCGTGTGACAAATGTATCAAATTCAGGCTTTTACGTGATAACTTCAAATGGCGCCAGTTTATAGATACCCTATACGGGTCTTAGAACCAGTTAATGTTTAGAAGTGGCAACTGTATACTACATTCCTCACACAGATAATGTGTTAGAAAGAAAAGCAAATAACCACAGAGTTGCAATAGCACATGTATGATAACATATTTTATAGCCTAACACTGCCTTATATAAATTGAAGATAATAAGATTGCCTTCACATGAGACTAGGAGCGCATTCAAGGCATTCAGTATCATTCTCACAAATTCTCAGGCTGCATAGTCAGGATTCCAGGTGAACCGTGAACACTTTTGAAGTAATACTGCACATATTAACCAATATAACATTGCATAGATGTGTGCTGGTGTGAGAACAGTGGTGGCCCAGAGAGCAGTGGAGGCGCAGTGGTAACGGCCCCAACTTACGAGTTGTAGGTCGTGGTTTCGAGCCCAGGCAGACGCTTTACTTTGTGTAAATAATTTCAACACCACTGCTCTCAAAACGGAGAAGAAAACATCGCGATGAAACCGGCATATCCTAGAACCAAAAATTCGAAGACATGTGACATGTACCAACCCGCACTGGGCCTGCGTTGCGGATTACAGCCCTCTCGAAGAGAGGAGGCCTGTGTCCCAGCAGTGGGAACATTATAGGCTGATTATGATAAGTTATTGTGTGCTGGTCCAAAGGGTTTCGGCGATATTACAAGTGCGACCGTGCGACGCAGTTGTATTGTGCGTGTCCCACCCCGAGAAAGAGACCACTTTTATCTCTACGAAGAATGGACACATCTCTTTCTATACAAAGTGACATTTCGTTTCTCCATTTTTGACCTTGCACCTTAGAAATCCTTCAACAATCTGTAATTCTGTCTTTAGTTTCTAACGACCTTTGCTAGGTCCTTTCTTATGTACACTCCTACCAACTTATCTGTGAAATAACGGAAATTGGAACTACGGCCGTCATGTTATTTTATTATTTTTATATAGGTATCATTGTTTTTAATTTGTAAAAACTGTAATTCTTATTAACCCGTCGCGCGCTAATTAGCAGACACAATTGAAATTCTATTGTTATCTGTACACATGGTGTGCAATCGACATTTTAAGAGTTACACGATTATGTCTAATGTGAAATTTCCTTCTTGAAAACTTACTCAATTTTGGGCACCATATATTAATTTAGCAACACTGAATCGACGGTGGCGTCCTCTTTCAGTTCACAGATAAGTTGGTAGGACTGTAGCCTATTTCGGAAGAAAGTTTTCTATCCCAATTGTCAGTTACAATTGTCTAGGGTCGTGAAGACAAATTGATTTTATAATCGCCATGCTAAATGCAGTAGAAAACTTTGTAACTGACGGTCGTAAAGTATATACGGTTATCTACAAAATCATGATTTTACAGGAGAGTGTTTTAAATGCAAAACTGTGATAACAAAGCTATCTTTTTCTATTTTACATCATTAAGTTAATCGGACATTACCAAGGAAATGGTTAAGACCAATGTATTACTGTAGAAAATACGGTAGATGTCTTTACTTTTACTTAACTCTTTTGTACGTGTTTGTTATTTTAGTAAAAATTGAGAATTTAACAGGAAAAAACTTAAAAAATATATAAAACAAAGTCGTGTTTGTTCGAACACTCTTATAACTCGAGAACGGCGGGACCGGTTTTCATGGTTTTTGATTTTTTGTATTTGTTGCCGTCCCGAATAGCAGAATAACTATTAAAAACATAGGAAAATTCACAAAAAAAAATATGAAGAAAATTAATTTTCTCATACATGAAATTTGGACAGGGCAACCGCGTCTGTCGGGAATCTTTCATTCCATTTAGAATTCCAAATTCAAATTAATTTTATAATCAGTTGTACATTTGTTTTACCGCCGTTCGATTTATTGAAATTTTGACAGGACAACGTCTTTCGGGTCAGCTAGTCCTATGATAAAACATAGAATTCCGAGTCGAATATGCAAAAAAGTGAATTTTGTAAAAAGTGCAGTTGACTCTTTCTGCTTTGCTGCCGTCGTACTGTCTACACGGAAACTTCATTTTGTCTATTCTTCCGTCGACAAAACCCGTTTCTATGGTGCTCATGCTACACGTGCAGGTGTAATATCCTAGTCTAGAGATTATTGCTTATCACATAATAGGCATTCATAAGACTATGTCATGTAATAAATACCAACTGTTATTTTTAGCAATGATAGATTTCTCCTAACACACGATGTCTGACCGCCTGACAACCCTCGTTCTCGTAATCCACAAATTTCATTCAGAGAAAATGATTGTAAGTACTCTTCGATCTTCCTTACAATTTTCCGAACAGTATAGACTTGGTCTACGATAGTGAAGCTTTTTCGAAACCCGGCTTGTTCTTCAACTCTTCAAGTCTCCTGCTGAGACGGTTCGTGACAACCATTGACAACAGCTTCTCTCAGAAGTGAAATGGGTCTATAGTTCTTTAGCAAGCTGCTCCACGCCTCAGGCGTTGTACCATCTTGGATGATCGGATTGAAGAGACTTCTAGGTCTCTCGAGGTACAGATTTTTAACATCAATGATTATCTTTACATGAGTTTTCAAGCCGAGACAAGGTAAAATGCGAAGTCTCATGTGGGTTCACAAGTCTATTAGGTATTAAATCCACATTCCCCAAATCAGTAAAAATATAAACAGCATATAATTTTATACATACTTTGATAGGCCACATACAATGATGTACAGTGGTAGGTATATAAACTGATGCCATCTTCCCATGGGGGTAGGCAGAACGCCAGCTGCTACGATCCTTACATACTCTTTTTGCTTAGTTTACGTCGTTCATACATCTGGCTACATGTCAATAATAATATATCGAACCATGCCCTTTTGAATAAAAAAATATCTGACTGACTGGAGAAAGGTTTAGATCCAAACAAACTCCAATACAACAGAAACATACAACGTACGTACGTAAATTGGTTTACCTAAAAACTGTACAATAGGTTTGCCGTATTACATGGGACTTTAATCAATCAATCTGCCTAGCCTTTTCCCAACTATGTTGGGGTCGGCTTCCAGTCGAACCGGATGCAGCTGAATACCAGTATTTTACATGAAGCGACTGCCTATCTGTCCTCCACAACCCGATAACTGGGTAATACGATATCAATTGGTAAGACTGGATGTCAGACTTTCGGGCTTCTGACGACCCGTAACGACTGTCAAAGATCCACGAATGACAGCCGGGACCAACGGCTTAACGTGCTTTCCGAGGCACGGAGGAGTCTCGGTATGTAAAGATGGTCACCCATCCACGGACCAACTCCGGCAAGCGTAGCTTAACCTGATAGATCGACCCGTGCGGCTGTTATTACTTAGCCACGAGCTCCTCTACATGGGACTTAAATATAACGGGATAAATGTGGGTGTATTAATTAATAGGTGTACTTCTGCCCGACCCCTAGGGTATTAAAGCCGTGATGTTATGTTATGTTCTGTGTAAACAAATAAAAATCCGAGGCGTTGAGGCGGTAACCACCCCGAAGCTTTCTTCTCCGAGCGGGATCAGCCCTCTCACGATCCCGCTTGGCAGCCTTCTTCTGAACCATCACGGTCTCACAAAAGGACTCCATTCTTCATCATCTCCAGTTCTTCGAATCCACCAGCGACCATCCTGGCGATTCAGAAGCCCATGCAGAACATTCTTCGAGCAGTGCTGTGCAGAATCCAAGCCGTCTCTGCAATGGTGGCAATTTGCCATGGCCTTTCGCCCAATCTTGTTCAGGTAGCCTACCGAAGCAACACGGCCGGCGGCCTACCTACATTATACATCCTTTGATACTGTTGTGGCTTAACTAAGTATTAATTACTTTAATATTGTTACAAAACCAACACCGAGGTTAACTCATCTGTATTTTAATTTAAAATTACAAAGAGAGATTGAATGTTAACATTTAAAACAACAGAAATAAAAACTGAAAATGTCAGTTGAAACGCGTTTTTATTTTGTAACACGTTCGAGCAGAATAAAGCTCTAGTTAAACTAAAGCGAATCTGGCGCGAGATGCGGGATGAAATCCGCTCGCTGCCGATGTGTCAACTAACTTGTACGGAGCTGTTAAAACTGCTCAAATAGTCGTGAAATATTAAATAGAGCAAAAATGTATGGGATAGAGTAGTGTTAGTATGTACTTTGAACGTACGCATACCAGCTAGCTCGTAAGCACTGGCTGCTAGCTTGTAGCTACTATAAAGCTACCTTTTACTGGGTACGTCTTTCACTGACTTGAATGTGCCTGGCTGTTGAGAGTATGTCATGCTCACTCAAATGTCTCGCTGGTAGTGGCGTGTGTGTTGGATCATTAAGTTCCCTTCAAAATGGTTGAGCTAAATGGTGCTGATCCATGCGTCATGTCACGTGCACGTCTTTCTACATTGTTCTCACATGTATACATATTTTCAACATGAACGATGTAACCAATTTTTTGTAAAAATATTTTGTTTTAAAAGAGTGTCCGTGGAGTTTCATGCCCGTTCTTCTCCATAGGGGCCTATTTCGCTTTGGAATGGGCAACTGTAATAGCTTCATCTTTCTGACTGACCGAGCCCTTGCCAATTCAAAAGTGCCTGTAATTGGTTTATTTGAAATAAATGCTTTGAGTTTGAGTTTGGGCCGACGGCCAATCAGGTGTCAGGTACCAAAGTTACGTAAAAATATTACTCACTTTTCTTAGTCTGACTGCTGATTTTAATGTATGTTTCACAGATTATTGTTAATAACTAATAATCAATTCCCATCGACGGTTTTTTCCGCTAGATGCTTTAAAACTCGCAAAAAATGACGTCATCTTACTTATATTTTGAGTCCTATTTTTTATATAATAATACTCGGGGAACTATTTCAATACTATTTGTAAGCAGCCAGATCAATCGTAGCGGTCAAACATCCCCCAGACACAGTTAATTGTGTCTGGGGGATGCCCAATCTCACATCTATTCATCCACTTTAATACATTATTATAAATGCGAAAGTAACTCGGCCTTTCGGTCTGTTACCTTTTACGCCTAAACCACAAAACTGATCGTTATGAAATTTGACAGATAGGTAAGTAGCAGGAACTTGGAAAAGGACATATACCTACGCTACTTTTCATCCTGGATATTTGTATTACAAATTATGAAATATGTAAATATAAACTCGAAGTATTTATTACAATTAAGCCATTTACAGGCACTTTTGAATTGTCAAAGGAGTCGGTCAGACCTGACCTGACTGACTGACCGACACACATCATGTGCTATGTAATCATATAATACAACGGTGATTGAGTTAAAACTGTGCAAAGATAGTCTTACAATCTTCAGCAGCTTCAATAGTTGTTAACGCCATTACTTTCTTTAGTTTTATATTTCATGCCTAATTACTGGCAACTCTAATTAATTAGTATCTGTGTAACATAAAGTTCCTTCCGCTTTCCTTCTCCCTTCCACAACCCTTATAATGCCTAAGTGAGAGCGAGAAGGAAGATCCGCAATGGCGTGCATACGCTGCCGCCAAGAAGATCCGCCAGTTCTCAATCAACATCGACGCCTGTTGGGTAAAATTAATCCCAAGTCGAAAAAGGACTCATATTTTCACCGCGAAGAACGAAGATTGCTATTGAACAGTGCAAGTGCGTGTATGTGTGTTGTGGAAAGTGCGGATTCTCGTCCGTACGTGATATCCTGGACGCGCCAGCCACGTGGCTAAGGAAACCCTTCTCGTCGTGTCGCCATAGCTCACCAGGCAGGTACCATCATCATTTTCCCACACCACCAAAACACCTACTTGTGTCACCGAACCGCCCCTCATACAGTCCACTAAGAAAATTTCGATTTTCACCCCAAGGCTTTAGGCCGCCGCAACATTTTTTGGTCCTTCGAGACGGATATCCGACATTTTTTGGTCCTTCGAGACGGATATCCGACATTTTTTGGTCCTACGATCACGGATATCCAACAGTTTTTGGTCCTACGATCACAGATATCCAACAGTTTTGGTCCCATGATCACGGATACCTATTTTTATTTATTCTCTTGATAACGGATATCAATATTATATCCGTATATCATCATCCCGCAACTATATTTCATTTCAATCTTCGTTCCTTATACTCTTATACTAAACCGCTTTCATTTATTCATTTATTACAGTACCTACTTGTCATTGCGTACATTCACAGGTATTTCGCATCCCGCTCAACTTAATATTTTAATATACGTAGGTAGAAGCAAAATCTACCGCTCGCTCGCTTCGCTATCGTTCGGTACTATATTCGTAGGTACCTACCAATCCCGCACCGCGCGCAACTCGTTGAAGTTTGTGATTTATTTTAGCTATTATAAAAACCTACAAAAATATCGAAAATGCCTAAGAAAGTGACCATTGATTCGGATGATCAGATAGAATCCGCGATTCAAATAGCACTGTCATGTCGTAATATGATTTTTGCCCGCATGCAAATCATTTACGATTTAATGGAAAAAATGAAGTCCGGTATGGAACCGGTAGAGAAGTTCTTGTGTGCGTGTGTCAATGTTGATGCGTTGCGCACCGAGTTCCTCGAGGCATTTAATAAATATAACTCGCTTCTTCTAAGACAAGACCCGGAAAATAATATTGATGATCAGTCGTGGATTAGTTTTGAGGAATTATATTGCTGCGTTAAATATAATTATTCAAATTACTCAAAATCATCAGCCACATCGGCTCCTACTTCTAGTGGTAGTGGTGTCAATAAGCAAACAGTTCGCTTACCTCCCATTGAAATTATGTCATTCGATGGCGATATTCGTAACTGGCCCCTGTTCTATGCTAATTTTAAAAGCACGGTACACGAAAATAATACATTGACTGATTCGGAGAAATTATATTATTTGATGGGGAAATTGAAAGATAAGGCTCAAACCGCGTTCTCAGGAGTTTGCCCTAATGGCGATAACTACCAATTAATTTTTAATTCACTCATAAACAAGTACGAAGACAAACGTATGTTGGCTTCTAGTTACCTTAATCGGATGTTTGAACATAAATCTTTTAATACCGCATCTATTCAAAATTTCGAATCCTTTTCTGATAATTTTGTTTCCGCCGCAAACGCATTAAAAAACCTTAAAATAAATGATTTATCAGATTTGATTTTTTTCCATGTCGCTATAAAAAAGGTTGATTCTGAAACCGCTCGACTTTTTGAAATGAACTCAAAAGACGAAATTCCTAAATTCGACAATTTAGTACAGTTCATTAAAAATCAATCTCGCATTTTACAAAATACTAAAGCTTTAAACAGCTTGAGTTTCACTCAGTCTAACAACAATCCTGTAAATAAAAAAACGTCTAAAACTCCGCAACCGCAATCTTACACTGTAATTGATAAATTCGCAAAATGTTTGTGTGATAGCTTTGTTCATAAACATTTATTTAAATGTCCTGCCTTTTCTAAAATGACACCAAGTGATCGTTTCAAATCGGTGAAGCAAAACGATGCATGTACTAACTGTTTAAGTATTAAACATAAGGCCAGAGTCTGTCAGTCTGAATCTAGATGTAAATCTTGTAAAAATAAACACCATACGCTTTTACACTTTAATCGCGAATCGCACGCGACTGTATTATCGAACGGTGTTGATGATACCGCACGTACACAATCGGGTTCAAACTCCACGGCTTCGAGCGAGCAAGATGCTCACGCCGCCGCCGTGCCGCTCGCCGCCACCGCTCAGAACGCCCCGCAATGTAATGCATCCATTGCTACGTCGATCTTTTACGACTCGAACTCCCGCGTATCAAAGCCGCAATGTAATACGAATACTACTATTTTGTTGTCAACCGCTACTGTAATAGTTCGAGATTCATTTGGTAAGGAGCATTTTATTCGCTGTCTATTAGACAGTGGCTCACAAATTAATTTCATTACCGCAGAATGTTGCAAACGATTAGGTTTGACTAGACATTCATCTGATACGCCTTCCGTTAAGGGTATCGGTGGTACGGAAAAATCCGTTAAGGGTTCCGTACAATTCGCTTTCTTTTCCCGTTTTAATCCGAACGTTACTTTTAACGTTAATTCGCTAGTTGTCGATGCAATCACCGATAATCTACCTACCGCTCCCGTAGATACTTCCGCCTTGCCTTACTTAAAAGGTTTACCGCTCGCCGACGAATCGTTTGGCAAACCCGGTCGCATCGATGTGTTGATCGGGGCTTCGCTTTTCCCGCATCTTATGCTGCCCCGCGTAGTTAGCAGCAACTCCTCCGCGCCGCCCGCCATGCAGACGGTACTCGGTTACGTCATCATGGGCACTGTGCCCGCGCTGCCTGTACGTCGTAATAAGCCTCCACAGTCTTGTTACTCACATATTTCGCAACCATCCGACAAAGACTCGTTAGAATTGGCGTTGAAAAAATTCTGGCAGGTCGATGAAGCTCCCGTCACTCTTTCGACGAGCAAATCGCTCGACGAACTTGAGTGCGAGTACTTTTATAATTCGACCACGGAACGCGATGGGGACACAGGTAGATACTCTGTAGCCCTACCGTTTCGCAGCGATGTGTTCTCATTGGGGAACTCACTCGATATCGCGAAAAAACGTTTTTTCTGCCTAGAAAAGAAATTAGAATCCGCACCCGAGTTACGTACTGCGTATGATGACGTCATTCGCGAATATATTGATAAAGGATATTTATCTCCTGCTCCGCTCGATAGTTCAGACAGTAGTTGTCCTGACTATGTAATTCCGCATCACGCAGTTGTACGTTTAGATAAGACAACAACAAAACTACGCTCCGTGTTAGACGCTAGTGCTAAAACGAGTACTGGATTATCTCTCAACGATATTTTACACAGTGGCCCGAATTTACAGGGTGACTTGTTTACTATAATTCTGAATTTTCGATTGTTCGCATTCGCGCTCTCGGCTGATTGCCGACAAATGTTCTTACAGATTGAAGTAAGAGAAAGCGATCGTCGCTTTCAACGCATCTTATATCGTTTTAGTCCAAACGATCCTCTGGTTCTATATCAGTTTAACCGTGTCTGTTTTGGTCTCAAGTCAAGTCCCTACCATGCGATCCGCACAGTACAACAGTTGGTTCAAGACGATGGTCATCACTTCCCGCGCGCCAGCGCTATCATCGCGGATTCGCTGTATATGGATGACGTAGTCTACAGCGTAAGCTCCGAATCACGTGCAGTCCAGGTTTCGCACGAACTGATTAAACTCTTTAGAGGAGGTCAGTTCGTGTTGGTCAAGTGGACCAGCAACTCTCAAACTGTACTAAACAGTATTCCCGCGTCGCATAGGTTGACCGAACAACTAGAATTCGACAAGTCGGTAGAACAAAAGGTTCTCGGCTTGCGCTGGTGTAGGTCAAATGATTGTTTTGAATTTCTTATTTCCGCACCGCCAGACACGTGTACTAAACGTGCTATTCTGTCGGCCGTAGCTAGACTGTGGGACATCATGGGGCTTGTCGCGCCTGTAGTTCTCTATGCTAAACTACTTATCAAAGAATTGTGGTTACTGAAGCTCGATTGGGATGACACTCCCCCGCGTCACATCATAAATATTTGGCAAACTTTTCGCTCTGCCCTGCCGCTTTTAAATGATTTTAAAATCCCGCGCCATTTAGGTATTTTTGAAAATTGTATTCTTCGCCTCATTGGATTTTCCGACGCCAGTGAAAGCGCCTACGGCGCTGTCATCTATGCGCACGTCACTCGCAACGATGACGTAGTCGTTCAGCTGGTTTGTGCCAAGTCGAAGGTATCGCCGGTTAAACCATTGACTATCGCTCGACTGGAGCTCTGTGGTGCCGAACTCCTCGCTAAACTTCTTCGCCGTGTTCATGACACTTATAATCCGCGTTATAATGTTACCGCTATTTACGCATTCACCGATTCTAAGGTGACTCTTTGCTGGATAAATTCTTCTCCGCATCGTTGGCACACGTTTGTGGCCAATCGTGTCGTTCGCATCGTAGACAACGTCCCCGCGGAACATTTCTACCACGTAGCTGGTACTGAAAACCCAGCGGACTGTTTGTCACGTGGTTTAACACCTGACAAATTCGTTGAGCACCCATTATGGTTGCACGGACCCGCTTGGGCTAAGCGCGACCCTTCCGAATGGCCCATACATAAGGTTACAGACTTGAATTCGGAACCCATTCCGGAAGAAAAGGTCCACGCGCATCCCATAGTCGCGGATTCAAGTTCGGAAAATTCGCTTCTACTCGCACTCGCAGAACGTACGTCGTCGTGGACTAAACTGCTGCGTATTGTTGTTTTCATATACCGCTTCATGAAAAAACTCCCGCGTCGGACTGACGCCGTTACCGCTAGCGACCTCGAGTTCGCTGAAACCATTTTGTTGCGTCATGTTCAAACAAAACACTTCATGGAAGATTATTCCGAGTAAAAAAATAATAAAATTTGTTCACCCGCTCTTATTAAACTCAAGCCATTTGTAGATGGTGATGATTTAATCCGCGTTGGGGGTCGATTAACTCATTCGGCTGAGGCCTATAGTACTAAACACCCGGTAGTGTTACCCCGTCATGATCGCATAGTTGAAATCCTCGTAGACTATTATCATATAAAATATTTACATGCAGGTCCAGAACTCACTATGTCGTTATTGCGCCATAAGTATTGGATTTTGTCCGCTAGACGCATTATTCGTCATAGAATCCACAAGTGTAACGCATGTCACAGGTGGAGACCGCGACCTCATGGTCCGCCGATTATGGGCGATCTCCCTAAATCTAGAGTAAATGTTGCAACCAAAGCTTTTTCTCATACAGGGTGTGACTACGCTGGCCCTATACAGTATGTGCCCGTACGCACTCGAGGTGTGAAGAGTCGCAAGGGTTATTTATGTATCTTTACCTGTATGACTACTCGCGCTGTTCATATTGAATTAGCTACAGATCTTACGACTGTGTCGTTCATAGCCGCGTTGAAACGGTTTTTATCCCGCCGTGGACCGGTACAATGCTTGTATTCGGACAACGCGACCAATTTTCGAGGAGCTAATTCGTTTTTACGCGACTTGTATACTTTCATAAATAAAGAATACCGCCCGCGCTTTGAAGAGGAGCTCGCTGAGCATCGCATTAATTGGCATTTTATTCCGCCCGCGTCACCGCACTTTGGTGGATGTTGGGAGTCCATGGTGAAGGCCGTGAAGACTCACCTTTTCAAGACAATAGGTCAACAACTTCTATCTTATGAAGAATTAGTTACAATTCTCTCTCAAATAGAGTGCCTGTTGAACTCCAGACCTCTTACTGTTCTTAGCGCTGATCCGGAAGAGCCTAAAGCTCTTACCCCTTCGCATTTTTTACATACTGTACCGCTTAACTCATTACCCGCCGCGGAAGTAGGTTTACTGTCTGATCACCTGCTCCAAAGACACTCTCTTATGGATAAATTAGTCCAGTCGTACTGGAAAAGATGGCGAAGCGAGTATCTTCATAGTTTACAATCACGCTTAAAATGGAATAAACCTGATGGAGACATGATTAAGGAAGGCACTGTAGTAGTGATAGTTAATGATAATGCGCCTCCTCTATCCTGGCCTCTAGGTGTTATTGAGAAGTTGCATACGTCTATAGACGGTAGCACGCGAGTCGTTTCAGTACGCACTTCTAATGGGATTCTTGTGCGACCTGTGGTCCGCTTATGCCCCATTCCTACTCAGTAATATCTTATTCAGTCCATTCCCTCTTTAGTTAGATTTAAGTGTAATTTCACTGTATATATTATTATATCATTCTCTTTAAAGGTGACCCTTTAAGGCCGCGAGGAATGTTAACGCCATTACTTTCTTTAGTTTTATATTTCATGCCTAATTACTGGCAACTCTAATTAATTAGTATCTGTGTAACATAAAGTTCCTTCCGCTTTCCTTCTCCCTTCCACAACCCTTATAATGCCTAAGTGAGAGCGAGAAGGAAGATCCGCAATGGCGTGCATACGCTGCCGCCAAGAAGATCCGCCAGTTCTCAATCAACATCGACGCCTGTTGGGTAAAATTAATCCCAAGTCGAAAAAGGACTCATATTTTCACCGCGAAGAACGAAGATTGCTATTGAACAGTGCAAGTGCGTGTATGTGTGTTGTGGAAAGTGCGGATTCTCGTCCGTACGTGATATCCTGGACGCGCCAGCCACGTGGCTAAGGAAACCCTTCTCGTCGTGTCGCCATAGCTCACCAGGCAGGTACCATCATCATTTTCCCACACCACCAAAACACCTACTTGTGTCACCGAACCGCCCCTCATACAGTCCACTAAGAAAATTTTGATTTTCACCCCAAGGCTTTAGGCCGCCGCAACAATAGTAAACAAGTGTAAACAAGTGAAAAATAGAGGTCTAACCAAGGGTATAAAAAGATGCTGCATTAAAAAACGAACATTATATTTAAAATATCATCTCTACAAACATAACAAAAAACAAAACAAAAAGAAATATGACGACTACACTCAAATACTGAAAAAATGCATACACAAGGCTCAGCAGATTAATAGCTTAGACTACATAAATAAGGCCAAGAATACAAGTAGAGCGGCCTGGAACGTGATTAAAACAAACACAAATAATATGACAAGTAACTCTGAAGTTGACGCAGTGAATGCTAATAGTAAAGTTTATGACAATCCAAACCAAATATGTGACTTATTTAATGACTACTATATATCCCAAACAAAGACGACCAATACTGCGCATAAGGACTCGAAATATGACATGAAAATAAACACTCCTCAAAATCCTAAAAGCATTTTCCTAACACCAGTAGATGAATCGGACATTTATAAAATAATTTGCAGTCTAAGAAACACTAACTCGACTGGTTATGACGACCTGAGCACTAAAGTGTTAAAAATATGTGCAATGAGTCTAGTGTCTCCCTTAACCTACATTATAAACCTATCTCTATCAGAAGGAGTATTCCCAACACGTCTGAAAAGGTCAATTGTCAAACCTCTTTATAAGAAAGGTGTAAAAACTGACATGAGCAATTATCGCCCAATAACTTTGATACCAGTACTATCTAAAATTTTTGAGAAAGTTATGTGCATTAAAATAGAGAACTTTTTATTATCATGTGATATTCTTAAAAAAGAACAATTCGGTTTTAGGAAGGGAAGTTCCACTGCTTTAGCATGTTTTGCGCTAGTAAAATACATAACTGAAAGCTTAAATCAAAAATCTAAGATAAGTTGCGTGTTCCTAGACATGACAAAAGCCTTTGATTTAGTTTGCCATAAAACACTACTCTCAAAGCTTGAGCATTATGGAATCCGGGGTAAGGCCAACGACTGGGTCAAAAGTTATCTTTCTGAAAGAGTACAATGCGTGGAAATAACAAAAACGTGTCAAAATGAACAAAAAACCTATAGGTCGGAATACAAACAAAATAACTATGGCACGCCACAGGGAGGAATCGTATCCCCACTACTCTTTCTAGTTTACATCAACGACATTCCAGAGGCCATAGGTAAAGATTGCATACTGTTCGCGGATGACACTACAATAATGATTAAGAGTGACAGTAACAAAAATTTAGAAAAAGAAATCGTCCAAGCTCTGGATAATGCAATTGATTGGCTAGAAAAAAATAATTTAAAAATAAATATGACTAAAACAAACATAATACAATTTCATACATACAATGCAAACATAAATAAACTAGACATTAATTATAAAGATTCTCAATTGACTACTGTCGATAATTGTGTATTCTTAGGTATAACGATCGACAAAAATTGCAACTGGAAAACGCACATAGATAAAATCCTGGTAAAAATAGATCGTTTTATTTATGTCTTGAAACGAATTAGGCAAACAGTAAACTGTGATACTGCAACGCTGGCTTACCATGGTTATTATCGTCCGTGCTTAGATACGGCTTTGTAATATGGGGTAACTCAGTAGATTTTGACAGAGTTTTTAAAGCTCAAAAAAAATGTATTCGAGCAATTTGTGGAGCTCACTTTTTAGACAGCTGTAAGCCACTATTTCAAAAACTTAAAATTCTACCTTTGCCGTGTTTATATATTTTTGAAATTTGTATTTTTGTTAAAAGAAATTACGATTTATTTGAAATTAGCACTGAAAGGCCAAATAGCCGAACAAGGCATAAAGACAGACTTCGGCTGCCACAAATAAAACTAAAATTATTTATGAAAAATGTATACTGCATGTCGATTATTATCTACAATCATTTACCAAATAGTATTCAAGATTTACCGCTGACAATGTTTAAAAAAATGCTTTTCAAATTTTTACTATTTAAACGATATTACACCATTAAGGACTACTTAGAAGACAAGTCAATAGACTCTGTAATTTGTAACTTAGATTAATTTTGACATCGCATGATTTTTAAATACATTTGCACGCCATGTTATGGCAGGATACGCTGAACTAAACAAATTAACACCTTATGTACCGTATTCTAGCAAATAAATATTTTGATTTGATTTGATTTGATTTAGTATTTTTTTCAAATGTTAATCAATTAGTGTAAGTCTATGCGCCCGTATGATAGCTTACCTAGCATTGTAATCCCCCAACTTATAATAAATTAATGGGGGATGCTCTGGGATCTTGGACTAAATATTAAACCTAACGGCGCTCGCAGTCGCTTCCCGCGTCCCGCGCAGATTCGCCTCAGTTTGAACAGTCCCTTAAGTACGTAATTGCGTCACAGCTCTCTTTTGATTAATGGATGTGCATATAAATACTTTTCATTAAAACCAATATCCATTAAAAGCTATATTGAACGTAAAAGTTGCGGTAGAAATACGAAATACTCGTAAATGAGAAATTCTCGCAAGTGGATGTTAAGTATATGAAAATTCGGCAACAGTAGTTATAAGTGAGACTTCGCTTCGCTTTGGAAGACGCCGTCGAGAGACAAAGTATGAGCGACTTACATAAATATACGTTGGACTACTAATTACTCTGCTGCCGACGGAATTCATCTGCTTAATAAATTTACATATAATATGCAGATATGTGAGCCAAGGGGTAACGACCGCGACTTACTAGTTGAAGATCGTAGGTTCGAACCCAGACAGGCATTTTACTCTGTGTGAATTATTTCATCACCTTTACCATTGCTCTCCAAACGGTGAAGGAAAACATCGTGAGGAAACCGGCCTGTCCTAGAACCAAAAGTGCGAAGACATGTGACATCTACCACACTTGGCCCGCGTGGTGGAAGACGGTCTTTCACCGAGGCCTTTCACCCAGCAGTGGGAACATTATAGGCTGATTATGACGTAGATAATAAGTTTTTTATTTTGTTCTAGCTTGATCCCCACCGTCTTTCTAAGGGCCTATTTCAGGATGTCCGATTAGCCGAACCGAATAAATTCAAAAATGGATCAGATTTTGTATGAAATTATCTGCCAAGTAAGTTAATAGGAACTTTTTTAGGGTCATTATTAAAGGGCAGCCAACTGAACTTAACAAAATCACAATATTTCCAGCACGTGTTTATTTGATTAGATAATTAAATTGGTTGTTAGCTGAAGTTAACTGGCTGAACAAAAGGACTTAATGTAAATATTCTCGAATTATATACAGGGTTACTTGTAATTCGACGTATTCCTTGCAGGACGTCATAAAAATTAATAAATAAATAAAAAGCTTTTATTGATTCCTTACTAATTAATTACAACACATGCATTATTATTAAAAATAAATACAATTATTACCTAATATATTTTTTTATAAAAACATAAATTATTGTTTTCTTAATACTGATACTATCACAGTTAGTAGAGTAAATCAAAAATAATTTATTTAAAAATTCATTCGAATTAAAATTTTCAATAAATATTAGTACAATGACAGAAATAAATAATTGTAAAATCGATTAAATTATAAATTTAAAATTATTAGCAATTATTATTGATATTAGTACAAAAATTCATAATAAGTAGTTAGTTATAATTATTCCTTTTTTATTATTTACTTTGTTACTTCATTATAGGGACCGTCTAGTGCGGTAAAAGCCTCGTCCATCTGTCTCCATCTTGTTCTGTCTCTAGCTAGTCTGCTCCATGTTTTTCCTATCAAGCCTGTCACCACTCCATCTCTTGTTGGATCTACCACGTCTTTGCTTTTTGTTGATAGGATACCAGTTTGTTATGGTTTTGGTCCATCTATCATCGTTAACTCTTTGTAAATGTCCAGCCAATTTCCATTTTATTTTTAGTGTTTGTCTGATTACTGCTTTAGCTTTGGTTTCTTGGCGTGTTGAGCTGTTTCTGACCCTATCTCTTAGTTTATGGCCCATATCGCTTCTCTCTATTGCTCTCTGGCAGACTCTTAATTTTTGTAGAGATCTTTTTGTTAGGGACCATGTTTGGCAGGCTTATGTTAAACACGGCTACAAGCAGATCTCCATAACTTTTGTCTTTAAGTTAGTAGTAAGTGTACTTTTGAAGATTTCTCGCAGGACGACATAGTAGGGTTCAAATGCAACAAACTAAGCCACCAAATGTTCTACCGAAATTCAATCTTAGTTTTTGAGTTAGTTATATTTTTAGTATTTTTTTATGAAAAATGCAATTATAAAATGATTTGCGGCGCGAATTTACTGGAATTTAAGTTATTATCAAAGCTGATGACGTAGCAGATCTTTGTTAAAAATTAAAAGTTGAAAAATGCCTAAAACTTTGGCAAAGATCACTAATTAAACATTTTATTTTTAAAGTTACAAAAAGTACTGAATTTCGGTAGAACATTTGGTGGCTTAATTTGTTGCATTTTAATCCTACTATAATATGACGTCCTGCAAGGAACACGTCGAATTACAAGTAACCCTGTGTATAAAGCCTTTCGATTTGGAATTCTGAGAACTAATTTATACTGATTCAAAGGCCTTTAGTCACAAATTAGTTTGCCACAGGCACTTGTTAATTAGTAAATTAACAGGTGCCTGTGGAAAACTAATTTAGGAGAAGGCAAAGAAGAATATTATGGCCGCAATATGTTAATTAGGTACCCTCAGGGAGTGTTGTTTTTAATAAGATGCTTGCAAGGTAACTTTAACAGGTGGTGTCCAGGTAAGACAAAGTTTTAGAAGAAACTTATTACACATGCATAGTTGTAATAGGTATACAGACACCTATTACGACGTAAAGTTTTAGTGCGATAAAAAAGATATGCGCAAGAAACATAACCACTCCTGCAGTCAAGACTAAGTAGAGAATTGAGAGCCACTTTCAGCAGTAAGTACTTGTATGAAAGCTTTAATAATAATGCCTTTGAGGCCAACATTGAGCTTACAAAGATGGAATCCGAAACCCCGCCTGCACGGCAGGTGGGAATTTGGCGCTCAGAGTGAGGACTTTCTCCGTCTAGTGAGTAGACTCAGGGACCACGGCGCACAGCGTTACAGTCTCCCCAGAGATAATATGTAACAGGCGTTGCAAAGGGGGGTTTGGGATCGGTCTTTTGAGAGGTATCAGTGCCCCTTTCATATGCAAATGGTGACCACGGAGGTGGTTTAAGTGAGGTAAAAATCCCACACTCTCCGGTGTTTTCCCCAAAGCCCGGGTAAGTATTATTATATTATCTGTGGCCCGGGCATTTGAAGATTTCCAGGCGAAAACAAAACAAAGGCCTCCGGCCGTAGGCGTTTCACACAGCAGCACTTTATTTCACTGTGTCCACAAACAATGTGTTGTGTGATCGCAAAAAACAATCAAAATTAAAACGTTGGAAAATGTAGTGCTTCCATTTTATTTAAAAAGTTTTACCCATTATTCTATGCCTGTTATTTGAAACTGCACTTGTCATCCTCGAACCGTGCGTGCTCACGTTACACGTTGGTACTTGCCTACAAAAATAAACAAAGGATCTATGGTCACTAAACATGCAATTATGTACTGTTGATGCACTATATAGAACACCGTTTGAATGTTTGTCAGTCAGTTAATTGAACTTTTTATTGTAAGTACATGTACCGTAACTGGGTTGTGGCAGTCAGATCAGTCAGAGTCGCTCCATTTAAAATACTAGTATTTAGCTGCATCCACTTCTTGATTGTAGGAACTGAAAGGGTGTTCGCAGGTCTTAGAATAGATAATGGTTATATTTCATGAAATAGAACATCGACCGCTAGTCACATCATGATGTGGTCTGGTCAGATCATTAAATACTCAATGTTTGACGATATTAACAGTTAAACGCACGACTATTTCATGATGTTGCCAAACATTAGTGATCATATCGTTAAATTGTTAGATTATTTACCGGTAGAGGCGTTGATGTCGCTTTGTTTTTATTGTACAACGGTGATAAAGTACTAAATAGCCAAGTAAAACTGCGTCCAATATGGACCTAGCGCTCGCCGGCCGCTGCCGCGTCACCGCTCGCTTCGCTCGCTCGGCTCGCGCGGTGTTGGTCACAGTTCTAACCTAACCTAACCCGGGTCGGGGTGCCACTGGCGGCGTGAAATGCAACTACTTTGCGATATGTCCAGTGGTCAGCTGGGAATGTCGATAAATAGGATGCTTTCGTCACGATGTAGCCATTTCTACAATCGGATCACGACATATGCCCAACATTTAGTGATATGGGCAAACGTCGACTGATTAAACGTTGACGCTTAAACAATGTGGCAATTTTAACTGGCTTTTTCATGAAACACAACCATTTCATGAAATGCCCGAACCAGTACGTGAAATGATCAATTATAAGATCTGGCCGCGACATGTACCTACATTAGTAATACCTATTTAAGCTAATGTTACATGTGCATATATTGTGTTGCTGTTTCTACTCTAAAAAAAATAATTAAAAATATTGAAAGACAAAGGGCAGCATTCCTACTTGCAATTGCCTGCAGTACTCATACTTGATTAGATGGAATCACTCCACCGGCCAACAATAGCAAAGCGTGTAATAGGTTGAGGAAAAAGTTTCTTCGCATTTTTTAAGAAAATTCAAAACATTTTTCAATATACATTATTTAATTATTTAAAATGTATCGAATTTCTTCATTAGATTCACTCATCTTGACACTACGAAAAACAAATGGAAATCACACATTTTCCTAATTTGAATTTGAAATTATGTTCTTTAAAATTTAAACTTTCAATGATACCAAAACCAGCCAGATACAAATAGTATAGCCAAAGAGATTTTATTTTAAGTTCATACATACTATAATGCGAAAAGACTTTTTCCCCAACCTAATATATTAATCTAATTTAAAATATACATCACGCTTTTTCTTACTCGAACGGTAGGTTGGGCAGATACAGATATACAGCCACAATTCGTAACCTACATTTAAGTCCCATGTGGAGAGGGTTGTGCCAAAGGGTCTTGTGTCTAAGTACCTAATAACAGCAACACGGGTCAATCGATCAGGTTAAGCTACGGGTGTCGTGGTTTGGTCCGTCCGTGGATGGGTGGCCATCTTTACATACCAAGACCCCTCCGTGCCTCGGAAAGCACGTGTTGGTCCCGGCTGTCATTCGTGGATCTGTGACAGTCGTCAGAAGTCCGAAAGTCTGACAACCAGCCTTACCAAGAAGTTTCGTATTACCCAGTAAGGTTGTGGAGGTCAGATAGGCAGTCGCTCCATGTAAAATACTGGTATATCCGGTTATACTGGAAGACGACCCTAACATAGTTGAGAAAAGGCTAGGCAGATGATGATGTTTAAGTCCTATTAGGGGGCGAGATGGCAACAATGGCTGCAATGGCTGATGGCTTCTGAGAAATTCCTGATGGAAAAATCCAACAACAATTTACACGTCCTCACCAATTTTTTTTTTTTTTTTTTTTTTTTTGAACCCAATGGCTTGGCACGCGACGATGGCAAGAGACCGGACGGCATGTCTTTATTTCCATGGAAGTTGGGAAGGCCTTTAGTGTGGGACGCAACGTGTGTCGATACTCTTGCGCCATCCCATCTTCCTGGCTCTGCGTGCTGTGCTGGCACTGCTGCTGCCGCTGCGGAAAACCTCAAGTGGCGGAAGTATAATAACCTTATCGGTAATTATATTTTCGAGCCGTTTGGGGTTGAAACCCTTGTGCCGTGGGGTCCGAGTGCTCATAGTTTGTTCAACGAAATCCCCAAACGGCTGGTTGACACTTCCCGTGACCCAAGGGCTGGCTTTTACCTTGGCCAGCGGCTTAGTATTGCCATACAACGTGGCAATGCCGCCAGACTCTTGGGTACTTTACCAGTCGACAGCGATGCGGAGGAATTTTTCGACGCCATATTTTAGTTTTTTAATAGTTTTAGTTATGTTAGTATATAATTTTGTTATTTTTAGGTTATGTTTACAGTTTTTTTTTTTTTTTTTTTTTTTTTTTTTTTTTTTTTTTTTTTGGACATATCACACAACGCCATCTAGCCCCAAGCTAAGCAACCTAATGCTTGCGTTATGGTAACGAGATGGCTGATAAACTACTTATATACATTTTTTTTTTGTAAATACATACATATTATAGATAGCAAAACACCCAGACTCGGAACAAATACTTGTAGGTCGTACAAATATTTGTTCCGTGCGGGAATCGAACCCGCGACATGCTGCGCAGCAGTCAATCGCTCAACCACTGCGCCAACCGTGTCGTCAAATAAATAAATATATTTTTTACCCACATTTCGCCAGTTATGTTTAAGCCCCATGTAATAGGGGGCGAGCCTATTAGCATAAATCCAGACTCCGGGCTGCTACTGAGAAATACCAGATAGAATACCCAGTAACACCGCAACCTCGTTCTCACTCCCGTTGAAATATTGAAATTCATTGTAGAAATACCTAAGAAACATGTTGAAAGCGATTACCACTTGCACTCAGGACCTCATGCTTAGCAGTAAGTACTTAGCGCTGCCCAGTCGCAATCCATCTATGTAACTTCAATCTAATTTTTTGTTCTAAAATCCTAATATTTTTTCTAGCAAAATCCGGCAGAGTATGAAATATTTTGGGGGACGACATTATGGGCCTCACTTGTTTAGTAAAAGGAGCCAGGATAAAAATGCCCGGTTGTTAATCGGGTTAAGAGCTTGATTTTTACAGAATTGTTTTTTCATATAGAAATATAAAACAGCGCGGTGGTACGTGCCGTTAACAAGGTTACGCGATCAATATACAATTTGTCTAGATCAAACATCGCTCACACAATATTTTGTAGCTTGTTGAAACAATGTAGGTACGATAGGATTTCCAAAGCTTTTCGGTTCGATTGAAACTAAAACGTCGCTTTTATTCGGTTTTTCTCTTAGCGTCTTATTACTATATCTCCTTACGTGGCGACTGCACACATGGGTGTGCATAAGGAAAAATCCTTTATATAATAGGTATATAAGCTTATATCATATATATATATAAACGTGAAAAAACATCATGCGATGGAAAAAATCATCATCAGTAGTTGTGAACCTATGGGGTTACCAACTGGACCCCCCCCCCTCCTCCCCCTGGGGTTGGGTTCATAATTTACATCTAAAGGGATATTCCTAATTTACCTACAGGTTCGTAATATCTGTTCGATAATTACCAACATCACCTGAAAAAGTTCAAAGCATATTCTCCAATACCACAGTATAATAATAATACAGTAGTTTATCTTCATAAAAAACGGCCGAAATAACGCGCTTCGAAATCTCAGTCAGTACCAGTACGCAACAGCAGTGCGCGGCAGTTACGCACGGGTGGACACGTAATTATCTACGGCCGTAGGTAATTAATTCAAGGTCACTGCCCACATAAACTACTGTAACATTATTATATTGTGCCAATACTTTTACTAATCTAACAAAATATGTTCTTTTATTAAATACCTAACTGTTTTTACCTATTTCTTCTCTGTGATTGTGTGTCTTCTCTTTTAATATTTCCTAATCACATAAATATGTTTGCATGTGACCCTAATCTGTATTTTACTTCAGTGCACCTATTATGAACTACTTCACGCTATTTCAGAATATCCAGGGGACGGACTGGGCCTGCCTTCGCTATTGTGATGAGTACCTATAATTTCTGAAAGCTTCTTGTCATGTGACTAACGCTATTTCTTTAGTGATAATTATTTGCTGTAGATATTGGTGCCGATTCTGCTGTGCATAAGCTAAATGTAATTTAGGCTGTTTCCACCTACAAGACAGGGACGGACATAATAACTGTCAATAAAGTTGTACTAAAACTTCCATACGAACTTGACTGAAATTTTAATTTACACTTGCATTTTTTTTTATGAATAAATTCTTTTATTTAAATAACCATAACCTAAAAATAACAAAATTAGTTGCATTAGTTAACTATGGAGTAAAATTACTTAACGTCGAATACGTGACAATTCACAATGAAAAACCGACACTTTGAAACTGATGTTTTGACACAACTTACCTTGTCTATAAGTCCCGAATTTTAGTTTAGTTTGTGAACAAGGGAATCGGCGCCATTATACCTATTGTAAATATTTTTAAACAAAAAATAAAATATTTTTTTACCATAGATTCAGCAGCTCTATCAGTCGAAGCTAATTTCATAGAAATATTTTTAGCAGGAGTAGAGTCAAAGAATGTTTTTTTTTTCAATTGAACTTTGTTTTATCATAGACTTGTCTGAAAATTTATGAACACAATTAACGAGGAACTATCGAGGTACATAGTTTATTTTAGTGTTTGTGCGTAAGATTACCTAGATAGTTCCTCGATAGTTCGTCGTGCTAGTAATAGCTGAGATTAATTACATGACTAAACTAAAATAATTAAGTTTTTTAGAGTCGGTAGTACTTAATGTGTTGCCAGTAGATGAGTTAATTAAGTATTTAGTTTCCTTTACCTACTCTCATTATAGGTACAAGGTACACATAGTTGCTTGTTCACTCGAAGGTTTGAGGTTTGTACCTACATCATTTCCCCATTGTATGATTTCATAATAGGCAGGTATCTTCATTACACACAGATAATAGTTCCGCAAACTTTAGAGCACTTCAGCATAATTAGCTTAACGCTTTTTAAATAATTGATGAGATTAAATTCAGAACAGGAGTTTCAACTCCACATATTCTGCGAACTGGGAATAGTACTTGTTTACATAGTGCAGGTTGGATAGATTCTAGAGTTAATTCAATCACCCTGCTGTAAATAGCTTTCCAATATAAATAAACGCTCACAACACCTGTGTGATAATTCGTAACACACAAATCGCAATGGGTTTAATTTTGACAGTTCTCCCACAAACCTATGAAGCTATGGATTAGTAATACCCTTCAAACTCTAGGATTGTGACTAAAAGTGTGTTACGCAATAGGCTAGTTGACAGTAAGAAAAATACTTTATGAATTTTAATATGTAGAATGGTTATGAGCTAAAAGTATCAAAAGTCAACTTATACTGCGGTCAAGGCTACAATAATTCGCACTCAGCTCAAAGTTGGTAGGATTTTTTTTTGTTTAATTAATAATAAGTTTATTGTATAAGGCGATACACATTAACAGATACACTAAACATGGTAGTACAAGTGGTAGTCAACATCAGGTTGAACAGCTGGCTCCTGAACTAACTAAAAAGATACTTGTATCTCAGGAGCCAAAGATGGTTCAAAACACCAATAAATGAAATCTAAAAAGTCCTCATCGATCCGATACCTGGAAAAAAATTACTCGGGGTCACAAAAACAGGGTTTCGCGATTTTCAGCAAAACGGTTAGTTTTATCATAAAATAGTTCAGACAAAAATTGTCGATCTTTAAAAAATGCCTTATTACTTTTTCTCCTAAGAGCCACTGTAAAACAGTCTTACCACATATATTTCTTAACCTATTTCGTGCTGTTTTGTTTTATAACAAAAATGTCAGAATATTGTTTTATTTGTGCTGTTGGACCAAATAAGTTGGACTGTTTTGTTCTCTAGCATGTACAAATTGTCAAGGTTGGTCGTGCTCCAATGTTGAATCACCAACAGTTGAGGATTCGTTTGATACCAAAGAGGAGACATGCGATTTGATGCGATGCATCACTATTGAGGCAATTAACTTGCACCCAGGATGAAGAAGAAGAAGAGGAAGCAGAAGTATTAGAGAATTATGAATCAGACGAACAAATTTCCCTTTTAGAGGCATGAAGAACAGGGTGGTGGATCCTCCAACCGGACGGGTGTTGTGTCTGATGGGCAACTGCCCAACGGTTAATGTTGGGACGTTGTATTTATGCTAGTCGCGCGGTAAACTCTGATTTCGCGGTGCAGGATTTTACGTGACGTCAGTGTGATGCCTAGTTCGTATGTGGCGATGTAGATGCCGCCACATCACTCCCCCCTCTGGAAACCGGAGGTCGATAGCGGGCTGAGTCGTGTATCTTAAGATGCTTGCCAGTGCCTGTTGTGGTTCCAGTGAGTCGGAACCGGGTGCCGCATAGTTCACGGTGAGTCGGAACTGTCTGCGGTGATTCCCCAGTGAGTCGGGGTGGCGCTGCGTTATGCTCCAGTGAGTTGGATGTACAGCGCCGACTTGAGGCTGACTGCTGGCGTCGACCAGGAGAGGGTAGGGCTCTTCTTGTGGACTGGCCGAAATTGCAGTGTGCTGTGCCAATTTTTCTGATGAGGCTGAGGGTGATGACCAGGAATGTGCGTCCGCTGCATGCTGGTGGTCAGGATACCCGTTGAAGCCGTGGATGCTGGCTGGTTGTATGACTCTCCGCTCGAACGCTATTATGACGATTACAACTGTTCCAACTTTTTGAAACGTATACTTATAAAAAAGTATACTTATAGACATTTTTAAAGATAATTATCTGATCGACAATTTTTGTCTGAACTAATTTTATGATAAAACTTACCGTTTTACTGAAAATCGCGAAAAACCCGTTTGTGTGCATAGAACTATTATTATTAGTTTGTGTGACCTTTCATCGCGAGTGTTTTGAACAATCCTACCAACTTTGAGCTGGGTGCGAATTATTGTAGATATCCGAGATGTCTAAATTGACCGGACTATTAGTTTTGTAAATGGTTTTAGATTAATTAATATTTTTGAGAAATAATTACGTAAAAATATAGCCATTGATCACGTTACATTGAACGCCAATCAGAGCGCGACAAGTCTCACTTTTCAGTCATGTCACTTTGACAAAATAACATTGTTTCAGGGTTCCCACCTCAAGATATTTTCCCCTTTAGGGGATTTTTTAGAAAAAGTAAATAGCATTCGCATGTCTAACTAAGGAATAGTCAGAAAAAATATGATTGCAATTTAGGATTTTAAGAAATATCAAAACGAAAAGGTCACGGTTTGAAAAACGAGCTATTGAATGTCCGTTCCGCTTGCGTTTTAGATATTTAGATCACTGTCATCACTTCTTTATTTTGAAATCGCATTTTTTTTCGGCAGTAATAATCGATGATATCGATTATTGAATTTTTTTTAGAAAAAAAACTTACAAATAAATAATTGATTATTGGAATCAATATCGAACATCATAGGGAAAATGCAAAAGCAGAGGGTGGAAATACTGATTATTTGTTTTTACTTTTTTGGCAGCAGACAATGCAATGTCATACAATGTCACTTGACGACTAAAGGGCACACATATCAACTCGGAAAGGGATCGTCACCGTATCGCCTTTCGCCTCCACCGTGTCCCGAGGCGAGGCGATTGCGTTACGATTCCGATTAGTGTGCGTTACTGTAGAAAGTTTCATACAAATAATACTGCACGGCTCGTGTTGATACTGTGACGATCCCTTTCCGAGTTGATATGTGTGCTATGACCCTTAAGGGCGAAGTTCACCGACTTTTAAAACGGCTATTTAGTTAATCAGTTCTTCCCTTATGAAATTTGACAAATACCAATAACCGGGGTGGTTTGAATGTTGCTGGAACACAGGCCTCTATGGATGAAGACGAATACCGACGATGAAGCTGTGTGCCTCGTTTTGACTACGAATATTAAATTGATTTCTATAAATGAAAAATTTGTATGTTTAATGAAAAATATTCATATTCAATATTCATGTTTTAAGGAAAATAGATCACATGGAATATTTTTAATCGGTTTTCTAAAAACTGTCAACTAGCCTATGGTGCTGATTTGTAAACACAGTGTCGTCTAAAGTGGACTAGAAGAACGGCGTCCGCCATACTTATAGTGTCCGCAATTAACCGGCGAATGACGTCACTGAAACGTATAAAGTAAGTTGGTTTCTTTTCTTAAAGAGCATTTTTTAACACCGTAAAGTCAAATCCGCTGCCATCATTTTTATGACAGCTATCACTGCGGCCGTTATGTGGCGGCCATCACTCTTCAGGAAACCGTACTTTAAGGGCTAAAAAGGCCTTCTAAAACTTGATTTATTATGTAGCCACCTGCCAAGAAACCAACTTTATGTCTCTAAAGCTGAACTTGGCAGACTCCGACATCATTTATCTAAATAGAAACCGTAGTGAAGTAATTTAATTTATTCATTGTACTCGCTGGCGTATATTTGCGATGCTTTGCAATGCGATGCGATGTGTTCTCATTGCCATAAAAAATAAATAAATGTGATTTTAAATGGGTGTTGCATTACTAATAAAAAAAAGTAATTAAAAAAACTAAAAAACCCGACTGCGGTAAAAAACTGAAAAGCTAAACACAAGCCCATTTTAAATTAAAAAGTTGGAAGCAGGCGGGACCCATTTGAGTTTAGAAAATATAAAAAATGGAACGAGTCCCGCCTGCTTCCAACTTTTATTTAATTTAAAATGGACTTGTTTTTAGCTTTTCAGTTTTTTCCGCAGTCGGGTCTTTTAGTTTTTTTAATTACTTTTTTTTATTTCCAGCTTTTTAGTTTACAAATGTGAAATATTTCGCAGACGATTTAATTCTAGCAAGGAGTTTTGGTCGTGAGAGTAATTTTTTGCATCAAGTGCACAAAAATAGCCAAGCCTTTTTTTTACGTGCTTTTTTACGATTTGTCACTTTGAATTACTTTTAACCATATAAGTTGCATATATTTTTGTAATCACCTTTTAAAACCCCTTCATTTTGCTAGCCCACTCGATGGTATTAGAAGAAAAAAAATTTTTAACTCCACAATATGGCACCCCAAATCCGCCATTTTACTTTTTTTTTATTTGAATGTAGCCAGTGACACTCGCGCTACCAAGACAAATCTAAAGACGTATATTTAATCCAAATCCGTTCATTCGTTTAGGAGTTACGAGGGAACAAAGAAACAGACATACATACATACATACTTACATAATACAGGTCAAACACATAACCCTCCTTTTGGGCTTCGCCGCAGTCGGGTAAAAATGAATCAGAGATGAATCTTGATGATTTTTTTTTGTTATTTTATTTATTAGTGTTGCTTTCATATAGCAGGTTTCAGTTTTATACTATTTACTCCAACATTTTCATATAGTCCACGTCTGCTCGACATCGTGAATTACGGCACGACCTACTCGCGGCTTAGTTTACTTTGTCGAGCAGACGAGGTTAAGCAATTTCCTTCAAAATCCTACGGATTGTGATTGAAGGACAGTGTATTCCACTAATACATCCTGACGATCCTTGAAACGAATGCCATTGTAAAGTTAAACTATCTCACGAAGTCGTGTCTTGAAGCCTTTATGTCGTTACCACAGAAATCTAAATAATACGGCACACATTATTTAGATTTCTGAGTCGTTACTCATAATGTAAATATCACTAATCTGCCTAGCCTTTTCCCAACTGGGGTCGGCTTCCAGTCTAACCGGATGCAGCTGAATACCAGTATTTTGCATGGAGCGATTGCCTATCTGATCTCCACAACCCAGTAACTGGGTACTTAATACGATACCCCTTGCTAAGATTGGTTGTCAGACTTTCGGGCTTCTGACGACCCGTAAAAGATCCACGAATGACAGCCGGAACCAACGGCTTAACGTGCTTTCCGAGGCACGGAGGAGTCTCGGTATGTAAAGATGGTCACCCACCCACGGACCGACCCCGGCAAGCGTAGCTTAACCTGATGGATCGAACCGTGTGGCTGTTATTACTTAGCCACGAGCTCCTCAAATAATAAATAATTTCATTAATTTAATACGGTTTAAATTGCAATAACTAACCCGTCTTCGTGAAATAGTTTAACTATAAGTTAGCTACGCAAGGATGTTTCGTGGGCACGGACTAGAAAAAAAAAACGTGGGTAAAAAAAGAAATTCTATTTAATTCGTCAGTCAGAGAATAAAAAAATATTAGACACGTATTTTTTGCTTAACATATTAATAAAAAAATACTTAGATATAACGCATTAAAGTTGGGGAGTCCGCTCGCTACGTCACAACTAGTATAAAACTACGTATTAAATCTGCCAAGGAATGACGTCATGTCACATTTTAACTCAATGTATCGCTCAATGTAAAAGTGGTTCACCGCAAATGTCCGCGATGGTTCCTCCTATCAGGTACCGTAGGTGTACTATATTGCTTTAGCTCATAATTCTATTTTTCTTAGCACAGTTAAAGCTCTAGAAAATAAAACGAAAGGGATGAGAAAATAAATAATTCTAATTCTAATTCTAAAATATGATTGAATTAATTAATTCAATCAGATTTTCTCATCCCTTTCAATGGAATAAGGGATCTTTTTGGTCGTCAAGGAATCCTGCTTCCACTCCTTTCATGATCATGTTAACCAATATTGATAAAAAATAAACTTTTCAATCGATACCTTGATGTCTGGCTTCATAATAATTAAGTGTTAATTAAATAAATAAAATAACTTAAGTAAAAGAATACTGACACTAGTTGAGTTAGTTTTAGGGCTGATCTTTCAATATTCATACAGGTACCTACCGACAGTCCGCGACGCCCAAGCTAGGCTTTGCATTTGTGTGAGTGATCACCTAAGAAGCGGAATTGTGTCGCGCGAGAGATGCACCGCGCCTCAGGCCGATTGCCAAAAAGCAGTATAAACCGGTTTTAAACCAAGCAAAGGACGCGTCGCGCTCTAGCCCGGATGTCACACTTACACTATCTATGTGCACTCACACAAATGCAAAGCTCAGCTTAGGCCTCGCGGACTGATACCTTATCTGAGGAATAAATATTGGGGTTTGACAGTTTTTTAAGTATAGAAAATATGTCAAACCGATATTATACTTCATAAAATATAGCTTGATCTCTGCGACAGCTGTCAGTAAAAACTCGCCTATGAAGTCCTGAATCTCATAATAGTACCGACAGTACCTGTCAATGTCATACTTTATGGGCATGCCGACCTAATTAGTGATGGGCGATGAATCATCGTGACCACAGACTATATAAACTATCGATATTTTAATTAAAATCTAATTTAAAATTAATTTATCTTTTAATTTTATTGCATATTTTAATATCACAACATTATTTACATTTGTACTTATTTGATCTAAAATAATAGTGAGTAAATAAAATCCATTTTCTCACCTACTCATGTAACATTTGGGGTTTATAACATAAGAGAATAAATTTATTTTATATTAAAATATTCGTTTAATTTAGTAACGATTGTAATTAAATTAAACCCAATTATATGTTACATTAGCATCGATAATAGTAAGAAACGTCGATAATTTCTATCGACAATTTTTTATATCCTGACAACCCTAGGAATGTCAGTTTGACATATGTCGCAGAGATCAAGCTATCTTTTATGTAGTATAGTTATTCTTAGGTCATTGGATCCATGTAGTTATTATTCTTTAGTTGAAAGTTATTTGTTTAATGTAAAATCAGTCCTCAGTTAATTAAATGTACACTTCTGGACACATCTTTTGGCCCACCTTGTATTTTCAGTTTCGATTGGTCCTAGCTAAAATTTTATATTAGGTCGAGCAAAAAGTTTTTATGCAGTTTTGAACCTGGCACATTCACAATTTCATTCAATAGTCTTTTTTTGAATTTCGAACACAGAATTTAAAGAAACAAAAGACAATTTGGAGCCTGTTTGTTGATATCAAACAATGGAATACTAAGAAAACTTGGTTTTATTGGTTTACTTGGATTTAATTCTTCTAAAAGTGATTGATATCTTTGGTTTTGCAACAAACATTACTTATTCTTAACATTAAGGTGAGGTTCTATCAATAATCTATGGATACTTCACCTGAAGTCGCCGCCCAAGCTGTGGCACTCATTCAGGCCGGACACAGCCAAAGAAACGTGAGTGCTCAACTTAATTTAAGTCGATCTGCGGTCCGAAATGTTTATCGGAGGTACCTAGAGACTGGCGGCTTTGTTCGTCGCCAAGGAAGGCCACGATCTCGGGTCACAACTGAAAGGCAGGATCGATCATCGTGACGACCAGCTTGAGAAATCGTCACCTTACCTCCATTGAGATACAAAACCAACTTCGCGACTTCCACGGAGTATCTGTGAGCGCTCGAACTGTTCGGAGAAGGTTAAAAGAACGCGATATGGTACCACACAAGCCAGCTAATAGCCCCAAACTAACGCGAGCCCACCGAACAGCGCGCCTTCATTTCGCACGCAGTCATTTAAATTGGACACAGCAAGATTGGAGCCGTGTACTCTTTTCTGATGAGTCTAAAATTGTGTTACATGGCAATGATGGAAGGAAGAAGGTCTACCGACGTAAGGGAGAGCGTTTCGCACAATGCTGCTTTGAAGAGAGGGTTGCTTATGGCGGTGGCTCATGGACTGTCTGGGGCGGTATATCCGCGAGCGGCAAAACTCAACTTGAGGTTGTTACAGGACCACGGCTGCCAACATTAAATGCTGAAAGGTACATTCGTGAGTGCTTAGAACCTCACGTGATACCATACGCGGACTATGTGGGCCCAAATTTCCTTTTTATGCATGATAATGCAAGAGCCCATGCGGCCGGCATCGTCAGGGAATATCTTCGGGATGTGAACATCACAGTTATGGACTGGCCAGCCAGAAGCCCAGACATGAACCCCATTGAGCACATGTGGGACGAGCTAAAAAGACGTGTTAGGGCTCGTCAGCCAGTTGCCCAGATGATGCAGGAGTTGAAAACTGCCATAGAAGAGGAATGGGAGATGATCCCTCAAAATTTCATAGAGCGGTTGATAAACTCTATTCCTAATCGTATGAGAGCTGTGGTAGATGCCCATGGAGGCAACACGCGTTATTAAATTAAACCTTTATTTGATAAAACATGTTTTTTATTCAAAAATCAATTGCCTTTAACAAGGCGGATATCCGACTTGTTAGGCGTAGCTCCATGTCGTATGGTATTCTGAATTCAAATTTAAAACAATACGATCGAAAAAGATGGTAAAATGTATCAGGTTTAAAACTGCATCAACAGTTTTTGTTCAATCTAGCAATCATATTTCGGTAGGGGCCATTGAAACCTAAACTCTAATGTGGGCCAATAGATGTGTCCAGAAGTGTATTAAGAATATTTGTACGTAAACATAACAAAGAATCCCATTCCGTCCTTTTGGCTTTGCAATAGCTAATTGAAATGAGCTTACCTACTTCAGCGAAAGCTCATTGCAGTGGAAGAAACTGCAGCTGCAAACAAGGGAAAGCGCACACGAGTCACCGGCCACAACCACCGGTGGCTGTCGCCTCTTGCTGCGGTGTTGAATACTGCTGTAGCGGGTGGCCGCTATCGGCCACACGTGTGCGACGAATCCATACAACACGTATGAAAGCATGTTATCTGTTTGCCGTGGCCGGTGGCTCGTTTGTGTCGAGCCTTAATTGGATGTCTAATATGAAATGGAAGACTTAAGGAACACATACCAGTTTAATTAAAAACGAATCTACAAGTGCTTACTTATAGTAGATTGTTTACGTGGAGTTATTTATTTACTTTGCTTACTGCATAGAGGGGCTCCTGGCTATGATAACAGCCGCACCGGTTCGATTGAAGGTTAAGCTATGCTTTTTTTTTGTGGAAGGGAAATCTTTAAATGACTTCTCCCGCTCTGGGCGGAGCGGGAGGGCGTGTCAGACGTTTACTGACTAAATACCCACCTGTGTTCCTTCAGTTGCCTGTGCCAGGGCCACGGTGTCTCTTTTGAAGAACCCGCGACCCCGGCGGCATCGGCCCTATTGGACCCCGTCACAGCTGACATCTCTTTGAGGCGCGCGTGGAACACCTACCTAACCTAACTTCCTAACTAATATTATAAATGTGAAAGTATGTTTTTTTGTTTGTTTGTTACCTTTTCCCGCCTAAACCACTGAACCGATCATCCTAAAATCTTGCATATAGGTTGTCAGGTGTACAGAAACGGACATAGGGTACCTTGCATCCCGAAAAGAAGCACTGTTCCCGAGGGATAACGCTCTTATGATAATAGATAGCGCCACGTGTCTTTCGAATCATGATTAAATTATATTATTATAAGCAGAGTACAACCCGAACTGATTGTCAAATTCTAAATTAACGCGAGGAGAACCGCGGGCAAAAGCTAGTTTGTAAATAAAATATAGTAAACAATGTTGTTTAGTTGCCTTTGAAGTAAATCCAGGGAAATTAGCGAGGCAATTTGTTCAATTAATTTATCTGTCTTTACGTAACCATCGAAGAGTACTAGTTCAAAGAACCTTAGCTTATGGAGACAAGATTCAATTAAGTACCGCCCGGTTTAAACCAATCAGTTAGGTCAATTTACTTTGTTCCCAGTAAACTAATTTTGTACTTAATTTTCCAATATTTACTTTGCCTTTAATAAGAATATAGTGCAGACTTTAATACCTAGGGTTTTTAAAGTTCGTGGCTAAGTATAACAGCTGCACGGGTCGATTCACCAGGTTAAGCTACGCTTGCCGGGGTTGGTCAGTGGATGAGTGACCATCTTTACATACCGAGACACCTCCGTGCCTCGGAAAGCACGTTAAGCCGTTGGTCCCGGCTGCCATTCGTGGATCTTTGTCAGTCGTTACGGGTCGTCAGAAGCCCGAAAGTCTGACAACCAGTCTTACCAAGGAGTATCGTAATACCCAATTACTGGGTTGTGGAGATCAGATAGGCAGTCCCTCCATATAAAATACTGGTATTCAGCTGCATCCAGTTAGACTGGAAGCCGACCCAACATAGTTGGCAAAAGGCTAGGCAGATTGATTGATTTTTAAAGTTCCTCAGTTTGACAGGTCGTCGGAACCTTTGTGTTGGACTTTTTTGGTAAATTCCCAATATCCGCTAAACTGGTTTCTAGTTCGAGTACATTTAGTTTTCGACACACACATGCACACACACACAGACCATGTATGTCACAACATTTTATTTGATTTTGTATGAACTATTTTATATTATCAACTTTAATTTATTCTTTTAATTTTATTAAAACGCAGTTCATTTAAATGCGTTTATTATTCGAGAGCCAGTCAGGTGGTATACCTTGATCGTCATATGACATTATGCTGAGCTGAAGCCCTTTTGACATTATATGCATTGTTCTTTTTCTGTTTTTTTAATAGTATTAAAGTGTTTTTATTTTTGTGCCAAAGCCAGTAATTATTATTTTTTCTTTCTATACTTGTTGAACCTATATCTACAGTAAGAACATTTCCAATACACCGACATTCAATACACATTTGTTTATCGCTTATATTGGCCATTACAACCCTTGACCAGGCCAGGCAGAGTGTACTTAAAGCTGCGGCAAAGAAAGAAAGAAAGAAAAGTATTTTATTTGGGACACGCACAGGAAATACAGTTAAGAAGGAGCATAAATAAAAGTAACAAAATAAACATTGAGAAACATAAAAATTAAAACTAAAAAAAAAAGACCTGTGCGAGTCCAAAAAGGCTCCTATCTCAGCATAAAGCTGCGATATTTAAAAAATAAATACCGAAACGCTGGTATTCTGATAGGGCCTGAAATATCATACGGTACATCATACGGGTCCTATGGCCTTTAATAGGCCGGATCAAAACCCCAAAATAACTTGTTTCCGTCCAACATTGTCAAACTTATTGTGAACAAGGAGGTTGAAACATCAGTTTAGTAATTTTCTGCAAAACTATGCGGTGTTATGTCGTGTATTTCCAAGTTACGGGAAAAGGCTAACATTTTGATAACTTGGATTGTTTTGAGGGGTTAAAAACAATAGTTCAAATGAGACATTGAGTTATGGGACGTGTCAAGTGACTGGGTGTTCCCTAATTAGATGGGTAATATTTAGCCTTTCATGGTATGAATGTGCATGGCTATAATAAGATGACTTTTTTTACTGACTTGAAAATAAATAGGCTGTATTTTAGGTGAATGGAGTAGAAGCCTATGGCATAGGTACCTATAGTGTCTTTTTTTTCATTCTTTTTTTGAATCTCTTTTTTTTCAAAATTTATATTTTTATTGTCTTATATGAAAAGTTTCCTTCGAATTTGTAGTATTTATTGATAGATCAAAACTTCTACCTAAGCTATTAAAAAAAAAAACTAGGTATTCCATGGGCTTCTACTCCGTTCACCTAATATACCCTATTTTTTTCAAGACGGTAAATCCGTTAGAAGAGTAGAGGAAGACCAAAGAAACTGGATGAACAGTGTGAAAGATGATATGGCTCGAAAGGGGATGCCTACTGAGAGGACGACTAATAGAGAAGTATGGAAGAAAATATGCTTCGCCGGCCCCAAATAAATTGGTTTATGGGCAAGAAAATGATGACATGAATATTTAGTAATATGACAAAGGTCGTCATTACCTACTTTATTTGAGTTCAGAGAGATAATTATCAAGTTTTGGAACAACAAACTCAGAACAAAGATCAAATGCCATAGCAACCAAAATGTTATTTTAGAACCTTTTTAAAAGTGGCCACTGAAAAGTCAACTTTGAATGCATAAGACTAAAGTAGATATTTCAGTAAGTAAGCGATGGAATGTAAATTATCCAAGATTAGGTACCAGAGGCGTAGCCTTTATACAACCCTATTCATATCGGCATCCCTTCGGAACAACCACTCAGTGTCTACCATTGCCGAACAATATGGTCCACCTTTGTGTGTAAATCTGTATCATCATATTACAGATAATACCAATAATACATCATAAGATTAAAAACATTACATATTTTTCGTCTAAACAAAGAATTCCAATAACATCAACGTCAAAATAAGCCGGCCTTCGTGTGTTAGAATGCTTAGTACGCACGGCCACAGATCAAGCTATACATTTCCAGTATAAGCTGAGCTCGCATTGTATAGGGTTTCCTTACAATGAGAGGTCAGTGTAAACTGGAAATGTATAGTTTGATGTGTAGCCGTGTGTACCTATCTACCGCATTCTCTCCAGTCATTTGTTTAAGAATCTGCCTGCTGGAACCACATCACTCCAGCAGGATTAGTTCTTCCGCTTTTTTTTTTCTAGAACGACAGCACGCACAGTTTTTAGGGTTCCGTACCTCAAAAGGAAAAAACGGAACCCTCAAAGGATCACTTCGTTGTCCGTCTGTCTGTTAGTTTGTCAAGACCCTCTTTCTCAGGAACGCGTGGAGGTATCAAGTTGAAATTAATACCAAATACGTAGGACTTCCTGACTTAGGGAATGGAGGCTGAAGCGGCTCCTGCCCAATCTGGGGGGTCCAAACGCCTCCTGCCGGAGGCTTTACGCGGGGGTCGTGCGGTCCATGGCCCTTTACGGGGCACCGGTGTGGGCGCGTTCCCTGAGGCTGCGACCAGCCCGCCGGTTGAACGCGTCCCAGAGGGTCATGGCCATCCGGCTAGTCCGGGGATACCGCACGGTCTCCTGTGAGGCGGCGTGCCTCCTTGCCAGATTACCGCCATGGGATCTGGAGGCAAAAGTCCTCGCGCACGTGTGGGAGTGGCGCGAGGAGGTGAAACGCCGGGGCGTAACTCCGCTGCCGCGAGAAATCACGGTACAGCGGACAGAGCTCCGGCGGGATCTCATGGCGACATGGAGAGTGCGATTGTTGCAACCCAGCGCTGGGCACGCCACAATTGCGGCGATAAGTCCCCTCTTTGAGGAGTGGTTGGAGAGGAAACACGGCGTCCTCACCTTCCGCCTGACGCAGGTCCTCACCGGACACGGTTGTTTCGGGAGGTTCCTGTTTCGGATAAGGCGGGAGGAAACGCCCGGGTGTCACCATTGTGTGGATCGCCCGGAGGACACGGTGGAGCATACAGTGGAGGTCTGCCCGGCTTGGGCGGAGCACCGCCGTGTTCTCACGGAGGCGATCGGCGGCGGCGATCTCTCGCGTCCAAACCTGGTCCAGGCCATGGTGCGGAGCGAGAGTGCATGGGAAGCCGTCACCTCCTTCTGCGAAGCAGTAATGCTCGCGAAGGAGGAAGCGGAACGCGTGAGGGAGAGGCAACAGCCGCGCCCTCGCGCCCCTAGCCGCCGTAGGAGTCGCCCTGGGCCGCGGGAATCTATTGCCGATTCCCGGCCACCGTAGGCGCGGGCTTGCGGACGACGAGTAATGGGCAGCTCACCGTCCGGTAAGGACCAGGCCCGGGTCGACGGCGCGTTGTGTTCCACGCGCGCCTCAAAGAGATGTCAGCAGTGACGGGGTCAATTGGGCCGATGCCGCCGGGGTCGCGGGTAGTTCGAAAGAGATACCGTGGCCCTGGCACGGGCAGCTGAAGGAACATGGGTGGGTTTTAGTCAGTAAAAGTCTGACACGCCCTCCCGCTCTGCCCAGAGCGGGAGAAGTCATTTGATGATTTACCATCCACAAAAAAAAAAAAAAAAGGGAATGGAGGCTACCTGTTGAGTTGGAACCACTGTAAATCCTTTTTTTCCCACTCCCATTTTTCCACCACCAATTTTATTCTAACCTGTCTTATGTATCAGTATTTCAAATTGAATAAAAACAACATCTTATCATTAGAAGCAATGCGATACCTACATCTCTTACAAAAAGGTTGTTTTTTTTTTTTTTAGAATACTTATTCACTTTTGTCTTGGAACTGTGAGTTATTTTGGTAAATCTAGTACATTAGGAATGGAGAAATTCGCTCTCTGACACTCTTTGAGAAATATATTTGAGTAAGTACTATCTACCTACGTAGGTAATATTATATCATACTAGCTGACCCGGCAAACGTTGTTTTGCCATATAAATAATTTTTGGTGTATGAAAAATAGATGTTAGCCGATTCTCAGACCTACTCAATATGCTCACAAAATTTCATGAGAATCGGTCAAGCCGTTTCGGAGGAGTACGGGAACGAACATTGTGGCACGAGAATTTTTAAATAAGATTATGTCGTTCCAAATATGTATGGGCATGTGATGCGGAGGAGTGAGGAAAATGTCGTGAGGAAAGTTTTGAGTATGAATGTCGATGGCTGTAAGAGTAGGGGGAGACCAAATAAACGATGGATGGATTGTGTGAAAGATGAGATGACTAGAAAGGGGGTGACTACCGAGATGCCGACTAATAGAGAAATATGGAAAAAAGGACATGTTGCGCCGACTCCAAATAGATTAGGATAAGGGCAGGAGAATGATGATTATGTCGTTCCAATACGTTCAAATTCAAGTCGCAATCTCCCAGCGACAATCAAATGTCAAAAATTTACGTAAACGCTATAGAATTTTTGACTGAATGAGACTGCGATGAGATTGCGAACGTTGTTAAAAATACGGGAATCCCTCTCTGAACTTTGGTAAAATAGGATGCAAATCCTGACAGATTCTAGACACACTGCGTATTTACAGCATGTAAATCGAAACAAGCCTACGCAGTTCTAATATTTGCTCGTAAATAGAGCACCACCTTATACTTGTACATTAGTAGGTAATCTACCCACTGAAATTGCGAAGCGAATTCATGAATTAAATATTACGAGCTATTTCAACTGTCCATAAATATTTACGAATTACCACTTAGCATAAGGCAAGTCATGTAATTTTCCTTTACTGAATATTTAGGTAACTAGGTACAGTCAGCAACAAAAGTCGATTAACACTTGCAGTTTTTTAATAAGCGAAATATTTAATTCAAATCGGAACAGAAGTACTTAAAATTTTAAGAACATTAACTCTTAACAGTTAAACGGAAAAAAGCACTTTAACGAATAATTTTGTGTTAATTACATAATGTCAAAAAGTAGCAGTGTTAACCGACTTCTGTTGCTGACCGTACTTGCTCGATGACTTTTTTAAGAAGATGAATACTTGAGGATAAAATGTATTTCGAGCAAATAAGACTTCAGGTACGCCCAAAAAGATGCGGATAACTTGCGGGCGCGGGCAATTGACAGCTTCAACTTTCATTTTGGATATAAAGTTGATAATCTGACAAGTTTAGGATACTCGAGCTATGAGCTGATATGGCACCGACATATGCAAACGAATAGAATAGTTAACTGTCATAATTATGACAGTTAACTATTCGTCAAATTGAGCAACAAATGCTTTTTCTTGCTCAATTTGACGCAATTTCTTTAGCATCCTTGTCAGAGGACAAAATTCCAAACAATTACGAATTTTCATTCCACTCCACCCAGCTTGCAACAACAGTAAAACTGCGTTTGGATTTGAGATAGTCCCGAATTCAATTAAATTCGACTAAATGGACTTGTGAACTTGTTTCTTTTGATTTCTTTGGTTTCTTTTGATTCAAACTGAACAGACAGCTGTTCTGCTGGAGAGTTTGTTGCGCCACTTCTTCCCAGCTAAAGTATTTAGGAAGTCGTGAAGGGCGGACGTTTTGTGGGACTGTCTTATGTAATTTTGACGTTAGAAAAGTGCTAATTCTCAGCCAAGTTTGATTAAATGCCTTTTTACTTTGATTCTGTAGTCTGTGGCTTCGTTTATATTTCATGCGCTCTCGCTCTTCCTCTTCTGACTGGAAAAGAATGATGATAGTGACGACATTCTCTAGCGATGAAAAAATCCTAATGAATTCAATTCTATAATTAATCTGTGGTTCACGCAACTGAATTCGACACGAAGACGAAGACGTATGCGACTGCGAAGTCGTTGCGAATTTTTCGCAACGACTTCGCAGTCGCATACGTCTGCGTCAGTACTTAAGATACAAACATTATTATCTTGTCCGCACCTGTTAGTGTTCCTTTGATATTCACACGAGTGATATTTATTGGCTATAAATCTTGGAATTTTATGAACGGAGCAAATAGAAATGGAGAGTTAACTTCACCGACTACACCTTCCCTTTGAATCAAACGCTTCGAAGGCGTTGAAGCATCACCGTACAGAAATATGCTGCCAAGAATAAATTCAATAAGATATCAGAGAAATATCTTGGTAAATTAAATACGTGGGAATACGTCAGAATAGGTAAAGAAATCAGTTTGTAAGGGAATTTGCGATAGTACCCAATTAACTGGAAAGGTTATTTTGATCATTCAATCGAGCATCTTTTGATTCATTGTAGCACGTAGAAAAATTAAGAAGTGACTTGTAATTTGCTCTCTAATGTAGCTCCAAATAAAACTCAACTACTAATCGTAAACGTATTTTCTTTCTTTTCTTTCTTTCTTTCTTTCTAATCCAAACCATAAAATAACCTTATAATGTGGTTTGGAGGAGCTCGTGGCTAAGTAATAACAGCCGTACGGATCGATCCATCAGGTTAAGCTACGCTTGCCGGGGTTGGTCCGTGGATGGGTGACTATCTTTACATACTGATACTCCTCCGTGCCTCGGAAAGCACGTTAAGCCGTTGGTCCCGGGTGTCATTCATGGATCTTTGACAGTCGTTACGGACCGTCAGAAGCTCGAAAGTTTGACAACCAGTCTTACCAAGGGGTATGGTATTACCATTTACTGGGTTGTGCAGGTCAGATAGGCAGTCGCTCCATATAAAATACTGATATTCAGCTGCATCCGGTTAGACTGGAAGCCGACCCCAACATAGTAGGGAAAAGGCTAGGCAGATTGATTGTGGTTTGGATTAGTAGTAGAATTTTATTTGGAATTTAAGAGGTGATGCTTTAGTTAGACCATCGAACTGAATAACTTTTCGTATGGGACCAACTTTGAAATCGCGAAACAAAAAACAGCTGTCCCATACAGTGTAAAAAGTAGGTATTAAACTTTAGTATGGAACAGCTGTTTTTTTTTTTCGCGATTTCAAAGTACCCATAGTAAACACCTATATATAACACATGTAAATAGTAAACCTTATATTAGATTAAGCTCGGTTCCTATAAACAAAACCGAATCGTTTTGCTTACTAAAGGTCATCATTCTCCTGCCCTTATCCCAATCTATTTGGGGTCGGCGCAACATGTCCTTTTTTTCCATACTTCTCTATTATTCGTCATCTCGGTAGTCACCCCCTTTCTAGCCATGTCATCTTTCACACAATCCATCCATCGTTTCTTTGGTCTTCCCCTACTCTTATAGCCATCGACATTCATACTCAAAACTTTCCTCACGACATTTTCCTCACTCCTCCGCATCACATGCCCGTACCATATGTTTTGCTTACTAAAGGTAGCATTTTTTATTGCCAAACGGGGCATATAAATAGATTCGTAAGCTAATTTTACCTATGATAGCTACTTCCATAGGGGAGGGTCTACTATGCAAGGCTATGAGCTCTTTGCTTCATTATTGGTCAAGATACAAGTCTTAAATTTGACCAATAACGGTCCGTAAATTATAGGAATCGGCCATTAAACGTTAGCTTAGAACGCATGCAATTGTTTTTGCACATTGCCGGGCGTAAGGGAACTCACTTCACGCTTAAAAGCTAGCCTTATGTTGATACCAGCGATTTGATAGCGTGCTAACCTCATTCTATGGGTCAGGTCCTGTTATAAAATACATCCAAGTAATTAGATATTTGATGCTTAGCATTTTATTGACAAATACATCTTCTTCGCGTGCATTCACGATACATTATGTTTCATGGCACGATGAATGATGAAAAGATGAGCATGTGGCGTTTTGTCACCTCTCGCTCAAACGGGACCAAATTTTTAAGAATGATAAATGAAAAAATGCTTTTTGAAAAAACTTTTTTACAAAAAAATACAACCGACTCCCAAAAACAACACTACAAAGTGAAAAATAACTTTAACTTCGGAAGTCGGTGTCGGTGTCGGTGTTAAATGTATTTTCGTTTTTTGCCACCGACTTCCGAAATTAAAGTTATTTTTCACTTTGTAGTGTTGTTTTTGGAAGTCGGTTGTATTTATTTGTAAAAAAGTTTTTATTTTTCACTTTTTAGTTGTGTACTTACCCCACACAAATTCTAATACCACTATCTGCAAAACAAACTAGAACATCATCCATATAAAAGTGGGGAAAAAATACGTATTATTGAAACTAACTCAAAAACTGCTGAAGCAAAGTTAATCAATTTTATATGGGACCAACTGTGATGCCCTCTCGAATAAAACAAAAAAAAATCCAAATCGGTCCAGCCATCTTCGAATAATCGGGGAACATACATAAAAAAAAAAAAAAAAAGGTTCCGACGAATTGAGCATTTCCTCCTTTTTGAAGTCGGTTAAAAATGTAATCAATTAAAGGACTAGTAAATAATTTTAATTTAATATTAGGCAACTATTAAAAAAACATTTTTATTGTGGCATTTATTTAACTCATCTCAAAAACAGACAATACTTTTTGAATCGAGTTTATTAGATAACACAATATTTATGTGTTTTATTAATTAGGTATCTATTAAATTAACATGATTTACTAGTTCTTTAGGAGGAGGACCTCGTGGCTATGGAATACCTAACAGCCGCACGGGTCGATCCATCAGGTTAAGCTACGCTTGCCGCGGTTAGTCCGTGGATGGGTGTGGCTGTCATTCGTAGATCATTGACAGTCGTTACGGGTCGTCAGAAGCCCGAAAGTCTGACAGCCAGTCTTACCATGGGCTATCGTATTACCTACCCAGTAACTGGGTTGTGGAGGTCAGATAGGCATTCGGCCCATGTAAAAGCTCAGCTCATCCTGTTAGACTGGAAGCCAACCCCAACATAGTTGGGAAAAGGCTAGGCAGATTGATTTTATTTACTAGTTCTTTAATTGATTACATTTTTCAAAAAAACATCTTTTCGTTTAACATTCTTGAAAATTTGGTTCCGTGTGAGCGAGAGAGGTGACAAAGCGCGACAGCATGCTTTCAGGTCATATAGTAGGCACCATTAAGGTAGACATCATAAGAATAAATTGAGTCTTATCGATGCTTTAAAATACACAACATCAGCAAAATAGTAAATAATAGTGTTTTTAAAACATCCTGAATTCATGATTGACTTAAATTTGCCAACAGATCGCCAGTTCTTTCACAAGTGGGCCCTGCTGACAGACCCTGAAGATGTGGGCGCTGGTGCCAAGGGGTACCTCAAGTGTGACATCTGTGTCATTGGCAAGGGAGACAGCATCAAGGTTCCTTCGAAGAGCGAGAAGGATGAAGATGATATCGAGGCGTAAGTAACCAAGCTTAGCTAATAAAAATCTTTGATGTATTGGCCATAAAAACGATAAATTCTTTAGTGGAAAAAAACTAGGTTAAAAAAATATGACCCAAACCCAGACCCCTGACTCCAGAACTAGGTTAGTGTACCTGCAGGTAGCAGGTAGTATTCAGAAGCCAGTGACTTCTTCCAGTGAGGTTACAATTTTGCAGAATGATTTAAAAAAAGTTTGTATGGTTATAACATAGACGTATACAAAAAGGCGGACAGATTATCGCTAAAAAAACCTGTGTCTATTGGAGTCAGCCAGCTCGCTGTACCTACAGGCCGGCACACACACATTTCACACTTTAGTCAACCATTCGTAATATAGTAAAGTATTCATAATATGGTAAGGTATACATTTAAGGTGAAAATACAGCATGTCTTGTGAAATGTGTGCGTAGGTACATGTGCCTGTAGGTACAGCGAGCTGGCTGACTCCGATAGACACAGTTTTTTGTTAGCGAGAATCTGTCCGCCTTTTGTTATACGTCTATGGTCACTGCTGAAGAAATTAAATGATGTTCTGAGTAGGTAGTTAGGCTGGCTTTAAGGCAGTGCCAGGGTTTACCCATATTATTACAGGACAGTAACCGTAGTACCGGTCCTGGCCAATACTTAGCCATCAGTCAATCCTATCGCAGTCCACTGCGAAACACAGGCCTCTTCAAAGCTGCGTCACAACACCCTGTCCTCTGCCTTCCACACCCAATCTGTCCCAGCCACCTTTTTAAGGTCGTCGGTCCATCTAGCTGGGGGTGCCACACTATAATTGCCGATACGTGATGTCCACTCCAGGATTCGCCTGCTCCACCGCCGTTAACCTTAGTCTTATTAAGAAAAGTCTGTCGTGTAACTGCCCGTCACATTTTCCGTTTAAAATATGTGTGGCGGCATCTACATCGCCACATGCGAACTACGCATCACAATGAGATGTCGTCACGCAAATCCTGCATCGCGCAATCAGAGTTTACTGCGCGACTAGCATATAATATATATAACGTCCCGACATCAATCGTCGGGCAGTAGCCCATCAGACACAACATCCATCTGGTCGGAGGATCCTCCCATTTCTATGGAGGATGAGTGTACTTTACACCCTATTCCTCATGACCCCGACGTGTACGGTAATAATACTTAATTCAGGTTAAAAGTCAGTCTGATTGACTGTACAGTACGTCGCATTTGAGTGATAACAAGACCCGTAAAAGCTGGTCTCTTATTCTATTGGAACTCCGTACTAGGCCAGCTCAAGGTCGGAGACCAAGGTCAAGGCCAAGGTCTGATGTGCGGCCTACAGAACCTACACTGTTTCACAATGGAAATTCCTTATTTCGCGATGCGAATAACATTGTACGATTCTTCTTCTACTTCGACAAGGTTCTAAGTACTTTACTTATAAAGATACTAATGTAAAGTGCTTCTGCTCGTCTTTCAAAGTGTAGAAAAGCGCCCATGCGAACGGGGGCTTACGCCAATACGCATTGTCGACTCGTCGTCACAGATAACAATCGAGCTGTGTTGCGCGATACTATTGTATGCTTGAAAACTTGACATGTAACGTTTTATGTGGCACTTGTTGCCTGAGTTGCCTCATTCTTGTGAGAGTTCGAATCAACTTGATTCAGATATTTTTCATTTAAACAACGTTTCACCTGTTACTCGGTGTATACCAGAAACAAGAGAAACGTGTCAATCAATCTGCCTAGCCTTTTCCCAACTATGTTGGGGTCGGCTTCCAGTCTAACCGAATGCAGCTGAATACCATTATTTTACATGGAGCAGTCGCTCAGTCGCCTATCTGACCTCCACAACCCATTAACTGGGTAATACGATACCCCTTGGTAAGACTGATTGTCAGACTTTCGGGCTTCTGACGACCCGTAACAACTGTCAAAGATCCACGAATGACAGCTGGGACCAACGGCTTAACGTGCTTTCCGAGGCACGGAGGAGTCTCGGTATGTAGGTATAGATGGTCACCCATCCATGGACCAACCCCGGCAAGCGTAGATTAACCTGATGGATCGACGCGTGTGGCTGTTATTACTTAGCCACGAGCTCCTCAAGAGAAACGTGTCAGAGACACAAAATAATGAGTGTTTAACATCGATCACTAATAAAAAAGATCACACTAGAATGATCACCTAGCGGCGGTGTTAAAACTATCTAATCAACTAGCCAGTACTGTCCCATAGCAGGGCAAAGGCTTCCGTCTCCCTTTTCCCTTTTCGTTAGGAGTCAAGCTCGTCCCGCCATCTTCGCCTTGACCTGCCGCGATGTCGTGCGTTAAATGGGGCCCAATCGGTGGTTCTTTTAGCTCATTTCTCATCTGACATGCGGCACACCAGTCCGTCCCAGTTCCAATTTCGTGATCTCGGTTTTGGCGCGCATTGTTGTGGTCCTTACACAGGGTGTGTTGTAATTAATGGATAATCTCTTAAGGGGTCATTGTACTCATCATTATGAACAACTTTTACTATGGGACCAAACCTGAAATCGCGAAAAAAACAGCTGCTCCCTACATTTTGACTAGTTTGATGAAATGTACAGCTGATTTTATTCGTGATTTCAGGTTTGGTCCCTTATTAAAAGTTGTTCATAATGATGAGTACAATGACCCATTAAGAGGTTATCCATTAATTACGATACATCCTGTATATATGGTTCAAAATTCAAACTCCCAGGATACTGCGCTCCATGGCGCACTGGCAAACGTGCTTGGACCTCTGCTAAAGTGTCAAAGACCAGGTTTGAGCACCGTATGTGAGAAAGCATATTAAGAACTCATTGTTCAAAACATTTTGTATGATCAATAATATGGCAAACCTACTCAGATTCCACTGAAAAGACGTAAGTAGCTGTGATGAATTTCATAATAATCTCGTGCCTGTCTATGGTGAGTTACTGCATGTTTTAACCCAGTAACACAGTAGGTAGTAAAGCTGAAAGATGTTATATTTACGCGTGTGTTGGTTCAAAGCCGGCCGCTCCCAGGGGGAGCAGAGAAAAAACAATTTTCATTCTCATTTCACCCCACATTTCGCCTACCGTTTTCTACTGTACATTTATTATTTATATGACGGTTGAAGTTTAGAACATAATAAGGTAAAAGTTACTTTGATTCGCCGTCGTGCTGTTTGGCTGGCACGGCGGTCTCTATTCGGTGAGGGCAGGGCTGCGTAGGGTTAATTCGTCATCAATTAATTAACCCTTTTTTTTTTTTTTTTTTTTTTTTTTGTGGATGGGAAATCATCAAATGACTTCTCCCGCTCTGGGCAGAGGCGGGAGGGCGTGTCAGACTTTTACTGACTAAAACCCACCCATGTTCCTTCAGCTGCCCGTGCCAGGGCCACGGTATCTCTTTCGAACAACCCGCGACCCCGGCGGCATCGGCCCAATTGACCCCGTCACTGCTGACATCTCTTTGAGGCGCGCGTGGAACACAACGCGCCGTCGACCCGGGCCTGGTCCTTACCGGACGGCGAGCTGCCCATTACTCGTCATCCGCAAGCCCGCGCCTACGGTGGCCGGGAATCGGCAATCGATTCCCGCCGCCCAGGGCGTCTCCTACGGCGGCTAGGGGCGCGAGGGCGCGGCTGTTGCCTCTCCCTCACGCGTTCCGCTTCCTCCTTCGCGAGCATTACTGCTTCGCAGAAGGAGGTGACGGCTTCCCATGCACTCTCGCTCCGCACCATGGCCTGGACCAGGTTTGGACGCGAGAGATCGCCGCCGCCGATCGCCTCCGTGAGAACACGGCGGTGCTCCGCCCAAGCCGGGCAGACCTCCACTGTATGCTCCACCGTGTCCTCCGGGCGATCCACACAATGGTGACACCCGGGCGTTTCCTCCCGCCTTATCCGAAACAGGAACCTCCCGAAACAACCGTGTCCGGTGAGGACCTGCGTCAGGCGGAAGGTGAGGACGCCGTGGCGCCTCTCCAACCACTCCTCAAAGAGGGGACTTATCGCCGCAATTGTGGCGTGCCCAGCGCTGGGTTGCGACAATCGCACTCTCCATGTCGCCATGAGATCCCGCCGGAGCTCTGTCCGCTGTACCGTGATTTCTCGCGGCAGCGGAGTTACGCCCCGGCGTTTCACCTCCTCGCGCCACTCCCACACGTGCGCGAGGACTTTTGCCTCCAGATCCCATGGCGGTAATCCGGCAAGGAGGCACGCCGCCTCACAGGAGACCGTGCGGTATCCCCGGACTAGCCGGATGGCCATGACCCTCTGGGACGCGTTCAACCGGCGGGCTGGTCGCAGCCTCAGGGAACGCGCCCACACCGGTGCCCCGTAAAGGGCCATGGACCGCACGACCCCCGCGTAAAGCCTCCGGCAGGAGGCGTTTGGACCCCCCAGATTGGGCAGGAGCCGCTTCAAGGCAGCCCCGGCCCGCTCCAGTCTGGGAGCCAAACGTCGGAAGTGCTCCACGAAGTTCCACCGGCTGTCGAGGACGAGTCCCAGGTACTTCATCGTCGACTCAACCCCGATGTGAACCCCTCCTACCGTTATTTGGGAACCCGACGGTGGCGCGTTCCGAGGACCATGAAAACACATGACCTCGGACTTGTGCAGGGCCACCTCGAGTCCCAACTGCCGGATCCTCTCTACGATTGTCGCAACCCCGCGTGTCGCTAGTTCAGCCGCCGCCTGGTGCGACCTCCCCTGCGCCAGGACCAGCGTGTCGTCAGCGTAACATACAACGCTGACGCCGCTAGGGAGGTCGGCGCGCAGCACCCAGTCGTACCCGATGTCCCACAGATGTGGCCCCAGGACCGATCCCTGTGGGACACCGCACGACATCTCTCGCCGGTTCCACTCTCCCTGATGACCGGGGTAGATGACGGCCCTGTCCGTCAAATAGGCCTCGACCACTCGACGGAGGTGGGTTGGCACCCGGTGATACCAGAGTGCCTCCCTGATGCAACTCCAGGGCAGGGTATTGAAGGCGTTGGCGATGTCTAGAGACACCGCCAAGACGACCCCACCCCGGGCCACAGCATCCCCCGTCGTGAGGGCTCGCACGCGCATGATGGCGTCCACCGTAGAGCGCCCCCTGCGGAAACCAAACTGGCTCTCCGCCAAATCCGGCCCCTCCTGCACCAGCCACCCGACGAGGCGGTCTGCAATGACTCTTTCAAAGAGCTTGCCCACCTCGTCGAGCAGCACGATGGGCCGGTAAGCGGACGGAGAGTCCGCAGGGCGCCCCGGCTTCTTAATGAGGACCAGTTTCCCTGTCTTCCAACGAAGTGGGAACTGGCCCCTCTCCAAGCATGCGCTTAGGAGCCCCCCTAGTCGAGGCCCGAGAGCCCCAAAGGCCAGAACCCAAGCTCTTCCTGGCAAGCCGTCGGGTCCTGGGGCGGTATTTTTGGCACTCAGCCTACGTACCGCCGCTCTCAGCTCTACCCCGGTCACTTCCGGAGCATCGTCGTCGTCGTCGGTGATGTGGTCCGCATCGGGCACCGCAGGAGGCGGAGCCATGGGCGGGGGAGTATGTTCCCCTCGCGAAGGGAACAGAGCGCTCACCACGTCCTCCACGAGCTGCGGCCGGAGACTCTGCGTCAGCGGGTGAGCCCATGGGCGGAGTTTATCCCGCACCATTTTATAGGGGCGTCCCCACGGGTCTCTGTTCAGAGTCCCCAGCGACTCCTCGCGAGCCAGACCCCTGGCCCGTGAGATCTCCGCTCGGAGGGCGGTCTTCGCCGCTCTGTACCCCTCGTACAGCTCCGCCTGAATGGCTTCCGTATCCGGTGGGCGAATACGGAGCCTGCGGTGCCTGGTGTACCGGTGCCGCGCAGCAACGCACGCCTCGCGCAGAGCCGTCAGCTCCGGCGACCACCAGTACACCTGGCGCCAAGCACGTCCGGGCTGGACCCGGGGCATTGCCACGTCACATATTTCGGACATGGCCTCCCGGAACCACTCCGCCTCGTCGTTGATGTCAGCAGGCCTGTCCGGTGGTGACACCCAGGCCTGCACGATCGAGGCTTCCAGGAGGAGCTCCCGGTCCAGCTGCTTCAGCGCCCACCGCGGACCACTCGGGGCCTGTCGGACCGGCGCGCTCGAGGTCTGGGCGGAGACATCAAACCGAATGTACCGGTGATCGGAATAGGTCTCCACCCCCTCCATGACGCGCCAGTCAACAACATGCGGCACCAGAGCGGGGCTGGCAAACGAGATGTCCACCACTGATTCGCCCCGCATCCGCACACATGTGGGGACAGAACCCCGGTTTAGGACGACCAGGCCTGTCTCCAGAGCCCAGTCCTCCACCATCCTGCCCCGTGTGTCCGTATACCGGGAACCCCAAGCCACATTCTTGGCGTTGAAGTCCCCGAGGACGAGCACGGGAAGGGAACGGAACCCGACAACGACGGTTTTCAACTCCGCAAGGGAGTTGTGGAACTCGGCGAGAGTTCGGTTCGGGGAGAAGTATACCCCTACCACGACAATCTCCCCGAACCGTGCTGCAACGCAACCCTGTCCTCTCTTAACAGCTTCGAGGGACAGAGTACCGGCGGCGGCCGACGAAATGAGGGTCACTGAGCCGCTCAGGTCCTCCACCCAGTAATCACTGGGCGGGACAAAGTACGGCTCAGCGACCACGGCGATGTTAATCGACCACTGCGCCATGCTCTGGAGCAACAGATCCTGAGCTGAGGCGCAGTGGTTGATGTTCGCCTGGAGGAGGCGTAATGGAGCCATTACTGACATTCCATTTCACCCCCTCCCTGAGCCCCCTGTGTGGGTCCTGCCGCAGTGGGTACGGCGACGACGGCAGTTGAGGCGGCAACGGCGACGGCTGTGGCGGCGGCCGCGGCAGTGACGGCGGTGGTAGAGGGCTTGCCCCTGCTCCGGGCTTTAGTGGATGGACCACAGCCCTTGCTTCCAGCCCGGTGATCGGCCGGCTTGCCAGCAGCCGCACATAAATAGCAGTGCGGCGTGGCATTGCACGAGCCGGCCTTGTGACCGGGCTGACCACAACGGAAGCAATGACTGCTGCGGTCCACCTCCGAGGTGCATTTAACTCCGACGTGGTTGCCCACTTGGCAACGGAAGCACCTCAGAGGTCTGGGTTCCAGCAATTTCACCCGCGTGGAATCCCAGCCCACCCGGAACCTTCGGCCCTCCCCAGCTATCTTTTGGGCCGCCGACACGGGGCAGCTCACCGTAACAGCTCGCATCCCCGTGGAGTCAAGACGGATGGTGCCTACCCTCACCTGTTCGAAGGCGCACCCCCCAATCTTGACCACGGCGGCCACCACCTCTCCCTCCGTCACTGAGTCGTCCTGACCCAGGATGCGCATGTCAGCACACTTGGCGGGTCTGGACACTCGGGCCACGTCCGCATCTAAGGACGCCCTGAGCCTTTCGGCCAGAGCGTCAGCGGTCGGGCCACTGGCCGCACCGGGGATCTCCAGCATCCGAGCCCCAGTCGCCGTGACCTTTACCCGGATGCCATCTACAACCCCGAGCTCCTCAAGGTTCACCGCCGCCCTCGCCTTGGTGAGCACGTCGCGGTAGGACACGCCCTTCTTCTCCGCTTCCGGCTGTAGTGTGATCACTACAGCTGCGGACTTCGGGGCACGTAACCTAGCCGCGACGTTTCTCTCTTTGCGCCGCCGCCGCTTCTCCTTTCGCTTGGCCGCCCTTGCCGCCTTACCCGCACTCCTCTTCTCCCCGGCCACCTGCCATTCGGCGTCAGCCGGAGGAGATTTAGGAGGCGGGGGCAGCCGCTTCTCCGCTGCGGCTGGGGCCCTCGCAGGTGCCTTCGCAGGTGTCGGCACGGCCCCGCTTTTAGCCTTTCCCGCCGATCCCGGTTTGGCCGTGGCAGCCGCGGCAGCATACGAAGCTGCCTTTGGCTGGTCCGGGGCCGGCCGGCTCGCCGCTAGCGGGGGCCGCAGGACAATGCCCTCTAGGACGGAGAACCGCCTGTTGAGGGCAGCCAGCTCCTTCCTTACCAGGGCCAGCACCCGATCCTCAGCAGGCTCGGGCCCACCCTGCCCCTGCTGCAACCCGCCCTGTGAACTATCCCGGGGGCCGGCTCCTCGGAGCCCGGCCAGGTCCGCTCGCAGCTTCTCGTTCTCCTTTCGGAGAAGCTCCATGGCGGCTGTCAAGCGGGCGACCTCCACCCGCATCTCGGACATGCCGTCCGTCGGAGGCCCCTGTAGCAATGCCTCCGCTGCCGCCATAATGGAAGCCTTGGCTGCGGGTATGGCCTTGTCTTTAGAGGACTGAGTCCTCTTCAAGGCCACACCCTCGATTGCCGCCACCACGACCTCCTCGAACCTGGCCGCTCGCATTATATTGGAGCCGCCCTCGGCGTCCGACTCACCGCCAGACGACTCCATTGCGACCCTCTCGGCCGGCTCGGCTGAGCTGGCTCTGCTCAGCTCGCTGTCCTCCTGCGTGGGGACTACCCGACCCTTGCCCCCTTTTTTCCGGGTCCAGCCTTGGCCCCGGCGAGCAAGTTTCCTACGGGCCGAGCTCACCCCACCGTCCGAGGAAGACCCCTGGCCATCCCCCGGATTTTTGTTTCGCTTCAGGAAAGGGTTCTTCCCTTTCCCCCCAGCGGCCCCCACCACTACGCCCTCCGGGCTCTTAAATGGGCCCGTCGCGCCCTTCGCACCAAATGCGGCATCGGACTCCGACGCCGCATCACTCCCCTCCTCTCCTCGTCCTTTATTTTTGTGTGTATCCATATTTGATCCCACGAGTAAAAACTTTGTGTACCTGCTCAAAATCCGTGGTTCGCACTAATGACTAATTTAGCTACCCATTAGTCAAGCTACCAACCTCCCTCACGGTGCGCCGCCGCTTGGAGGTTTGGGGTAATTTTTTATAGAGGTTTTCTTCCTCGCGGTCCGGGCGATTAAGCCAAGACCCTCGACCCCCGGCAAAGGTCAGAGACATGACCTGACAATCTTCGGGGCTACGAGACTAACGGTGGCAGAAGGAAATGACTTCCTCCTGCCTGCCCGGCGGCAGGGTTAGTGCACACCGAGCCCGCTCTTACTCCGCCGCTGTGCGTCTCTGCTTAAGCAGAGGGACACACGTTGGAGCGTACCTCCGACAGGATATTGGCATACGGACAACGGGACCCCTTAGGCATATAGCGCCTAATGGGGAGCCATTGCCCGTACCCCAGGGTGCACCGTCCCGGAGACTGGCCTTCCCCCCGGACGTATCCGTAAGGGAACTCCAGCCCCCGGGCACTCGGGGAGGTTTCCTGTCCACGCACCCCAATTAATTAACCCTGTGTATTAAATGGCAATATTTTTAATAATTTGATACACACACGGTACTATACCCCATTTACAATAAGATTAGACATTTAAACAAACCTTTTTTACAGTCCGTTCAACCGATTTTGACTTCTATTCCGTAGGCTTAAGGAAGGCAAAAAATTGGTTACAATACCAACTGTTTGCTGCTGCTGCCATTTGTCATGCCACCAACGCAATAGAAGTCAAAATTGGTTGAACGGACTGTAAAAAAGGTTTGTTTAAATGTATTATTGTAAATGGAGTATTAACGGTGATTTCGTCTGCTACATGCGATACACGTTCCCGTTCTTATAAGGGTAGTTTTATCGAAATCTTATTTCTTATTTAGTATCACTCCGAGTGGCAAACTAATTTTTAACCGACTTCAAAAAGGAGGAGGTTCTCAATTCGTCGGAACCTTTTTTATTTTTATGTATTTTCCCCGATTACTCGAAGATGGCTGGACCGATTTGGATTTTTTTTTTGTTTTATTCGAGAGGGTTTACATCAAAGTTGGTCCTATATAAAATTGATTAACGTTGCTTGGGTAATTTTTGAGTTAGCTCAATAATACGTATTTTTTCCCCACTTTTATATGGATGATGTTCTAGTTTGTTTTGCAGGTAGTAGTATTAGAATTTGTGTGGGGTAGGTACCACAACTAAAAAGTGAAAAATAAAAACTTTTTTACAGAAAAATACAACCGTCTTCCAAAAACAACACTAAAAAGTGAAAAATAACTAATTTCGGAAGTCGGTGGCAAAAAACGAAAATACATTTAACCAGACACCGACTTCCGAAATTAAAGATATTTTTCACTTTGTAGGGTTGTTTTTGGAAGTCGGTTGTATTTTTTTTTGTAAAAAAGTTTTACTTCCAAAGAAGCTAACAGTTTAGGAAGTATTTTCAACGAAGACAAAAACGTAGGTGTCGGTTCGGCCTTTCCGGTAACTTAATATTTCACGTTAAAAGCCGTAACGTAACTTTCCCATTGGGGCCACCACAGCATACTTATACCTCTTTCTAGATGTCGTCTTGCAAAGAGTGCTGTATAACATTATTGTAATTTTTTTGCTAAGATTATTCCAAGAGGCTGCAAAAATTATGTTTAATTAATTTTAATAATAAGGTTTAAGGGCCTGTTTAACCACCTACGTTTGAGTTCATATTAACTTACTTGGCAGATAATTTCGGTGACTAGTGGCTATTTGGACATCGTGAAACAGGCCCTAAGTGCTTAGCAGGTCTTTTAAAGTATTAATCAGTGTCCATTTTAGTAACCAGCTACTGTACAGTCAACAAAAGAGATATCTAGGCAGGGTATACTAACATAATTATTTGTATGTGAATTGCTTCATGTTCAATTTTAGTAATATATATTACTTTGTTTTTGAAATACTCCTAAATTGTAACACACCAACACAAAATTGTATATTGTCACGAAATTGAACATGTTAGTATACCCGGCCTAGATATCTCTTTTGTTGACTGTACCTATACCGAACATACGTTATTTATGATTTCTACTGACCTCATTTTCGATGAAGCTGTAAATTTTTCGCGAATGTGGTCCCCAACCGACTGAAAATTGCAAAATGAAAATCAAATGAGTTCTTTCATGAAATCCCACGAAAAACTCTGAATTGAATACGGGGAGTGGATCGTAATTATCTTTTATGTTTTTTTGATTAAAAATATATCAAGAAATTAATGAGTTGGGACTTTTATTGTTTATGGGTCTTGATTATTTTTTTTATTTATGAACGCTAATTTCTTATGCACACTAAGTTAAGAGTTTGGTTAAATTCAATTGACGTTACCAGCACTGAAAATAAACCCACCTAATTTTTATCATATTAATCCGGATCAAGATATAAATCTACTCAGTCCAAACGGATTAATATCGTAAACGGATGGGACTCTTAACCTTTCAAATAAGTGTGACTTAAGACTTACCCCTACTTCAACTAATACTTTAAAAAATTTCTTATAGAAATCTGCTTCTTCCTGATGGAATTCCAATGGAACGTCAACGGGCCAGATTCATTGTGAAGGTCCACAAAGCTGATGGTGTGCCGAAGATGAATTACTCTCTATTGGCTAACATGAAGAAGGCCTTCACAGGAGAAAGCCAGGACGTCGCGGATCCTTATGTCCAAGTCTGCTTCGCTGGAATGATCGTAAGTATCAGATTATTTTAGTAGTTTAATCAATATTATATTAGTACATTTTAGTAGTATATCCAATATTTGACCTCGTAATTGTATCCTACTCGGTTGAGGGGATGCGCTGTAGTATCCCGCGAAATTCATATTTTCTTTCGTTATGCAATTTGCAAGTCCGTGTCAAGTTGTATTTTGATCAAAATAGGATACGCGACAATGAAACATATGTATTTACATAATTTTAACCATAAAAATCACCAATACATCTCTCTAAGTTAGATTTCGTGCAGATTCGTCGAACGAACGAAATCTAACGAATCTGCACGAAATCTAACTTAGAGAGATGTATTGGTGATTTTTATGGTTAAAATTATATAAATACATATGTTTTATTGTCGCTTATCATATTTTGATCAAGATACAACCTGACACGGACCTGCAAATTGCAAAAAACAAAAAAATATAAATTTCGCGGGCTACTACAGCGCATCCCCTGAAATATCACTTGCACTTCATAAAACAGCAAAGTATTTTACTTTCAAGACCAATGTAATACAGGCCACACGCGTTACGATATACTTGCGCAAAATTGGACTTGCATAAATATACATTAACCTGTGTGGGATGATTTAGCACAAGTATCCGAGCTATTCGGTGTCACATAGACTTGTGCAACTTTAAACTTGCGTAACGTGTATGGGTCAGCTCCACCAAGCGGAAAAATCCTCGCGGATACTCGAGCTCTTTTTGAATTTCACTGAATAAGTGAAAGTAAGTACCTTTTGTTGACTTTTAGGATAAAATTCGACTTGTCTGCGTTTTACAAGCGTGATGACTGCGTCTTGTCAACATTGTTATAGTTACTTTTTGAGTTACTACTGGCCACATGAAACGTCAGAAGCTAGGTGCACGGTTCCAATTGGTCGTTTCTTAAGGAGAAGAACTGGCCAGAAAGTCCACAGTTATTTTTTTTTATTCGTCTTCTTATAAAGGAGTCTCAGTACGTCGGAATCTTTTTTTTTTATTATTTATGTTCCCCGACGATTACTCGAAGACGGCTGGACCGATTTGGATTTTTTTTGTTTGTTGGAAGGGTCCCAGGTGGTCCCATTTTGAGGATCTGATGATGGAATCTTGGAGAAATCGCGGAAACTCTTCAAATATTATAGGCTCACTAGCGATTTGGGTATTTTTTATAGTAAGTTGTGCATTTGCTCTTGGAAAACACCATTTGGTGATGTGGAACTGGTGATGAAGACCACAGATGGCCAACGGAACCACTCAATAATTCGTAATGAGTAGTTCCGTTTCTTCTAGTTCCGATTCCATTATTTTTAATTGTTTTTATATGATTGCTAAGAAATTTATGCTCATAACAATGCATATGGTGACGTGGAGCTGATGGTGAAGTAGCAGGAGAACTCCTCAACAATTAACATCCCTGCATTGGGTTATAGAAGCATGAGGAACAGGGTAAATTTTTTCAGGGTAAAGTTCACTCATCTTCCATAGAAAAGGGAGGATCCTCCGACCAGACGGGTGTCGTGTCTGGTGGGCAAATGCCCAAATGCAGTTGGCATTTTAGGCTATTGTAACTTAGATAAATTACAAAGCGCCTCACTAAAAAGTGAAAAATAAAAAAAACTTTTTTACAAAAAAAACACTCAATCAATCAATCTGCCCAGCCTTTTCCCACTATGTTGGGGTCGGCTTCCAGTCTAACCGGATGCAGCTGAATACCAGTATTTTTTATGGAGTGACTGCCTCTTTGACCTCCACAACCCAGTGACAGGGTAATACGATACCCCTTAGTAAGACTGGTTGTCAGACTTTCGGGCTTCTGACGACCCGTAACGACGATTTACAAAAAAACACTACAAAGTGAATATAACATCAATATCGGAAGTCGGTGGCAAAAAAATAGATCCAAAATTAAAGTTATTTTTCACTTTGTAATGTTTTTTTGGAAGGCGATTGTTTTTTTTTTTTTTTGTAAAATAGTTTTTAAAAATAATTGACTTTTACAATGTTTTCAATTACATTGTTAATAGGTAAGGAAGGACAGTGTAGGCCTGTCAACAAGTAATTAACAAAATACAAAATGGCAACAAATAGAAACATCTGTAAGTCTACAACAAGGTCTACAACGTTCTCATCATCTTCCTGCCCTTATCCCATGTTATTTCGGGCCGGCACAACACGTTTTCTTCTTCCATTCTCCTCTGTCAACGCTCACGGTTCATTCCCTTCTCTTCCCTCACACAATCCATCCAACTTTTCTTTGGCCTTCCTCTGCCTCTCCAGCCATCAACATGTATATTCATCACTCTTTTAGTCACATGCGTTTCGTCCCTCCTCATCACATACCAAGCCAAACGATTTCCTTTCAACTTTTCTGTCACTGGCGCCAACTTCCTCTTATATTATACTCATTTCTTAATTTATCCATTCTCGTCACTCCACACATCCATCTCAACATTCTCATCTCCGCTGTATGCAATCTTTTTTCATCCGTCTTCTTCACTGCCCAGCATTCCGATCCATAAAGTACGACAGTTCTTATCGCGGACTTGTAAATTTTCCCCTTTAACTTGAGGGGCATCCGTGGGTCGCAAGTTGTTCCTGTAACCTGTCGCCATTTCATCCATCCTGAGTTGATCCGGTGCGTTAAGTCTCGGTCTAGTTCGCCAACCCCTTGGATAAGCGACCCGAGGTACCGAAAGTCGGAGCAGATTGGTAAGGGCGTTCCGGCAAGAGATATGGGCACAGGACCGGAGAGACGCAATGTTAAAAATAAGGAAATCTCTTTCAAAATGGAAAAAGATTTATTTATTTTCAACGATAAAATTTTATTTATTTCTGTAACTCGATTCAAAAAAAACAGTTTTACAATTCAAAAATAAATTATGTTTTAAAACTATATGAGTCCAGAGTTTCCTATCTGACTATTCTGAGAAGAAAGACTGAAACAAACTGAGGTCCAGTCTCTTTCAAAGTCCAGACGTAATCTTGGCCGAAAAGAGATTTGAGTGGACCTGTCCAGTCTGTGCACGCAATCAATCTGCCTAGCCTTTTCCCAATTATGTTGGGGTCGGCTTCCAGTCTAACCGGATACAGCTGAATACCAGTACTTATTTTACATGGAGCGACTGCCTATCTGATCTCCACAACCCATTAACTGGGTAATATGATACTCCTTGGTAAGCCTGGTTGTCAGGCTTTCGGGGTTCTGACGACCCGTAAAGACTGTCAAAGATCCACGAATGACTGCCGGGACCAACGGCTTAACGTGCTTTCCTAGGCTTGGAGGAGTCTCGGTATGTAAAGATGGTCACCCATCCACGGACCGACCCCGGCAAGCGTAGCTTAACCTGATGGATCGACCCGTGCGGCTGTTATTACTTAGCCATGAGCTCGACTCCTCCAGTCTGTGCACACATAGTTGAAAAATATGTTATCCCATACATTCCAACTGCAAATATAAGTCTGTACGCACAATATTGAGAGATTAACCATGTAATTTTAAGACCATAGACTTCTTTTAGGTTTTCCTGTAATCTATAGATATAGAACTATTTACTGTTTTTTTAGTTAAGCCCCCCCCCCCCCCCCCCCCCCCTTATAGAAAGAAAAAGAAAGAAAAATGCGTTTAATTGGCATTACAGCAAAAAAATAAATAAATACACCTTAAAATTATAAAAAACATAAATACACCTTAAAATTATAAAAAAAACATAAAACAAAGATTGTAATGCCAAAAGGGCCTCAGCTCAGCATATTGTCAGATGACAACACAAGGTGTACCACCTGACGCTGATTTTCAGCTGCAACCCACGAGTGCCATACGCTAGAATCTAAGGTTAGAATAATCTAAATAATTAACACAAGGAGAGAATAGATTTAAGAGAATTAATTAAAATGAAATGATATGACATGCATGCGTGTGTGTGTTGTATTGTGATTAATTAAAACACTAAAAATAAATACCCAATATCAATATTACCACATTAAAATAATAAAATAATAATAAAACTATATCTAATAAATATCACCTACATAGCAAAATCATGAGACTGCATTACACTTTATAAACTACCAAAAGTATTTTGATGTGGTTTTATTAAAATTATGAACACAAGACAATAATAATTCATTATAATAAAAATAAAACTGATAAAATTGGTATTATAAAAATGATAAAATAATAAATTGCATTATATGGCGGATATGTCGGCTCGAACATTATCAAAATCTTTTTGCTGGTTTAATAAAAATTCTTTGAGTTTCAATTTATCGCCGATGGAATGGTAAATTTTCGTCTATTTTCTTAATTTTTTGTTCTTAAATATCCTTAAAACAATTAATTTAAAACTAGCTTCGACCCGCGGCTTCACCCGCGTGTTATGTCGATAAAATGTAGCCTATGTGTAAATCCAGGGTGTCAGCTACCTTCATACCAAATTTTATCAACATTGGTCTAACTGTTTGAGCGCGAAGAAGTAACACCACACACACTCACAGACTTTCGCCTTTATAATATTAGTGTGATTATAAAAAAAAATCTATTTGAGACCCTCACAGTAAGTCCTTTCATTTGATATGTCACACGGTACAGTTTGCAAAACTTTTTTTTAATTTTCTTTTTTGCCCCCCAAAAATGAACCCCATATTCAAAATTCGTTCGTTCATATGTGTACCAAATTTCAACATTATATTCAGAGTAAATTGGCTGTGAGAGACGGACAGACAGATAAGGGTAAGGGGGTAGGGGGTCCTATAAGGGTTCCATTTTTTCCTTTTGAGGTACGGAACCCTAAAAATTATCTAAAATATGGTCCTCTCATTACATTAATAATAATAACACAATAAACGTATTCCAGGGAGCAACATCCGTGCGCAAGAACACCTACACTCCGATCTGGAACGAGCAGATAGTGTTTACTGAGATGTTTCCACCACTGTGTCAGCGCATAAAGTTGCAGCTGCGGGACTACGACCCCGTGCACCCCAACATCATAGGCACACACTTCATTGATCTGAAATCTATCTCCAACGATGGAGATAGAGGTGAGATGAGAGCTTTTTTACATAATTTATTTTTCAAGTAACTTGTTCTTATGATAACTTCAGAAAGGTTTACAGAGTAACTCATTTCATGCCACTTGGAGGGAAAGAAGTTACATTTCAAAGTATCGTTACTAATAAAACAGTAGGTACAGATCGTGTTTTCAATTTCCTTTTATATTTTACTCAGGCCCTGCTTGTGCGAAGCTTTTAAGACTTGACAAGACATGAAGGTTTCTATATTCTAAATAGGTTAGTTATAAACCTGCCGGAATAAATTCTCTAAATGATAGTGATAACCACATCAAAATCCGTTGCGTAGTTTAGAAGAATAACGCGGCCACACAGACAGACATGATAAGCGACTTTATTTTATAATAAGTATAGAAGTATAGATATAGATTTCAGTCAACCAGCAAACAACAGCAGCAAACCTGGACAGGGGGTTGGCAATTTCCCAAATCAGGATTCAATGTGATTGCCCTCTCCGCAGACATCAGCATCTTGAGCCGTTTGCTCTGTCCTCTACATAAGGTGTAATTTAAATAACGCACAACCTCTTAAGGGTTCATTGTATTAGTCATCATTATGAATAACTTTTATTATGGGCACGAACCTGAAATCGCGAAAAAGCTAGCTGTTCCGTAGGGAACAGCTGTATGTAAATGTAGATTTTGGCGAGTTATGGAAACATAAATGGGACCAGCTGATTTTTTTTCGCAATTTCAGGTTTAGTCCCACAGTGAGAGGTGTTCATAATAATGATTGATCCCTTAAGAGGTTGTGAATTATCTAAACTAAACCTGGTATAATACACGTAAGGATGTAATTAAATGAATGTATACTCCATTTACAATAAGATTATACATTAAAAAAAACCTTTTTTACATTCCGTTAAACCGATTTTGACTTCTATTCCGTAGGCTTAAGGATGGCACTAAAGGCAAAAAAGTGGTTACAATATCAACTGTTTACTGCAGCTGCCATTTGTCATGCCACCAACGCAATAGAAGTCAAAATCGGTTGAATGGACTGTAAAAAATGTTTGTTTAAATGTCTGATCTTATTTTAAATGGAGTATAGGTCCAAAAGAACGTACTTCTCTATACTTTGTAAAAGATAGCTTGATCTCTGCGACATAAGTCAAACTGACATTCCTAGGGTTGTCAGGATATAAAAAATTGTCGATAGAAATTATCGACGTTTCTTACTATTCTCCTTATTTATCGATCCTAATGTAACATTTAATTGGGTTTAATTTAATTACAAACGTTACTAAATTAAACGAATAATTGAATATAAAATACATTTATTCTCGGAAAGGAGTACACCCAAATCCATATCTGAATCAGTTTCTGAATCGCTAGAACAATCTTGTAAATTTATTATAAACTCTTGTTCGCAAATATTATCAAATCGGACGTCCCGCTCCCAATCTTCTTCCATTAGTTTTCTGCATTTGGTTACCACCTTCTTCCAGTCTTCTGCAGATACATTGTCGACTGCACTCTTTAATAACTGCAACATTTTATTTGCCGTGAAAGGTGGTGTTGTGTTGTGTCTGGCAGCGTAACCTTAAAAGAAAACATATTTTTACTAAGATTAATTTTATTATATAGTAGTTAATACTTAAAGTACCTATATAACTAAAACTCAAGCAAACAAACCTTTGACTTGGGCCCAGATTAGCTCGATCGGATTATACTGGCAGTGGTACGGGGGTAGTCTTATGACGGTATGACCCTTTTCGTGAGCTATATCATCTAAGACATACGTTGGAGTACTGGGTTTGTGCAGACCAACGAGTCTTAATAATTCATTTTTGAGCATAGTTTCATTGGCCTCTATTCCTTTTTCTTGAAGCCATGCAATGATTTCTAATTTTCTGTTTGCCGAAGTTGGTGGTTTTTGCTTTTGGACCGAGTGGTATGGGGCGTTATCCATAATAATGCAATGTGGCTCCTTTAAATTATCTAATAATTTTAAAAACCACTCCTTACATTTTTCAAAATTCATTTCCTCGTGGTATTCAGTAGTTTTAGTTGATTTGAATGCCAAAGGCAATTAGGCACAAAACCAGATGACGTCCCAGCATGAGTGATGATTAATCTTTGACCTTTGCCTTCGGGTACTTTGGTGGTTGATTGTGCAGTATCATCGGTCCAAGCTTTGGATACGGTATGATTGGCGTTTAGCCATGTCTCGTCTAGAAACACTGCTTTGTCCCAATTTGTGATTTTATTGACTTTTCGGAGAAAATTCACTCGAGCTAGAGCAATGTCGGTTCTTTCCATAATAATTTTTCTTTTGTCACTTTTTTTATAGGAAAAACCAATATTTTTCAATATCTTCGTTAGAGATGGCAAGCTTCCCTTAAACAAGTCTGCGTCTTTGAGGGACGCGGCAAGTTTTCTCAATGTAGGCAATTCGCCACGTGTATAGTAACCATATACATGGTTGCGAATCGCAGCGGCGTCAAAGTTGTCAATGTTTGTGACAGGAGCAGCATTTTTCCTTTTTTTATTTGGCGTTGCAACTTTTTTGTCCTCGTCTTCAATCAATGCTGCGGTTGAAGATTCGCCATACTTTTCTTTGCTGATGCGAATTACTGTCGCATGTCCAATGCCAAGAGCATCTGCAACTCTATCACATACTTTCTCCATGGGTAATAGCGGCCCGCCATTTTGGTTCTCTCGCTCAAAATATTCACGTAAGCGAATCACAAACTCACGACTTTGACTGTTCAAAACAGTTTTCTTCATTCTCTTTGGCATTATGCCAACAAGAAACTGACAGTAATAACAAAAGATAACAAAACTCAACAAACAACAAATTAACAGCAATAGTAACAAAAACAAAGTAATGAGAACGGAAAACACGTAGCGTATACAAGGCGTCGGCACTCGTACTGAGGAGAATGGAGGTTCATATCAAACAAGATGGCGGCGTCTCTTTTTTTTGAGTTTATGGCCTTTTAACTCGGCCTTTGAGCCCAACGCGGCATGTCTTCTCCCGAAACCCAAGGATAGGACGTTGACGGATGGAATGTTACATGAGTAAGTGAGAAATTGGATTTTATTTACTCACTATTATTTTAGATTAAGATACAAATATAAATATTGTTATGATATTAAAATAAAATATACAATAAAATTAAAAAAATAATTAATTTTAAATTAAGTTTTATTAAAAATATCGATAGTTTATAGTCTGTGGTCACGTTGATTCATCGCCCATCACTAAGTAGGTCGGCATGCCCATAAAGTATGACATTTACAGGTACTATCTGTACTACCATGAAATTCAGAACTTCATAGGCGTGATTTTACTGACAGCTGTCGCAGAGATCAAGCTATCTTTTACAAAGTATAGTCGTCTCACGTCCACCATTTTATCAATCCTGACCTATTAGCAGTTCACTGAAAAAATGGCGGATGCGGTACGCTACAACTGTAAGCGTCGCTTTATGTCGACAGCTGTCGTCGACATGTCGACGGCGGTCGTCGGCGCGTCATCGACCGCCGTCGACGCTTGCTGTTGCCTCTGCCTTTGACGCGTGTCGCTCATGTGTAAGAACACTTGAATGTTGCCTACTTTAACACTACATATTTGCCTAAGTCTCAATTTACTATTCAAATAATGAATTGACAGACAATTTTAACATTGTTATCTCCAGGGAATCCGATTGCTGCAAACTTTTCATTTTATCGACGCGTTTTGTATGTTTTTGTTTCTGACCTACTAACATCCGTAATTCAGTGTTTACATGATTTTCCTTTCCTTTTATTTGTTTATTCCTAGTTAGTTAGCAATATACATGAGCTTATTTGAATATCGTTAACCGGCAGGTTTTGTGGCAATTAGTAAGCAGAGGATTATAAAAACAGGGGATTATAAATACTTGCCTTGGATGCAACCATCAGCGAGTTTTAAAATCGGTGTTAACATTATTTTTTCAAGGTTGAAAGTAGACATGTACTTATGGGTATAGGTACGAGTACATGATATGTCTGGTAAACGACTGTAGAAACTTTAAAGGGTTGGCTGACTAGACTGGTTACCCTGCTTGAAAATCGAGATTAGGTTACAGTGTTGATACACCTCAAGCCTGCGTAGGTACTGTCCCACTGGTCTTAAGACGCAGATATATGCCAATGACCTTGAGAGGTTAGCGTGCGTGTTCTGTGCTGAGCTCACGCAACAACCATGACTCACCATCAAGGAGCGCTGTCGCAAATCAGTGGCATTGTTAATTTATTATGCATAAAACAAAAGTTATTATATTAAAACACGTAAACTAAAAGATAAATAATTAAATTGTCTTTAAAATAGTGAAGTTTTCATAAAAATACGCTTGGTAGTATTTGCGTGATTCTCAGTTTTTTTTTATCCTCGTTAGACGTAACTTTACAAATTAATTACACTATGTAATATAAACATAGTTTAAAATATTCCAGATTAAGCTACTAATTACCCGACTACTTTAACATTTATGTTAAATTAGAGAATGATAAAAATGTACATATAAGAACAATTTTTTCCAAATCTTTAACACTCTTCGTTTAGACGTGATTAAACTGAATTAAAATCATTAAAAGTCAGTTATCGTCGCCTTAAGTGGTCGCAGGCGCTACTGCTGACCACGAGGTCCTGGGTTCCAGGGGTTGAGTTTTCCATTTCGATTTTCTTAGTAACAACCTGAAGTCTGGGTTTATGCTTGATTAAAAACATAACTGGCGAAATGGGGGCAAAAGCATTTTCTACTGAACCTTTCGGGGAAAACAGGTGTAATAATAATATTATATTACCTAAAGCCAATTTCACCGTAACGTGGTTATCACCGGACTGCTGACATGTTCCAGGATTCCTGCCGACATTCGGACCTGCCTACATCTACATGTACGGCTCCACCCGCGACTACAGCATCCTGGATCAGCATGCAGGCCTCAACACCGGCATGGGCGAAGGAGTCTCTTACAGGGGAAGGTAACTATGATACTTTCTTTGTTATTTTTTTATTTATTAACATTTTCTTTTTCTTTTAATTTAAGTCGAAAGCTCCAGGTAGCCCGTGAAATTCTTTTCTTACTTTTTTTGCAATTTGTTGGTTTGGTTGTATGTTGATCTGAATATGTGTACGAGCAAACCCGTACATATCAATAGTATTACTTTTATGCTGACATCGACACGCAGCGAATGAATAAAATGCATGTAATGGAGTAAGCAATCAGTAGTCGCATAGCATCGTTTGGGCTATCATCAAAAGGACTCATTCGCCGCGGGTCGATCAGTTATCAGTTTTGGGTGTTTTTCTGTGTGACTGTCAATACACTAGTTGAACTCCTATATAAGACTATCATTTAAGTGTACCTTACCCGTACATTTTTGGTCCTTCTAGAAGGATGTCGCGTGTGTACATTACAGTGTAGCAATCAAGTACCTACTGTAAAGTGTTTCACTAGTGACGTTGAGTAAACTAGCAGTGAAGGTGTTTGTACTGCCAGCAATAGTGCAGTACATAGCAACAGCAGCAGCAGCAGCAATCAGCAGGGATCAACAGGGATCCGCATTTGGTGAGTAACAAAGCTCCCGCTTGGACAATCAAGTAAGATCGTTCCATTAATTATCATACCTATCAAACATGTCGGCAATGGAGGAAGTTCTTGCCCAACAACAGCAACTAGTCAATCAGATAGAGCAAGTTTACACAAACTTCAAAAAGGATGGCTCCGATCGCAAAACCTCGGATTACATACGCCGAAGGTTAGAAAATTTGGATGCATGCTGGCAAGAGTATCAATCGAATCATATAAGATTGTTTAGTATCGAATATGCCAGAACGCATACTTACTTCACTTCGAAGCAATTTGACGTTGTGAAGGAGAGATATCAGAAAATCAGAGCAGTTATTCAGAATCATCAGCCAACAGAGGAGAGACCATCGACCCCGCTTCTAAAGCCTGCTACTCCTCTAGCTAACCTCAAGCACCGTACAGCAACCAGATGAGATGATCAGGAAACAGATGAGCAACTTCAAGGCCTTTGAACATACTGTTTCAAGTATCAACATAGATGCTGTAGCGGAGAAATGGGAATTCGATCATTTGTTGAGCACGGTAAGGTCTCGCTGGGCGAAGATTGACACTCAGCATTGGGACTTAGACAGTGAGCTGGGAGACCGAAATCAAGAGTATCATCGTATGTACCTCAAATATGAAAGCACATACAATGATGCTATCAAAGCAATCAATAAGAAGATGTCGTCCATTTCACACAGAGAACAAACGACGCCAAAAATAGAAATACCTACATTCAGCGGTAGTTACCATCAGTGGACATCTTTTAAGGATATCTTCACAGAAGCAGTTCATAGCAACCCGTCATTATCTGGGGCTCAGAAGATGCAGTTCCTCAAGTCGAAAGTGAAAGGTGAAGCGAAACGTCTCATACAGCATCTCCCGATCAGCTCAGACAACTATATCATTAGTTGGGACATCTTGAGCCATCGTTATGGCAACAAGAGGATGATATTCACATCGCATATTAACATTTTATTAAATATGCCAATTTCACAGTAAGCATCAATAAATCATATCAAACGAATCCATGATACTGCACTTAAAACGATGAACGCTATACAGAACCTCGGCGTAGACGTGACGTCGTGGGATCCGTTGATCGTGCACATCCTGTGTCAGAAATTCAGCGAATACAACGCAGCTATCAAGCAACCTCGATAATTACTCGAGTTGAATGAATTTCTAGCCTTTCTAGAGGGGAAGTTCACGAGCATGGAAGCAAGTAGAAGAAAACAGGAGACTAATAATCAAAAATCCTTTTCTTCAAACATACATAAACCATCAGAGTCTAAACAATATCATTTTAAGCAATCATTTGCAACCAGTAAGGCTATTTCGCAATCACCAAGTTACAGGATAGAACTCCTATATCAGTCTATCATTTAAATGTACCTTACCCGTACAATATGAATGCGACCGTAACAGATCTTTATTTATAGAATTATAATCATTAAAATCTCTAATTTCATAGTACCCTATTGAATGACTTTTTCATGAAATCTTGACATTAGATGATTTTATGTACTTACTAGCTTAGAACTTTAATGATTTTAATTCTGTAAATTTATGTCATGTTTATGTATGTTAATTATGGTCGCGAATCATTCTTTAGTCAACATACCTAAATCCAGACACTGAGCTCAAATTTGCAAAAACTGCAAGAAAATTTTAATTTCGCGGGCTACCTTAGCGCTTTCCCCCAGCAAGGTAATTGCGTAACATTCATAATCCCAAAGCCATTTATTCTGACAGTTCAAGAATATTAATTAAGTAATTTACGTGTCGAGCTTACGAATTCTTCAAACATACGAAGTTATGGATTATAAATTTCCTTCGGATTGTGATAGAACCGGTGTTACGTAATTAATTGGGGCGCTGCTGATACATAAATTAAAAGCTAATCATTAATGACAATTGTGATTTTGTTAAAAGGTCAGATGTACGCAATGGACCACGTGGGTACCTATGAATCTTTGTCATACGAGCAAAGCACAAAGATCATAGTTATTTGCAAAGTATCGCACAAGATTGGTTATACGAGTGCGGTCAGCAACAAAAATCGATTAACACTTTTTAATCATAACATCATTAATAACAAATAATAATACTTATTACTTTACAATGTCTTTGACATTATCTCGGGACCCTGGGGTCCCGGACCTTTGGAAGGCGTACGAGAGGCCGAAGCCAACTCGCAGAGGCCCTTTAGATAATATTAAATTATGAGGAGGCCCCAACCGACGATTATTCCTGTATGCACTATGCAAGTGCACCCAAGGACAACCCCCGGTTGGTGCAGGACTATTGCAGAACATGGAAACAAAACATAATGGGCTATTGGTTTGAGTGGCTGTGGACTGGTTACCTAGAACTATGAAAACACTATGGCCCCTGTCTGACTAATGTATTGATATACTCGTACTACCTTAATTATTAACCTCAATAATAAATACAGAAAAGTTGAAAAATAAGGTAATGCAAAATAGCTAAGTATTACTTGAAATAATTAATAAGCATTGTATCGAATTACAATGTATCTATTTAGATCTCAATTAAATTATGTAAATGAACAGAGTAGATCTACTTCTGTCGCTTAACTAGACCTGAGCATCAAGTAGCGGGATGCGGGAAGCGAACCCGGAGCGTCTACATCTACAACGCGAAACTTTGGCGAACACATCTGCGCGACAACAGCGCGAACCGCGAACCTCATTTTTAGTGAATAGTCACTGAAGCCGCACGTCTATAGCTTAGTTTTACACCTAAATTGATGTCCAACAATAGAAAGTCGCCTGACGAGAGGACCTGCCGACGTAGGCTCTTTGTTGTCTTCATTTGTACGACGGAGCTGACACACATATATTTTTTTTTTTTTGCAAAATCTGGCATTTTGAATCACGAAAATTGTGTGATATTTGAGGGTTGGGGTTTTGGGTTCGGTTGACGTTGTAAAGCGCTATTAACATCTTAAATGGTACAGTCACTATTCATAAAATTCACGCTTTGTTCAGAGCAGACAAGCTGTACACACGTCTGACCACAAGACCCATACGTCCGACTGCGTCCCGCTTTGCAAACGCAATCTTCCCGCGTCATGGTCGCGCAGGTATGCAAGGCGCCATAAATAACACGGCAGCGTCCGCCGCGCGACTGACGCTCCCGCTTCGCAGTCGTTTTAGTCGCTCAGGTGTGTGGCCGAAGCTTTAATGTGAAGTGAAGTTTCTTGATGCACCAAATAAACAACGTAGCAACTAGTCTTCACAATCCACTTGTTCTTGTCCACATAATATGTGTACCCTTCCTACTACTCTTTGCACCAAAACTAACCAGAAAAAAATATCCATTACAGGGTCCTCATCTCGATTCGTACCGAACTAATGGAAGGACTTGAAGGTCCTCTATCGGATGTGGAATTGGAGCCCATTCCACCGATCATCGAAAGCAGCTTTGAGAGAAATGAAGAGTTCTTCCTCTTCACCAGCATCTTTGAAGCCAATATGATCGACAAACGTCTTACTGATAAGCCTTTGCAATTTGAACTCAGCATTGGTAACTCGGGGAACTCGTTGGATGGCCACCATGAGTCGGTCAAGAGACCACACGACTTAGAGGCCGAACTAGGTATGGATTTGGTAAAAGAGTTTAGGAAATTTATGAGAGGAGTTGAAAGATTTGGCTGCCTAAGCCGGTGTTCGCATGGACGTAAATATATCGCGGCGCGATTTTATCGCGCATTGAAGTTTCAACTCTCGGTGTGAATTTGAGCATCGAGGATCCAACCTAACAACAACAGAGTGCATCCCAGCGCGTCGAAAAAACACACTATTGGATTTTCAACTCTCGGCGCTAAGCAGAGCGTTGGAAATCCAGTGTGTGAAAGAAAATCGCCGCTATTTTTTTACGTACTTGCGTATATCGGCTAACTGTCGGATAATCTAGAGACGTGTGTCTAAAACGTCGCATCTGTCGTGCCACCTCCTGGAGATGGCGCGGCTCCTGACGTGTATATTGACCGATTTTGTATTCATAAACTGTATTAATCTGCTCTAACTTTCACAAAGTGTAGGGGAACTCTGCTTGGCACTAAACACGAACAGACATCGTGGCACATATTCACAGAATACCTACACTTTAATTACATAAGAGTACCTACATTACTTACTACACCAAAATTATACCTCTTAAGCAATTGTTTAATAAGCTTCTCTTTCTCTTTAATATAATTAAAAAAACTCTTTCTCATAAATAATTTACTTAGTTATTAGTTGATTGTTTAAAATGCTATTTTTTTTTTGAGTGCACTTTTAGATTTGTATCGGCAATCTGTTTTCGAATTCTTGTTTAGAATTTTTTCATTTAATACGAGTAAGTAGTTATTCTATTATTATTTCTTAAAATAAAATCTTTTTTGAATCATTATCTGAATTTATTATATTTTTAAGCTTTTCGCATATCCCTACCTATTGTCCCGTCATAGGCATACGAGGGGCCGAAGTTAACTCGCAGAGGCCCGTTAAGTAGTCATTATTATTATATTATTCTCTCAAAATTGCTGAAGGTAAGTCTTTCTTTTTCGTGTGGTTAGTGACTAACCTGGTGTCAGAGTTTTTATGCCGCCCATAGGCCTCTCGACTTGGCTTGGTCAGTATTATTTTTTACAACTTAATATGACTTATTTATTACTTCCTCAGGACTTAGAAGGTATGGCTAAAATTATTTCTTTATTTTTTTTACATTACTACTGTTGCTGTAACCTCTTCAAGTGCAGTAGGTACTAACTACTAGTGTAATATGCTTACGAATTCACATCAATGGTGCGGTAAATGCAATGGGGAAGAAAACTGTCAAATTAGTTCTGCGTAGATGGCGCTAAGTATTTGTTACTTTCATTCAGCTGTGTATGGAATTCTTTTCCGCGAGATGGCGTTTTTTTGAGTGTTTTTCTTGTCGCCGATTAGTCGCTTTGTCTCCAAGATGACTTTAACAAGTGACAAACACACAGCGCTCTCTTGCGGCGAAGCTTCCGAGAAACAACCCCTGGGGCCGAAATGCCTCAATCTCAACAGTCTGGGGCAAAATACCTTAAAAAATAATACAAAATCTATGTAGTTTACTCATTACTTTTGTTGTACCTATTATTTCGCTGGTACAGCGGTGAAACTATAGATAAAAAAGTACTTATTTCTTTTTTTAACTTCTCTCGTCTTATACAGATGAAATCAGTGCTGACACAGGATACTGGCAGAGCACGACGCAACCGACGAAGGCATCGTCCACAGACAAGAACTACTACTACCTGCCGTACTGGGACAGCAAACAGTGCATGCACGTGCGCAGCATATGGCCCGACCATCGTCGGCGCATGTACAACTCCAACCTCATCGCTAATATTATCGAGAAATACGTACGTACAGTCCGCGAGGCCTAAGCTGAGATTTGCATTTGTGTGAGTGATCACCAAAGATGCGGAGTTGCGTCGCTCGAGAGACGCACCGCGCCTCAGGCCGATTGCCAAAAAGCAGTATAAATCGGTTTTAAACCAAGCAAAGGTCGCGTCGCGCTCTAGGCCGGACGTCACATCTACACTATCTATGTGCACTGACACAAATGCAAAGCGCTGCTTAGGCCTCGCGGACTGTACCATGTATTAAACTACAAATATCCACTATTTTGAATTTTGAATTCTAATTGTATTTTATTTTATGTTTTCATAAGTTTTTTTTTAAAGTTAATTACGTTGTTGTTTGTGGTGAATGATGTGTATAGCTATAAGAAGCATACATAATAGTACTTTTATTATCATATTGCTCTGTTTATTTTTTTTTTGTATGTACTGCTTTTGGTGTACTAATAAATAAATAAAAAATATTTATGTTAGTAGCTACGAGTATTTGGAGCTCGGAAATTATCTTACGGGAACGTAATATCGGGATTTATAATATATATTAAATAAATAAATATATAAATTTTAATAGTATGGCTGACCTAAAGTGTTGCCTTACGCAGGCTACCACTGCGGATTCCACCCGCAGAGGTAGCCCGTGAAATTCAAACTCTTGCGTTTTTACAATTTGTAGGTCAGTGTCAGGTTGTATCTTGATGAAAATATGATTCGCGACTATAAAAATTTAAGACACTGAAGAACTACCTAGTGAAAAGATCTTGTAACAATATCTTCTAGCTAATAACTTCCATCCTTTAACCTCAGAGCAAATAAAAAACCAAGACACAGCTCACTGAGCGAGGTGTAGTTATGCGCATGCTTCACTGTATTGTTCGCAGTTTTTTAATTAACCTGAACCTTTAACTTCACTAACATCGCAATCTGAATAAATTCCAGGATGAAGAACTCACCGATTGTCAATCAGCTATCGACGGAGAACTACTCCCGGACAGCACCAGCGTGCTCATGCTGAAGACTGCGCTTGAAGCGCTGAGCGGTGCGTGCAGCGCTTACGTGCGACACATGACCAACGCACCCCCTTTGGGCAACACCAAGCTAGACAAAGAACGCCTGAAACTCTGCATCTTTGAAATTGTAAGTTCAAAAGAAAAAAATATATTTCACACAAACTTACATGAAAACGTAACGCCTCCCACAAGATGGACCTGGTGAAGGCCGCAGGAATCCTCTGGATGCATGAAGTACATAACCGGTCGAACTGGCGGTGCTTGGGGGAGGCCTGTGTCCAGCAGTGGACGTCGTTCGGCTGAAATCATGATGATGAAACAACCTACATGGGCACTAGTGTAAAGTCAGAAATTAAGTGCACGGTTCCAATTGGTCGTTTCCTATGACGAGACACGGTTACTCTTTTAAAAACAACTGGCTTTTTCAATGTTTTCAAAAACATTGCTAATAGGTAGAAATGGGAGGACAGTGTGGGCCTGATAACAAAGTATCTTAATAAAATAGAAAATCGTCAACAAATTGAAGCATCTATGGGTCTAGGTACAACGTTCAACACAACAACAACAACAACAACGTTCTCATATTCACAAAATAGAAAATAATCTACAACATAAGCTTTTAAATAACCTCTTCGTATATCCTGGGTAAAAAAGGCCACAGTAATCCCCAATCTTTTTGTCGAGCAGAATTGAGTGCGACCGCCATCGCCATCTTGCGCAAGATAGGTACAGTCCTTCATAATCAGCCTATAATGTTCCCACTGCTGGGACACAGGTCTCCTTTCTGTGAGAGGGAGTGGGCCGTAATGCACCACGTGGACCCAGTGCGGGTTGCTGGATGTCACATGTCTTCGAATTTTTGGGTCTAGGACATGCCGGTTTCCTTACGATGTTTTCGTTCACCGTTTTGAGAGCTGTGGTGATGAAATAATTTGCACAAAGTAAAGCGCCTGTCTGGGTTCGAACCTACGACCTACAACTCGTAAGTCGCGGCCGATACCACTGGGCCACCACTTCATACATACCATATTTTTTGCATTCTGCGCATCGGCTCGCGCCTACGTTCAACTCGGCCTAAAAGATTGGGGACTACTATACCACCTTGCTGACTAGTTTTAAAACTAGAGAGTTAAAGCTCAATCAATCACTCTCAGGCTCATTCTCAGGTTTTCTCATAAAGATTCCAACAGTTTACTTAGGTAAAACTCTGGCCACTCTGCGGTGAATCCCACACAGGATGAAACATCGCGCGTCGGTTGTTTAAATTATTAGGAAGGTACGCGACTATTCGCGCTAGCACAAGTAGGAACACCACTATACAAGGCAGTTGACATCGGCGCGAGCGAATTTTTGTGCCGCGTCCCGCGCAGGAAACGGTGCGGGGTTGATGGTTCATTTTGGAATGGGTATTTTCATTAAAATGCGTCATTTTAAATGGGGGGAACTCACTGTGTGCGTTTTTTAGGGGCTAAGTAATAACAGCCGAACGGGTCGGGTTATTATTCGTAGATCATTGACAGTCGTTACGGGTCATCAGAAGCCCGAAAGTCTGACAACCACTCGTATCGTATTACCCAGTTGCAGAGTTGTGGAAGTCAGACAGGCAGTGGCTCCATGTAAAATACTGGTATTCAGCTGCATCCGTTTAGACTGGAAGCCGCCCCCAACATAGTTGGAGAAAGGCTAGGCAGATGATTATGATCCCGCGCAGGATTCGCTTCAAATTGGCCAGAGAGAGCTTAAGTTGTTGGGATTGGTTAAGCGAAATAGTAACAGCCAGTCAAATACTACTAACATATTCTTAAGCCTATTATATTAACACTAGTTTTGTTTATATTAAAATATATATGTTTAGGTTAAGGTATTTATCTATGAGCCAGTGTAGCCTGAAATAAATGGTTTATTATTATGATTAAATAATTGGTATATATTCTTTTAATAATAGGTTTTCAGAAGTCTATACACTACATGGATCTGAATCTCCAGATTCTCTCTCTCTCTCTGTATCTTAGGATAAAGATAAGTGTCTATCTGTTGAAACAGTATTTTTATCTCGCGAAGCGACACGCGTTTCACTTGTGGTTACCATGTGTACAAACACGCTGTGATTGTGTGTGTAAGCGTGTAAGCGCAGGAGCTCTTAGTACCGTCCGTAACAATGGGGAAATCAGAAGTCTGTGTATGCGTGATAGGTACGTGCTGATGCTACTCGTCATCACGCACACATTCACAGCGTGTTTGTACACTTGTTTATTAGTTTATTTGGATTTACATCTGGAATAAAAAAGATTTCATTTCATTTTCATTTTTCATTACCACAAGTAAAACGCGTGTCGCTTCCTGAGATAATACTATAGTAGCTTGGAGTAAAAAAAACTTCATTATATAGAATAAGGCAACATGAAGTCTAACCAATGTATTATTTGTAATTGTACAGGATCAAATTGCCTCCATGTCTAAAAGCCTGAGGGCGTTGATCACCAAGCATTCGATTAAAGAGCGTCTTCGCACCGCTTACTCCTACTTGGACAAACTGAAACATCTCTGTGAAGATGTAAGTATTACTTGTATAGCCTTCTTCAACACCTCCATATTATAGGTTCCGGTTACCTTATCCAGCAAATAATTTAAATAATAGTACGTAATTAATTAATTCTATTGTTTAATTTATCTGGTAGATAGCGCCTATTCGGAAGCTGTAGAACAAGCACATAATGGGAAGTTTTTTATTGCCACTTCTTCTTCCCAGCTAAAACACTTGAACTCGTGAAGGGCTGACGTTATGGAAGCTGTTTTATGTAATTTTGACGTTAAAAAAGTGCTGATTCTCAGTCTAATTTTAATAAATCACTTTACTATTTTGATTTATTTCTATATTCTTTTCTAAAAGTTTTTTCTATTGACATCCGCTTTGATATTATTTTCCTTAAGCATCGGTTTCTGTCCGCCACTCCGCAAGTCGCGTCGCGGTACACTACGGCCGATTTATCTTAGCAGATCCGAACATTGGAAGACACTAAGAAGTTTCGCGCGTGTTCTCTCACTCACACTCCCTAGATCTCCGGTGGCCGTGAATCCCCATCGACACCCTGTTTTTCGCCTATACTAATATAACCTGATCACTCGCTTCTACCAAACTACATACCAGCACAGGTCTAGTTAAGCTGGACTTCCGGTGATCGTGAATCCCCAATAATCAGCTACTCTCATGTCTGCCATTTGGTTCCTAAAAAAAATTAATGCGCAGCCTTCTGCGTGTAGTTCGGCCGTACTGTACTCGCGGTGACTCCTACTTAGCATGCTCTACTAAAGACTCTAAAAGACTTCGTTCATTTCTTTTCTCTGCAGTCCCTATCGCAAGACATGTAGCGTGATAGCACGCTGCCACCGGGTTAATATTAAATGGTTTCTGTTCCAGGCCCAGCATGCATTGCCTGACATATTCATCTGGATGATAAGCAACGGAAAACGCTTGGCGTACCAACGAATCCCAGCCAGGGATATTATCTACTCTGACTACAATGACGAGTCTGGAAAATATTGCGGCAAGATGCAGACAATGTTCCTTAAGGTAAAGGTGACTAAGGATTGTGTGTGGGCTGTTAGGTATCAATATATAGATATCATGTAGTTATGTTCTCTAATATTCTCCATATTAGAGAAAAACATATTGCGCCAAACACAAGTAACAACGCACCAAGGTGGCCAGAAGAAGACTGATTGAATGCAGTTAAAAAAACATATATATACTGTACAATTAAAGACTATAATTATGGACCTTATATTAATTTCAGTGGCCAGGGAAAAAGTCAATAATGCCAAGCGGATGGTCGATTCCAGCTAAAATCAGTGTGTACCTGTGGCTCGGCATCCTGCAAGATAAGAAACATTACATCGATGGACTGCCTCAGGGCTATGAAGTCAGCTCTGAGTTGAAAAATGCTGATAAACTACGGTCGAATGCCCCAGCTACCATCTTTTACGCCGAAAAACATGTAAGTGTAACGAAACTTCTTCAAACTGCTAGTCAAGATTAAAGTAGAATAGTAAAATAATTTGTTGTATGTTTCAGAACTTCCAAATGCGGGCCTATATTTACCAAGCCCGATCATTGATCGGATCTGATTCGTCTGGCCTGTCTGATCCATTTGCTCGTATCGTTATCGGTGAATCCACCGCACTCACACAAGTTATCGATGAGACCTTAAGCCCCACTTGGGATGAGCTACTCGTGTTTGATGACGTGCTGCTGTACAGCACCATAGAACGAATAAGGGCTGATCCACCTACAATCGTCATTGAAATATTTGATCAGGACAAAGTCGGCAAGTCCGAATTTATAGGTCGAACTTTAGCCAAGCCTCGCATAAAAGCTTACGAAGATGTCCAAAGAGGCTCACAAAATTTGCCATCTTTAGAGTGGTATGAAATCACACGCGGTGACGATCGAGCTGGAGAACTACTAGCTACATTTGAAATGCTTGAAATACCTCCGAAACAGAATTCTTCGATACTTCCTGATCTACCGTCACCGAGGGAAGGCAACGGGAAGCCACCCTTAGATATCAACAAGGGCCCAATTCTTCCGGTACCAAGAGGGATTCGTCCAACACTGTCAAAGTATCGCATTGAAGTATTGTTCTGGGGATTGCGTGATTTGAAACGGATCCATCTTCTGACGGTAGACAAACCACGAGTTGATATCGAATGTGCTGGCAACATATTGTGCTCGACTGTCATACAGAATGCGAAACGCAACCCCAACTTTACAAATCCCATCAGGTATGTTGATGTAGAACTGCCAGACCAAGATTTATATAGACCTCCTCTTACCATCCGTGTGGTGGATTGTCGCAGCTTCGGAAGGATCACTCTAGTGGGAACTCATACAATAAATTCTATTCACAAATACATTTATACTCCGATGAGCAAGCGCGAAAGAGACATCGAGGAGAGGAAAAAATCATTGATTCCTTTACAAAACATTGATTTACGAGCCAACTGCATCATCCCAGACGACGCTTTTACCATCGAAAATGAAAAGGAAAGTTGTCCATTATTAGTAAGGGATGGTAAGGGAGCCATTTCTTACGGTTCAGGTGTAAAGTCACAAGCTATGCGAAAGAAGATTAATAAAAGTGAATCCATGAAAAAGCGCAAGTCTAGCACGGAGTCAGTGCTAGATGATGATGAGAGAAGTAAAGATTGGTGGACTAAATACTTTGCCTCCGTGGAATCTATGATCGAAGAAGAAAAAGAAGCCAAAAGGGAGAGGCAAGGTTTCCTGCAGCCATCCCAAGGGGTTCACATAGTTGAGATGCGATCACCTCGAGTCGAGGAAATACACTCGCCTAGATCAGATCGTGATAGAGAGCGTGACAGAGATAGAGAAAGGGAACGAGACAGAGATCGAGACAGAGAGCGTGACCGAGAACGGAGGAGAAGGCAACCAACCTCACCGAAAATTATAATCAGTCCAAAAATGGCTAAGAAAAATGAAATACCGCGTTCAGCATTGACTAAAGTAAGTTGGGTTCCGTCATTCTATTGTTCCATGATTTTTGATTGGATATTGTCAGAAATTTATTTTGTTTCAGATATACCCACATGAGCTGGAGGCAGTGCCAGAATACGATGAATTTAAAGAATGGCTCCATTCCTTTGAGCTCTACAGGGGAAAGAAGACTGGAGACGACTCTGATGATGAAAACCGAGTCGTAGGAGTCTTCAAGGTACGTATTATGTGAAACTATTGCTTCTGAATACGTACTGTTTTTCATGTTGCAATAAATTTTACAAAATGCTCGTTGTTATTTTCATAATGTCACGTGATCACTTTCGGTTCTAGGGCGCTATCAAAGTATACAAATGGCCTCTTCCCCGAGGCATTGATGACCACACCGTTATGGGATTTGATCCGAACTATGGATTCTTCCAAGGTGTTCCGAATAACGAACCCATCCACGTGCTAGTCCGCGTATACATTGTAAAAGCCACTGATTTACATCCAATGGACCTGAATGGAAAGGCTGATCCTTATATCGTGCTACATTTAGGATCAAAAAGAATCAGTGACAAAGAACATTACGTTTCAAAGCAACTGAATCCAGTATTTGGAAAGTGTTTTGAAATAGAAGCAACATTCCCCCAAGATTCGTTACTAACGATACAAGTTCTAGATTGGGATTTACTCGGAGCTGATGATCTTATTGGGGAAACTAAGATTGATCTGGAAAATCGTTTCTACAGTCGACATCGGGCTACTTGTGGACTGCCGATGAAATATGAGGAGTAGGTATTCTTTCATTACTTTTTCTATTCAATCTGCCTAGCCTTTTCCCAACTATGTTGGGGTCAGCTTCCAGTCTAACCGGATGCAGCTGAATACCAGTATTTTACATGGAGCGACTGCCTATCTGACCTCCACAACCCATTAACTGGATAATACGATACCCCTTGGTAAGACTGGTTGTCAGACAGTCAGGCTTCTGACGACCCGTAACGACTGTCAAAGATCCACGAATGACACCGGGACCAAATATGGCTTAACGAGCTTTCCGAGGCACGGATGAGTCTCAGTATGGAAAGATGGTCACCCATCCACGGACCGACCCCGGCAAGAGTAGCTTAACCTGATGGATCGACCCGTGCGGCTGTTATTATTTAGCCACGAGGTCCTTTCTTTTTTCTATTATCAAACAACCCTACCTATACTAACCCATCAAAATCTTCAGGCAAGGCTACAATCGCTGGCGGGACGCAATGAAGCCAACACAGATTCTAGCAAAGTTATGTAAAGACGGCAAACTGGATCCTCCTATCTACGAGTACGGTCGTGTGAAGGTTGGTCGTACGGTCTTCAACATGCCGATGAGCGACACCGAGTTGTTCTCCAACCCTGACACCGTAGAGGAACAGATGGCGCTGGTGGTGCTGCGCCGCTGGCAGGAGGTGCCCAGGGTCGGCACACGACTGGTCACCGAACACATTGAGACCAGACCCTTGTATAATCCTAGCAAACCTGGTAAGGAGAGAGGTATCGGATTTTAATTTTTTTTTTTTTCTTTATTTAGGCAACCAACAGACTTATAGTATGTTACAGAGTATGTAGATTATTGTATGGTTTCCTTGTTTAATATGATAAGATAAAACATGAAAACGGACTGCTATTGTATATTTAAATTCAAAATGTGCAATTTTAAGTATGTTACAAAAGTTATGTGTGCGCCCAACTCGGAGCAATCGAGTTGCGCCTTTTATCTGGTGTTAGCAAACCATGTGTTCGACAACAACCATGTTTTCATAGGCCATCGGAGGTTTACAGAGGCAATACCTAGTTGAGGTGGTTAATATTAATATATTTTCTTCGAACCTGTTCTAATTGGTTCTTATAATTAATATATTGGTGGGACCAGATTGGGCACGCACGGATATCTATGGGCACGCATATTCTAATACGCTGCGCACATATGCAAAATACACCGATCTTTGAGCCTCGATGTTTTTAAATCCCTTACAAGACCTATTATGTTCATATTTAAGTGTAATGTTAATATTCATAAGTCGCTTTCAGCGCCGGATGTGACCTCTACCTACCAATATTTTACTCCTAAAGTTTATTAATCAAATCTTGATTATCGCTCAATGAGAACAGTGATGTTATGCCTACAACAACTAAACAATTTCGGCAAAAAAATAACTAGTTTAGGTCCATCGGTTTAGGTAATGACATTAAGCTACACAAAAAAAACCACGAGTCTGTGGTCTACACACAGTTTGGCCGGAGGATGACAACGTATTTAGCCTGCACATGGCCTGCAACAATAATATTATATTTATAACGCATCGTGAGGACTTGAAAACGTCCTAATTGGGACGTTTTGTCTTTAGTTCGCGTCAAGCAGGGTGACGAGCTAAACAACAAAAAAGTCATCGTGTGTATTTAAAAAGTGTACTAATTATGATTCTAAAGGTAATAAAACACAAGGGTTCTCATATCACGTACATACAATATTATATGGATTTATTAGCATTTTTCAATAAAATTATTTTCAATCATTTTTGACGCGAGAGCGATGAGGGCGCGTACACTGCGGACATATAAATATGTAGGTACAAATGCGAACATCGTAGGCAGTAAAGTCATAATTAAACCTACAGTTTTCAGGATGTTTTGTGCTATGCATCATAGTTTCATAAAGTTTGTTTTCATTAACGGGGGGTTATCCGAATTTTCCTGTTTTCAGAATCAATTTTAAATGGTCAAATTAGTGTATTAAGATCCTGAAAAAAATATATGCCATAGATACATCCTTGCTTTAGGGAAATTAATGGTTCAAAACACGATAAGTTGTAATTTCCTCGATGAAAAAAAAAATCCGAAACATGGTCGATTTCAAAACCATTTTCCGTTTAATTTCCTGATTACAGCGTAAAATTATATGAAAATTGCATGTACCATAAGGTAATCGTATTTCAGAGGGAATTTAATGGTTGGATTTTTGAGTTTAATAGATTTTTTTTTTAAATAAACTCAAAATTAGTAAATCGGGCTAAATCCGCTCGCGCTCAGTCCTGCGGGACGTCATGGAGATTGGACCTGTGGCAAAATTTTTAAAAATTCGCTCTCTCTGCAGTTGTTCAAAAATATTCAAATAAAAGAAGAACTCATTAGATATGAAATTGCGACGGCTCAGAAAAAATATCTCGTAATTATACTATAGTTTTAATTCGTATATCGTTTTCGAAAATGTGATTATTTATATGTGGTATGGTGATGATTAATTGTCATCTTACGATAGTGTTAAGACACATTGCAAATAATAATCGATAAAATAGTCAAGTGCGAGTAGTTTATAATTTTTTATCGTGCTCCTTTATGAAGAAGTTTTAAAACACAATTTTCTAAGATTTTTTCATCAGATTCATCCATATTAATAGTTCACTCCCATCGAATTGTCTTCGCTACTACCATATCCTACATTAATTACACATAATATGTATGAATACAATGTATCCGGTTGTCGGTTGGATACAATATAATCAACAACACTCTGGCAACAACAATGAAAATTAGAAAAAAATAAAAATGTGCGGTCGGGGACCACCGTCAGGAATGAAGTTCCTTCTAACGTATGATTTAAAACACAAACACACAATTTTCACAGCCGCCATCTTGAATTTTCATTTTGACTTCACTACCGGCTTTGGCTCCCTCGAAAACCATGAAAATGACACCCATGATGTAAAATTCCAAAAATTTTCCCCCTCTCCGTCCTCGTCTGTCGTCGTTTTCGCCCTCTCTCTTTGTCTCTTTCAAGATATAATAGAAAGAGACAAAGAGAGAAAGTCGCATGGAGGGGGCTTTTTAAACGCTTTTTCGTTACGTGACCATTTTCTATCAGAGAATTTCGTTCTAATAGCTGTTTCAAACAAAAGTGCTATACTAACATGACCTAATGCATGAACACGATAAAAATCGTCGATCGAAAAGATTATTTTCTTGTATCGTTTTGGCTGTGTGAACAAACTTTCAGTTTTGAGTACAAAAAGTCACTGTATACGATAAAATATCGTATTCTATATACTTGAAAAATAGCGCCGTGTGAACGTAGCTTGGTTAGGCGGTAACCATACCTATCACTCGGTGCCCATACTGCCCATGTTCCAAAGCAAGTTATTCGATAACGTACCTACGTATGTTTGTTGGTTTGTAACTTTTAACACATTGATACATGCAATTTTTTTTAGGATAGTAGTCCTAAGGGATGACAATCTGACAGGAGCGGGACCGGTTAAAAAATACACTAAATTAATTTTGATGTCTTAGAATAGTAGATTCGATAAATTATAGCTGTAGCAGTAGGTACGTCCCTTGACAATAAAGTACGGCAATTGTTCCTTCATATGTAGTTGTCAATATTTACTTATCTTCATGAGCAGTGGTCAACATCAAAAACAAAAGAATAGGGTTACAGCTTATGCAAAACAGTACGACCATTTTAAGCCCATACTTAATAAAAATCTTATTGTTGTTTTTATTCAGTCACTGAAGGGGTTAAATAGGGGATGAAAGTTTGTATGGAAATTCACCATTTATGTCGATGGGAAATACCATCGGGCACACGGCTTATCTACTTGATAAAATTCTTATATTCACTGACAGATAATCCACAGCCCAAATCGCTGGTCTAGAAGCATGAAATTTTGCAAAAGAGTTCTTTTTGTAACGAAAGAAATTAAATTTCTATTAACATTAACTTTTGCGTGACTTTTTGATACCCAGTAGAACCATTGCAATTTTAAACTTTCACCTTACTACCTCAAAATTATGTTTATCTCTAACTAGCTTCCGCCCGCGACTTCGTTCACAATATACTAAAACACACAGCCACTTTTATAAAACTTTCCTGTACAGTACGTTTGTAGTTGTGGTTTCAGCAGCCAAAATATACAGAGAGTCGTCCGTTTGAGAAGCAGCTCGTCCTGAGGTCGAAACCCGCAGCCTTCAGTAGCAATTTCCCATTGCTTGCGAAGTTTCTCGTTTTTAGTGAATAAATACTCGTAATCGCCTGTTCGTGCCGTTCCTGCATATAATACCTAATGGCACAACACTGATACACTGAGTAATTCTTACAGATTAACCCGGCTATCGCTAAAAAATATAACAGTAGATTGACCACACGGGATTTCTCATTAATACTGTCAGCAAACCATAGATATTTATTATAACCGTAGATGATATAAAAGGAATAAACTTCATAGATTCTGTACGTACGTTTTACGAACTATGAAATAACACTAAGTATAACAAAATGTAAAAAAAGAATCGAAAAAAATATCAACAGTTGAGAATCGAACTTTTAACCACAGGTTTGCAAAGCAGTCGTCGAGCCACTAAGCTGACTAAAATAGCCGTTCTTATGTTATTATTATGTCACGATTGACATCCTTCCATCTGCTAAGCCTTGACTCCATAAAGATTTAGCGCGATGATAATTATTTAGAGGTTAAATGTGTAACTATCTGCTATATTCATTTCCTACTCAGCCTAATGAAGTATTGGAATAATTTGCTTTTACATTGTGTTTTATTGTCACCTATATCATCGTAGACAACGACCGACTCCGATCATCATCATTCTCCTGCCCTTATCGCAATTTTTTTGGAGTCGATGCAACTTGTCTTTATCTTCCATACTTCTCTATTAGTTGTCATCTCGGTAGTCACTCCCTTTCTAGCCACATCGTCTTTCACACAGTCTTCCTTTACTCGTATAGCCATCCAGATTCATAATCAAAACATTCCAGACGACATTTTCTTCATTTCTCCGCATCACATGCCCATACCATGGTAACCGATTTCCACACACACCGACACCGAATCGGCACGATATCTACCAGCGAAGACAGTGCGGGGTGAGAGTAGCGGGCATTCTTTCACTTGAGCAAACTTTTTGGCACTGCCAACTTCGAGACGTCGATACTTAGTAGTGTGCTTGTTAGTCGCGTCGCGATGGTCATGGATATTCACCAATATCATGGGGCCGGTAATAATTGTACCTATCGCTATCGAATCGTGTTGGTATCGTTATCTGATAATGTGAAACAAACTTACGACATTTTATGTAATAATCTTAGTTCACTCCACCGTAGACACCATACAATGTAAACCTAAGGAAAAAAATCAATCTAAGAAACACTAATTAAGTTGATCAACTGCAAATATTTTACACTGTGGCATGGATTTTCTACGAAATCGTCGGCGGCGCGTCGTAAATAAACAAGTCGCGCTGCATTTGGGGGAGGCGGAGGTAGCGTTTCAAAGGCCTACAGGCCCGAATAACCTGATAACAGTTGAATTTAATGAACGCCTTGATTGATAAATATACCACAGTTCGTCTTCATTCTGCTTATAAAAATAATCCCAAAACAAAAAAACCGGCCAAGTGCGTGTCGGAATACGCACAATGAAGGGTTCCGTACTTGAAAAGAATTAATCCCAAAAACAAACTTAACAATGGATTCCAAAAAAAAAAATTTTTTCATGTCATAAAACTACAAATTAACAATTTTCGGACTTTTCCTTTACTTGTGCTGGGAGACCTTGCTTCTTGCCAAATTTCGTTATTCTAGGTCAACGGGAAGTACCCTATAAGTTTTGATTTACTTGCGACAGTTACAAGTATCAAAATGTGTCGCAAAATGGCCGTATTTTTTATTGAGTTTACTTAGAAGCTTGTTTTTTTTAGAACTCTAAGGGATCATAGACTTATGTATTCGATATTAATTTCAACTTGATATCTCCACGCGCTCTTGAGAATAAGGGTCTTGACGGACTGACACACTTGAATTTTTTTTTATATGATAGAATTACAAATTAACAGTTTTCGGACTTTTTAATGTTTCTAGGACAACGGGAAGTACCCTATAGGTTTTGATTTATTTGCGAGTATCAAAATATGTCGCATAAATGGCCATATGTTTTTATTGCGTTGACTTAGAAGCTTGAGTTTTTTAGGACTCCAAGAGACTATAGACTTACGCATTTGATATTAATTTCAACTTGATACCTCCACGTGTTTCTGAGAAAAAGGGTCTTGACAGACTGACAGACGACAGACAGACAGACGGACAACGAAGTGATCCTATAAGGGTGCCGTTTTTTCCTTTTGAGGTACGGAACCCTAAAAAAGCCTCAAACAGATTTTAACGAACATTTAAACATCGGTTATTTATACTATGAACCTACAGAATTCTGGACTTTGTATGTTTTATGCCGCCGAAAACCATAAAAAAAATATTATTTTTACTTGAAGTAGGTCTTACTTAACCAATCTTTCACAATCTAACTTACTTTTTAACTATCAGGTATCGAACAAGGCCGTCTCCAAATGTGGGTGGACATGTTTCCCATGGACATGCCTCTCCCGGGTCCTCCAATGGACATATCCGCGCGCAAGCCCAAATCCTATGAAATGAGAGTCATCATCTGGAACACTGACGATGTGGTGTTGGAAGATGACGCCTTCTTCACTGGAGAGAAGATGTCCGACATCTATGTTAAGGGGTAAACACACTTTTTTTCTTACTGGATTTTTTCTTAGACTTTTTATACTAGATACTTACAGGGTGTAAGTGTAAACAGTGGCAACCTTTTAAGGGATTATTGTACTCATCATTTTGAACAACTTTTACTATGGAACCAAAACTGAAATCGCGAAAAAAAATCTGCTGTTCCCTACATTTTGACGAATTATACGAACATAATACTGAACAGCTGATTTTTTTTTCGCGATTTCAGGTTTGGTCTCATAGTAAAAGTTGTTCTTAATGATGAGTACAATGACCCAGTAAAACAGCCATACTCAAACTTTTTTTTTTGTTGGGCCACTTTCAGATTTTACCTGTGTCCTGAGGGCCGCTACATAAATTACAACATCTGTTATTTAGGTGTTAATGAAAATTGTTTATTGAAATTTTAGTGAGAACGATGATATTGCGAACATTTTTTGACTATTTCATTTAGATCTGGCTTGTAATTGCTGCACGCTACTCTTAATACGTCATCGAGATGAGAATCTGTGAGCCGGTTTCTGTATACGTTCTTTGCATAATTATTTAATTTTGGAATAGGATGATTCACAAAGATATGTCGATGTAAATAACGTACGCAGAATTTGGGAACACTTTTTAACAGTATTATATTGATAGGTAATTGACTTAGTAAGTTCGTTAGTAGAATTTGAAGCTACAACGGGCGGGCCGCAGTTTGAGTATAGCTGCATTAAAAGGTTGCCACTGTTTACACTTACACCATGTATATCCTGCACACCGCAAAATTCGAAGATTTATGTGAGATCTACCAACCCGCGCTGCACACGCGTGGTGGATTATGGCCTGCTCCAGGCCTGTGTCCCAGCAGTGAAAACATGATAGGCTGAGTATGACTATCCTATACACTAGATGTCCCTAATTTCCAACAAAGTTCATGTTTTTCTCAAACTAAAACCTACTTATCATTAGTCAGTCATATTGAAATTCCTGAAAAATTCAATTCAACCAATCTTCGGTTCAGTTTAGATACACATAACTAAGTATCGAGCTGAATCTGATTTAGATTTTAGACATAGACATACATAATCTGCGTGGGAGAAACATTTGTTTAGGCTTAGGTTTTACCTTTATTTGCATCTTCATTCATCATCATTTCAGCCGAAAGACATCGACTGCTGGACATAGGCCTCCCCCAAGCACCGCCACTTCGACTGGTTCTGTGCTTCCCGCATCCAGTGGATTCCTGCGGCCTTTACAAGATCATCGGTCCACCTTGTGGGCGGCCTTCCAACGTTACGTTATTTGCATAACAATTAATCCGCCCAGCCTTTTCCCAACCATGTTGGGGTTGGCTTCCAGTCTAACCGGATGCAGCTGACTACCAGTATTTTTTATGGAGCGACTGCCTATCTGACCTCCACAACCTCACTGGGTACGGTTGTCAGACTTTTGGGCTTCTGACGACACGTAATGGCTGTCAAAGATTCACGAATGACAGCCGGGACCAACGGCTTAACGTGCTTTCTGAGGCACGGAGGATTCTCGGTATGTAAAGATGGTCACCCATCCGCGGACCAACCCCGGCAAGCGTAGTTTAACCTGATGGATCGACCCGTACGGCTGTTATTACTGAGCCACGAGCTCCTCTTATTTGCGTAACATAACGAAAACTTCATCCTTTTCCTTATAGATGGGTGAAAGGTCCAGACGACTGTCAATCCACAGACATACATTACCGTTCTCTGACTGGAGAGGGCAACTTCAATTGGCGTTTCATATATCCATTCGATTACCTGGAGGCCGAAGAACGTATAGTGATATCCCGCAAGGAGTCGGTCTTCTCCTGGGATGAAACCGAATGCAAGATACCGGCGCGACTCGAGTTACAAGTGTGGGACGCAGATCACTTCTCAGCTGACGATTTCTTGGGTAAGTTACAAAAGCCCACGACATTTTCTGTGATACCTACTGTGGTAGGTAGAAACACGGATCAAATACAAAGAGGAGACGGCCTAAGCAACTGTGTACTGTGATTCTCAACTTGGTCGTGACGTCATCATGGGCGTGGCCTTGTTCCAAACATAATTCTACCCAACATTAAATGGCGACACTTGGTGCCATGGGAACTAACAATATTTAGGCACGTAGAGCTCAGTACGAACATATTTTAATAATCATACATACTGAAATTTGTTCAACATTCATTCAGAATTTTTAATGGCCAAAATATTATTTTTGTAGTTTTTATATCACTTTGTAAACAACATCCTGCAGTTAGTGACATCTAGTGTGAAATAGTTACGTAACTACAACGTAAAATTGACAGAACGAGCAAATAGTTTGGCTATTGACCGGTAGATGGAAAATAAAGAACTGGGCGGGATCTAACACCCTCTCACCCCGCCGCAAAGTGTCACGCGTTGTTTCTTAGGGTTTCTAATTACAAATTTACAACATCTCCTCTTTGAATTTGCTCCGTGGGTAGAAAAAACAAAATGTCACTTGATCCTATACTCTTGTTGATTCGTACAAACTTTACGTTCATTTTGCATCGTGTCATAAAAGTTTATTGAAGAGCTTCACCATACATTTGGTGTAAGTATTTGTTTGTCCGCATAAATCTCCTTAAGTTGCTTTGGTTTCCAACATTTCCTTCATGTTGCTTATTCATGAAGGAACTGCTGTAAACCAAAGCAACTCAAAGATTTAAACGGCTGTAATTTGCTACCGCATATTCTAAATTGTAACTTTTTCTTCATTTCAGGTGCCATAACATTGGACTTGAGCAGATTCCCGCGCGGAGCCAAGTCTTCAAAACTGTGCACTCTGGACATGCTGCAATATGATGGCTCCGTGCCTATGGTCAATATCTTCAAACAAAAGCGCGTCAAGGGCTGGTGGCCATTTTATATCAAGCGTGATACCGAAGAAATGGAACTGACTGGCAAAGTTGAAGCTGAGATACATCTCCTGACCCGAGAAGAGGCTGATAAGGTGCCGGCGGGACTTGGTAGGAATGAACCGGACCCCTTGGATAAACCCAAGTGAGTATTTAATAAACAGGGCGATTTTTTCAAGTGGGCGTGGATGGCCAAATCTGAAACTATGAGGAATAGCGAAAAGTAGGTACTCAAAGGAGTCTCGGGCTCGATTTTGATGAAATTGAAACTGCAACATTGGATTTTTGATAAATCAATATTTCTAGCCAGGATACGAACCCGTTGATTTTGGAAAATAGAATACACTCTGTATTATTACACCATTCGATAGTGTCCCTAATAAGGATCGAATGCAGGGAAGGGAATTCCTTTATTTGCCGTATGTTAATACGGCAAATAAAGGAAAAAGCTCATTTTTAGCAAAATACTTTCTTTTATTTTTCTTGTTACTTACCTTGTTCAAAATGATGACCATTCTTTTCAGTACTCATTCAGCGTTAAAATATTCCTCATAGTTTCGGATTTGGCCATCCACGCCCACTTGACAATTTCACCCTGTATACATACCTACTCGTATTACCTAGGTATGCACCTGTATATGCATATACAAATCTATTATATATACACTTCTGGACACATCTTTTGGCCCACCTTGTATTTTCAGTTTCGTTTGGTCATAGCTAAAATTTTATATTAGGTCGAGCAAAAAGTTTTTATGCAGTTTTGAACCTGGCACATTCACAATTTCATTCAATAGTCTTTTTTTGAATTTCGAACACAGAATTTAATGAAACAAAAGACAATTTGGAGCCTGTTTGTTGATATCAAACAATCGAATACTAAGAAAACTTGGTTTTATTGGTTTACTTGGATTTAATTCTTGAAAAAGTGATTGATATCTTTGGTTTTGCAACAAACATTACTTATTCTTAACATTAAGGTGAGGTTCTATCAATAATCTATGGATACTTCACCTGAAGTCGCCGCCCAAGCTGCGGCACTTATTCAGGCCGGACACAGCCAAAGAAACGTGAGTGCTCAACTTAATTTAAGTCGATCTGCGGTCCGAAATGTTTATCGGAGGTACCTAGAGACTGGCGGCTTTGTTCGTCGCCAAGGAAGGCCACGATCTCGGGTCACAACTGAAAGGCAGGATCGATTCATCGTGACGACCAGCTTGAGAAATCGTCACCTTACCTCCATTGAGATACAAAACCAACTTCGCGACTTCCACGGAGTATCTGTGAGCGCTCGAACTGTTCGGAGAAGGATAAAAGAACGCGATATGGTACCACACAAGCCAGCTAATGGCCCCAAACTAACGCGAGCCCACCGAACAACGCGCCTTCATTTCGCACGCAGTCATTTAAATTGGACACAGCAAGATTGGAGCCGTGTACTCTTTTCTGATGAGTCTAAAATTGTGTTACATGGCAATGATGGAAGGAAGAAGGTCTACCGACGTAAGGGAGAGCGTTTCGCACAATGCTGCTTTGAAGAGAGGGTTGCTTATGGCGGTGGCTCATGGACTGTCTGGGGCGGTATATCCGCGAGCGGCAAAACTCAACTTGAGGTTGTTACAGGACCACGGCTGCCAACATTAAATGCTGAAAGGTACATTCGTGAGTGCTTAGAACCCCACGTGATACCATACGCGGACTATGTGGGCCCAAATTTCCTTTTTATGCATGATAATGCAAGAGCCCATGCGGCCGGCATCGTCAGGGAATATCTTCGGGATGTGAACATCACAGTTATGGATTGGCCAGCCAGAAGCCCAGACATGAACCCCATTGAGCACATGTGGGACGAGCTAAAAAGACGTGTTAGGGCTCGTCAGCCAGTTGTCCAGACGATGCAGGAGTTGAAAACTGCCATAGAAGAGGAATGGGAGATGATCCCTCAAAATTTCATAGAGCGGTTGATAAACTCTATGCCTAATCGTATGAGAGCTGTGATAGATGCCCATGAAGGCAACACGCGTTATTAAATTAAACCTTTATTTGATAAAACATGTTTTTTATTCAAAAATCAATTGCCTTTAACAAGGCGCATATCCGACTTGTTAGGCGTAGCTCCATGTCGTATGGTATTCTGAATTCAAATTTAAAACAATACGATCGAAAAAGATGGTAAAATGTATCAGGTTTAAAACTGCATCAACAGTTTTTGTTCAATCTAGCAATCATATTTCGGTAGGGGCCATCGAAACCTAAACTCTAAGGTGGGCCAATAGATGTGTCCAGAAGTGTAATATAAAAATGGATGCTGGTTTAAATTAGTTTGATAAATTCCAACACCGATTGAAAGTTGGCACATAAAGGTCATGCAGGAGAAGAGGAGAGAGAGGAATGGAGAGGTTGCATGGAGGTTTTCAAAGGGTTTTTTTTCGACGGCAAAGACTAGTCTCTTATAAAAATGACTCTGAAAGCCAGTCCGGTAGGTACAGTAATTCAAATCAAACAGGTAAAACAAGGCTTAATTTTATTTATCTCCGATTAGATGGTGATAATTGTATTGATACGGTCCTTAGGATTCAATTGCCTCTACAACGTTTGATCCCAAAGCGAAGCAAAGATAAATCTATGTTTCGTTGTATGAATTAGTATTTACTTAACCCCAATTAAACAAGAAAGTTATCTTTACCATATCGAGTTAACGTAGATCAGATAGTTTTTAAACCTGAGTATTATAAAATACTTAGTGTTAAGGGGGATGCGCTAAGCTAGCCCGCGAAATTCAAATTTTCTTACGTTTTTTGCATTTTGCGGGTCAGTGTCAGGTTGTATGTTGATAAAAACATGAGACGCGGCCGTAGCTAATATGGCTTTACAGAATTATAATCATTGGAATTAGCAATACAACTCCATAAGTTAGAATTGACCTCAAATTGCAAAAAACGTAAGAAAATTTGAATTTCGCGGGCTACCTTAACGCATCCTCTTTAATGGTTTTTTTCCGTCTGGATTTGTGCTCGGTTGATGAGTATTAGCTCCCCACCTACTACATGGAACTAATCGTAACTGACGAAATGTGGGTGTCTCTGCCCAACCCTTCCGGGTATACAGCCGGTAGGTATGTTGTGTGTTGTTAATAAAAGTTGTTTCCCTATTCCCAGCCGCCCTGATGCGTCGTTCATGTGGTTCCTGAACCCTCTGAAATCGATCCGCTACATCGTGTGGCACAACTACAAGTGGACTATCCTGAAGGCATCCATCGTCATCATTCTGGCTGTGATGATCCTACTGCTCGTATACGCAGTCCCCGGATACACGGTCAAGAAACTCTTAGGAGCCTAAATTATACTTAATAGACTACAGCTGATGATATATGTTCAGTTCAGTTAGATTAGGTTTGATGTCTACATATCACGAAAAAAACTCGAAAAATCATTAAAAAAAATATTTTAATTCATAATACAGTATAATATATTATAAACAGAGTACCTATAATATAATCGTATAGAGATATTTCAAAGTATTTGTAAGTTTAGATTTAAAGATAAATTAATTTCGCTATACTTTAACAATATTTTCTACGACCTATTTCTACTACCTGATCAATCTTTTTTTTTATATTTCCCAATAAGGTGGAACTTTCCATTTATCTAAACGTTTCATGATCCATTTTTCTATACATTCAATAAGCCGTACATGTCATGTTTAGGACATGAATTCTGAACATCGTACTGACTAAATATATTTTTTGATCTCCACATTACCTATCACTTAAATTCAGCTTCTACATTTGATACCGTCAAATGGGGTTACTTTGATACTACGAATTTACTTTGATAACAACTTTCGACTATGAAAAACTAATTTTGTGATTAAGGTTTTGATGGTGTACTGGTTACTGGGCATTTTTAAGGTAAGAAAAACTTTTGATACCTCCAATAACCTATACCTACTTATAGATTTTTTCATAAGACGAAAGCTGTTATCAATGTAAACCCGTAGTATCAAAGTTAAGCCGTAGTATCAAAGCATTTTCAAAGCAACCCCGTTTTACCGTACACATTCTATCACACGGCACATCAAAAAACAAAAGAATTACTAAAAAAAACATAAAAATACAAAAAAATCATAGCTATATAACCATAATTGTTTAATCAATTATTAACTACACAATACTGTAGCAAAAAACATATGAAAGAGAAGGGAGTGAATGATAGCGTGACGGTTGACAGGGGAGAATGGAAGAAGAAAACGTGTTGCGCCGACCCCAAGTAATATGGGATAAGGGCAGGAAGATGATGACTGTAGCAAAAAACATGAAATAAAAATATCACTAACCCCCTTATTCATAAAAAACTAAAACGCTCTAAAAACCTATTTTTGTTGTAGAAGTGTTTTGTTTTCTTTTTCAAACTCAAATCATAAATCGAAAGAAATTGACAGAACACTTCTTTAACTAAAATAGGTATAAATAGAACGTTGAATTTTTTATGAATACAGGGGGTTAGTTTATAATATGACAGCACAGAACTGCTGTTCTGATGATGTAGCAAAAAGAAAAGAAAAACTATTTGAAAAAAAATCTTACCCATAGCGTTAGTAATCAAATATTAATTAATACCTACATAACCATATTTAACCAAATTAGCTGTAACACCTTGTTTATCCATCGAAATAAAACACATTCAACCCTTATAAAGGACATCATCCATTTTGGTCCAAATCCAATCCAATCCAAAGTAAAATTTTGCTACATTCGGTTAAAACTTATCCGTGGCCTAGTTTCACCATAGGTACCATGTTAGTTAATTTAATTAATGGGGCATTAAGAGTAACGAGTGTTTCACCATGCGCTAATCCATGATTAAATGTCTTACTTCTGGTGGAACGTAAGTACCTACCATTTACATCGATGTTTATTTGAATAGTTGACTTACCGATTATGAACAGTCTGGTGAAATTGACCTCTACGGCCAATTTTCTCGAGCGAAAACTGTCGTGAAAAATTAACGTGAAAAATGGCTGTTAATAAATCATCGACCAATTAGGGTACGCAAGTTTGACAACAATAATTCACTTTCGTACCATCTACACGACGAAGAAGTACTCATTCTTAGAAAATCTGTAAACTCTGTTAAATCTACAGACATTAAGTACACTGAGCACAACTGCGATTGTAGTTATAGCGTCTGTTTCCCACCAAAAAGTATGAAAAGTGGCTGATGTCCTTTAAAATAAAATTATTCGTTTTGGTGTCTATACACTTAAACAAAAAAAGCAAAAAAAAAAACAAAACAAAAAACACCAAAAAAATATCCGATAAACATTATAAACACAATAAAACCATTTCCTTAGCAATGGATACACATTTAACCGTCACAATAGATTCACATTAATCTCAGTAGAAATACATCCAACTCATGAAAGATTTGCTCCTTGCTGGTCACGAGGGTACGACTTGATCTGGGTACCGAGTGAGCAGAGGGCGGGTTGTTTAATAATTAAGCCTCTTATATCTGTCTGGCCTTTTCTCAAAGTTGTCGCTGTAGCTAGCTAGGGCACACCGACCAAATGGGTCCGTTAGGTTAGGTTATCACATCTAACCATACAGCAATACTTACATAGCCACATCCATAGCTGTAGGACACACATCATCTACCCTATAATGGCTTATTAGAGTAGGGTTATCGGTGTCCTATCTACGGTGGTGAGGAGCTACTCTCACCGCCCTAGATGATCACACTTCTTTATCCATACGTCGATACTTGATTACACTGAAATTATAATGATAACTATAGTTACAAAGATTATTTAGACACAATTATTATTCATAGGTATAAAAACAAAAATCACGATAAATCATGCATTCAACAAGGCATCTTAACTATGTTTAATCAATTCCGTAATATAATTATACATTAATTATACCATAGTACTTATGTTGTATAATAAAAAGAAAATGTTATCTGTCAAATCACTAAGCTCGTAACTATTTTTCTTTAAGTCTAAAATTATGGTTATTTCTTGTTGTCCTTCAGTCTTTCTGATATTGAAAAACTGAACACACACAAGTTTCCTGCAAAATGTCCTTGTTCCGATCTAGATTGACCCCAAAAGCAATACTATAAAATTTTAGGATTCAGGCATTTGACAGATAAAGTTAATTCTTGAACATAATTAATTAATAAGTGTATTATAATCAATATAATCAAATTCATGTAGGTATCATTTATTTAATCATTCAAAAGAATATATAATCCTAGCTGTAAGTACAATGGCGTTTTATTTGTCTTCTGTGTTAGTTTGTGTCCCACCCAGGCTCACCCAGCCAGTGCCTGGAACGCTGCAAATGTAATCTGGCGAAAATGAGTATCACCGAAACCGAAAAGTAACTCAAATGGTATTACCAAACAAACAATGCCTCAGTTGTTTTACAACCTAAATCATCATCAAACAAAGGACCTCAATCATGCAACTGTTAGCGTAAATTAGACTGGATACTGTAGACTACTGGGAGCTCGTCGCTAAGTAATAACAGCAGCACAGGTCGATCCATCAGGGTAAGCTACGCTTGCCGGGGTTAGTCCGAGGATGGGTGACCATCTTTACATACAGAGACTCCTCCGTGTCTCGGAAAACACGCAGTTAAGCCGTTGGTCCCGGCTGTCATTCGTGGATCTTTGACAGTCATTACGGGTCGTCAGAAGCCCGAAAATCTGACAACCAGTCTTACCAAGGGATATCGTATTACTGACCTAGTTATGGGATGTGAAGCTCAGTTAGGCAGTCGCTCCATGTAAAATACTGGTTTTGGAGGTACTGAAGTAGGTAGGCAGAATGATACTCCAGTCAAGATGTGGAACGAATGAATTTATCACTAGTTGGACATCGCTCCACCCCGTCAGGGGGTGCGACTGGCGGTGCCGGGGCGTGGCCCCCTCTCCGCGGTAGCGCTCGTTGGCCCGTCACTACGGGCCCCTCATTTTGTTGGCCTACGCGGCCTAAAAAGATGATGGGACGCGGATATGCGCGTCCCTGTGAATGGTTGCTATTTCTGTGTCTGTAGGCACGCCACGACGCTGCTAATCAGCGCCGCTTTCTTCACCGTATCCCGGCGGTCAACCCCTACCAGGTGGAACCCCCACCTATATGGGGGAAGCCCAGCAGAAGGCGACCTGCGACAGAGATACGGACTCGACGTTCCTACAGAAGGGGTGAGTGGCTCCCGCCCGCCCCACTTTCAGAGCTAGCCGAGCCTGGCACGGGTTAGGGAGACCGTGTAATGGGTGTGTGGGTAACATTGTGTTGTGTGACGTCACCCGGTGTCTACGTGAATCGCGCGCCCGCGCTGCGTCTTCACGCGTGTATTTATGCGCCTGTATAGAGGTGAATGTCTACTGTTTGCTGCGCGACACGCCTAAATTATCCTAGCACGCATCACGCAACAGATGTATGTTATGTGTGGAGTCTATTGTCACAAGTGAGCCGCGTGTAAGCTGAGAGCGACTCACTCGGAAATCCAGTCCGGTGTGGAGTCACACGTCCGCGAGCAGGTCGCGGGGCAAGGGTCTCCTCGCGTCAGGGGGGCGCGTATGCCAGGGCGCAATCTGCTTAATGTGTGGCAAAGCAGACGCGCCGGCACGCGCGAACATCCCCTTCGCGAGGCGCCGCACAAACTCGTTCAGGCCCTCTATCCCGAGGTCCCGCTGGATGACGTCGTTCCTCACGAAGCGAGGGGCAGCGACGATAGTGCGCAACGCGGCACTTTGCTGCGTGCGCAGGAACTTACGGTTGGTCTCGCTCGTGAGGGCGAACCATGCAGGGGCGGCGTACGTCAGAAGCGGGCGTACGTACAGCTTGTACACGCCCAGCTTGACGCGCGCCGGGATGCTGGATGAGAGCACTGGTCGCAGGAGGTTGCGGGCGACCCTACCACGCGCGGCGACCGCGCGGACATGTGCCTCCATTGAGAGCCGACGATCTATGGTGACCCCCAGGTACTTGACCCGGGGCGACCACGCGATGTCGGCTCCCTGCAGCTTCAAGGGTGGTGGGAGAGGCGCGGCGCCGGTGACCATCGCCTGCGTCTTACCCACGTTGACGGACAGCCGCCACTTGGACAGCCACTCGGGGAGCAGGTTCAGCGCGCGCTGCATCTTCACCGCCGCGTACTTCGCATTAAGCGAGGTGGTAATGTACGCGGCGTCGTCGGCGTACAGCGCGAGCATGGCTTCAGCGGTTGTGGGGATGTCGTCGGTGTAGCGTGAGTAACACGCCGGCGAAACGCAGCTTCCCTGCGGCACACCGGCGCGCACCGGCCGAGCGCCGGAGAGCGCTCCGTCGACCACCACCCTGAAAGTCCTGTGGGACAGAAAAGCAGAGACCACTTTTACGACGCGACGGGGCGCGTCTGACGTGGCCAGTTTGTAAATTAGGCCCTCGTGCCACACACGGTCGAAGGCCTTCTCCATGTCGAGGAATACTGCCAGCGAGTATTCCTTCTTGTTTAGTGCGGCTGCGAGGTGGTGCAGTACCCTCGACAGCTGAAGCGTCGTGCTATGCTCCGACCGAAAACCGAACTGTTCGGGTCGTGGCGCAACGTGTGGTAGGAGGTGTCGCAGCAGGAGCGCCTCGAACACCTTGGAGACGGTCGACAGCAGCGTGATCAGCCGATAGCTCTCCGGCTTCAGAATATTCTTCCCCGCCTTGGGCAGCATAACGACGCGCCCCTCCTTCCACGAGGCGGGAAAGGCCCCTGTGCGCAGTATCCCCGTAAACAGGCGCGCCAGCGCCGCTACCATACGGAACGGCAGGTGGCGCAGCGCTGTGTTGGAGATACCGTCCGCCCCGGGGGCCTTCCTAGGCTTCGTCAATGAATTTATTTTCAAATGTGTCAGCTTAAATACTATTTACAAACTAGGATAACTACTGCCTATGTACAAGTATTGACCAATCAGATCAAAGCACCCTGTTGTCCGTTTGTTCCGCAATGTGTCGCTGCAGGCGCGCGCTAGCGCATCTCGCCGCTCAGAACGCCGCAGTTTATAAATATAGGTGGCACACGTTTGTGCACCAGTTCAAAGCCTGGCCGGGGGCTTTAAGTTCGCTTAAAGAACCCACAGGAAACGCCCGGTTGAGCAGTCTCGACCCTTAGTGGTCAACTGCGAGATGCCATATATAAATAACTAATAACTTTGTGCACCAGTATTCATCGAGGCGGCGTCCAGCGAGGTCGTGTGCAGTTTGAAGGTTGGGGAGTTGTCCGACGGCGGCGCGTGGCGCCGGCAGTTCCCGTACCGCTGTACCGTTTCTTCAGCAGACCAAAAAGTTCTTCTCAGGACTGTTTGCTTCAGTGTTTCTTTTAGAGCGACAAAACGTGCTGTGTTAGTAGTTCTTTTCAGAACTGTTGTTTTCACCGTTTCTTTACTGAGTGTCAAAACGTGCTGTGTTAATAGTTCTTTTCAGAACTGTTGTTTTCACTGTTTCTTTACTGAGTGTCAAAACGTGCTGGTCAGTGGTGGCTACAGTACTCCCCTTCAAGCGAAGCGTACCGGCTTGATGGCACGTCCCGAGCGTGTTGTCCTGATGGCGGCGGGCTGTGACGACACGTTGGTCGGTGGTGCTTGCGCTCGCTGCTTGGTAATGGTTGGTACTTTGGACGTACTCTTGGTTTGCTCGGTAATGGTAACGGTGCTGCTTGGTACGGTAATCTTGGTTGTCGGTAAGGTACTGGTATGTTCTGTGACGACATAGGCAGCCTTCAGTCGATCGATTGATATGTTGGATTGCCTAGTTGGTAGTTGAATGTTATACCTTTTCTGATCGGCTTATAACTCGATAGGGGCCTTCGTAAGGAGTTTGTAGTCACGATAACCAGTCACCGATAGACCGATTAACGAAGTGGCCCGAAGCAATACCGACCGATGAAATAACAGCAGATCGAATAGCTGATATCGTCTATCAACATTGGATAGCAAGATTTGGATGCCCGAACACACTAACAAGCGACCAAGGTCGCCAGTTCGAGAGCCATCTGTTTCAAAACCTTATGAAGCAAATGGGAATTAAGAAAAATCGCACAACACCATATCATCCACAAGCTAATGGTATCGTCGAACGGTGGCATCGATCACTTAAAACTGCATTACGCACCAAAATCTCCGACTCAAGTAAATGGATCGACGAGTTACCTACCGTGCTACTTGGGCTACGAGCCGCGCTTCGCACCGACACCGGTGTGAGCGCCACAGAGCTTACCTACGGTTGCACCTTGCGCCTACCCGGCGAATTTTTTTCTGCAAATACACCTGCGATGGATTATACTTATGTAGAAAAACTGCGAGATATTATTCAAGCAAACAAGCCGGAAGCCCTTACGGAGCATCACAGGAATAATAAACGCATGTTCGTGCATGAAGATTTAAGCAAGTGCAGTCACGTATTCGTCAGAACAGATTCTGTAAAAAAACCACTACAGACTCCTTACGAAGGCCCCTATCGAGTTATAAGCCGATCAGAAAAGGTATAACATTCAACTACCAAATAGGCAATCCAACATATCAATCGATCGACTGAAGCCTGCCTATGTCGTCACAGAACATACCAGTACCTTACCGACAACCAAGATTACCGTACCAAGCAGCACCGTTACCATTACCGAGCAAACCAAGAATACCTCCAAAGTGGTCGGTCGGTCGGTCAGTGGTGGCTACATGGTATTCAGCTGCATCCGGATAGACTGGAAGCCGACCCCAACATAGTTGCGAAAAGGTTAGGCAGAATGATTGACTGTAGACTACTGGGGTAATTAATTTTTGACAACATCCCTTGGCCACGCAAAGAAGAACCAGGGACTCCTCATACGCACCTCTGCCCCTAGACAAAAACCCTTTTCTGTAAGCGCTAACGCCAACGGAAAGATCAAATTGTATGGAGTTGAGATTAGCTTCAGAGATGTCACGTGACTGCTGCTGTCAACTCGATACAATTTGATCTTTCCGTTGGCGCAGAAAAGGCATTTTGTCTAGGACATGTGGGCAACATGTCCTAGACACTTGTCGCTACGACACTTTGTGCTAGCGACCGTTTTCGGGGGCCCATTATTGAGCGTGTAAGTCACCCCCATTTTCTTTTTTCTGTATGGGAAATCATCAGCTGACTTCTGCCGCTATGGGCGGAGCGGGAGGGCGTGTCAGACTTTTACTGACTAAAACCGACCCGTGTTCCTTCAGTTGCCTGTACTTAATGTTTACCCCTATTTGCAAATATATGTTTTTGAATTTGAACCTTCATCAGCCTAGCCTTTTCCTAACTATGTTTGGGTTGGCTTCCAGTCTACCAGATGCAACTGAATTCCAGTATTTTACATGGAGCGACTGCCTATCTGACCACCACAACCCAATTACTAGATAATACGATACACCTTAGTAAGACTGGTTGTCAGACTTTCGGGCTTCTGACGACCCGTAACGACTGTCAAAGATCCACGAATGACAGCCGGGACCAACGGCTTAACGTGCTTTCCGAGGCATGGAGGGACCTCGGTACGTAAAGATGGTCACCCATCCGCAGACCAACCGCGGCAAGCGTAACTTAACCCGATCAATCGACCCGTGCAGCTGTTGTTACTTAGACACGAGCCCCTCTTAATCTGAACCTTATTATAACAAAAATTTTATCTTTTACATAAATAAATAGGTTATACCTACAGATAAGTACTTTCCTTTTCCTTTTCTAGTAATTACGAGTAAATTATTTGAAATTAAGAAATTTATTGTAACGCATTTCATGTATAGCAACACATGTTAACGGAACGAAGGAGCCTGGATCTCACGACACAGGGAATCCTAGTGTGAGTTCCAGGAAACAACACATCGAATGTAATTTCTTAAACAATAAATTATTCTTATTCCTAAGTAAGTAGGTTACACAAATTTCTATGATTTATTTTCTATTTCATCCTGAATTTTACATAGAACTTCTTTAGCACTATTGTATATGTCATCGAATAACTCAGTCTGAACCACATGTTGAGTATTCACCCCAGCTTCACAATTACCGATAGAATTTTCGGATTTTGGCATATTACCAGCGTCGTAACTTTCAATTTTAATTATTTTTGTATCCTGTTTCACTGGTTTCTTTATGTCTGAACATAGTGTCGGTTCTGTGCTTGCTCTCTTGTGGGAAAGTGCAACAAGAGCCGGCTGCTCCATTGGCACACAATTTAATAGTTCTTCCTTATCCTGAAAATAGATAACAAACCTTTTTTTAATGTTTGAAAACAGGTTCTAGTTAAGAGTCACATATTAAAGAAGTTGTTAGTTGGAATATAATGCTAATACACCTTCTACTATAACTAATACATTGCTATTAGTAGTAACCTAAAGATTATAACAATGTTATCTACTACATACTATATTTCCGGATACCTGAATCGAGCCATCCTACATATTTTATCTAAAGGTCTCTATTAGGGTTCCGTACCAAAATAGTAAAAGGGAACCCTTAAGAAAGAAAGAAAGTAAGAAAAATGCGTTTAATTGGCATTACAGCAAAAAATGGTGCGACTCAGTCTGTTTGTCCGTCTGTCACAGCTGGATATCTCAAGAACGACTAATGTTATCAACTTGAAATTTGGAACAGTTTTAGATGACGTTTGCCCAACGATTTTTCATATAAAAAAGTTTTTTTTTTGCAACTGGCTCTTGAAGGGGTTTTTAAAAATTCGAAATGGGGCTACTATGTGGGGCATTTATGAAAGAGCGCTGTTTGTACATTCTCAAAATTTTTTTTAGGTCGCATAGTTTTCGACTATTGATGAAAAATGTAAAAGAAAATACCGTTCCAGCCCTCTTATCTCCGAAATTTGCAAAAAATCTGAAATTATTCTATGTGATAAAACTTTAGAAGTTTATGTAAAGATAACAAGAAAAATAAGACGATGTTTCTAAATAGCACACTTTTACGGAAATTGGAACGGAATCCTCGGAGCGCGAGTCCAACTCGCTCTTGACCGGTTTTTTTTTTAATAATGGTAGTAAAAGAAAAAAAAAAAGATTTTGAAGCCAGTCACTCGCTATCATTTCCGTTTGTCATTGTTCCAAATTTGAAATCGGAATACTAAAGAAAAAAACTGTTTATTTGCCCCAGACAGACCATGACCCACCTCCTCAAGCAGCATTGCTGGAAACGATCTCCTTGTCTTCGGTAGACTTTCCTATGTCCATCATTGCCATATAGCATAATCTTGGTTTAATCCGTAAAAATAACCTGGCCCCATTGACGTTGGGTCCAATGCAAATAAATCTTCTCGTGCGCCACTGGGGGCGCCATTCTGTGTCAATTTGGGACCATCAAGTCATTAAGCTTATGAGATTTCAGACCACGTTCTTCGAGTCTCTTTCTAACAGTTGGAGCGGAAACAGTGAGACCATGAAAGGCTAGAAGCTGTTCTTGGATCTGTACTGAGGTCAGGTGACGAAAGCGCAGGCTGGTGGTAAAGATAAACCGATCTTGTGCTGCAATGACCCGGTTTCGTGGTCCTCCTTGACGGCGCACGATGCCGCCAGTCTCCAGGGTTAGTACTATTATTTATTCTGTGCTCCAGGTATCGATAGTAAATTCATTGGACGGCAGAACGACTTTCATGTAGTCGGGCACTTATGTTTTGCTAAGCCCAGACGGCTACCTAAGGTGCAGTAGGTATCCATAATTTGAACGTCAGAATGGATTAAAAAATAAGGAAAAACAATTTCTATACTCTTTTTATGCAAAAAAAAAACAAATAACTAGGCATTGACTTAAAGATGCTCTAATCTAAGCTTGTTGTTTCTTTAAGAGCGACCAAACTCCGATTTTCTTCTCTTTGTCAGATTTGTGAATTCAAATTTGGAACAATGGTGATACAGAAATGATGGCCAGCATGTCAGCTTCGAAACTGCAAAAACTCTTTCTCTGAATAATCATAATTTTGATGTTTGATTTTGATGCCTATGAAGATTAAAAGGCACGGTGGTTCGATTTAGGAGTCCGGTAGGATTATTTTCAATAATATTATGAAAAATGAAAAGCATTAAGTTCGCTTTTGTACCATAATGTGTGCGAGAAGTCTGAATAAAAAAACTTTGTTTTGGTTTCACATGAAAATTATCACTCACTAAGACAAACCTCGTCGCCATTCTGACACATCGGCATCGCCGTCCATACGCATGCGCGTCGTCCGCGCATGGCATGCAAACTTTGAAGCGTCGAGGAGCCGGGCTGGCGCGTCATAGTCACACATTACATAAGATGTTAAAAAATTTACTCTAAAAACTTTAAGGACTGCTTTGTACCATCGAACTGAATAACTTTTACTATGGGCCCAACTTTAAAATCGCGACAAAAAATCAGCTGTTTCCTACCGTACAGTTTGACGAGTTGTGTGAACACAAATGTAGGCAACAGCTGATTTTTTAGAGTTAATTTTTTAACACTGCATAAGAGGGCCGACGCGACTGCTCTCGACATGTCGGCGATAGCCGGACTTTGTTTTTCCTGTTTTTTTTTTTTAGTTTTCCTTTGCAATAGTGGTTTTTTTCCTCTTTCTAGATTACTGTGAAGAATATAATGTCGGGAAAAAGAAAAAAAAAATAAGAAATACAGAAACATTTGTTTCGCTGTGTTCTTCAATTTTTTTTTCGGATTGTTCCAGTGTTGAATTAATTTTTTAAGATATTTACACCCACACAAAACACAGACACATTTTCCAGGGCCAACGCTTTTGAACGCCCTACTAAAATGTAAGTATGAAATGGTGTATACCTAATGACAATGAGGGATACACGGGCCTCCGAAGTCGGGGGAGTCTGGTGTATCATGTTTTTCCAGTAAGGATACACTGGCCTGTGACAAAACACCTTATGGTGTATCATTATGGATACACCGGCGCTGAGCGTGATAAGGAAAACCAGTAAAGAGAAAATACCTATTCGAATTCGAGGGACGAGGTAAAACTAGTATATTTAATAAATACACTAAGTATGAAGTCCGTTTCTTTGTTTTAATTAATTAAATCCAATAAGTGAACCCGTGATATTTCCATAATATGTGCACTATTTAAGTATTACGAAGTTTAGCCGAATAAACAGTTTTTAAATCTTGTGCTCTGCCAATGTTTGGGATTGTAACGTCAAAATCAATCCGCCTAGCCTTTTCCTAACATAAGTATTGGCACGGATTAGCATGTTGGAATCGGTTTCCAATCTAACCGGATGCAGCTGAATACCAAAAAATTAAAATGTTCAGTGTTATTGGGTTTATCCAGTAAGGAATTTGTCAGTAGCAGCCGTAGTCTGGATATGCGCCCGGTTGATGGTAATGGCTCTCCCCCTATGACATGGGACAACAGTAGGTGGGTACTGGCGAAACGTGGTTGTACATAATAGGAGCACCTCTGCCTAACCCTTCGGATACGGGCGTGGTGTTAATAGGGTAAAACAAATATTATACAGAGAAATGTTTTTTTTCGTATGTTTGCTATGGATAAACTCAAAAAATACTTGACCGATTTTAAAAATTATTTCACATACTTATAGAAAGCTACATTATCACTAAACATGGGCTGTATTTTATCGCCTTCCACGCGATCAAGTCCGGGCAGAAAGGACAATGCCCATTTGCTTAGGAGATTTGGGCCCCTTAAAAAGATTGTCATGTCTCGGTGGTTTTAATTTTATTTTGTAGGGAGTATAATTTCTTTTCATATTCTGCAAAAGATTTTCATTTTTTACCCAGGTTTAGGAGAAATCTTACTTTTTTAGATGATGATATTGAGGTTATATAAATGAATATCTTAGCTTGTCAAACCTATTTGAGTATAATTGTGATTTACGATCTTACTTGTTACTGTAGTAAATATTTATTAAAGGTTAATATGAGGATAAGTTCGAGAATGAGGTAGTGAGGTCCCTCAGCCTCACTACCTCCTTCTCTCGCTAGAGATTGTAAGTGTGCTGTGCTCTATTCACCCAGCGAGTGTCATTAAATATGAATAAAGGCTTTGGGCAGCAGCAATTTTCAGTGCTCTATAGGAAGGTTTACTTTTAAAAAATAAAACAACAATAAATATTAAAAACTTTTTATCCCTCATAAAAAAAAAACGGCCCCCGCTTCATTCTCCTATCATATATTATATCTAAACATAATCATGGTATGAGCACCAGCGTAAGTACCCTATTGACGCCTTTCCCCACGAAACGCAATAATAAGCAATGATGCTCTCTAAAGAACTTGCCCTATTTTGCTCACTTATCATTTAACTTTTGTCATTTTCAAATTGTTCAAATTGTGGTATGTGATCGCTAATTATACGGTGTATCAACCCCTTCACGACCACTATTTACGCCACACCCTGTTATGTTCTGTATTCGACGCTCGGCACTCGTCGCGAGCGGTTGTGTGCTATCGCTCCTCCCGCTGTCGCGGCTCGCTGTCCTGAGTCATCCTGCCTTCGCTGCGCTGCGCTTCTCCGTGGCGTCCTCGTAGTCACCCGACTACTCCCGATCATCGATCAATTAATTAAATTTATTTAATTAATTGATTCGAGCCACGATCGACCCAAGTGCCTTTTTCAAGGCAAAATATTTCCGTACGGAACATCGCCAGAACGTGTGTAGCTGCATTTTTGGCCCCTTACGGGTAAAATCCACAGTTTCGTGGTCCTCGGTGGAAACCTTACGGTGCCAACGAAACCCAGTGGGGTGTTGACCCAACACACCCGCCGAACCCCTTCTGGGGGAGGCAGTCAATTTGGACGGGTCCCAGAGTTAACCGGCCTTGGGGGGTCTCCTAGTCGGCTCTGGTGTACAGTTTTCCCTCCACAGCTACTCACCTAGTGTCTTTAGGGTGTAACTACACCCTTCGCGCTAGACAGGTTAGGGCCCCGTCGCACAATAAGACTGGCGACGGGTTCACAAGCTTAGAGCTCACCAGTAGGTACTCACCTCCCTGTCGTCGACGATGTCGCTTGTGCATTACAACGGTGGACACTTTGAAAATTTAAAAATTTGACTATTGATGATGTAAATTCTGATTGTGATGTGATATTATGTGATTAATTATTCAATCAGTGATCTTTTAACTAACAACGTGCATCTTAGTGAGTTTATGCCGCTGATTCGTTGTTTTCCGACTTTAGGGCCCCCACACATTGCCGGTTCGCCGGCAGGCAGTCCCTCATAAAAACAGTTTTTGACAGTTTTTATGAATGACCGCCTGCCGGCGGACTGTCATGTGGGACCCTTTTACTACCACCTACCTACCCCCCCCCCCCCCCCCCCCTCCGCCTGCCGCGTCCGACACCGCGCCGCGCAACAGGTCAGTGACGTTTCGTAGATAAAGCGTGTTTATTTTTTATGCAGTTGATTCTGCTATTTATTTTGTTTGAAAATTGTAATTTTTTAATTTTCCATTAACTACTAATCTTCGTGTTTTAAAATGTTTCGATGGACTAGTACTGTGCTCGTTTTAATTTAATGTCGTAGTTCTAGTTCCACTTTGTCTATGTCAATGGAGAACCCGAATTTAGTAGACACTGACAATTGAATGACATTTCAACATGACGGCCGTAGTTCTAATTTTCGCCATTTCACAGATAAGTTGGTAGGAGTGTACCCACCCGTCTTTAAAAAAAATAAGCACCGCAAAGCTAAGACCGGTAGAATCTCCTAGTTATAATGTTATAAATGTCTGTGGGTAGAATATAAGCTCTCTCAAATTATAATTCCTTCGTGTTTTTTTTAGTAGTAGTAAGTAGTAGAAAAGCTATTGTAGTCTATCTCCGGTCAGTTTAGTGACGATTAGTAAAATATCGATATTTTCAATCGATTACAATTATTTAATTTTAGTTTGTTGTCTGGCAACATTCGGGTTAAGTTTTAATGGCGGAACTGATTTAAATACAATTAAATAATTATTAATTATGTTTTATAATGCCAGGGTAAAAGAAATGTTGATAAAAAAAACTTGAACATGTAAAAATACGACTTAATTTTTGAGAAGTAAATAGTTCTTGACACGGCACCAAAACTAAGGGCCCACTGGTTGGCATTCTCCTTTGAAAAAATACAGAAAATAGTTCTATACCTATAGATTACAGGAAAACCTATAAGAAGTCTATGGTCTTAAAATCACATGGTAAATCTCTAATATTGTGCGTACAAACTTCTCGAATTTTTGGTTCTAGGACATGCCGGTTTCCTCACGATGTTTTCCTTCACCGTTTTGACAGCAGGGGTGGTGAAATTTCTTACGCAAAGTATAGCGCCTGTCTAGGTTCGAACCCATGACCTACAACTCGTAAGTCGGGGCCGTTACCACTGGGCCACCATTGCTCTCATGGGCCTCATTAAAAGGCTGAAAGTCCTCGGACGGCCTCCCACATGGTGGACCGATGACCTTGTGAAGGCCACAGGAAGCCGCTGGATGCGAGAAGCACAGAACCGATCGAAGTGGCAGTGCTTGGGGAACACATATGTCCAGCAGTGGACGTCTTTGGGCTGAAACGATGGTGAAGAACAAAAATAAAACAGATGATCTCTGGGACGAGATAGTCAAATTAGTCAATGCGCGGCATGTCCCGGTTTTGCCGCGCAGCATTGCCGCGCGTACAAATGTACCATACGTCTAGACATACCGAGGGAGAAATTGTGTTCTGCGTATGCCGCGCGTTGCTGCCGCGCACCTGCCGCTCTCTGTTTGGACACACCTTTACGCTTCCTCCATAATCGCCGGCGATGAAACAGAGTTGCTATAGCAACTGACGTTCAATCAAAGTAGGTAAATGAAATCTACGCGTCGTTCAGTAGACGTACCGACTTATCTGCGAAATCGCGAAAATTGGAACTACGGCCTTCATGTTGAAATGTCATTCGATTATGCCGACGCATGTCATTCGATTGTGTCGACGCATCGACGGTGCCGTCCTCTTTCATTTCACAGATAAGTTGGTAGGACTGTAGCACAGCTACGCTACGCCAGCTAGCGTAGCCTTGCCACGCCACCTGGCATGACTTTGCTACGCCGTAGCTTTACTTAGTAAGTAGTCGATCAGCCCAACACTAATAATTCAATTAGATGAAAACAACCCGTAGCCGTCACGTGTAGTTTTCATCTCTGAATAATCGTGCACGGATCGCATGCATAGTACTCATTGGTGCCGATTCTCTTGTGAACGCACTAAACTAAAATTAGAGAATCGCTATCTTTTACTAACAGGCAGCGCGAGAAAAGGACGGCTATAGATATGAACTAAGTTGGAGATGTCAAACTAGTTCACGCCTTGCGGCTTCACCGTGTTTTTAGTCGACATGTTTTTACGTGTCGTCTAAATGTCTATGGAAAAATTAGTTCTAACTAATTTGACAGCTCTAATTTACTTCCGTCCCTTTCTTGCCATAATAGAGAGAAAAAGTTAGCAATAGCCTAAATTAAGTCTTAGTTTGTGCACAACAGAATCGGCGCCATTGTTTCTGTATGCGTAAGCTCTAAGCGTAGTATTGACCAAAAATGTGCAAAGGCATCTAACGCACGAAATTAAGACCAATTTTCGATCGGCTTCGTGAGTTTTAAACATCTCCAACGAATCAAACCACAATAAATTGCGAACAAATACTTTGTATAACCACACGTTGTATAAAAACATCATTGGATCCAGCCCCACCTGACACTTTTTAATTTTACATCTTCACTCGTTTTGGTTTAGGATTCGGCAAGTTCTCTAGTCAGCATCGACGGCGCCGTTTCTTTTTGCAGCCACTTCGTCTCCTGCGCCTGCGCTGCCGTCCGCAACTACGACGTCTGCGGCGACGTTTTCTGCCACACGCTTCACGAACCGCCCAATTTAAATAACGAGAACCTTTCCTCTCCAAAAATCCCAGAGCTGCTCCATGTTCTAAAGTAGTCACCACGGAACTAGTCAGCTCTTCGGTGTCCATCCCACATTTGGCACTCAGGTACTGCACGATATCACGCATCGTGGCCCCCGCCTTCATCTCGTGGAGGAATTGGGTTATTATCTTTCCCGTGAGCTGGCTCGGGACCGGGTTACAGACCGGGTAGTTTTCCTGTGGCTTAGGTGCCTCCTCTTCCGTGTCCATTGTACTGACTTGTTCCAAAACTAAACTAAAGCTTTTAAATTTTGTTTACGTTTCATTCAAAAATATGTATTGTATAGATAAAATCAATTTGGTTGTTTGATTAATTGATATGTCCAAATATTCAAGATGGTGGAGTAAGGATGGTGAAGGACAGACTGTTCCTAATTTGAAAAGAAGCAAAGAGGAACTTACAATGGAACAGGGATCTTTAAGCGCGTTGCCAAAATTGGAACTGACGCCGTCAATTTCACAAAATGCCATGGAATTATTATTTCCTTTATTTCATTTATATACATATCATTTACATTTTTAAATATTTTTATAAAAACATAAAATAAAAAAAAAACATTTAAAAATATAAAAAATAGTAGCACACCGGTATCGGGAACAGGGTCCAAGCTACCGGTGGTCTGGACTGCTGAGAGAGGAACCTCCTAACGATACGCGCCGTGTTCAGAAATACCGCCTTCTGGATCAAGCCCTTGATCCAGCTGCCTAACGAGAGCCTCCTCAGGTGTTGATCGAGGCTCTTGGCTATTATGCCATTGGCCGTCACGACTATCGACACAATGATTGTGTATCCATTGAATAGCAAAATGCTTACCAACCACGCCCCTGTCAATGTCATCCTGGTGCCAAATCCTTGCAACGTTTGTTGGTATGTGCATAAGTTAGCGTCTCAGTTTTTCTCTTGCAGTTTGAAAGCTGCACGACAGTGACAGGGATACTGACGCCCCTCTGTCAATGTCATTCAGGTGCCAAATCCTTACAACGCTTGTAGCAGGTAGCAGTATGTGCATAACTTAGCATCTCAGTCTTTCTCTTGGAGTTTGAAAGTTGCACGACAGTGACAGGGATACTGACGCCCCCTTGTCGATGTCATTCAGGTGGTTTATCCTTGCAATGCTTGTAGCAGTGTGTGCTTATACAGTCTCAATCTTTCTCTTGTAGTTGGAAGTTGCACGACAGTGACATGAAGTGAAGCCTGTTTGCAATGTAATTCTTTGTGTGCGTCCACAGTGAATGCGCGGTGACTAGGGGCAAAAGCGGGCGCGAGGGCGGAGGCGTGCGGTGGCCACAGTGACGAGCGAGCTGTTGTAGCGCTTATGACAATGATGTTATATAGTACGTATTTTAGGTGTTGCAAACCATGGACGAGGATTTTGTATTTTTAGATTAAATCGTATTTATAATTACTACAGTATTTACCGCCATTTTACAAAAAAAAAATGCAGACTTACGCCGAGCGACAAAACTGAAGCAGGTTTAATACCTCTGCCACCCGCGCATTAAACCGCTTGCTGAGTAGGCCCGTAATGTGGCCATAACGCGCGGATAGGAACGTTTGAAAACTACGCGCGGCGCGCTATCTCGCTCGGGCCCGTTGCGCTAGCGCTTAGTCACTACACTATGGACGCAAACGGCAGTTTCATAATTATGTTTGATATTTCGCGCCCGTCCTCGCAACCGTGCTAGGCTGGCAGTGTGGATGCACACTAGATTTTGGATCAAAGCTATTTTGCACGTGAACGTTATTTTCAAAGTATTGACTGACCTGGATTTGCACTTTATCGTTTATGGCATATTGTTGCAGCTTTTAAGTACTAGAATTTAGTTATACTAGTTTAAAAATTGCAATTTTGGACTGAAGCGGTTTTGCTGTTATACCCCTCATATAGAAATAAACAACATATATTCCTCGCAGTGGAGAAGGTAGGAAGAAAAACGAAACTAAGTTCGTTTAGCTTCGCTCATGTAGGTATAGCTAATGCTAAGTAGTATGTGATAGCTACTAACTGCCACGTCTTGTCATACTTCGATCCATAGTTTGCGGTGTGGACCACAGAAAAGATAAAATCTCTTTATCTGTTCTGTGGTGTGAACCGAAGGATGAAAAGACGCGGTAACTACATAATGTACCTTATCTACATGAGCGTAGCTATTTCGCTTCGTTCTCAATTTGGCCTGCGTTTTAGTTAGTAACTGATTTTTTTTTATATTTCTATGGTTAGTACGCTACCCACCAGCGAGCGAATGTGCGCGCGTTCTTACTGAAAACTTCAGATAGATTGTAATTTGTGTGATCTGTGTAGTGTGATTCCTAAGCACCTGCTTTTCTCTTAAGCCTGCACTACACTACTCGCAAAGTTGATCGAAGTAAAGTGAATACGAGTGTGTAGAAGGGCACTTCGGTTCGCTTCGTGCAATCGTTTTAACCGCTTTCAACTTCGACCAGTACTTCGGCGAAGCGCGAGAAGTGTACTGCAGGCTTTGCACCCTTTACCCGGCTATAGATATTCTAATATACAAGGTATAGGTACTTTTCGTGGTGACGCTCATGGCTGTGAGAGCACACCCAGCATCACTCAGATCGCACTGGCGAGGGCGGCGATTAAAAAGTACGCACAAACGAACAAAAACATGGTGAACAGAGTTTCTTCAGATGAACCGTGTTCGATATTCGTGTTCACCATGTTTTGTTCGCTCGTGCGTACACGCCTTTAAATGACGTGTATTGGTCCGAACGTCCGAACACGGGATGTAAAGCTGGTGTTTAGGCAGTTAGAGATTGTGATTAATACGTCAAACGCTATACATCAAACAATCTGTCTAGCCTTTTCCCAACTAGGTAATTTATAGGTAGCTATGTTTTCTGAAACTATCTGATCTTCTCAATAATATGCCATATGGATCTGGAGGTCTGAAAATAAAGATTTAATTATTTAATAATAAAAAATACACGGTACGCTGCCTGGGAGGAGGGACAGCCTAAAACCTCACGAAGTGTCACCAAGGAGAGGGGGGCATGAAAGTGGCCTCAAAACCTCACGTGATTCCCTAAATAAAGGATGGCAACAAAAGCATAGAAGCTCAGGTTAGAAGTAATAATATAATCTATGAGACAAACACTGGTCTCCACTGCAGATCCGCCGTATATACCATCCGTATACTATTAAAAAAAAATATGACAGCACATTGAATACTACTTCGTCTGCGGCACATTGCATTGATTTTTGGGTGATTTTCATGACGTTTTCATGGGTTCTCAATGTGATTTTCAAACATTTTTATTTTGACACCTTTGTTTATTCTTTAACGCTTTAATATTAGCATCTCAAATTCTGAAACAATGTTATATTTGCAAAGGCAAAAAACATAAATGTGATACAATGTCGAGCGACCGCCGGCAAGAACAAGATGAGAACACAGCCAAACTGGTTATGAACGCATTCTATAAAATAGCAGATAATGATGGCGCCACGGCAGCAGATATCACGAATTTCTTGCAGGACAAATTCGGGGACGTGTGGAAGATCAGTACCTTAACGCGTAAGGCAGAAGAAACATTAAAGAAGAGCGCTGTGCTGGGCTTTCTAGAGCAGCGGGGCAGCAAGTATATGGCGAACATATCCCGCGGCTGCATTCGACGTCCTAAACGCCGTCCTTGTCGGCGAAGGAGGCCTTGTCGGCGGTGCTACAAAAAACGTCCGCGACCTCGGTGCTCTTAAAATTACTTAAAATTTTTAAACCACTTAAAATTTTTGAATGTCTTTAGAAAAAGTAAATAGTGATTTAAAATGTAGTACCTACTTGTTTCTTTATAATGCACCTACCTACCCAGTCTTCATATTCGAAGATTATCAGGCCAATAATGATATTCAGCTGCATCCGGTTAGACTGGAAGCCGACCCCAACATGGTTGGGAAAAGGCTAGGCAGATTGATATCAGGCCATTTCAATACTCGGAACTAAGTACTCCAGTGACCGGGGTGCACATTATAGGTGGTGGTGGTAGTGAGGTCGATTCTATTCAATTGGTCACTATTCCTGCCGCCGTACGCGCGTTGGCCATAAGAGTGTAAAATCTACAGGGATATGACTGTATAATCAACACAGTCTAAGAAGCCCGATTGGACAGCTGTCAAAATACTTTGACGATTACGATTACGATACGATTCTCGACAGGCCTATAAGCCTCACATCATTTCTACTGAAAACCCTTGAGAGACTCTGTGATAGACATGCGTCTATCACAGAGTCTCTCAAGGGTTTTCAGTGACGGACCTCTTCGGGTAAAACCTCTACATAAACAACAGCATGCATACTCCACTGGCAAATCAACGGAATCTGCACTACACAGTATAGTTTCCAAAATTGAATGCGCGGTGGACCACAAGTGCTCATCACTGGCCGCCTTCATTGATATAGAAGGCGCCTTTGACAAAACCATGTTCAACAGCATCAACATGGCACTCGACAGACATGGCATAGATTCAACACTGAGAGGCTGGATCATCAACATGCTCAAAATGAGAGCTGTACAAGTGACGGTGAACGATACTACAAGGGCCAGCGTGGCAAAGGGCTGCCCGCAAGGTGGCGTCCTCTTTCCGCTACTATGGAACCTAGTCGTAGACAGCCTCATCAAAACCCTCAATGACAAAGGATACTTCACTGTGGGCTATGCTAACGACATAACCATAGTAATAAATGGCACCCATGAATATACCCTATGTAACCTCATGCGCCAAGCTTTGAAAATAGTAGAAGACTGGTGCAACAAACACCAACTATCGGTGAACCCTACAAAAACCGAGCTGATTCTCTTTACAAAAAAGAGGAAGCTGACTACATTACAACTACCGCGTTTCTTTGGAACTACCCTAAGCCTATCAACTGAAACCAAATACCTGGGCATCTTTTTGGACAAACAGCTGAATTGGGCGAAACATACCAACTACATCATCACAAAAGCCAGTATATCCCTGTGGCAGTGCAAGCGACTGCTCGGCAGGAATTGGGGGATTAGCCCCAAGGTCACCTACTGGCTATACACCACAGTAATCCGACCAATTATCACATACGGCTCACTGGTCTGGTGGCCCAGGACAAACCTGAGTACAGCCCGAAAGGATCTTGAGAAACTGCAACGGTTCGCTTGTGTAGCAATAACTGGCTGCATGAGAACTACACCCACTGCTGCTCTACAGGCAATGCTTGAACTGCCGCCACTACACCTCATCGTGCGTGAAGAGGCGGCCCTAGCCACCTTTAGACTCAGTTTAGCAGGAACACTGAGCAAGGACTCTAGAGTTAAGCACATACGCATAAAAGAGGATGCGATCAGGCGACAGCCAATGATGGCATCACCATGCGATAAAGCCCCGAAACAACACTGCTTTCAGAACCATTATAACATAATACTCACGGAAGAACGGTGTGATTACTCAGGCCCGCAAGAGTTGAGAGTATATACCGATGGATCAAAGACCGACTCCGGAACCGGGGTCGGAGTCTTCTCATACGACCTTAACGTTAACATATCCAGTCCGCTTGGAGTATTCAACACTGTCTACCTAGCGGAGTGTGTGGGCATCATACAAGCGTGTTATGCCATAGAAGCCAGGAGAGTTGTATGTTTACAATTTTATCATAGTTTGTAATCGACAATTTATCTACATTGCTTAAAACTGATTCTCATAGGTACATAGGATTCGATTACACATAGGTAGGTACCTACCTACGAGTTTGTAATGTTTAACAGTTATTACTTATCCCAATTAAAAATTGAGGAGCTCGTGGCTAAGTAATAACAGCCGCACGGGTCGATCCATCAGAGGCCTTAGTGCGAGTTTTGACACTTACTCGATCACGTTAACGTAAACTTCAATTTGTATTGAAACTGAATAAGCGCCACATGGTGACTATAATGGAAAACACAATTATTCCATACAAATTGACGTAAGTTAACTTTAACGTAAACGCGATCGAGTAAGTATAAAAACTCGCACTAAGGCCACTGGTTAAGCTACGCTTGCCGGGGTCGATCCGTGGATGGGTGACCATCTTTACATACCGATACTCCTCCGTGCCTCGGAAAGCACGTTAAGCCGTTGGTCCCGGCTGTCATTCGTGGATCTTTGATGGGTCGTCAGAAGCCCGAAAGTCTGACAATCAGTCTTACGAAAGGGTATCGTATTACCCAGTCACTGGGTTGTGGAGGTCAGATAGGCAGTCGCTCCATGTAAAATATTGGTATTCAGCTGCATCCGGTTAGACTGGAAGCCGACACCAGCATAGTTGGGAAAAGGCAGATTGACTTATCCGAATTACCTAAGTTTAAATTTGGGCGAGTTTCAAAGCGAAACCAAGACCCGATAACCCGACACCCGACCTGACTAAAACCCGATATACTGATGTCTTCCGGAATGTTTGTATAATAATACATTGTGTACTATTCACGGTGGCGTACCTACTTAGCAATAATATTAAATATCAAATTATAGCTAAAAATGAATTTGATCAGATTTTGTTTTTATAAATACGTTTAAACATTTAATAATACAGTAATTCTCGTTTCTAAATTAACTTTTGTAAAAGTACCGATTTTTTATAACATCGATTTCATTCGGTCAAAAAACGGTCACAACAAGCAACGAACCCAAAGACATGACATTGTAATAACATCCTGTCGGAATACTATTCAACTATTAATTCCTGTTTTTGAGTGCATTTTTCCAATTTATACAAGGTGTAACTAAATAACGCACAACCTCTTAATGGTCATTGTACTCATCATTATGAACAACTTTTACTATGGGACCAATCCTGAAATCGCGAAAAAAAAATCAGCTCTTCCCTTCTTCCTATGTTCGCTTATCTCGTCAAAATGTGGGGAACAGCAGATTTTTTTCGTGATTTCGGGTTTAGTCCCGTATTAAAAGTTGTTCATAATGATGAGTACATAGTTATTTATAACGCACAACCTATTAAGGGGCATTGTACTCTCTCATTGTTACACCTTGTAAGTAGATAGGTAGGTACTTATATCTTGGTGCTTAGGTACGAATGATACTCATTGATAAAGTATAAGAATAACCTACGGATGACTAATAAGGTAGGATTACGAATTCGATTTTTCGATTTCTTACGTACCATGTTTATAAGTACAACGATAACGCGGCATGTGTAACGAGAAACGTCCAACCAAACGGACTTCTTAGATTGCGTTGATTATTTCGTTTATTCATTTTTCTTCCTATATAATACATTTTTAAATATTTCTTAAAAAATATATAAAAACATTTTAAAATATAAAAAATAGTAGCCCACCGGTATCGGGAACAGGGTCCAAGCTACCGGCGGCGGTCAGGACTCCAGAGAGAGGAACCTCCTAACAATGCGGGCCGTGTCCAGAAGTACCGCTTTCTGAATCAAGCCCTTGATCCAGCTGCCCAACGAGAGCCTCCTTAGGTGTTGGTTGAGGCTCTTGGCAATTAAACCATTGGCTGATACAACTATCGGCACAATGATTGCCGAGTCCACATCCCACATGTCGACAACCGCGCGAGCCAAGTTAAGATACTTGATAACTTTTTCGATGACTTGTGTTATTGCAAGACTGGACATTATCAAATACAACTCTATCCCGGATTTTTGGGATTTGCTTTGCTCATGGACATCTAAGTATAATTATGTTTTGCATGTGGAATGTTAATTAACACAACTAATCAAGTAGGTAAGTGTTTTTAAATCAGCAGAATTACTATAAGTGATATTAAACAAAAGTAAATAAACAAACAATAATAAGCACTTTCTTACCTTCTAGGTCATATATTAGGTCTTTACCTATGAAATTGCCGTTCTGCAGTACTGGCCATTTCAAATCAAAATAATTTTTGTTTGGCTAAGAATTCTAATTTCAAATTAATTTTATTTTAAAAACATGGATTTTTGTTTCCAAAAGTAGTCATTTGTTTATTGATTAGTGTTACATTTTCATCGCATTTCAATCTTTTTCGTCATCATGGATACGTTAAAAATTCGAGTAATTATGGAATATGAGTACCGTCGTGGCAGCAACGCGGCACAAGCGGCACGCAACATCAACGACGTTTACGGAGCTAACACTACAAACCAACGCACCACTTGTTATTGGTTTGCTCGCTTCCGTTCTGGAAATTTCGACCTAAAAAATGAACTCGCGGTCGTCCGAAGACTTTGGTCGACAATGACGAATTAAAGGCGATTGTGGAAGCTGATGATACACAATCTACGGCTGAATTAGCAGCAGCTTTCGACGTTGGCGTCAAAACAATATTGGTCCATTTGCGTCAAATTGGCAAGGTAAAAAAGCTTGACAAATGGGTGCCCCACGAACTCAATGATCGCCAGCGCGAAGTACGCGTCGAGACGTGCCTTGCACTGCTCAACAGACACACAAATGAAGGAATTTTGAACCGCATTGTTACCTGCGATGAAAAATGGATTCTGTTTGATAACCGCAAGCGCTCAGCAAGTTGGTTGGATCCTGGTTCAGCACCTAAACAATGCCCTAAACGAAAACTTACCCCTAGAAAAGTGATGGTCACTGTTTGGTGGTCTAGCGCCGGTGTGATTCATCACAGCTTCTTACCAAACGGGGTGAGAATTACTTCAGATGTATACTGTGAAGAACTGAACACAATGATGGAGAAGCTGGCACATCTCCAACCAGCATTGGTCAATCGCTCGTCTCCGCTGCTCCTGCACGACAACGCGCGACCTCATACTGCACAGCAGACGGTCTCCAAGTTGCAAGAACTGGGGTTGGAAGCTCTCCGTCATCCGTCCTACTCACCAGACATTGCGCCTACAGACTACTACTTTTTCCAGAATTTGGATAACTTCTTGGCGGGAAAAAAATTCAATACCTGAGAGGCAGTACAAAATGCCTTTGAAGAATTTGTTGCCTCCCGTCCAGCTGATTTCTTTAAGAAGGGCATCAATAAACTGCCACTGCGTTGGCAAAGATGCATTGATTGCATGGGTGATTACTTCGATTAATACAAATAAACAATGCATGAAAAAAAATCGTTTAAATTTTTTCATACAAAACGTCAATTTCATAGGTAAAGACCTATTATTAGGATCAAGTTTGTCATGCTTATTCGGAGGCTGTTATCAGAAATGTTTAGAGGCAAGCGGTTGGTGATATTAACAGACCCACCCTGGAGTGTAGAAATAAGAAGGCAGATGATTTGGCCTTAATATTAGGTCAAAACAATAATCTGGTTGGGGCCAGAATCAAATCACGACATGTGAGCAGCAGAACATATTGTACATAATTATTGATAAGTGAGCAAAATAGGGCAAATCCTTTAGAGAGCATCATTGCTTATTATTGCGTTTCGTGGGAAAGCGTTCAATAGTGTACTTACGCTGTGCTCATACCATGATTATGTTTAGGTATATGTTATGAGAATGAAGCGGGGGCAGTTTTTTTTTATGAGGGATAAAATGTTTTTACTATTTTTACTGTTGTTTTATTTTTTTAAAGTAAACCTTCCTATAGAGCACTGAAAATGCTGCTGCCAAAGCCTTTATTCATCTTTAATGACACTCGCTGGTGAATAGAGCACAGCACACTTACACACTTACAACTTACTCTAACGAGAGAAGGAGGTAGTGAGGCTGAGGGACCTCACTACCTCTAACTTTTCAGTCACCTGTGCCACTTTTAGACTTCCTCTTATGTACTCATTTCTTATTCTATCCATTCGTGTAACACCACACATCCCTCTTAGCATTCTCATCTCAGCTGCATGCAACTGCTTTTCATTCATCCCTTTTGTGGCCCAACATTCTGATCCATACAAGACAGCAGGTCTAACCATTGTTTTATATATCTTCCCCTTAAGTTTAAGGGGAATGCGGGAGTCGCAGATTGTCCCCGTGACCTGCCGCCATTTCATCCATCCAGTGTTAATCCTATGCTTAACCGTCCGATCTACTTCGTCATCGCTTTGCACGAGTGAACCGAGATACCGAAAGTCGGAGCAGACTGGGAGAAGCGCGCCATCAAGCGCTATGCCTCCAGAACTGGAGATACCGCCGAAATCGCAGAACATATATTCAGTTTTGGTTCTGCTGATTTTCAAGCCAACATTCTCCAGTTTCTGTTGCCATTTCTCCAATCTGCTCCGAATTTCAGGTAAATCTTCGCCGACAAGAACAATGTCATCGGCAAACAGCATGCACCAGGGTGCCTCTTCCTGTAGATCCGACGTCAGAGCACCCATAATCAACAGGAAGAGGTAAGGACTTAAAGCCGACCCTTGGTGCAAGCCAACAGACACATTGAACTTGTTGACCGGACGTAGGGTAAGAGATTGACTGTACATAGCACGAATTAACTCTACATACTTTCCGGGCAAACCTTTCCCTTTCAAGGCCCACCACAACACACCCCGAGGTACCCTATCATACGCTTTCTCCAGATCAATGAACACCATGTGCACGTCTGTACTTCTCGCACAATTGGCGGAGTGCAAAACTGGCGTCCATAGTTCCTCGACCTGGCATAAACCCAAACTGGTTCGGGGTAATTTCACTCTCCTCTCGCAGTATTTTCTCTATTACTTTCTCCCATAGCTTCATACTATGTGACATGAGCTTTATTCCTCGATAGTTGTTGCAGTCCTGTACATCACCTTTATTCTTGAAGATGGGCACTAGCGAACTATTGCACCATTCTTGTGGGATCCCTCCTTCATGCAACAAATAAAGTCAGCCACATACATCCATCTTCTTTTAAGCACTTCCATACTTCTACTGGTATATCATCTGGGCCCAAGGCCTTTCCATTTTTCATACTTTGAACTGCCTTTCTGACTTCATCCATGCTAATTTCCCTTACCAAACCCATATTTACTTGTACCTCTTTAAGCACACCATTCCATTCATTCTCTTCGTTCATTAAACCTTTCAAAATAAATCTTCCATCGTTCTTTTATTTCGTCATCTTTGGACAGAACCTTACCGGCGTCGTCTTTCATACATTTAATGTGAATAATATCTCTCGTTCTCCTTTCTCTTGCTTTTGTAATCCGGTAGAGCTCTTTCTGGCCTCTAGTACTGTCCAGTGAGTCATACAACTTCTCCTGCGCCTTAGCCCTCGAAACTGCTACCGCTTTTTTTGCCTTTCTCTTGCAGTCTATATAAGTGTTCTTCTTTTCATCTTTCAAACTATCATTCCCATTTTCTACACCCTGCCATTCTTTAAACGCAATTTTCTTTTCTTTGAGCATCTTTTGCACGTCTTCATTCCACCACCATCGTCGTCGTCGAAGTCGTGCAATCTAACAGTAGAAATAATAATAAAACATCGCAAAACCATGGAAGTTTACGACAAATAAACAATGAACACGCGAATAAGTCAAGTACTTCAATGAATGAACTGTCAGACAAAGTACTATCAAATTTGGCCGGGATGAATAATAACTTATTATAATCAAATGCCAGCTGATCTTGTGACCATGCCAAAAAAGTAAAACAAAGAATAGATCATTTATCTCTTTCCTACATCCTTTATCGTGCCATAAGATAGAACGGGAATAGAGGTAGTTACAGAATTCTGTGTTTAGCGCTCCTGTGCTCTAGTTATTATTCTGAGCAATGCACTCAGCCCACAGACAACTATTACTATAATTTCTGAGCTATAAATAGTGTATTATCTATGCAGACAACTTAAATTGGCGTTGGACGGGACATAATTATGTCACCGAGTACATTTGTGAAAGAGAAATGGACAATGAAAGTAACAGAAATGTATCCAAGAGATAGCAAAAGAAATAGAGGCAGATAAAAGACGGGAAGACTACGACCTCAAGAAAATAGCTAGTCTGGTATGGACCCGTTTAGCAAGAGACAGGAATACGTGGAATATCTTTGAGGCCTTTGTCGACAGACAAGCTGTTCCCTGTTCCACACAAATATCCAGTTGCCAATCATTCAAATGCAAGTTAGAAATGATTAATATCAATTTAGGTTTAGTAAATAGACATTTATTAATTGTAAGAAAGAAACAGCAATAAAGGTAAAGGCTAATAAATTTATTTATTATCTCTGCCTTACCCTTCGTGGAAAACAAGCGTGTTATGTTATGTAATAAATAAAACTTGTAAGCTCAGTGATCATTATTTTATTTTATTCTAATTTAATATTTACACATCTTCCATTAGTAAAACATACTTTTCCATAGAGTAATCGAAACAGTAACAGTTATTTTTAAAGATTACACAACATCAGTACGGTACACTTATTGCTTCATTTATCACCCTACAAGAGATGCTAGGCAAAGGCTGTATGGATTTTTTTTACAATAATATAGGCGACCTGCACAACCCCAGTCAACGTAGTAGCTTGGAGGAAGTTAGGGTATGAGTATTTTTCTTTTCTATTTCTTTTATCAGCCAGAAATTATTGGATGTGCACAAATTACATATCAGCTCAAAAGTATCAAAGTCAGGATGATCAGGATAGTTTAGAAATACTTGTTAAATAAATATTATCATTTCAGCTGTAAGGTACAGCTGAAATGGTAATATTTTTTTACTTGTAGCATAACTATGCCACTTACAAAAATGTGCTTAATCAGATTTCTGTGGTATGATAGCGTACCGGCCGCCTTACAAAATAAATAATGTTACATGTACATACATACAGCCTAAAAGTTTGAGGTATCTCCGCGAGGGTTAGAGACGACACCAACACGCTCCAATGTGAGCACTTACGTTCACATTCATCGCTAATGTCCATAGAGATTTTAACACTAATTTACTCATGAATTTAATTCAGTTCCGAAGTGTCCTTATGAAGAGTAGAAGACAAGGTGTTTTTAATAAACTAGTAACGATTCTAAAACAAATCATTTTATTAGCATTAATTGCTTCCACGTCACATGGAACTAAATAAGCGAGTTCCCGGCGGTGTGTCGGTCCGCCTGGTACAGGGGGCCTGGCAATAGGATCCGTTCATGTCACTTGGAGGTTAAAGCTCTGGCCAAAGTGCTTTTCTCGTACCAGATTTTAAGGCACTTTTTAACGTGTCTTAACAACCGTTGAGAAAAAAGAGACCGACGCGGACGCCTGTATTTGCATCGGCATTTCTTCTCAAAAGTAGTGACATGGGAAATGCCGACAATTAGGTGCAAAACAACTAACATGTGATCTAAGTATAGTATCCAATTTACGGAATAAATCAGTTCGAGTGGAGCAGTGAATGCTAGCGGTCTCCGAGACCAGTGTTACTTTCAGAACCGATTAACATCAAACTAGCTGTTCCTACGTTAACTTACTGCTGACAACGATCCACGCAAATGCCCCCTTTGTACTATAAATATTTGTATACATGCATCGGTTAATGAAACTCTTCTGGAGCTTGAACACGGTTGACAATGACATAAAATATTCCTATACGTTATGATAAAATTAAGGGCCTAATTCTCAGTTGCATTACGATATTATTCAGTATAAGTTAAACTGTAGTAGTTTTGTAGTTTATTATTAATTAATTTGTGTCGAGAGTGAGGCCTTATGTATGTAATACTCAGAATCATTCAGCCAACTGCATTTAATGCGGAAATTGATTTCATTATTAATTATACACCAATGGGTGTTATTTACAAATATTAAGACACTACAAATATGTAAATTCAGAACACATTTATAATCAGCATACAAGAAAAAGACTACAACAATTGGCGGAAATGCACATGACGGATTGCTGAATTTCCACATGACGTACAGTACCTAAACCCTACATACTTCAGGAATATTGAACAACATATTATATATAGCACAGGTACACAAAACACAATTATCGTCTAAACTACACTTAAGCGCAGGCCACACTGGGAACGAAGCGAAACGAAGCTAAGTACGTTTAGCTTTCGTCCGCGTCATTTTATACTTCGGTTCACATGGCGTACTAAGCGAAACGAAAACAGAAGTAAGAAAAGACGCGGAGGAAAGCTAAACGAACTTGGCTTCGTTTCGCTTCGTTCCCAGTGTGGCCTGCGCTTTAAGTAGAATCATATTGTCATTATTGCAAACTGGTTCATATTGTGATAATACATCATTGACACACAAAAATATTTAAAACCTACAATTCAAGAAAGACATCAATGAGTAACACGTTTTACAATTAATTATACAAGGTGAGTTTTGAGATGGGCCTTTAGGGCGAAAACCGAAATGATCCGGTTTGAGACCGTGACTAAAGCAGATGTTATTTCGTAAAGCTAAACAGGCATTTTTACTTTTCTCTAAAAACCGAGCTCATGATTCATTTGCGTTGTTATTCGTGGTCCCTGATAGGGACTGCGGGGAATTTTTGTGCCCGTGGTCCCTGCGAGAAATACAATGGTGCCGAATAGTCTCGAAAATATGATCGCGACAATAACAAATACAATAACTTGAGGTGCATTGATGATTCTTATGGTTATAATTATGTAAATACATATTTGTTATTGTAGCGAATCATACTTTTGAGACTACCATTTTAATTCGGCAGCATTGTATTTTTCGGAGGGACCACAGGTAATAAACGCTCATTTGCCCTAAAGAAATCTCAAAGTTCACATTACATGTTGATTTTAAAAGACACATACTCACACGTATAATACGTGTTAACATAACGGCAATGGCAACACTAAGCTACACAGTTGAACGAGCCGACGACAGGCCCCGTCGGCACATGACCTGTCTACGATATATTTATTAATCACTTAATTCATCACGCACAACACAATCATGTTACAATTATGCCTAACTATTATAAAAACACGTCGTCATCATACTCCAATTTACCGGCCAACACGCGTGCTGCCATGTTGCACAAATACGACGCCGCAGTATTAGCTGTTAGAAACAGAGCCGAATACGTAACAGTCCCTCAAAACTCTGTAATATCGCATAGTTCAAACAGAAAATAAAAAGAAAAATCCGCATGTTCATATTCATACATTGACTACAAAATATGCTCGTTAACAAACAAAGTATATACAAAACGACTATATCATATTTTAAAATGTTATATATACATAAAATACTAAAAATCCTTATGATGTAGTTCGAACGTTAAACTAAATTAAAAAATCGGATACACAATTTCTGCCAAATTAATGCCAAATATTAGAAGGTGCGAAACTTTACACAATTTACTACCCCATCAAGTATATATAGCTCTTGTCGTCTTATGTACAGTATAATGTAAGAAAATACCACTACACAAATTAAAATAAATAATTAAAAATTATTACAATAATAACCTCCGACGAATAACAATTTTAAAGTCCCTTAAAGGGGGACAGTAATGAAAAAAAAACACCGTTTCTATCGCTCGAGATACTGATTCTGAATTTCATGAGCACATGGTTTACGAGGTTATGAGGACTCGGAAACAGTAAGACCAGTGTAACCGGCACCCTAATATCGATCGGAATCTGAATCATTTGAAGCAATAGCAATTTGCTTCAAATGTTCGAAAAATTTGTCTGTACATAACGCAATGAATGTTGTAGAAGTGTCTAAATTAAACCGATTCCAATTGATAGTGTGTTACGCAATTAGGTTGCAGGTGTCCTAATAGAAAGCGATCGCCGTGCGAATACGCGTTCGTCGCGATAGTATGTTCGAGCTCGCCGACCACGACGATCTCTATCCATTAGCACAATTTGTAAGAAATGAGTGAAATTCTAATATCATAAGTGACCCGTGTCTCGTCGAAGGTTAAACAAAATATAACTAGTACTTTGCGGTAATTTCTGAAATAAACTCGACATCAAAAACCGATATACTCATCTAAAGTTAAAATTTTGTAAACAAATATTAAGACAAAAATTACAAATTCCTCGTTATAGTTGGAGACACAAATATTTTAGTTTGTGCTAGCTTGCCCCGAACAATGAAAAAGAGATATCATCGTTATTAATGGTCTAGCTTTATCCAAAGCATACTAATTATGAAATAATCTTACATACATAAACACAAGCTACGGATTCTCATCACAATTTCAATGTGGAGGGAGGCAAACAGACACAAAGTAATATTCAGGGTGATTTCTTTAACAGGGATCAAGCTGCTAGTCGTAATCATGTTTGACATTAGTAAAAAGTTGCTACTCATATACCTCTTATGGTTAGCAAAGTGTTATTCAGTTTCAGATCCCAAACCCCCTATGTATTAATTAATTATTTTTGAAATTTAAAGAATACATAAGAGTGATATTGTAAAATTAATAATTCAATTAATTTCAATTAAATAATATTATAATGAAATCTCCACGCAATATTTATCCGTTATAATAAAATGAGCAAAATAAAATAACCCTCCTACTTTGACTACTCAAGATTTAAATTTAAACAGTTTTCCTACACAATTGTACGCCATTTGATTTAAAATATTCCAGTTATTTTAAAATTTCCTCACAATATTTTAAATTACTATGGGTTTTCACCGTTATTATTATTGTAGAAATTGACTAGAAAACTGCAGGGACACTTTTCAAAGGAAGTCGTGTGTTGTCATCTCTATCCCATAAATAATAATTATTGGAGGCGGTAAACCGTTAAGATAACAGAAACTCAAAAAAAAAATGTTATTAAATTCAGTAAAATAATCTCAGCATGTATAAATTAATCATAAAGAAATACATAATTATATATAATAAGGGATAGAGATTAGTCGTTGATTTGTTTGTCTCGAGTATTTACGCACACTTTGTAGTCACAACTGACCAAGAACGTTTTGTATAACAGGGAACACAAATTAATGTTTACCAGGTAAAAGATGGCATGCAATATAACAAGCAAAATTAATGCTCTGAAGAAGACACTCCTCCACTCATTCAATGGCCAGAACACACTGAAGGCACAATATTACGGTGGTTTATTATGCACTAGTCATGTGCGTGCGGCATGCTCACCAAGCCCAACCTAGCTGGATCAAACGATTTCTCTGGCAAATACACTTTATTACTATTATTAAAACAATTCGGTAACATTGTTCAGATTATTACCCAGTGTAGAAAAGTATTGAAGATGACATTGACAGCCAATAATGCCCCTCGGCTCAATATTACGTACAATTTTCTTAAGAACTACTAAATATAGTAAGCAAGTGGCACTGACGATACAACTTTAAATCATGCCACGTATTCTATGACGCGATCTACGACCATACCGAGAAAATCAATCAAGTAGTTTTAACTCGTGACTATAGAATTTATTAACGATTTTTATTTTACTAGCTGACCCGACAGACGTGGTCCTGTTTTGGCTATGAATATTCTAATGTAAACGCACGAAGTTCCCGAAGGCACAAGCTGAGAACATTTTGAATTGTGTAGGAAAACTTAATATATATTTTAAGAATTGAACTACGATTTTTTGCTCAAAAGTAAAATACCGGATTATATAAAAAAAAGTCAAAAATATGAAAAAGGTTAATTGGAGGCAATTAATTTGAAAAACAAAAACTGTTTTGAGTATGAATGTCGATGGCTATAAGAGTAGGGGAAGACCAAAGAAACAAGCCACAACAAGCCATATCATCTTTCACACAGTCCATCCATATGGACTGTGTGAAAGATGATATGGCTTGAAAGGGAGTGACTACCGAGATGACGACTAATAGAGAAGTATGGAAGAAAGGTACATGTTGCGCTGACCCCAAATAAATTGGGATAGTGGGTTGTTACTTGTAACAAATCTCCACATATTTAGTACGTAGTGTTAGTAAGTTGACTCTGTAACAATAAACAGTGTAGAAGTTTCTTTCATACATACCTTGTCAAATACAACAAAAAAGAATTAGCCAAATAGGTGCATCCGTTCTGAAGTGATGCGCGTACATACATTCGGCAATTGATTTTTATTTCAGAATACTACATAGCTGAGCGATGGCGAAGTAGATCGGACGGTTAAGCATAGGATTAACACTGGATGGATGAAATGGCGGCAGGTCACGGGGACAATCTGCGACTCCCGCATTCCCCTTAAACTTAAGGGGAAGATATATAAAACAATGGTTAGACCTGCTGTCTTGTATGGATCAGAATGTTGGGCCACAAAAGGGATGAATGAAAAGCAGTTGCATGCAGCTGAGATGAGAATGCTAAGAGGGATGTGTGGTGTTACACGAATGGATAGAATAAGAAATGAGTACATAAGAGGAAGTCTAAAAGTGGCACCGGTGACTGAAAAGCTGTGCGGAAATCGGCTGTCATGGTATGGGCATGTGATGCGGAGGAGTGAGGAAAATGTCGTAAGGAAAGTTTTGGGTATGAATGTCGATGGCTATAAGGGTAGGGGAAGACCTAAGAAACGATGGATGGATTGTGTGAAAGATGACATGGCTAGAAAGGGGGTGACTACCGAGATGACGAATAATAGAGAAGTATGGAAAAAAAGGACATGTTGCGCCGACCCCAAATAGATTGGGATAAGGGCAGGAGAATGATGACATAGCTGACCCGCCCTGACGTCCTGTCAAAATTTCATAAATCGAACGGCAAGAAAGCAAATGAACAACTGATTATAAAATTAAGGATGCTGTTACAAATGGGTAGTCAAATCATTACTTTTTTACACAAAAGTATGTTTATTAAATAAAATGCTTTGCATTCTTAAAATGTTTTTTGTCCGAATTGTTGATAGATGTGCATGGTACTGAGATGAGAATGCTAAGAGCGATGTGTGGTGTTACGCGAATAATGGATAAAATAAGAAATCCTACTAATATTATAAATGCGATAGTTTGTTTGGCTGTTTGTTACATTTTCTCATCGTTATCCCTTTTTATCCCGGTAGTTCGTTCCCGTGGGGTAATTTCCGAATTCCACGCGGGCGAAACCGACGGCATAAGCTAGTGAGTATATAAGAGGAAGTCTGAAAGTGGCACCGGTAACTGAAATGTTGTGTCGTGTTGTGTGTGTTGTGTACGTGCATGTAAAGCAGAGAAGAGAGGAATATATCGGGAGGAAAGTTTTGAGTATGAATGTAAATGTTTATAAGAGCAATGGATGGACTGTGTGAAAGATGATTCGGATAGAAAAGGGGTGACTACCGATATGACGACTAATAGAGAAGTATGGAAGAAAGGGACATGTTGCGCCGACCCTAAATAAATTGGGATAAAGGCAGCATAATGATAATGATCAGGACAAAGTCTGTCGGGTCAGCTAGTTGCAAATAAAAATAAAATGATTTCATATTTGGCTGTATTTACAAGCCTAAGCTTTTTAAATATAAAAGATTATGATGTAAAGATAAAAAAATATATATAAAATTAGATCGAAGGTTAAAACGGTCGTAGAACACATCTGTAGTATTAACTTAATGTAGTATCGTCAACTTCACGTCATAATAAGTAATGATTGCTTTAAAGAGTAAGTATTATTGATTCGAGGGAGAGGATTAAATGTGCGATGGGGTGACGTAGGCTCGCGAGCAAACCCGATGGATACCACCGAGCGGTGCGGGCCAGTCACCCGAGGCATCGAACAGTAGCAATAGTAGTGTCGACACAAGTGTCTATATCTCCGATGGGTTTATCACAAGGCGAGTTGGAGTGAACACGAGAGGGGCGCAGACAGCTCACACGGTATCAATGTCACCCACGTTAATGCGGTCTTCGGATGCGGTTACTGAGAATCCCAGTATGCGCACGTCGACCTTCAGCATCTTATTCTTCTTGGTTTTCTTCCCCTTGCCCTTTACTTCTTGGTAGTCGGAGCCCGAGACGGTGCGCGGGTTGACGGCGATGGCGGGCGAGCACAGGTCGTCAGACGGTGTCACCATGCCGACACGCAGCAGCTTAGACCTGCACAAACGATACCCAATCAGAACGATCCACCTAATTTAAGGCTAATAATCAAAAATCAAATCAAAATCGTTTATTTGCATAAAATGTGGTAGGTACAAAAGATGTTTCATATAAAGTTCAGTGCAGACATACAAATATTTAATTGATAAAGTAGGTATGTTAGTTAATTAAACAGTAACCTACAATTATACACAATCTTTAGGTATTTAATTCGAGTTTTAGAGTCAAGAATTCTATGAAGGACAAGAACAATTTGTCCAATACCAATTTGTATTAAAATGTTAAAGACGCTGTTACAAGTTGGTAGTCAATTCAATACTTTTTTAGACAAAAGTATGTTTATTAAATAAAATGCTTTACATTCTTAAAATGTTTTTTGATCAAACTGTTGATAGATGTGCATGGTACGATTCTGAACTATAAATATAATTTTAGATGGTAAATTTCCTTAATAAATGTACCGAAGTAAAAATTTTCACTCCGGTACATTTATTGAGAAACTGTACCTATCTAAAATTATATCTATAGTTCAGATTCGCACCATGCAAATTTATCAAGTTTGGGCAAAAAAAAATTTAAGAATGTAAAGCATTTTATTTAATAAACATACTTTTGTCTAAAAAAAGTATTGATTTGACTACCCATTTGTAGCTGCGTCCACACACACACATAACACAAATAGTGATGTAGCAACAACGTAACTAAACTAACAAAGTAAAATAACTAAAAATGTCTACAATGCATTCCTGAAGTGGAACATAAATAAGCGAAAATGTTCTGCAATATTGTTACCTTCTCTCCAGGAACTGGCGAGCAAAGTCGTTAGATTCCTTCGACTCGCCCAAGTAGCATTTGACGTAATCTTTCACCTCGTACGGTGACTCAATGTCCTTCAGGAAACCAACGAAAGTCGGCACTGAAACGAGTGAAATAGCAATTCAAACTTTCTTTGGGTAACTAATATATTACAAGTACCCGTATATTTCGGCAGTTATTTTAACACAATGCTTTATATATTCATCAAAACACCAAAATAATACGTGTAAAAAGTACCATCTAAACAATAGTATGTCTAAAAGCATATAAATTGTCTTAGGGCTAATTTTTCAATAGTCAGATAACTCTTATCTGAAGAATAAATATTTCAATTTGACAACTTTTGTATAGAAAATATGTCAAACTATCATATTTATTCTTCAGATAAGAGTTATTTGACTATTGAAAATCAGCCCTTAGTCTTACTAGACTCGGACGGACGGACTGGCTCGGATTTCGGTCGCTTATTCGTCTGGAAGATGGAGTGCGCTTTTATACCAGAAGAGACGCGTTATGAGTTCTAATGACTAAGGGCGAATTTCACAAGTAAAAGTGAACGCGATCAGCAAATCTATATTGCTTTCAAGAGATGTTAGTGTCAATATTCCCCAACAATAATGACACTGACAGCTCTCGAACGCGGTTCATTAGATTGTGCTGATCGCGTTTAGTTTCAAGGTGAAATTCGCCCTAAATTTAATGTCCCAACTTACAACATGTTACAAGCTTCGTACATATTTACAAGAGTGGGATTTTGACACACAAAACACGCCGTTGACAAGCACAGCACAAGATATCCATGATGAACTACAAAAGCCACAAATGATGTTTGCACAACGCTTATCCGTAATTTGCAGTAACTTTGGTATTATAAAGGTGTTGAAGACGAGCATGGTTCGTTGCATTGCAGTAATGTTATGTTTACCGGGAGCAAAATGAGATTATCAGTTCAATATTACGTGTCGCGTCATCGAAACGCGACAATACGTGACTTTAAAGCGGCCAATAAGTTTGGCGAGAACTGTAAAAGTACAAAAACGCTTTCTATTCAAAATACCTATAACTTGTAGCAAAGAATTATAGGCACACAGACAGATGAAACTTTCGCTATGGCAAAGCTTTAAATAATATGATGTCTAAAAAAGTAAAGTGGAAAGTGTTACTGGGTTTTCAATCTAGAATTGTTCAGTAGCATCGTGGAGTCTGGATTTGTGCCCTGTTGATGGCATAAAGCGCGCCCCTATTACAAGGGACTTAAACATAGCTGGCGAAATGTGGGTGTACTATAGGGTACACGTCTGCCTAACTCTTAGCGGATTACAGGCATGATATTATGTGTCAGGTCCTTGACAGAAGATTATCAGCCCCACTTGGACACAGGCCACCTCTCTTCGAGGGGGTGTGCCGTAAATCCGTAACCCACCACATGGGCTTAGTTCGGGATGTGTGACTGACAAAGATTTTATCGTAATCTCTTCGATCTAGCTCTTGGAAACTATACTTAAAAATAGAACCCTTTTTTATCTTCTAAACTAGACCCGACTAAATCTGTGACTTGGCGAAAAATGCGACTAAAAGACATTGCCCACAGACAGTACTCTTGAGAAATGGCTCGTGTCTTAAAAAGTTAAACAGCATGAAATAACTAAAACAAAAATATATTTTTTTAATAAGACTTAATTATTATTTAAAATTGAATAGTTTGTTGAAAAATAATTCGTACTTTTAAGTTTCCGACAGTAAAGTACGCCATTTTTTACTATTGTCTGTCATACTAGGGATGTCCATTTTTCCTATTGCGTGTAATGTGCTAGGTACCTACTACATAAAATATAACGATATCGATTCTGTCTTGATTGTTCGATTTATATTGCGAATCCATTTAAATAATTGTTTACTACACAATATGTTTAAAATATCGATAGATAGCTCGCAAGGTAAAATAAATAAATCAATTTCTCTAACCCCACAGAACTAGAAATTATTTATTTATATATTCTATAGTGTACACCAAAAAAAATATATAACACTAGCTGCGCCCCGCGGTTTCACCCGCGTAGACCGGGATAAAAAGCAGCCTATGTGTCCAGGGTATAACCTTCAAACTGCGAGATGTGGTAGCTTATTTCATAACGATTCCAACGACAGTTTAATATACAGCTCTCGTACAAAACTTTAGAGATATCGTCTACCGCGCGAGACCACCCAGAAATACTCTCACACAAAAACCCACAAAAACAAAATGGCAGTCACATTGAATAGGTTATGCAATCCACATACCAAATAACATCCAAATCGGTTCAGCCGTTTGAGCGTGAAGAAGTAACAAACATACAAACACACGCCCACACACACACTCACAAACTTTCGCCTTTATGATATTACCTAGTGTGATTATACACGATATATTATATTATACAGCTGCTGCCCGCGACTTCGTCGGCGTGAAATTTCTTGTTCCCCCGACCCACCTCGTCGCATCGCATTGCCTGCCCGCGCTATTACTTCCTTTTCGCTTAGGGGTTACTTCTGCCTTTTTTTTCTTTTATTTCGGCACGTAAAGGTCCTAAAGTGATGTTACCTAAATATGCCTTCCTTAAGATTTGGGCTATAAAATGCAAAAAGAATTTTTAAAGTCCGACTGGTAGTTCCAGAGATTAGCACGTTCGTTCACCATATCCCCTTCCCGCTAACCTCTTCCTGTCCCTCTCACCCACTCTAACACCCCCTTCATCACTACCCCTTCCTCTCCCCCTCACCAACCCCTCCTCCCCTCACCCCTCACCACACCTTCCTCTCCTCACCAACCCCCCTCCTCCTCCTCTTCCCCCTCCCCCTCTAACCCAGGATAGTTTTGAAAAACTATTAACGACAAATTTTATTACTTAGGCAAGTATCGGTGCCAAGATTCAAGTTAATTAACCAAATGAATAAGATTTTTCATATAAACTGTATTCCCTGTTTTCATGCCCACATGAGTGGAATTTTAAAGAATCGTTTCGGATGTTTCCATAATTTGACTGAAAGATTATTTACACCAATTTTCGATTTAATCAAGCCCCGCAGTAAAATACTCCCCTGAAAAATTTAGTACTCAAAAAAATAAAATTTAGTAGTTTTACTCCACTATGGGTAGATTTTCGAAAAAACCGCGTTATTCTTCATTTTTAGGGTTCCGTACCTCAAAATGAAAAAAACCGGACCCTTATAGGATCACTTGTATGTCTGTCTGTCTGTCCGTCTGTCACAGCCAATTTGCCCCGAATCTACAGGGTCGATTTAGTCGAAATTTGGTATACATATGAATTTCTGTGACCCAATCACGAACCGGTAACTCCACGTCAATGCGCGTATTTTGGGTTATCCCCCCCCTTATGTCCGAAACTACCGAGCCTAAAATTTTGAAAAAAATACAGACATTACCTGTAGATTATACAGGAAAACCTATAAGAAGTCTGTGGTCTTAAAATAACATGGTAAATCTCTTAATATTGTGAGTGCAAACTCTTACATTTACAGTTGGAATGTATGGGAGAACATGTTTTCAACTACAGTGTTAAGTTTATTCTTGGGATAAATTCATCCCAATTACGGAACCCTTTATTATGTGTGGTCCGACACGCACTTGGCCGGTTTTTGGTCTCAAGTATAAGATAAAAAATAAAATAAAAATTATTTAATAATAAAATGTTTACAAAAAAGTGTACATTTAGCCAAACAGTAATAAAATTTTCCTATACAAATAAAGTTCCTAATAATAAACTAAAGCTAAAATATTTTTTTTATTACTGGTGCCAATACAATTACCCGCCCGATCTAGGTTTAAACAAACCTGTGTTTCAGGCCTAAGAATACTGAGTTAATCGACTTCGAAATTAAATGTCCGGTTCGAATGAATTAAAAAGAATTTTATTGCTACCCTTGATGATGAAACTATTTATTTGAATAAGAATTAATACTACGATACGAATGTAACCAACTTTTGTTTCTATCGGCGAACTAATAAATTTTAGAACAAAAGCTTCTATTGTGACTTAACTATGATAGTTAGATATATTGCCTTGCGGACTTTTTTGAAGGTGATAATGAGTATATTAATCATGTAGTACATACTTTTTATGTATCATCAATAGTTTTCTCAGCGCTCGCCAAATAATGAATTTTATAGGCAAAATTTTACTACTTTGGGTTACATTATTGCAATTTTCTTAAGGATCTCTAAATTTTTTGAAAATAAATGATAGCCTATGTTACTTCCTGGTAATTTAGCTTTCTATTGTTGAAAAAATGATTCAAATCGGTCCAGTAGTTTCGGAGCCTATTTGGTACAAACAAACAAAAAAATCTTTCCTCTTTATAATATTAGTATAATAGGTTGGGGAAAAAGTTTCTTCGCATTTTTTAAGAAAATTCAAAACATTTTTTAATATACATTATTTACATTTATCTAAAGTATGTAGGTACCATTTTGTTCGATAACTTTTTGCCATCTTGTAGGTAGGGACATGATCCCATTGCTATCGAAATTTTGGGACTTCTGATCAAAATACCGCGACAAGTGGTTTTGGCAGTCCTCTCGTGATGTTAACCTGATACTGTCTAAAGAATTCTGAAGAGACCGAAACAGGTGGAAATCTGAAGGTGCAAGGTCAGGACTATACGGCGGATGCATTAACACCTCCCAGCCAAACTCTCTTAATTTTTCCTGAGTGACTAAAGATGTGTGAAGTCTAGCGTTATCATGATGAAAAACCACACCCCTTCTGTTGATTAATTCCGGCCGGTTTCTCTCAACTTCTTGCTTTAATCTCATCAGTTGTTCGAAGTAGAGTTCAGAATCGATGGTCCTGCCTGGTGGTAACAGCTCATAATGAATAATGCCCTTCCAATCCCACCACACACACAGCATCACCTTGTTGCGAGTTAACCCGGGTTTCGCCACAGTCTGTGAAGCCTGACCGGCCTTTGACCACGATCTTTTTCGCACGTCGTACGTGATCCACTTTTCATCACCAGTAATCAGCTTCTTCAAAAATGGTTCGGTTTCATTACGTCGTAATAAAGAATCACAAATGAGTACACGGTTCATTAGGTTGCTTTCAGTGAGCTCGTGAGGTACCCAAAAATCGAGCTTTTTTGTGTACCCAGTTTTTTTCAAATGCGCCAAAACTGTTTTGTGGTCAATTCCCAGTTCTTCAGCTACGTCGTAACTACTGATATGCCGATCTTGCTCCACTTTTTCAAAAATGGCATCCATTTTATCCTTAATAGGGCGACCAGAGCGACGTGCATCTTTGACATCAAAATTTCCGGATTGAAAACGCTTAAATCAAATTTGTGCTACTCTCACTGACACTGCACTGGGTCCATAAATATCGCAAATTTTTTTCGCGGCTTGCATTGCATTTTTACCTTTTTTGTAGTAAAATTTTAAAATGTCTCGAATTTCTTCATTATATTCACTCATCTTGACAGTACGAAAAACAAACGAAAATCACACATTTTCCTAATTTGAATTTGGAATTATGTTCTTTAAAATTGAAACTTTCAATGATACCAAAACCAGCTAGATACAAATAGTATAGCCAAAGAGATTTTATTTTAAGTTCATAATGCGAAAAGACTTTTTCCCCAACCTAATAGATAAAAACAAACACTACAAAATATACAATACGGCCTTATCCAATGATATTATATTAAACAGATATGTTATGCCCTCACAAAACAACTGAAAAAAGTGTTCCGTGCAGCAGCGGCAACACACATACACACTTTTCATTAATTTTACATTTCACTACAAGTCAAAATAATAGAAAAGAGATGGCTTTATAAACCAACAAGAAAAAAAGAGACAGCTAGAGTTGTCAATTGCGCGTGAATGTAAACAAACATTATTCTGGCCACCAATCATATCATGTTGGCATCATAGACTAACAAATTTAACAAACAGAAGGTACAAACCACGCGTACAAAATTTGTACACGCGGTTTGTACCTATAACAACTAATAAACAGTACTAAAGGTAGGTACTTAGGTAGGTGAGAAATAAAACACGGTGTAAAAGGAAAATCATATTTATTTTGCAATGAAAACAATACACCTTCGAAAAGATTTAATTTATTTCTTTTCTGTCTCTTAGAGAGTTTATTTATTTAGTTTTACTTAGAATGCCAGAGGCCTTAATGCGAGTTTTTACACTTACGCGATCAAGTTAACGTAAACTTAAATTTATACTGAAACTGAATAAGCGCCGTCTGGTGACTATAATGGGAAACACAATTATTCCATACAAATTGAAGTACGTTAACGTAAACGTGATCGAGTAAGCATAAAAACTCGCAGTAAGGCCTCAGAACAATTCCAACTTGGGCAAATAGGAGGGTAGTACCTAAGGAATACACACTTTTATACACATTTTTAAAATTTTTTTACCTCTATAAAAGGAACAGCATTATTTTTGAAAAGTGTTCGACCTTTGTTTGAAGTATATTTATCAGTGGCCTTGAAGTGATTGCTACAAATTCTACTGCTTTTTGAAGGCATCCAATCTGATTCACTTCGTTGTTTACGAACAATTGCGATCCATTCTTGAAACCGGACCTCATTGGCTGGAAACCTTAACGAAGAAAAGACAATAAAGCTATTTATATTTTCTTTTCCCTATATTAATTAAGTATATCAATTATTACATAAAAACAAAATTATTAAATAATACAAGATTAGAAAAAAGGAAAACAGAACTGTGGGGTAACTATGACTTTACTGCCTATGATGTTCGCATCTGTACTTTTATTCTATGTCCGGAGTGAGCGCGTCCTTGTCGTCCTCACGACAACATGTGTATTTCTATTTCTTTCCTTTTTCTAACCTCCAAATATCAGAATATTAGGAAAATAATTGAAATATATTAATAAATCGAAGTATATTGCGTACTTACATGTGGTATGAGATCCCTTGTGTTTTATTAACTTTGGTATCATAATTAGTACACTTTCTAAATACACACGATGGCATTTTTTAAATTTTTTAGCTGCTTCAACAAAGCGCCGTCTCGTCACCATACGTGACGCAGACTAAAGGCAATATGTCCTAATTAGGATGTTTTCGAGTCTTCACGAATGCGCGCTTACAACATATCTGTTTAATATAATATCATTGGCCTTATCGCTTTCTGCGATATTAGGTAGTAGGTACGTTAATCTTAAAATCTTATTTTCATTGAAAATATGACGAGACAATAGTGTGCGGCGATGTAGGTATATTTGTTTGGTATGGATTAGCTTTATTTTTATTTATTGTTGATATTGAAATCGGAATAGTTTGAAACGTCTAATAATACTATTACACCCATATTGATTAAAAACAACTCTAAAACGTGTTATGATTTTTATTTTTTTAATGTTGCCAAACCGATATTTTTGGTTTCCTATAATAAGCTTAGAGTAAAGAAGCTTAGACACAAATATGGCAAATGTAACGTAATAACAGAGTTCTAAATCACATGAGCACTTGTTGGTATTTGTAAATACCAGTGGTTGTCAACGGCGGCATGGGCGCCAAGAGTGGTATATAAATATGGCAGGTTTGCGGAAATCGCTAAAAAATCGAATGATTTAGAATTTTTTATCAGCACGGGTAGGTACAACCTTACTTTTCATTTATTGCCCCGTCTATCATATTTTTGCACTATGTCAAGAATGTCAACATTGTCAACCAGTATGCAGTAGGTATGTTTTTCCTGCTGATTTTAATTCCTCCGTTATTGCTGCTAACCCATTGAAAATGAACATACTTCCAACGTCGCTGCACTGTGTATATTGTATATTACTAAATACAGGACTTTTTGTAGTGACATATTGAACATGGTGACACGCCTGTAAAGAGTCTGCCAAACATGCTGGCTGCAATGCAAAGGCAACAAACTCACGATGCTGACCGATTGGAAGATGCTGCGATTGGAAGACCTATCGCAGGAGCATATTGAACAAGATGTTAACATTCCAGAACAGAACCCCAGTCAACCAGCATTACGGATTGTTAACAATGTTAATTCAATAACATATGAACGTGTTGCTGCTAAACAAAACCTTCCTTCTTCAGTGACTCCAACAATAAAGAGTGCCTATTGGTACCATCAATAGTGAAAGAATTACTGATACAGCGGCACAAAATATATGTTCCTTTGAGTGCCTGGATCTACCGTTTCCATTTGGATAACAACTTATGGGATGAATTATTGACATCATGCAGTTATTTTACTGGTCACTAGATAGATGATTAATGATGGCACTAATGGAAAGATAAAATGAGTCATTTTTGGTTACAATTTACAGTAGAACAGTTACAGATATTACTACCTTAACATCCCACTTTGGTCAAGAACCGTCAGCAAGTCTAGCACTTAGCACATATTTAGATACATTAGGCGCAATAGTAGGTCTTTATTGTTCTTGCCTTGTAGGAAAAAGAACTGTAGGTAGATGTGTGCATGTAATGTGCATAGTGTGGTATTTGAGCTGGGCACGTTATAACAGTGTTAGTGTTCCAGCTCTATTTTTGGAAGAATAAAATAAAGGTTTAAGGAATTATCATTCTTTCATTTATGTACCTACCTAGTGTAGCTGTTTTCCATCTCAATCATTTCATAATACCTACTACAATCTATGATTTAAGTAGGATCTAGATATAACAGTGAGCGATTGACTATCAAGTAATGATTGCTTATAGGCTTTGCATTTTAATGAAACGCAGGAATAAGATTTTGAAGCATAAAAATGCTCAAAATCTAAATCAGTAATTTAATTAGACTTTGTGATGTGGTCACAGGTAGTCGACAGTAAACTGGCTACCTGACATAGTATACCGCTACAGATTTTACACAAATGTACTTCAAAGGCACAAAGCTCACTCGTAAACCCTTTCAAATAGCTTTTTCGATTAATTTTGTGGGCGAACATAACCTCAAAATAGTAATTTAATTTTTGTAAATATCTCGGAATTGCAATGTAGTTTGTGTTAAATTGTTTTTAGGAAGTATTAACACATGTCATCGAGTATTTTAAAGAAGATTTGATGAAGACACAACAATGTTCAATTGAGTACATTTGTCCATAGTGCTGCGGGCAATCTCTTTTGGGAGAAAACAGATCTTCGCTAGGTGGCCTAGTTTTTGAGATATAAATGTGGCCAACCTGGGGAGATGCTCTCCAGATCGGCCACCTATGAACCCTTGATAACTTTTGAACCAGTGACCGACAAATTCTGATATTTGGCGACAAATTTTGACTAATTAGCGACTAATTTATTATGTCATCAAAATTAAAATCCCTGATGGTGGCCAGGTCAGTCACACGTTCGGGATGGTGCATGTCACATGTCTTCGATTATTTTGGGTTTTAGTACATGCTGGTTTCCTGACGATACATTTTCCCTCGCAGTTTCGAGTGCAGTGGTAATGGCCTGGACTCTTCGAGGGTCTTTACCAGCACTGCTCTCGCCAACTCCTTACCAAACATTTAAGTAGACTGCACAGCTATACATAAATATACTTCCCGCGCACCGGAAGAAGTCGACCACGCTACTAGCTTATTGTCTAATATTTTTTAGTTGAGTAGAACTTACCGTCAATCTTGGAGCTCCAAGAAGAAAGTACTCCGGTGCACCAGGACTCGAACTCAATAGCCGGCGAGGTGTCCTTCTTCGATGGTATGGCCAGATTAGGCTTCTTCTTAGCCTTGGTGGGCTCAGACGACTTCTGCGACTCGAGCTGTTTCTCACCCTTCGACGAGTTCGGTTGTTGAGTGTCCCAGAAACCACCTAGTAAAAAAAAAAAAACTGAATGCACTGGACACTGTCGCTGTCCTTAGTACGTATTTTTCTGTTCATGTCTTCTTGTAGGTGTGTACATAAACGGTTAAATAAATAAAAACTAGAAAATATCACCTAAGTATGATGTATTTTAGGGTCGCCCAATCTTGAAATGAAATTCAGACCAAATTAACGTGGTGATATTGAATGCCTTCACAAAATTTCAACTTGAGCTAAGAGAAAATTTGCTTGCAATAATCCATCTTGCTAACTCATCATCTGCCTAGCCTTTTTCCAACGCTGGAGTCGGCTTCCACTCCAACCGGATGCAGCTGAATACCAGTATTTTACATCGAGCGACTGCCTATCTGATCTCCACAACTTACTGAGTAACACGATACCCCTTGGTAAGACTGGTTGTCAGAAATGAACGTCGGGCTTCTGACATCCCGTAACGACTGTCAAAGATCTACGATTGACAGCCAAGACCAACGGCTTAAAACGCTTTCCAATGCACGAAATGGTCTCGGTATGTAAACATAGTCACCCATCCATGACGTACCGCCGCAAGCATAGCTTCACCTGATCGATCGACCCGTGCGGCTGTTACAGTGATAATATTACAAGTGTTGAATTACCTCCGTTGTGGGTAGGGTTGGCCCAAGGGGCGTGGTTGGTTTGAATGGGGGGCACGACCTCGGCTTCCTCCATAGCTTTAGCGGCCGCCGCGACTGCTGCCGCCAGCTGCTGCTTGCGAGCTTCAGCCTGTTTATCATTACGTTTTAATGGGGTTGTATACCGGAAGCTTTACCACGAGACAGCGCTGTGTGTGTCACTTGTCAAAATCATCTCAATGAGAAAGCGACAAGAAAAAAACACTTAGCGCCACCTCGCGGCAAAATTTTCAGCAAGGAACTCCATTGGCAACTGAATGAAAGTCGCAAACACTTAGCGCCATCCACGTGGAACTAATTTGAAAGTTTTCTTTCCCATTAAGGGGGAAGCGCCAGGACAGCCCGCGAAATTCTAATTTTCTTACGTTTTTTGCAATTTGTAAGTCAGTCTTAGGTTGTATGTTGATTAAAGTATGATTCGCTACCGTAACCAAATCTGTATTTACAGAATTATAATCATTAGAATCAGTAATACAACTCGCTTAAGTTAGTACAATCCTCAAATGTCAAGATTTCATGAAATAGTCATTCAATAGGATTACCTGGTCTTAAAGAGTTGTATTGATGACTTTAATGATTATAATTCTGTAAATACATACTTGTTACGGTCACGAATCAAATTTTGATCAACATAAAACTTAATACTGACTTGCAAATTACAAAAAACGTAAGAAATTTGAATTTCGCGGGCTACCCTGGCGCTTTCGCCTTAAGGACGTTGTTACAAATGGGTAGTCAATTCATTACTTTTTTACACAAAAGTATGTTTATTAAATAAAATGCTTTGCATTCTTAAAATGTTTTTGGCTGAATTCTTGACAGATGTGCATGGTACTATTCTGAACTATATATATAATTTTAAAGAAGTACAGATTCTCAATAAATGTACCGAAGTGAAAATTTTTACTTCGGTACATTTGTTGAGAAAATGTACTTATCTAAAATTATATTTATAGTTCACAATCATACCATGCACATCTATCAACAATTCGGCCAAAAAGCATTTTAAGAATGCAAAGCATTTTATTTAATAAACATACTTTTGTGTAAAAAAGTAATGATTTGACTAGACATTTGTAACAGCGTCCTTAATAAAGGTTGCGCGCATAATCTAGTCTTGCCCATCTCTAACAAAAGTTATTGTGCTTTATTTATCATTTGTACCAAAACCTTGACCTTTTATCATTCGATCGGCTTCCATTTTCACCAGATGCTGCTAACTATCAATGTTTTTCCCATTTACGATAGGTCACACTAGCTGTGTCGACAACCACGATTGACTTTTTTATATTACACATTAATTTCGTCAAGATGTTATTGGTATGAATGGTGGTAACACCTGTTAGCAATAAAATAAATAAATTCAAAATCAATAACTACCTGAATCTCGGCCAAACTCTGTCCTTGCGATTGATTAGACCCCTTCTTCTTGGCCCACCCCAAACCAGCTTGCATTTCCTATCGAAAAAAAAACAAAGCATAAGTAAGTAAGCATTTTTATATGATTTCTAATTTATGTTTGGCAATGGCAATTATTATTATAAGTTAGACGAAAACAATAATATAAACTTTATAGGCACTTTTATGATGCAGAGGTGACATGTTATAAGTGTTAATAGAATATTATAGTCACAATTTCGCAACTAGTTAGTAAAAGCAGTCAGCTTGTGGCTATTGTCGGAGCTTGTCGAACCGATCAGTTTGACAAGCTCCGACAATAGGGATGACGCCAGCGTAAAAAAAAAATCTATTATAAAAAAAACATTAGACACGTATTTTTTGCTTTATCATATTAATAAAAAAATACTTAGTCAAAACGCATTAGTTGGGGAGTGGGGGCTCGCTACGTTATAACTATAACAAACTACGTATAAAATCTAGCATGAAGTGACGTAATGATTAGATTTTAACTCAATGTGTCGCCGTAATCTTCTAATTACGTAAAAAACGAAAAAAACGTCCAATATTTTTTTATAATCTACATGACGGAGAAAAAAAAAGTTTTAGTCAGCAAACCTATTATCAATCAATCAATTTAATTTCTAGATTATTATATCTGTAATTTTTATGGTGTACATAATAAAAAGTATTCTGTCTATCTATCTCCGTCAGATCAAGCACCGGCTGCCTGCTTTCTACATTCCTCATCACCATTATTTCAGCCGAAAGACGTCCCACTGCTGGACATTTACATTTTTCTGGCTTTCTACCTTAAGGACGCTGTTACAAATGGGTAGTCAAATCATTACTTTTTACACAAAAGAATGTTTATTAAATGAAATGCTTTGCAATCTTAAAATGTTTTTTGACCGAATTCTTGATAGATGTGCATGGTACAATTCAGGGGGCCAACCACCACTTCTTGCAGTATTATTTTAATGTTACTTCAGTGTGAGAAAGAGATGGAGCTATACAGGACGTCTAGCTCCATCTCTTTCCCACACTAATGTAAGATTAAAATAATACTGCTTTAAGAGGTGGTGGTCTAGCTCCTGAACTATAAATATAATATAGTTCAGAATCGTACCATGCACATCTATCAACAATTCGGCCAAAAAACATTTTAAGAATGCAAAACATTTCATTTAATAAACTTACTTTTGTGTAAAAAAGTAATGATTTGACTACCGATTTGTAACAGCGTCCATAATGCGGCCTAATGTGTTAGCAGACGAATTTTTCAAACTTATGAAGCAATGTTTTTGGAATATCCTTTAAAACCCTTTGAATGTGATTGTTAGTGTATTACGCAATTGGGGTAGACCATGACCTGAGTAAGGACATAGGATACTCTTTATAGTAAACGTTCCCGTGGGATAATTTACGACCACCATGCGGGAAAGAGCTAAAAAGTAGTCCAGACAGAAAGTAGCCTATGTCCTTATACAGGTCCCAGGCTACCTATCTGTCAAATTTCATAATAATCGGTTCAGTAATTTAGCTATGAAAAGCTAACAAAGAGAGTTACTTTCGCATACATAGTATGAGCAAGGACTATAAATCATACAGTCGTCCGACGAAGCCCGAGCTGGTTACGAAGTTCGGCGAATTACGTAAGCAGCTCGGGACTGTATGATGTATAGACTGTGGTATTAGTATGAATTTTGGAGAAGTGCTACTAAATTTGTTAACCCTAATGTTAATCTTTACGCGTTAACAAAACGTGCAGTAAGCGTTTACCATCTAAATGGTTCTAAATTGGAAAAAAGTCGACAAATTTCTTCAATTTTAATTTGAAAAATTAGTACAACATAAATTCTAATCTTCTTTACAAAGCTGAATCTCCAAGCTAAAGTTGAATCCCGACCTGTTCCCGAGCAAGTGCGGCTGCTTGTTGCTGAGCAATGATTTGCATCATTTGCTGTTGCTCCTTCATCTGTTCGAGTTTTTTCTCACGTTCGAGACGCTGTATCTCAGCGAGCGTGAGCCCGTCCTTGCTGGTAGCTTGCATGCTCTGGTTGGTGACCGAGGACCACGGCGCCTTCTTCACCACAGACTCAGAAGCCTGACGTTGCTGCTGCTGAGCTTGCTGCTCCTGTAAAAGTCACGACATTAGACACTGGTCAAAAAAAGAGTAATAATGAAATGAGGTTTTAGTACGCAGTTTTATTTGTTCGACTTTTCTTACATGAATAGGAGTTTCTTTGTCGACTTACGGAGAGAAGTCTGAGAAAAAAGAGTGTAGGTCGTCGAAAATTTTAGCACCCTACGTTTATATTTAACATGCGTAGGGGTTGCCTTTTACTTTCTGAACATATTTTGGTCTTAGTTGGGATTTGATTAAAAAGTATTTCTCGAGTTTTGAGAGACCCTCAGGAGCAGGAGGCGCGGGACGGACCGCACCTGCCAACGCCCCCATTATCCGCCAGTGGATTCATCTGTCACTAGGCCGATTGCCAGTAAGTCACACTGGCTAGTTTCTCGGAGCGAAATTCACACCACTCCATTCGTTATTAATCCGTGCGCCATTCGCGCAAGATGGAGTAATGAGATGTCAAAAAATATGACATTTGAGATGTTTTGTATTTATGTAAATGCCAATAAAGTAGAGGTAGGGAATGAGGTGGAGGATAAGTAGAGGGGAATCTTATAATATTATTTTATTAAAAATAAATGCAAATAAGAATATCGATAAACTTCAAAACATTTCAGTTTTACAAGTTTTGAGAATTGTATTTTTATTTGTTATCGTTGTAACATACATGAAGAGTTATCTGTATTGCTTTTAATTTTTTAACGTTTCCAACACCACCGGTGTTAAGAGCAGTGGTGGCCAAGTGGTAACGGCCGACTTACGATACTTACGGTCGTGGGTTCGAACCCAGCAGGCGCTCTACTTTGTGTAAATAATTTCATCACCACTGCTCTCAAAACGGTGAAGGAAAACATCATGAGGAAACCGGCCAGTATGTCCTAGACCCAAAAAAATCGAAGACGTGGAGGCCTGTGTCCCAGAAGTGGGAAAATTAAAAGCTGTCATGATTATGATGAACACCACCGGTATGATTGATTCGGATGTCATTAATACACTGTACACACCTGCTGTTTCTTCGCCGTCTCAGCCTGCTTTTTCTTCTTTTCTTCGTCGGTCGCTAATTTCTCTTCTTCCTTCCTGTTAATATTATAAACTCCATCAAAATTAAGCGGGATGAACCAAGGTAGCCCACGAAATTCAAATTTTCTTGCGTTTTCTGCTATTTGTAAGTCAGTGTCAGGTTGTATCTTGATCAAAATATGATTCGCGACAGTAAGAAATATGTATTAGGTTGGGGAAAAAGTCTTTTCGCATTATAGTATGTATGAACTGAAAATAAAATCTCTTTGGCTATACTACTTGTATCTGGCTGGTTTTGGTATCATTGAAAGTTTAAATTTTAAAGAACATAATTCCAAATTCAAATTAGGAAAATGTGTGATTTTCATTTGTATTTCGTACTGTCAAGATGAGTGAATCTAATGAAGAAATTCGATACATTTTAAAATTTTACTACAAAAAAGGTAAAAATGCAACGCAAGTCGCGAAAAAAATTTGCGATGTTTATGGACCAAGTGCAGTGTCTGTGAGAGTAGCATAAATTTGGTTTAAGCGTTTTCAATCCGGAAATTTTGATGTCAAAGATGCACGTCGCTCTGGTCGCCCTATTACGGATAAAATGGATGGCATTTTTGAAATAGTGGAGCAAGATCGGCATATCAGTAGTTACGACGTAGCTGAAGAACTAGGAATTGACCACAAAACAGTTTTGGCGCATTTGAAAAAAACTGAGTACACAAAAAAGCTCGATATTTGGGTACCTCACGAGCTCACTGAAAGAAACCTTATGAACCGTGTACTCATTTGTGATTCTTTATTATGACGTAATGAAACCGAACCATTTTTGAAGAAGCTGATAACTGGTGATGAAAAGTGGATCACGTACGACAAGGACGTGCGAAAAAGGTCGCGGTCAAAGGCCGGTCAGGCTTCACAGACTGTGGCGAAACCCGGGTTAACTCGCAACAGGTGATGCTGTGTGTGTGGTGGGATTGGAAGAGCATTATTCATTATGAGCTGTTACCACCAGGCAGGACTATCGATTCTGAACTCTTCTGCGAACAACTGATGAGATTAAAGCAAGAAGTTGAGAGAAAGCGGCCGGAATTAATTTACAGAAGGGGTGTGGTTTTTCATCATGATAACGCTAGACCTCTCACATCGTTAGCCACTCAGCAAAAATTAAGAGAGTTTGGCTGGGAGGTGTTAATGCATCCGCCGTATAGTCCTGGCCTTGCACCTTCAGATTTCCACCTGTTTCGGTCTCTTCAGAATTTTTTAGGCAGTGTCAGGTTAACATCACGAGAGGACTGCCAAAACCACTTGTCGCGGTATTTTGATCAGAAGTCCCAAAATTTCTATAGCAATGGGATCATGTCCCTACCTACAAGATGGCAAAAAGTTATCGAACAAAAGGGTACCTACATACTTTAGATAAATGTAAATAATGTATATTAAAAAATGTTTTGAATTTTCTTAAAAAATGCGAAGAAACTTTTCCCCAACCTATTATTTACATATTTTTAACTATAAATATCGTCAATGCATCTCTCTAAGTAAAATTTCCTCCGAATTCGTCTGATTTCCGAAATCAGACCAACAAAACAGCGAAACGGTGTATCACAAACAACACTAACTTAAATAAACGAGTAATATTAAAGTTATTTAACTAATATAGAAGTTAAAATACGTACCTTATGGCCGTATTATATCAATACAGATGCCATTGCACAAAAGGAAATTATCATGGGCAAGCGTGTTTCGTCGTTCGCTTGTTAAGAGCGTTGATAGCGCGCGGTCTGGCAACTGGAGATTTTCGTGATTATTTCATTAAATTTAAATCAAAGTACAATTTCCTCTAACAAATTCTTAGGTCGTTGATATTTATAAGTATGTGTGCTATTTTTGACAGTTATTTTGGTAATTACTGTTAGAAAATAAAAAATAATTGACAATGTCATTTTTTATGACTTAATACCAAAATAATTGTCAAAAAATAGCATACATACTTATAAATACTAACGATTTAAAAATTTGTCAAGAGGAAATTGTCCTTTGAGTTAAATTTAATGAAACAATCACGTAAAACCTCTAGTAATAGGACGTTTCCAGCCCGCACACGATCAACGGTCTTAATGCGTAGTGCACTACTGATGACTCTGAGCTTTGAAGCTCAGGCAACCCTTGCAGAGAGATTCTGTCTGTTGGCACACAGTGAATGTTTTATGGCTCGCATGGAGCCGGGAATGGTATTTGGTTGGATTATAGCCAACATTCTGTTAGTATTGGAGACCGAGTCCATTTAGAAGTCTGTGCCTGACCTCTTACGCTCAGCCTCGTCGGCGACGCGCGCTTCCTCCGCCTTTTTCTTGTTATCCTTGCTGGCGCTTTTTTCAGGACCCTTCACGATTGTAAAGCCTTCCTTGATCCACTCCTATACACATACCAAATAAAAATAATAAACAAAAAATACGAAAGAAGACACATAAGGCTTATTTTGTTCTGTTTCATTGTAAAATATTAGCTACACATTCAAAAAAACAAAGCCAAGCGACTGGCGATGCCTTTATTCAGGGTTAAAGACAGAAGAAAGCTAAAATCAAAACTGCTATTTCCAAATAAAAATTAGCGGTTTGAAAAAAAATTTGGCTGTATTTTAAAAACGTAAAACAGCATACTAAACGCTAATTAGATACTAGCTTTTTAGAAAATCGTAGCATTTTGAAGATGATATTTATTCATTTTGACGAAGCTATTTAATACATAATGTGATCTAAATATCCATTTACCTTTTTCTCTTTTTCAATGTCCTTCTTCTTATCTTCTTTCTTGGTCTTGGACGGGGATGACTCTTGTGATCTTTTCTGTTAAAATATTTTGTGTTAATCACTTACTAATTAATCATGGCAGTGTGAGCCATAATTAATTTCTAAGTGTTGATATAGTCGGCACGGAAACCTGTATTTTTGCAGAATTGGCCTGCTCTGGACCTCGGTCTCGCCTAATGAAAAGCGATGGATGAGATCTACGATGGAGCGAGCGTGCCCAGACGATGCCTGTACACTCTCGCTTTGAAGGCAGACGGGCTACATGTGGAAGGGTACACAGGCAATGGCAGAGAATTTTTAGCTGTGCACATAGTAATGTGGAGAAGAAGCGGTGAGTACGACTGGTCGAGACATCAACCAAGTCCGGATAATACCCTGTAGTACATCTGGCAGTCGTGTAGTCGAAGGGCGAGGTGGGATCAGGTCGTGGAGCTCCTGCGCAAACTCTCCGAAGTACAGTCTACAAGGCAACATTCCGCCGGTGAGCCAAGCTGTGAAGCTTAGCCACTAACACCTCGTCGCCTCTAAGCCTTTTTGCTCTGAGTTCCACCGAGTCAAGTACAGCAAGCTGGTATTTTGCTGAGCCATCCCATAAGTGGCTGCAATAGGTACTCCATACAGGAGAACGGACCTGTGCTTTGTACAAATTTTAAAGCTGTTCAGATGTGAAGTATCGCTTTAGTTAGGATGCCTTTGACTTAATGTCTGAGCCGAAGTTGAGATCAGCAGGCTCGTAATTCTCGTACCCAAAAATGTTCAATCTCATTGTCAAAAAATGTATTTATGAAAACGCTATACAATTTTTGACAGATTGAGACTGAGATAAGATTGCGAACGTTGTTAAAAATTGGGCAATTGCCCCTCAGACGTCAACTCCATGCCCAAAAGCTCCAGGCAGTCGGTATCTGGTACTGATACACCTCGGAAAGTAGGCTCTTTTTGGAAGTGAAAAGGTATGCCTGTGTTTTCAGAGCGTTGAATTTGACCACATTGTTGTTGGCTCACTGAGAAACGAGATTTAAGGAAAAATTCATTTGCACCACCTTGGCCTCTAAGAGTAGCTGTTTCCTCTCTGCTGACAGGTATCTTTCTGAGACTGCACTGTCATCTGCATACCAAAACCTGCTACAGCTTGGTGCTAACCAAACTGTAGCAGGTCATTGATATGCAGCAAAATAGTCTCAGAAAGAACAGACCCCTGAGGAACACCGGCATCAATAGCCATATGTTCCGATGAGCAACCATCTATGACTACTCTGATCTATCGCTCACTCAGGAAGTCGGAAATCAATGAGAAAAAATCAGCAGGGATGCCGAATGCGGGACGCTTACCCAACATACCAGCATGCCACACCCTATTAAAGGCCTTTGAGTTATAAAGGTGATATCACCTCGATGGGACAAAGGGGTACCGTTCAGCTGCTATTATAAACTTACAAAAATTTTAACTTATTTTAATAAATGCACAAAATTGAATCGATATTTGAAAAAAAAACACGAGTTGCGCTGGCCAAGATCGTGAATCTAATCGTGAAGTTACTATGACCTGTTGTAAACTCTATAAAAACTTTTACAAAAAAATACAACCGACATCCGTGAAATGAAAAATAACTTTAATATCGGAAGTCAGTGTCTGATTAAATGTATTTTCGTTTATTCCACCGAGTTCCGAAATTAAAGTTTGTCACTTTGTAGTGTTGTTTATGGTAGTCGGTTGTATTTTTTTATAAAAATGTTTTTATTTTTCACTTTTTAGGTGTAGTACCTTTCCCACACAAATTATAGTACCACACCTGCAAAAGAAATTAGAACATCATCCACATAAATCGTGGGGAAAAAATACGTATTATTGAAGCTAACTCAAAAACTATCCAAGCAATGTTAATAAATTTTATAAGGAACCAACTTTGAGGTAAACCCTCTCAATAAAACAAAAAAAAAACAAATCGGACAACTCTGTAAAAAGTTATGCGTGGTCATACATAAAAAAAAATTATTTGTCGACTTGAGAACCTCCTTCTTTTTTTTCGTCGGTTAAAAAGAGGGATCAGACATTTTAAAAATTATTGCAAAACGATCATGACATTTAAATTTCGCGTGAAATTTAAAAAGTCCATTGTGAAAAGATAATTCAAGCAAGACTACAGTCAGATTTTTAATTCGACGGAATTCTGACAGCTGTAATTTTTTGGCACTTCAGATATCATAAAACTTTTCTGTTTTGTCCTTTATAAAAGTTATTTAAATACCTACAATAATAACACCAATTTTTTGGATATAAAATGACAAAAATATGAAAGAAAATGAGATCAAGTAAACTTTAAGACAATGTAAATAGTGTTTGATATGTGCCTTCAATGCACACTAACTAAAATATTAATTTTATACGGCTAAATGGAAAAAAAGAGTAAAAGAACATATTTTTAAAATTTAAATAAGTATTGATTTAGGTATCATTATCACTAATATCATCATCGTTGTCTGTCTGTAGTTACAACAAGCAAAGATTTTACAAACAACAATGTATAGCTAAAAAAGGATTGTAACCTATGGATTAGTGGACAGGGATTCCTGTGAAAGAAAAATAATTACCAGACTAATTATTGTAACTTCAATCATTTGATAATAAAAAATCTGACTATCATTTTAAAATTATCTGTCAATTTTTAAGTTTTAGTTTTTTTAACTGAAACCAAGAAAGTCTAGAAATATATTTTTTTTTCGCGTTTTTTTTATTATGCGTTCCGTTTTTAGTAAGACCGTTTTATTATTGGCAACACATCTGAAATGTCAGAATTCCGTCGAATAGTTTAAAAAGTCCATTGTGAAAAGATAATTCAAGCAAGACTTTTTTTTTTTTTTTTTTTTATTTTTTTTTTATTTACTTACAACAGAAATCTTCTGTCGTTGGAGACCTCAAAAGCGAAACCGTCCCTTAATAATAACAAGACGTCCTTTATTTGAACGACGCACTTGGATACTAAATTGGCCATATATATTGCAAGCTTGTTTCTGTATCATTCACTGACCCCGGGCCATAGTTCAATTTGTTTGACAGACTGATCGCGAACCAGCCTTGCTAGTAAATCAACGACTAGCCTCCATGATACATGTCACAGTGTTATACTCAGTGATAGGTAAATGTAAGAAAAAGATACCTGAGATATCGATGATTTATTTGATAGTTTCATCAATATGTTTACTAATTTGAGAGTATTATTTTTATTCGAAACTACCTCCTTAGTCCGCGTGTAATTTCTTGCTCCCTAATTACGTTCTTTCTGACTTTTAATCTTTTGCTCGGCTCCTAAGGGTTCTAGCGTGATGTTAAATAGCCTTCCTCAAGAATTGGGCTATCAAAAGCAAAATGAATTTATCAAATCCGACTGGTATTTGCAGAGATTAGCGCGTTCAAACAAACAAAGTTTAGAGGAGTCAACACTAATAGTAATAATAAAGCGGAAGAGTTCTTTTTTAGGGTTCCGTACCTCAAAAGGAAAAAACGGAACCCTTATAGGACCACATCGTTGTCCGTCCGTCCGTCCGTCTGTCTGTCTCTCTGTCTGTTTGTCTGTCTGTCTGTCAGTCTGTCAAGACCCTTTTTCTCAGGAACGCGTGGAGGTATCAAGTTGAAATTAATATCAAATACGTAGGTTTATGCTCGCTTGGAGTTCTAAAAAAATCAAGCTTCTAAATCAATGCAATAAAAAATACGGCCATTTATGCGACATATTTTAATACTCGCAAGTAAATCAAAACCTATAGGGTACTTCTCGTTGTTCTAGAATTATGAAGTTTAGCAAGAAGCAAGGTCTCGCAGCACAAGTAAAGTAAAAAGTCCGAAAATCGTTCATTTGTAATTTTATCACACAATGTTTGTTTTAAGATTACAATGTTAAGTTTGTGTATGGGAGAAACTCTTTTCAGCTACGGAATCCTTCACGCACTTGACCGGTTTTTTATAGACTAATGTATGTTTTTTTCTGGTTGCTTCACAGCAATAAGAAAAAGAAATGAAACAGTGAAAACTATGAAATGAAATATCTATAAATTATGTGTGTCGCCCACAGAACAAGGAATCACCGCGCTGGCAGCGTCTGAGGCGTTAGTAATCCTTACTAATATTATGCGAAAGTGAGTTTGTTTGTTTGGAAAACGGATTTGAATGAAATTTGACACATGGGTAGACCATGACCTGGATTAGGACATAGGATACTTTTTATCTCGGTAGTACGTTCCCGTGAGCTCATTCCCGACATTCTCGCGGGCGAAGCTGCGGGCAAAAGCTAGTAAATTATAATAGTAACTAAAAAAAATCGAGCGACAAAATTACGTTGAGCGCACTAATTCTCTCTCGGACAGCCTTCAAAGCTCAGTTTCTATACGTCATTAGTGTCGTCGTAGGACGAGTAAACGGTGACACGCTTGGTTTGTATGGAAAGCGTTGGCAATGTCGCCTGTAGCAGCGGCTGCCGAGGGGTCTGCCTGCTCTGCGGTGTTGCCCAAGTTATTTAAACATGATAGTGCAAAAACGCCAATAACTACAATAACCGCTAGGTGTGGAGAATGTAACCTCGGAAAACTTCAAAATCTTGTAGCTCCTCTGTTATTTTTATCATTTTAATTTTGTGCATTCTTTTAAATAAGCTTGATTTTTTTGTAAATTTTTGTCGCACAGGCATGGTCTCTTTTCATTGATCAAAAAGTAAAGTCTTACCTCTGCCCTAACAAGTTCCTCGTCCTTCAGCTTGCCATCGGCGACATCCTCTTTCTTTTCTTCCTTAGACTTCTTGCTCTTATTCTTGGTGTTGTTATTCTCCTTGTTTTTGGTCGACTTGTCGGCTTCCTTCACTTGCTTTGTTGTCTTTGACTCCGCAATGGTTTTGGTCTGAGATGACGACTTTATGACGCTCGACTCGCTGGAGCTCTGCTCAAGTTTGCCAGGTTTCGACGTCACCGGCTGTAAACATTTATTACATTTTTTTACTAATCACGAGAACTAGCTCTAAGAACTTGTTTATTGATTGTTTTATTATGTATGGTCAAGGAGCGAAAATGTTAAAGCAAGTTTCAAACAAATTCCTTTCTCACAGAGCAATGTCACCTTTTCGAACATTTCATGGGTAATTTTCATTCGAAATGTAAGAAATAAGTAGTCTTAAAAGTATAAGGCTTCATGTACACGACGGACGCCGGAGCCGCACCGGCGCAGAACCGCACGTTTTCGTATACGAATGAAAACCGCACAAGCGCCGCACCGCCGCCGCACCGCCGCCGCACAGGAGCCACGCCGGAACCGCGTGTACACCGCGTTGATACCGAGTTAAATAGTAAAGCAACGATCACGGTTCAGTAAGCCGACGTATGCACGCGATTTTTTTTCGCGCACTGGGTTTTCAACGCTCTACTTAGCGCCGAGAATTGAAAATCCAACAGTGTGTTTTTTCGACGCGCTGGATAGGTTGGATTCTCGAAGCTCGGCTCAACACCGAGAGTTGAGAATCCAGTGCGCGATAATATCCCGCCGCGATATTTTTACGTCCGTGCGAACGTCGGCTTATTGTAAGGGAGTTACTGCTCGATTTTTTTTATTTTTTATATATAGGTCCCGAATAAATTTCATTTCTAGTAGTTTTAATATTCATTAATCATGCATGTGAGAGTCAGTTGCCGCACCCAAGGGGGAATCTAAAGTTACATAGTACAAGTCCATGTCAAGTTGTAAAAATAAATATTTTTAAATGTAATTTCATCTCGCGCCAAAAACATTATTGTTTTGGTTTGGCTCGAGTTAAAAGCATATTCATATTTAGCAATATTAACATGCTAAGCAGTCTTTCAGTGGCGTGCGTTTCATAAAGACAAAAATATACTGCCTACCCTACCTAACTCAGTATAATCTTGTTCTGATATGTGTTACTATTTTATCTACGAATACTTACTAACAATAAACAAAAAAAAACATAAACGCTCGTTCAGTATTTTGGCATTGCGCTGCACCGCACCGCTGCGCTGAATGCTTCGCGTCTCGAGAAAGACACTATTCGGGTCTAAAAGTTTTTAAGTGTGCTCTCGTGGTCATGCAGATTTAATAGGTATGCGTTCCTATAAATACGTGGCACACAATGTCACAATAACGCACACACAGACACACACACACACACACACACACAGAACAGAACACACAGAATACACAGAACAAACAGAATGTACAGAATAGACAGTGTCTTTTGTACAACACGACAAATTACGAACCCAACGACCATAGGCTATATGGTCGTTGTACGAACCTAACCGATGTTTGCCGAACCGAAATTAGCAGTATAACTATTTTAAAAAGAAGCATTGTTTCATTTAGTATTAATCATATTTCATTGCATCATAATCATAACTTACACTATTTGTTTTTTTTTTGTATTATTTTTCGTACCAAGTGCGAGTTTATTGTTTCGTGACTGAGTCGCCATATTGTTTGTTTGATTCGTTTTGATTTGTTTTGTGAGCAACATTATCGGGTATTTAAGAGTTTAACGTCGATAATAGTGTGAAAAATGGATAATATTCAATGTGATTGTTCAGGTGGTGTGTATAGAGAAAATAAACATGATACGTGTTCAAAACTATCTTTCGGTGAAAAAAAAAACAAGTGATTGTTAAAGGTCGTTGTACATTTCCAGTATGCTCATCTCGCATTGTAAATTCAATACAAAACAATATGATTCTTATTATTCTTATGGCTCACAGGTTGCTCATTTTACAAATACTGAACATCAAACAAACGCGCCGAAAGGCCACTTCGAATATGCGTAAATTGATGTGTCTAGAAACTCTATGCACGCCACTGCAGTCTTTACAGTCTTCACAGTTTCGTTGGAAATGTTTTACTATTTAACTCAGCATCAATACGGTGTACCGACACGCGGTTCCGGCACGGCTCCGGTGCGGTTTCCATTCGTAAGTATACACAAACATGCAGTCCGGTGCGGCTCCGGCGCACAGTGTTCGCGATAGAAATATTACGAGCTCGTTTAAGTAAAAAATCCATGTCATAAAAATGGAAAATTTTAGATCGATAGTACAGCTGATTAGTCATCCGATTCCCACAGTGAATATCAGGCCAATTCATTGAAATTGACACTGCTCCTTGAAATTGAAATTGACACTGCAAACCCGAGCGACAACAAAACCTCTTTAGTTGCATTGTTTTAACGCTAACTGTCGCATGTGTTTATGTGCTGTTTTAAAAGTGCTCGCGTTAATTACCGATTAAAATTTTTGTGCATCATGGCTTGGCACTTTTTTATGTAAGAGTTAACTATTTTTTTGTTATTATTTGCATTTTAGTTTATTGTAAAATACAAAATATGTAAATGCACAACAATTTAATGTATTTGCCATAAGTTTTAAAGTTTCGCGGAGTATAAAAACTTCAAACACATCCCAACATTACAAAATAATTATTTTATGCTTGTATGTTTATCTTACTTTCGTACATATTACGGTTTAAACTGTGCGGTAGGAGTAAAATTTTTTTTTGTTCTATAACTATTTGTTCTCATTGTTTTATTTTATTCTAGCTTAACCATCAGCTTCATCACAATCGACCAACCCACTATCGACTCACTATCGTAAGTCGGCCGTTACCACTTGTTACGGTAATTAAAATTTTAATTCCTTGACTGTAGTTTGTTTATAAAGACAAATTAAACATTGATACCTGCGGTTCGATGTTGTCAGGTTCAGGAACCGTGGCGACGCTGGCGACGTTGGGGACGCTGGCTTGGCCAGTAAGCGTTTCAGTCTGAATAAGTTTGTGTAGTTCCTCCATGTTGGGAGTGGCGCTGACGTTGGGTGCGTAGCAGTCCTCGGGCTTGGAGATGGCTGCGGGCGGGCCCTGCAGCTCCGACATGAATTGCTGCGACGGCTGCCCAATGTTTTGTGTAGCGCGTAGCTGCGCCAGAATCTGATCTTCTGTCTTCATCTCCTTGGTAATTTCTTCCGGTAGGAGAGAATTCGAATTGATGGCAGAAGGCTGAAATTGATTGGCAATCCTCATACTTAAATGTTCGAATGTGAGAAACGGGTTAAGCCTCTTACTTCCACGTGACCACACAGTAAGCTTCTTTTATTATTCACACGACCACAGTAAGCTTTTCATTGATCGTGGCGACATTCGTGCTAAAATGAACAAATTCTAAAGAGGGATAAAGAACTATTCAAGTGTTTCAGAGAATATATACATGGAATAATAATTATAGAGCTGCAAAATACAGGTTGGCGATTTAGTCACCTGCATACGTCAAGGGAGTGATCCTACCCGACGTACTAAACAACTTCAAAAACTCATATCAGACTCGAGAAAATAAATAACAAATTCCTATACAACGGTAGACGAACTGTAGCGATGTATCCATCATTTTCATAACGAAAGTAGTTCAGTAAGACAGGTAGGGTAGAATCACCCCTTGACAGATGCCGGTGACTAAATCGCCACCCTGTATAATCATTTAAAGCCGGCTAGCGTACCAACATCATCCCTTTTTCTATACCAGTAGTAAGACGAGACCACAGAGTAGTAATGAAGAGAGTACCAATATATTTATTACTTTTTCAATCAAGCACGTTAAAAGTGAGGTTTCCAAGAGAGCGCCGTAGCGTCTGGTGGTGCACAAGCGCCAACATATGCAGCTGCACTAAATTATGTACGTCGCCTCAGCAATTGACGTCGGCTGACCTTAATCGATGGCAAATAAACACTCCATTTCTTTACTACTTTGTTGCCTGTTATGAACCATTACCAGTCTTGTTAGTATATTGAGGGTCGGCTTCCAGTCTAACCGGATGCAGCTGAATACCATTATTTCACATGGAGCGACTGGTTTACTAATGTCTGCCATAATTTAAAATGCTACAATTTTATATGCCATACTTTCATTTGCCATAATTTCATTAGACATAACGCTTCAGTTGTCATAATCGTGAAATGACATAAAATCATTTTCACTAATTTCATTGGTCATAATCGATCAAGTGTCATAATAATTTTAATCCATAAATTTATTTGCTATATTTTCCATTTTCAATAATCTCGTTTTCCATACCATTTATTCACCATAATATTCATTTGCCCATACTAGCACAACAATGCTAGTTCAGTACAAGCGCCTGCAATTTTGATGTTATATGTTAACCAACCCAAATGATTAACCAGCAATAGAGGTAATGGTCAGTTCAAACCTAACCCAAATGATGCACCAACAATAGAGGGGATCTGGCGCTCGGTGGCCGCTGCCGCGGCACGCTCGCTTCGCTCGCTCGCCTTCGCGCGTTAATGGTCACTGTTCTAACCTAACCCAAATGATTCACCAATAATAAACTTAAAAACATCGGGTATTAATGTACAGTGGGGCCACTTTATTTCATGCAAAATTAGGGGTTAGGAATTAGGGGTTGGGGGGTGAGGGATTACGAGGGGGGGTTAGGGTTTTTAATTATATTAAATGTTGCTTAGGTCAAGTATCGATTATGTACTATTGATTATGTAGTATTGATTGTGTTACTTATAGAAACTAATGATTATAACACGTTATTATGGCAACTTATTTTATGGCAAATAAAAGTTATGACTAATAAGTTGATATGACATGCGTTATTAGTATAAATAAAATAGTGCAAGTAAATATTATGACGGGGGACGATTATGGAAAACAATAATAGTACAAATGATTTTATGGAAAACAACACAATACCGGAGCGACTGCCTATCTGACCTCCACAACCCATTAACTGGGTAATACGATACCCCTTGTTAAGACTGATTGTCAGACTCGGGCTTCTGACGACCCGTAACGACTGTCAAAGATCCACGAATGACAGCCAGGACTAACGGCTTAACGTGCTTTCCGAGGCACGAAGGAGTCTCCACGAACTCCATCCACGAACCAACCCCGGCAAGCGTAGCTTAACCTGATGGATCGACCCGTGCGGCTGTTATTACTTAGCCACGAGCTCCTCTCCTCATTTGCCCTAACATTGGGTATAATAACTCTCAGTTTTAGTGTTTGTGTGCATTTTTTTTTTAAATACGCGCCCAGCTTTCTTAAACATACAATTGAGTACTACTCTACACCGAGGGTTAGAATTTATTTGGGTTTTTCTCATTTTATCCGTAAATACTCTTATCCTCACTTAGACCACACCACATTATCCATTTCTTTATGATTTAATTTCAATCTGCGATGTTTTATAGATAATTGTTGTTTTACGTTCATTCGTAACCTAAAAATTTAAACACCGAAATCTGGTTTTTCCGGCTTTACCAAATGAAAATAGTCTCATTTATAGATACTGGAGCTAACGCCAAATCTTTTAACATATTTTTCATAACGGGACGCTTCAATTTGATCCCAGACTTCTCGACGATCCCAGAATTCTTAGTATGGAGACCTGCTATTGTTCTTTAAGGGTGTGGTATAGACCATTAAACGGAACAACTTTCTCCATGGCACCAACATCGTAATCGCGATAAAATAATCAGCCAACCCGTACATTTGCGTCGAGTAGGTATTGAAGTTTTCTATGGGACAGTTGAAATTTTTTTCGCGAATACGATGTTGGTCCCATGGAGAAAGTTGTTCGGTTTGATGTTCTGTACTACACTCTGAAATTTGACGAGGATGCAAAACGATACGTTGTATAAGTACTTCTAGTACAGACAACAGCACATCAGGTTATATCAAACTGTCAAATTTCTCTAAATGACTTTAAACCTGACAATGTTGGTTAAGTTCAAAATCGAATGAAAAAAAATTACAGTTTGTAGTAACTTGACACGCTGCTGTGTGTACATACGATTACTTGAGATCATTATAATAGACTGTGAATGCATAGCGTGCCATTTTTATCTACTTACAATGGTGGCCTCTTTATTGTTCCGGACCTAAGGTATCGCTAGGCAATGTTCAAATTAACGACCAAGAGATAATAAAGCAGTTATTAACAGTTATTTTGTTTTAATATTAAAACAAGGAATACCTTTTAATTTTTTGGCATATCTTGAACAAGAACCGAACATTAATAAGTGCGGATTTCACCAATGAAACTGAACGCGATCACCACGCAAACCACGTTTAAAAGCTTTCAGTGTCATTATTTTATTTGGAATATTGACACTGACAGCTCTTGAACTCTATATGCTGATCGCGTTCAGATTTATTGTGAGATTCGCACTTAATCCAAATCATGTTTCTACACGTTTCGTTTAAAACTTCGTTTTACGAGGATTGGATGTATTGTCAAATTCGGTACCCGTTGTAAGACGATACAAAAGGATACACAGTGTGTACATTTGATTAGAAGAATTCAGAATAGACTTTGATATTTTTATTTAATTGTAAATAGAAGGAATGCACAGTGCATCGCGAGTCTAGTTATTTATATCTAAGATGCACACAAATGAATAACTGTGGCATCCTGTAAAGTATAGTGCACTAGTAACATGGAGTATTATTCAATCAGCTTCTTCTATTGAAAGAATATCCTCAAGTGTTGCGGAGTAGCCCCCATTACACTGCAGGGAGGGTTCCCTGCAGTTTTTTTTCCAATTTGTATCATGTCTAAATATAACTCACGGATGCTTTGATTTAACATACGCGCCCTGTGATTTAAGGGAATCATATCAATCATGAGTAAGACGTGCAACATTATCACTACTTGCTCCATTTCTCAAAATAGGCTAAAAAGTTCCCTTATTAGTTAATTTGCATAAATAAGTGAACACCAAGATCACTGCTCTGTATCTAACAAGTCAATCAATCATAAAGTAGTAAAGGCAAAATTACGAAACGACGAAACGCCTAAGTAATGGCCAAACAGGAACCATGAATCACCAGTGTTGTGAGCCTATTAGTAGAAAAAATATTTGTTACAGTGCATTTTATGGAGTCCTCAAGAAAAATGCAAGTCACCGTACCGGAAAAATATTTCTCCGATATTTTACGGTATTCGTGTAGTCGCATGTTGCCGTCAATTATTTATGAGATTTAAGCCGGGTTTACATTACGAAAATAGTTGCACAAACTTAGATTATTTGATAGTTTCACGTATAAATAGATAATTATTTACACGTGAAACTATGAATGAATAACTAAGTTTGCGCAACTATTTTCGGAATGTAAATCCGGCTTTAGTAGGTCTAGCTATTTTTAGAAAATAATGCTAAAATCGATCGCCATACGGTATCGGTGTGTACAAGCCTTCCGGCAGACATAAAATTAATAAAGCATGACCAATATTGCACTCGAATTCGTTTTGAAAATTAAAATGATAAATGGGGAAAATACTGTTATATTACGGAAAATGTGTGTTTAAAATAAGTATTAATTGTCATCCGTATTCATCTTATGTTACGACATAAATTATTCTTTTGTATCTCCATATAACTTCATTAAAATTTTTACTTTGGAAAACACACTATTTCTGTAATAATACCAACCAAAACCCATAAATGCAAAAGCAGTCTATTTATCAGATTTTAATTCATAAAAACAAACCTTCTTTGCAGTCGGGTGATAACAATAATTTAAATGAATTAACATAAAGGTGCGGATAGCTACAATACAAGTTTTTACAAGTCTATGTTATATTATCCGCACTGCGAAAAAAATAGGATAAACTTAACTAACAAACCTAATAAACATTACATTTGGTAACTAGGATATATCTAAAGGAATATTAAATTAGTAATCAACATTGCTGCCTCAATACACCCATCTTTAACATTCGCCAAATCTTAACATTTCTTAAATCAGTCTTTCTAGTAAACAGCCAGTGCAGCTAAATTCGTACACAAACTTAACATAGAGATGTAAAGATTACATCTAATTTGTATAATATTGTGCCCCAACAAATATATATTATATCAATTCTACGGCCCAAATGAAAATACCGCTGAGGACATAAAGTAGTATTAATATCAAAATGCAAACTTTTTACCAAAAAACGTACTGAAAATATCGAGCCTCACAATAATTTTCGTACTACTGTAGATCCGTACGTATTTTAATTTAGAATCATACAAAAATATTTTTATTTGGAATGGCTTTTTTACATAAGGGTCTTTAAAAATAGTAAAAGGGTAATTGGCTACATTTTGGGTTTTTTTTTTCAAAAGGAAGGTTCTTATCTTTGTCCGAACTCTAGAAGTTTTCGTAGAAAAACAAAAATGTAAAAGGATGTTAAATTAAGCTTTGAACACCTGAATGAGTTATTGTGTTTTGGTTCTTCGTGTTGGTTTTAGATACCAATTCATTTTGATAAGAAATGCATAGTCCGAACTGTCTATTATGTTGAATGCAGTTCAAGACAGCATGAAGTAAATTTAAAAAATAGTCAACTACCCTATCATAGTACTCATCAATGATTAAATTTAAACCATTGATCAGAATGTATATTAAGACATTCAAATACAGGGTTATATTTTTTAAGGAATGTAATTTAGAAAACATTTTCTATGAGAATAGTGGTCAAAGAAATCATGGGCTCGATTTGGGAGGCAAATAAAACTATTTTTTTTTACTCTAGTGCAAAGAAGGGTTGTTTCTTTAGGGCGTAACATCTATGTATGTATGAAGGATTTTTAATTCCTTCAAATCATATATATTGGATGTTTTTAAATTATTGTCGTAAGATTCGAAACATATATAACATATGAAAATAAAAAAATATCTTTACATTTGAAATTACCGCCCAGGGAAAAGAACAGGTGACGTTTTCAAAAAATTAAAATGGCAACTGTAAAATGCCATTCTGTTTCAGCAATATTTCTTATAAGAAGGGCGCTTCGTGGGGATTTCAAAAATATAACCTACTATGTAAGAGGTTGAAAGGAGAGGGCTAGGAAAAATTAGTGAGATGACCTAGATTTCAATATAGATCGATAAAAAAGAGGTTGTGTTACGACAGTATTGCTAAGAAGGAGCAAATCCTGGAACGAGTTGAAATCTTGTCCTTGACTCTTTTTACCACTTTTTTTTCTTCGATACTTTCGGTTATTGTACTGAATTCCACCTTAAAAAGTCACCCTGTATATTTTTTGTTTGTATATGAATAAATATAGAAAAACTGCTTTACTATGGATTATTAAATAAATATATTTTTTTCTAAACTAGCATATAAATATTAACCAATATACATAAAATGGACTACTTATCACCTGCCCTGGAGCATTATAAATTAGCATACGCAGAATACCAACCATATCAGTTATATATTCTGGATTCACTTGGATGTTATTGCTATATTCTGCAGTAAAAATTACTGCCGCGATGAATAAATCGGGATGACAAGGCAATTTAATTTTATAAAAAGCATTTAATACTAAGGTAGGTAAGAAACCAAAAAATGCATACACATTTTTTTCACTAAGGCCAAGAATTATTTCATGGTATACAACAACTTCTACACAATATTGAGATTTGAAACAAATAACCTTAATATGTAACGAATATACGACAATCATATCATAATCAGTACTTTGTTACTACCCTGCCTTGAAATGCAACCGCCCTATCATAGACAAAGCTGGTTCATCAACCTAAATCTAAAAAAAAATTCAAAATTAAATCTACATAAAAATAATAATTATCCTAAATGACCTAATTTCTAATAATGTGTCCTTGAAATGTCATCAACGCATTTAGCTACATCTAAGTTTCGTATAATAGTTATACGAATCTTAGATGTAGCTAAATGCGTTGTAGAACTAGACTTAATCAGATCTCTAAACTGAAGTTGAAAATAATTGTTAGTTCACATTGCATTATGATAAAGTTCATGGCATCCATCTTGTAATACAATGGTGCCGATTCTCTTGTGAACGCACTAAACTAAAATTAGAGAATCGCTATCTTTTACTAACAGGCAGCGCGAGAAAAGGACGGCTATAGCTATGAACTAAGTTGGAGATGTCAAACTAGTTCACGCCTTGCGCTTCACCGTGTTTTTTAGTCGACATGTTTTTACGTGTCGTCTAAATGTCTATGGAAAAAGTAGTTCTAACTAATTTGACAGCTCTAATTTACTTTTGTCCTTTTCTTGTCATAATAGAGAGAAAAAGTTAGCAATACCTAGCCTAAATTAAGTTTAGTTTGTGCACAACAGAATCGGCACCAATATTCGCTCTTTACTTTTTTCAGTTAAGGCGGAAAAGTTTTTTGCAATTTGCAAGTATTGACTTGATCGTATTTGGATCAACCTACAACTTAATATTGATTAAGTTGTATGTTGATCCAAATACGATTCGCGACCGTAATAAGTATGTATTTACAAATTATAATAATTGAAGTCATTAATCCAAATTTTTAAGACCAAGTAATCCTATTAATGACATTTGAGGATTATACTTAACTTACGGAGTTGAATTACTGATTCTAATGATTATAATTCTGTAAATACATATTTTGTTAGGGTCGCGAATTACACTATAATCAAAAAACAAAAAAAAAAAACAAATTAAAAAACGTAAAAAAAAAAAAACAATTTCGCGGGCTACTCTGGCGCTTCCCCGTTAAACTGTTTGTCGTAACAACGCGGTTGTAATACACTAACAAGTTAATCAAATATTTTGGAAATGACAATGAGCGGGTCCGTCCTAAGTTTTGTATCAATTCATGTTCATTTTGTTCTTTAATACTAAAAATCAAATACGTAGAGTAAAAGAACAATGACTACACATTTATAAGCAAAGCTATTAGATATTTTAATAATACTTTTTCATTCCGTTAAATATTAATATTGAGTTCGTAGTGTGTTGCAGTTGCGACCTGTCGCTTACGTTTTGATGGTCTACAGTCAGTCTTAGTGACGAAATTTTTAAACGTATCTAATTATAATACCAGCTTAATCTTGTATTTAAAATATATTGATGTTGTATTAGCATGGAAAAAATTTATTGGTAAAAACTTCGAGTAGAGGTCAAGCCAAAATAAATTTTTGACACTTCAGTTAGCAATATTAGTTCGATGAAAATATATTTTTACTTCAATATCATCGGTATAACCATAAAGAGGTTCAAACATCTGTGTATGGGCCCTGGCATACATTACCTACCGTCCGCCACTGGCGGCCAGTGATGAACAAGTGTCAATCGATAGCGTACATACGTGATTGCAAACAAAAATATTCAGTGATGAATCTCGTAAGTGATACTTTCTGAGATAGGAGAGTTCAAAAACGTGCAAAAATAAAGCATTTTTTTTTTACACGAATTGATAGAATAAGAAATGAGTACATAAGCAGAAGTATGAAAGTGGCCCCGGTGACTGAAAAGTTGTGCGGAAATCGGTTGTCATGGTATGGACATGTGATGCGGAGGAATGAGGAACATGTCCTGATGAGGAAAGTTTTGAGTATGAATATCGACGACCAAAGAAACGGTGGATGGACGGTGAAAGATGATATGGCTAGAAAGAGGGTGACGACCGAGATGACGACTAATATAGAAGTACGGAAAAAATTAAATTTAAAAAATCAAAAACCCGACTGCGAAAAAAGCGATCTTTAAAAAAGATGGAAACAATATGTCCTAATCTCATGCAACAGCAACAGGTCTTTATTGTTAAACTTGCCTCCGACTGCATAAGATTAGGTACCATCTTTTTTAAAGATCCCTTTTTACGCAGTCGGGTTTTTGATTTTTTAAATTACTTTTTTTTTTCACTTTTAATTTAGGATTATTTTTCTCTTACTGTACCTATCCGTACTTAACGCTTTAAGTAAAGGTCGTTAAAATTATCTTTCAAAGCAGTCAAATTTTGGGTTTTTCACTTGATTTTAAGAATTATTTATTGAATTACAATATAATACTTAATTTTCACGTTATTAAGACATACTACATATACGATTATTAAGAACTTTATGATATCACAGCTTTATTATACGTTTTGAAAATTTAAGTGAGAATGGTTGCTCACCATCTTTAAATCGTGTATATGGCGTCTGGTTGTCGCCATATTGAATTTTGATTCCTATCATGTCTTTATAGTGACACTCACAAGATTACGACAAATCGATTGACGTAAGAATCATCAAAATCGGCTCACGCGTTTGGTCTAGTGCCACATAGGATCAAACATACATATATAGGCTGATAAACACAATACCCTCCTTTATGTCGTGCAGTAGGGTAAAATGAGACATGTTGCGCCGACCCTAAACAAATTGGGGAAGTGCAGGAGAATGATGATGATGACTTTTACATTTTAGAACTCAAATATCTCAGAAAGTATATCAATTACGAGATTCATCGCTGAATACTTTTTGATTCTAATCAGTTACTCTGTCAATTGACACATGTTTCATTGCTGGCCGCGGAAACTAGCTTTTCGGATGGTAATAGGTATGCCAACGAGGTACGATGTTCTTTCATCATGATATTAGCCATTATTTGCCTGTTTATAATAAAACATATCAACAGGTCCCAACTAGTCTATTATGATACAAGACTTGTGAAGGAGTTAATACAGAGACGCCCATCGTTCTTTATTTTAACAACAAATATAATATTTTTTTTGTTTTGCTTTTCTTACATTTATAAGTAGTACAACTATGAGATAATCAATGTTTATAACAATGCGTGCATTTTTTTATATAGTCACATAAAGGAGAGGAAGTAGCTACGCTATACAATAAATGTGATCCAATGATACTCTTAAATAGTTGGTGAAACTTCACAGACCCGATAGGTAATGATATTTAGTCATAATAAAAACAAAGAAAGTCTAATTATCATAATTTTACTAAGTATTTTTTACGAATTTTGAAATGCTCTCACTAAACTAAACACGATCGCTTAACAAACCTATAATTTATAGAGTTTGCAAGTACTTCTTACGAATTTTTTTTATTTTACTATTTTTTCTTATGAATATATATCGATACCTTTCCATAAGGTTTGTGAAGTTTCGCCTTCATTTTCATCGTACGTACATAAGTTAATACGAAGAAGTCGACAAAATTATAAGTGTCCAAACTATATGAATGAATACTACATTGACATCGATACAACATTTAGGTATAAAATAAACAATTAACACTTCAATAATATATTTCAAATTGAGTAATCTAAAATTATGCACTTTACCTTTGCACATTACCTTTTTCTTTAAAACTTTACTTTTAATAACGGGTTACACCCTCTCCCCTACGTAGTCACAATAATTCTTCAACGTCTTCTTTAATCATCAATCAATTTATATAAGTAATCCTCGTTGAATATTAAAGTCTGAAACCACAGGCTCACTTAACGAGTTACTTATCTTACAAAAAAAAATAAAAGAAGTAAGTGGAATCATGAACGACCATTTCCTCAAAAAAACATTTTTAAACTAAATTTATGACCTTAGCCTATTTCTTTAGCCCAAAACGCTTCATCTTTGACGTTCTTACACATAATATTATCAGTTTGTTGTTAGATATTGTCCCGAAATTATCACATCGTTACAAGCATTACTCAAGATTACCTGAGTAAATGTGAAGTATTTACGTATGTTGAATTAATACTATAGAAATCAATAGTCAATCGCGCCGTAGTAATTATTGTTTCCCAGGATTCTACCTAGTCCATAGAAAAGATAACTTGCCTTTAGTGAATAGTTTTAAGGTCGATGTAGAAGCCTCCGAGATACCTTAGAGATCAAAATTTTAAGGTCTACGTTACATCATACAACATCTAGAATGGTACAGTGCGGACTTCTTTAAGAAGCTTTGTGTATATTTATTTTTACTATATTTTATAATCATAAACAGTTTCCCTATCCTCTATGTAATACAAAGAAACAGTTTTTTTTTTTATTACTATTCTATTTTCTAAGGCAATAACCTATAAAATAATCAAAATTACTTTTGTATTATTTTGTAAACTAGGTGAGTTTATTCCATATACCTTTGGCATGCAAACACTTTTAATATTTCATACCTACGAATACCTAAAGCTGAAAATCTTAATTAGAGTAGGTATAAAGGTATCTCGGAGAGCGTCTCAGTCGCTAAAATTGCTGAATGCCTCAGTCGGTGTGGACGCCATTTATGTACATCTGGACGTAAAACTGTTGGCAAAAATAAACAAAATTGGATCTTTATCTTACACCCTAAGATTTTACTACTCGTGGTGTGATTAACGCGGTACAAAGTGAAAGTCAAATTATGCGAACAAGATATACAGGGCGTATTTTCAACCCAAACAAAATTAAGTTAGATCATTTTAAATTTAGTGAGATTATTAAAAACTAAACAGATCTAAATAGACCCTGACGGCCTGACAGATTATGCCAATAATAAGGGCCGTGCACAATGATGTTGATGTGACAGAAAGGCTCTCGAAAATCATTTGAATGTTCAAAATATGTACATCCTGTATATTTAGTCAGTGGCACATAATTCTAACTAGACTACATAAACAGACACAATGTGTTGTGCAACGTCCATATATATCTCTCATGATACTTCCCAGTAATGGATGTCAATTGGCACATTGCTTAAACGCGGCCGTCTTATCAATTTGAATTGGAGTTTTCCAGGCATCATGTGGATTTTTCCTACAAATATTTTATTTATGTAGGTGATACTTTTATTTTAATATAAGCACTCCGAACCTTTTTAGTCCACCAGGCTGTCTATTGCCTATAAATGCAAGTAAATGAAAGAAAATGTTCAAGAAAGACGAACGAGTTCAGAAAATGAATACTTAAGAGCGTAGAGCTAGAACAAAAGAACCACGACAACTGGGCTAACCCCAATGTATATGCTTGCTATCGATGCACAGATATCTTGAAAGGGGAAAAAAGCAGAGCATAATTATGTTAAAAACGAGCACTGAAATAATAATGCTCACAGACCACACACATTTATAGACTCGTTTGCTTTAAAATTGAGCCAATATTAGCTGGTTTCAAAATAAATTGACTTGACATGCGCACCACTTTGACGGTAAGAAATTCTTATTTTGTCCAAATCGATCCAATACTTTAGATGTTACAAATGTACGTATACTATTTTTATTTTGACACTAATAAACTAAAATAAAACGAAACGATTGTGGTATATCTACGAACGTGCTACATAAATGTGAAAAATATGCGACATCGCTAAGAGATTAGTTATTACCCTTAAATAAAAACGACAACGAACATTAATGGACTTATCGGTTTTCAATGTTCCGTTTTATAAACATAATAAAAAATAGCAACATTAATAGTGTTTGCATTAAAAACAAGTGTCAGGCTAACGAAAAGGACAGTACATATTATATACCTACGCAGACCGATGAAATCATAAGTCAACCCTCTTCAATTTCAGAGAATTAAAAGTTACAAAAATGGGTCAACAACCGATTTCATAATGATTTTTCAGAGTTTCTTTTCCGTTAAGTTCTTCTATAAAGTACATTTTCTGTTATCCTTAGTGTTACGAGTTATAGGTTTGAGTGGACATGAACGTGGCTTCAGTGCAAACCTATAGAAGTAGTGCGGAGCTGAAAATGTGCATAGTGGTCAAGTTTAGAAACTACATTGTAATATTTAAAATATATAATACGTTATGTTATGCCAGTTTTTATTATTTTTTTATTTTTATTATTATTATTTTTTATTTATTTATTTTTTTATTATTATTATTTTTTTTACTCGCGGAATGATAACGAATTATATAAAATATTGTATGAAACCAGATTAATATTAAAAAAATGTTACGTGAAAAAATAATCATCCGCATTTTAAATGTAAAAATTATAAATTATAGATCTAGGATAAACTATAGTCGATTCATACGAAATTCCCATAGAAAATGCACTTCCAGTTTCCCCGATATCTTTCAATTTTCCCGAAAACTTTACAAATTTTTATTTACTTTAGAATATGATTCGGACTATTACGAACATTTTAAAACAAAAAAAAAGCCAAATCGGTCCAGCCATTATCAAGAGATGCGCTTACCAACGAACAGCATTTATTTTTTTAGATAGATAACATAATCTGCACTTTTCATGTCCACCTCAATAAGTTCAATTCGGCAGCTCACGTAGCACGTACCTAGTTAAGGTTATACGTTGCTGAAGGGCATGGCGACAAGGATATTATAAATCTAATCATTTAATTCTAACTGAAATCAAAACTTTTCCGAAACAGTTCACTAGAAGCAATTAATTGCTCAAAACACTCGCAATAGCTTTACTTTTCACAGTTTAATATTATTCATTGCGTTTAATTTGACTTTAATAAATCTATTTAGACTTATAAATACATGACAAATCTGTAAAATAATCATTTAGTAAAAATTTACTGTCAAAATCAAAGCATTTGCGATTTTCTGTGATTCTGTTCGGCTATTGTGCTATTATGGTAATGTTAAAAATAGAAAACAAAAACATTTGACAAAATTAAACCCAGCTGCCTGCCAACATTTGTGGCTATGGGCAAATTCAGTTTTTACATTAGAGCCATCTTCTTTTCGCAATACTTTACAAAGCCCTTTGACAAAAGCATACGAATAGAAACCAATTTTATTAGGAGCAATAAAATATGTTTATGTTTGCACACCTATTTTGACAGATGGAGCTTTTGTTACTACTACCGCAATTTAAATATGTAAAAGTACGTGTAATCTACCTCCTATTAAAAAGAAACGACCCTAATTTGAGAAAAGGCTAGGCGTTAATGCCTAAACCTGATTCAGCTGGCCTGCAAAATGGATAATCAAGTCCTAAACCGCGATCTATTTTTGTACGAATACTTTCCACCGTAGTTAGTTCATAAATATTACAAATTTGTCCTACACGCCACGTTCTTACACCGTGACCCCAATCAAATAGTCGTTAATAGCAATTGATTGCCCACTAGCATTTTACGTACCTGGTGTGAGCTGGCTGGAAACTCAAAACGCGCGCGATGAATATAGCTTATAAAACATCGTTTATAAGTGTGGTGTGGCGAACTATGTCAACCTTGTTGTCCATATTTTGAACAGTAAGTAACAGTAAGTGAGAACGGAATCTATCTATTATCCCCTAACTAGTTACTTCAAAGCAATTTGATAAATATAAAAAAATATTAACACAAAGTGGTGAATGTCTAAAAAGGAACACATTTAAGGCACAATTAATAAGGTTTTCTTACAGGTCATTCCCATTTTTAAGTGATGTTGAGCTAATTCATTCATTTAAATGTTAATTTTTAACTAATACATATCTTGTTATTTTCTGCCTGAATGAGCTCTCAAACCAGTATCGGACGGTCAAAGAGAATAAGTTGCCCTGTGCAGACTAACCATGCAGCAAGCCCGACAAGAGAACCACTGGTACTCTTCTTGTGTGAATTCATTAGTTAAATTCAAACCTAATTATTTAATTAAAAAAGATCAGATAAGTAACCAAAAAGTTTTGGGTAAGGACTTTACCCAAGTCTCATCAATAGTACAAAATGCTAGTATGGGAAATACTAAGAGCATAAACTCTAAAGAAATCTAAATCAATTTTAAACTACGTTAAATAAAAAAAAAACACTGTTCATGAGAATGACCCTTGTTGAACTTGAGTTCAACAAGGGTCATTCTCATGAACAGTGTTCTCATGAACATTTGAATGTTACCACACAATTAAATAATTGTCTATATAATGATTAATGAAAGTTACAATACAAAAGCCAAATTAATATTGATTACCAACAAGTTATTTATATTTTTTTGTATTTAAGAGTAAGCAATGACATTTTCGCAAACATGGTGTTATTTCAATAGTTATGTTAATGTTTACCAAGATTATTGCAAAGAAGATAGATGTTTCACATACGTCACTGCTATTTCTTAAACTGCGGCATAACAAACCACTTTGTGTTAATGTGTTTTTAATGACACAACGGCTCCTTTGCGACTGGTGGTCTACATACAATGCAAATATTATATGAAAAGCGTTTTAAGCATTTTAAGGAATCATGAAAGTGATATCTTCTATGCCTTTAAAACCTTAAAACTGGAGTACTTACTTTACAATAAATTATGTAAGTGTCAATGATGATTTAATTACGGTTTGTCTAATACTACTTCAACTCTTGATTCGTCGCATTTTGTGGAGTATGCCAGACTCACAGCGACATATTTTTTTATGCTATTTCGTTTCAAAGGGATAGCAAGTTAAGGTGCTTCGTGTGCTCAGGTATTGCTAAGACATTGTGGCTCTGGATCCCGATCTTGAGGAAGTTACTATCAATATTTTAGCGATGTCTAATTTAAAACATGTGGACGGAGCGAATCGGCTAATAGACAAAATTCTATGAATAGGTATAAAGCCCCGGGTAATTGCAGAGATGATAACAGAGAGAACTATAATAATTAGCTATTGTTATTGCATTATCTCTTAAGAAATATTCTAGGGTTTATTTATAAACATTTCTTAAAGTCAAGAGACGTTTAAACGTCAAAAAATATAATGCCTGCTCTTCACAATCGACAATCATAGACGATTACTCAAAAATAATCCTACAGGGGATGATAAAGGGGATGAAAGTTTATGATCGCAGATTGTGAAGAGGCGCCATAAGGTTAAGCAGACGTCTATCATTACTTAACTGTAAGAAAAGTTTATAAATAAAACCCTCTACATCTTGCACGACTATGAATTTGTATGAAGGACAAAATAGGTAATTTCCGGCAAATTACTACGGCGGATGTTGCGTTATAATAATCATTTTCTTTGTAAACTATTAGAGACATTTTACCATGTGGGTTGTATCGATGAGATCATAGTACAATAAAAGAAAGTAATGCTCTGATAGATGCAATATTCATGATTCCTTTACTTGCTGGATGCAAATTGTGTGAACAAAATAGAAACACGACATAACACGGTGTTAAGAAAATTAAAGAAATTATTTGTTATTAACAAAAAAGTGTTACTCTTCTAAAATAGCTGATTGTAAATAGTATCAAAATTAAATCGTATTTCTATTCAAAGTTCCTTAACTACACAGTTAAAGTAAGAACAAGCCCAAGAAATATATATGAAAAAGTAGAAAGGAAGTGCTTAAATCTAATGAAAAACTTTACTTAAATGTTAAGATCAAATAAGGCAGATCATGTTGGAACACAAAAAACTAGCCTAAAAAAGGTAAAATATGTTTAACAAAAATTGTATGTATAATCATAATCAGTGATGAAAAAAAACAAAACATTTAAAGTACAGTGCCGTACATTTACCATATTTATTTACCTTTTCCAAACCAGTAATATAAAAAGAAATAAGCTGACTGGGGACTGTTTCGCGTTAATCATAATGCGCGTTAATGATAATGGCAATTTAACATCACCATTTAGTATTGTGCAGTTAGTAGATTTAGATACCATCCACATAGTGCCAAAATAATGAATTATGCTTAGGTCGGTCTGCGCCATGGAACACAAAGATAGCATTAACATTCTAAAATTCTCAAATTCTTTTGCGTAAGGGCCACCTTTTAAGGCGTAACTGAAAGTTTGCGACCATATTTTTGAGAAAATGAAGATAAAAAATAAATGTTCAGGACCACTAAAGAAGTGTCATAGAAACAAACACTACTATAAGGATACCTAAAATATGTGAAAATGGTAGATAACAGTCGGCTCCCGAATGGGCGTGAAACCCACCTGATGGTCCCATGAGAAGAACATTGGCAAATTATTGACGAGTGCTTCTGCGCGGCTGCGAGGCTGTTGCATCCATACTAAATCAGCCGACGACGGCGCTCCCTGGCTCCACAGAGAGTCCACCTGAAATAATCACACTTTATAGTTCCTGCACGACCGTGTGTTCGCAAGCCCACAACACACAACAATTGGTTTCCTAACAAAAATAATTATGTAAATAATAATACAAACCGAGAAAAGTCTTACTGATGAAGTAATACGCACGGCTACAGATCAAGTATACATTTCCAGTATAAGCTGATCTCGCATTGTATAGGATTTCCTTACAATGAGAGGTCAGTGTAAACTGGAAATGTATAGCTTGATGTGTAGCCGTGTGTACCTGTTTATTTGAAATTGTTTTATTTGAGGGTACATAATTAACTTAATTAATAAAAAATTGCGCCGTCGCGGGACGCCTGGCAGATGTAAAACAGCGAAACTATTGTAAGTATAGAAAATATGCATGAAAGGATGGTTTCGCGCATCACGCGCTCGTAACGTCAGAGTCGTTGAGTTACGAGTAGGGCTTTCAAATACCGGATTTTTTCAATACCGGTATTAGTACCGGTATTAGAAATTTCAATACCGTGATCACGTGATCACGGTATTGAACTAAAGTTTTTCAAGCTTTTTAAAAAAAAATTAAACTAGCGCTTGACTGTCATCCCTTCTAAGGGACTCTTCTAAGGTTCATAAGAACTTTAATTAGGGCACTAATAAAACCATTTAAATACGTATTTTTGTTTCCAAATCAGTCTTTATTCTCTTTTAATTATCTTATCTCGGGACCCTGGGGTCCCGGACCTTTGGAAGGCGTACGAGGGGCCGAAGCCAACTCGCAGAGGCCCCTTAGACAATTTCAAATGACGAGGAGGCACCAGCCGACGATTATCCCTGTATGCACTATGCAAGTGCACCCAAGGACAACCCCCGGTTGGTGCAGGACTATTGCAGAACATGGAAACAAAACACATTGGGCCTATGGGTTTGGGTGGCTATAGTGGATTGGGTACCTTGAACTATGGAAGAACTATGTCCCCTGCCCGACCAATGTTATATAATATACACAGATAAATTGGCAGGGGCTGACTTGCACGCTCAATAATGGGCCCCCGGAAACGGTCGCTAGCATATAGTGACGTAGCGACAAGGGGCAACATGTCCTGAGGTGCTTGAGGAGTGGAGAGGTATTCCACGGCTCTCAGAACAATCCCAGAGCCCGGAAGATGGTCAAGATCCCTACAAGCACTTACTGGAATACTTCCTTCCTCCGAGCACGTTTGCTCTTGCGAATCTCCACTCAAGCCGGCCAATAAAGGCAAGAATGAGGTGGGAGCTCTGTTCCCGTCAGTGTTCACTTCAGCCGGCCAATAAAGGCAAGCCAGAGGTGAAGAACAAGACTTCTCCCGGGAAATAGGGTCCGTGGGGTCGCTAGTAGCGACTTTTAGGCAATTTAGAAATCTCCCTTTCTAATTGCTTTTGTATGGCTATGGACGTGTCTTCATTTTCACAACTTGAAGAAGAAGAAGAAGGTAAGAAAAAGGGCTTAATACACAAGTGTGAAGTGTGAGAATAATATTACATAGTTAATTATATTATTTAATACAACTTCCTGCTACTTATTACTACAAAGTACAAACCACAATAATTAAAATTATAAAACGATTGTAATACCGTAATCACGGTATTGGCTCGTCAGTACCGGTATTGAAAACAGACCAAAATATATCCGTGATTACGGTTTTACGGGATCCCGTAATACCGGTATTGAAAGCCCTAGTTACGAGATAGTGGCGACGCTGTTGGCGTGGCCGGACCACAGACTACGTAGTAGTGAGCCGAACTACCCGCCGCGCATTAGATGTTTCACATCAAAAACTTACTAAAAAGACCTTTTACTTAGCTAGTCCAATTTGTGATGATGGTAAAAATCATTGATACCCAAATACAACGATTTTTTTGTGGGATTCATGAAGCGCTTTTAACTATTTAATAAAATTCTTAAATTCTTTAATTCAATCACTGGCAGACAACAAACAGCCTAAACAGCTGGGTCTGGAAGCATTCAATTTGGGACAAGGGTTCCCCGTATAACGAAAGTGACTGTGAATTCACCCCATTTAAACCGCGGGTTTAATAAATAGAGCATGAAAGTTTGTATTGAAATTCGTGATTTTTGCCAATGGGAATCCCATCGTGCACTCGGCATATCAAATAAGAAAACCACAAAAAAACTTATACTTATAGAATTAAAACCCCATTTTCTTAAATTCAGTTAAAAACCATCTCTGTATTTCATTTATAATGAAAATAATATTATAATTTATTATACAAAATCCAGAAAAAAATATCCTACAAGACAATCTGGGGACATTTATGCAAAACCGCACCGCAATTGTTTGTAGATTTCATGAAACAAACATACAAACAAAGGTATTCTTACTATAGGAATTTAATTTATTACCATTTGTGGCGGTTGGGCATAATTTTGATTTGCCATAATTCCCACAGATCCGAATTGTAATTCCATAGGTGCATTATCAGGTATATTTACAGTACCCATATTCATCACCTAGAAATCAAGAAAACCTTATTATTACAAGGCATTCAGAATTCTATTATAATGCTAACTACCGGTGAACATTGTTCTACTTCTGGGTCTACTTCTACATTAGAATGCATGAACAAAGTATACTGACTTCATTACTTACGTCTAGAGCCAATGTAGCTTGCGCGTTCATCATATTATCGTGTGATCCTTGTGGACGGTCGAAACCACCAGACATCGGCGGGAATGAATTCATCATATCCTGCGACAATTGATTTGTCTAAGTAAAGCATTTATTAATTTGTTAATCTACAGTCTATTTCAACAAGAAGAACATGAATACTGGGAATGATAAAAAGTAACCTAAAGTTAGATACATTTACAAGTGTCATGCAGAATACTAAGTTCTATCCTTAATGATTCATCATCAGCTCAGTCCGGAATCACCCACTGCTCGATATAGGCCTCCCCTTTTTTCTGCCATACTTCGCGGTTCTGTGCATCCCTCATCCAGGTGTTCCCCGGGACTTTGACGATATCGTCAACCTAACGCGCTGTTAGACGGCCCTGGTATCTTACCTTCCCTTTACTTATATTTACGACTAATTTAAATTTGAACATAGTAAAAATAGCGTGTCTCAGATTACGCAAGCAGGCCACAAACTTTTCCAACGCGTTCACGAGTTCGAAGCGAATAGGCACGGCAGAGTTCGCGCTCATGGTACAAAGAAGTCGTGTGACGCCATTTTAAGCACACAGGAAAATGCTGCTGTATTATGCGCACGCGGGAACATAGTTCTTTACAACTACTACTAGTTATTAATCAGATATTAGATTTAATTCGAGTCCTTCATTGATAATGATTTGACTAACTTACCATCTGTGCAAATGGTACCACTGGCCCGTAAGTACCCAGGGGTCTCATAATAGATTCGCAAGCTCGGCGCACCATCAAGCTTGGGCTGAAGAAGCCTGCCCTGTACCAGTTGTACATGTCTACGGATGTAAAGGGACCCTGGATGTTCCTCTGTAAAATATTCACATAATGAACTCCTCGATATTGTCAAATAGTGAGAAACTTACAAAGGCTACCATACATAGCGAGATCAATCTGAACAGACAAACCTGCGCCAGATCCGTCTGACCGGATGCGTGCACAGACATGAAACAATAAGATTATTTAGTTTTAAAGATTGCTTCATTTAGTCATTGCTGGGGGCGGACTAAGGGCAAGAAGACACAACCTGTAACTTGCACAAAAGTATTCAAGTCGCTTGCATGCCGTGAGCCATGACAACTCCCGACTGGTGAATGTCACAATGGCATGCCGGCTACTTGCATAGTTTTGTACAAACTACAGGCATGTGTATTCCCGCCACGATGTATCTTGAAGAACAGCTACACACGGTACGGATTTTGCTCAGATCAGACGGATCTGAAGGTAGATCTGACCATGTATGGTAGGCCTTTGAAGAGATTGCAGTGTACTATACTTTCACCATTGTAATTAATAATAAAAAAACCTTTTTAAACATAGTTTGTTTTAACAGCCATTGTGCACATAATTAATGAGTTAATCTGCAGATTAGTAAGTATTCCGAACTTTACCGAAATAAAAATGTATTGACGTACCTATGAGCACTCAAGCTTATCAACGACGACATATTTTTTAATTGTTCAAGTTCATATACCTACACTCAGTGACATGGAATCTTAGCCAAGCGCTATTTCGCAAATCCTTGCGAAAACAAAAGCTTTAAGTATTTCTCATTATGTTTGAGTGCACTGTAGCGTAATTATTAATTTTTAGTTGAATCGGGTGTCTTGAGCAACTAAGAGCCGGTTGTTTCAAACGGTTGGTTAACGTAACATAATGTACGTCAAATAATGACAACATAAGATGTTTAACGTTCGTTAAATACAACGCGTTGTTCCATTGCAAAAAAACCGATTGTCTGTGAAACAACGCTCTTTTTGGTTTGACGATAGTTAGCGCCATTTTTGACGTATACGCATGCGTTAAGTGGACGTGAAACAACCCGTCCTTAGTTACAACTTTGCAAGTTTAAGAAGAATGGTCATTTGTAACCCAGACCCGACAAGAAAGAGACTTTATCTCAGTGTTTTTGTTATTTTAAATATAACTAAAATGATTTTTTTTAAATTTCGAAATCAATGGATAGCACGAAAATACTGCCTTATGTTTTTGTTCAGGCGATATACAAAAAAAAAATGTGTGTTGTAAGTTTACGGTTAAGTTATTAAATTATTGTGTTTTCGTGCTTTTAATTCAAACACTATAACACTAAAGGCGTTTATTTTTTATAAACAAAAGAAATGCCATTAACACCAGCACAGGTTGCACAGGCTGTAGCCTTAATCGACCAAGGATTCACACAGCCCGAAGTTGCTGTGGTGCTTAACGATACCAGGAGACACGCCACTACGCCCGCAGACCAGGCAGCGGAGGTGTCAGATGCTTAACGGCCCGGGACGACCGGTTTATTGTCCTGAAAATTTTAATAAACCGCTACCTTACGCTTTTGAGATACACCAGCGGCTCCAAACCGCAAGAGGTGTGAATGTTAGTGCGCGCACGGTGAGAAGACGAATGGAGGAAGTAAATTTAAAAGCCCGTAGACCAGCACGAAGTCCAGAACTTCTCAGACATCATCGAGTAGCTCGATTTCAATTCACACGTAAAAACGCCAGCTGGACCCATGAGCAATGGGCTTATACATGAACGAATTAACCACTGGACCCGACATAAAATACAAATGTATGAAAACTCGTTCAACCAAGTGGAGCATAACGCACACAAAGATTTTATTACATTAATATAAACACAGATACAAAATTCATAAACATTCACTCTATTTCTAGTGCTGGAACGTAGTCGATAAAATGTACGATAATTTCGTTCAAATTCAGGTTTAAGATAAAAGAATCGTTTATTATTATTATTACAGTGTCAGTGGAATAATATTCCAAAGTATACGTGTCGTTATGCATCCTTGTCAAATTTAAGGGTATGGTATCAAACAAACAAACCAAACAAATTTTTCCATGGCACCAACATCGTAATCGCGAAAAAATAATCAGCCGTCCCATAAATTTGCGTCGAGTAGGTATTGAAGTTTTCTATGGGACAGTTGAAACTTTTTTCGCGATTACGATGTTGGTCTCATGGAGAAAGTTGTTCGGTTTGATGATCTCCCTGAAATTTGACGATGCAAATCGACACGTTGTATAAATTTTGTATAAAATAAAAAAATATATTTTAAGTACACATACTAATTATAACTTTTGCATTCATAATATTTTTATTTAATTATAAAAAATATTATTATAAATCTAATGTCATATAAGTATTTTAAGTGTTATTGTATTGTACAAATCTACCTTACCTTATACCTTTTATAATGATGCATTAGTGTTAAGAAAACTTAAGAGCTGTGTCCACGAGAACACTGCCGACAAACTGTCCTGCAGTTTGGCAGAAGATTTGTAAAATACTCTTGTGTAACCTTTGTTGAAATAAATAAATAAAAATAAAAAAAAATAAAAACAAATAACATCATCATTCATTCATTCAGCACGTCGTCCCTAAATCCTATAGAGCACATCTGGGACATGCTCAAAAGAAAGATTAAGTCCACCTCCGACCCGCCAGAAACTCTAAATCAACTCAGAAATTCGGCACTGGCCGCTTGGGAAGACATACTGCAAGCTGATATCAGAAAATCATTCAAAGCATGCCAGATCGTAGGCAAGCGGTTATTGGGGCAAGAGGAGGAAACACTCGATTTTAAAACATAGAGACAATGAAGAAATTTGGTAAGAACTTTTTAATTTTGTAGTGTTTTTAAATTGATAGTGCAAAATCCTTTTTTTCTGCGAAAGTGCCTAATTTCGAAAACATGCTCGTGTACTCATTTTCCAATTACTAAATTCTAAAAGCATAAGAAACACTTATAGAGTGCACATACCCTTAATTCAGTGTCAATATATTTAAATACGAATTATCAATAAATTCACATGTGGCCAAGTTTCCGTGCTGGCGAGTGTATTTATTTATATTCGAAGAAAATATTTTATTCGCAAAGTATTTCGGTAAAGTGCGCATTAGTAGCAAGATTTACATTACAATAGTCACATACCTCAGGATCTTCGTAATACCATTGATCAAGCATGTTAGCATTTGGCATGGCATTGTTTCCATACATTGAATTTCCAAAAGGTCCTTGTGGTCCTTGCATTCCCTGTAGTTGAATCATTATATTTTGTCCTGAATGATTGGCCATTGGCATGTCATTTGCTGATGACATCTGTTGAAAAAAAAAACAGGCTAAGTGAAAGTCGGGCTCGTGCAATCAGTGTTCCGTACAAGCTTTTGGAGGGCCGAATTTAAGTAATTACATTTTGAAATTTCAGGCAGTCTCTCCCTGCTCCGTTCGTGTGGTAGTAATATGCGTAAAGCCTAGCCATAGAACATGATTAACCAAACAAACATCACGCAGATCGGATTATGTGTTTCTCGAGTTATAAGCGCAGTAACGCACTAATGAAAGGACAGAGACATTGTCTTTGAGAACATAAACAGGTTACAGGCAGACAGACAAAAATATGAGCAACCTTTTAATAGTTCCGTACTTATCATCATAACGTCTGGAAGGCTAAGAAATCGGTAACTTACCGAGGTACTGTTAGAATTTTGTCCCAAAAATAATGAATTATTTGCAATATTATTGGGCATGCCTGGCATGGCACTGCTTGATTGAAAATTAGGCATATTTCCAGATCCCTGCATAGACGGCGTCCCCATACTGCCCCCCATTCCAGATGAACTCAGGGGTGTATTATTTGGCATCTGTTGCGGCATGCCTTGGTAGGGTTGTCCCATGTTAGGGCCAATGGGTAGGCCTAATGATGCATTCAATGCAGAATTGGTGATACCCACATTTTGCATGCCTGGTTGCATTCCTGGTGTTTGTACTCGTGGACCTTGCATGCCAGGCATATTTTGCATGCCACCTGAAGGCATTCCTGGTATATTTTGCATGCCACCAGCTGGCATCCCGGGCATGTTTTGCATAGCAACTGATGGATATCCTGTGTTTTGCACTCCGGGTTGCATTGCAACAGGCATGCCAGGCATATGTAAGCCAGCTTGCATACCTGATGGCATACCTTGCTGCATACCTGATGGCAAACCCTGCTGCATCCCCCCTGCATGTATTACAACCGGCTGCATCCCAGTTGAATTATGGAGTGGTTGTATTAAAGCTGTTTGTTTGTTTTGGTTATTCAAATTCATGCCGTGATTGGGTATCCCAGAATTTGACATGCTCATTTGCATGTTTTGGTTTTGCGGCATTCCACTTGCTGCAGAAGCTAACACAGATGACATTGAATTGGAAAATGAGTTACAGGAAGGGGTAGAGTGAATTTCCTTGTCATCGAGGGACATGATAAATATGTTGTCCACTAGTAATTCTTCAGGAGATTTGTGTGATATGTGATCCCTGGAAAGAAAAAAATCTGTCAGATAAATCTAAAAACAAAAATTGCATGATAAAATTAATAACTATGTAATTAGTAGATACGTACATGTCTGATTGATTGTGTTTCATTGATCCTTTCATATTGTGCATTGATTTACCCGAAGCCTCCTTCATTGCAGGGACAAGATGCTGATGTTTCTGCCGCAGACTGTTGTTTGAATTTATGATGACTGATTGGAAGTTGCCCCTCTCATCGCTTGCTTCCTCTAAATCAATATCAGACCTCATGAGTGCATCAAAAGTTTTGCTCTCTGTAAACTTATTAGATTTGTAAGCACTTTGTTTTCCAAATTTGTGTTCACCTTGGCCTGCCACGCTAGCCTCCGGGGTATCCAATCCTGAAGAAGACAGTTCCTCCAACTTGTCCAGCTCGCCTTCATTGCCCGAGTTGGACCTATTATTTGTACTTGAGCTTGATGGTTCTGCTATTCCAATACCAGGCTGCTGTAATATGAACTCATATCAAGAAAAAAATCTTATCCCCAAACAGAAAGTCAAAGTCAAATCATTTATTTCAAGTAGGCAATTAAAAGGCACTTTTGAATGTCAAAATTTGCGAGAAAATAGAATCGATTCTAGGTGCCCTTTCCAAAAAGTAGTTTCTTAAAGAGAACTAAAAAAGTGCTATTACAATCAATCTGCCTAGCCTTTTCCCAACTATGGTGGGGTCGGCTTCCAGTCTAACTGGATGCAGCTGAATACCAGTATTTTACATGGAGCGACTGCCTATCTGACCTCCGCAACCCATTAACTGGATAATACGATATAAAAAAGTGCTATTACATACCTTCTTAACCTTGAGATCACTGGCATCAAAACGTTTTGGCGAGAGTTTCTTAGCTTTTTCTGACGCCCACCATTCGTCAGAGCCTTCTTCTACCACCTTAGGACGAGGAAAACTGCCGTGTGTGTGGGACCGTGTTAGAGCTGTAATACATTCTCGATTACCACTTTTGCCAAGTTCCACTAAATCAAAACTCCACTATTGAAACAAAATGCTGCTGAATGTTAGAATTTTAAACAGTGCGAAATACAAAAGATATCGATAACGAGAAGATGTCGATACAGTAATGTCGGACTAGTTTTCAGTTCACACTTATCAAACTACTAGCTACTCGGAACAATCTGTCTTAATTTCAATCTGTCTGCCTAGCCTTTTCCCAACTATATTGGGGTCGGCTTCCATATAATTTCAATTTCCATTCATTTCATTTCCATTCCAACATAGTTGGGAAAAGGCTAGGCAGATGATGATGATTGGGGTCGGCTTCCAATCTAACCGGATGCAGCTGAATACCATTATTTTACATGGAACAACTGCCTATCTGACCTCCACAACCCAGTAACTGGGTAATACGATACCCCTTGGTAAGACTGGTTGTCTGACATTCGGGCTTCTGACGACCCGTACGACTGTCAAAGATCCACGAATGACAGCCGGAACCAACAGCTTAACGTGCTTTCCGAGGCACGGAGGAGTCTCGGTATGTAAAGATGGTCACCCATCCACTGGCCAACCCCGGCAAGCGTAGCTTAACCTGATGGATCTATCCGTGCGGCTGTTATTACTTAGCCACGAGCTCCTCAACAATCTGTCGTAATATAAGCATAATAATTATAGTAATGAATTCACCTATGAACCAATATTTAGTTTGATATAAACATTATTATAGCATCACTTACAATATGCAGCCTCTTGGTGTTTCGGCAGATTGCTGTCATCATTACTGTATCCATGGAAGGCCCCCGACGAGTCAAAGGTGCCTCCACATTCAGCATTTTCAACGGCCCTAATAAGCAACATAATGTGTCAAAGCTCTACACAAAAAATGACGAATGTATTCTACATGCAAATAAAGTTAATTTTACCATTCCGGCAAATTTTCCTCCATGTTTTGGTTGTCACCACCCCAATTACGCCTATTGGTCCAGGAATGGGGTCTCTCTCCGCTTGGTCTGTCACCCCAGTCGCGGTCTGTGAAATGGATTGAAGTTCATTAATTATTCATGAATTCTTAAAGACCACTAGCTTCTGTCCGCGTGAAATTTCTTGTTCCCCGATCCACCCCGGCCGTCGCATTGCATCGCCTGCCCGCGCTGTTACTTCGTTTTTGCTTAGCGTTTTCTTCTGACTTTTTTTTTATTTTTGCTCGGCTCCTAAGGGTTCTAGTGTGATGTTAAATAGCCTATTTATTGAACTGAAATGATGTAATGGCAACTTTGTTCAAAATTAAATACTTGTGTTGAATACACAAGTATTTAATTGTAACGTATTTATTTGGATAAGGATTAATGCCATGTTTATGAAAATACCTTCGCAAACAATGCATTATTTTAAAACAAATTTGATTACCATTTAAAAATTTATAGTGAGCCATCCTTAAACGATAGACATAGACGTTAGCGATAATGTATCGCGGACTTTTTTTAGAACTTTTTAAGAGGAACAATTCCGTCATACCTACATGATTGTTGCGTAACTATAACCGTTTACGCAGCTAAATATATTATTAGCTAATAATTTTTCCCCGTTTTTGCAACATTTTTCATTGATGCTCTGCTCCTATTGGTCGTAGCGTGATGTTATATAGCCTGTAGCCTTCCTCGATAAATGGACTATCCAACACTAAAAGAATTTTACAATTCGAAACAGCAGTTCCTGAGATTAGCGCGTTCAACCAAACAAACAAACAAAGTCTTCAGATTTATAATATTAGTATAGGTTCAGTAGCAACGAAGAAAATCAAAAGCCATTTATTCAAGTTAGGCTGAGCGTTAAGATTACATATAAGACGGTCCCCTAAAACGCCCGCCCTTCACCACTTCCTAGTACGTTAGCTGGGAAGAAGTGGCGCAACCAACTCCCCAGCAGCACAGCTGTCTGTTATGTTACAAGAATTTGATTCTATACAATAGCATACAAATTAATTAAAATTATTGTTTAATTTATTTTACCCCATTTCTCGAGTTGGCGGGTTCTGCCCGGTTCTGAAGATCGCCACTCTTCGCTGTCATCACGAGCTTGCGCTGATCGCCAGTTGGTATTACTGCCCGGTCGTTTGCTAAAAACATAGAATTGATTGTTAATATAACGCTGCTTTCAGTCAACAATTCAATGAGGTTATAAATATGACATAACATACTTCCTGTACATTTTGGTGGCCCAGTCTGTCTGATCCCCACTACTCCTACTGGGGTTATTGAGGTTGTTATTAGTCCAGGGACGACTGGAGCCACTCGCACCACTTTCGTCATCTTGACCTGCACTGTAAACAGGCATTCTCGGTCCACCGACATGCCACAAAGCTCCCCTAAAACAAAGAGAAAGAAAAATCATTATTATTTATGACTTAGTCCTGGTTACTTTACAGATAGTGAACGAATACTTATAGGCCATACGCCGCACCATCTTCATGATAAAAAATAAAAACAACATTGTTATACTACACTGTTTACATTCTGTGAGTCATTAACTTAACCAAGATTGATAACATAAAAATAAAATATAAGAAAATTTTTGATTAGAACAAGCTTTTAATGAATTTTAAAACTTTAATATTTTTTATTAACTTAGAGACTTATCTTTAAGTAGGTAAGTGGATGTTCACGCCTAAACTTTTAAGAATAAAGTTCTACATTTATAAGTTTTATAATTACGTACTTTTTAGTTCATTTGAAGCTTGTATTAACAAGATTTTTATTTATATTTTATTTTGTACTTTTTAGCATTAGAATTTGTTTATTTATCTGTCAAAACCAATGATGGGATGCGATTCAATTACTAATTTATGCACGTCACAATGCATATGGTGAAGTGGAGCTGATGGTGCTGCACCATCAGCTTCAGTTCTCCGGGTTCTTACTGGGAGAACTCCTCAACAATTAACGTCCTTGCATCGGGAAAAGCAATATTTTGTAAAAGGTGATGAGCAGTTGACATTAGGCTATTGTAACTTAGATAAATTACAAACTGACCCACTAAAAGGTCAAAAATAAAAAACTTGCAAAAAAAAACTACAAAGTGAAAAATAACTTAAATTTCGGAAGTCGATGGCAAAAAACTAAAATACAGATCCAAAGACACCGACTTCACTGCAGTTTTTTTTTGAAGTCAGTTGTTTTTTTTTTTTTTTTTTTTTTGTAAGAAGTTCTTTATTTAAGTCATGAATATTTCATTGAAATACTAACATTAACAATACTAATTTCTCATTTATAGAACTCAATTTAATTTTCGTAATCAAAACGAGGCACACAGTAATGGCGGCTCGAGTGATGTCATCCACAGAGGCCTGTGTTCCACCAACATTCAAACCACCACCTGCACCGGTTAGGTATTTAAACGGTTGGTTTTTGTCAAATTTCCTAAGGAAAGAACTGATTAACTAAACAGCCGTTTTAAAAGTCGGTGAACTTCGTCCTTAGTCGGCAAAACTGTGACAGATTGTCTGCTGTCAAAAAAGTAAAAACAAATAATTAGTGTTTCCACCCTCTGCTTTAGGATTCCCCCTAAGATGTCGATATCGATTCAAATAATCGATTATCTATTTGTAAGTTTTTTTCACTAATTAATGAATCTAAAAAAAATATTGAATAATCGATATCATCGACTATTACTATCAAATCAAATCGATTAATTGCGATTTCAAAATAAATAAGTGAAGACGTGATCTAAAACTCAAGCGGAATGGACACTCAAAACGTGACGTTTTCCTTTTGATATTTCATAAAATCATACATCAATCATATTTATTCTGATTATTCCTTAAATAAACATGTGTGCTATTTACTTTTTCTAAAAAATCCCCTAAAGGGGAAAATATCTTGAGGTGGGAACCCTGAAACAATGTTATTTTGTCAAAGTGACATGACTGAAAAGTGAGACTTGTAGCGCTCTGATTGGCGTTCAATGTAACGTGATCAATGGCTATATATTTACGTAATTATTTCTCAAAAATATTAATTAATCTAAAATCATTTAATTTTGATACTTTTAGCTCACAACCATTCTACATAATAAAATTCGTAAGGTATTTTTCTTACTGTCAACTAGCCTATTGGATCACAGGAAGTGCTTGAAACATGAATTACAAACAAAGTAACCAATAACACATACGAGCGAAGCAAGTTAATATAAACCTTGTAAAAAAAAGTACTTACTTAAGCACTAGTACTACTCTCTTCAGAACATAAACTAGTGTTCCCCCGCCCAAGTAGTAATTTCTAGACGCGAGGAGTATAATTTCACACAATCCAAATGACTATTAACGATCAATTGCATATTATATCTCAAATCTCTTACCATAGAGCTCTTTTATCCGTACTGGTGTAGTTAAATTCTTATTATGAAACCAAAAACAGTACAGTCAGCCTGAAATAGTTCAGTCGGTAATCAATGAGAATGCATTCAATTTGTTATGAAAAGGTTTTTTTTAATTTATCGATTTAGTTATTTTAAGCAACTAATTTAAATATTTTAGTTTTCCAAGCATTCATTAATTTTAAATTTATTTTCTAAATTCTACTCTGAAGAAAGGGCTGCAGAGTTCTATAACTTTGCCATGTTTAACAGATTCAAAAAAATCCTAAAATTGACATGTTTTGCTTCATCACAAACTTCACATCATAAACTTCAAGCATGACACACTGACACTTGACAGTTGGTTGATGGACCCATGAAATTAGAGGTGGGAATGATCAACATAATGAAATGAACAGTTGCTTATTGCTTTAAACTGATAAATCAATTATGAAATTAGTAACTCGATTACAGTTAATCAAATATAGTTACCAAAAAATTTGTAACTCAATTCCAGTTAATCGATTATAGATACCAAAAAATTTGTAACTCAATTCCAGTTAATCGATTATAGTCACCAAAAAATTTGTAACTCGATTACAGTTAATCGATTATAGTTACCTATTTTGTATTAATAAGCTGTCCTTAATAGTCGTTAGAAATGCGAGTTTAGTCGTCTTGTGGAGTGAAAACGAATAGTATCTAAGTATCTCTATCTCCCATGTGGTGCACGACTGTGAATGATTTCTTTCTAAATTATTGTGTCAGTTGTTGTTATACAAACAAGTTTTAAAGCAGACCTACGGTATTCAGCTGTGTGGGGCTGCACCAGCCAAAGCAATCATCAAAACATACGATTCCAAAACCAAATGCTATGGGAATCAACGCACCCTGGGTTTCTATTGTACCAGGGTGCGTTCGTCCACCGAGACCTGGATGTCGTAAAAATAATAATAAAAAAATATGCAACAGCTCATGAACGGACTTCATCATCACGTGAATGTCGAGGCGATCCAACTCCTTGAAATCACTGAATTAGTGCGAAGACTGAAAAGGGTAAAACCTTTTTGAGTTAGTTTAGTACAGAGTGAGTGAACTTAAACTGTAGTGCAAGTGCTGACTAAAGAACACGTGAATCTATTTATTTATTTATTTATCCTCCAACTGGAACGACTTATAGCAATTACACCAACGGAGCAAAAAATTACTTCATGTGCTGCTTTCACTTAAGTGTCTTGCCCTTAACATAAAGTGAATAAGAAAGACGTTATTGGATAATTTCTTAATTTTATATTAGCAAATAGGATAGACTGTAATGTGAATAAAGTATCGCTAACTTTGAAACTATCTGTTATATTTGCAAATCTCCAACACCGTACATAACCGTAGTTACAAAATTGCTTGAATGATTTTATAATGGATTTTATATATTTTTAATTAATGGATTTTCTATGATTATATTGATTAACGATCATTCAGGCAGGATTTAAATTTTTTGTGTGCATTGATTTTCAACATTAGATTTGAATCGATTCAAATACCGAATTTTTCGCATGAATGCAATATTATTATAATTTTATGGTCATCCCTATATTTGGCATTATATTGACATGATTTTTTTATCATGGGAGGCACCGAAAGTAGTCCCAATCTGCCTACTTTTTGACGTCGTTTGGAGGTTAAATGAAAGTCAAGTGGTTCCTGTTCTTACAATTTTAAGCACTAAAAATAGAAATGGTTTTGGAATCAGCATAGGACATTTCTACTTTACGAGGGGGGATCAAAAAGTAGTGAGAACGACATACTCCTTGGTAAGAAAAAAAAAACTACTGGCAGGCATAGCTCAGATACATATTTGTAACATTAATAAAGAAAAAAATCTTCGATTCTCTTTTGTTTTTTCTGAATGTAGTCATTTGTTTGCTTCGTGTCGGAACGTGTTCTCGAAAATGTAGAAAAACGAAGTGCGAGCCGTTATTAAATACCTCTGTTTAAAAAGTTAACGACGCAAGAGATTCATTGCGATTTGGAGGCAACATTAGGAGTCTGCACCGCCTTATTCCACTGTCGCAAGGTGGGCTTCTCAATTTCGAGTAGGGAGAAAGAGCACGGAAACGAACATCGTTGCGGCCGTCCATCGACGTCAGTCACCCAAGAAAATGTTGCGAAAGTCGAGAAAATTGTATTGACCGATCGAAGTTACCATCCGATACTTAATTCAAGAAACGGGCATTTCATATGGATGTATTCAATCCATATTGAAACAATCTTTGAATATGAGAAAAGTCTCCGCAAGATGGGTGCCGAGAATGTTAACCGACAGTCAGAAACAAAATCGACTTGACATTTCGAAGATATTGTTGGACAAGTTTCAAGAAGATTCTGAAAACTTTTTGTCTCGTTTCGTAACAATAGACGAAACATGGGAACATCATTTTGATCCCGAGACAAAACAGCAATCTTCGCAATGGAAACGGCCATCATCACCGACCCCGAAGAAGTTTCGTGCCGTGGCATCGGCTGGCAAGGAAATGGCCTCAATATTTTGGGACTCAGAAGGGATATTGTTGATTGATTACCTGGAGCGTGGAACCACTATTACAGGCCAATATTATGCGGCTTTAATTCCTAAGTTGAGGAATGCCATCAAAGAGAAAAGGAGAGGGTAACTTCGAAGGGGCGTGCTGTTTCATCACGACAATGTACCCGCGCACAGGTCGGCAGTTGCGACGGCTGCCATTCAGCAAGCTGGCTTCGAATTGGTTGACCACCCCCCTTATGCACCAGATCTGGCGCCTAGCGATTTTTATCTGTTCCCCAAATTGAAAGAATACTTAAGGGGAAACAGGTACGAAGACGATAACGAGGTGATGAATGCCGTGGAGAGCTTTTTGCAGGACCAAGACAAAACTTTTTTTTTTTAAAGGGATTGAAGTCTTGGAAAAGCGCTGGACTCGGTGTGTAGAGAGACTCGGAGACTATGTAGAAAAATAAATTATTAAGTTATCAATAGTCATTATAATCTATCTCATTCTTACTACTTTTTGATCCCCCCTCGTACGTACCGATTTGGTTGGAGATTGGGTACTTAATTGTAGCTACACTTGATACAGTATTATGTTATGAAACAAATTGTAGACTGATCAAACTAATTATTTTGGTACATCCACAATAATTACACCTCTTTGAGGCTGCTGTACCATAGTAACTTTATCCACTATTAAAATTAAAAAGTTTTTAACAAAATAATGCTTTATAATAACTTTTTTTCAAATAAAGTTCAGATTTCAACTTTAAAATCTGTATTTATAGTTTCTGTTTGAGCAATGTTAGGTACTATTTAACTTTAACTTTTAACATTAAGCCATCAGCACCAGCACAAATGTGCCCATTATGAATGACCTACATTCAACATACATACTCTTGAACAATTTGCTTTTTTTTTATCTTTTTTTTTATGGAGAGCTGGATGAACAGTCGGCAAATAAAAGAGTTTTATAGCGCCGCTGTCTGTATAAATATCCAGAAGAAAGTACCTTAGAAATACTAACTTAATCGATGTTGTCCTTGAAAAGATACAGAAATGTAAAGTAAATGCCAGCGTTATTTCATAGGTAACATGGTTGACGCGGTTGTGACGTATTTATTGAATACGCTTTAGGCAAAACAAAAATATGACGAAAGACGCGGTGGCTAAGTTATTTTTTTTTTTATGTTAGTTACTTATACTAAAAAAAAGCGGCCAAGTGCGTGTCGGGCCACGCGCAGTAATAGGGTTCCGTAGTTGCACAATAATGAGGACTGGGAATAGGGCTTTTTGTTGTTTCATGAATATTTGACTATTATTCGTAAACTTGAAAAGCCTACTTAGCGATGATAGTTTTCCTTTTAACTTTGCTATACTACTACCGTGAATTTTTTCACCCATCCAAAACTAACCGTTTAGCTGGCAGGAGGGGGGGACACTTGACTCTAACAAAAATTTGCACTTTAAAGCTTAATATTTCAGAAACGGATCCTAAATCCAAAAATTGATTTCACAAACCCGCAATATTTTTGAAAGACCCATCCAACAACACTCCACACCATGGAGTTAGACGAGAAAAAAAAACAGCCTCACTTTACGTGTACCCACCCTATAAATATTTTTTTTTTTATGATTTTATTTTTGAGCTAAGATGCGGAAGGACAGACGGACGGACATAGCGAAACTATAATGGTTCCTTGTTGACCATGGAACCCAAAAAACGATGGTATAGTTGTTTTCACGTAAACGAGAAAAAAAAACATCCTCACTTTACGTGTACCCCACCCTATAAATATTTTTTTCATGATTTTATTTTACCACTGCGGCGTGATGAATATGTATATCCGTGCCAAATTATAAATTTCTAGTACTAAGTCTCTGAGCTAAGGTGCGGAAGGACAGACGGACGGACATAGCGAAACTATAAGGGTTCCTTGTTGACCACGGAACCCTGAAAACGATGTTATTTGTCACGTAAAAAGAACGCTAAGCTAAAGTGTAGGGGAATGTCTGCGCACGGGTACGGTCGCGCCTAAAGTACTAGGCGATTGTTTTATAAGTAATGTAAGTGTAATTGTTTTACTGTAGCTACGAGGTGCATTCAATAAGTACCTAGCCTCATCGCCAGAGGGCGCTGTAGTTTCAAAAGAGTTTTACCACAGTGTAGCACATTCTTTTTTAATTCTTTTTTCAAATTTTCATTCCAATCCCTTCATTTGTTTTAATTTGACAACTTATGGAAGCGAACGTGTCGATCGGTTTTACAAAAATGGAAAAAGAGCAATATCGTTCGGTGATTCGATTCCTATTTTTGGAAGGGAAAACGCGCATCGAAATCAAAGAGCGCTTGGATGCTGTGTACGGTGACTCTTCTCCATCGATGGCCACCGTCAAGAATTGGTTCAACGAGTTTGCACGTGGCCGTACGTCGGTTTTTGATGAACCACGTCCAGGTGCACCGAAAACAGCTGCTACGGAGGAAAACATTAAAAAAATCCATGATCTCGTATTGGCAGATCGCCGATTGAAGGTTCGGGAGCTAGCTGAGACTGTAGGCATTTCAGAAGGAACAGTGCATCATATTCTTCACGAGGAACTCGGCATGAGAAAGCTGTCGGCGCGATGGGTGCCGCGTTTACTCACACCAGAAAACAAGCGCAACCGTGAGACCACATCGGAGACGTGTTTGGGGCTGTTTAAGCGGAATCCAGCGGAGTTTTTGCGTCGTTTTGTGACCGTCGATGAAACCTGGATCCACTGGTACACACCAGAGACCAAGGAGCAATCAAAACAATGGATCCAGACCAGGGAACGTGCTCCAAAGAAGGCGAAAACTGTAAAATCGGCCGGAAAAGTTATGGCCACCGTTTTCTGGGATTCACAAGGTGTGATCTACATCGATTACCTCGAGAAGGGTAAAACAATTACAGGGCTTTACTATGCCGATTTATTGGGCCGATTCGACGCCAAATTAAAGAAAAAACGACCCCATCTGGCGAAGAAAAAAGTGCTGTTTCACCACGACAACGCATCGGTTCACACGTCTGCCGTTGCCATGGCCAAATTGGTCGAATTACGCTACGAATTGCTGCCCCATCCACCGTATTCTCCAGATTTGGCCCCTTGTGACTTCTTTCTGTTTCCTAATCTGAAAAAATCACTCGCCGGGAATAGATATGGATCGAATGAGGAGGTCATCGCCGCCACGGAGGCCTATTTTGCAGAGTTTGACAAAAACTATTTTTCGGACGGGTTAAAAAAGTTGGAGCATCGCTGGGCTAAGTGTATCGAACTAAAAGGAGACTATGTTGAAAAATAAATTGCCACTTTTCCAAAATTTTCGTTTACTTTTTGTAGGCTAAGTATTTATTGAATGACCCTCGTACTTTGGAATAGGCTAGAATAGATAAATCGCTCAGTGCGCAGGTAAACGGCTAGCATTGTTTTTACGTGACGGGACCTGTAGGCGGAAAAAGACGTGCGTCTGCGACGTTGCCACAATCAGCGGAATCACATGTGCTAAATTGCGGCTTGGTTTTCCGCCTCAGATTTTTTCCTAGCTCAATTGTCCTTTATTACAACTCACCTTCCCATAGACGGCTGTCGTATGTAAGATCCGCGGGGCCTGCCACGTCCGTCATTGCTTGCACCTCGACCTGTTGTTCCACGTCCAAGAACGAATCTGTCGCCAGATGTCATCCCTCCTATGGGTGGAGCACTCCGCAAGTTATCCCTCTGTAACAAAAATATACATATTATATATAACAAAATATTTCTATAATCATTACATCCAGGAACCATTTTTGGTTGCACTCAACAAACATTGATGACAATAATATTGTATTCAACTTACTACATCATCTTCAAATGTGTTGTTTAATGCAACGGGTTGCTTCCCACGTGGCTGATACAAGGTATCAATAAATTTTAGCTCTGATGGTGCTTCTGCATTTCTATCATATAAGGCCAACATCTCTTCTCTGCCATACCTGTTAAAATTAATACATTAATAATGTTATAAGTACGTAAACTAACGCCAAAAATACGAAATGCTTTTAGTGTTACTGATTCATACCTTTGTTTCGCTAGGAGGACCTTAGGCTGACCATTGTTTGAATTTGTAGCTGCAGTGGCTGATGCAGAGTTGGTTGTGCCACCCCCTGGCGAGCCGCCTGAAGCCGAAGCGCTTGGGCCCGCGTTGGCGTTCTGACTGTTCAACCTTGCCGCGCTACGCTCTCTAGACATATTACGCAGCCACTCGGGACCAAACTTTATGGGATTGCTACGGTCACCCATTATACTTGTTGACGAAGATAATATTGAACCAATTTAAGAAACCTGCAGGCAGGAACAACTGAAACAAACACGTAATTTAGCATATTTTCAGGTACCAAACAGAATGATGTTAAGAACAATAAAGGGTGACACAACATGGTTTGCACGTTGGAAATTCCTGCTATATTTACATGTTACCACTTGGTAACGTAAACACCAACCAAAATATTGTTTGCTGTAAGAGACCACATCCTTTGGAATAGCTGTTACCAAAGGCTTTATGGAAGATAGAGTATCATAAATAAATGGCTTTGACACATAATGCATAGAGTTTAAGGATACTCGCACAGTGGGGAAACTCGCAAATGCGCATTGAGAAAATGAATCATATTCCTTGTACAAATTTTAGTTTTCGCTGTACACTCGAAATTCATTTCGATTCAAGTTTGACATTTAATTAAAAATGTAATATGTACACACGGCTACACATCAAGCACATCATTACATCATTTACAGTTTACACTGACCTCTCATTGTAAGGAAATCCTATACAATGCGAGATCAGCTTATACTGGAAATGTATATTTGATCTGTAGCCGTGCGTACCAGCAATTAACACATTTATTACAAAACGTAGTCAGAATACTGCACAGATTATTGGAAAATAAAAAAACTGTTTGTATTTTATTGACCCTAATATTTTCACAAACTGCGCAGTGACGCAAATCTGAACTGAATCAGATATGCAGTGCACAACTGAATCAAATTCCTATTAATCTTCGAAAATCACAATCCACCCATTGTTGCCAATTGTGCATGTGATTGACTGATTGTCATCCTGACTAAGGAACCAGTCAATCCAGAAAATACCAACAAGTGCTAATTCAATTGTATTGCCAAGGCTTAAGGTCCAAAACAGAAAAATCCATGCTTAGGTGGCTTAACCACACAAAGGGTGACTGCAATTTTTTCTTGTTGACTATCTATTTAGGTCATGTTATAGTTAGTAAGTACTTATAGCAAAACTTTAGAGTTTACTTTTTTTAAATACAAGACAAAACCTTAGAAATAAGTATTTATTTAAATCATATCATAAATCAATGTAAAATTATGAACCTAACTGACAGGAAGATGAACGCACAGCATAAATGAACAAAAAAGATTAAATTTTCTTTAAGAACAATTTTTTTTTATAAATTCCAACCTAACAGATTTATGGGGTTTGCAGTATGGGAAATCGCAAGCTATATCTAGACTACAGTAAATAAAATATGTTTGCATACAAATGTGCAAACACGTCCAATAAGACTATTTAAATAAATTAATTGGAACTAAAGTAGTCTGTAATCTTTGATTTGCCAAGTTATTTTTTCAAACTTTTTTCAAACTTTTCTCAATCTTCAAAGTTGTTTACTTTAGATGACAATTGACAGAAAATATCACTGTAAACTGGACTCTGTTATATAATAATCATGAGGTTGTTTGTTGCTTGCATCGCCATATGCACATTGCATAGAAGAAATCGCAATTGGCCCCTATTCAATACAATGGAAAAAAAATATATCTGTAAAGATGAAAGAACGCCAGCACATAGTCTGTTTTCAGAATTATTTCACAATACCAATATTGTTGTTAGTAAAAAAACATAAGACTGATGTCAGTAACCCACAAATTTGATAACTGAAATTGTAACAGTTGGCCCATTTAATTTATTTGTGTTAGATTTCCTACCATTAAAATGTTTTATTATTAGTATTTTAGAGGTATGTTCAGTATAGAAACAAAAACCTAATGAGTTATAAGAATAATAAACAAAACTCACTTCATCGTCCCTGTAGTGTGCCTACATATTACAAAGCAATGTTCATCATTCTCCTGCCCTTATCCCAATCTATTTGGGGTCGACGCAACATGTCCATTTTTTCCATACTTCTCTATTATTCGTCATCTCGGTAGTCACCCCCTTTCTATCCATGTCATCTTTCACACAATCCATCCATCGTTTCTTTGGTCTTCCCCTACTCTTATAGCCATCGACATTCATACTCAAAACTTTCCTCACGACATTTTCCTCACTCCTCCGCATCATCACATGCCCATACCATGACAGCCGATTTCCGCACAACTTTTCACTCACCGGTGCCACTTTTAGACTTCCTCTTAATGTTCATGAAAGATTATTTATATAATATGATATAATCATCCTTTATTGTCCCAGTGCAGGGCAAAGGCCTTCCTTTCCTTTTTCCACTCAACTCGATCCTAAGCCAATATGGATCAATCCCTCCTCTATGATGTGTCAAGTTCATGAAAGATTGGTCATTGCAAAATGAGAACACTTTTCAGTCATCAGATGGCAACCCTTGGAAAGTTGTAAAAAGGGTTATGATAACTGACAATTTTTGATTGTAGCTAAATAAAAATATTCACTGTATTTTTATTAAATAATTTTATTATGATAATGCACATATCATAATAAAATTATAAAAAACTACACCCCATGGTATGTGACGAGTTGACACACTTACTGTGGAGAACACAAGAGATATTCACAATATGAATTTTGTTACATCTACCTTCTACACGTGTGCACAAATAAACTTTTTGATTTAGTTTGAACAAATGATAATAATAACTTCCAGAAGTTACCATTAATAAACTACAGTAAATCTACAATGCAAAGGCAAGTTTAGTTTGAAAAGTAAACAAGAAATAATGTTCCATGTTTGTATGCAAATGAATGTGAATACAATGCATTATCAAAACTACATGTTTAATGTGTTGAAATATTTACCATGAAAGACAACACTATACAGATACTTACTCATTTTAGAGTTTCAGCTACATTTACTCATTGAATTAAGTTTCAAGTGTACTTTCTCAACAACTGTCACTTCAACATACCCTCTAGTACATATAAAAAATCATTAAATTTAAAATTTTAATTAATTGTTCATTAAAAATTACCATTCATTGGATAATTTACAGCAGGAATCCACCGAAAACACAAAACTTCAATATTTTTATCAACTAAATAACAGTGGTGCTTACAGAATGGTTTTGCACAGGAGTTAGGTACCTACGTAGATTAGCTCAGCACCGACTGATATAAAATCACAATAGAAACAAAGAGCTGCAGCCACTCCGTTCAAATCACAATATTATTAGAAGAATCCATTTGTTACGACAACACACTGAGAAACCAAAAGCACCTCGCGTATTACTCAAACGGATTGAAACGAAATACACAATCCAAGAGTCAAGGTGGCAGGGTAGGAACAGAATTAACATACGTTTTCAATAAAAAGGAATGGTTCCGCGATTTATATGTAGTTTAATTTCAATAGAAGTATCGGATCATATCGAATTTGTAATAAGTACGGAATTAGATTATAATTACCTAAGTGCTTGAATTATTCAATATCAAACGCACGCACGGGGACGGCAATATGGCGGCGGAGGTAATGAACAGAAATGAAGTGAGTGTTGTGATCCACAGAGAAGGTATTTTTTATGATCACTCCAAATGTTGCCAAGATAAAATAAATATGTTTTAATTTTGTAACGTATTTTCTTTTTATTTTGCGAGTGCAATTTATAAAGATATATCTAATATCCCGATGTTTAACTACGATGTGATATTTGCAATGACAAAATTAAGAAGCTTAAACAAAAATTATATTATTAAACATAATTTTCATATTTTTACATTTCAGTTATTTCATGTAATTTTTGAGTTGTGTTGTAATTTTAGTTCAGGGCCGTACAGTACCTACTACCGTGAAAAAAGATCATGGATCCATCATGGTTCCAGTGAGATAGTGACACGGAGCGACGACGATACGACCTAGCACCATTCTTTTTCTCAACGGAATCATGATGGATCCATGATCTTTTTTCACGTCATAGTATGGCCCCTGTGCGAACGACTGGCGAAACACTCACAAAAAAAAATCATCATCATCTCTGTTTCCTGTCAATGTATCGACTAGCGTTCGCATTGTCCACGCATCGTCAGTTCGTCACACAGCTTGTTGATGCAAAATATGTTTGACGTTTCGTATTATTACTATACCAGATATACTATTATTATACCAGAGTGATCATACTGTTAATTTGGGCAAATAGTACACGATCAATCAACACGGTCCAGGGATATTTTTAAAAAAGCGAATTACTATCAATGTGTTAATTATTTATATGACATGTATATATTTAAAAAATACGTTATTTAATATTCTACCATTTTTTTAATAATGGTTAAAGTACTTAGATTAAAATTTCAGGATTTTATGGAAAAAAAATGAAGCATAGACGGAAACCGTATATGAATTAACTTTTAATTTGTGAGTAAAAACTGAAAAAAATAGAAAAATCATTTAATTTGTGTTTATAAACTTGAAGTTAGTAGTCTGACGACATTTTCCTCATTTCTCCGCATCACATGCCCATACCATGATAACCAATTTTCACACACACCAACACCGATATCGGCACGACATCTACCGGCACACAGTGGAACGAGTGTATGGGACAGGTTGGACCATGTGTCTTAGCCAAAGAAAGGTCTTTGGTCTTAGCAGAAAATGTATCTTTTGCTATGCGCAATACGATAGTAAAGCCCACAACTTGAAACGAGGCCGCAATCAAGCGGCAGAGAGCTCGATACAGTCATTTTCGTAGTAAAATTTCACATTTTCTCAATAAGGTACTTAGATTAAAATTTCAGGATTTTATGGAAAAAAAATGAAGCATAGACGGAAACCGTATATGAATTAACTTTTAATTTGTGAGTAAAAACTGAAAAAAATAGAAAAATCATTTAATTTGTGTTTATAAACTTGAAGTTAGTAGTCTGAGAAAGCGCCCATGATGTTCATAACACATCGGCAACGATTCGGCATGCTCAGAACAAGGTTGTCAATGTCTTGCTGCAGAATATTGTCACATGTCCTTCTGAGGTGCGCAAAAAGTTGATCTTCTGTAGCCAGATTTTCAGGAACTTCCTTCAGAGCTCTTCTTTGCAGCATATCCCACGCATGCTCAATGGAATTTAGATCTGGCGATTGAGCAGGTCAGTCTAAGGCCCTAACATTGTGTGTATGTAACCAAGCTGCTACCGTTCTCGCCGTGTGTGCCCGGGCATTGTCGTACATGAGCAGGAAATCTTGCCCCATTTGTGTTCTGTGGGGCAAGATTACGGGCCCCAGCACCTGTTGGATGTATCGTTCTGCCGTCATATTGCCCCGCACCCAAACGAGATCCGTCCGTCCTCCAAGATGAATTCCTGCCCAAACCATAATTGTTCCTCCTTGGTATGGGTGAATTTCCTGAGGGTTCTGGAGACGGCTCCATCGTCCAGGAACTCGCCAAACACGCGTCCTTCGTGAATCTGGATGGAAGCCGAACCTGGATTCATCCGTGAACAGCACATTGGACCATTGCTCACGGCCCCAGTCCACGTGGTTCCGAACCCATTCGAATCGTCGTCCACAATTGCCTCTCCGTAAAGGTGGGACCCGGAGTGGTCTACGAGAGCGTAGATTGCTTTCATGCAGTCGCCTTCTTACAGTTTGGTCACTCACAAGCACTTGGTATTCCACTCGCAGCCTTTGGACTAATTGAGTCGCCGTTGCATTTGGTTGAGCTCGCGCAATTATTTGCAAAAATCGGTCTTGTCTGGGGGTAGTGATGCGACTTGGCCTCCGGTACCTCTCCGCTACTTCACCTGTGGCACGATAGCGTGTGCACAATCTTGAAATTACATTTTGGTGGGTCCCTATGGCCTCAGCAACATTACGCTGAACAGACCCAGCTTCCAGCATTCCCACAGCTCGTAACATCTCCGCCCTCGTCAAATGTCGGCGTTGCATGGCTACAATACCTCAATTTTAACTTTATCTTTCATTTAAAAATGAAAAAAACTGTAACTAAACGTAATCCGTATTGTTTTCTAAATTTCGCACAAATGAAAATTCCCTCTCCTACACATCAAGACATTTTTATGCCACCGAAACAAAAGAATTTTCAAAATTTTGAATTTGGAATTAGTCTGAGATAAATTACAAACAAATCGGTGTATAAAAGATTCATTGGAATCTTTTATACACCGATTTGCCAGTACTTTTCGAGTTATTTAATTGAGTATGAAATATCCCTAGACCGTGTTGATGTGTGTATATTAGTGGGTAATAATAAATATAAATTAAAGTGATGAGGACGATTTATTATTATATTATAATACGATATTATTATATTACGCATATACCAGCTATATAGGCTGGGTCACCTCGTCTAGTCTGGCCCCTTGATTTGGCTTTTTTATTGAATTCGCTATTTAATTGTGTTTTCAAAGATGTAATTTTCCTTTCCATCGGTTTATCACTATCCATGCCCTTTTACTCAGCTTATAGTAATAAGGAATATTGACGCTTTAGTCTGCTTCTATAGTCCACACATTTTGTAATCCATTATCATAGAATAACTTGTTGCCAGAGCTCTATAGACTTTATTTTATCGTATCTGTCACTCCATGTTTCGATGTTTCATCAGTGATGTTTTCCGACAATAAACAATAAATATCAAGAAATAGACAACTTGCGAGACATCATCTGACATAAACAAAAAACAGTGTGAACGCAAATGTTTCTCTTTAGAAAACATGTCTATTGTATAAGTTTTTAAACAGTACGAACGCAGCCAAAAACAAACCTTGTTATCTGGCATAACTGCGCGTTTGCACAGGCGAAACTTTACAAAAAAAAAAATATATATCTCTATTTCTGTGAATATAACTGACAGAGATATCAACATCTTTTTAACTGAATGTTTCACCAGTGTAAACGCGCAGTAAGACTTGCTCATGTTTCGTGCAGCTAGACCGCAAATTCAAAATTCTGAAACAAATCTCTGTTTCATATGATCGAGCACTGGCGAAACATCGCATAAAAACATATTGATATCTCTATTTCTGCCTATGTATCAGACAAATATATCGACATGTTTTTAACTGAATGTTTCGCCAGTACAAACGCACCGTGACAAGTATCGAAAAATCTACATGTTGAATGTTTTCTAACGCAAACGCATAGATCTATGAGAACATCATGTAATTAGTAAGTGCTATTTAGTAATCATTTTAAATAGACTAGATAGTATTTACTAATTCCATGCTGTAAACAAAGAAACAAAGAAAACTCACTCTACAAAACGTCAAATTAGTTCCGAGTAGATGGCGTTATAATCATGAGACTTGTGACTTCCAATCCGTGTACATGGTGTGCATCCACCAAAGAGTATAATAATAATTGGCATCCACACTGCAGGCCTAGCGCGGTGGCGACGACGGGAGCGAAAAATTTAACATATGAAACCGCCGTTTGCGTCCATAGTGTAGTGGCTTGCTACATATTACTAATCTGTGGTGTAGTGACTAAGGCGGGCGCCTAGCGCGACGGGCTCGAGCGAGATAGCGCGCGTAGTTTTCAACATGTTTTCAAACGTTCCTGTGCGAAGCCAAAAGAAAAAAAAAAATGCGCGGGTGCCAGGGGTATCAAATCAGTTCAGTCTTTTTTTTTTTTTTTTTTTTCTTTTGGCTTCGCATGGTTTGTGCATTTAGCCAATGTCACGTTTAGTTCATAGGTCAAGGTAGGGAAACGAAAATATTATAATGATTTTTAAACGGGATTTAGGATAGGATGAATATATAGGATCAGTATAATAAAGGAGATAAAATAATGATAATGATCAAATTACAACGACGAAAATTTACAACTTAATATTATTTAAAATAATGAATGAGACTATACATTTATATACAGGGAAGCTATTTGTACAAAGTAAAGAAATTATTGAGGTAGGAAAAGGAGTACTGAGGGACAAGAGGTTACCAAGAAAAGAAGAACGGTCATATAAAGGACAGGAGAAAAAAATGTGGTTTAGGTCGCCTACGTCTGTGCCACACAAGCACATGGGGTCGTCGATGATATGAAGTTTGGCAAGATGGGCTGGAGGACAAACATGACCCAGTCTCATCCGTATTAATACAGAGGTCTCCATCTTGCCAAACTTTGCCCTGCCAAACCACGGTTTTTCCGGAACATCGGGTTGAATTAATGAAAAATAACGACCCTTTGACTTGCTTCCGATATCCCAAGCTACCTTCCAGGTGTCCCAAAGAAAAGTCTTTGGTAGGACCATAAGATCAGTGCTGAAATTTGTATAAGGAGCTAAGTCCCCACACTGCACCGCATCACCGGCGAGTGTATTAGCCACTTCATTGCCATGGATTCCAGCATGAGCCGGAATCCAAGCAAATTCCAAAGTATTACCTTCAGAGATGGTTCTGAACGCAAATTCTCTTATTAAATAAATGATTGGCAACTGCGATTTGTGTTCGAAAGGGGATTTGTTGATGGCTAGAAGAGCACTTTGGGAATCTGTAAAAATTATAGTTTTTTTGAGCTTAAAAACACGAGTATATTCGATGGCTTTTAAAATACCGAAACATTCCCCCGTAAAAACCGAAGTCTCCGGAGGCAGTTTTATTTTTTGTACGATGTTGTATTGAGAATGGTAAGTACCTATCCCAACACAACCCATCGGAGAACGCTTGGCAGCATCCGTAAATATATGGTGATATTCTAAGTGATCAGCAAGGAAATTGTTAAAACTTTTAGGACAATCGGGATCTAATTTATTACGTACACACTTAAATTTAACCCGTCGCGCGCTAATTAGCAGACACAATTGAAATTCTATTGTTATCTGTACACATGGTGTGCAATCGACATTTTAAGAGTTAATGATGGGGCTGAATTGTAAACTCTCATACCTACAGTTAAATATGGGAAGTTTATTGGAACGGTGAATAGGAGAAGAAAGTGAAAGGAATTTTTTATAGCTTATAACTAAACAAGGCGCACGTTTATGGGACCAGTAATCTGAAGATTCAATCTGCAACACTAAAGAGTCTAGTTTAGGAATGAGAGGATGAGTTGAGAACTGAAGAATCCGGAACAAATATTTGTCTGATAAGAATTGTCTTCTAAGATGTAAAGGAGCTTCCCCACATTCAACTTGGAGAGCATTAATAGGACTAGACTTCATGGCACCCGAAATAATGCGTAATGCTTTAGACTGAATACGATCCAATTTTTTAAAAGCCATGATACTACCAGGTTCTAAAACGAACAATCCATAATCCAGAGTGCTTCTGATAATTGCGTTGTAAATAAGTTTCAACGAAAACGGATGTGCACCCCACCACACACCAGAGAGGCATCTAAGCATGTTTAGGTGATTTTCACATTTGTTGACAATATAATCACAATGAGGAACACTACTTAATTTACAATCAAGTATTATACCTAGATATCTGAATTTATCTATAACTGGAATAGGTATATCCTTATAAAAGAGGTATACTAAGGGAATATTTCTCTTCCGGGTGAATAAAACAGCCGCGCTTTTAGACGTGGATAAATCCAAGTCGCTCGGCGTAAGAGTCTGCAAACATTTTTTTTTTTGTAAAATGGCGGTACTTAAAGGTATTTATAAATTCGATTCAATCTAAACCAGATATTTGGCACAGTAAACATCCACACCACAGTAATCGCACAATAACAAGAAAATTATGGAGCAAAACATGGAGCAAAATAAATTAAAGTTTGAATCTTCTCTGGTGATTTGACGTGATATTTTACTCAGGATATAGTCAAATATTGACACGGGCTATCTAAAAATACCAAATCCTCGTCCATGGTTTGCAACATCTGAAATACGTCATAAACGCTACAACAGCTCGCTCGTCACTGTGTGTGGCCATCGCACGCCCCCGCCGCGCCGCACTATGGGCTGTAAATCGAGCTTCATAGGCATTTAAATTCTTTTCGCTTCTTTTTTTTTTTTTTTTTTGCTTGTTATAAGCTTCTAATACCTTCAGCGGGCATGAATATAAACAAGGAATATAATTTCAAAAGTAAACTAAATTATATTTAAAAAAAAAAAAAAATTTTGTATGGAGCCAAAGTAATAAATCCAAATATCTTCAAAATCGCAGCTTTAACTGATATATCCTTACAGAAGGCTGTTCTACACATTATTTGACATTTTTGGTTTATTATAAATAACGATGAAATTTGCGGTTTTTTTTATAAAAAATATATACTTAGCTTTATATTGTTAAGTTTTATTTAATCGTTAAAACGAGTACTTTTCCGTTACACTACTCTAACCCATACATTTTGTTAATCATAAAATAAGTAAGGTCTAGCGGCTCTGGGATCTTGGACACAAGCGAAGCGTAAAGAAGCTTGTTTAGCATTTGTATGAATAATTTTATTTACCATCTAGGTATATACAGCGTGTATCAGGAAGGTGTAGTCATATTAAGAGGGTACCGACCGCGCATTAGCGCCCTCATCGCTTGTTTGGTTATTTCTTTTATTTTAGAATAAAAATGCAGAAAATAAGCCGGAATAATTGTGCTCCACAAGACTATGCATTTAAGTTTTATTATAATCGTTAAAACGGAAAATAGTGGCCACTGTTTTCCGTCACATACCATCAAACTGAACGACTTTCTTTCTTCAAGGGACCAACATCTTTATCGCGAAACATTTATCAGCTGTTTACTCAACCCAAATGATCAAATGATAATTTTTTCTTGATTACGATGTTGATCCCGTCCCATGGAGAAAGTTGTTCAGTTTGATGCTCTGTACCCACTCTTCAATATACCACACCTGCCGGAGAGCATGTAGGAATGCTCTATAATGATATGATTTCTGCACACTACATATTACGTAACAAGCTATCAACTAGATTCAAGCTATGTCAATAGATTTATGAGTAGGTAGGTATCTTATTATTAGGTAGGTAATCACACTAATATTATAAAGGCGAAAGTTTGGGTGTGTGTGTTATGTTTGTTAGGTACTTCTTCACGCTCAAACGGCTGGACCGATTTGGATGAAATTTGGTTAGTACCTACCTAGATAGCGTATACCCTGGATTAACACATAGGCTACTTTTTATCCCCGTCTACGCGGGTGGCACCGCAGGGCGCAGCTAGTTATTTATAAATTCGTATTCAACCCAAATTATTGAATAGTGAGTAAAAAACCATTTAGGTAAATACCTATTCGACTCGACGAGGCCAGGATATAAAATATACAAGTTGTAACTTAAATAACGCGCTACCTCCTAAGTGGTCATTTTACTAATCATTATGAGCAACTTTTACTACTTTTACTATGGGGACAAACCAGCACCCTAATTGCGTAACACATTATCAATCGGAGTTGGTTTCATTTTGAAACAAATTGCTAATACATAGCTTCATATGTTCGAAAAATTTGTCTGCTCGACAACGTAAATAACGCAAAGAATATGGTAGAACTGTCAAAATGAAACCAACTCCGATTGATAATGTGTTACGCAATTAGGGTGCTGAAATCGCGGGAAAACAGCTGTTCCCTATTTTAAAGTTTATGTTCACTTAGCTCGTGAAAATGTAGGGAACAGCTGATTTTTTTTCGCGATTTCAGTGTTGGTCCCTTATTAAAAGCTTTTCTTAATGATGAGTAGGAATGAATGACCCCATAGGAGGTTGTGCGTTATTTAAGTTAAGTACATGTATGTTCCGCCTTCCGCGATTATCAGTAAGTACCTAAGTAGGTAGGTAGGTACCTAGTTTAGGAGATAGATTTTTTTCTCTATTGGACTTTTGTGGATGTTTTTTTTTGTGATAATTCATCATCATAATGTCAAGTACCACACCTTTCACAATTTAATGAAATACTTAAGTAGGTACAATATTTTACTCAATACGTATTACACACAATAAACGTCGGCCTGTACTTCTGTGGCTGGCGGCGGCGGGCGGCGCTGTCGTAGAAGATGGGCCAGGTATGGTTGTGCACGGCGCCTCAGAGCGGGCAGAGATCCTCTCGGCATTCTGAAAATTATAGATAATTATATTGATTTTATTTTATAACTGTGCTACACTTGATTAAGTATGATTTTAAGCAAAACAAGCCAGAAAAAAACCGGCCAAGTGCGTGTCGGGCCACGCGCAGTAATAGGGTTCCGTAGTGCACGCCGCAGCCGCACCGCCCCCCGTCGTTATTCGAGCGTAAATATTATTCACTAGCTGTGCCCGCGACTTCGTCCGCGTGCATGTTGGAAAACAATGTGTCGCTTAGATAAGGTGTAGGTATCCTATAAAACTCCTCCAATGAAAATGAAGAATCTTCCGATCTTGCCTGGTGGGAAGTAGTGCTTCCCACAACGGTAAGCTCATCCTGCACGGCGTATTTTAATTGGAAAGATACCTTGTTTGTGAAATCTCGTTATAATATTTACAATCAAATCAAAGGTGTAGTAAATTAATGGATATAACCACTGAGATAAAGTACTCGCTAGTAATAATAGTTCTATGGATAAAACGAGTATTACAGCTGTTAAAAGTATTAAACCAAATACAAGGAACAACTGCAAAACATTGGAGATAATCCCATGATAATAAAAATGAAATATACCTTAAAAATATTTGGTTATTTTTTCGCCAACGTATGGCACTTGTATTAAGCCGTCCTATTGTTTAACTGTATTCCCAGACATTCCCACTAAATAACAATGGGACTTAGATAATGCACTTATTTTTATTGCAGTTGCAAAGCACTGATAACATTGTATGAACTGCGCCAAGTATTGGTTCAAATATTACTGTAATTGTGCTATTTCAATACCGTATTCAGGGAGCCCTGAGATAAAAGGTAAACAAACCGTAAAGGTCCGTTCAACCGATTTTGACTTCTATTGCGTTGGTGGCATGACAAATGGCAGCTGCAGTAAACAGTTGGTATTCTAGCCACTTTTTTGCCTTTTATTCCATCCATAAGACTACGGAATAGAAGTCTAATTCGATTGAACGGACTGTAAAAAAGGTTTGTTTCAAAAATGTGTCAATGGAATATAGTGCGTTCGCTGCTCGTTCGTGTGCTCCTAAATAAAAAAAAAATCGTCTCACAACACAAACAAATGAGCATAGCACACTTCTAGTGTGTGTCTTCATATACTAATACGAACACAACTAAAATACGCTTCGTGCATCCTATTGGTCAAAGCGCATGCATTGTGCGATCGAGTCGTGTCGTGAGCCGTGCTATGCGATTATCGCCATTGAGGTGATCATGCGGAACTTTGGCCCATAGTACCTAGTACCCTAAAAAAATCTTTATTTTATTTAGATTTTATATTACCACTTTGTCGGCGTGATGAATATGTAGGTATATCCATGCCAAATTATAGCTTTTTTTTTTGTACTAAGAGTCTCTGAGCTAAGCTGCGGACGGACAGACATAGCGAAACTATAAGGGTCTCTTGTTAACTACGGAACCCTAAAAATCTGATTTAAGAATGCCAACATGATGCCAACTCATTACGTGTTGTGTTATGAAAAAAATCCTGCTATTAGTTATCATTTCCGAGAATTAAGTTTGAATTCGGGTGAACTAAATACTTAGCTTAGGTAGGTACCTACTATCCAAAAAAGTTCAATATGAGCAGTAGTCACAAAAAAAACTTCAAAACTCAATATTAAAATTACCTGTGCATTTTTCTTAATGCGTGCCCGAAGTTTTTGCTCCGCACGCACGTATCGCACCAACAATTCTAAATCCCCTGGAGTACCGTACAGCTTTGTGCTTAACAACTGGACCAGGTACTTTTTCTATAAATATAAATATCGATTGCAGTTAGACCTACAAGGTTGTTTTTGTTAATCGTCAACAACCTCTTAAGGGTCATTGTACTCATCATTGTGAATAACTTTTACTATGGGACCAAACTTGAAATCGCGAAAAAAAAAATCAGCTGCATCCGACATTTTGACGAGTTTGATGTAGATGTATGTATGAATGTACCAACCTAAGTACCTACTGAACAGCTGATTTTTTTTTCGCGATTTCAGGTTTGGTCCCATAGTAAAAGTTGTTCACCATGATGAGTACAATGACCCCTTAAAATGTTGTTGGTGATTTACATATAACAATAGTAATAAATAATAATAATAATAATATTCTTTATTCTTCACAACAAAGATCCAACGTGTTAGTAAACAATATTATAACTTATTACTAGTGTAAGTAGTTAAAATACAATAGAAAAAATAAAACTAAACAAAACAGAATAAATAGCGTTGTGAAAAGGACATCCCCAAATTAATGCTTAGTGATTGTCCTTCTCACAAAACTTATAATAATTGGAGAGTCGATACTCTCCGCCACAGTTTTAATAAAATTAATAATATAAAAATACATAGTGAAAACATAGAGGAGCTCGTGGCTAAGTAATAACAGCCGCAGGGGTCGATCCATCAGGTTAAGCTACGCTTGCCGGGGTTGGTCATTGGATAGGGCCATCTTTACATACCGAGACTCCTCCGTGCCTCGGAAAGCACGTTAAGCCGTTGGTCCCGGCTCACGGCTGTTATCCGTGGATCTTTGACAGTCGTTACGGGTCGTCAGAAGCCCGAAAGTCTGACAATCAGTCTTACCAAGGGGTATCGTATTACCCAGTTACTGGGTTGTGGGGGTCAGATAGGCAGTCGCTCCATGTAAATGGTATTCATCTGCATCCGGTTAGACTGGAAGCCGATCCCAACATAGTTGGGAAAAGGCTAGGCAGATTGATTGACATAGTGAAAACATGTGGTCATCAGAGGTTATTTTAGGGGCGGTGTTGCACGTGAAAAAGCAAGATAAAAATTGTGCACTAGAACAAATTCCGAGGATTTTAATAAGTAAAGTAGAAACCTAGGCATGAAATATGAATAGAAGAATCTAACAAGACATAACACAATTGAAACCACATAAAAATTATGTTGATTTGCTTCCATACAATTTATGTTCCACATGCGAAACACACACGGTTTATTTATTTGATTATTTACGTACCTTAACGTTGGATGGTAAGCTCAAAGCTTTCGCATTTTGTTGTAAAAGCCTGTATGACCATCGTGATATGTTTCTTTTGAAGATTTTTACTATATCGTTCGCACTCATGATTGCAAATCCAAGTGATTACTTAAAACATATTTTACATTCACCCCCTAAACAAAAAATAATCACATTTCGAAATTTTGTTAAAACTACCTTCAATAATCGTCATTGAGAAAAGTATCGAAAGCATGGAATTAGTATATACCACTAATTTTTAATTAGTACAAATATTTAAAGGGCTTATTAGAAAAGGTCTTGTTATGATGTATGTAAAGTCTCAATAAATAATATTCATAAACAGCAAAGTTATTAGCGTTTTTTTGTATCCCAAAATGTCACTCAGTTTATGGAAATATTGTACAGGCTACATGGTAGTATTCATTATTATGGAAATGCTTTGCGCGTAGTATTTTCAGTAGCAATTGTTATGAATGATTAATTCAATAATGAATTATTATGACAAATTTTCGTGGACAGTTTTGGGATTTCATTTTTTTTTTCAAATATGATCAGTAAACGGGTACGGATAGAGCCCCATTTTCTTTTGTACTAATTAAAAAATAGTAGTGTATACTATGAAAGCTACAAGCACCGAAAAGTTGATTTTGAAAAATAAAACTGAAGTGTAGTGTGTCCTTTCCTAATAAGGTGACCACACATTGACTTGAAAATTAGGCACGATGGAAGAGTTAGGAGTATCATAAGGGTGTAAGAAGTGGAAATAAAAATACAAATATAATTTTCCTTTTCAATAGGTCCCTGTATTCACCTGCAACCCTTAATCTTACATTTTTCTGAATTAACACTGAAAAACACGCTGAAACTGCATCTTTTATATGTACATCTTACCCCGTCAAATATTGATGGGTATAGACGGAAAATTGAAATAGATCCTAAAATACAATAAATTGCCATATTTAGATGTAACAACACAACTAAGAATTAAAAATAATCGTAGATATTCTAATAAACTCCTCGTTCCCACCTTAGACCAGGGGCCTGACAGCTCTAGTTCACGCCGTTCACGTTTCCGCCATTTGTCGCTACTTTCGCATTTAAAAATTATGTTATCTGTGGTATTTTTGTCGCCATGTTTTCTTGTTTTGGCTTTCAGTATATTCTACCGAACTCTGTGTTTTGACGGATTATTTGATATATTTTTGCTGTTAACTTACAGATTATTAGTAGCAATACTATTTAATTAATTTTGTAGCATTGTCTGTGTACCAATCATTTTCTCATGGGGCTGCGGAAGTGTTTTGTTGGTGGTTGCACTTCAACAAGTGAAACCCGCCGGTTATTTCTAATCCCCAAGAACGATAATTTAAGGGCTTTGTGGTTGTCATTCTTAGTGCCTTCTAATCCCATTCTCACTGGACTTAATAAAAGCCAACTGATCAACAAGAGAGTATGTTCTAAACATTTCGACAAACAACAATTTGACGAAGAGGGGCAGCGACTTCGCTATTCTTATCCCTGTTTGTTTTCTGATAAGGAAATAGCTCTTGGTGAACCTCGGAAGTCCAGCGGGTAAGTGATTTTCAAATTTTGCTCATAAGTTATTATTAATTTGGTAGTAGTAGTTGTTACTCTGTCCCTAAAATGACCCACCGACCGAGGGTTGTCTTAATTGCGCATGGCGGTTTCTTTAAATTTTATTGATCTGTGAATAGCCACTACCATGGCCAACCTTCGAGTGTGGTGATCTTTCCACTATCACCTAGATTGCAGTTTGCTACTAATTACCCCATGTCATCCACCGTCCTATTTGCATAATCCCTAAGTTGCCTATTACAACACCATATTCTTTACATCACTACACATACATACTTATAACATAAATTCAGGTCTAACATGGTGAAAATGTTAATTAATTATATACATGTACAATGCTCTGTGCCTATTTATTTATGAATTATATACAATAATAAATGTACCTATTCTATTTTCAGGTCAAGATCCTCTGTCCACTATGGAAACAACAGCAGAGTTCGTCGACACCTTGTTCGACAGTGTAAATGGATAGCCTGGAGATGGTCAAAGGGGAAAGCTGAGAAAAGCCGTAAAGTACAATTCGGCTCATGCAAACTTTTGAAGCTCTGCAATAAAACAATTGAAAATTATAAAATTTATAGGCTACAATAGCAAAGTTACTGTAAAAAGTGGACAATCACGTTACATTAGAGTTCCGTGCCTGGAAGGTAGGATTACAAGCCTGGAAAGTTACCAAGACCCATTAGAAAATTTATTTGGGCGGTTGAAGGCTCTAAATTACACACAATCGCACCGGAAATAAACGCGCTTCGTTTTTATAAATGTAATCTACATTTACATCTGTGACACAATGCCATATTTAAATACATTTTTAGCTTAGTAAGTTTTTTATTTATTTATTTATTTATTTAAGTTTTTAACATAGGTACATAACAACTTTCGATTTAAATCAAATTTTACTGCACAATAAGGAATTGTTTACGTATAATCGTACAAAACAGAAAATAGACGGAATTTTTTTGGATTTTTTTTTTAACAAAAAATTTGAAGTAGTCATGTTTTGGTTTTAGTACAGGAGTAGACAATATTATATAAAGAAAGTCCAAATGATATAACCATATTAGGTGCATTTGGTTTTATAGGAATTTTAAAAACACAAATTTATCGATGTATCCCCTTAAGTTGTCCGAGTTGCAACTTTCTGAAGCCGACCGCGCGGCTTTGGTGTGTATAGGTGCCAGTTGCGCTTTCTGTCCATAGACGCGTGTCTATTGTGTGTTCAACTCAATCTGTAAACGGGCCAGTCCCGCGTGCTTTGGCAAATCCACATGACAAACGCCCTTACTTTCAAACGGCTTATTTTTACGTTTAATAAATTCTAATAATGCTACCATATTAATTTCTTGCAGAACTATCTACAACTGTGGAGGTATCTGACAACTCGAATCGATGTCAAGAAGTATTCACCTCTCCACCGAGACCATACACTCCACTAGCACCACTTATCATAGAGGAAGTACCCAAAACTAACAAACAAGACGAGCCAGAAGAATATTACGATAAACTAGCTGAAAAAATTAGAAGGTTACACCAAAAATTTTTAATTGAATATCGAAACGTCAGTAGTAGTTATGGTTCAAATTACATTGATAGTTTGGTTAATGTTGATATTAATAGTACAGCATCAACCGAAGACGAATCAGAATCAGACAGTGAAAATATTAATGGAGATGGAATAAGAAATGAAGCTTCTGATAACTTGATATCAAGTAAAAATAAAGAATCTAGACAGCCAGCGGATGAACAAAATTATGAGACCAAAGGCTCAGACCGTGAAAATGTTGATGAACATGAAATAATTGAAGAAACAATTCAAACTGTAGAACCTGATATAGTAAGAATAGATGATCCCGTATTAAGTGGAGAAGAATCCCATCATTCTTCAATCGATGATCATGGAATGACTGAAAGTGATATATCTAATGAGTCAGAGGATGAGCAAGAAGGCTCAATCAAAAGTGTCATAGTACCAACGAGGTTCAAGAGAGTGGTGGCCAGCCGCAGTGGTACTGTTGATGGTAGAATTGAAGTTTTTGCAATATTGGAAGAAATTGCAGGTTTGTAATTTCTCTTTGATGTTGTAGAATAGTGATGCTTGGGTCATAAAAAAGAAATTCTATTTAGTACGTCAGTCAGATAATAAAAAAATATTTGACACGTATTTTTTGCTTTACCATTTTAGTAAAAAACTACTTGGATAAAAGTTGGGGAGTGTGGCTCGCTACGTCGCAACCATAACAATCTACAATCTACTAATCTATCTAATCATTCTATCTAATCTAGCAAGGAGTGACGTCATGCCACATTTTAACTCAATGTATCGCCGTAATATTTTGATTACCTACGTAAAATAAAAACTTTTTACAAAAAATACAACAGACTTCCAAAAACAACACTAAAAAGTGAAAAATAACTTTAATTTCGGAAGTCAGTGTCTGGTTAAATGTGTTTTCGCTTTTTGCCACCGACTTTGTCACTTTGTAGTGTTGTTTTTGGAAGTCGGTTGTATTTTTTGTAAAAAGTTTTTATTTTTCACTTTTTAGTTGTGGTACCTGCTACCCCACACAAATTCTAATACCATTACCTGCAAAAGCAACTAGTACATCATCCATATCAATATCAAAAGTGGGGAAAAAGTACGTATTATTGAAGCTAACTCAAAAACTACCTACCCAAGCAAAATTAATAATTTGTTTATGGGACCAACTTTGAGTTATACCCTTTCGAATAAAACAATTTTTTTTCAAATTGGACGACTCTGTAAAAAGTTATGCATGGTCATACATAAAAAAAAACATACGTGTCGAATTGAGAACCTCCTCCTTTTTCTTCGTCGGTTAAAAAGAAAAAATACGTGTCCAATATTTTTTAATAATCTATCATTAAGAAAAGCTTTTAATAAGGGACCAACACTGAAATCGCGAAAAAAAATCAGCTGTTCCCTACATTTTCACGAGCTAAGTGAACATAAACTTTAAAATAGGGAACAGCTGTTTTCCCGCGATTTCAGCACCCTAATTGCGTAACACATTATCAATCGGAGTTGGTTTCATTTTGACAGTTCTACCATATTCTTTGCGTTATTTACGTTGTCGAGCAGACAAATTTTTCGAACATATGAGGCAATGGATTAGCAATTTGTTTAAAAATGAAACCAACTCCGATAGATAATGTGTTACGCTATTAGGGTGCTGATCTCCCAAACCATTTACTGGGTAGCACGATACCCCTTGGTAAGACTGGTTGTCAGAATTTTTCGACTTTCAATTAAAGTGTCTTGATATTCCAGTTATTTAGGTTTCGTATCAAAAAGAATAAAAGCGGCCAAGTGCGTGTCGGGCCACGCGCAGTAATAGGGTTCCGTAGTTGCACAATAATGCGGACTAAGAAAAGGGCTTTTTGTTGTTTCATGAATATTTGACTATTACCTACTCGTAAACTTGAAAAGCCCACTTAGCTGTGATAGTTTTCCTTATAACTTCGTTAATACTACTACCGTGAATTTTGTCACCCATCCAAAACTAACCGTATAGCTGGTAGGGGGGGGGGGGGGGACACTTGACTAACAAAAATTAGCGCTTTAAAGCTTAATATTTCAGAAACGGATCATTAAATCAAAAAACTGTTTTCACAAGCCCGCAATATTTTTGGAAGACCCATCCAACACCACCCCACACGGGGTACACATCCCGACTTTACGTGTACAGAAGGTACCCTAAAAAAATGTTTTCAATACACTTCCTCGATAACTGGTTCATATCGCACTACGATCGATTAGGTTCACAATGCAATATATTTCACACGCGTGCGATTTTTCATTTTCCAACACGTGTGCGGGATTACAAATTGCCACAGATAACTTATATCTATACTTACTTAGTCCAAGTTGGTTCAATGCCTCTATTCCATCTCTATTCACACCGTCTCTATTCGGAGGTGAATGTTTTTTTTAATCTCGGCAAAGAGTTATGCGTCTTTACGACGTTAATATTTTTTGAATATTTAAATAATGTTTATGTTTATGTTTTTTTTGTTTTGTTTAAAAACCATGATTATTACAATAAAAAAAACGTTTATGAACAAATTAACATTTGTTTGTGTTTTAAACTCAAAAATATTTGAATTTTCTATTTTTTATAGGCTGTTTATCGGCTTTATACCTTTGCTTCTCCTTCAACCTGGCGAAAGTAAAGCGCGGATAAAAAAGAAAATTTAAATCATAGTTTCCTAATAATTCAGGACAAAAATATTTTTCATTATTTTATTTTATTTCTTAAAAGTGTATTGAATAACGTCGTTTGATACAAGTGGAGAATTTTTTTATTGCAATTGAGGCGGAATTAACACCCGAGCCGTAGGCGAGGTTGTTTTTGAGCCGAGAACTGCAATCTGTATCAAAATGTACTAGTACCGTTTTGAAGGTTTGGCTATTTTTATTAGAACCATTATTGTTTCTACTCTTGAAATAGGAATAGGTTTGGTCAGGTTTGGCTATTAGATCTTGATTTGTATTCTAAATTAATTAAATATGAAAATAAGTCGGATATACCTTATTCCGATGTAAAAATCCTTCTTCCGATGTATTTGGTTCCTTATTCCGAGTGTACAATATGTTAAGGAAAATGGTAGAAAGAATAATTCATGGTGTTCAAAAAATCAACTCTATATATTCATTTAGGGATTATCCGTTCGCAAATCTCAGTCTAAGAAGACTTAACATCATCATTTTATTAGAACATTAAAACTTCACCTAAGAAGGTGAAGTTTTAATGTTCTAATAAAATGATGTCACAATACTCGATTAAGGTAATAAAATGCGTGTTATATTAGTCATATAAAATTTATTATATTCAATACTCAATATATTTATTTGCATTCCACAATGTTAACGTAGGTGGTAGGTACATTATAAAATATACATAATTTTAGATCATTGTGGACCCTATCGGGCACAGCAAGATAAAATAAAGGAAGAGGGCTATTATTATATTATTATTTGACAAAAGTACCTAAAATATAAATGTTTTTCTACTACTCACTTCAACTTTGATTTTATTGATTACTAACTTTTGCCCGCGGCTTCGCCCGCGTGGATGTCGGAAAATATCCCACGGGAAAAATCCTTCCTTATTCCTTGTCTACATTCTAAAGGGAACCTCTGTGCAAAATTTCAGCTTTATAGGTCGAAGGGTTAGGGCTGGGCGTTGATGAGTCAGTCAGTCACTCAGGACTTTTCTTTTTATATATATTGAGATAGCTTTTGCCTGCGACTTCGTCCGCATGAAATTTCTTGATTTTCTTGTTCCCCTGAGCCACCCCGTCGCATCGCATTGCCTGCCCGCGCTATTACGTCGTTTTCGCTTAGCGTTCTTTCTGATTTTTTTCTTTTTGCTCGGCACGTAAGTCTTAGAGTGATGCTAAATCATAGCCTTCCTTAAGAATTGTGCTATCAAAAATAATTATTAAAGTCCGACTGGTGGTTCCAGAGTTTAGCAAGTTCAAACAAACAAAAACAAGTGTGTTTGTCAGCTCCGATGCACAACTGTAGTTTACTCCTGTTTTATGCACCGTTCCGAGTTTACGACTTTCTATTTTTTGGTCATTTCTGTGGGGCTGGGTTTCTTCAATGAATCAGTGCTATACAAAAGGCAGCTTAAAGGCACATGTCCCCCCCTTTAACCCCCCTCTCACCCGTCCTCCTCTGCTTCTAACCCAACTCCCACCCCTCTCACCCTCTCCTATCATCCCCTCTCACCCCCTCACCCTCCCCATTCTCCTCTCCCTCTCACCACATCCCTTTCCCGCTAACCTCCCCCTCTCACACCCCGTTTACCGCTTTCCCCTCCCCTTAAACCTCACCAACTCCTCCCCGCCCTTCCGCATCCTCTCCCCCTCACCACACCCTCCACTTACCCCTTTCCCTCCTCACCATCTCTTCCCCTTCCCTATTTCCCTCCTCACCACCCCCCTCCCTTCCCCCCTCCCCTTTTACCCTTCCCTCTGGGGGAAAAACTATTAATGTCAAACTTTATTACTTGCTTAGGCAAGTATTTGTGCCAAGTTTCAAGTTAATTAACCAAATTAATAAGATTTTTTATGTAAACTATACTCCCTGTTCTCACTCCCACAGGAGTGGAATTTTACAAAATCGTTTGGGATATTTCCGTAACTTGACCGAAAGATTATTTACACCAATTTTCGAGTTAATCAAGCCCCGCATTAAAACCTGCCCTGTAAAACTGACTACCCCTTTTCACCCCCCTTAGGGGTAGATTTTCGAAAAACCCTGATACTTTGGTCTCAAGTATAATACCGAGTTTCGAGTTTATCGGACCGCGCGTAAAAAAATCCTCCATACAAACTTTAACACCCCCCAATTCCCCTTTAGGGCGTAGTTTAGAAAAACAAAAAATGTCAAAATTCATAATTTATTTAGATAAATATTCGTGCCAAGTTTCAAGTTTAATAAAAAAAAAAATTGTTTATTGTCATAAATCAGCAAATAGTTACAAATTTGTATTCGAAGTCTCCTTTTAGGCAGATAATGCCTGTGTTAGAAGGCTCCGCTCTTCCATAACAATGGTATAGTTATCTAAATTAAGCGTGACGTGTCGCGTGACGTGTCGCGTGAGGTGAGGTGTGTGTTGTGATGTGAAGTGGTGTGTGTGAAGTTACAGTATTGTGTGTTGTGATATGAATGTGATGTATGTTGTGATGTGAATGTGGTGTTTGTGATTTGTTGTCATATGATAATATATTGAGGTGCATTAATAATGTGTGATATGACTGATTACTCAATCTGTTGTAACAGAGCCTCCGTTTTATCATAGGAAAGTGTTTTAATCCAGTTTACTAAGCTTGTTTTACAATTGTACCTATTTTTATTATGAACATACACGTATTTGTTTATTTTATTATATAATTGAGCTGAACGTTTGTGTAGTTGTCTGCTAGTGAATTTCAATTTAGTTCGCGGAATATCTGCGATTATATCTTTTCTTCTTTTTGAATGGGTATTATTATTATATGGTAGAGACTTATGTAAGTAGTTTTTGTTAGTAAGGTTTTAAAGTTACAAATAATTTTACCACCCCTGAAGCTGCAGGGAGTCGACGTCGAGTGGTCACCCCGGGTCAAGTACTTGGGGGTCACTATCGACCGACGGTTCTCAATGGAGTCACATGTCCGCGCGGTCGCCGCGCAAGGTAGGGTCGCCCGCAACCTCCTGCGACCGGTGCTCTCATCCCGCATTTCGGTGCGCGTCAAGTTGGGCGTGTATAAGATCTACATACGCCCAATATTGACGTACGCCGCCCCTGCGTGGTTCGCCCTCACGAGCGAGACCAGCCGCAGGCTGCTCCGCGCGCAGCAGAGTCTGGCACTGCGGACAATATTAGCCGCTCCTCGCTTCGTGAGGAACGATGTCATGCAGCGGGACCTCGGGATCGAAAGCCTGGAAGAGTTTGTGCGGCGCCTCACGAAGGGGATGTTCGCGCGTGCTGGCGCATCTGAGTGGCCTCATGTCAAACAGATTGCGCCCTGGCATACGCGCTCCCCTTACGCGAGAAGGCCTTTGCCCCGCGACCTGAGGGCCAATTCTCGTAATTAAAAACGTTCAAATTCAAGTCACAATGTCAGCCAGCGACAATCAAAATGTCAAAAATGTAGGCAAACTCTATACAATTTTGACAGATTGAGATTGAGATGAGATTGCGAACGTTGTTATAAAAATACGGGAATTGCCCCTCTGATCGCGGACGAGTGACTCCATCCCCGGACTGGACTTCCGAGTGAGTCGCTCTCAGTTACATACATCTGTTGTGTGGCGCGTGCTAGGATAATTTAGGCGTGTCGCGTAGCAAACATCAGACATTCACCCCTGTACAGGCGTATAAAAACACACGTGAAGGCGCAGCGTGGGCGTGCGATTCGCGTAGACACTGGGCTTCACACAATACAATGCCACCCACACACCCATGACACAGTCTCCCTACCCCGTGCCAGGCTCGGCTAGCTCTGAAAGTGGGGCGGGCGGGAGCCACTCACCCTTTCTGTAGGAACGTTGAGTCCGTACCCCTGTCGCTGGTCGCCTTCTGCTGGGCCTCCCCCATGTAGGTGAGGCTTCCAGCTGGTAGGGGTTGACCGCCGGGATACGGTAAAGAAAGCGGCGCTGTCTAGCAGCGTCGTGGCGTGCCTACAGACACAGATATAGCAACCATACACAGGGACGCGCAAATTCGCGTCCCATCATCGTTTTCATGAACAGGAAAATGCACGTCAAGAAGACATAATTTCTTTTTTAACTAATGAACCAATTTTGGCAATATTCGATCCTGAATTGACAACCGAGCTGCATACGGATGCCAGTTCTATTGGTTATGGCGGAATCCTTATGCATGTATGCAAGGACGGCCGTAGAAGGGTAGTTGCTTATTTTAGCAAGTTAACTGCTAGTGCGGAATCAAAATATCACAGCTATGAGCTGAACATTTCAGGCAATATTTAATTGGTAAATCTTTTATGATAATCACAGACTGCAATGCATTAAAATGACACAACGTAAGAAGGATCTCCAACCCAGAGTTGCAAGATGGTGGATGTACATGCAAGATTTTGATTTCTCGCTAGAATACCGTAAAGGTGCACTTATGTCGCACGTAGACTACTTGAGTAGGAATCCGGTAAATATTATTAATGTTGTTCAGAAACCACAAAATTGGGCTCATGTGGCACAGGCAGGTGACGAGGAGACCCTAACGTTACTTGAAAAATTAGATAACGGTAAATTAGATAACACACGTTATGTGAAACGTAATGACCTCTTGTACTATAAGTATGACGTCACGGATGAGCAAGCGCGATTCTTATGTTATGTACCAAAGGCATTTCGATTAAGCTTATTACGCGTTTTCCATGATGAGCATGAACACATTGGTGTAGATAAAACTGCTGATCTGATCCTGCGACACTTCTGGTTCCCCGGTCTTAGACAATTTGTCGCAAAATACGTCACGCACTGCGTAGTGTGCATTTCGCATAAACAAGTTCCTCGCGCACCTTTGCAACCAATATCGTCTTGGCAAAAGGCTCCAGTGCCATTTGATACAATACACGCGGATGTACTCGGACCACTGAGAGAAAGTGATGGCTTTAGACATGTACTCATTATAGTTGACGCGTACACCAAGTACTGTTTGCTTTATGCCTTACCAAGACAAGATCGTAGCGAGTTGAAGCGCGTACTGACCCAAATAATTTCTCTGTTTGGTACTTTTAAAAGACTAGTGTGCGATAAGAGTCGTATGTTCGATAACCACGAGTTTATTAATTGGATTTCTAATTATGGAGTCGAAGTGCATTTCATTAGGTACGAGTACACCTGAGATGCACCAGGAAAACAGACAACTCGAACGTTATTGCCGTACAGTTTTAAACATGCTAAGAGTTGAAGTCATGCTAAGAGTTGATAACGAAAATGATTGGTCAAAAATATTGTGGAAATTGCAATTAGTTTTAAACATTACTAAACATAAGACTACTCAATATTCGGCATTAAATCTTCTCATTGGCACTGATTCCACTACACCTTTCAAACTCAAACTCAAACTCAAAGCATTTATTTCAAATAAACCAATTACAGGCACTTTTGAATTGTCAATGGGTCGGTCAGTCAGAAAGATGAAGCTAGTTGCCCATTCCAAAGCGTAGTAGATCCCTATGGAGAAGAACGGGCAAGAAACTCCACGGACACTCTTTTAAATCATAATATTTTTACAAAATATTGGTTACATCGTTCAAGTTGAAAATATACATGTGAGAACAATGTAGAAAGACGTGCACGTTAAAAAGCGTCCGTAATAAAAAGATAATAACTAAAACAACTAAATTAAATATTAAAATTAAAAATAAGCCATGGCAGCTAAGAGACGACCAGTCCCAACTGACGGCGCCCGTTCACGAACATGACGCATGGATCAGCACCATTTAGCTCAACCATTTTGAAGGGAACTTAATGATCCAACACACACGCCACCATCAGCGAGACATTTGAGTGAGCATGACATACTCTCAACCGCCAGGGCACACTCAAGTCAGTGAAAGACGTACCCAGTAAAAGGTAGCTTAATAGTAGCTACATAGTGCTCACACGTGCTTTATAAACGCTTTGATTAAAGATATAACTTGCGAAGGTTCAAATCCAAATCGCGATGCAATTCGCGAGATAAGACGGCATCGGCAGCGCGCAGAAGGACTTATTCGAGAAAATAAGGAGAAACAAGACGCTTATGTTAATAAAAAACTTTTTTACAAAAAACTACAACCGACTTCCAAAAACAACACTACAAAGTCTATTTGCTACTAGTCTCTGTAAATCCAACGCTGGCTCGCGTTCACCACTTCACCGTTTGGTTAAGACTTATAACAATGAGTTTAGTTCAATTGATATTCTTTTTCTCAATAAAAATGCATTTAGGCAACAAATCCAAGCAACCTTAAAGGATCAGCAAGGTAATGTTTAATGTTTAATAATAATATTTAACGTAATGTTTAATATTTAATAATTAATAATGATGTACGCACACAAATTTACTTTTTCTTTTTTTAAATGTAAAAATTCCATTTTGAGTTCTAGGACAATATATAACTGTGTTACTAGCTAGTTTTAAAACCTACTATAAATTGTAATCTGTGGAGAACGTAGTGGGTAGCATAATTGTTAAATGTTATATTTAAGTTATTTTGTCTATTTGTTATTGTGCTACTGTTTGTTTTCCCTAAATAAATAAATAAATAAATAAAGTGAAAAATAACTTTAATTTCGGAAGTCAGTGTCTGATTAAATGTATTTTCGTTTTTGCCACCGACTTCCGAAATTAAAGTTATTTTTCACTTTGTAGTGTTGTTTTTGGAAGTCGGTTGTAGTTTTTTGTAAAAAAGTTTTTATTTTTCACTTTTTAGTGGTTTACATGTGCTTACCCCTTCACAGCGTACTGGCGTGGTGTTATGTTATGAACTGGTGTGAACAAGATTTCAGCAATCCCAGTCCATTTGCTATCATTTATTGAGGAGTTCCGTTGCCTATCTCAGAAGTTCTTCATCAGATCTTCACCAAATTGAAATGGGACCACTCCAAGAAAGTACTCTTCGAAAAACTATCCAAATCGCTTCAAGTGTGCCTATAAAATTGGAAGGGTTCTCTCTATTTCTCCAGGATCCCATCATCAGATCCTGACTTGATGATCATGGGACCACCTGGGAAGTATACCCTTTCAAACAAAAAAAAAAAATCCAAATCGGTCCAGCCATCTTCGAGTAATCGGGGAACATACATAAAAAAAAAATAAAAAAAAAAAAAAAAAAAGGTTCCGTCGAATTGATAACCTCCTCCTTTTTGAAGTCGGTCGCGGTAGGCCGCCTAAAAATTTTAAATTAATGATTTAGTCTTTGTGATTAAGAGTTCTCAAAGTACCGGAAAACTTGATAGCGGTATGAGAGGCCCATAAAAAATAACTAAGCTCCTCCCTAACGAAAGATATGAGGTCCAATTGCTAGCCGGTGCCCATGGAAAGACTAGTCAAGCAGCTGCTACATACATGGTGTTCTGGAAGGGTGAATGGACACCTGAAACTTGTGCTGCGTTTTTTGAAGGTACTTGTGTACGATTGCTGTTATGTTTGCTTTGTTAGCTTACATACCTACTAGTCTTTTCCCTATTTTTGAGTTAGATTGTGTACTAAACAAGTCTGTGCTATTGATTATAGCCACGTTATGTGTTGTGTTCAGTGGAAGAGACCCGTATAAATCCTGTGCGCATGGTATTGGGTTGACCCTGACACTGGTGGTTTCTGGGGTGAGTCGGTGGCGCAGCCGACAACAGACCTGTGTAAATCCAGCCCTTATTAGGTACCTGGGGTGACCTACTAGAGACCGATGTAAATCCTGTTTGCGCACGTGAGTATGTGCGAGGTATTCGGTTGCGTTGGAACAGACCTGTGTAAAACCTATGTGACTTGAAACGCTTGTGTGTAGCGTCGATTACTGCTCATGTTGACTTGTTTGGCTAATTGGTACACAATCTGACACCTCTATGCACTCCATGAATTTAGGTCAACTGTTGATAAACGATGTAAAAAAAAAACTATGTTTCTTGAAATGTGTGTATTTCCACTCCACAGACATCGATGATGACGCCGAACATCCGTTGGACGCAGAGGGTGTTGCTGGCGCATCCACGAGTTCCTGCTGAAGGTTTCGAGCACGCAGCCCCGTCAGGAGAAGCCGTGTTGGACGAAAATCATTATCAAGAATGGCAACTCTGCGACGGGCTATATAAGGAAGGCGGCTGGCGGCAATCGTTCACCTTCACTTAGATCTTAAAGTCCCGACCATCCGTCAGTACTTGAAACGCCTTTCCAAGCGTTTCTTTGATTCCGCCGTGAAACATCGCAACCCCTTGGTTGTCGAGTCCACTAGCTATGTCCCCAGTAGAATCAGTAGTATCCGCCGTCCGCGACATGCCCTCACTGAACCCGATGACCCTATCACCCTCCTCCAGGAAAATAGTAGGGAAACTAGCACCGTCCATAAACACAAACACAAATCTACATTCCGGCCTCGCCGCCGAGGCCCACCGCGTTTAAAACCATCTAACGTAAATGTAAATGTAAATTCATGTCCCTTGATCGGTTTAATCGAGCCAGCTAGTGGCGTAGCTGAGCCTGTAGCTTTAAACTCCCCTGATAATAATAATTCCCCTAACTTGATCCAGCCTATTGCTTTGCCTTGTTTATCAATGGTCAATGACAACGACTCCCTAAGCCGAGGTCCGTACCCCACAGGGGGTGCCCTTAGTGCGCAGTCGTTTAGTTTATAAGTTTAGTTAGTATTTTATGCCCCTGGCTGGAGGCTTTTGTGCTCGCTTAAAGGCACCCACAGGAAAGTCCGGTTAAGTAGTCGAGACCTCTCATGGTCACACTACGAGATGCCATTCCAAAAAAAAAAAAAAAAAGGCACTCGTTCATTTTCTCATCGGTCATCACGGAGTGCGGAAGCTCTGTCCGAATACCTAGCGATTTAATCAACTCCAAATATAGGAATTGTTTGGCCGGTGGCCATTAAAAATCTTTTTAAAAAATCTATCTGTGTTTTTATTTGTAACAATATTATATATGTAGTACATCCTCTTAAGCCGTTGATCCCGGCTGACATTGACACTTTGTAATTTACATTTGTGGCAAAATCGAAAAATATAGATCTTACCTGTTTGGGGAAAATCCTATTACATGGGACTCTAACATAGCTGGCGAAATGTGGTTGTACTATTGGTACACCTCGGCCCAATTGAGGAGAGTCGGGTATCCCGGGCTCCAGGCCGGCCGGCAACAGAATTGCAACTACTCTGTAACCTAAATCGACATCAAATTCTAAACCATGTGAATCTATTATTAAGACTATGTAAGATCAGGGAATTTAATTGCTGACACGCTATATTTAACTCTTTCAATGCTGTCATCGAGATAAATTGTCTCGTCTATCAAATTGTGACGAGATGATTCGTCTACCAGAAACTGTCATTGTGTACGTGGCATATACAAACAAAATCGCTCTCCCGGACGGGACCGGCTCATTGAATTGATTGGGCATTTTTAATTATAAGCTATAAATTGTTTTGACGAGATAAATCGGCAACCGTTTATAGTGTAAGATTTTTTTCAGACGAGATATCTCGTCGGGAGTACCTACCTACATAAGTGTAGATTTTTTATGTCCGTAAGGATTGAGGAGCCATATCAGATTTTTAAAATCTGATCTCACCATTATTTAGCAGCAATGTAGCTGATTTTGCAGCACGAATTCTAGATTTAGCAGCAAAATATATCACTAGTTATATTTAATGCAAAAGTGGCTCCTCAATCTAAACGTCTGAATTGAGGAGCCACCTGGAACTCGTTAAGTGAATATGAAGATGAATATTTTTGAAAATTTTGTATCATTTAGTAACAATTGTGCATATTACCGTCTAAAAATTTAGCTTCTGTAGCACTAAAATGAATGAAAATACAATACTTTTAGTATGGCTCCTCAATCTACACTCAAGAGGTGAATTTCTATTGGATGTGAGCGATCAATTAATATATTCGACATAATGATCATTTAGCAGGTGTTGTGTTTGTTTTTGCAGTATAGGAATAAAATGGTAAAACAGAGTAAATTTTGTAGATGAACGCATTTTCTTTGGCTCCTCAATCCTGATGTTCTAAACCTAATGTTTGACTGACACCTGAGATCTCAACGGAATCTAAAGCCAGAGATACTAACATTCAGCAGAAATGTCTGCTAAATATATCTGCACAGTTCAGCAATGTATTTATAATATTTTGGATTCTGAAAAAACAATACTTAACTATTTTCTTGTAAATTCAGTGTGAAGGGTGACCACATTTTGGGGGTACCTACAAATTAATATTTCACTTACCTACCCACGATAATATTTATTTAGTAACAAAACATTCATTAGCGGTGAAGTATTCTCGTTTGTACATGAATATGTTCATGTACGAAATAAATAATTAACTTGGATTTCTTATATTTGACGGCAGCCATATTGTTTAGCAGCAGCGAGAGACAGCGACTAGATGGCGCTAGTGGAACGTGCACCGGACGCATCTTAGACAAATCATTAACTCTATCGATCATTTGGCTTAAAGGACTCCACCACTAGCGAGCGATCGCCTTTATAAGGAGCTGCGCTGTTGAGTTGGCACGCGGATTAGCCCGTGGCCTGAACCACACTAATCCATACAGTGTGTTTTATATCCGTGCTGACCGCTTACTTTTATCTCCGTGGGTGTCGCCGACACCCACGGAGATTGTCGCTGGGGTAAGTGTTTTAAATTTACCCCTACACACTACTGTGTCAGGTGCCCCCCCTGCTGTCGTCCCTGCCGTCTCTCAGGCGACATCAACGGCGCAGCAGCAGAAGAAGCTTAGGTACCCACCGCTGGTAGTTGAGAGGCTGCCAAACTAGGCCACTCACTTCCGCGCCATTGCGGCCAAGCTGGGCCGGTCACCCAATGCCCGTCCTTATGGGGCGGGTGTTCGCTTCACCCCCGGAACGGAGGAGGAGTATAGGCTGGTCCAGCGTTACTTAACTGCGCTGGAAAAGGAGGAAGGCATATCGTGGTTTGCCTACTCGCTACCAGCGGAGAAAAGCCTCAAGGTAGCGATTCGGGGTCTGCCGGCGGATACAGACCCGAAGGAGATTGAGGAGGAACTCCGGACGCTGGGATACCAGACGAAGTACGTGCGCCACATTAAGGGCGCACAAGGAAGACCCGGCTGCGTGTTCCACGCAATTATCAAGAAGACGCCAGATGTCCGGGCTATCTACGACACCACGGTGTTCCTATACATGCGTGGTGTCAAGATAGAGGCTTGGAGGGGAAAACGAGGCCCAGCCCAGTGCCACCGGTGCTAGCAATTTAGGCACAGCTCGCACCAGTGCCACCGCCCTCTCGCTTGTGTGCGGTGCGGGGAGGGGCACGCGGCACGAGATTGCCCGCGCCCGCGGGCAGAAGCGGCCACCTGCGCGAACTGCGGTGGCCCGCACCCCGCGTGCAACGTGCCGACCCTGCCTCGAGCAGGGCGCAGGTCGTGAAAATAACGGAACAGACTACTGGCGCCGGCATAGCGTCGCGGAATAAGTTGGAGCCGAAAAAGTTCACCGGAGAGACGAGTGGCGGCGCTGCCGGCGCCATAGCCACAACAACAACTAAACAGGAATTCATGACTTGCGCCATCAAGCTTTTGATGAATCTTATCAAGGCTATAAGGCAGGGTCAAGATGTGGAGACGGTCATCCTTGATGGCCTGGCCATTCTTTTGACGCTCTATCATGGCTAGGCCATTGAGGATGATACACTGGAACGCCCGCGGCCTAAGGGACAAGGTCGCGCTCCTCCGCCATCTCCTTCGGGATCAGAATATCGACGTGGCGCTCATAAGCGAGACGTTCCTGGGACCCGAAGATAGGGTTAGGTTCCCGGGTTACCTCGTTTACAGGAAGGACGAAAGGTCGGCACAGAACACCCGCTATCGTGGTCTGGGGGTACTTGTGAGGCGAAGAGTCGTCCATCAGGAAATCCCCTCGTCGACACTCAACACGTGCTACGCGCTAGGTGTGCAGCTGCACGTAGCCGGCGAGGATATCAACATCTACGCGTGCTTTAAGCCGCCCTCGGCCCGCCTCGACTTTACCGAGTTACGGAACACAGCACGCCACCATCCTCGCCGGGGACTTTAATTGCAAGCACCCAGCGTGGAACTCTCTACTCACGAATACCGAGGGGAGACGGCTCTTCGCGGACGCGGAAGCCTTCGGCTATACGGTGTCCGGCCCAGAGACGCCCACACACTATCCGGACGTCAATACCTACATGCCGGACGTGCTGGACATCGTAGTCCACCGGGGGCTAAAATGCCAGATCACTCAACAAGTGATAGACGACGAGTTACAATCGGACCACCAGCCTGTACTCGTCGTCTTATCAGGTATACCGACCTGACTGAAGCCCATAGCGCCACGTCGTAAAACGGACTGGACTATGTTTCGGGAGAAGTTAGAGACCACCATACCGACCGGCCTATCGTCACCTCCGAATTGTGGGGATATTAATTATCCAAACTGTGTGTAAATATACTCTATAAAACACAGTTTCATATGAACTGAATGGTTGTGAAAAGTTTCGAGTGAGAGAAATACCAGAATTTGAAATGTTTTCGAATAAATCATATAAATTAATAGGTGCTAAAGAATTTATTCCTGTAATTATCGAAACTGGCACAGGCCTCTACAATTGTCACTATCTTACACCGAAAGATGAGATGTTCTGTTACGATGATTACGATTCTAAAATTCTTTTATGCACTGATCAGCCAATATTCATTCATTCTATAACTTATAGTGAAATTGATTGCTAAATAACCAAATCGTAGGTACGATAGATATAACCTGTTATGAAAATATAAATTTAATAAATTACTTATCCTGGTTTCATTAATACGAATATAATATGGTCACCCTTCACACTGAATTTCCAAGAAAATAGTTAAGTATTGTTTTTTCAGAATCCAAAATATATACTACATTGTCAGCAATGTAGGTACATTGTCACAGGTCAGCCTGTGCAGATATATTTAGCAGATATTTCTGCTAAATGTTAGTATCTCTGGCTTTAGATTCCGTTGAGATCTCAGGTGGCTACAGTCAAACATACATAATTAGAACGTCAGGATTGAGGAGCCAAAGAAAATGCGTTCATCTACAAAATTTACTCTGTTTTACTATTTTATTCCTATACTGCAAAAACAAACACGACACCTGCTAAATGATCATTATGTCGAATACATTAATTGATCGCTCACATCCAATAGAATTCACCTCTTGAGTGTAGATTGAGGAGCCATACTAAAAGTATTGTATTTTCTTTCATTTTAGCGCTACAGAAGCTAAATTTTTAGACGGTAATATGCACAATTGCTACTAAATGATACAAAATTTTCAAAAATATTCATCTATTACTTAACGAGTTCCAGGTGGCTCCTCAATTCAGACGTTTAGATTGAGGAGCCACTTTTGCATTAAATATAACTAGTGATAAATTTTGCTGCTAAATCTAGAATTCGTGCTGCTAAATAATGGTGAGATCAGATTTTAAAAATTTGATGTGGCTCCTCAATCCTTACGGACATGATTTCTTTTACGTTACAACCGTAAATGGCGGCCGTTTTTGAGGATACAACAATGAAACACATATATTCCTTAATATTATTTATTTAATACTGTAACAAAACAACCACGGCTAAGTATCTAGAATAGGTAGGCTGGTACTTTATACCAAATATGTAGGAATGATATCCCATGAATAATTTATATACCATGTAGCAAAGAATTTTCATCTTTTGGATACTAAATAAAATTTTACATAAAAATATATGCAGTTCAAAATATGTTTTAGATTCAGAATTGACATTAATGTATATTTTAATTCTATTTTTTTGAAAGAGACTCCTTTTGTTTCGTCTTGTGAATTTGTTTAGTTGTTAGAAGTTTGATTTAGTTAACTCTTATTTTACAATAAGTATTAATACCCAAAATGCCTACGACCTAGTATCGTAGTAAAAATGAAGAAAACAGCTTCGTAGAATACGATACGCACAGAGTCGGGACAGTGAGCTGACACGTCAATAGTAAAACAATGATCATTAATGTACAAGTCAGGGAAAACGACCCAACTAACACTTAATACCTATTTATCTAATATAGAATGACTATCACACGATCATTTATAATATTTTCATTATCTTTTTAGCCATTCGTATATTCTCAGACATTCACTCGGTTAGTATCTAAATAAATATTCAGAATCAAACTTGTACGAGGAACAATAGGGTTACTGTAACTTGTCACCTATGAAGGTTTCGATATTTACGTAATACTATTTCGTAACAGACGGGTTACCTATTTCTTTATAATTATCTTATTTCTGCCAACTCAACAACAACAATCAACTGCAATTTTGAGACAACGAAGGACGATAAAAAATAATATTTTTGTGACATAAAAATACAATATTATAAACAGTCTTTAGGTACACATTATGTATCTATTGAGATTTACCAACTTTGTCGCCTGAGTTTGTGTTTTTCTCTAATATAACATTAACGATCTCGACGGAAGATCTTAGTAATGTACCTATAGGTACCTATAGATAAATGCTTCAGTTCATAATTTTCCAAAAAAGCTCGATATGAATATTTATACTACATAAGCAGTTATATACTTACCTACATGTATTTTTTTTTTTGGTAATGGAAATGCCATAATTATTATCACGAACAATGTTTCTACTATTAGACCCCAAAATTCTAATCCATTTTTAGGACAACTTGGCAAGCTGTAGCCAGGTCAAAATTTTGCTAACAACAACACATTAATATTGTCTATTTTCGAAACAATTTATATTCTTTTATTCATATTTTCCAATACCATAATGCCTTTTAGTTAACCTAAAGTTGTATCACATTTCGATAATGCACTAGACAAATTCTCACACATTTATAAAAGTAGATTTATCTACAGTTCGCTTAAAACTAAAATGGCTACAGAGTTTCGGGGCTAAATAAATGTAAGTAATAGGAATACACAACCTGCTTCGCATCAACTAATTTTCAACTCAAAATGTAAATTAGATAGACAAGACTAATCTCACATAATACAAATTGAGCATTAAATTAAATACAATAACTCAATTCTATTAAGAGAATACAACTTTGCTATACAAAATTAAAGTGGCGATAACCACAAATAGTATAAAAATACTAAAAGCGAAATTAACATTACTATAATTCTTAGGTCAACGATTTTATAAGAAAAACTTTAGATGAGTTTTTTGTGCAGATTTACTTTCCGATAAACGTGGTGTTTGTGAAGTCATTCACATGTAAAACAAAATTATTATTTAAAAAAGTTTTTATTAAAATGGAAGCCATGTTTAGTCAATCAAATTAACCCATCGAAGCCATAATACTTATAAAAATCGGCCTTATCCTAAATCATATCTATTCTGCCTTACTCTATGAAATGGTCATGCACGTCTGTCCTTATTCCTCACCGTGGATTATATCCAAAATGCTGACATAAGCTCCCGTTAAGAAACCAAGAATACCGAAGGAGACCAAGAACATGTTCTTCCATAGTACCCAGTTAAAGCGGCCTAGGCCATTGGGCCTGTCCCAGTAAGTGACGGTTTCGATAACAGCGGGGAAGATAAGGCCAAGGAAAGAGAGACAGACGGCGCCTACCAGCGAGATGAATGGGCCAAGATTAGGGATAGCGATGGCCGTGCCCAATGTCAATATGATGATTCCGACTCGGATGCTGTACTCGGCGAGGTTTTTCTTGGCTCCAAACCAGTGGCGGACGTTTTTCCAAATAATCTCCATTGGCACGTAGAATTGAAGACTGTAGGTGAAGAATATGGCAACAGCTATCATCAGCTTAACGCATTGACCCAACCTGTAATATTACGAGACAATATTAGACTCATGAATATTTTGTCAACATTTCGAAAACCTATGTCTGGCAGTGGACGTCTTGTGCTGAAATGATGATGATGATATCGAAAACACTGTCATTCGTAGATCTTTAACATATGTTAGGGGTCGTCAAAAGCCCAAAAGATCTGACAACCAATCTTACCAAGGGGTATACCGTTTTACCCAGGAACTGAGTTGTGGAGGTCAGATAGCCATGCACTTCACGTAAAATACTGGTATTAAACTGCATCCGGTTAGACTGGAAGTCGATCTCAACATAGTTGGGAAAACAGGCAGATATCAAAAACAATTTTTTTTCTAAAACGTTGCTCAGGTCTTTTATCAAATACAGAATGACAATGAGTTTCGTAGTATTCAAATTAGAATGTACAGTCGGGGCACTTGATTGTTAAACAGATTGACACACTTCGTCAATTTGCCATGCAATAGAAAAAATGACCTTGTACGGACGATTTGATTCGTATCGATTTGCTTATTCATCACGAACATAACATCTGATTTTGACATTGTACAATCCTTCTTTCTTATATCTATGGTACAATCTGTTCACATCCGAATTCTAGAACGATACTCAAACATGAAGCTCGATTTAAGAACCTAAATCGACTCTAAAATACGGGTCTGAAAGTTTATGAATTTAAAGCAGAGTAAGCATACTTACGGTTCGGTTTCCGGGAGATTCAAAGTAATACTGCTCTTGGTATCATCACCATATTTCAAATAGCCGAAGAATCCAGTGAACGCGTACAGTGAAACCACGAAGAACATTCCAGTGTTAAGCACTCCAGGGCATCCAATGAAGTGGGTGGGGGTCTTCATGTTGTTTTCCAGGGGCATGACGACGCCAATGCCTTCCAGTGCGAAGATAGCGGTTCCAAAGAAGGTTGGTAGGCGCTCAATACGAGTGAAAGGCAAACGTTCGCTCAAACTAGGAATATCTTGGAATAGATAATAGAAAGTAATTCCCATCCCAGTTCCAACCAGTAAGTTAGCAATCATTGAGAATGGCGCCAAATACTTCAGGTTCCTTATCATATTCATGAGGATGAGCAGTGGAAGTAGAACAGCCATGTAGTAACGAACATTCATGTCATAAAACGATGTCCCCTCCGCATAGAAATCAACTACTTGCTTAACGTTTTTGGCGACAAACACAATGTAAACACAGCAGCAGCCCAGCAAGTCAATCACGAGGAACCAGTTGATCATAGCTCTGAAACATTAACAAACACCTACATTATGGTTTCGGTTAATTATTAGGAATGAATCAGTATCATCTATTGATTATATAACTTACTTGGCAAGTCGAGAGAACTTATGCATAGCTGGTGGTCCAGATAAGAAAGCGGCTTCAGCAGTCTCCGCAAACCCTAGCGAGGGTTTCTGTAACCGCCTGCAGAGCTCGTGTGCTGTTCTCACCAGTACGTGCACGCAATAGGTGCATATACCTCCGATGGCGAACGTTGCTATTAAGCCGAAATACAGACCGGCGTTGCGGAATGCCATAGGCATAGCCAAGATCCCACTTCCGAGGGATCCTTTCAGCAAATGAATCAGGGTATCCATATCGCTGGAAAGATAAGTATTCAGTTAATATTGTAATAAATGCATTGAAATTTGTAAAAATCTATATAGGGTGACTGGTAATTAGTGACCGAGACTTAAACACATGATTATATTCATGATAACAAACAATTTTTACTATGGCACTAAATCTGAAATCGCAAAAAAAAAATCAACTGTTCCAAAGATTCATGTTCGCTTAACTCGTCTCAATGTAGGGAGCAGCTGTTTTTTTTTTCGCGATTTCAGGTTTGGTCCCATAGTAAAAGTTGTTTTTTATCATGAGCACAATCATGTGTTTAAGTATCGGTCACTAATTACCAGTCACCCTATATACTTATAGGGTGTCTGGTAAAAAGTGGATAACCTTGAAATAGCTTAATAGACCATAAGGCCGTTTTAAAAAAATACAAAAAAAAATATATCCCAAGTCGTACCGTAAAAGGGGGTTACTTTGATACTACGGGTTTACTTTGATAACAAGTTTCGACTTATGAAAACAAATTTTATTCGGTGTCTGAATAAGGTTTTGTTGGTGGGTACTGGGCATTTTTATGGTAAGAAAAACTTTTGATGCCTCCAAAAATCTATACCATTTTTTCATAAAACGATAGTTGTTATCAAAATAAACTCGTCGTAGGTATGTTAAAGTAACCTCATTTTACCGTTACATTATGATACGATTTTCTGAAAAAAATTCTGTCCTATTTCTAGTCACTCTATTTAATGTCTCTCTCATATTCAACATACAATATTATAACAACAAATAACCGATGGATTTAATTCATTTGTGAAGAAGAATGTAAAAAAAAATGTATTTTTTTTTAAATCGGGATCTCTAGTTTTTTGTATTTTTTTTAAACGGCTATGACCTCTACTATGGTATTTCAACATCAAGGTCATTGTCTACCGGATATCCTGTTTATAAAAATCGATGTGCATGTATGTATGCATGTAGGCTTGTCCACTCTGAAATGACGCGCCCCACTACGTACGCGCGCGGTGCGCGTCATTTCAGAGTGGACAAGCTCTATGTTCCCAATGACTATCCTCTTTGTATGTTTCCTTTAAACTCTAAAACGGCTGGAGCGAATTTGAAGAAATTTTCAGGCAATCTTCAGATTACCCCAGCGAGTGTTCCTTTGATTTTTTTGTTATCAATCCCGCTACGCCTGCGATGTCGGGGCGGGTCGCTAGTTTTATAATATTTAACCAAGTAAACTTACGATGTGGGATGCGCCAGCTTCCTATGCTCGAAAGGATTATAATCCTCATCAGCCTCAGTGTCCCTGCCCGGGATCTCCATGAGGGGCAGGGTGGAGCCTGCCTGTTGTTCCACTGGGATCTCATTTGGGTCAACTTTGTACCTGTAAAACATTCCCCAAATACTGTTATAACAAGTGCCTCGGCTAACCTCATATTACAAACTAAGTAAAGTGGTGTTGATTGGTTAGAAGTGAGGTGGGTAACAAAGTGTAGTCTCTAATAATTCATTGAATTGAAAGCAGATCTATGTAATGGTAGCGAGAACACATAAAGCGCCACATTTCAAGCTACTGTGAATCGAACGAGGTGTGGATGTCGCGGCCGCGGTTCCAACAAGTTACATGACAGATGACACTACTCGCATCGCAATACTGATTCTGTGGCTACTATGAACTGTTCGCGAATGATCAAGATTATTTACTGATTGTAAGCTGCATTACTCTGTGTGTGTTGTGGTGTGAAGTGTGATACATTCATTATGGTCTCCAAAATAAAGTATAATATATTTTGTTTGTGTGCGCTTCACTCTGTTAAGACTCGGCATTTACAAATATGTGGCTCAACCGTTAAATTCAATACAGCTTTACGTTATCATCAAAAATGTGAAGTCTATAAACTTAACGGACAAAAATGGCAATTGGACAATGGGGTTATATAGATGGTTGGATTATTAACTAAGTAGTAAAAGTTTTGACAAGAATTATTATATAATTCTATCATATTGTATCTGTAGGATTACAGAAGTAAGTAATAAATAAAGTAGAGACATGTAAACAGAACATAAAGCTAAATCAAATTTGTACAAATCGCCAGTTTGCGAGCCAATCCCGAGCCTGAACAGAGATGGCGCACGAGTACCCGCCGCGCACGGCCGGCGCGAGCGTCGGCGCCGAGGCAGCGGACTTGGGCACTATTCGAACGCAATTATCTCCAAATTTTTTACCATTACCAAACAAAACAAATTAAATAAACAAAATTGAAACCATAAAATGGAATGATGTACCGGTGTATGAGTCCATTGCAAGATGATCAAGGTCGACGAACGACATTTATCTCGTGGAAGCAGCACTCGTCTTCCCGGATCGTCTCCGTACATCTTCGAGCATTTTAGCTCATTTTAAGGAGCGAGTACTTAACAGTCAACATACAATATAAAATACCACGACAAAACATAAATTTGTCAAAAAAACAGTGAGCTGCGACCAGGGCGACCGGCAGAGCAGAGCTGCACGCTCGGACAGCTCGGTGCACCTAGGAGCGCACTCTTATTGAACTTCTACATGCTACCGAGTTAGGATAGTTTAACCTTGGTCATAAAATCTAATAGGTATACATTTTCTTTTCAATGTCCTGTAGAAATAAAAACGTCAAAATTATTAGGTTTAAGGCAAATCTGACAAAATATTCCATAATTAAAATATCAATTGCTGAACAGAAACAGAAATGAGGTAAGCTGTGAAGCATGCTTTAATGTTTATTTAAATTTCTTATTAATTACTAAGCAGTACAACTTATTCATTGATCGGATGTGGCACCGGATCAAACTGAAATTAATTATTGACAACACAAAATGGGCAATCAAAGCTGATTCAGTGATTGTCGCTCTACGGGCATCCTCACTGCAGATTATACGGAACATAGTCACTTACTTCACCATAACGACATCTGATAAGTCATTTTTGACTCCTTTTTTCTTGGGGTCATATTCTACTATCATCGGCCGCATTTGAGGTTTCTGAAAAACAAGGAAAATGCAGTTATAGATTTATAATGGTAGAAAGAAATGCAAGACCTTATGAGGATACTATTCCGAGGATTAATGGTGTTTAAAATTCGCATTCGTTTGAAATCGCGATTGATAGTAATGTGCCAGAATTAGGAAAGTATACAAGTTTCATTGAAAGTGACGCTGCCGTGACGTCAAGCGGTATTCGTTGCAGGGGCTTGGTTCAGCGGCCATGTGACCAAGCGGTTGCTATTTTGGGAAGACATAAATATCCATCGCGGCCGCATAAGTACGGAACACAGATCTCCCACAGGACTACTAACGTTGGCGAATTTTTAAAAGCTTGTTGCTTGAACTCTGACCGCGATCTCGCCCTCGTGCCTCCCATCCCAATACAAGACTATTCTGGGCATTTTTGGACCCTAAATGTGTTATTAATCTGTTTTGTTTTCGAATACCTATCGACTACTTTTTATTTTTTGTTTTATTATTATATTATATTTATTATAATTTTTATTTTTCTCTCGATGTACCTACTTAACTCGAAAATCCGGGCATGGATTTAAAAAACAATAGTTAGTATATAAGTAAGTATTTACTAAAACTGCATGCAAAGCTTTTTTAAACCCACTAGGTTTGATCGAGACAGGAAACGGCAGAAGAGCCGAAGAGGGCCCAAACTACACTTCGTAGGTACCTACTTACATAAGATATTCTCCTATCGATTTGGTAAATTTCACAATTAGGTTTACTTACACGAAAACGTGTCGAATTTTTATCACCTTAAGGGATCTAGGATATAAATAAAGGGCTACCTTGTCGGCTGCAACAAAATGACTCATAAAAGTATTGAATGCTTTACGCTCATGCGATTCAGTTCCCCTACATAATTTTATTCAGTCAAACCAAGCTGTTTCCTGCCTTCATTATGCAATTTTAAACTTTATTTCATTTACTTAGGTGCGTATTTTGAGCAACATTTGGAAATGTTATGTAGATTAATGTATAGCGTGGTCTCTGTTTGCCGACAAGACAGATTGCGCGTGATACTGGATTGAACCGGTTTAAAATTTTTGGAAGGAACCGGTCGCATGGTCTGCAAAAAAAGCGTCAAGTTCGAGTGTTACAATAATGATTGCACGAGTTTCATTCATTTCATGCATAAACTTATCTACATAGGTTTTATTGTTTATGGTGCTGAACATCTTAATCAAGTACAGCTCAGTTTGGTAAACAAAAAACCGTCTTATAGTCTTATGAACACATTGCCATAAAATAATTTTAGTGTCTGTACTCTAATACACCTAGAATACTGAATCAATGTTCAAAACGTGATTGGATTTTTATTAATTTCCAACTGTTGAACGACCGATCCCAGTTGGCTGGTACCTACATGGAAATGATATCGTTTTTATATTCGCACTGCGTAACCCCAAAACATCACATTGTCTTATTATTTATGGCGTTCGCATACTTTTACGTAGCAGACGCATTCTATTGTTTGATAATTTTACGAATTTAATTCTGTACGTCGTCTGATTCTTGACCTTACTACATGCTCAGTTAGGGAAATAATTGATAAGCATATTGACACACCATGTAGAGATCGCCTAATTTATAACTGAAATTGAAAACCCTTCCACAAAAATTTCTATACAAACATTTGAAAAGTGTATGCAACAAGCAATGGCAACGATTTTGGCAATTTATCCCGCCCTGTCAAATTTAGAACTAGGTACAAATTATCGTCAATCAATAAACTAAATCTCCATGGAAACCACATAATTATGTAGTTTCCAGAGAGATTTAGTACAATCCTACTATTAAAATGAAATGTCATGTTATACAATTCAAAGACAAGAAAGTATTACGTATCGTGATCTAAAGAACAATAAAGATTTGTGTGTAAAAGAGATGAGTAAGTATACAATTTCTGTTCATTCATAATTGATCGGATTACGAGTCTCGCAATTTATTCCGCTTGGGTGCGCTGTCAAAAGACTAACCATTCGCAATAAGCGGTAATTTTAAACTAGGTAAGTATATGTGTATAAATTAACCGTGATACTGCCATTTCATACGTGTAATAAAATTGACATGACAGCTGTAAATTAACATAAGTATTCGAATACAAAACCACCTACCTAAGGACAATTTAAGTTGATACTCAATTTGCTAAAAAAATTGTTTTCTTGACTGTACACGATATCGTTCAGAGAGTACCTGGCAATGATTCTCTAGCTAGCATGTGTTCGCTTGTAGTAGTAGATTTCCTGTTTCTACAAATAGGTTAGGTATTAGCAGTACCTATTAGGTACTGCAAACACTATGAATTGGTCGTTCACGTTTTTTGGAATCAATAATACTAGATGAAGTCGCGGTCGACAGCTAGGTAGCTAAGACCGTTTAGTGCACAATGATAATATTTTGTTCAAGACATCCGCTTCTTAAGCGTCTTTAGTTGTCACTACCTAATACAAGGAAGTTACTTATGTATGTGATTGTTTTGTTTTATTGTTGTTGGTACATTACCGCACGTTTGCACTGGCGAAACAATGCATAAAAACATTGATATCTCTAATTCAGTCAATGTATCTGACAGAGATAACAACATGTTTTTAATTGAATGTTTCGCCAGTGCAAACGCACCGCTAAGCCGTCGTTCGCACGGACGTAAAAATAACGCGGCGATTTTTTTTCGCGCACTGGATTTTCAACGCTTTGTCAAACGCCGAGAGTTGAAAATCCAACAGTGTGTTTTTTTCGACGCGCTGGGATGTACTTTGTTGTTGTTAGGTTGGATTCTCGAAGCTCGGCCCAACGACGAGAGTTGAAAATCCAGTGCGCGATAAAATCCCGCCGCGATATTTTAACGCCCGTGCGGACGTCAGCTTAAGTGATACTTGGGCACTCGACTTGTTTATGGATAAACAGTGGGGTAAAGGAGTCAATCAATCTGCTTAGCCTTTTCCCAACTATGTTGGGGTCGGCTTCCAGTCTAACCGGATGCAGCTGAATACCAGTATTTTACATGGAGCCACTGCCTGTCTGACTTCCACAACTCTGCAACTGGGTAATACGATACGAGTGGTTGTCAGACTTTCGGGCTTCTGATGACCCCTAACGACTGTCAAAGATCCACGAATGACAGCCGGGACCAACGGCTTAACGTGCTTTCCGAAGCACGGAGGAGTCTCGGTATGTAAAGAATGGTCACCCATCCACTGACCAACCCCGGCAAGCGTAGCTTAACCTGATGGATCGACCCGTGCGGCTGTTATTACTTAGCCACGAGCTCCTCTTGGAATGGAGTAAAGGAGTAACACACATTATAGTGACAGCTGATCGTAATTCCTTTCATTTCGACAGTTCAGTCCACGTTCATTGACGAATCTTTCATAACTATGAAGCAATGATTTTCTTTAAAACCCTTGGATTGTGAATTAGGGTGCTGGTAATTTCGAACTTCTATACAAACTTTAATTCCCTATTTCACCCCCTTAGGGGATGAATTCTTTGACATCCTTCCTTATTGCTCTCCAAAATCTGAATTCTCCTAACTAGAGAGGTAAGTACCGGTATTCAATTTTTTTTTTTTCGGGGACGCACTCAAATTATAAGAATCTTATTAAGTTTTTCCGGAAATTGTTACGCGGTCATTTCATTTAAAATCAGCATATTTATTTATTTTATTTGGTAAAAAACATGCAAGATGATCCAGATCCAAGTTATTGCACAGTTCAATTTAAATAAAAACAGACATATAATTTACAATAAGGAAGAAATAACAATAAGAAAGAATACACAAGAAAAAAACTAACAAAACAAGTAAAACTAACAAATACCAATCAAATAAAATTGGCACGTAAAAAAAAAAAATAACTCATCTTTCGTCCATCATCTCACAGAATCGCAAACATGTACGACATACGTCTATCCATCTCGCGGCAAACAAATCACAGTCCTGTGTCGATGCCAGTAGAGCATTCAGCATTGCGAGTGCGCGAACCAAGGGCGAGTTAGAATGCGAAACTGTGCGTGCTGACGGAACGGCCAACAATCCGTGTCGTCGCGGTCTAAGTTGATATTTGGGTACAGGAGGAACAAAAAGTTTCACAAGTTGAGCTACTAGTACCGGGCAATCAGACTCCCCCTGAAGGACACGACAAGCGAACACGAGTAGTAAGTATTTACGCCTAACTTCAAGAGAGTTAAATTTCAGCATTCCAAGCAAAAATTTTGTAGGATACAGGAATGAATAGTATCCGAACAGTTTTTTAAATAAAAATCTAAGGAATGTTTTTTGGACCTTCTCAAGAAGCAAGGCGTAGTCATATGGGTTCCATATAATTGAAGCTGACTTTAGTTTACTTCTAACTAACGCCATATAAACCAATTTAATGGCCAGAGGGTTGTTAAATTCTCGCATAATCCGAATAGTGAAACCTAGTCTTCGGTATGAATCAGTGGCGAGAGACCGCATATGTTCGTGGAAGGTTAGTCGCGGGTCAAAAAAAAAACATACGTGTCGAATTGAGAACCTCCTCCTTTTTTTTTTTTCGTCGGTTAATAAAAAATATATCCACTTCATCGGCCCAATAGGTACCTACGTATTGCAAGGTAAAATCCTATTTTCACACTCAACACTGAGAAGCGATACTATGTAATCTATTAACATAGATGGAATACAGTTCAATCCGTGATGTTCTTGATTGTAGTCGCGTGACAGTATCAATATTTGTGACAAATATAGCCAATGTCAATAGCATGGCACGACTGCTATTGTGACCGGAGTTGCCCCCTATAATAGCTGCTTGTGGCAAAAGTCACGATGGTCTAATAGTTAAAGCACTTATGTGACGATACAAATGCTCATTGTTACATGGAAGTTGTGCGCATTTTCACCTTAATCACGCGACAAGGATAGGTGAATTGATTGACTAGCTCTATATTTGTCAAGAGACACGCCTCCTGACGTATAAGATGCTAAATCTAATGTGTCACGATCGTCAAATATTTGCAACCAACTTTCTTATTTGTTTGCAGGTTTAATAATTGGAAGAAGTATGATTGTTGAATTAGGATCTATTTTACGATGTCCGAATAGCCACTACTCACCGAATAAATTAAAAAATGGAACAGAATTTGAATGAAATTATCTGCCAAGTAAGTAAATCGGAACTTAATCGTAGGTGTGTGAAACAGGCCGTTCCATTTTTGAATTCATTCAGTGAGTAGTGGCTATTCGGACATCGTGAAATAGGCTCTAAAGTCTAGTAACATTATAATGGTATCTTGTAAGCAAAGACTCGGTGCTAACAGTCCTTGTTTGTAGTGTTGCTGAAGTGTGGATTGTATGCAATGAAAATCTGTTGGAACTGCTTCTGAACAAATTAGAAGATTTAGGTACTAGGAAGAAAATCAATTTATGGACATTAGAATCACCATGAGAATACAAAATAAATAAGTAAGTAAAATAAAAATAAAGCTACAGAAAAAATTGCCACACCGACTTATACACAGCGTTTTGGCAAAGCCCCAAAAAAAGACGACGGTGTTTTCAAAATTAGTTACTATTTTTACATCCAAAACAGTAATCGTTGGTTTTTGCGTCTCTCATTAATCAATATTAGTTAAACAAACTACACGTATTCCTTTAGAGTCACCTTGAAAGGTGAATGACACTTGTATCCATAAACAACAATCCCATAAGTCAACCTGAAATACCCTACCTTTCATAAAGGTTCGCGCGCTTGTCTGAAAAGTGTGAAAACTATTCGAACTCTAATAAGAACTTGGAATTAGTTTGTCCTTTTATGATTTAGAGTAGGTCTTTTTTTCCCATCAGTCAATAACAACATCAAACATCGCAAACGCGCATGTAACTGCGATTTTTTTTTAAATGTTTTGTTGTTGTTTTTTTAGAACAAAGATACTGAAAAACGCATCCTTATGGAATATTTTTCAAAAAAACTGAAACAAGTGTCACAATTTCGCAGTTTTTCGAGCACCGTGGGAGTAGCACAAGGTTTTCAGTGTTGCAAACTTTGGTATAGACTGCTCTCAGGAGAGCTAACTACATATAAAAGAATCGTAGTTACATGCGCATTTGCGATGTTTGCCTTTTTTTTGTGTCGATTACGACTGGGCTATCTTTCTATACAAAGTGAGCGTTCTTTTGTTCATGTTTGACATCGTGACGTAGAAATCTGTCATTTTGTGTTTCGTATCCGTTTCTACGGTAGTCATCACATTATGGTCACCCTCATGTTACGCGTGCTTGGGTATAACTTCATATTTATGAAACTTACTTCAGTTTCCATCCATTTAAATTAAAAAACAACATGATTCCTGAAATCACCATGTAAGTAATCAAATAATACGATGAATGCAAACAAAATTTAGTGACTGACGTTCCTGAAAAATGAAACTTTAAATTCGATATGGGGCGACTGGGAACTGGGATACATAAAACATTACTTAACGTTTTTTCTTTAAAACGTAAACAACCCACTATACAGTTTATTCAAAGATTTTGAATTCAAGGTAGAAAAATTGCGCCTTATTGAGAATAATTTGACGGATATCTTGATACAAAATACGTTTAAGAATTAAGACCATCCTTAGCTGGGATTTTTGTGGACTCTCTTTCCATAAGTACCTACCTAACAGATTTCATTTCACCATCATTATCATCCTTTCATTTCAGCCGAAAGACCTCCACTGCTGGACATAGGCCTCCCCAAGCACCGCCACTTCGACCGGTTCTGTGCTTTATTTAATTATTATATCTGCTGCACCTCTCCTCTTATTATTATGTCTTTATAATAATAACATGAAAAAGATTCAGTATCTTTCTTTTCTGTTGATCTCTTTTTTTTCCAAAAAGTTGCCATTTATAAGTACTTCCTTTTCTACAAATCTATAAAACCCAAACAACGTTGCTATAGTGCGTAGAACATTACTAAGTGTGAAACACGGTTTAAAATAACCTATTCGTCCGTCGTCCATATTTGCACATAATGTCGCGTCCTGTGCCACAATTGAATTGAATCGCAAAATTGATTAGACTTGTGCTAAGCCGGATCTGAACGATTTAACACTTGAAATCGTCTGCGAACTGACTGGGGAGAGGTGCGAGCGTAAAAACTCGAGAGGAATCCTTGAGAACGCAACCATGCGAGACCTACTTCCCGAGCCATTAAACTTGATTGGTCAAATGGTCACACTGTACCCAAACATTGGACAGCTCGGTCAGGTAAACACTCAGAATAGGTGTGCGTAGTTCAGCTAAATTGGGCACATTGTAACCACTTTTTGGCTTGGCAAAATACTAACGAACCGAGACGATATGCAGTTACTTTACAAAATCAGAATACAGAAATTCTGTTCACAAATCACAAATTAAGTGATTAAAATAAGAAATGAGTATACATACTAAGAGGAAGTTTGAAAGTGGCACCGGTGACTGAAAAGTTGTGCGGAATTCGGTTGTCATGGTATGGACATGTGATGCGGAGGAGTGTCGAAAATGTCGTGAGGAAAGTTTTGAGTATGAATGTCGATGGCTATAAGAGTAGGGGAAGACCAAAGAAACGATGGATGGACTGTGTGAAAGATGACATGGCTAGAAAGGGGATGACTACCGACGATGATGACGACTAATAGAGAAGTATGGAAAAAAGGACATGTTGCCCAAATTGATTGGGATAAGGGCAGGTAAATGATGATGTTGCGGTCGCTGCGACTTTTCATCAAGATATTTGGTTCATGTTCACTCAGAATTTCTATCATAATCGAGACAAAAAATCTGCTGTTCCCTATATTTATATTAGCATAACTCGTCAAAATGATGAAAGAGAACAGTTGATTTTTATTCGCTACTTATTTCAGGTTTGGTTCCATAATAAAAGTTGTTTATAATGATGGTTCAAGTGCATGATTTAAGTTACACGTTGTTTATGAAGGAAACTGTCCAGCTGCTTTAATTTATAGGTAGGACATACCTACGTAATTGATAAAGAGAAGGTTATTTAGAAGATACAACATAGTTATTTTTTATCAGCGTCGTAATTTCAGGTGGATATCAAAACGTAAACAAGCCACTAAGGAGTAATTGAAGCACCTAGGTCCTAGAGGAACTAGTATTTGAGCATGTAATAACTTTACAAATGTTTGAATAGCAACCATGATACGATACAGTTGTCGCGTTGTATTTTTAGGAATGAACATACAATCAGTGGACACTTTGACTTCCTTAGGTAGCTACACTTACGACCGAAATGTCTTGGCAAGTCCGAACTTCGCGCAGAAGGCTGAGCAGTAACATTTTTTAGGAACCAAATGGTGATATGACGCGGGTGTGAGTGAGAGGACATGCGTGGAAGTTTATAGTGCCTGTTTGTAAATTTTATCAAAATTGGTCCAGCCGTTTGAGCGTGAAGAAGTAACAAACAAACACACTCAGTCACAAACAGCTGTTCTGTGGTCACAAACTTTCGCCTTTATAATATTGATGTGCGATGTTTTTTTTTTTTTAACGAAATATTGAAACATGACACGATTAAAACATGGAATCTGATTACCGATCATCTCATTCATCAAGGGCTAATACTCGGTTTCTGAATTGAGAATTTGAAGTTGACGTTATTCCTTCATTCCTTCTTGAAGAGATTCGCAGCTTTCGACGTATCTTGGAGAGTCTCTGAACATAGGCTCTCCGGACTTTTGCGCATGTTCTCTCATTCACACTCGTCTCCTGTCAACTTTATAATATTTTTTTTTTTATTACTAAACAATGTTACTGCGCAGCCTTCTGCGTGGAGTTTGGACTCGCCAATAATGCTAAAATAGATTTTGACAAGATCTCAATTACAAATTCTCAATTCGAAAATTAATTCAATTCGGCTATTATGGCTAGCAGACAGGCGCGACGCGACTCCGGTAGAAATTGTTCCACCAGTCTCATCGCACCCCAGCCTTTATCGTTCGTCGCATGAGGTTTAAACTTGCGCGGAAGTGTCTTTAGCGACGTTCTGATGTGATGGCATTGGACAAGAGTCAAGATTCCATGTATGTAATATATATTTACAAAGACTGTACAGTGTCGGTTATTGGCTCGATTTACACGGGGCGTGTAACTCATGATGGAATGACAACTCGTGAGATGCCAAGTAAGTAGATACACGTGCGCCTGACCGAATCGCAATGAGTTCACGTGCACTTTTAACAAAACATTATTTAGTAAACATTGACGAACGGTAGTACATATGAGGTGCCTACTTATCAGAGTGAGTAATGATACGCTTGTGATTAACCAAGTTTACTTAGCGTGAGTCAGCGCGTTACTGAAATATTTTTAAACTGAAGACTTCCTTCTCTCATAATCGGCCTTACTAGAAGGCTAAAAGTCATCCAAAAGGCAATGGAGCTTGGAGTTTCCCTACGTGATCGAATCCGCAAGAAAACCAAGGTAACCGACGTGGCAGTTGGCAGGGCACATTGGTCACAGAACAGATGGCCGATGGGGCCGAAAGGTTCTGAAAGCCTCCCACAAGGTGAGCCGATGATCTTGTGAAGGCCGCAGGAATTCGCTGGATGCGAGAAGTACAGAACATGTCGAAGTGGCGCTGCTTGGGGGACGCCTATGTCTAGCTGTGGACGTCTTTCGGCTGAAATGATGATGATAAAGACTTCCTTCGGAGTGAAAATTGGATGGGATGAAATGAAACATTTTCAGAATCAGAGGCCAACGTGTGACTAACTTTTTAAGAGTCTTTTACATTGTCAACTATGTAAAAGTAGTACATAACTTCTTGATTATGTCATCTACCAAAATTGTTGACAGCATGAATAACAACATTCAGTAATGAAGTTAGCATTCTCTAATAATACAATAAAATCTAGTTTAAAAAGCAAGTCCATCATCTGCATGTCTTTTCGCTACTATGTTGGGGTCAGCTTCCAGTCTAACCGGATGCAGCTGAATACCATGTTTATTTTACATGGAGCGACTGCCTATCTGCCCTCCTTACTGGGTTGTTATCCTTGGTAAGACCGGTTGTCAACTTTGAGATTTGCCGTTTTTCGATCTGATTTCGGGTATCAGATCGAAACTCGGCAAATCTAACTTAGAGAGATGATTCATATGGTTATATGTTTCTGTATATGGTCGCGAGTCATATTTTGATCAAGATACAACTTACAAATTACAAAAAAAGCAAGAAAATTTGAATTTTGGATCCACTCGAAACCACTCCGTGCTTCGAAAGGGCACGGAGTAGTCTCGAGTCTCGATGTGTAATGGATGGTCATCCATCCACGAACCGATCAACAACCGTAGCTTAACTTAGATCGACCAGTGCGGCTGTTATCATTTATCCACGAGTCCCTCAAAAAATTACAATTAAAGCAAGATAAGGTAAGGACCGCTGGCGCTTAAAAAAGCAGAATATAAAAAAATAATAACTTTTCATACAGTCTTTTATATAGATAGAAACCGAACTTGTGAGGAGGTCGCGTCGTTTATCATAATTATAAAATATCGCAGGCTGAGCCCTCAAGAAACAATGGGCCTGAATGGGCAGTGTCACTCAGTCGGCCTTACCTCACGACCGGATGATTACACTTACGAACGAGACAGATTTTTTTCCTGTGAGGCTAGAATGAAATGACATCAGTTGAAATAGATCCGCTGGATAGTGCATGAATAAACGGCTTCCTGTTTGTTCCTTGGGCCTTGAATGACATAGACTACGTAGAACCTACGCCACATCAGAGCTCACCGGAATAAAGACCCAGATTAAACTTATAGGAGTCGCCATCGCCGGATACGGTGTGGACGACATGATGATGATGATGATGAGAACCTACGAGTACCTAACTACTGAGATGAGTGAGAATAGAAACACGGAATTTGATAGTACACAATGGTGAATCAAAGATGCATTGCAGATTACTTAAAGTCGAGGAAAAAATCTAGTTTTCAACATAGATTTAAATATTTGATAGAGCACATTAAAATTGTCTGTATTCATAAGGGCCTTGGCACACCTCCGCTGCGAAACGCGAACGCGGAACTTCATGCGATTCAGTTGAATTGAACTACTGCTGTTTCGCGGTGGACGAAGGCTAAGGCCCTTAGAAACGCTGCTTTAAAGTTAAGAAATGTTTATTCGTCTAAAAATATACAGTTGAGCAGACGTTAATAATTACATTCATTAGACACTTAACTTTATAATAAGCATCATATATTAATAAAACCAATTTTTTTTAGGTATTTCAAAAATAGCTACAAAATTATATTAGGCTGGAATACAATAGCTATTTTAAAAATGCTGCAATATTTGAATTTATTTTTATTGAAAATCGTATTGATGTTATTTTGAAAATGCCCATTGCAGTATTTGCAATCTGTTTACTTCGCAGGTTACCAAATCACTTGATGAAATGGATGAAGCATAAAATATTTTAGTATGGATTCTTACTTACTATTGATAATAAAATAAACTAAGTACTTAGTAACTATGTATTATGAAGTTTTACGTCGTTTCAGAAACTAAAGGCGTGGGTGACACGAGCAAGATTAATCATGTGACGCATAATAGCCACCAAAATGACAAAGAAGATGATGTTTACTTCAAACAGTAGAGGTAAACAAGATTTTCAATATGTTTTAGTATTATAGCTACACTACAGCTACCAGATTATACTATTATTGTAATTTTCACGCTGAAACATACCTTCGAGTTTGAATAAAACAAGACTTACGTAAGTATTTCAAAAGAACGCGTTTAAAATATATTATACTGTCAGCCATTTTGTAACTGCACAAAAAATGGCGTCCAAGCTTTTGACAGCTGTTATAATTAGAATTTCTGCTGCGTTGTAAGTTATCTAGATGATTGATGGTGTGAAGGTAAATCTTATGTTTGCACAAACTTTGCTGGTGTCATGAAAGTAAACATCCTCAGTTAAGGCTGGCCACATGCGGTCGGAATTCCGTTTCGAAATATCGATTCGGAATTTCGAAGGCACCGAATCCATACAAAATAAATTCGAAGCCAGAAAATTTCGAACGGAGAACGTACGTACGTGTGTGATAGATCCTTGATTTTGTATGGATTTGCTGCCTTCGAAAATTCCGAATCGATATTTCGAAACGGAATTCCGACTGTATGCGGCTGGCCTATTACCTGTTTTAATACCTAGCCATCATTTACCTGAAATGTCAATGTCGACATTATAATTTTAGCAAACGCAGTGACAATGACATGGGAGAAATGGGAAGGTCACGCACGCGACGGCACGAGAGGACAGACAGACTGACAGCTTCACGTTTTGGCATGCTATGTTATAATTTTTGCGGATGTTTCGTGAAAATAACGAAAACATCTTTTTCTCCTCATACAAACATACCTTACTTGCTAACGTTATCGCGCTGGCGAAACGCGGTGCGGCGTTCGTCAACCATCGTGATGAGAAAGAAAGGAAGTTTTTCTTGCACTTTGTTCCTTCATTTTTTGTTTGCCAAATACACATACCTATTGATACTCTTGCCAATGTTTTCTTTTTGATATTATATAATTAATAATTATTATAAAAATACTAATAATATTAACATTAGGTGATTATGTATCACAATTTTTTGGCTCACCCTCCCATGACATACCTACGTCCAAGTGTTTCTGATTGTTTAAAAGCAACTTCATACTTTGTGTGCATCTAGATAAGTATGTTTAGGCAGGTATACTAAGTAGGTAGGTACTCATCATGTGCTTGGCCTGGCAGTCTAACCGGATGCAGCTGAATACACATGGAGCGACTGATGCCTATTTGACCTCCACAAACCAGTTACTGGGTAACACGATACCCCTTGGTAAGACTGATTGTCAGACTTTCGGGCTTCTGACGACCCGTAACAATTGTCAAAGATCTACAAATGACTGGCAGGACCAACGGCTTAACGTACTTTCCGAAGCACGGAGGGGTCAGTTATGTAAAGATGGTCACCCATCCACTGACCAAGCTATTATTACTTAGTCACAAGTCCCTCGCACTCAGCAAGTATATTAAGCCAATATATTTCATAATCAGCTTGTAAGATTGCGTAACACTGTAAAGAGGTACTTATTTCTTAACTGAAATCAACTGAATAAAACCACTTGCCAAAACGTGATTGAGATGAAACCTAAACAGCCTCGAGAACGCTACAAATTAATCAATAGAAGTGTAGTTTTTTATCTTCTATTATTGTGGCTGATTGATGGTCACCATAGAGTAGGTAGCTGGTAAGTAGGTATAGTCAACCGCATACAGTGGAAAAAAATTATATCAAAAGCGCCTTTATGGCGTAGCAGTAAGGGCGATTTTCATACTCCCACTATGGTGTGATTGAGTGTACAAAGCGATTCTTTTCGCTGCTTCCTCCGTTCCTCGACACGACCAAGGCCGTTCTAATCATTGCACTCCACTGAGTGACACTAAACGGACTTGTATGTTACGAGATGATTGCGCCCGCGCCTCTCATGTGGAAGGGAATTAATATGATATACCTATTAATATAGATGTAGGGACATCTAGTTAAATACAGTAAAGTTTTGAAGAAAATATTAGACTACGAAGTTTTTTGTGGCGAGGAAGATGATGATTTGTTTGTTTGTTCGTTTTAGGCGACCAGTTGCGCAAGACAGGTCACTTTTAATTTCCTATAGGTACCCATTAACTTATACGAGCATATTTAGTTTTTATATCAATGCCTATATCGTAATTTTTTTTTATTCAAAAGAATATTTTGAAAAACGCGATAGACCCTTGAATAAGCACAGTTTTTTTGCTTCTAGATCGTGAAGTTTAATATTTTAGTCGTAGTTCTACAAAGAGGTTTCCATAGGTATAGGTACTACGTTTGTAAGCTACTCTATAGTAGCTAGTATTATATATAATGTACACGACAGAACTGTAAGTACCGAATAAGTACGTAGGTAGAGATAAGAGCCCCTCCACAAAACGTGATTATTCAAATGTGTGAGAGGACGTTACGTTTGTAAGCTATAGAGCTAGTATAGTAGTATACAGTAGTAGTATACAGATAGCTGTATACTACTACTGTATACTACTTACTACTATCACAGTAGTAGTATACAGCTTTCTACTACTGTGATAATAGTATACAGTAGTAGTATACAGATAGCTGTATACTACTACTGTATACTACTTACTACTATCACAGTAGTAGTATACAGCTATCTGTATACTAAACTGTATACTACTTACTACTATCACAGTAGTAGTATACAGCTTTCTACTACTGTGATAATAGTATACAGTAGTAGTATACAGATAGCTGTATACTACTACTGTATACTACTTACTACTATAACAGTAGTAGTATACAGCTATCTGTATACTAAACTGTATACTACTTACTACTATCACAGTAGTAGTATACAGCTTTCTACTACTGTGATAATAGTATACAGTAGTAGTATACAGATAGCTGTATACTACTACTGTATACTACTTACTACTATCACAGTAGTAGTATACAGATAGCTGTTTACTACTACTGTATACTACTTACTACTATCACAGTAGTAGTATACAGCTTTCTACTACTGTGATAATAGTATACAGTAGTAGTATACAGATAGCTGTATACTACTACTGTATACTACTTACTACTATCACAGTAGTAGTATACAGCTTTCTACTACTGTGATAATAGTATACAGTAGTAGTATACAGATAGCTGTATACTACTACTGTATACTACTTACTACTATCACAGTAGTAGTATACAGCTTTCTACTACTGTGATAATAGTATACAGTAGTAGTATACAGATAGCTGTATACTACTACTGTATACTACTTACTACTATCACAGTAGTAGTATACAGATAGCTCTATACTACTACTGTATACTACTTACTACTATCACAGTAGTAGTATACAGCTATCTGTATACTACTACTGTATACCTACTACTATACTAGCTCTATAGCTTACAAACGTAACGTCCTCTCACACATTTAAATAATCACGTTTTGTGGAGGGGCTCTTATCTCTACCTACGTACTTATGCGGTACTTACAGTTCTGTCGTGTACATTATATAATACTTTAAAATCTGCAAAGGAGGTAGGGATACTATAAACCGGTCATGTAATGATTGGGTTGAAACAAAAGTACCTAATTATTTTAATTAAAAACAAATCACTATAGCGTCACTTTCGTTGGCCAGTATTTTTGTCTTTTCCATATTTTTCAGTAGGTAAGTCTTGTATAAAATATGTACTTATATGAACTGACATGTTTTATACGGTGCATTGGGGCAATTACGATAGTGGGTATGTATTCCGATTGATGATAATTTGTTTTACCAAACGCAGCGGCAATTTATATATATATTGGCAACATAGTGATTAGACGCCATTTTATTGGCCGCCTTCTTTCGCTGTTGCTATATTATAAAAGTAAGGTCAAAAACTAAAACCCGACTACTGAAAAATCACGCTCGCCGCGGTCGATCTATAACAAATTAAATTAACATTATTTACCTCCACTTTTAAATAGCCTATGTCACCCGGACCATTATTACGAATCTATTGATACCTCATTTATTAAAATCGGTTCAGTAATTTAGGCGCTACGGTGGAACACACGTAAATATATTTTTATATACATACATACATAGACTGCTAAAATCATTACCCTTCCTTTTGGCTTTGCCATAGTCGGGCAAAAAATTAAAAATGCCGCTGCGTTTGGTAGAAATTATCATCAATCGAAATTACCCCATTATCGTAATAACCCCAATGAACTCTATTGATTTCAAAACCCATATGACATGTTTAATTTTTTTATTTATGTAAAAACGAAATTAATAAATTTTTCAACTGAAATCCATACTAATAAAAAAAAACAACGAAATATGACTACCTAAGTACAGTTGTTTTATCTCACGAAAGCGGGTGAGCCTTACTTGTAGTTGTAATGCGTATAGACACGCGCTCTTGTGTGCGTAACTACAGGTAGCGTTAGCAAGCTCATCGCTAATGAACAAAATAATAAAGTTATTAGATTTTTGCTATGTATATATAAGACATTAAGACATTGTACAATAAAATAGAAACTTATATTCAAGAAACATTTAATTTTAGCAATATTTTGAATACAATTTATATTTTATTTAAATTAATATTTCAAGTAGAATTGTAACTAGACTCTTCTTCAGAGTCAGTTTCTTCTTCACTGTCATCTTGTAAATTTATTATTAATTCAAAATCAGTGTCATAATATTTCATATACTTAATCAGTTTCTTTTTTAATGACACTATTACAAGTATTACGCTATGTCTCACTTGTTATTTTTGTAATACTCTCTTCAATAAGTTTTTCTGTGTTGGCCATATTTTGCTCGACGTTTCTTAGAGCAATGTAGTTTTTAAGGACCCCCCAGATGTTCTCTATGGCATTAAGCTCAGGGTGGTAAGGAGGGAGGCGTAATACTTCAAATCCTTTACTTTTTATGTAGTCATCGATTTTGTAAGTGATAAAATCACTTTTATGGTTTTTTATTATATCATATAACTCAACTTTGCGCAAATTTGTGTCGAAATATATATACCCTTAGAAGTGAGCCATTCTTGCATCTCAGATTTTGTTGAGGCTGTCGTCGGCAATTTCTCAGCACGCGTATTATGGTACGATGCATTACCTAGTACTATTACGGAACGATCTAGCAAATTTGGCAGCAACTTTTCATTCAGCCATTTTACGTAATTTTCAAAACTCATGTTGGAATGGTAGTCTCCAACTGTGGAATTAGCTTTGTAGACTAAGCAAGCGTTCTCAATAAATCCGGCACAGGTTTCAGCGTGTACTAAAATAAAACTAGTACCTTGACTGTTTTTTTAAAAATGGAGATGGTTTGCCTTTTTGGGCCCAGGTGTTATCTCGAACATGTGTTGTCAATACGTAACTTTCGTCAGTACAGACAATAAGCCGACCTTGAGAGCGGTATTCGGTTATTTTTTCTAAGTATTTTAGTCTCCACATCTGGATATCATGCCGTTCAACTAATACTTTCCTATTGTTATCGGTTTTACGCCACTTGTAGCCCAATTTATTTAATAACTTACGTAGCGTTGCGAGACATCCATCAAAACCAATTTATCCATTCAAGACTGACCTTAGTTTTGCCAAAGTTGGAATTTGTTTTTGTACGATATGAAAATTTTGTATTGTGCTCCGTACAACGTCAGCTGTAAATCCATCAATGTCACTTTATTTTCTCTCTTTCTTCGGTTTTTCATGGGAGACATAACATTCAAAGATGTACTTGCAACATCTCTTCCTTCTTTTAATATGTTTTGCACTGTTCTTTCACTTACCCCCGTCGCTGCTGCAGTGCGTTTTGTAATATTACGCAAATGTGATAAATCACAATTTGGTTCTCGATGAAGTTCCGTGAATTCATATTCTTCTTTGAGAAAATTATAAATATTTGCAATCATTTGACGAGCCTAAAAGAAACAATACATTATTAAAATCTCATTTAACATGTTCTTATTAAACTAACTAATACATTAATTCATTACACACAACATAAATACACACCAAACATGAACATTTAATTTGCCTTACCTCACTGCGAACAACTTTTCTCCGTTTCTTCGTACTTTCCATGCTGACGGTATTTATAAATAATTTTGGCGCGAACCAAGAAACACTACTGACTCGGCCGCCGGCGACTCTGCCACGACCGACTGGGCGCTCCTGAGCTTACGCACGCAAACACAGTGTGCATGTACACTTACACACACAAGTATGGATCACCCGCTTCGGTGAGTTGATACTACTGTACAGTTCTACATTTAATAGGGGAGAACGATTTCTTAGAAGTTCGATGACTGAGTGCCAAGCAATTTTTCAATGATAATATTGAGTATCTAGCTCAATGATCTAGCTCTATAATTGTTTATTGTATATTCAGCAATCAGCCACGAGACATAAACGTGATAGTCTGATTATCATAGCTAGGTAGGTACCTACTTGCTTGTCGTCACCAAGTTCACATCTAGGTACGCGTCATACGTCCTTGTCAAGCGATGTTATACATAAATTGTGACATAAACCACATTCAGTCCTTTCATAGTGTTAACTTACCACTGATTTTGCAAACATAGTGATCTTTATGGTCGTTACTATAAGGTTGGTATTTGGTTAGACATCCACAGAAGTTCCTAGGTAAACAGAAATCAGAGTATCATATTCTGAACTGTCTTATTTGTCTTGTAAGTATAGTCTTCTTAAGCACGGCTACTTCTGGACAGAGCAGAATTAGTGGGTTTTTTAGGCAAAGCGCGATTTAGAAAGAAAATTCTTATTGACAACTAGCTGTTGCCCGCGGCTTTGCCCGCGTGGTAGTCAATACTTACCTGTTTGAATCGGATTTTGTTAATTAAATAATAAATAATTCAATCAATCTGCCTAGCCTTTTCCCAACTATGTTGGGGTCGGCTTCCATTCTAACAGGATGCAGCTGAATACCATTATTTTACATGGAGCGACTGCCTATCTGACCTCCACAACCCAGTAACTGGGTAATACGATACCCCTTTGGTAAGACTGGTTGTCAGACTTGCGGGCTTCTGACGACCCGTAACGACTGTCAAAGATCCACGAATGACAGCCGGGACTAACGGCTTAACGTGCTTTCCGAGGCACGGAGGAGTTTCGGTGTGTAAAGATGGTCACCCATCCGCTGACCAACCCCGGCAAGCGTAGCTTAACCTGATGGATCGACCCGTGCGGCTGTTATTATTTAGCCACGAGCTCCTATTTTTCTAAAATATAAGTAAGCCTAAGTTACTCCTTATAACAACAGCTAGCCAGTGAAAGTCCCGTCAAAATTGGTTCAGCCGTTTCGGAGATTAGACGGAATAAACACAGAAACAGACAAAAAAAATTTTTTTTTTATTTGTACCGTACCGTATGTAAGTATTTTCATATGCATTTAGTAAGAAGCTGTTATTTTGACATTACAAACAGACACTTAAATTTTATTAATTTGTATGGATAAGCCTTGCCGCACACGGCTACACGCTACTGCCACAAAACGCCGCCACCGAGCTGCGGACTACAGTTTTCGTACATTTTATAAATATGAGCTCGCCGCACACGGGTAACGCCGCGCGCTGCTCGCTAGACAGTACACGCCATGATTGGCCGCTTCTCGTTTCGTGTGGACGCCACGGACCACTAAATTAAACGCTAGCAATGGGTTATAAAATTAGCGGCACTTGAGTCCACCACAGAGCACAAGTGTCTGTCGCGCACCTCCGGCGGCAGCGTTTTGTGGCTGTAGCGTGTGGCCTGTGTGCGGCACACAGTAATGAGTTTGCTCTCTAAGATTAGGTAATAACAGGACTGGCTAAATGTGGTCTAGGTACACGACTGCAGTGCAGGCATTATTTTACGTATGTAATTCGATATCTACTGAAAAGATAGGGTTCCTCACAATCCTCACTCCCCAGCAAACGTCAAAAGCGTAAATAAAGCGACCACTTGCGTCATATGTTATGTTGTACCTAACTAAGTACTTGTGTACATAAATAGACTATTCAATTCATAAGAGATTTAAAGTAGGTACTAAGCACTTATTCACCCTATTCATTAAAAGTTTCTTGTAAATGAAACGAATATAATGCCTTATGGCCTTATCCCAAACAATACGTCGGTAAAATGTTACGAGCGGTTGTTGGTAGCTCTATAGAGATCGGCATACGAATGGTTGTTGGTAGCTCTTTAGAGATAATATAGGCATATGAATGGCTGTTGGTAGCTCTATAGAGATAGGCATACGAATGGTTGTTGGTAGCTCTATAGAGATCGGCATACGAATGGTTGTTGGTAGCTCTTTAGAGATAATATAGGCATATGAATGGCTGTTGGTAGCTCTATAGAGATAGGCATACGAATGGTTGTTGGTAGCTCTATAGAGATCGGCATACGAATGGTTGTTGGTAGCTCTTTAGAGATAATATAGGCATATGAATGGCTGTTGGTAGCTCTATAGAGATAGGCATACGAATGGTTGTTGGTAGCTCTTTAGAGATAATATAGGCATATGAATGGCTGTTGGTAGCTCTATAGAGATAGGCATACGAATGGTTGTTGGTAGCTCTATAGAGATCGGCATACGAATGGTTGTTGGTAGCTCTTTAGAGATAATATAGGCATATGAATGGCTGTTGGTAGCTCTATAGAGATAGGCATACGAATGGTTGTTGGTAGCTCTATAGAGATCGGCATACGAATGGTTGTTGGTAGCTCTTTAGAGATAATATAGGCATACGAATGGTTGTTGGTAGCTCTATAGAGATACGAATGGAATGTTTAGGCCTATCTTGTAGCAGTTTGTAACGCATCGTTGAGTTTAATTGTCGACCAATAAACATGTCGAATAAACTTGATGTCATTTTAATTGATGACCATCAAAATGACCTTTTATTTATTCGACGAGCTTACAATAATAGAATTGAGATTTGTAATTTATTCACAACTTGCTTTTGCCGGCGCGCGGTTTCGCCCGCGTGGAGGTCGGAATTATCCCACGCAAACTCATTTTCGCATACATCTATTAGTCGACGTTCGCACGGACGTAAAAATATCGCGGCGATTTTTTTTCGCGCACTGGATTTACTACGCTCTGCTTAGCGCCGAGAGTGCAAAATCCAACAGTGTGTTTTTTCGACGCGCTAGAATGTACTCTGTTATTGTTAAGTTGGATTCTCAACGCTCGGCTCAACAACGAGAGTTGAAAATTCAGTGCGCTATAAAATCCCGCCGCGATTTTATTAGGCCCGTGCGAACGGGGGTTTATTGTTTATTTATTTAATATTAGTTAGGATTGTAACACAATAACTGTTTATTTCTTTAGTAAGTATCTGATCAGCTTATTAATAAATAGCAAATAAATCTATATATTTATTTATTGTCTAATCGTCGTTCATGAATCATCACTAATCATCAGTTAGTTTATTGCACCCAGAGCTAAGTACCAACTTTTTATTACCTAGCTAGAGTATCATCGTCATCATTTGCCTAACCTTTTCCCAACTATGTTGGGGTCGGCTTCCAGTCTAACCGGATGCAGCTGAATGCCAGTATTTAAAATAGAGCGACTGACTATCTGATCAGACCTCCACAACGCAGTTACTGGGTAAAACGATACTTCTTGGTAAGACTGGTTGTTACGTAGGTAATGATGCGAAATCGCCACAAAGTATGCATTTACTCAAGCTGAATGTGGCCAAGAAGGAACCCTTGTTGATACTTACTCATTGTTTGCTGATACATTCAGAATGATGACAAAGTACGGAAAGAACAATGAGCAAGTCCTGTCGGATTACAAGTCGTCTTCAACGACTTCCATTGCACCTTTGTGCAGTTTTGCTGAAAAAGCATATTCTGCCTTTGCTGTTGCGTATTGCGCAGTCGGGTAATAAGAACTAAAATTAACAAGACCATTAAGGCTCCCGCAGACACGCGGGACGCGATTCTGGTAGGACATTTCCATGAAATTTTCATAGGAATTGTTCTACTAGTCTCGTCGCAGTGTCACATCGCGTGTGTCTACGGGAGCCTTTACGCTAAACAATTGTACACTCATCTGATCGTACAGTCGGCAACAAAAATCAATTTACTTCAGTTTGTTAAACCTCAATTATTGAGCAAAATGTTCAATTATAAACGCAACAAAAGCAAGCGTAGCTCGGGTTAAGCTACGCTTGCCGGGGTTGGTCCGTGGATGGGAGACCATCTTTACATACCAAGACCCCTCCGTGCCTCGGAAAGCTGTTGGTCACGTCCCGGCTGCCATTCGTGGATCTTTGACAGTCTTACCAAGGAGTATCAATATTACCCAGTAGCTGGGTTGTGGAGGTCAGATAGGCAGTCGCTCCATAAAAAATACTGATATTTATATATATAATGGGGAAAAGGCTAGGCAGATGGTGGAACAGAAGTAAAACCCAAAGAATAGGTATTAAAACTATTAAATAATTTGTGTCAATTTTGATGATATTATGTAAAAGTAACATAATGAACTTTAGTTGCTGACCGTACTATCTAACGTAGGACGCTGAAACGAAAAAATTGTTAGAACTTGTAAGTTCAGCAGCAGCAGGCCAAGAGACGAGATAAAATAAAATAAGACTGTTTGAGAGAAAATTTATGAAAAACGGAAAGCAAATGAATTAAATATATTTCGTCTTTTTCAACTGAAAGTCACGATTGTTACTTAGATGTTTTTTTAGGGTTCCGTACCTCAATAGGAAAAAAACAGAACCCTAATAGGATCACTTCGTTGTCCGTCTATCTGTCTATCAGTCTGTCAAGACCCCTTTTTTTACGAACGCGTATCAAATAAGTACATAAATTATGATCCCTTGGAGCTCTAAAAAAATCATGCTTCTAAGTCAACGCAATACAAAAATGACTGAATGAATGACTCATCAACGTCCAGCCCAAACCCTTGGACCTAGAAAGTTGAAAATTTGCACAGAGGTGCCCTTTATAATGTAGACAAGGAATAAGGAAGGAATTTCCGGTAGTACGTTCCCGTGGGATATTATCCGACATCCACGCGGGCAAAGCCGCACGGAAAGTGCTAGTGCAACATATTTTTATAATATTAAATCAAAACCTAAGTATAGGGTACTTCCCGTTGACCTAGAATCATGAAATTTGGCAAGAAGCAAGCTCTCACAGCACAAGTAAAGGAAATAGTCCGAAAATCGTTCATTTGTCATTTTATCACATAAAAAAAATACGTTTTTGGTATTACAAATTTATATTTGCAGTTGGAGAATTGACCGTGACGTACTATGTATGTATACCAATGTATGGGAGAACATGTTTTTCAAATAAGTATAATGTTATGTTTGTTTTTGCGATAAATTCTTTCCAACTACGGAACCCTTCATTGTGCGTGGTCGGACACGCACTTGGTCGGTTTTTTTTAAAGATAAAATAACTATGAACCTACTTATTAAGTTAACTAGTACCTAGATCATAGTAGTCATAGAGGCGTTCTCATTCTGAATGGAGACAAACTTAACACAATTTTCTCTAAGTAACAATGTGAACTTGATAACAATAAGAGAGAAAATGAATAAGACGTGTAATTTGCAAAAATTACAAACGTATATTTTGTGACATGTGAAAGTCGTGTTCGCAAAACTCAAGTGTCATTAGTGTGACCCACGTAGTCCAGGAGCTCACATAGATAAATCATTTACATTACTTATGTTTAAAATTTTGAAGTTATTTCCTACTGTAAAAAAAAATCTTCGAAATAGTTAAGAAGCCGAATTCTCCGCCGAAACTATTTAGTTTCGGCGGAGAATTCGGCTTCTTAACTATTTCGTAAAAATCCTATAAATTTTCTAATCTTTATCTTTCGTCAAAACAATCAAATAAGTTTTTATAATTCGATACAGCCTTGTAATCGACCTTGGAAGTTGTGTTTGAAAGGATAAGTTGATGTTTATTTTCCTTTGGTGGCGGGCCTTTGGTCTAGTACAGGGGAAAGCATGTTTTTCTCGTGACGCAACTGTCTGGACGCCTCCCCTCTCTGGCGCCAAAGCTTGGCATCCGAAAGATCTCCCCCCTCCTCCCTCCAGCCCCACATTACGTGACGGTTGCTGCATTGAGTAACGCTCATCACAAAACACGATTATTGGCTCATTTTCAGTAATGGATGATGGCTCTGGCTCATATCGGTACACAGGAATGTTATGTCAAATTATGTTTATCTGTTACCGCGTCGTGTATTGTTTTCTGCCACTGGGAAACTGTGATCATTGTTTGCCTGGCAAATTGAATACAAAAATAAGAAATAGAAATTCATAGATTTGATCGATGCAATTCTCTGGGAGATGTTTGTAGAAAGTGCACGCGGCACGACCATGCTGAACAAGTACGATGATAAAAACAAGTATACTTAAAAGCTGTACTCAAACAGAATAATAATTTAGATCGTATAATTAGTACTTTCAGTTACTGTCAATAAAATTATAAACAAATTTTATTGATACATAAACTACAAACCGCTGTTGTCTGTCTCATAAACTGGCCTCAGCCGTATCTTAATATTTTTTAATGACTTTCAGTCTGATCGCAATACAAACGTACCGTTTTACAAGCGAAAGGCTAGTTCAAGAGTTTGTTCGGCAAATAAAAGGCATCCTTGACCTCATAAAGGCGGCATGTGAGCGTATAATGGATTACTTTACAATGATAACATTGTATTCAAAAAAGCTAAGTCTAAAACGAATTGATTTTTACCAACAGTTTTTTTTTTAAATTAATTAATTCCGCTTTAGTGATTTGCCAAATTATCGTTTGAGTGATGGATAGTGATCGCAGTTTGTTATAAGGAAACAAGAGGACACGGATGCTGCCAATTCTCTAGTGGTAGGTATAAATCTTCTATAAGATACAGTCTTCAATACCTTAAAACGTTGTACCTAAATTATTAATTTCGCTTAGCCCAAGCTGAACAGTGTGTAATTAACTGTGATTCAACGATCAAACATTCCGCTACTCACACAAGATGATGTGCGTAGATATAATATTCACACCTAATGTTTGGATAACATCAGTTAACTAGCCAATACGAATCGACATTCCTCAGTTAAACCTGTAAATCTTGCCAAACTTTGCTTAGCATAATACAGAAAAAACAATAACAATACAGATAAAAAATACATTACACTATTTTATAGATAGAAAATACATGTATTAATTCCATCCACATAAAATGATTAAAATGTTAAATAATAATGAACGAAAGCTACTATGATTTAAGACTACGCTTATTGTAATTAAAAGCTTGATACGAAATTGTAAAAATTCAACGCCAACACCTTTTTTGCATATAAACCCACGGACAAACAGACACAGGTTAGACTGTACACTACGTATAACTTAGAAAAATATTGAAAATGTTTTTCTCAACAAGTGAACCATAATAACAAAAATTAACTTAACTACAAAAATTATTTCATCTAGTTAAGTAAGTACATAGATATCGACATGAACCTTTATAAGTGCCCTTTAGAATCTATTTAGTTCGAAATGGCAGTATTGAAACGAAGCTAATAACTGCAGTAGCTATACTTTTAATATCATTCGCATTGCACCCGAGTCGTACGAGCAATAAAAATAAGTATCTCGTCATTTCTAGTCCACGGAAGCGACAGAAGTAAAGCGTTAACTGTCGTTATTCTATATACCTAGTTCTATCTACTTTATGATTATCAAACAATTGCTCGAGTCAACTGCGCGAAAACACGTGATGTTGACAGGTTCCTTGTTGAAAAATAATTCATCATAATCATCATTATTTCTAAAAGATGTCGTAACGTAAAGTTAGGTAGAGCTCCTGTACTAAGTTGTCATAAGATGAGGCGAAACTGGTTAAAACAGACATGGACGGTGCATAGTTTTAAAAAAATGCAGTTTCATCTTATCTCTTAAGAATCCGTACTAACCGCGTGTGATATTGAGGCTATAATCAAGAAGGATTACACCCATCGGCAGCAGAAGCAACCAGTGACCACTACACCAACCACCAGTCCACCAGAGTGACTACTGAAAGACTGACACAGGTTCGTCAGGTATATTCAGACTATCCACTCTATGTAAGTATGGCTAAGAGCCTAAGCGCAATGCATCCGATCCAAATCTGAAAAATATCGGTTCGTACACGGAGCAAATACAATCCTTGGGTTCGTAATTCCGTATCAACTATTTGGATGACGGATTGCGCATTAGATCCGAATTTAGAACATTTCATTGGCAATTCGGATGGAGTTCGGATTCGGATACGATGCAATGAGAAAACGCTCTTAGTCGTGTCCGAGCCAATATTCATAAATATTTAATTAATTGCGACTTAATTGCGCACATTACGATTCGTACAGAAAGCATGTTAAAACTCTTAAAAGCCGTTAGTTCACTGCTAATTGCGTAACACTATCAATTTGAATCTGAATCATTTTGTATCAAATTGCTAATCCATTACTTCATATTTCGAAAAATTTGTCTTATTTACAACTTAGCTAACGCCCTTAATTAATCTTGTTGAACTGTCAAAATGAAACTGATTCCGATAGATAGTGTGCTACGAATTGCCTCGCAGTATTTTGTACATTTTCCATTCTATGGCAGCATGTAGACGTGCAATAAAACAAAACAATAAAAATTGCATTGTATTTGAAGTATTGTATGAGGTAACTATAAATAAATTAGACTCGTCATGTCCGCTTTGATTAGATTAGAGATTGGTTAGATTATCATGACCTATGATACGAGTATATGCATTGATATATTTATATGTATATGAGGAAATGTCGTGAGGAAAGTTTTGAGTATGAATGTCGATGGCTATAAGAGTAGGGGAAGACCAAAGAAACGATGGATGGATTGTGTGAAAGATGACATGGCTAGAAAGGGGGTGACTACCGAGATGACGAATAATAGAGAAGTATGGAAAAAAAGGACATGTTGCGCCGACCTCAAATCGATTGGGATAAGGGCAGGAGAATGATGAATGATGATGATATATATTTATATGTCAATGGTTGTATGACTATTCTGGCAAAATCTCACCGTGAAAACTTGAGTGAAGTGATGAGCAGCAGCCTAATTGCGTAACACATTATCAATCGGAGTTGGTTTCATTTTGACAGTTCAACAACATTCATTGCGTTATTTATGTTGTCGAGCAGACACATTTTTCGAACATATGAAGCAATGGAGTAGCAATTTGTTTCAAAATGAAACTAACTCCGATTGGTAATGTGTTACGCAATTAGGGTGCTGTTTTGAGCTGTCATCCCACCTGATTCAGCTAGGGATTGACATTATTGACAGTTCACTCCAAGTTCACTTCACCAGTTTTCATAACAAATATCGACCTTGCTTCAGTTGAAATAGAGTTGAAAATAAATTATAGTTTCATTAGCTCGAGAGCGCGTCTAAGCGGAAAGAGGCGAGAGTCTCAGGTTATTTATTCCAAACTTTATTTTTAGGCACGCAACATTCATATTTGTTGGGCAGTGACAACCACGCCGCGCTGCGCCTCGCCAGGTGTGCGCCGGCCCTAGATCGGTTGGTTAGTCTATGTACGAAATCGTATGCATAATTATTTTCTAGGTGGACACAATTTTTACTGCACCGTCGATGCCTGATAATATGAGTTGAATAATACAGTAGCTACCTATAACCATTTATAATATAATAGGTAGGTAGGTACAGTGGGCTTAAATTTTAATACAACTGGGGTACCCAATTGTTGCAGCCAACATGGTTTTAAAACTGAATAAGCTATAGGAAATTACTACAAAATGTAAAAGAGTTGAAAACACCAGAATACGATACCATTGAAGGTGGAACTGTGAAGGTTACTTGAACCTCATTACAGAACAAAATATTCAAAGTATTGTTTGTTAATTATGTACTTAGATGTACACAAGCAGAGCTAAGCTAGTAAACACAATCATAGAACATGAATATATTATGAGACGGCTAAAATTACGACAAAATAAAATAATATTTCGATAAAAACGTCTAATTTGCCTCTGCGAGTTGACTTTGGGCCCTCGTACGCCTTCTAAAGGTTTCAGCACCCTAATTGACTATCGATCGGAATCTGAATCATTTTGAAGCAAATTGCTAATCCATTACTTCATAATGTTTGAAAAATTTGTCGTCTCAGCACCGTAAATAACACAATGAATATTGTTGAACAGTAAATATCGATTCCAATTGATAGTGTATTATGAAATTGGGGTGCAGGACCCCAGGGTCCCGAGATATTATGACAAAGTCATTTTAAAATAAATAAGACTTTTAATCCTGTATTCCGGAATGGTAGTGATATGTGTTAGCCAATTCTAGAAAAAACTCGCCTATTTAGTTTAATTGAAGGACTTTGTATGAGAAATAAATGCAGAAACATTTTTATAAGCTTGAGGTACAGTAATTAGCTTATAAGGAATTTCTATTAAGGACGCTGTTACAAATTGGTAGTCAAATCATTACTTTTTACACAAAAGTATGTTTATTAAATAAAATGCTTTGCATTCCTAAAATGCTTTTTGGTCAAATTGTTGATAGATGTGCATGGTACGATTCTGAACTATAAATATAATTTTATATAGGTACATTTTCTCAATAAATGTACCGAAGTAAAAATTTTCAGTCCGGTACAATTATTGAGAAACTGTACCTATCTAAAATTATATTTATAGTTCAGAATCGTACCATGCACATCTATCAACAATTTGGCCAAAAAAGATTTTAAGAATGTAAAGCATTTTATTTAATAAACATGCTTTTGTGTAAAAAAGTAATGATTTGACTACCCATTTGTAACAGCGTCCTTAAGTAGGTAAATAATTAAATATGTACAAGTCAAGAATATGTGCAACATCCTTTGCATCTATCTTTTAAACATACAGGAAGCTCAAATCAGCTGATGTTATCTTTAATTAATTTAATCGAAATACTATAGCAGTTCACTTTACTCTAAACTATAAACTAGTATTTATCAAAAAGTAAAATAAGTACGTGCTAAGTAAATAATTTGTATTGTGAAATATAATAATGCAGCCATACTCTACGTATTGATACATGAAAGGTTAACCTATCTAAAATAAAATATAATATGCTTATCGCTTAGTGGAATTTTAGAATTTTTGATAAAAAGGTATTAAGCAGTGTGCATTGTATTTGAAATTATGAAATAAAATTGCGTAGTTTCATTAATTAAGTAACTTATTTACATTAAAGAGAAATAAGTTTTTCAATAAAAAAAATCTGTCATACAAGTAGGATGACTAAATAATTGCGTAGTTTAAAATAAGAAAGAAATAAAAATTAATGGTGCATTGATTTGCCAAAATAAATACAACATTCTATAGAGACTCCAATCCCCTTGAGTGTGACTCTTAAAACATTTAAGAGTTCAACTTTAATTGCTCCTTTAGTAACTTGTAAAATGAGCACATAATTTCACTGCACATAGAAACCGCAGAGAAACGAGATGGCCTCAATTCTAATCATTTAATACTATGCGAGATGCTGCGAAACACCGTAACACGACTAAAAATTAAAGAAGTTAAATGTTTCTAAAATAAAGTTGTGTGCAATTTTAAATAGGTAGCGGATAGCGGCTCGTTCGTGGCTTCAGCCTGCGTAGGCGCGTCTCAATCTCAACGATATGAGTGAGAATGGGCCAGACGTTTGTGTGCGCGCGATGACACGTGTGTGTGTGATACCGATACGTGTAACGTGTACATGTATTGTACAATGCATTAATGTAATGCCCAAGTTTCCGTTAATTTCCTAACGAATATTATGAAATGGACGTGCATCAGTTTTCTATGAATTTCTATAATTTTATTACATTTCTGTCTGGAATGGAAAAGGAAAATATGTAGTCATTATGAGCAACGTATTACGATAAAAGTCCTATTAAAGTTATGGGATTTTAACAGGATAAATTGGTAATAGATGGCAGATTGTTTTGTTGGTAACATGGGCAACCCACACAGACGGTTTGTGAGCAATCGGCCGGATCTTGTTCCGCCGCAAGAGCACGCTTGGTCGGAGCACGCGGTCAACACGTGCGCCTGCGCAACCGTACCTCAGTCAGGGCTGCCTACATTTTTTCTACGGAATCGTGTCTATCAACTTGTCAAGCTAGTGACTTTAATGGCTCATCTGAATGTGGTCCATTTTTTATAGTTCATTTGAAATCTAATAATCGTTTATTGTGAGTGGTGAGGTTTATCATTAAATTATTTTTGGAATTGGATATTTCCGTAACAGTATAGTGGTTTAATAGTTTTTGTTAAGTTGATTTTACTAATAAATTATCGGTAACCAAGTTTGCTTTTTTTCTGATTTACGTGTGGCTGCCAACCCTATTCCCTAACGCCTCGGCGGATGCCAGATTGCATATTAATTAGTCTTTAGTCAGTTTTCAAAGAAACTACCTAAAATTGTAACATTTTGAGTTGTATAACAGTCATAAATACGTGCCGATGTTGGTACGTTAAAGTTGATTATTTTAATAAATTTTCCGTGGCTCATTATCGAAACAACACATTACGCATACCTACCTACTAACCGTAGTTTGCTATACATAAAAGGAATAAATGTACATTGCTAGTATATTTTAGTTAATACAGTTTATGATGTAATGCCGTAAATAAATGTTGACTATTATTTTAATTATTGACCCCATTGATCTAAAAATCACGTGTGCGCCCTTATTTTGCATGTGCGGCTACAGTTAATAAAATACGATGTTTCATTTTTGAACTTCGAACACTGTCCGAATCACGCCGAAATGGCATTAACATTCAGTTAGGTTTTAATATAAAGTTAACAATGTGCTTCCTAGCTCCTTGCCTACATTATTTTTGATGTGCTATTCCGTATTATTCTAAATGTGCGTAAGTACTTAGCCATTTTTCCTGGAAAATAATTAACGTCAGCAAGCACAGTCTAACAGGTAAACCTAAATAGAGTAAAAACCCGTTAAGGGAGAGTCGTAATCGCACACGAATGATTCCGTACCACCATACAATATTTAGCACTACATATACTGACATTATTTAAGGAGGAGGAGCTCGTGGCTAAGTAATAACAGCCGCACGGGTCGATCCGTCAGGTTAAGCTACGCTTGCCGGGGTTGGTCAATCGATGGGTGACCATCTTTACATATCGAGACTCGTCCGTGCCTCGGAAAGCACGTTAAGCCGTTGGTCCCGGCTGTCATTCGTGGATCTTTGACAGTCGTTACGGGTCGTCAGAAGCCCGAAAGTCTGACAACCAGTCTTACCAAGAGGTATCGTATTACCCAGTCACTGGGTTGTGGAGGTCAGATAGGCAGTCGCTCCATGTAAAAAACTGGTATTCAGCTGCATCCGGTTAGACTGGAAGCCGACTCCAACATAGTTGGGAAAAGGCTAGACAGATGATGATACTGACATATTTAAAAAAAATACTAAACGAAGAATATTTTTCGTCTTAAATTTTAACAATCGCAAAGATATTGTATTTCATAATGGAGCTGTGAATTACAAAATCTGACAACCACTCTTACTAAGCGGTATCGTATTACCCAGTAACTGGGTTGTGGAGGTCAGATAGGCAGTCGCTCCATGTATAAAAAAAAAAAAAGGTTCCGACGAATTGAGAACCTCCTCCTTTTTGAAGTCGGTTAAAAATACTAGTAGAATAGAAGAGTAGGTTAGACTGTAAGCCGACCCCGAGTTGGGAAAAGGCTAGACAGATGATGATGACTGTGAATTACAAAGTTATTTTTTGCAGTTGCAGAAAATCGCTCATATTTAAACAAAATATGATAAGGATATAATAATATATAAATATATTTTTAATATTTGTTGTTTAAATACAGTAAAAATATTGTACAGACGCCAGCAGGTCAAGCCACCCGAAACTGTTAAATTTTCCCAATCAACCATGAACCAAATTCTTTAGCGATAAAAATGAAAATCTATTAAAGAAATTTGACAGATTGTAGTAGCCTGATGTGCTGGCGTCTGCACATATGCAGAAATTTCAAATTCCTAACTTGTTTAATTGTTGCGATAGAGTTCGTACAAAAATGGTCTAAAACTGACTACTTCTGCAGCCGCCTATTTTCAATTTTTTTTTTTAAGATAAAAGAGAAATGGTTGTACCATCGGCAAACTTCTTTTCAACCTTATTGCGTTAGTAATAAGGTCGAAAAGTGGTTCACCGGAAAGTACAAGTACATTGTACTCTACTTGATGAGTTCTAGACAAAATTGACACATCACATGCCAGGGTAAGAAAAGAAAATTTTTCAAAATCAAAAGTTTATTGTATGACCCCGACCCAGGTTTCATTTTGAACTTTATTTTATTTTTTGTTGTTATAGCAGCAATAGAAATACACAATCTATGAAAATTTCAACTGACTGCCTATTACGGTTCATGAGATACAGCCCGCTGACGAAGACGGACAGCGGAGGCTTGTAACAGGGTTCCGTTTGGCACCACTCGGGTACGGAACCCAGACAAGCACTCTTGTCCTTCACAAAACGTGATTTATTAGGTTGGGGAAAAAGTCTTTTCGCATTATAGTATGTATGAACTTAAAATAAAATCTCTTTGGCTATACTATTTGCATCTGGCTGGTTTTGGTATCATTGAAAGTTTAAATTTTAAAGAACATAATTCGAAATTCAAATCAGGAAAATGTGTGATTTTCATTTGTTTTTCGTACTGTGAAGATGAGTGAATCTAATGAAGAAATTCGATACATTTTAAAATTTTACTATAAAAAAGGTAAAAATGCAACGCAAGCCGCGAAAAAAATTTGCGATGTTTATGGACCCAGTGCAGTGTCTGTGAGAGTAGCACAAATTTGGTTTAAGCGTTTTCAATCCGGAAATTTTGATGTCAAATATGCACGTTGCTCTGGTTGCCCTATTACGGATAAAATGGATGCCATTTTTGAAAAAGTGGAGCAAGATCGGCATATCAGTAGTTACGACGTAGCTGAAGAACTGGAAATTGACCACAAAACAGTTTTGGCGCATTTGAAAAAAACTGGGTACACAAAAAATATTTGGGTGCCTCACGAGCTCACTGAAAGAAATCTAATAAACCGTATACTCATTTGTGATTCTTTATTACGACGTAATGAAACCGAACCATTTTTGAAGAAACTGATAACTGGTGATGAAAAGTGGATCACGTACGACAAGAACGTGCGAAAAAGGTCGTGGTCAAAGGCCGGTCAGGCTTCACAGACTGTGGCGAAACCCGGGTTAACTCGCAACAAGGTGATGCTGTGTGTATGGTGGGATTGGAAGGGCATTATTAATTATGAGCTGTTACCACCAGGCAGGACCATCGATTCTGAACTCTACTGCGAACAACTGATGAGATTAAAGCAAGAAGTTGAGAGAAAGCGGCCTGAATTAATCAACAGAAGGGGTGTGGTTTTTCATCATGATAACGCTAGACCTCACACATCTTTAGCCACTCAGCAAAAATTAAGAGAGTTTGGCTGGGAGGTGTTAATGCATCCGCCGTATAGTCCTGAACTTGCACCTTCAGATTTCCACCTGTTTCGGTCTCTTCAGAATTCTTTAGGTAGTGTCAGGTTAACATCACGAGAGGACTGCCAAAACCGCTTGTCGCGGTATTTTGATCAGAAGTCCCAAAATTTCTATAGCAATGGGATCATGTCCCTACCTACAAGATGGCAAAAAGTTATCGAACAAAATGGTACCTACATACTTTAGATAAATGTAAATAATGTATATTAAAAAATGTTTTGAATTTTCTTAAAAAATGCGAAGAAACTTTTTCCCCAACCTATTACAATACTTTGAATAATAAGCATTTATTTAGTATACAACAATTCCTTGTTACACAGACGTAGGCGCAGTAATAGGATTTCCCTAAAGGGTTATAAGTATTGTTTTTGTCAACACGTCACAGTATGGCGTACGAGAAACTACCCATGAGTAAATTAACTACGCACTAATTCGGAAATGTATCATTGTCTACTACAATAGAACATTTATTTCATATTTTTCCAGTAATTCTTAGAAGTAAAGATTTACATCAAACATTGGTATTAAATTCTTATTTTCGGCGTCTGCCTGAAACTTCATGTTTAGTTAATAAGTAATAACGTCGATTCATAACATCTAGACGTACACATAGACGATATTAGAATCTTGAGCTATTTGCACTGCGAGAAGCCTGCAAAGAGTGGCTATTACTGGCGGATGATACTTGCTTACGGCTCTTTAAAGTGATTAAGGAAAAATGCGGATCCAGATAAGTATTTGCTGTGTAATATTTTGTAACGGTACTTGCTCTGATTACTAGTAGACTTCTGGCTTTCTATATCTATGCTACTGTATTAAATAATATATTACCTACCGTGCCTTTGAAATCGATGTTAGAATTATTGGGGTGATTACGATAATGGGTAATACCGATTTTTGATAATTTCTACCAAACGCATCGACATTTTTATATAGCGACAGCGAAAGACGGCGGCCGATAAAATGGCGTCTTATCATTATGTTGCAAATATTTTTGTAATATGCCGCTGCGGTTGGTAGAAATTATCACCAATCGGAATTACCCCATTATCATAATTACCCCAATAAACTCTACCGATATTTGACATCTATTGAACATTTTGTTGATTGGGCTGGCTATTTGCATTCATTGCAATTTTAGACGTGCCATGCAAAGTGACAAATTTCTATAAGTTACTTTTCGAAAATGTCAATTAATTATCACATTCCTAAAAGAATTCTACAGGCAAATATCCTTCGTGCTTCTGTAAATCAATTAACGGACATACATAGCGACATATTTTTACACATACATATCTGTGATATTTGTTTGATTTATTAATAGCCGAACACTAGAAAAACGGGGAAATGTGACTAGGCGTTTATGTGGTTTATTCGCATGTTTTACATGCCTAGATTACAATGTAGGCACTATGTGCAAGCTTTACCAGATGTTATCACACGATAAGCTTGCTCGCCCTACCTTCTTCAGTTGAAATCGCACTAGGTACCTACAACCACTCACGTGTACCTACTTTGTGCAAATGACCTAGTAGTAAAATAACTTCAGGAGCATGCGCTGTGGTAGCCCGGGAAATTCAAATTTTCTTGCGTTTTATGCAATTCGCAGGTCCGTGTCAGGTTGTATCTTGATCAAAATATGATTCGCGGGAATAAAACATATGTATTTATATAATTTTAACCATGAAAATCATTAATACATCTCTATAAGTTAGAATTCGTGCAGAGTCGTTAGATTTCGTTCGTTCGACGAATCTTGCTTGAAAAATTGCTTTATTTTTTTCTTTATAAATTTTGCGCTAGCTAAGTTGGAAGTGCGTTGCAAAGTTGCAATGCCGAATTTTGGCTTAACTATTTATTTCGGAAATAAAACTATACCGTGGTACTATCGAAAAACGGAAACCTTTACCTACACCTTAAAGGTGTTTTTTGTATATTTATTATGATTCACCCTGCCCCTATGGTCCTTTGTTTGTCATACAATTATCATTGCAGCTTGCAAGTAAAATTGTTTCCAAATTGGAAAGGCCTGGCGTTTACTTTGTCGATATTACCTACGTTCACAGATTAAATAATAGTACTTAATATACGCTACGTTATGATTCGAGGAACTACTATTCCTATAACTGTACCTACTCATATAGCTCTATCTAAAAAGATTTTAGGCGGTTATGATAGTGGCCAGCATAAATCGCAAATAAGCCAAAGAACAAACAAAAAGTGAACTCTTATTATTTATTCTGCAAAGCTATTCATTGTTCAATCCCAAAAGTAATGTTTTCTTAGTAAAATAAAAGACCATTGAGTGTGATCATTTCATAACAGCACCAATGCCTGAATACGTGATTCTAATGGGCAGTCTTTCTCACAATATGGCTGGTATTTATAAACTGTGGCACGAGGAGTGTTATACACACGCAGAAATACTGGCTGTAACCGGTTCACAGTGTGTTATCTCATTATTAATATGTGTACCACGTTGAACACGGTATCCTTTGAATTTTGACATGGTAGGCTGTATGGAGAACTGTTCTGTAAAAATTTCACCGTGAAAATTTAGGTGATGTGAGCTTGAAGTGAACCTGTCATTCTACCTGATGCTAGGGAATCTAGGGGATTGATAGCTCACTTCAAACTCACGTTACCGAAGTTTTCACTGTGAGATTTTTACAGTACAGCTACAGGTAGCACTACCAGAATCGGGGATTCAGTTTCAATAAGCAGCTCAGATATATTTTGGTGCTAAATACAGACCCTTCATAAGCCGTCAGGTATAAATAATAATCCTATACTATTAAATGAGCAATATTTGTATATAGGTACATATGTATTTGTAATCACGTTCTCGAAAACGGCTCTAACGATTTCCATGTTGCATCATAGGGGTTTACAGGGGAGAAAAAACGATCTAGCTAGGTCTCATTTCTGGGAAAATTCGTTTTCTCTATTTTCACCCGAGCAGAGCTCGGTCGCCCAGGTACTTAGGTACCAATAATAAAATGATTTAGATGTCTAAATATACAGGGTTACTGGTAACTCGACGTATTCCTTGCAGGACGTCATAGTAGGGTTAAAATGCAGCAAATTAGGCCACCAAATGTTCTACCGAAATTCAGTAGTTTTTGAGTTAATTCGATTTTTAGCTTTTCTATGAAAAATCCCAGATTAAATCATTTGGAGCCAATTTAAAAATGATTTACGGCGCGACTGTACTGAAATTTAAGTTAACATCATAGCTGACGCCGTAGCAGATCCTTGTTAATAATTCAAAGTTCAAAAATGCCAAAAACTTTGGCAAATATCACTAAAGAAACATTTAGTTTTTTTGTGAATTTTGCTATTACTTCATACAAAATGTTGTCTAGTGAAAAAAAAAATTACTACGTCTGATGTACAAATTACTAGGAAAATATCCTTGTCTTATCAGCTATTCAGAAAGGTATGAAAGTTAATACAAAGTTAAGGACTACATTATGTGCGTCTCACAAAAAGGTGATTATTCGGAAAATCAATAAAACTATTTCGTGAATATTAGCATTATTTTTAATAATAAAATATCAGTTTAAAAACTTTTACTACACTTTCACACGTCTTGTTCGATGTGCTGCCCTCGGTTTCTAATACACGTTCTTATTCGCTTCCTCACTTCAGTTTTTGTGATTCTTGATGTGATTGTTGCCCTCATCTGGTCCGCTGCATCTCTTATTCTCTCCCTTAGTTCTTCAATTGAATTTACTGGGGTCACATAAACTAGGTCTTTCATATGACCCCAGACGTAAAAGTCTAGTGGCGTAAGATCAGGGCTACGTGCAGGCCACGGAATTGGCCCACCGCGCCCTATCCATCGGTTTGGGTAGGTTTCATCCAGCAATTGTCGAATTGTGATTCGGAAGTGGGCTGGACATCCGTCATGTTGATACATCATGTTTGCTCTTCTGTCTTCCGGTACATCCGTGAGCAGTGGTGTTAAATGATTTCTTAGGAAATCTTCATAAAGTTCCCCATTTAATGTTTGGGGTAAAAAATGTGGGCCAATTAATTTGTCGTCGATAATACCCATCCAAACATTAAGCGAGAATCTACGCTGGGATGCGGTTGGTTTCAGTTTCTTAGGATTTGCTTCTGCCTTCGGTGCCCAGTAATGTAAGTTGTGGTAATTTGTGATACCATCACGGTCAAAACATGACTCATCGGTCCACAGAATGTTTTTTAAAAAGTTTTCGCTTTCGGCGTCGGCATTTAGCATAAAACGACAAAATTCAAGCCGTCTTGGCGGATCTCCCTCTTCTAATGACTGGACAGGTTGATAGTGGTATGGATGTCGGCCTGATAAGTGAACTACAGACCAGACTTTCCACTGTGACATAGCAAGCTCACGCGCTACGATGTTTGTCGATATGTTGGGGTCGTCAATAAAACGTTGAAGAATCAGCTCTTCGTCCTCAGCCGTGTATCTCCGAGAACGACCAGTGTCAATTTGCCTGCTTCTTTGGACGCTGCCAGTTTCAGATAATCGCCGATAAGTCGATCCAAAAACACTAACGTGTGGGAGTCGGCGGTTGGGAAAACGAAGTTGATATTCTCTCCGCGCCTGAGCAGCGTTACCGTCACTAAGTCCGTAACAGTACATTATGTCAGCGTATTCAAGGTTAGAATATGCAGCCATAGTCAGCACTTATGAAGGCACAGCACAGCACAAGAGCAAGATACGCAGTATCAGTTAAGGAAATAGCCAGATAACAAAACACGAGCTTGCGCGACGTAGAGTTGAAACTAACTGACTCTGACGACCAGATTTTGTAAAGTCGCACCCCGTGTCATGCCGGGAGAACAATAGTGACCAATCACAAAGCTTGCCGAGTATTTGGGGTTCAAGCGCAGGTAAAAACTACGAATAATACGAATATGAAACAATAGGTTGACCGTCTCGCAATTTTACCTGCTCCTCATAAAACTCATTCTTTCCCTGTCACACATGCAAAAGTATTGACAATCATACCTTTCTGAATAGCTGATAAGACAAGGATATTTTCCTAGTAATTTGTACATCAGGCGTAGTAATTTTTATTTTCACTAGACAACATTTTGTATGAAGTAATAGCAAAATTCACAAAAAACTAAATGTTTCTTTAGTGATATTTGCCAAAGTTTTTGGCATTTTTGAACTTTGAATTATTAACAAGGATCTGCTACGGCGTCAGCTATGATGTTAACTTAAATTTCAGTACAGTCGCGCCGTAAATCATTTTTAAATTGGCTCCAAATGATTTAATCTGGGATTTTTCATAAAAAAGCTAAAAATCGAATTAACTCAAAAACTACTGAATTTCGGTAGAACATTTGGTGGCCTAATTTGCTGCATTTTAACCCTACTATGACGTCCTGCAAGGAATACGTCGAGTTACCAGTAACCCTGTATACATACAATCTGCCTAGCCTTTTCCCAACTATGTTGGGGTCGGCTTCCAGTCTAACCGGATGCAGCTGAATACCAGTATTTTACATGGAGCGACTGCCTATCTGACCTCCATAACCCAGTAACTGGGTAATACGATACCCCTTGGTAAGACTGGTTGTCAGACTTTCGGGCTTCTGACGACCCGTAACGACTGTCAAAGATCCACAAATGACAGCCGGGACCAACGGCTTAACGTGCTTTCCGAGGCACGGAGGAGTCTCGATATGTAAAGATGGTCACCCATCCACTGACCAACCCCGGCAAGCGTAGCTTAACCTGATGGATCGACCCGTGCGGCTGTTATTACTTAGCCACGAGCTCCTAACCCTGTATACATACGATACAAAAAAACTAATTTGTTCTTGGAAAAATGCTTCGGGTTAATTTGTGAATCTCAGAATTAACTGTTTTACTTTGCGTATTTTGTTCCCAGGTTGTTTGATGTTATTATTATCGCTCTTTCATACACAAATAGAAGGCATGCGTTGGTCTACTCATGAATAGGGCTTTTCGTTTATTAAATTACAGTAAGTACCTGGGCGACCGAGCTCTGCTCGGGTGAAAAATAGAGAAAACGAATTTTCCCAGATATGAAACCACATTGCAACTTTCATCGAAATCGATAGAGCCGTTTCCGAGAACGTGATTACAAATATATATATATATATATATACATATATATATATATACAAAAATTGCTCATTTATTATATAGTCATGTATTTTATTACCGTTTCTAAGAATATGACTTCCTTCAGTTGCTTCCTTATTTGTTATTTTTTACGTCACTTCTCAGATATACATCAACTTCGACAATGGATTTAGATATTGCAGACTCTAATCACTGTTTCCAAAAATAACTTTCCACAATATCTGATGATCTGATCTACATTTGCTAGAAATTTTTTCGAAGCTATCTTCTTTTCCCGATCAAAATAATTGTGATTCACGATAGTCTCTGAAACCGGTTATAGCTTTCTGTTATCGTAATATCTAAAACAATCTTGAAAGTGATTTCCGCGGTACATCACTATCTTATCGATAGGTATTTAACGCATCTAAAGATAACTATCGATATCAAATAAAACTATCTATACAGTCTATACGAAGATGCATAACTGACGTATGTATATTTATTGGTGACGTACCATAAACAACAATAAAGCTTAACACTGATAGTACCTAATATTTACCAAACACGATATGATAATCTGTTATACCTACTTAGTACATTTAAACATTGCAAAATATATGATATAATATTCTGACGTGATATAATAAACAAACGTCATCCATAATTACAGGCTTAAACCCTGTCCAAGAGTTATGATAATACTAAAATAAATTATGATCATGATTCATGCGTGATGATTAAGGACTTCTATTTAAACCAATATCAGCCATTATCATTAATCTTCAGTACGTGGAAGAACCACCAGAATTGCATTAATGTCGCAATCCGTCTTTTGTTTTCAATTCAGTAATTTAATTTGATAGATGTCAAAATGACAAATGTCGAACAAGATTAATCGCTAGAGCAGTGACTTGGCTTTATGTCGACATCGATGAAGATAGTAAACAGCGTCAAATAAAAGTAAAATCCGGGAATTGTACACGTACATATTTATATTAACTCTATTATGTTAATTACCCAGTTGAATGTCCTAGTAACCAGAGCAGCCTCCCTGACTTTAAAAAAAAATACAAAAAAAATCATTAATGATTAATGAATTAAAATTTACACAAGGAAACAGCATTTCTGTTGCATGAAACATTATTACTTAATATTATACATTTTCGTGGTGCTAATGTTAGATCTGAAGTCGGATTTGTTGTATAAGGTTTAATTATTGAAATATAATGAGAGCGTGATTTTAAAGAAAAAATAATTTAAAAAAACGAAAAAAATATTTTATAAGATTTTCTTGCTTGACTTCGTTACTAAGGGCTGTTTTTAATGCTCCAATTTACTGCCACCATGTGGACAATCCAGTGACCCTGGTACCGCTCCTCCATAGTACGATTATCTTGACGGAACCGTTCCCTATAGGCTTCACTCAGATTACCAAGATTTTCAGGGAAACGGTCCTAACGTTTGTGTTGAGGAAGTATACCTTGATGCTGCTGTATCTCAAAAATTAGAGCTGTTAGAGATAAATTGATGGTAGATTTGAAATCATCGACCTCGAATCAGTAAACAACAGCGATAAAATTCCATGCAACAAAAAAAAAATTCTATTTTTATTCCCTTGCGCTATCGAAAAAAAAAACGCTCTGACAGCTGGACCTTCAAAGGCTAAGTACAAAGGTGTTTTATGTGGAAAAATTTTCTGTCATTGTGCCCTGGTATATAAAATAGTTACAAACTTTCCTGGGAAAAACAGGTGGAGTAGAAATTACTACCTGACTATTAGTTTATCAAGAAAACAAACAGCCTTGTTATTAGCTGAGCTAGCATAGTTTCTAAGAATGCAGTAAGTAGCTATGGCAGGTTTTCCCCGACAATTTTCTAAGGCAGCTAAGTAGGAAAGTGTTCGCGAATTTCATGATAATCCTCCATTCGGTTGTAATGGCAATAAAGCTCTGGCTGGCCGCACCCAGTATGACACACGATATGTAGGAGTGCCGTTATTTATTTTGCTATCGAAATAATTAATAAAAGCTATGGAAAATGCCTACCTACTTATCTAATAATATTTTCGTGAGGCTACAACGTAACAAAATGTTTTTGATTTTTCGGAGGTATAGGACTTTGTTATTATATTTTTTATTTAAAATGGAAAAAAATATCCGTTGTATACAATAATAATAATACATGGGTACCTGTAACTTGCCCAAAATTATGCAAGTCGCTTGCACAATTTCTGATTGGTGAATGTCACATTGCCATGCCAGTTACTCGCATAGTTTTACACAAGCTACAGGTATGTGTATTCCCGCTCTAACTTTACTAATGTTACGTGCCTTTTTAAAACTACAGATCGACTATCCCTCATCGTCATCCATCTGCGTGCCCTCTCAGCACTCTGTGAACTGTTAGCTAATACATGGATTATGTTTTTATGCTTTCCGAGCACAGATAATAGAGATTGTTGATAATGTAAATTGCTCGGATAATGTCTACCTAGTCAGACGCAATTTATTTTAGTCACGTTGTTAATAACGAGCTTCCAGATTTAAAAAGCTAGTAGTTCAATGACCTGCGATTATCTCGAGAAATAAGCACAAGAACGGGAGATATTTTTGAAAATACATGCGGATTTCTGAAGTCTCTAAGAAAGAATTGAACACGACCAACACATCTAAACTGCGTTCAAGAGCTATCGATTCAATATTCCACAACAACGTCAACACTGTCAGTTCTTGAACGCGGCTTAGACGTGCTGATCGCGTTGGTGAAATTCCTCCTTAGTCTGTTTAGTTTCCGAGGGAGACAGAAATTAAAAAAAAAACGAAACGTAAAGTCAAAAACGTGTAACTAGTCTTTAGGGCAATCGTAGCTGTTGGAATATTGTTTAATGCTCGTTTGTTCGTAAACAATAAAAATGTCTCTTGTAGGCAGGTAAAGGATAAGTACCCTAGGTAGAGGTACTTGGAATAACTACGCTTCGTCAACAAAAAACGGACAGTTTATGACATCTCATAACCGATTCCTATAATTTACGGACCTAACGGTCTCTCTCGTTAGACTCTTGTATCTTTAGACGCAATTGCTTTGCTTAGTAGACCCCTCCCTCCCCTATGGGAGTAGCTGTCACAGGTAAAATTAGCTTACGAATCTTATAGTATAGTTAAAATCTCGCTGCAGACTCGGTCATAAATCATTCGAGTGTTTCGCTCTCTTTCCCACTCACGGGCCTTATGGGCAGGCCACGCCCACACGTAGTCCTGTGCATTACTGCAGTCGATGAGTGATATCGATAGTTTTATATATTTATAAATGGGTGATAGAAATAAATACACATTTTTTTTTATTTAATTACCAAATTTACTACAAAGCATATTAAATATATAAACAAAAGAACGTATATATAAAACTAAAAATAGAAAATTAAAATTCTTCGTCTGAGTCATCGTCATCATCTGTTATCGATAATGGCCTTGAGCGCGCGCAACTAGCGCACATCCCTACTCCGATTATGATTTATGACCAAGTCTACAGCGAGATTTTAACTATACTATAGTTCTGTGCCCACTTTGGCAAATTGGTAAGCAAAATGACTGTAGGAATCGAGCTTAAGTGAGTCTACCTACATAATAGACGTTTTAATAATTGTGTTTTGTTCCACACCAAAATAAGCACCTACCTAAGTAACTACTTTCTCTATCAATGTTGAAATATAATAGATAAAGTAGGCATTATAAGTTACTTACAGGCAGGTATTGAACGACCGTAGTACTTATATTGAAAGATACCTATAGTAATTTTTTTTTAAATTATTATTAACCATAATTGTCCCTCTGCTGGGCAAAGGCCTACCTCCCACCCTCCCTTACTACCTTTCCACCTCTCAGTTTTTTTCAGCCAGTAACAACGATTAACACAGCGATTAACTTAAGTTTTACATCTAATTTTTGTGTTGATACGAGTAAGCCTGTCAGAAACTTGCCGCTTGCACGACAAATCCCATAAATACGTATAGCGCTAAATTAATTTAAATCATCGTTCTATTGCTGTCAATTGTTTGAAGATGACAGAGATATGTTTTAAAAGTGTATGAAGTTAGTTTTTGAAAAGCTACTGTTTGAACCTAACCTTCATATTTTTCTTTTAAAACAAAGGGGGAGAATGTAAGCGATAATAACAAACCGCGGTGCCAAGGACAACCTTATCTTATCGAGGCATGGTGCGTGCTCATGGTAATTTAATCGATGGCATCGTAAACTGTCCGGATTTTTATATGAATTACATCAGTGAGATACAAATTAACCGTACTTTACACTTACCTAGGGCCGATTTCACGATGACCGAATAGCCACTACTTACCGAATAAATTAAAAAATGGAACGGAATTTGTATGAAATTATCTGCCAAGTAAGTTACTAGGAACTTAATCGTAGGTGGTGAAACAGGGCCTTACACTGTTAGATGTACACACAGAACAGATAATGTATACATACTTATCACTACTTATGACGGAAGAGTAGTTTTTGTATGCAGGGTTACCTACTCAAAAAATACTCATTGAATCGGTATTTAAATGGTGTGCATACTAAAGAGTATTCTATTCTATTTTATTCTATAATTTAGGCACTTTTTAAACAACTCTGTCTAGGTATCTATAATCATAGAATACTGCTTATGCCACAGCCACAAATGAGTAGTCAACGTTGAATTTCTAATAGGTAGGTAAGGTAAGGATATTAGGCCTCTGCCTCGAATTTCGCGGGCAGCGGGGCGGCGGCGGCGGCGGCGCGTCTCGCATTGTCCCGCCCCGCTACCACGCCGCTGTTTTCGAGGTCCGGTCCATTTGTTTTTACGCATAAAATCCGGCCAATCCCGCGCCGCCGCCGCTGCCACCCCGCTGCCCGCAAAATTCGAGGCAGAGGCCTTAGTCGCCTGCCGCCGGGGTCGCGGGTAGTTCGAAAGACATACCGTGGCCCTGGCACGGGCAACTGAAGGAACACGGGTGGGTTTTAGTCAGTAAAAGTCTGACACACCCTTCCGCTCTGCCCGGAGCGGGAGAAGTCATTTGATGATTTCCCATCCACAAAAAAAAAAAAAAAAAAAAGGCCTTAGTCGCACGTCGAGCTCTGCTAAAAAAGTCCCTTTCTATAATATAATAAATTTATAATATCCCGATATTAAATTCCTTCTACGAATTATTAAAAATTCTAGGTTATTTTGCAATTTCCAACTCGTATTCTCTCGCTTAAAAACTTAAAAGGTTACTTGTGTACATTAAAGTAGGTACTTACATGGAAACCTTTTAAGGCGAAAGCGAAAGCCGGTGAAATTCAAAATTTCTTACGTTTTTTGCAATTTGCAAGTCAGTATTAGGTTTTATCACACTAATATTATAAAGGCGAAAGTTGTGTGTGTGTGTTTGTATGTTTGTTACTTCTCCACGCTTAAACTGCTAGACCAATTTGGATGAAATTTGGTACCTAAGTATGTAGATAGCTTATGCCCTGGATTAACATAATATAGGCTATAGGTACTTTTTATCCCGGTCTACGAGGCTGAAACCGGGGGGCGCAGCTAGTGTTGATCTAAATATGATTCACAGCCGTATGAAATATTTATTTATAGAATTATAATCTTATAAAAATCATCAATACAACTCTCATAAAGTTCATATTACCCTATTTAATTACTATTTCATGAAATCATGAGATTTGAGGCCAATCCTAACTTATGGAGTTGTATTGCTGATTCTAATGATTATACTTCTATGCCGTATTAGTTACGGCCGCGAATCATATTTTAATCAACGTACAACCTGCAAATTGCAAAATACGTAAGAAAATTTGAATTTTGCGGGCTACATTAGCGCATCCCCCTTAAACGATCGTAGCAAATCTGTACAAATGTACATTATTTAGCCATTTATGTACTTCATAAACTTCAACTAGTACAACGACTATCTAAAATGGATCATTATGTAATATTGGTCCTTCAACTTATATATATTATATTTAGGGCAGATGAAACCGAATCACATACATCACTTACAATGGTCTGCCACATAGCCATTAACTTTTTAGGTCAAGGAAAACTACCGGGATTGGGAGCTGAAAACATGAAAACATGCAAGTAATTCTCCCAATTTTACCAGAATTACCAGTGTGTAGTTTGTAAGTACCTACAACCGCACATCAGTGGTAAGAATTTGAAGTTGACAGCGCCTTTATGTCGCGTAGCAGGAAGGTCATTTTAGTAGTGCAAATTGACGCGGTTGACTGTACAAGAGCAGTGGTGGTTCAATGGCAAATCACCCGACATATTACGAACAATTGTAGGCTATGTTACTCAAAGTAAATGACTTTGAGTTATTTATTTCATCACCACTGATCTCAAACGAGCGAAGGAAAACAGTATGGGAGGAAACCGACATTATCCAAGAACCAAGACGAGACATCCAGAGACAGATGGCCTGAGTCCCAGTAGAGGGAAATTATGCAGATTTTAAAAGCTTTAGTTTCTTAACACGCTCATGCCCGGGATACACGAGGCTAGTTTTTCAAAGCTAGGATAGCAAACTAGAACCTCTGTATTCTATCCTGGCTCGGCACAAGCTAGTGGTGTTTACACGATGGTAGTAAATTTTATGCTAAGCATTGCGTTGACTTAGTCCGTAAAGTAACACGATCCGATTGGGTACTATCTTCGCCGGCCACACGAGACTAGTGCACTTAGTACAGTAAGCTAGGATAGTAAAATCGGTGGTGGGGGACGCTACTAGCTCAAAAATAGAACCCCATTGTAATAAACTATCCCGGCTTGCAACGCTAGCTTACTAGCTTTCTCACTAGCTTACTAGCCTAGAAATGAAGCTAGTTCCGTTTACACGAAGCCAGAGTAGAGATGTAAATTAAAAAAAACTAAATGTTTTTTTTTTCACAATCTTAAAAAAATACATGAAAAAAAACTTGGTACCGTTGTTTTTTTTTCTACGTTTGGTTTTTCTTTCAGAAAAAGTGAAACACAATAAATAAAATGAAATAAAACATTAAAATTAATTGTTTTGTTTTAATTAAAATCAAATTATGTTTTCTACTTTACGTACTTTCTAAGTGGAAACAACATCGTTGTTCAGGTCGATGTCTTTCGATCTGAGCCGACTCGTTTATTTATATTTACAAAAATATAATCAATTACATAAAATTACTCAACGCACTCAACAAAACGAACTCTACTGTCTCAAGCTTTCTGCAATCTACACGCAATTCAACCAAAACATAGAAAGAAAAAGAAAGAAAGAAAAATATTTTGTCTGGGACACGCACAGGAAATACAGTTAAAAAGGAACAAAATAAACATTAAAAAACAAAAATAAATAAAATTAAATAAAAATTTAAACTAAAAAAGAGACCTGTGCGAGATCAAAAAGGCTCCTATCTCAGCATAAAGCTGCGATATTTAAAAACACACACAAACATAAACCAAACGAGGACCAGGGAAATCCCCGTCCGTAAATGTAAACTTCACTGGGCGTTACCAATAAATTATTTCAAGACATTTAATGTACTATTTAGCAAAAAACAAATGGTATTTTCTTACTAAACAAAATTAAAAATGTAATATCAACTCGTATACGATAACCACCTTAGGTACCGTATTTTTATTTTCATACTCTCGAAAAAAAAACTGTTTTTTTCATGTTTCTTTTTTAAAAGGTTAGAAAAAAATCACGTTTTTTTACAACTCTAAGCCAGAGTTACCAGCTTGCTAGCTTACTATCCTAGCTTCAAAAACTAGCCTCATGTATCCCGGGCATCAGCGCCAGGATAAAATAAAGTCACTTTTCGTGTCTGTCTGTGTGGTCGCGTTGTTCTTCTAAACTACGCAACGGATTTTGATGCGGTTTTCACTATCATTCAGAGAATTTATTCCGCAAGGTTTTTAAGCTATAAAACATTAATATTAAACTTAGATATAATACAGAAACCTTCATGTTTTGTCAAGTAGTAAAAACCATAGAACAAATTAAGAGTTATCTTTTCTGTGGTAAAAACCTATAACTGGTGATACACGGCTAGAAATACTTACTTTACTTTTACTTCTTGTTATTAAACACCGTTGCGAACATTTTATATGGACGTTTTGAGAAGATGCCAATTATGCAAAAAAAAAAATACTTTTGTACACACGGCTACAAGTCAAGCTGTAAATTTCCAGTATAAGCTGATCTCACATTGTATAAGAGTTCCTTACAATGAGAGGTCAGTGTAAACTGGAAAATTATAGCTCGATGTGTAGCCGTGTGTACAAGTAGGAAAATAGGCAGATTTATTGGAAATCGGTACACATGGAATGGGCATATGATGCGGAGGAGTGGGGAAAGTTTTGAATATTATGAATGTTGGGAAGACCAAAGCAAAACGATGTATGGACTGTGAAAGATCATATGGCTATTTAAGAGTATTTAAGAAGATGAAGACATGTTGCGTCGACCCCAAATAAGTTGGGATAGGTAAGGGCAGGAGTATGAAGATGATAATTAAAGCATTAGATTTTCCTTTTCATTATGAAGTCCATTATACTCGTTGTGTAACGAGAGCCTGAGTTTACAATTAAACGTCACAAAGTCCGCACTCAGAGAGAAAATGTAAAATAAAATGTACAATAATATACAATATAATGATGCTGTGAAGAAATAATCTGTGCACTTAATTCGTTAAGGTGATAAAAAAGTGAATTACTTCCATTATGCGAAAAAAAGAGAGCGCAACAATGCGCTGGAACCAAAATAAAAACGCCAAATCAAACAAAAATTGTTAAAAAATAAATTAAGCTATCTAACAAAATTATTTTCAGCCAGAGTTTTCAATTACGCACATTTTGAATGCAATTTTGCAATTAAATTACTTAGGATTTTGGAAATACAGAAAAAAAAATTGAAATTAAATTCTGTTGAGGAAATTTAACCCAATCCTTCAGTCAGAGTAGTCGATAAACATATAAATCCAAAAATTAAATCCATATATACTTACTGCAATAGTGAAATAAATGGTTACGAAAAATCCCTTAATCTATTTTGGTATCGCCTTTGGATTTAGAATTATTAATGTTGTTTGTTATTCGAAAGAATTAGGGTCCTTGTTGATTTATCAATATCAAGCATGACTTTTATGTGCATAAGACTCTTGGGTATGCAATTTCAATCTTTGTGTTCTCTTTTGCTAAGATGAAAACAGAAACATAATCAAATTATTTCCATAAAATAATTGAAAATAGTAAAAACATACCTAATCTGCACGTATTTTAACGACCAACGTGAGTATTTGTAATTAAATTAATAATTACCGATTCTGATAGTAAAATGCATCCTTCAATTCCTTCATTCCTTCATGCAACCTTCGCACTAATGAAAATGTAAGTTTTTTATCCCTTTTAGCCTTGGAGGATGCCTTCACCTAAACTGTGGTTATTGAAAAGAAAAAAAAAGAAAAATAAAAAACGAATAAAACTAATTTAATTAAATTAATTTATGTTAGCACATAGGTACCTACTAGAAATGATGAAAATAGTGTTTTATTATCCCTTTTAGCCTTAGAATAACATTCCTTATTCACAAAATAAGGCATAAAGTACCTACTTATTATTTTTAACGATTTGAGAGTTGAAAAAATCTCTAAAAATATTACTTTTTGTCAAATTACGTAATGTGTGAAATCCTGATGATAATAATTATTGACATTTACTTAACAGTTTTAATGTTATCTATCAAATAATAATTTTGTATTATAAATCTAAGGTAGAAATTAACTTAATTTCTGCATGCGGAGAGTTCATAAGTAATTTTGTTTGATTTTCCACTAAGCCTTAACTTACAAAGCAAAGCTTAGCAAGCATTTACAGTTTAGTTAGTCTGTGTAAGTGTGTATATCTAAGTCTGCAGACTCTCAGACTCGCCTCCACTTCTCCGTGATATGCGCCCGCGCTGGCGCGTGTCCTACAATCCGGTTTTAGTCTTAACGTTTCTGCTGTTTAGAAAATAAACTTAATAGGCACAGCACTTAAATTATGTTGTTTCTAGGTCTATTTACATGATTGAACTAAGTAAGACTTGACTCATAAATAAGCAAAGAAAAATACTGGTATTTCAGCTGCATCCGTTTAGACTGAAAGCCGTCCCCAAAATGGTTGGGAAAAGGCTAAGCAGATTGATTGGTAGTAACTCGTATAGGTATTACATATTATATTTTTATATGCCTCTGGCAGAACCAGCAACCTCGAGTGTTTGCCTTCCAACGACCTCATTAGTATTTTAAGTGCACTCAAAACAATGGCATGTGAAAGCCGCGTAGGTTATCTGCAACTATAAAGCCAGCCACCCACCAAGTTAGGCCCACGTCTAGAATTTATGATGTGCAACTTTAAATCATTTGTTTGGCACTTTAACAAGAATAGAAACGGTATTGCGACTGTCTAACAAATATCTATGATATTTCAAGCACGTTTTTCGTCATGATGTGTGTTGGTAAATACATGTTTGGGGCTGCAGTATTGCCATCAAAGCGACATGATGCCAGATAGTTAAAATTGTAATGACTGTAAATAGAAATCTAATATAAAATGTTTTCTCTTCTATCAAGAAAATACATATTTATCTACTACCTACACAAAGTTACTAATAAAAATCTTATTCATACTTCAGTACAGTACACAAGATGAATTAGGAATTTATGAAACCAACTTTTTTATAAATTCGTGTAGGGACTACAAGCAGCAATGTGCTAACGCTGCAAATGGTAATATTCCCCCGCGCATATGGTTTAGCCGGCAGTCGTTTGCGCCGCGCCGAAACGGTAACTTGTGTACACTGTATTATTCCTGTCAATGTGAATATCGAATAGACTGGTTTTACGGACTTGTGCATTTTATTTACGCTCCTCACCACAACCACGTCGCTAATAAAATCACGTCGGGGTCACCAATGTTGAAGTCGCTAGGTGGTTGTGGTGAGGAGCGTAAATAAAATGCACAAGTCCGTAAAACCAGTCTATTCGATATTCACATTGACAGGAATAATACAGTGTACACAAGTTACTGTTTCGGCGCGGCGCAAACGACTGCCGGCTAAACCATATGCGCGGGGGAATATTACCATTTGCAGCGTTAGCACATTGCTGCTTGTAGTCCCTACAATTCGCATTAAAATTTTTTCAGACTGGGTCAGTACAACTTGAGTTTGCATTGCAACTTGCAACCCACTGTGCGCATAACCACGGTGAAACAAGGCTTTATACATCAAAATGTAAACCTGAATTGACCTTTGGAGTATAATGCGAATCTGTACCTTACTTCTTTAGCATAGAGTTGAGATTTGGCTGTGCATTAACGTCTTAGGCATTTAGAATAATTATTATCTTTCTCAGAATCAACCTTTTGCAGTTTTGCTTTGAAGAATCGAGAAGTTAAAATTGTTTGCTGATACTTTTTTAACAGCTGTGATTGTGTATTGTTTGGTTGATTAGTTTTATTATGAACATACAGTAGGTAGTAGGTTCTTACCTACAATGCCTGCGTTCTAGGTAATTTGATGAACTCTCTACTTGCTGAGAAAAAATGTAGAGTCTACCAAAGTTAAAATACAAACTGTTGAAACAAAACCAGACAGTTAGTTTATGCAGACAGCCGCGACGCGACGCGACGATACGACGCGATTCTGGCGAAACAATATTTCCATGAAGTTTTCAAAGACCGAAAGAGTTTTTCTACTTAAGTCACGACGCGCTTGTCTGCGGGAGCCTTTAGAGTTCCTAACAGTCTATAACAGGTAGATACCTAAATTACCTACCATAGAAGACAAAGCATCCGATTCGTGGAGCGAGTCGCGACGTTCTTTACCGCAGCGCAAAGTGCGGGCGGAGGCGCGCGACGCTATCAAGTGTCACGCTTTAATCTTTCCGTTTACAGCCGGCCGCTCCTTACCTATGAATGGTTTTTTGCTACCACAAATCTTTTATTATAGGTACTATATTACTCTCTTCAGTAGTTTTCCTAAAGCCATTGAGAATTTTACAATAGCGAGTTTACAAAAAAGAAACTGGTTTTAAACAATTTATCATTGATCCTTTATGCCCTTTTCAATGGCGCGGACAACAAGCTGGAGCGGTTTGTTGTATAGAAATATGAAATCCTTTGAATCTATCGAAGGGGAGAGCGCCTCGAGAACGGTATTTGGGTACAACGCGCGAGCGGCGCGGGGTGGGGCAGGTGTCGGCGACGGGAGGGGGGGAGTACGTTTCTAGAAATTTCCATTGCCTTGCCCAAGCGCCGTTGTTATATCGCGTAGCGTACATACACATACACACTGAACCAAGCGAAAAGGCTAGAGAGAGACGCACGATCACCGCCTCTCCTCGCGAACTACACGCGTTTTATGTCCAGATAATCGAAGCTGACTTATGGTTTTCTCTGACTGCGTTCACGATAAAGTTTTACGAGATTAACTCGTGAAATTATTGCCGTTTTATTTAGAATGTTAAAAACGGAATTCAAAAGTGACTGTTAAAGATGTGGTGTACAAAAACAAAACGTTGTTTCAAAATTGAATGGGACTTTGTACTTACTTAGGCTCATAATATAGGTATTGAATACAAACGATTCTGTATCGTTATTAAGAGAATAAAGTTGGGAGCCGAAGCGGCCCGCGGTCGCGACCGCCTCCTCTACACTCATGGCACCAATTTGGAGGCCGCGCCGTGTAGTCGTACGCGCAACTTTCGGCTCCACGCTTCAGTAATACAGAGGCCAGCCTTGCCGGGGTTATTCGCTATAGACTTAGGATATGTCTACCGACTGAAACTAAATTGAACTCTAACAGAAGGCACTAGACTCGTTTTCACTTTGAATGGCGCACATCAGACGAACTTGAATATATCTGTCCTTGTCTAAAGGCATCCCGTTTTTGGTTATTTTCCATTGGACGGAAATGGAGACGGGCACCGCGAGCGCTTCTATTTCTAGATTAATTATAACATGTTAGCGGTTATAGATGCCTAATTTTTTTTTATAAAATGATAGAATAAGTACCGCAAGTTCGCAACATTAATATAGCAATAGAATAAGTAATATTAAAATGAGTTTGTAATGTTTTAACACTGTACCACACAAAACAAGGAAATCGATTGTTAAGGGAAAATGCGTTAATCGCAACGATTATTAACGTGTCAGTTATTCATGCTACTCGTACAAATATTATAGGTTTTCCTCTAAAGCATTGTGTCGTGCGGACTGCGGATCTGTGGTGGACAAGCGCTTGCGCATACTGGCGAGTGTCCGCTTGCTCCGGATCATGTAGACAATACCCAATTAACACCTGATACTGTTGATGAATAAAGACACGAGAATTGTTTTAACATTACAATACCTTTGTCAAGTCATAGCGATTTCACCTGCTAACTACCTCTCCTCTGATGGAGAACGGCAAATATGACAGTCACTGACAAATAAACTGTAACTAAATATTCCGTTACGAACCTCAGTCAAAGAAACCATCCACTGAAGTCATTACACAAGAATATTAACTTCTGTTAACAAGTTCAGAGAACAATGGCAAATATTGTATGTAGTACTTATGACACATTTTTAACGAGAAGAAAAGAATATAAAAAGCGTTTTGCATTCGTAAAAAAGGACCATTAAAAAGAAATAGCCATAGAATTGAGTATTTCCAAAAGAATACTATAACAGCAAAGTTAAGTGAGAATAAGAACATCAGAAAATTACGGAACATTATGCAAGGTAGTTGATCCAAGGAGAGGATCAGCAGATAACATAACAGACTACACGGAAATAATAATCCTACGCAAGAGGGATGAGCTAACATCCCAAATGCACTATTCTGAGACGAGAGAATCCCATAAAAGTATCAGTGACAAATGCGCCACGACAACCTGTGGAGTGGATTTATAACACTGTCAGTAACTTCTGTTAAAAATAAACACAAAACCTATTTGTAAACAACAAACACAAGAAAGAGCATTTCAGCATTTTCAGTTTTCCCCAACCAATAAGAAATACCGAATGAAATCTTAAAGTAAATATTTATATAAAGGTAGCATTCAAACATTACGTGTATGAATTACTAGACGATTTAGTACAGCTATTGGCTATTTTGATAGAAAATTTTTAAATCCGTCGCCTGCGCAGTCGGATAAATTATCTACACGTGAACAAGTATCACAGCATTTAGAAGGTGATCAATCAACGCTCTTCACAAAAATAGACTTGGGTTTTTCAACACCAACTTTTACAGAATATTTTCCACCATTACTTAACAAATGATTAGTCATCCGTGTTTGTATGAAAGCCCCAAGTTTTTATTATTCAATGTTAACTCTTTCCTTGGAATAATTGACGGACCCTAATGCCTTAGTATATGTTGCAACCCCTCTGTAAGTAAGTTATACAAGTGCATTTAATTTGAAATATCCCCTTTTAAAATTAGGGGTTCCGTCTGTTACCAACTTAGTAATTTTACGTTTCTGCCATGTCTGGTTTACGCCTAAACTTGGCGGTTGTGCTATTATTACTCATACTGCGCACTTATTGGTAGAATTATTTTCAGCACCAGGAAATAATGATAGTTTTGGCTCCGTTCGGTGTCGTATTATGAAGCAGCAAAAATAATTATTATAATAAACCGGTAGTTAATACTTATCTTGCAATATGCCATCCATCATCCCTAAAACAATGCATCATGACCGTGACAAGCTATGGCTAATGAGAGGTACATAATATATATTCATAATGTCATAAAACTGATTTTTTTTTTATAATATAAACATTTTTGCGCAAGCTAATTTGATCATGGCAAAGTTACAATTAACTCCAACTTGGATTTCGCTTTGTGATGATGTTTTTTTTTTTCAAACAAGGTATAGGTACCTACTCATAGTATTTGTATACTGGAAAACCAAACTATTACAACTATTTAGAATATCGAGGATGTGAAAACAGAGCATGATGATGCTCGAATTTTTAGACACATTTATGACAAAACAAACTAGGTTCAACCATTATGCGCAGGTAAAACGCCATTAAGAGGTAATAAATGGGGCAAATGAATTCAGTCTACAGTGGCGTTCAGTTACTAATATATTCTTCTATTTTGCATACAAAAATTAACGTTGACGTGATGTCACCAGGAGCCGCGTGACGTACACGGTACAACGATATATTTGAAGTGATTCAATTAGCGTGTTAGCATTTTTCATACGTAAATCGAGAACTTGAGAGATTTTGAAGTGATTTTGGTCATATAATAGGTTAGGTTAGAAATATTTTTGATGCAACTTGACTTGGCTTTTTTGGACTACTGTGATGTTTGCTAGCTTATCAGTAAAGCTAGATTTAGTATTTGTCTATTCCTCAACTAGACTATTTATTTCTGCTTATTCAAGGTAAAGTTTAGCACATTCACGTTCTGTTCCATGGGCATGTGTGTAATGTCGTTATAAAGTTAGGTGCTTTATCACGATTTTACAAATCAAGCACGGAATTAGACATTTTGATTTATTAATTTCTTGTCATAAGTCGATTGACATTAGTTATACTTATAACTTATAAGTTATAAGGTATATATCATATCATTCCTATCGTGGTTTTAGTTCCAGTTTTAGAATTTTGTATATTTTCCCTGTCGGGTTAGGGTCCCCATTGCGGCTGTTTGCTAGCTTATTGTTGTGTTATTTGTATCTTTGTTATCTATAAATTAAGTTATAGGTTCTCGTGTCACATGGTTCTGGTAATTTTAGTTTTACAAAGTAAGTGCGTCATTTTCAAAAGATGGTTTATATCTTCGTAATGACGTTCATTGATGCGAAAAAGTCTATAATATTTGTAGACGCTTTATTTTTGTGAAAGTATAGATAGAAAAACAATTCAGGGCCTCAGGCGCACTTTTTGTGTTTACTGCCGAAGTGTTTTTGACTTCTTTCTGTTTTATTAACTTTCACATCATAGTCGTACTCAGTAAATATTAATCAATATGTAGGAAGGAATTAATAATTATTATTATCCTTTTTTTTACTGCCAATATTATAATAAAACATTAAGAGGATAGGTAGATAGAATACTCTTTATTATTTTACTTCTTTTATTACTTTAGGCGCGACGCGAGTGGTGGAACAATTTCTATGAAAATATGTAGAAATTTTTCTACTGGAGTCGCGTCGCGCCTGTCTGCAGGATCCTTACTAAACAAATATTATTGCCAATGCAGTAGCTTGGGCTCAGCTTGGGGGATGTTTCTAAATTTCAAGTTTCAATACACTTGAGCGCAATAAAAGGAAACTGATATTGCATAAACCACGTGAAGTAACTTTGAACGAGGTAATGGCGTGCGTAAAAACTATTAAAATTACATCAGACGTTTAAAGCGTGAAGTGCGGGGGCTCGTGGCTAAGTAATAACATCCACACGGTTCGAGCGCAGCTATGCTTACTACGGTCGGTTCGAGGATGGGTGACCAGACCTTACATTACTAAAGACACCTCTCCGTGCCTTAGAAAGTGCCGGCTGTCATTCGTAGATCTTTGACAGTCGTTACGGGTAGTCAGAAGCCTGAAAGTCTGACCACCAATCTTACCAAGAGGTATAGTGTTACCCAGTTACTGGATTGTGGAGGTTAGATAGACAGTCGCTATATATAAAATACTGGTATTCAGTCGCGTCCGGTTAGACTGGAAGCCGACCCCAACATAGTTGGGAAAAGGCGAGACAGATGATGAAGATGATGTTAAGATTGTGAACCGTAGATAAAATAAAAAGAACTATGGTGATGCTTATCGATTTCTGAAAACCATTGAAGGAGATGCCACTTGACCTATTATCTCGAGCTCAGCATCCATTCCGGATAAATACATGCAAATCTGCCAATCTTTCATTAGTAGGTACCCCATTTCAAGGTTTGTATGAATATCAATTAAGAATTTTTTATTTAAGTAGGTAACTAGTTATGTGAATTATTATCTAAAATAGGTATTATAGGTAGGTACCTACCTACGTAAATTGTTGCATGTATCTATCTTTTTTTTTTACAATAAAGTACTGATTTCAAACGGTATACCTACGCATTTTTTTTTCTAAATTCATTAAACAATATGATATAATAATATATTCATTCATAAACCTACTATGTGTCTCAAGGATTTATTTTCAGTATACCTATAATGAAACCATTGTTTTAGTTAATAAGGATACTTGAAAAATAGTAACCAAGGTATGGCGCATCTGCGTGTGAAATCGGTACTCTAAAGATTCATATTATTATAACGCACAGCTTCTAAACGCAGTTCTGAGAACAGTGTTAATGATTCGGTCTGACCGAAGTAATTATTCCGGTGCATTCCGTCGTTTCACAACGTCTATGAAATTTCGCGTTACTTCAAAAAGCGACGGAACGGCTCCGTTCTGAAATAGGTACTTGTCATTGTCAACTGACGTATTCGTTTTATTTATTTACGTGCGCGTTTTATCGGTTTTCCAAGTTTTACTCGCCTCCACTTAGTTTATGGGCCAGTTAGTTAGACGGCGATTTTCTCAATAAATGTTTCTAAACAAGTCCAATTATAAATCAATCAATTCATACAAGTCGACGATTCAAGTATGGTCGCAAAGCAATTTAGAGAAAGTAATCTAAAGATAAATCGGAATAGTATCCAAGAAACAAAAATTCGCATTCAATATAAAAATATGTTTAAAAAAAACTTACCTTAAACACCGCCGGGGCTAACGGTATAGCAGCTTGGTTGTGAAGATGTTTTTTCGACATTTTCGGGTCTTATTCCTTCCACGCTTCTATTTAACGGTATCCTCACAAATATTTAATAAACTATATTTGTTACTTTAAAACAATTCTAAAGAAATCGTATATCGCGAGTTGCATTCAAGTCGCCGCCGATGACAAAAATTGCGATATAAGTTCTCGCCGAGCAAAAACGTATTTGTTAAAAAATCTATGTTTGTTATCTAGAAAAATATATTTTTGATGAGTACACTATGACACTTGCTAAACAGTGCCAAAAAGTTAACTTTAATTTGAGTGAGACGCGTCGGTAATATAGTGTACCATACGTCGTGCCACGGTTGCGGTCAAGTCGGCAATGAACGGGTGAGGTGAGGCGCGAGTGAGCGCGCCAAAAGGAGTGAGTCGCGCTGAGCCGAGCCACCGCACCGAGCCGCTGAGGGGTCGCCTGACGCTGTAGCGGAGCGGACCGCGGAGGCGCCAAGTGACGTAAGCGTGTCTCGCGCAATACAGAGTGGCCTGAAAACCGCCCGTGATTCCGTTCAAGCGCTGCGCGCTGTATCTAGTCTGTTCATCGTTTTTCACTGTTGCGTCAAATCAGTGTGACGGTATAGCATGCCCCTAGCCTGAGAACCGCCAATACTACACGCCTAGCCTTCAAAACACGTGACTCACGATCACATTATCCTAGCGCGACTATTCAATGCTAGGCGATACAAAGCACTTACTTGAATGGGTTGGAATTGTGGAGCTCTCCATTACTGATGGTGTACACCGCCGGCTTGCTTTTGCAACTCATTATAACGTCGAAGATAGATCCTTTTGTCCTGAAGCCCAGTAGTAGACTATCAATAACACTGTGATTGCAGCTACTGCTATTGCCTCAAGTATTGTACTGATTGCAGTGTCAAGAGTTTTATAAACCTTATAATCCTTTTCCTCTTGCTATGCACTTACATCTTATACATACCTATGTATGGTAAAATACCAGATAATTAAGTGCACACATGCATCATTGCGTTGGACTTCCCGGAGTGGAATTCTAAAACGCAAAGACGAGTAAAAAGAGAAGATATTTTGTATAGGTACTTATTTAAAAAGAAAGAAAGACGCAAAAAGAACACAAACACAAAAATAACAAGTTTGGGGAAAATATGGAAATAATAATAATGAAAATGTAATATATTTTTGGAACTACATTAATATACTATATTACTTGCAAAGATGTTCATATTCAATTGTTTATGGAAATATGTATGTAGTTACTCACACGGCTACACATCAAGCTATACTTTCCAGTTTACACTGACCTCTCATTGTAAGGAAATCCTATACAATGCGAGATCCGCTTATACTGGAAATGTATAGCTTGATCTGTAGCCGTGCGTACATATGTTTTTAATTAAGTACTAACTTGCCACGAGAAAACCCTACATTTGTGTATCGCTACTGTATCATCTCATCGCATATCTAGCACAAGTCGGTAATCTTACAATGAACTAATTCCACGTTCAAGCAATCTGAGCCTGAAGTGTAAGCTTGTAATCGTAGTAAGGTCAGCTGCTGATATTTTATTGATAAACAAAAGTATTTGTTTTGCAGTTTACAGTACAGTATCATTACAACAGAGAACGAGTTGCATCCGTCGATCCGCTGCATACCTAGTACTCACATAGGAAACTCATTGTGGAGTTGTGCTATCAATAATGAATCTAATAAAAATAGCGACTAAATCGCAATGATGAAATCGACCCTTTTTCGATCGTTGAATATTAATTTTCCATTATTTTGCTTCTTTCACCACTATTTTACCACAAGCCAACGTTCTTTCCACCATTTTACACCAACCCTTTTCGTTGACTGTCATTAATTATTGCAAAATCCAGTATTTTCAGTGCATTTACGCTTGGTTTTCTTCGGGAAAAACAAACTAATACTGGTTACTGACCATTGCATCTTTATCCAAAATAAGTCAAGCTAAGTATACTTAGTTCTCGATATCGCCAATAAAATACAGTAAACAACTGAAGTCTGGAGTTCTGGATACATGACACACAACCGCACACCAGTTCACACACCGGTTCTGCATGCGCTGATCAAAATAGTATTACAAAAATCACAGAAAAGATCGTCTAAACTTATAATAATTCCTGATTGTTAGAAGTGTTCATAACAAGAATTACAAAACAATTGCAATAGTGTACATTTCCAGTATATGCTGATCTCGTAATGTATAGGATGATGTCCGTACAATGAGAGGTCAGCTTTTACTGGAAATGTATAGCTTGATATGTAACCGTGTGTACAAAATTTTGATGGTGGTATATAGACTAGCCGCAGACCACAGCCGCGGATAACAGCCGCGGATAACAAACGCAGAGCGCCAAGCTTTTAGTGATTTAACACAAGAGCACCTAGTCAAAGTGACATTTTATCAGCGCAGCGATAGCGATTATGGAAAAGTCGAAAATGTATTGTGGATTGACACAAGCTACCGAAAAGCTTGAATGAAAGACGTTGTAGAAATACGTAACGCTTTGATGGATAGAGATAGACTGTCGGTCATTTAGGTAATATCGTTGCAACAGATAAGTCGGAATTAACAGTAACTCTGTTCTGGGTCGTCGAGATATCTAGGTGTGCGGCCTCCAAGTCGTTGTATACGAAGGTCATCCAAGCCAGGAAGGATCTTCCGCGCTTTTTCGGACTGGTGTCCATGCTTAGGACTGGTATAGTCATGTGATCTTCGGGTCTTCTCGTCATACTACCATCTCAGGCGTGTTTCGTACAGTTATTGCTGGAGACTCTTGCTTACCTAAACTTAGTATTGTTAAGTAAATTTTTTCAGACCAAACTGACACTTTAACTAGGCAAAATGTTGGCTATGGTAGAGCTATTAATATGGCTATATTCTAAGGATATTTCTGGTTCAATATATGTTTGCATATTATTTTCATATATGTCGGTATTCAGAAATTTGAAAAGATTAAACACTTGAAAGTAATTATTAAAATTTTTGCTACTTAATGATGATGTTTTAATTAGATTTACAGAACTATGAAAAGCGACTTTGCAAGACAAAGTCGTGATTCTTTCTGTGGATCTTCTAAACTTCACAAAAGATTTTGATGCGGTTTCGCCTAATAGTAGGATTAGGCGAAACCGCATCAAAATCTTTTGTATATTATTGTTTGTATGTTTAGATGTTTGGATGTTTGTTACTCAATCACGCAAAAATTAAATTTAGTACACAGATATTTTATAACCTGGATTAACACATAGAATACTTTTTATCCCGGTAGTAGGTTGCCGTGGGTTAATTTCCGACATCCACGCGGTCGAAGCCGCAAGCAAAAGCTAGTATTACTTATGTTAGAACACTTATTGCGATAATACATTAATATTTACTTAGATATAACACAGATGCTTGGACATATCATCATTGCATCTGTGCGAATCAGTAGTGCTATTCTGTAAATATCTCACCGTGAAAACATAAGTGAAGTGATCTTAAAGTGAGCTGTCAATAGTGTCAACCCCTAATAGCATCAGGTGGAATGATGGCTCATTTCACGCTCACTTCACCTAAGTTTTCACGGTGAGATGTTTACAGAATAGCACTACAGGAGCGGATCGTAAATCGTCAACAGAAATCTGGAGAGAAAAAATAAATAAAAAAAGATTATAATAATACTCCTATTTTGCATGCTGACCATTTCAATTGTTCGTATATAAAGAAACTATGTTGATTAGATATGAAATATTACTACTTACGTAGTAATATTTTTCCTTTGTCTTTGTTCAACAAAAAAACAACAACAAAAATAATAAAACAAAAAAACAATTTTTGGAAATATAAAAATAATATAAATAAATCAGTATAATTAAACTCGTCCTTGATCCCTGGACACTTTTGATGCGTGTATGCCGCCATGGATGTACCTATGTCCCCAAAACGTGCGATTTGATTAACAAAAATATTTTGAAGTAAGTACCTGTATAATATTCATGAAAGATTTTTGGGTCTCAGGGTGAACCATTCCAATCCAATGGTGGATTCAAAAAAAATATCAATGGCTCCTTGTCGCTACAACAGAGCTTTGTACCTATTATTTATCTGAATAGACATCTTCAATGGGCAGCATTAATTTCCAGAAAGGTTAAACATAATAGGCAGGTTACTGCTTGCCCCAATAAACTGACAACAATACAAAACATGAAGACACGAATAAACCTGCAACAAATAGTCATAAGGAAAATCATTTGCAATATCAGACGACGTAACACCTTTATAGCAGGTGACCTAATCGTTGAAATGACTGAATACCAAAATACATTTTGTAGACAGTACTATAACCAATAAAACCCTGAATATCGGCACTTTAATGGAGTTAAGGATGGGTGATAACATCGCAGTGTAACCACATGCAATAACGACCAATCCTATAAGGATTTACGATGAGCATACATTAGAATAAAAAAAAAGTTGTTGGTACATAAAGCTATGGAAAATTCCCCTCGACAGGCGCCACGGAATCCTTCCTACCGAGCGACAATAATGTCAATAAAACTGTATTGTCGAAACATGCGGCTTAGGCAGTCGTTAATCGAGGTATTATGAGTGTTTCGCTGAAAAAGGAACGAATTATAACAGCGATGGATTCAGCTGTGATAACTTTGAAGTTTGAATAGTTTGATTGAATTGAATACATAAGCAGGTACTTATCTAACTACATTTTTGTGAAATGAGTCACTTTGAAGACAATATTTCGATTTGAGCTACAACCTTGTTATAAGGAAGGATCCTCGTTGGTCTGGTGCTATTGCAGAGCAGGGTTCGATTGGATTTCTCCTTAGCACGGACTCAGGATTTATGCCCGATAGTTGTCAAATAGGCTCGCCATAGCTAAGCATAACTGGTGAACTGCGAAACTTTCTGCCTAACCCTTTAGGGAATATAGACAATGATAAATGTTGATGATAAATGATATTTATTTCAGCAAACTAACAAACATGCACAAAAAAACACATTTTCACGTCAAAATTACCGAGTTCGGTGTTTCCTAACCGACTACTCTGAGAAGAAAAATTTAGAACAAACTCAAGGGTTTTTTTTATATTATAAATGATGATGTTTTTACATACCGAGACCCCTCCGTGCCTCGGAGAGCACGTTAAGCTGTTAGTCCCGGCTGTCATTCGTAAATCTTTGACAGTCGTTACTGGTCGTTAGAAGCCCGAAAGTGACAACCAGTCTTACCAAGGGGTATCGTGTTACCCAGAAGCGGGGTTGTGGAGTTCAGATAGGCAGTCGCTCTATGTAAAATACTTGTATTCAGCTGCATCCGGTAAGACTGGAAGCCGACCCCAATATAGTTGGAAAAGGCTAGGCAGATGATGTTTATGAACATTTCAATATTTGTCATTTCAATATTAGTGACAGAAAAATGCAAATCAATCACTACGTTTCATAATGGTGGTGCAATTATGGTCTCTTTTAAGTTTTCATTGTAACAATCATGATGTCAAGACATTCTTTCAATTGCTTCATAAATATATATTTTTACTGCGCAATAGTATCAAGATGATTCTGGTTTCGTTAATGACTTCAGATCAATAGCTGGTACAGAAAAATAAAGTTGCGAATTGTAACGTCATACAATTTAAAGAATCGTGCGAAACAATGAGAAGGCGATCGTTTAACACTTCTTGTGGTGTTAATGAATCTGTCAATTTCATGGTTTATAGACAGACAACACTCCTTATTCTAGTCATTATCAAGTGTATGACGATACCATCCATCACATCTCTAAGGATGACAGCAGTTAATTTTGAATTCGTACGCAAACGTCTTGTTGTGCGTACCAAAATAGCTTTTATAGCGATGATGGTTCATGTGTACATGATGATAAGTCTTGATAAAAAAGTTTCTGTGTGCTCGGCAAGGTTATTATTTTGATTGAAAGTGAAGGCTGTAAAAAAATCAATGGTGACAAATATTACGGAATCGATTTTGCCGATCTCTGGTTCGGACACTGTTCTCACCAGGTTCTTGCCAATAATTCCACCCCAATTGTCTTCTTTGTTGGTGTTTAATTTTCATAGTAAGTACTAATCCATCCTCCTAAGTACTATTATATTTTCACATCGAGTAAATCCTTCAAACAGATAAACCGTTTGAGTTTCGTCCCCAGACCCCATCAAATTATCAAGAAATTTTATAAAACATCGTCATAATCTTGAGCAGCTGATTTTGCATTTGTTTTATGTCATTATATAGAGTGTATATTATATTATTTTATCCCAGGAATATTTAAAAAACATCAGCGATTTTGATACGCCTAAAACCAAACGCAAAAACTGAGTGCATTGTAACTAACTACACAAGGAACTCATGCTTTGAACTTCATAATTCTGAAACGTTTTCTATACCGCTGGCTTCCAAAGCATCATCATTAGTGACTGTGTTTTTACTGTTCAAGTACACCGCTTGTTATCATTGTTTCTATAGATCTTATTGCGTCATCAGACGGAATGGCTAGGTTGAACCACATGGTGAGTCATATCAGATAAACTGATAGTCCACTCGAGCATTCGTTAAGATTTCGATACACAGCAAACAATTCCACTGTGAACAGCTGCGCCAAATCATAATAATCAGTGCGATGAAAATGGACAATCAAGGAGATGAAGTCATTCGGAAGAAACCCGAGTGTTACCTACGGTCATCGATATCGAGTAACTACTGAATTAGTCAATGTTTTCTTTTTGTTCAGAGTTATTAACACAGAACAGATAAAGAGGTCTACCTATCTGATCTCCATAACCCAGTAACTCAGTAATACGATACCCCTTGGTAAGACTGGTTGTTAGACTTTCGGGCTTCTGACGACTCGTAACGATTGTCAAAGATCCAGCCAGGACCAACGGCTTAACGTGCTTTCCGAGCCACGGAAGAATCTCGGTATGTAAAGTGGTCACCCATCCACGGACCAACCTCGGCAAGCGTAGCTTAACCTGATGGATCGACTTGACCGACGTGGTTATTGCTTAGCCACGAGCTTACTGATGTTAATTTAATACTGAACGTAAAAGACACGGAGATAACTTTTGCATTCTAAGTTCTTAAGATTTCTTCAAAAAAGGTCAATGCAGTGTGTTCAGTGACAACACCATTTAAAAAACTATACTCCACGAATGTAAGTATCGTAATTGAACCGAGTAACCTTGACCGATTTGCGAAAATGGAGCATGTCAGTCAGTACTCAACAGCTTGGTGGGGATTACGAGTGGGAGTGAAAGATGACATACTTCAAGTGAACTAGTGCGGATGCAATGCAACACGCGGAGGGTGCAACACTGTTTCATGAGCTATTTTCGACCCAGAATTTTATAGACTTTGCAACCGTCAGCTATACGTAATTTTTATCTGCAGAATTAATTAAACGTCGATTTCACACTTCAATACAAAATCTGCCAACTGTCATACTTACTTATTTCTCAGAAGTAATCTGACGATTGAAAAACGGCCCTGAAACACTAATAATAAATGTCATGGCCGCGGAGGTTAAGGGTTCTCATATACAAGGATGCTGCGGGGTAGTTGTAATAGCTTTCATTTTGACAGTTCATAATCATTCATTGCGTTCATTACGTTGTTGAGCAGTCAAATTTTCCGAACATATGAAGCGATGGATTAGATATCCTTCAAAATTATTCAAATTGTGACTGAAAGCGGGTTCCGTAATTAAAGTGCAGGTTAGAAACCTGGGGGACTAGCGTCTAGTACCTACTCCACCCACCAGTACTTATGGCTTTTCAATAAATATACAAATACAGGGTGTTTGGCAGAACGTTGAACATACGAAAATGGTGGATAGGTGGGCTCATCTGCTACTTAGGTACTCAGCCCTAATTTATTTGGCCCTGGCCCCCAGGATATAAAAAAAAATTTATTTTTGCTTTCTTCTAGTTTTCAAGAGTATTTTTTTTATTAAAAATGACTTAACTTACATAATTTCAATCAATCATTTAATTTTTACCAACCTTGCAGTATTAAATTTCGCAAAACATTTCACTTTCCGCAAAGGTAGAGTTTCGTCAAAAATTTCCTACTTGACATAATTATGAAATAACTCTTAGTTTTTTTTTTTTTTTTATAAAAACAAATTAAATACCATTAGAAAGGTCACACACTAGGGATGTTTTGCTAGAATTGGAACTCCTCAATCACTTTTTTTTTTAATGCAAGTTGAAATTAAGATTTAAGTATTTTTTACATCTTTCTGTAAGTTTGGGGACTCTAACTTTTTTTCTAGCTAACATCTGAATAAAGCAATAATTTTATAAGAATCTGCCAACATAAAAGATTAAAAAAAAAAACCAAAATATTGCCTGTTTTACTAATTTTTAATAAAAATTACACTTTTAAGTTAAGAAAGTGGTGACACTAGAAGAAAGCAAAAATTTTTTTTTTTAATATTCAGGGGGCCAGCGCCAAATAAATTAGGGCTGATTAAGTAGCAGATGAGCCCACCTATCCACCATTTTCGTTTGTTCAACGTTCTGCCAAACACCCTGTATATGTAAAGATGCTTCTGAACTGGCTGTATTTCCTGGCAATGTGTGGCCGCAGCAGTTGCCAGTAATGTTTCAAGTGTGGCCCGCCAATACTTTAAATCTACTTAATTCACTGACAGACAACGCATAGCCTAAACCGCTGAGTCTAGAAGCATGAAATTTTGCACAAATATTCCATATAATTATAACGAAAGTGAACGAAAGAGGCTTGTGGCTAACTAATAACAGCCGCACAGGTCGATCGGTCAGGTTAAGCTACGCTTGCCGCAGTTGGTCCGTGGATGGGTGACCATCTTTACATACCAAAACCTCTCCGTGCCTCAGAAAGCACGTTAAGCCTTTGGTCCCGGCTGTCATTCGTGGATCTTTGACAGTCGTTACGGGTCAGTCGAAAGACTGATAACCATTGCAGTCTTACCATCAAGGGGTATCGTATTACCCAGTAACTGGGTTGTGGAGGTCAGATAGGCAGTCGCTCCATCTAAAATACTGGTACTCAGCTGCATCCGGTTAGACTGGTAGCCGACTCCAACATAGTTGGGAAAAGGCTAGGCAGATGATGATATAACGAAAGTGAACATTAAGAAACAGCTTTTGAAAATTAATCTCCTAAATGGATTACACGTGACGATAGTTTGTTTGGAAGTTCGTCATATTTGCCGACGGGAAATCTCATCGGGCACATGGCTTGTTGCATAACTCGCCAATATTTTTCAGTTGACCCGGCCATTCCGGTAACTGTTAAGCCGTGTACGCACGAACGAACAAAAACATTGTGAACACAGCGACCTGAGTTTCTTCAGTTGATCCGTGTTCGATGTTCGTGCTCACCATGTTTTGTTCGCTCGTGCGTACACGCCTTTACAAGAGTACGTATTGCTACAACACTTTTTGAACTTTTTCGTCAGCCATTGTTGTCCGTTTAAACGCAAATTTTATACCTTACTAACAACCATACAATCAATCAATCAATCTGCCTAGCCTTTTCCCAACTATGTTGGGGTCGGCTTCCAGTCGACTGCCTATTTGATCACCTCAACTCAGTAACTGGGTAATACGGTACCCCTTGGTAAGACTGGTTGTCAGACTTTCGGGCGTCTGACGACCCGAAACGATTGTCAAAGATCCACGAATGACAGCCGGGACCAAAGTCTTAACGTGCTTTCCGAGGCACGGAGGAGTCTCGGTATGTAAAGATGGTCACCCATCTATGGACCAGCCCTGGCAAGCGTAGCTTAACCTGATGGATCGACCCGTGCGGCTGTTATTATAATTGAGCCACTTTTTCACAAAAAAAAAAAGAACCGACTGCCAAAAAAAACACTACAAAGTGAAAAATAACTTTAATTTCGGAAGTCGGTGCCTTTGGTCTTAAGAAGTAGCAACTGTAATTACGTGCCTAAAATCCGACAGTGCTCAGTAGTAGTGGGATTTTGTCCCAGCCAGTGCTGGGACAAAATCCCCGTAAGTTTTTTTAAAATCTGCCAAGTTAATTATTTCACCAATAATTTCACACCTTATTAACCTATGTTTTGAACAAGGATGCTTTCCCACGGCCCTGAAACAAGCTGTAATAACACCTGTGCATAAATATGGTGACAGAGCTGATCCGTCTAACTATAGGCCGATATCCGTCCTCCCGTCCCTGTCTAAAATTGTCGAAAGATTAATAAACCAACGATTAAGTACATATTTAACAAAACATAAAATAATTTCACCCTCACAGTTTGGCTTTAGACAGGGAAAGTCTACTGAAGACGCGATCCTAGCGCTGACCTCTATTGTCACTGAAAAAGTGGACAATCGAGAAAAGTGTCTGGCCGTCTTTCTAGACATCAAAAAAGCCTTCGACACAGTCTCTGTCCCCACGCTTTTACATAGGCTAGAAGACATTGGTATAAGAGGAGTACCACTTAAACTTTTCACGAAATACCTGAGTGAGCGCAGGTACGTAGTTAAAATAGGATCAGTCACTAGTTCCGAAGAAATAGTGACTTACGGAGTAGGACAAGGTAGTGTGCTCGGGCCGCCGCTATTTCTCATTTATATAAACAGCCTATATAACATGAATATAGAAAGTGCCCACATATTCTCTTATGCTGACGATACAGCAATTGAAAATTTTCTCGGGAGAAACGTGGGACAGCATTGGTCGCTTCGCCGAACGTGGCCTGTCTACAATAACTACCTGGCTCGATCGGAACCTTTTAATTTTGATTTTTTCTAAGACAAATTATATCTACTTCTCCATATTTAACCGTACCCATCCAACACAAGATCTTCAGATTAAAATCCATACCTCCTCCAGCTCCACTAACACCACCTGCTCTTGTTTAAAAATAAATAAAGTATCCAGTAATAAATACCTTGGTGTTATGCTTGATCAAAGGCTATCGTGGCACTTGCACTTAGAACTATTAATGAACAGAGTTAGGAAATTAATTTGGACGTTCAAATCTCTTCGCCACGTGACCACTAAGGATCTTATCCAGCAAATTTATGTCTCCCTGGGTCAGTCTATAAAATAAATAAATAAAAGGTTTATTCACAATTAAGATACAGAAACACACTTAAAATGTACATTACATTACAGTTCATATAATGCAAAATCTGTCTAAAAGCATATAAACCGTATACCTATACTGACGTACTGTTTGCCAATTTGGGGCGGAGCGTCAAAAACAAATTTTTTGGAGCTAGAGAGGGCACAGAGAGCTTTACTAAAAGTCATGTACTTTAAACCGATTAGATTCCCTACGGAAAGTTTATACTCAACCTCGAACCTTTTCTCAGTTAGGAAACTCTACGTCCTTCAGATCGCATTAAAAAAACACAAACCTCTTCACTTCACTACTTCCAAGACACATTCTAGGAGGAAAAATAAAGTAGCTGAAGATTGTCCAGTGAATACTACATTTGCTACAAGACAATTTATTAAACAATCTACCCGTATATACAACGCTCTCAATGAACAATGTGCCCTCTACTCTATGACATACCACGACTGCAAAAAAACGCTGACTGAATGGCTCAACAGTAAAAGTTACGAAGAAACCGAAGATATCCTACACAAGATCACATAACTAAGAAACACATTTAATTTGTACACATATACACACAACACCCACACATTCTCGCGCTACACATACCACATATCTCGCACACATACCCCACCCACTACATCCCGCCACCTACACAACACACACAAACGAACCCACATACATACACACACTCACAAACATATTCTACACTCAGTGCGCTCCCTTACTGATATTTATGTATATCCTTAAGTGAAGAAATAAACATTTTTTTTTTTTGGTTTTTATTTTTCCCCTTGAAGCGTTTTTTTATAATTCGATTGTTTTTTTTTTGTAAAAAATTTTTCATTTTTCAGTTGTGGTACGAACAAATCCTGCACATAAAAAGTGGGCAAAATAAGTACTTATTATAAAAAAACTACCCAAGCAAAGTTAATAAGTTTTACATGGGACCAACTTCAAGGTATTTGGTAACCTCCCGAATAAAACAAGAATCTTTCAAATCGGACTACTCTGTAAAAAGTTATGAGTGGTTAAAATAAAAAATTTAATAAAAATATACGTGTCGACTTGAAAACCTCCTCCTTTTTTTTCGTCGGTTAAAAAATGTGGCCTGTTTTGCCGGGCCATACCTTCGAAAATGTTGCAGCTACATAATGCGTAAAAGTTTTGCAAGTGTTGGGTACCTACTTTCTAATTTTCCTAACACTTTTCCTAACTCTTCATATAAACACAGAGAAGACAGAAGAGTGAACAATAGGCTTTCGCCTGACGTCGGAAAATAATAGCTGGTTATTATGTTTTCATTATTTCTACACTAGCTTGTTCCCGCGGCTTCGCCCGCGTGAATGTCGAAAATATCCCACGGAAACAAAAACCCGTCTACATTAAAAAAGGAACCTCTGTGAAACAAAATTTCAGCTTTAATGGTCCAAGGGTTTGGACTGGGCGTTGATGAGTCAGTCAGTCAGATAGGACTTTTCTTATTATAGGTACATTGAGATAGCTTCTGCCTATATTCTTAAATTCCAGGAGAAACTAGGATCTGATGATGGTATCCCAGAGAAATCGAGGGGAACCTTCAAATTTTATAGGCACACCTGTAGCGGTTTGGGTATTTTTTATAATAACTCGCGCATTTGCTTCCGGAAAGTACTATTTGATGAAGTGGAACTGATGAGGAAGACCATATATGGCCATCGGAACTACTCAATAATACGTATTTCACGGGTTGCGATTTGATTATTGCTAAGCAATTTATGCTCGTCACAATACATATGTTGAAGAGGAGCTGATGGTGACTTCACCATCAGTTCCAGTTCTCCTGGTTCCTTACTGGGAGAACTCCTCAACAATTAACGTCCTTGTATCGGGAAAAGCAATATTTTGTAAAAGGTGATGTGCAGTTGACATTAGGCTATTGAAACTTAGATAAATTACAGATTGACCCACTAAAAAGTGAAAAATAAAAATTTTCTTAATAAAAAAACAATCAAGTCCCAAAAAAATACTACAAAGTGAAAAATAACTTTAATTTCTGAAGTCGGTGGCAAAAAACTAAAATACAGATCCAAAGACACCGACTTCCGTAATTAAAGTTATTTTTCACTATATAGTATGTTTTTGGAAGTCGGTTGTTTTTTTTTTTTGTAAAAAAGTTTTTTATTTAAGTAGGTATTTAAATGTTTTTATACGTTTTATATTCAAATATTTTATAATGTTATTTAAGAGGGGAGGTGGCCTACGTTAAACGTTTTTGGTAGGGGGACATCTTACGGGTTTGCGTCACCGCATCACCGTGACACCTTGACACCGCGATATGTGCTAGGCATAGTTTTACAGTTTTTAGTTTCATAGTTTTTAATTTAAGTTTTCGCTTCTGTCAGCAGTCCCCATGACTGCCAATTTTTTTTTTTTTTGTATTAAAATGTTCGTAATACTAATAGTGATAGACAATAGCACATCAGGTCAAAAGTCAAAGGTCAAAGTGTCAAATTTCTTCAAATGATTTTAAACCTTAAAATGTTAACGGTTAAATTCAAAATCGAATGAAAAAAGTTTGTGGTAACTTGACCTGCTGCTGTACGAATTACGGTCACACGAAAAAATAAAATAAAGGTAATACTTTACCGCAAAATTGCGGAGAATTGGTAAAAACTGAAAGTGGTTTTTGTCTATGGATTGAAATTTAGACAGGACAATGTCTGTCGTCTTGTCTTCAATGGTCAGCTTGTATACTATAAATTTATATGATTTAAGAACTTTAAGAAGTAGATTTTCGTGTCTATCTATGTGTCTACGTTGTTCTTCGGAACTACCTAAGCAACGGATTTTGATGCGATTTTCAAATTCTCTAAATGATGAATGAGTTTAATATCATAGAATAGGTTATCAAAGAAATCTCAATGTTTTGTCAAGTCTTAAAAACCGTGAGATACAGGGGCGGGTCGCTAGTTAGAAATACAAATAAAACACAAACAAATGAATGTCGTAACTCGTAACCAATCGTAACGTAGTTTGCGAACATTGAACATGAACTTTGAAATGCAATACAAAGTACAAGAGAAGATTATATAAGAGGAAGCAAACATTATTGACAATACTGACACAGTTGTAAAGTAATCAATCAATAAACCAGTTCCATCAGATGCTGATGAAGTTCGGTTAAATGATTTGAACTCTGAATAATGTTAAAAGGATCGCATTGCAAGGTTTAGAACACGCAATATCGAATTGTGCACAGTGATGGTTCGATTTTGTAATTCGTTTATGATGCAAGAGTTGTCTGTGGTTTTGTGTGTTGATGATGATGAAAGATGGTAAATAACCCGCTACTTGTCTGCGTCTGGGCGCAGCTTGCGGGGCTCCGCAGCGCTGCCAGTGCGGTAAAGCTGTCGACTGCCTTCCGAGGCAGTCGACAGCTTTACCGCACTGGCAGCACCACCGCCGCGTATCCGCACCATGGCCTTATCTTACAGTAAGAGCGCAGGCCGGCACGCCAGCATTAATGACGTCATCCTTCGTGCTCTTGACACCACCGGAGTGCCAGCTTTTTTAGAACATGCTTGGCATGCGACGATGGGAAGAGACGGAATGACCTTAATGTCTTGGAAGTTAGGCAGACCTTTGGTGTGGTATGCAACATGTGTCGACACCCATGGGCCATCCCATCTTCCTAGTACGGCGGGCTGTGCTGGGGCGGCTGCTGCAGGTGCGAAAAACATCAAACAGCGAAAATATTCCAATCTTATTAGGAGTTATATATTCCAGTCGTTTGGGGTTGAAACACTGGGCCATGCGGTCCGAGTGCTCACTTGGTTTTTCGAGACATCGTCAAGCGGTTGGTCGACTCTTCACGTGACCAGAGGGCTGGCCTATTTTTTTGGCCAAAGTATCAGCATCGCTATACAACGTGGCAATGCTGCCAGCCTTTTGGGCACTTTTTCTGTTGACAGCGATGCGGACGGATTTTTTGATGTCCTTTGTTTTTTTCTGTCTTTTTTACACCAGAAGGTCTTTTTTATACGTGGCAAGCGTAGCTTAACCTGATCGATCGACCCGTGCGGCTGTTATTTACTTAGCCACAATCCCCTCATTTTCACCTTCATCATTTAGAGAATTTATTTCAGAAAGTTTTATGCATAATATGGGTGTGGTTGTGTTGTATTATTATTTAATAAAAAATCCAAGTAGTTGTTTTATCAATTCGTAAAAACAGTGCAAAGCATTGGTGGGTCACTAGTTTATCAGATCTACAAATAGTATTTAAAATATAAAACAAAGTCGCTCTTCATGTCTATCTGGCTGCGCCAGCGCATAGTAAGTGGTAGGCACAACATATTCATAATTATCATATTTATAGCATATAAATCATGTTATACGTCAATAGATAGCAATCAATCAATCTGCCTAGCCTTTTCCCAACTATGTTGGGGTCGGCTTCCAGTTTAACCAGATGCATCTGAATAGGTACCAGTATTTTACATGGAGCGACTGCCTAGCTGACCTCCACAACCCAGTTACTGGGTAATACGATACTCCTTGTTAAGACTAGTTGTCAGGCTTTCGGGCTTCTGACGACCCGTAACGACTGTCAAAGATCCACGAATGACAGCCGGGACCAACGGCTTAACGTGCTTTCTGAGGCACGTAGGAGTCTCGGTATGTAAAGATGGTCATACATCCACTAACCAACCCCGGTAAGCGTAGCTTTAACCTCCTGATGGATCGACCCGTGCGGCTGTTATTACTTAGCCACGAGCTCCTCATATCCGTCAATAGATATGGCACCGGAAGCGGGTTGCTACTGTTGCTAGCTCTAGTATAAAATGTAGTATCTACCTACATGCCGGCTAATTGAAGGTAAGATTGCATTCCTGCGATTAGCGCCGCCATTTTTTTACTGCCCATTGTGTTAGATCATTAAGTGATTACGTCCACCTTTGTTGTATAGAGTGATGTTGTCTATGCAAACGTGTTATTATTATTAGCCTCTAAGCAAAGTCGAGTCGAAATATTTTACTTACCTATTGGTCTTTAACAACTTGAATACCTTTCGCTTCTTCTTGTCCTCTTTTATCTCTCGTCTATCTATTTTTTATATGGAGTAGGGACACTACAGTCCTATAGTCGTGTTCCAAAAGTATCTGACGAAAATGTAAATTGTTCAGGTTAAATTCTTAAGCAATCTAAATGAAATTTGTTACACATTCATCACTATTTAGAAGGTTTCAAGTTTCAGTATAATAACCTTATCGGTAATTATATTTTCGAGCCGTTTGGGGTTGAAACCCTTGGGCCGTAGTGTCCGAATGCACATAGTTTGTTCAACGAAATCTCCAAACGGCTGGTTGACACTTCCCGTGACCCAAGGGCTGGCTTTTACCTTGGCCAGCGGCTTAGCATTGCCATACAACGTGGCGATGCCGCCAGTCTCTTGGGTACTTTACCAGTCGATAGCGATGCGGAGGAATTTTTCGACGCCATATTTTAGTTTTTTAATAGTTTTAGTTATGTTACCTTTTAGTAAAATAATGTTTTTATCTTTTTATTATTATGTAGTTTAATTAATTAATTAGAAATTAATTGAAATGTTCTTAAACTAATAAATAAACTCCTAGTTTCAACTATAATCTCACCACTTTTTCCAAGAAAAATAACAAAAAAAGGTAATTTAAAATTAGAATACCGGGTCTAACTGTCATCAACAGTACATTTTCTGATCCATTTGTTTACTTTTTAATAATATAAGTAGTTTTGGAACATACCGTATGTGTTCTGGCGCCCGCCCTGCAAAGCGACATACCTAATCTTAACTATAATATAGGTAATAATAGTGGAATCTCGATAAAGCGAACCTCGTTAAGTCGTAATCCTCAGAAAGACGATAAAAAATGCCATTCCCTTTCGGTGGACCCCTTAATACACGGTATCTCGAATTATTAGACTTTGTAACTCGAACAAAATGCTATACCACGCGTGGTTCCATACTTAGTACGTATTTATTTTGTACTCTATAATTCGAATGTGATAATGCCTTCTCACTTCTCCGAACGAATAGCAATAAAATCCAAAAGGAATGCTCGGTGCTACTATTACTTTCTAAGTAACACAGCTGTATCTGTTTTTTATATTTCTGTGATACCTACCTTATGTTTGGGCTCATTGCTAAAAAGAATTTCACTATAGATCTGTACTTACAAGTATTTACCTGTCAACTAGCTACAACATGATTACTAAAAGGAAACTAACAACTTTAACTCTACGTGAAAAATTCGACGTTATCAATGCGGTAAAAAGTGGCATGAAGGAAAAAGGCAAAGCAAGCACTTTGCCTTCAATAATTAGGAATGAAGCCGACATATTGATATATATGAATCAAGTAGCAATATGTTTTGCAAAAGCCGATGCCAAGCCAAGATTCCTGATTTAGAGGAATGCTTACTGACCTGGTTCAAACAGTGTCGTGACAAAAATATAAGTGTATCTTATCTGGGCCTATATTACGCGAAAAAGCCGAAGAATTTTCAAAATCACTGAGACACTGTTATTTTCGAGCCAGCAATGGTTGGTTGGAAATTTTAAGAAGCGTCATGATTAGGTACTCATGAACTTTGTTTAGTTGACGGTAAAGTTTTCGGCGAAAGTGCAAGTGTGAATAACGAGATTTATGTGATGAATTTATAATTGAATTGCAGAGTTTATTGAAGGATTATGAACTAAAAGACGCGATAATGCCGACGAGACTGGCCTTTCTCAAGTGCTTACCTGACAAAACGGTTATTTTAAAAGTGAAAAATGTCATGGTGGTAAGTAGATTAAAGAGTGATTAACATTAATGCTAGCAAAAAATATGACAGGCACTGAAAAACTTAAAACATTACTTATAGGGAAGGCTAAAAACCTCGTTGTTTTTCTGATTGTAAATTTCTACCACTAGACTATGAAGTTATTATGAAGCCTAGATGACAGCCGAAATATTTAAAGAATGGCTCATTAAAATTGACAAGAAAATGAATAAGATGAAATGTAAAATATTAATTTTCATTGACATCTGTACAACTCGCAACATCATTCCGCGATGTGGTCGCTAAGCGACAAAGCCCTTTAAATAAAAAAAAAATAAAAAAAAAACATCATTCCGCCATTGAAAGCAGTGAAAGTTAAATTATTTTCACCCAACACAACATCTAAGCCATTAGGAATAATAAAAAAACTTCAAAACCTCGTATAGAAAGCAAGTTGTTTGGGAACTGATAAGTTGGAACAAGACTCTGTTTCACCTTATAATGTGTTGGAGAAGTGTATCTGTAACTACAATATCAGACTGCTTCAAATGCTGTGGATTTTCGATGCCACACGAAGAAGCTTCGGAAGAAGCTCTTGAGCCGGACATGAACTTAGAACCTGACTGGAACACTTCAGAACATAGAAGTTCAATTTGAAAATTATGTGACATGTGATGATGGGCACACACATACTGAAATCATTGACTTAGTTAATCAAAATGTAGATGACGATACTGTTAATCAAAATGACATTGATCATACTGATCCAGAAGATTTTGAACCAAATTGATTGATATCAAATAAAGAAGCCAGAGCAGCAATTAACACCCTACGAACCTACGTTGAAAGATGGTAATGATATCGAAGTCTCGAGGATCATGTATTCGGTTCATTGTTTGAAGTGATTCGAACTTGAAAAAGTTATTGATAAAAAATCTGTAACAGATTTTTTGTAGTTTTTTGTACAGTTTACTTCACTAATAAGTACGTAATTTATTTCAATAAATATGTACCATAAAGGTACAATTCCGAAGGCGACCGCAGACCGTAAACCGCAGCGTTTCCATAGAGGCAGTGTTGCCGCGCTCGAATCAATTTCATAGAGAAAGAATTAAACTGCAAGCGACACACTGCTGGTCACTGGTGGTTATACAATATCTATCGATCTATAGATCTATCGATCTATACATTTCTATATATATATATATATATATATTGTCGATAGATATTGTATAACATCTTTCTAAGAATCTATCGTACATTTTTATTTTTGCTAAATTGACATATTCCCTGACTGTAATCACACTAATAATATATACTAATAATATTATAGACGCGAAAGTTTGTGAGTGTGTGTGTGTTTGTTACTTCTTCACGCTCAAACGATTGGACCGATTTAGACGAAATTTTGTATGTAGACAGCTTATACCCTGTATTAACACATAATTATGGTACTTTTTATCCCGAAAAAATGTATTGCTCCTGTAATGAGCAAGGAATTCAAATATATTTGCTACTCTTTCAAACTCAAACGGCTTAACCGATTTTGATGAAATTTGGTGTGGAAGTGGCTGACACCCTGGATTAACACATAGGCCACTTTGTATTCGGAAAAATGTAGTGTTTCCGTGGGATGACTAAGGAATTCAAATATATTTGCTACTCTTTCAAACTCAAACGGCTCGACCGATTTAGATGAAATTTAGTGTGGAAGTATCTGACATCCTGGATTAATACATAGGCCACTTTATATCCCGAAAAAATGTAGTGTTCCCGTAGGATGAGCCACGAATCACACTTCTCACTAATAATATAAAGGCGAAAGTTCGTGAGTGTCTTTGTATGTTTGTTACTTCTTCAAGCTCAAACGGCTGGACAGACTTGGGTGAAATTTGGTATGTAGATAGCTTATACCCTGGACTAACACATAGGCTACTTTTTATGCGGTAAAAAGTAGTGTTCCCGTGGGATGAGCAAGGAATTCAAATATATTTACTACTCTTTCAAACTCAAACGGCTCGACCGATTTTGATGAAATTTGGTGTGTAAGTAGCTGACATCCTGGATTAACACATAGGCTACATTATATCCCGAAAAAAATTAGTTATCCCGTGGGATGAGCAAGGAATTCAAATATATTTGTTACTCTTTCAAACTCAAACGGCTTGACCGATTTTGATGAAATGTGGTGTGGAAGTAGTTGACACCCTTTTTTTTTTGTGAATGGGAAATCATCAAATGACTTCTCCCGCTCTGGGCAGAGCGGGAGGGCGTGTCAGACTTTTACTGACTAAAACCCACCCATGCGCGCGCGTGGAACACAACGCGCCGTCGACCCGGGCCTGGTCCTTACCGTACGGCGAGCTGCCCATTGCTCGTCGTCCGCAAGCCCGCGCCTACAGTGGCCGGGAATCGGTAATCGATTCCCGCCGCCCAGGGCGTCTCCTACGGCGGCTAGGGGCGCGAGGGCGCGGCTGTTGCCTCTCCCTCACGCGTTCCGCTTCCTCCTTCGCGAGCATTACTGCTTCGCAGAAGGAGGTGACGACTATACCCATGCACTCTCGCTCCGCACCATAGCCTGGACCAGGTTTGGACGCTAGAGATCGCCGCCGCCGATCGCCACCGTGAGAACACGGCGGTGCTCCGCCCAAGCCGGGCACACCTCCACTGTATGCTCCACCGTGTCCTCCGGGTGATCCACACAATGGTGACACCCGGGCGTTTCCTCCCGCCTTATCCGAAACAGGAACCTCCCGAAACAACCGTGTCCGGTGAGGACCTGCGTCAGGCAGAAGGTGAGGACGCCGTGGCGCCTCTCCAACCACTCCTCAAAGAGGGGACTTATCGCCGCAATTGTGGCGTGCCCAGCGCTGGGTTGCGACAATCGCACTCTCCATGTCGCCATGAGATCCCGCCGGAGCTCTGTCCGCTGTACCGTGATTTCTCGCGGCAGCGGAGTTACGCCCCGGCGTTTCGCCTCCTCGCGCCACTCCCACACGTGCGCGAGGACTTTTGCCTCCAGATCCCATGGCGGTAATCCGGCAAGGAGGCTCGGCGCCTCACAGGAGACCGTGCGGTATCCCCGGACTAGCCGGATGGCCATGACCCTCTGGGACGCGTTCAACCGGCGGGCTGGTCGCAGCCTCAGGGAACGCGCCCACACCGGTGCCCCATAAAGGGCCATGGACCGCACGACCCCCGCGTAAAGCCTCCGGCAGGAGGCGTTTGGACCCCCCAGATTGGGCAGGAGCCGCTTCAAGGCAGCCCCGGCCCGCTCCAGTCTGGGAGCCAAACGTCGGAAGTGTTCCACGAAATTCCACCGGCTGTCGAGGACGAGTCCCAGGTACTTCATCGTCGACTCGACCCCGATGTGAACCCCTCCTACCGTTATTTGCGAACCCGACGGTGGCGCGTTCCGAGGACCATGAAAACACATGACCTCGGACTTGTGCAGGGCCACCTCGAGTCCCAACTGCCGGATCCTCTCTACGATTGTCGCAACCCCGCGTGTCGCTAGTTCGGCCGCCGCCTGGTGCGACCTCCCCTGCGCCTGGACCAGCGTAACATACAACGCTGACGCCGCTAGGGAGGTCGGCGCGCAGCACCCAGTCGTACCCGATGTCCCACAGATGTGGCCCCATGACCGATCCCTGTGGGACACCGCACGATATCTCTCGCCGGTTCCACTCTCCCTGCAGGGTATTGAAGGCGTTGGCGATGTCTAGAGACACCGCCAAGACGACTCCACCCCGGGCCACAGCATCCCCCGTCGTGAAGGCTCGCACGCGCATGTAGGCGTCCACCGTAGAGCGCCCCCTGCGGAAACCAAACTGGCTCTCCGCCAAATCCGGCCCCTCCTGCACCAGCCACCCGACGAGGCGGTCTAGAACTCTTTCAAAGAGCTTGCCCACCTCGTCGAGCAACACGATGGGCCGGTAAGCGAACAGAGAGTCCGCAGGGCGCCCCGGCTTCTTAATGAGGACCAGTTTCCCTGTCTTCCAACGAAGTGGGAACTGGCCCCTCTCCAAGCATGCGCTTAGGAGCCCCCCTAGTTGAGGCCCGAGAGCCCCAAAGGCCAGAACCCAAGCTCTTCCTGGCAAGCCGTCGGGTCCTGGGGCGGTATTTTTGGCACTCAGCCTACGTACCGCCGCTCTCAGCTCTTCCTCGGTCACTTCCGGAGCATCGTCGTCGTCGTCGTCAGTGATGTGGTCCGCATCGGGCACCGCAGGAGGTGGAGCCATGGGCGGGGGAGTATGTTCCCCTCGCGAAGGGAACAGAGCGCTCACCACGTCCTCCACGAGCTGCGGCCGGAGACTCTGCGTCAGCGGGGGAGCCCATGGGCGGAGTTTATCCCGCACCATTTTGTAGGGGCGTCCCCACGGGTCTCTGTTCAGAGTCCCCAGCGACTCCTCGCGAGCCAGACCCCTGGCCCGCGAGATCTCCGCTCGGAGGGCAGTCTTCGCCGCTCTGTACCCCTCGTACAGCTCCGCCTGAATGGCTTCCATATCCGGTGGGCGGATACGGACCCTGCGGTGCCTGCTGTACCGGTGCCGCGCAGCAACGCACGCCTCGCGCAGAGCCGTCAGCTCCGGCGACCACCAGTACACCTGGCGCCAAGCGCGTCTGGGCTGGACCCGGGGCATTGCCACGTCACATATTTCGGACATGGCCTCCCGGAACCACTCCGCCTCGTCATTGATGTCGGCCGAAACGCGGCTAAGTGCGTGTCGGGCCACGCGCAGTAATAGGGTTCCGTAGTTACACAATAATGCGGACTAAGAAGACTGCTTTTTGTTGCTTCATGAATATTTGACTATTACTCGTAAACTTGAAAAGCCTACTTAGCTGTGATAGTTTTCCTTTTAACTTCGTTATATATACTACTACCGTGATTTTATTTTACCCATCCAAAACTAACTGTTTAGGGGGGGGGGGGGGGGGGGGACACTTGACTCTAACAAAAATTAGCACTTTAAAGCTTAATATTTCAGAAACGGATTCCTAAATCGAAAAATTGTTTTCACAAACCCGCAATATTTTTTAAAGACCCATCCAACAACACCCCACACCGATGTAGATCGATGGAGTGTGTGAAGGAACCCAAAAACAATTTTTTTTCATGATTTTATTTTACCACTTTGTCGGCGTGATGAATATGTATCCATGCCAAATTATAGCTTTCTCGTACTAAGAGTCTGTGAGCTAAGCTGCGGACGGACAGACGGACGGACATAGCGAAACTATAAGGGTTCCTTGTTGACTACGGAACCCTAAAAAAGAGAAGTCCTGACTGACTGACTGACTCATCAACGCCCAGCCCAAACCCTTGAACCCAGAAAGCTGAAATTTTGCACCGAGGTTTCCTTTATAATTTAGAGAAGGTATAAGGAAGGATTTCCTGATAATACGTTCCCGTGGGATATTTTCCGACATTCACGCGGGCGAGGCCGCGGGCAAAAGGTAGTACTTAATTAATAATAATAAATCATAAGCAAAAAACCTTTAGAGTTAGATGGTTTCAAATAATGATCTAATCACGAGAAAATAAAAATAAAAACATTTTTTACCAGTTTTTATTTTAAAAAATTTCATTAATGACGAAGTTATCCGCGAACACACATAAAAAATATATATATACGGTCGAATTGAGAAACCTCCTCTTTTTGAAGTCTGTTAAAAACGATGATGAATTTTTTTTTTTTTTTTGGTCAATGACCGCTAGTAGTGTTCAAGAAGTGTGAGTTGATAAAATCTGTTATAGAAGTGTTGAGATATCGATGTGAAGTTTAGTTTACGAAAAAAAAAATTAATTTTTAAACTCATATTTTAAGTGACTAAACTACTTATTGATGGTAGATGAACCCAAAAAAAACATCATCAAATTAATTTCTTTTTGGTTTTATCATGTTTAGTTAACGATAAGTACCCATTACGTCTGCGGAGTTTCGCCAGCTAATATAATTTGACCCTGTTTAACCTACAAATTCAACGGCTGGATAAGACTGTAGGCACCTTTGAAATATATCTATGGTAGGCACGATAAGATTTACCTACAGTAAAATTAAATGAATAGGTAGTACATAATTATATAGCCGGAAATTCGCCTGGAACCCCCTGGTTTCAGGTATTTCCAGGAAATAGTTTAAGCTTTCTACCATTATGCTACTGTTTTGTAATAAAAGGTTTACGGAAACTGCAGGAACCTGGATAGTTGCCATGGCGACAACTATAACAAACAAGTTTATGCAAATAATGCGCATTTTTGCGTAAAAATCAATAGTTACGTAAACTGAGCTTAAAACAATTAATTGGCTATCAGCCACTGGATTTCGGATTAAAGCTCTATTCGAAAAAAAACAAGTGTTTTAGTGCCTGAATAAAAAACTTGCCAATTAAGAGGACGACTGCAGGACCTAAACGCAATGACTGCACTGCAGTAAACAAAAAACTTTTTTCCAAAAAAAAACAACCGACTTCCAAAAAAATATTACAAAGTGAAAAATAATTCATTCTAAAAGCGTTAATTTCGGAAGTCGGTGTCTTTGGATCTGTATTTTAGCTTTTTGCCACCGACTTCGGAAATTATAGTTATTTTTCACTTTGTAGTATTTTTTTGGAAGTCGATTGTTTTTGTTTTGGAAAGAAGTTTTTTATTTTTCACTTTTTAGTGGGTCAGTCTGTAATTCATCTAAGTTACAATAGCCTAATGTTAACTGCTCATCACCTTTTACAAAATATTGATTTTCCCGATACAAGGACGTTAATTTTTGAGGAGTTCTCCCAGTAAGGAACCAGGAGAACTGGAACTGATGGTGAAGTCACCATCCATCCTTTCATCAGTTTTACTTCACCAGATGATACTTTCTGAATGCACATGCTTGATTTGTTGATGAAAATACCAAAATCGCTCTATGTATACCTATAATTTTTGAGGAGTTCCCGCAATTCCTCATGGATCCCATCATCAGAACTGGATTTTGATAAAAATGGGACCAATATGGAAGTATATCGTTTCAAAAAAAAAAAAAATTATTTTCCAAATCGGTTTATAAATGACGGAGTTCTGAGGTAACAAACAATAAAAAAAAAATAAAAAAAACATACAACCGAATTGAGAACCTCCTCCTTTTTTTGAAGTCGGTTAAAATGTTTTGATGATTGGGATAATCGTTATCGTAATCGTAAGTGTAATAATTCGGAAGGGGCCTACTTTGAAGGCGACACAATAAAGGAGAATGGGCACCGAACTATGGGTTTCTGCCCTGAAGCCGAATAGCCATAGGATATAATACCAAAGGAAAAAGCTTTTCAAGTAGAACCTTTGCTACTAACACGACTTTGCCATGTCAGTTCGGAGTTAGGAGTTCGGAGTTAGGAGCTCGGAGTTGACACCTTTTAGATGTCCTTTCACCTAAATTTATGTATCAACAACTTGGGCACCGAAGTTAAGGAATTCTAGGCGCCCAATAGCCATAAGTGATACATCAATGGAGAGTCATTTTTCAGAGAAACATTTGTTATCAAAACGAATTTGGATGGAACAGAAGTCCGGCTAAACTTGGCGACCAGGAAAAATAATTGTCAAGTAAATGAGCGGCTTTCATTGTGTTGTCGGGACAATCTAGTGCTGATGTGGCGACATGTCAAAACATCGAGATTCCTGTGTGCTATATACATCATAAAATATAAGAAGTTTTTTTTATTTCTATGTTACACATAAACTTTTTTTTTTATAAGTGCACAACCTTCGAGAACAAGTTCTCTAAATGGTGGTGAAGAACTAGACAGAGTAGTTTCGAAGAACTAAGCGAACACACACAAGAGACACGAAAAATGACTTTGTTCTAAACATGTACATAGAAGAAATTAGCCAAAGAGGTATTTTTACCGCTGTAGCCAATATGTAGTCGTGCAATACGTCTGCCAAGTGACAACACTTTAGAGAATTCAGGTTTAATATTTTTTGTGTAAATATAATAATGACAAGTTACTGTTTATTACTTACTTACCTTACGACAAGAGTTAAGTGTTGATGTTAACGTCATTCAGGACGATTTAACGCCAAACAAACGAATAATTCAAACAAGTCCTAGTAGTAACCAACGAGATCTTTTCAATGAAACGAATCAACGATATTGGGAGTTTCGGCAGGTTGATATAGTACAGGAGGCCATGTTTTAAATAGGACAGTGTTAAGCTTAAAATATGATGTTTTCAGAAATAATGAAAGTTAATTAATTGACGAAATAACTGATTTTCAAGAATGCTTAATTACTCATATATGTATAAAGCTCTGTAGCTCCTCACTGACTAACAATCGAGAGAAGTCGTCATAACACGAAGTATTCCCCTTGAAAAGATCTTTGGGGATGCGGCAGAATGAACGTTCTGTCCGGCCAACCGACTCTTAAAAATATTGTTCATAAAACGGCATCTAGGAGGCCTCTGGCCAATGTTTTATAATGTCAGTTTATATTATTAAAAGATGATGTTTGCAAGGCACAGAACTAATGAAAGTTAATTAATTGACGAAATACCTGAATTTAATTACGCATATATGTATAAAGCTCTGTGGCTCCTCACTGACTAACAATCGAGAGAAGTCGTCATAACACGAAATATTCCTCTTTAAAAGATCTTCGGGGATGCGGCAGGCTTAACGTTCTGTCCGGCCAGCCGACTCTTAAAAATATTATTCATAAAACCGGCATCTATGAGGCCTCTGGCCAATGTTTTATAATGTCAGTTTATATTATTAAAAGATGATGTTTGCAAGGCACAGAACTAATGAAAGTTAATTAATTGACGAAATACCAGAATTTCAGTGATGCATAATTACTCACATTTAGAGCTCTGTAGCTCCTTACGTATATACCTACTAATAATCAAGAGAAATCTTCATAATTAGAAATATCCTCCTTGATGAGATCTTATTTCCATTGGTTGGGCTTCAGGGCAGAATCGCCCAATCTCCTTTGGATGATTAGTACATATTTTGTGTTCTATTGTCCAAGTCCCGGTAGGTAGGTACTTTTTTGACGTAGTAAATAAACCTAAAGTTCATTAAAGTTGTAACATTCAGTGGGCTCGAATGTATTTCTCTATGAAACTAGTAGGTACATCCAAAGGAACAAATATTAGGTGAACAAAAGCCGCGAATATTACAAAAGTCGATTCTCGTGAATTCAACGCGTCTGTTTTCCTGGCTCCAGTTTTAGTCCATGACGTACTACTAAGTACGTCAAAGAAATCGAGTGGGTGATCTTGTCTTGTGTCTGAACATTGGCTTCGATCGCTCCTTAGACATCAGCAAAAATTCTGCAGGTATTATTATATGCAATTTAATGACATACCAACTTATTTAAATGTTTTATTTTATTTAATTAATTGTTTGCTTTATTTAATGGTACCTGATTTGGCCTGTAATTCGTAATTTTGTATTTTTTATTTTGACACTATTCTTTTTTATATTAGCTACGAATTTAATGTTTTAATTTTAATTAATTAATGTTTGCATGCCTAATTTAAGGTAGGTTATACAGGGATCACAATTGTTTTTTTTAATACCTTAAGTCATGTACCTACAATCTATGCAAATAAATAAACTTTACTTTACTTTACTTTACTTTATTATTGCCAAACTAATTAGCATTGAGTGTATTGGAATTTTCCTAGATGATCCGACAGTGAGTGCCTGAGTGGTACCTATGCACCTTTTGCGATATGACTGTTACATGTATCTATACAGTACATAATACGTATGTACAGTGGGCTGCATCAATTGGATACCCCAGATGTATTACAATTTTAATACAACTGGGGTACCCAATTGATGCAGCCCACTGATGCAGCTCATTGTACATGCTATACCCAATTGATGCAGCACATTATACATGCTTGACGAATTGGTGTCGATATGGGAGTTGCAAATCATTTTCATTTCACTAGTTGGATGTTCGTCTTTTTTATAATTATTACCAGCTGTTGCCCGCGGCTTCGCCCGCGTGCAAGTCAATTTGAATCGGATTTTTTTCACAATTCCATGGGTTTAATATTTTTTGCGGGGAACCCTAATTCTTTTTCTAAAATAAAAGTAGCCTAAGTTACCTACCTACGCCTTATAAATCAGCTATCTGTCAGTGAAAGTCCCGTTAAAATCGGTCCAGCCGTTTCGGAGATTAGCCGGAACAAACAGATAGACAGACAAAATTTTAAAATTGTTATACCTAAGTACCGTAAGTTTCATGAGCATTTAGTTGTAGTTTAATTTTATTTAGGTATTTTTATAGGTTTCAGGTTCATCGTTCGATTTTAGAAGTTACTAGCTGACCCGACAGATGTTGTCCTGTCCAATTTCATTATAAGAAAAATTATATATTAATTTAAATTTAAAATTGCGTAACAAATATAAGAAAATATAATATATAATATAAAATATAATATGCAAATATATAAAATATAATATCAATCAATCTGCCTAGCCTTTTCCCAACTATGTTGGGGTCGGCTTCCAGTCTAACCGGGTGCAGGTGAATACCAGTATTTTATACCATACCATAAAATATAATATATATATTTGTATATTATATTTTATATATTATAAAATATAATATACAAATATATATATTTCATTTATAAGAATATGAATTTTCTTCACAAATATAATACTTTTCTTGAATTTTTTCGATGTTATTTCGAAGTTATTCTACTATTCGGGACGGATATAAATCCAACAAATCAAAGATCGTAAAGGTCGGTCCAGCCGTTCTTGAGCTATAAATGGTGGTAACTATCCCGACTTTGTTTTATATTATATAAACTAGCAGACCCGACAGATGTTGTTCCGTACAAATTTTAATAACTCACACAAAATTCCCATAGAAAATGCACTTTCAGTTTTCCCGATTTTCACATTTTCCCGAAAACTTTTCCAATTTTTCTCTTCATAAGGACCTTCCTGGGACTTTAACGAATATTTGAAAAAACAATACTTATAGCCGAATTGGTCCAGTCGTTCTCGAGTTTTGTGTTTAGCAACACATTTTGCCCATAAATTTTTATTTATATATATATATTTATTAAACATATTTATTTATTTATATACAGGGTCAAATTCAAGGAACTAGTGGCTAAGTAACAACAGCCGCACAGGTCGATCCATCAGGTTAAGCTGCGATTGCCGGGGTCGGTCCGTGGATGGGTGACCATCTTTACATACCAAGACGTCCTCCGTGCCTCGGAAAGCACGTTAAGCCGTTGGTCCCGGCTGTCATTCGTGGATCTTTGACAGTTGTTACGGGTCGTCAGAAGCCCGAAAGTCTGACAACCAGTCTTACCAAGGGGTATCGTATTACCCAGTTACTGGGTTGTGGAGGTTAGATAGGCAGTCGCTCCATGTAAAATACTGGTATTCACCTGCATCCGGTTAGACTGGAAGACGACTCCAACATAGTTGGGAAAAGGGTAGGCTAAAAAACTCCGTAGACGTAATGGGTGTCGATTTCCAAATATAAAATAAAAATTAATTAATTTGATGATGTTTTTTTCTGCAGTCATCAGCCGGAGTGTAGTCACTTAAAACATCAGTTTAAAAATCAGGTTTTTTTGTGTAAACTTCACAGACGTGATGCGATAGACATCTCAACACGATAAAACAGATTTTATCACCTCACACTTCAAGTAACAAAACTAACAGCGGTCAATAACCCAAAAAAAAAATCATCAAATCTTTGTTATTTTTATTTTGTCTTGTTTAGAAATCGAAACCCATCACATCTGGGGAGTTTCGCTAGCAAATTTAATTTTACCCTATAGATGATAGCCTCAACAAACATTCCACCCTGTTTATTATAATCATCTCTACCTGTAAGTACCACCTTTCTTGCGGCACTTACAGTCTAATATTAGTTATGTAGTTTGACGAGAGAGAAGAGGCTATCCTGGGTTCCAATCCAATCTTGGTAAAACAACCACAACAATAACTCAATTTATTTTACTCTTCTTGACTAGCAAAGTAAAGAGTCATTGCTTGCGTGGTACAAAAACACCAACATTTAATTTGTATCTAGATACCTACATATTTTGTATAGCCAGTTAATCTCAATGATACGGCATCTATGGGTAATTTCAATTTCAAGTAACACTTAAGTAATTTATACTTAGAGCAGGCTATGACGGAAAATAAGCTAACAATTTGGCTGGCTAGCACATTTTTTTTTTATAATTAGCGTTGTTTACAATAAACAATCAAGTTCTACTCTGATTTGGGAGGACAGCTCCACTGAAATTTTGAAAAACAGAGATTATTCGGATGAGGGCTGAGATTCTGTAGGTTTAACAAATGAAAGGCTGGACTGCCTCAAAATCAATTGGGATAAGGGCAGGAGAATGATGAGTCTCCCACCAATTCGAAGAATGACATCTGAGTTACTCTAGATAGGGATTCACGTCCAGTAATTAGCTCATGCATTATGACATGGGTACCTAAGTACGTATGCCATGTTGCAATTTATGTAAAGCATAGCATAAAGAACAAACACTATTAGTATAACTTCTTTAGACGGGTTAATTAGTCCGTTACGAGTACTTGAATAGACACGAGTCTATGTCGCGTGCAAACCTTTGATTGTTATCTAGTAAACAAACATGACATTGGAGTTGGAGTGCGATTTACGAGTGCATAGAGGGAAAACAGTACCTCATGCCCTCTGAAAAGCATATCGACAATGCAGCCCAAAAATCTGCATAAGGCGTAAAGGTTTTAGCAGAATGAGAGGCAGACAGACGCGACGCGACTCTAGTAAAACAATTTCTATGAATTTTTTGGCCAAGCGAGCGTAGCGAGCGAAGCGTCACTGCTTCAGGTCTGGCAAAATTTGCTTTCATCTGTCTGTTTGTTGCTACTCCTCTACAGGTCGTATTTTACAAGCGATGGACGAAACTTGATATAGTTACAGGTTAACACAGAACGTCACATCAACATGTCCAAGTAAAAGCCGCAATTATTACGAAAAGAGACATTTTTAACCGACTTCTACAAAAGGAGGAGGTTCTCAATTCGGATGTTTATATATTTTTTTTTTTTTTTTATGTTTGTTCGCGCATAGCTCCGTCGCTTGCCAACCGATTTGAAAAAATATTTTTCTGTTGGAAAGGGTATACTTCCCAAATGGTCCCATTTTTGTCAAAATCCAGTTCTGATGATGGGATCCTGGAGAAATCGAAGGAACTCTTCAAATATCACACACATAGCACACCTATAGCGATTTGGGTATTTTTTTTATAGTAGCTCGTGCATTTGCTCTCGGAAAGCACCACTTAGTGAAGTGGAACTGATGATGAAGACCACAGATGGCTACCGGAACTACTCAATGATAAATATTTCACGGGTTGCGATTCGATTACTTTAATATGGTTGCTAAGCAATTTCCGCTCGTCACACAATGCGTGTGGTGGGTAGTTGTTGAGGAGTTCTCCTGGTTCTTACCAGCAGAACTCCTCAACAATTAACGTCCCAGCATCGGGAAAAGCAATATTTTGTAACATGTGATGAGCAATTGACATTAGACTATTGTAACTTATACAAATTATAAACAGACCCACTAAAAAGTGAAAAATAAAAACTTTTTTACAAAAAAATACAACCGACTTCCAAAAACAACACTACAAAGTGCAAAATAACTTTAATTTCGGAAGTCGGTGGCAAAAACGAAAATACATTTAATCAGACACCGACTTCCGAAATTAAAGTTATTTTGCACTTTGTAGTGTTGTTTTTGGAAGTCGGTTGTATTTTTTTGTAAAAAGGTTTTTATATTTTTTGACTGACGTCCGACTAGCGCGACGGACAGGCGCAGACTGAGCATTTAGTGCTTAAGCTGGACACGCGAAGTAGGTGCTCTTGCGTTATCTAGGTCTGTCTATATCTGTGCGGCCAACTTACATTTTCAGTTGGAATGCATGAAAGTTTGTTCATGGAATAAATTCATCCCAACTACGGAACCCTTCACTGTGCGTGGTCCGACACGCACTTGGCCGGTTTCTCAAATTAAGCTGCGACGTATCTGTAAGTACTTACCTACACATATAACACTAGGTAAGCAGTGGAAAAACACCGGGACCAACGGCTTAACGTGCTTTCCGAGGCACGGAGGAGTCTCGATATGTAAAGATGGTCACCCATCCACGGACAACCCCGGCAAACGTAGCTTAACCTGATGGATCGACCCGTGCGGCTGTTATTACTTAGCCACGAGCTCCTCTGGCCATTATCCATCAAACAAAATTATTTAATTCAATGATGGAGGATGGCCATTATTCATCAAACTAAATTATTTAATTCAATAATTTATTTGTCATAGTTTTTCTTATTGTAGCTAAGTATCGCAATTTTATACCTTCACGTATTTATTTTACGTAATTAAACCGCCACCTTAAACCGTTTCTACATCGCCAAAGAGAAGAAAAGAAAAAGAAGAATCCTGGTTCCTTTAAAGACTAGCACCTAAATTCCCGGTTACGTTAAGTCAAAATTAGGTCAAAATTCCGCAATTCGAAATCCGTGATTCTCCTAAGGTCACTGACCTTGACCTCAGGGTCATTGACCTTGAGGCCAAGGTCAAAATTCCGAAAGCCCAATTCACAGTTGGTCCAATTCGCATTTGATCCAAAATTGACAATGTTTCTCTTGTATCCTATGTCGATGGAGCCCTGCAAAGGGCTCCAATTTCTGTGTAAAGGGTTTAAAGTAACCTAACCAAACCTAACCTCGGGGTGCCCTTCGCTCGCTCTTGCATCCTCGCCATGTCGAGCGAATGGCACCCCGAGGTTAGGTTTGGTTTTAGTTTTGACCTTTACTGCAAGGTCAATAACCCTGAGGTCAAGGTACCCTTGAGGTGTTCCATGGTGTTCCCCCACCCTATTACTCCCACATCCCACCGAGTCCCGAAGGCTTACGTACAGTCCAACCCAACTGATGGTTGCGCTTTGAGGAATAATTTAGTTGCGCTTAGTTGGTTGCGCTTAAAAATAGTTGCGCTTTGAGGTATACCCCCTATATTTAGATACACACGGCTACATATCAAGCTAAACATTTCCAGTATAAGCTGATCTCGCATTGTATAAGTTTCCAGTAGTTAGTTATTTTCCGAAGATTATTCCACATTAGGAAAAATATCAGCAAGAACTAAGTAAGTGGAAAATGTGCGAATAGTAAAGACCGGTGTAATTTAATTAATGATTTTTATTGGCAAATTATATGCTGTATCATGATGCCTAATTTGTGTAATTATTACCTTCTTACACTCAACCTTAGTTAGATTGTTTCGTTATGTTAGTTTATAGAGTCTTGCATGACGTATAAGGTTACGTAGGTTCATTGATCCCAATCTTCAGCGGCATCTTGTCGATATAGAAGACCAGCACCCTAATTGCGTAACACACCAACAAGCAATATGCTTCAAAATGATTCAGATTCCGATTGATAGTGTGCTACGCAGTTAGGGTGATCATTAATAACACGCCTGTGTCGCATGCAAGCTAAACTTTTTAATATTGAAGAAGCGAAACATGGTTGTTGTTGATTTTTTCTGAGAAAAATTCAATAGTTTTGAGTTTGAAAAATTCAAATGATACATACCTTAACTTTTCTTCTTCGTAAGTGGCAACATTTTATTAAGGAACCAAAAGGCGCAAGTTTCGTGCTTAACCGTTTCCCCCTTTTTTTGCTTCACCTTTAACTTAAATCCTTGGAAATATATAAAACAAATTAAAACCTTTGCAATTATATCACCCTTCCAAGTCTTCTCACACAGGACAATACTGAATACTTGCTTTTGAATAATAAAAGAAAAATGTTTTGTTTCTAATTCAGAAAACAGCAACAGTTTTACGTCAAACCAGTCCTTTTCCTACTTGACCATTGTTCCAATCTTGAAGAATTCCCAACCTTAGGGTCAGTTCAGACCAAGCGGAAATATCCTCAGGACTGGGCCGGACACTAACCGTATGAGAAACGAGTCATGGGCCAAATCTACCACCATGTGGGTCCCAGAAAACGTCTGTCGACATCGAGACAGACCCAGGTGAAGATGGCGAGACGAGCTTGACGCCTACAGACAGGATTGGTCCACACTAGCCCAAGACAGACAGGAGTAGCAAGGAGAAAGGGAGGCCTTTCCCTGCAGTGGACAACACAGTCTAAAAATAAATGATTAAATGAATTACATGGCCTAAACAGGCATAATGTAGAAAGTAATGCTCGGCGCTATGGTGACCTAACACACCTTTCTCGTATTGATAGGATATGGTATTATATGGTAAAAGTTAAAGTCTTGGATTATAAGGGAAATAGCTATATTGAATCTACTATAACACTTAGTCACAAGAAATGGTAAATTATGGTTAACTATATCTCTAACTTATTGGTAAAATGGTAATGGTTTTTGAGCACGCGGTGTCTCTAATGAGATCTGAACGCGAACTGGCCCACAATTAGGTGTTCGAGCGAATGTGCATACTTACGTTCGATGCAATTATGCATTTTCGCTGAGTGTTCGATTAAAACTCGAACATATTCCCGAGAGCGAGAAGAAATGCGGGATGTAGCTAAAAGTACATGATAATGGTGTGTACAAAAACATTACATAACCTAAAAACTACTTAAACACATTCGTAATGGTATGATAATGGTTAGTATAATAACATTGGTATAAGCAAAAAATCAAAGCATACCTATTGGTCTATTTAAATAATTACAATTAACAAACATCAAGTTACACAATCGAATCTTCCACAGTAAAAGCAATATTTTGATTGCCTGTGTCCGTATCTTTGTCCCGTTTGGTCGCACTATAGTTCACGCTAGGCCAGCGTTTGGCATAATTGTGTAAACGAAAACCGATTTCACTTTTGTTCTTTAGATCCTTGGCACTGAGCACTTCACTATAATATGATCCGTCTCTTCTGGTTGGTTTTGGTGTCAGCGGAGCCGCTGCTAACTCTTGTTGACAGCGACTCTCGCTGCGGTGTCGAGGTCTCGGAGGTGGCGGGGTCACCGCGGTCTGCTGCCGGCGGGATCCCTCGCCACGGTGCCCAGCGGTAGCCTTCTGGCACAGGCGACGTCGCCCGTACCGCCACATCCAGACTGCTGCCACGCATAAAGCGATGGACATCAACACGTAGCAAATTATGTATTGGTGGATATCATGGGGTGATATATCATCTATTTCCGAATCGCTTTTCTTCAATTTTTCTATCGCTTCCCCCAGACTGGTCATGGTTATGGTTTGGTTTCCGTCATCAGTCTGCGTATCGTCTGGGATTTTGATGTTAATCAAGTGATTAATCTGATCGAATTCTGGCATGTAAATGGTTGGTGAAATGTTCACTTGGTTGGTCTGATGACGTATTGAATATAATGAGAAGTCTTTTCCTTTGATGACGCACTCTTGACCTATGCCAATGACCCCGGCTTGGCTCAGCTGACGAACTGTTACCTGATCGCCGCATATTATTTTTATTGTGTAGGTATCACAACAAAAGTAAAAGTGCTGAGTAGTTAAATGTAATTCATACCATACGTTGGTGCAGTTGGTTTTTTGTACTTTACAATTATTGGTTACCGAGTTCTTGTCGCAAAAACTTTCGTCATTTTGCAGGTCTGTTATTGGTTTTAGCAGCTGACATATATATGTCAGCTGCTAAAACCAATGACCAACCATGGACCAACTTATATAAGTTGGTCCATGGTGTAAACATGCCGTTAGTTCCTGTGTGGACATGCCGAAGAAAGAGTCTTTCTTTAGGTTGACTGCCACATATTTGGAGATTGGTATTATTGTGGTCATAATGGTGTCTGTTTGGTGCGGTACAGGTATTATCTTGTACAGTTTGAAACTTTCTCTGGATACTAGTGGAAAAGTAACTTCTATTATAACAAATTTTTGCGTCGCTCTGGCTTTGACCTTCAGTAGTTTATAAAGATACTGAAGATCAGTGTCTAAATTAGTGATTGGTAGTGTGAGTTCGCTTGGCATCTGGCCATATATGGTTTGAAGCTCACGTTTAAGTTGCGTTGGTGGCAGTAAATGTATGCTAATTTGACCGTGGTAGATGTCTGTTAATGCATCGAGCAACGTGTCTTGAAGTCGTCTTAATCCTTGCAGCAAGCTGTTACCGGACATCGCTGACAATGTGAAGTCATTGACGTATGAAATATTTTGTATTTCTCTTTGGAGAGTGCTCGCGTTTTCTTGCAAATCCATAAGCTTCTTGTTTATTAACTTGTGCTGTTTGTTTACAGTGATCTCCATTCTCTTCATAAGGTTGAACTCTGCTTCAATTATGGAAGTTTGATTTTTCCATAATATAGAAAGGTGTTTCTCATTGCGATTTATGGTTTCAATGTCCTTTTCATATTGGTCTGCGAAACGTGAGTCCAACACTCCGAATAAGTCATTCGCTAGATATCCGACACCGTTGATTATGCCTCGTCGGCGCCGACCCGTCTTCCCTGCGGCGCGTCGCCGTCTAGCGTGGACATCAAAATGCTGTGTTAGCAAAAGTTCATTGTAGTATTCGAGTTCCTGGTAATCGTGCCGGGCTTGCTGCACGATCGTATTGCAATGGCTTTGTGTTTCAATGGTTGCACATAATTGTTCTTGATAATTTGTTATTTTCTTATAAGTGGTTATGCCTGTCCAATAGGGTCCCATGTCGTAGTACATAACTAATGTCCATTTATCCCTGATTAATTGTACTTTTGAAATTGGGTCAAAAAAAAGCGTCTGGTTGCTTGGAAATGGCTTGATGTTGTCTAAGCCGTAAGATGGAAAAATCAGCATGAAAAAACTCAGTAAAACAGTTGCTACAGTTGCAATGTTTGATTTCGGTTTTCTTTTCCTTTCTATTAGTTTGGTTGTTGGTTTTGTATCTGGTTTTGATTTCGTTGCGTTATTTTGGTTAACGGGCAAAACTGAGAGTTTCACAATAGGGCGTTTCATGACCCCATTTTTTGTTTTTAATGAAACCGCTCTGGTTAGACCATCGTTTCCTGGATGTGTGTCGACCACACGTCCAAGAGCCCATTTTCCTGGAGGTAGATTTTCATTATAAATCACCACTAGATCTCCTATTCCTATGTTTTTCTGTGGTTCCATCCATTTACTTCTAGATGACAGTTGTACCAAGTATTCTGTCTTCCATCGTTTCCAAAGATCTTGGAATAATTTATTGGTTAGGTGCCATCTGGTTCTAGCATCTTGCTCTGTTTCTATTACAGTTGTTCCTGGTCTTCCTGATAAGAAATGAGCTGGTGTAAGGAAGTTTACATCATCAGGATCCTCGGATATCGCGCAAAGAGGTCTAGAGTTAAGGCACGCTTCTAGTCTTGCTAACAATGTGGTGTACTCCTCGAAGGTTAGTCTTTGTTGACCGATGACCCTCTTGAGATGATGTTTTAGACTGCGTACTGCTCGCTCCCATAGACCGCCGGCACTAGGCCAGCTAGGTACGTTAAAGTGCCATTCTATGCCCATCTCCGTTATCTCGGTTATAAAACTATCATTGAATACTTCATTAAGCTGGTTAAATTCTTCCTGTATCATCCTGTTTGCTCCCACGAAGTTGGTGCCATTGTCACTGTACATATGTCGTGGTGCCCCTTTTCTGGCTACCATTCTGGTTAGTGCTGCCAAAAATGCGGAGCTGCTCAGGTCTGACACGAGTTCTAGATGAACTGCTTTCGTAACCATACATACGAAAACTGCTATGTACCCCTTTGTAGTTTTGATTCCCCTTCCTTTATTGGCTTTGACCTCTACGAAACCTGTGTAATCTATGCCACAGTGATAAAACGCATGTTCTGGATTTACTCTTGGTTCTGGTAAATCTCCCATGAGCTGGTATTGCCGTACGGGATTCTGTTTTCTGCAAATGACACATTTTCTTATAAACTTTTTGGTTGCCATATATCCACCGCTAATCCATAACTGTTGTCGAAGGTTTGCTAACGTTAGACGCGCTCCGCCATGGAAAGTCAATTTATGTGCTTGATCGATGAGTAATGTGGTTAGCGGATGGTCATGAGGTAAGATGATGGTATGTTTCATCTCTAGACTCATGCGGGCGTTTTGTAATCTGCCACCCACACGTAAAATCCCATGTTCATCTATGGTTGGATTCAAACTCAAAATCTTGCTTTTGGAGTGCACTCTTCCGTGTTTGTTTATAGAATCTAGATCGTTTGCAAATTCTACCTGCTGAACGTTTTTAATTATCAGCTGTTTAGCGCGACGAAGCTCGTGTAATTCGAGGTAGGGTCGGCGAACTTGTTTATTCGAGGTAGCTAATCGCAGTATCCACGCAAAAATTCGTATGATTTTTGTAATGGAGCTATATTTGTTTATCAAGACAGTGTTTAATAATTTCGGTAGTCAGCGATTCTGTTGGTTGTCCGAAGACTACCGCGTTGGTTTGTTTTAAAATAGACGGCTTTACTTCTAAATTCGTCTCATATATGGTTTGGTGGTTTTCTTGGTTTGTGTATGATGGCAGCCATGATGGTCCTCGCCACCATAACTTGTGGTCTTTGAGTTGCCTGACAGTCAAACCACGACTTGCACAGTCAGCTGGATTATCTGTCGTCTTCACATATTGCCAATGTTTTGATGGTATGGTTTTGGTGATTGCTGTTACCCGATTTGCTACGAATGGTTTCCATCGGGCTGGATCTCCTTGTATCCAACCTAGTATTGCGGTTGAATCTGTCCAACAGTAGATTTCCGTAGGGTAATTTGATAAGCAACTTTGAACATTTTGCATTAGCTGAGCCAACAGTTCCAGTTCTTTTGCTGCATCAGGAAATTTCTGCCTTTCATCAGACGCTAATTGTTTCAAGCACATCATCGCTAAGAATCCCGCCGGTTTGGTCCCGTATGTAAGCGTGACGAGTTGAAATGATTGTATTGGTTGGTTATTTGATTCTCGCCATAGTACCTTTTGGTAAGCTTGATCCTCTTGGTGCACCCGGATCATTCTGTACATCTTCTCGATGTCGGCGGTATATACAAATTGGTATTGTCTCCATTTCAGGATAAGCTCTTGAAGATCCTTCTGTATATTCGGACCCCTGTACATGACGTCATTTAGACTGTATCCTGATGATGACTTTGCTGAGGCGTTAAATACTACCCTCAGCTTGGTTGTGGTAGATTCAGCCCGAATGACTGCATGGTGTGGTAAGTAGCATTCGGGCACTTGGTTATTATTGCATGGTACCATGTGGTTTAATGTAAAATATTCGTCCATGAATTTTTTTTTGTAGTCTGTTTTCACTGCGCTATTCTTCTCTAATTTCTTTTCTAAATTTCTAAATTGAGCTAATGCTTGTGGTTTAGTTGCACCCAAATTATCTTTGAGTTCTGACTTGAGTGGTAGGCGTACTTCGTACCTTCCGTCCTCTAGCCTCTTAGTGGTTTTAATAAAAAACTGTAAACACTCATGATCATCGTTGGACATCTCTATCTTCTGGTTTATGTCTTCGTTCTCCCAATATTTCAGTAGGTCTTCTGTGTTGTTGAGAACAACGTTACATTGGTATTGTGGTTTCATGGATCCACAGAGTAGCCATCCTAGTTGCGTCTGTTGAGCGATTGGTTGCTTGTCCTTGTCTCCTCTCAAGATTCCTCCTAACATTATCTTGCTGTAAACATCTGCACCTAAAAGCATGTCTACGGGTCTGCTTATATGAAACTCCGGATCAGCCAATTGTATACCTTGGAGATGGTTCCACGTTGTTGGTTTGATGAACGTGTTATTTGGCAGTCGTTTGATCAAATTATTCAAGACAATAACGTTCGTGTCACAAGTAAATTCACTGTTTGCTGACTGTAGTGTTACCTGTAACATGCCTTTCGTGCTATTTTCTTTTTCACCGACACCGAAGATTTGTCCTTTAAAATGAGCCCTCTTCAATCCCAAGACCTGGGCTGCGTTTTCATTGATTAACGACAATTGAGAACCCTGGTCAATTAAAGCTCTCATCTTGTGCTGAGTTCCGTCAGCTCCCTTTACTTTTATGATAGCGGTGGCTAATAGTATTTCAGACATATCATCCCAAGACACGTGTGATGACCTAGATGTGCTCTTTTTGGTTGCAACAGTGCCGGTAGCTTCTTCTGCTGACGCAGTTGAACTTTGACTTGCTAATGCTTCGTGTAGTAAAGTGTTATGAGTAGCTAAGCATTTACGACATCGTTTCTTCGATTGACATGGTTTATTGTTATGACTGCATAGACAATTTTGGCAGTAATTTAATTGCTCAATTTTATTAAATTTTTGCTCATGCGTCATTTGCAAAAATTCAGGGCAACGCCACAATCCGTGTTCAGAATTGCACAATGCACAGGTTATCGACCGCGACACATGTAATGCATTCATACTCGTATTAGACTTAGAATTATCTTTGTTGCCTGAATGATGATTATTCCGGTTAAAACTTTTCTTTTGGTTTTGGCTGTAGTTGCTGTTTTTCAATGGTTGATGCGGCGTGGTTTTTTGGTTAGCTGGTTCTTGCTTGCGACGAGACGCTTCTAGCGCTGTAAATTTCGTCTCCAAGAATTCCAGGAACTCCTGCAGATCGGGTAGCTCTCTGGGATTCTTGACCGATTCTATGTATTCGGTGAAGGTATCGTTATCAAGCTTTTGCGCTAGTAGGTGCACTAAGATTGGATCCCAAGTTGCTATATCTACTCCTAGATTCCGAATAGCGTGTAACGTCTCCTTGGTTACGTCATGCAGCTTCTTAATTGTGGCCAATGATTGCTGTTGTATGTTGGGAAGTCCAAGTAGAATGTTAATATGGGACGTGAAAATCAATTTCTTGTTACCATACCTGTGGTTTAAAATGTCCCAACAAACCTGATAATTGTCAGAGCTAATCTGTAAATGGTGAATTAGACGCTCTGCTTCTCCAGTCACCTTACTCTTCAAAAACTGCATTTTTTGCCCATTGGACATCGACGGGTTTTTATCGATCGCTTCGCTGAACAAATCTTTGAACGGAACCCACTGGTTGTAAGTCCCATTGAACACGGGGATGTCCATCTTTGGAGCTGACTTTTCACGGTGCTTCACCGCCCACATCTTTTTGTTGATGTCGTTTGTCAACTCACTGTACTTTTCCTCGTGCTTGCAGAATTCCATTTGGTATGTAATGTCGTCGCCTCCATCCTCACCTTCAATTTCCCAATGAAGTTTGTCAATCTCACCCCATCGGCTGTCCAGTGATTTTAGGGCGTTCTCGAATTGCCATTGGTTTTCAAACTTATCTACTTGTATGTTACTGACGGTTCTCATGAACGCTTTGAAATTAATATTCTGCTTCTTTACTAACCCGTTCAGCTTGCTGGACCCTCTCTCTGTATAGAGTAAATTCTCTAGCTGCGATGACTCGTCATAACGAGACGATGTACCTGGTTGTGGCTGCGCCGCCTCATCTTCCGGCTGACGTCTGTCAGCGCTCATCTGTTGCCTAGCCTGGTTACCTGGCAATGGTTGTACCTCTTCCGCTTTTGTTTTATGGGGGCTTTCTTCCTGCCGCTGCGTTTTGCCTAACTGCTCCAGAGTTTTAACTATAATCTCCTTAATTCTCAAATAAACTTCCTGGACTGTATCGAAACATCCCTTTGTGAAGTAAATGTGGTCAACATTCGCTAACTGACACATTTTGCTGTGGTTGTCTTGATAATCACGCCAATATGCTTCCAACATATAAGCATTGCGCTTGTAATTATCGATGGTCTTCCTCTCGGATCCATCTTTCTTTATGTTGGCTAAAAACTTATTCAGGATTTCATAGAGCTCCGTTTGGGCGATGAACAGGGAATCGGAATCCATGTTTGGAGTTGATTTCAAAATATTTGGTAATGGTTAGTATAAATAAATGGTTCGATCTGACCTTATATGCTCCAACCGACCGTCTCTGCAATCCAAGGATCTCCAAATTGCTTGCAACTGGTTCGCGTGGCACTGTGTCACTTGGTAGTCACTGGTAATTAAATGTTCGAAGGACCGTGTAGAAATTAATGCTCGGCGCTATGGTGACCTAACACACCTTTCTCGTATTGATAGGATATGGTATTATATGGTAAAAGTTAAAGTCTTGGATTATAAGGGAAATAGCTATATTGAATCTACTATAACACTTAGTCACAAGAAATGGTAAATTATGGTTAACTATATCTCTAACTTATTGGTAAAATGGTAATGGTTTTTGAGCACGCGGTGTCTCTAATGAGATCTGAACGCGAACTGGCCCACAATTAGGTGTTCGAGCGAATGTGCATACTTACGTTCGATGCAATTATGCATTTTCGCTGAGTGTTCGATTAAAACTCGAACACATAAAGTATAAAATTGTATGAATATCGAACCAGTCGGCTCGGCGCGAGCCCTGTGTCGATATCTATACAATTTTATACTTTGGACTAGGTAATACGGTTCTATTTTCAATGGAGCCAGTTAATTCCTCGAGGATTTTTCCGCTTGGTCTGAACTGACCCTTACGCGTTTCAGCAAAAAAAAAAACAACCATGGGGTAATACTAGACACTTTAACAAAATCACGCTCGCACACACAGACACACACACGCACTCATTTTTAAATTGTTTCAGCTTTTTGCATGTCTTTTGGGCTAATATACCTCTTATGTATTACTAGCTGCGCCCCGCGGTGTTACCCGCGGTTTATGAGATACACTAAAACGTGTATTATGTAATCGGTGAGAAAAGTATTCACAAAAAATTGCTCATTCCACGGGGACACTACATTTTTTCTGGATGAAAAGTAGCCTATGTGTGGTATGTGTACACAGGATGTCTGCTATTTCCACACCAAATTATATCAAAATCGGTCGAGCCGTTTGAGTTTGAAAGAGTAACAAATATATTTGAATTTCTTGCTCATCCCACGGGAGCACTACATTTTTTCGGAATAAAATGTAGCCTATGTGTTAATCCAGGGTATAAGCTGTCTACATACCGAATTTCATCCAAATCGGTCCAGCCGTTTGAGCGTGAAGAAGTAACAAACATACACACACACACACTCACAAACTTTCGCCTTTATAATATTAGTGTGATTGTCTGTTTGAGAGGTCTGTCTGGCGCTGTATGCCGAGATACAGGACTCGTCCTAGTTCGGCTACAAACACTCCCATGTTAATACTTACGGTCTAAAAATCTTGTAAGTGTAACCTGGTAAGCACAAACTTCCCGGCCTTCTTGTCCAACTTTCCTTTAAACGAGCTAAAAAAGCAAATAGCAAAACAAAATCAATGTGTTCTCAATACCGTTCGTTCATTCATATAAATGAGTCCTCCATGAAAGGTCAGTACGGTGGCGGTATCCCATGGGGAGTGGAACGGCGTCATCCTGCCTGGCATTGAATGAACTGAGCAATCGATGGCAAAGGCGTCGACATGTCTGCCTCCCATCTTTGACGTCATAGGAGAAAGTACTTGCTGGGGGACGGGAGCGATCTATGAAGCAACCTAGGGCTTTGTAAAATTTGGCTTTACGTAATACAATTCATGCGTAAAATGGAACACAAAGGAGCCATAAAAATTAAAAGCATTAAATTAAATTGTATATACAATTTAATTAATCATCATCATCATTTCAACCAAAAGAAGTCCACTGATGGACATAGGACTGCCCCAAGTACCGCCACTTCGACCGGTTTATTTTATTATTGCTTTTAATTTTTTAATAAGTATTTTTAATTTTGACTTATTATGTCAAAATTCAAAAATTTACAGTCCATTAAACTTTCGATAAGTTGTTATTGGATAAGTAAGTTAGATAAGGAGCTCGTGGCTAAGTAACAATAGCCGCACGGGTCGATCCATCAGGGTAAGCTACGCTTGCCGGGGTTGGTCAGTGGATGGGTGACCATCTTTACATACCGAGATTCCGCCGTGCCTCGGAAAGCACGTTAAAGCCGTTGGTCCCGGCTGTCATTCGTGGATCTTTGACAGTCCTTACGGGTCGTCAGAAGCCCGAAAGTCTGACAATCAGTCTTACAAGGGGTATCGTATTACCCAGTTAATGGGTTGTGGAGGTCAGATAGGCAGTCGCTCAATGTAAAATAATGGTATTCAGCTGCATCCGGTTAGACTGGAAGCCGACCCCAACATAGTTGGGAAAAGGCTAGGCAGATTGATTGGATAAGTTATTATTTTTCCGACAAAGTAGGTACTATTTGCCAACATTTTGAGTACCACGAGCCACGACAGAGGACGTATAGTGACCTTATTGGTGATGTTATTCTGAAAGGTCAGCACCTAATTCCGTAACGCTACCTGACTACCGATCGGAATCTGAATCATTTTGAAACAAATTGCTAATCCATTGCTTCAAATATTCGAAAAATTTGTCTGCTCGACAACGTAAATAACGCAATGAATTTTGTTGAACTGTCAAAATGAAACCGATTCAGATTGATAGTCTGTTACGCAATTAGGGTGCAGATGTTTAATATAAATCGTGAGCAGCACGAGTCGTGTCCTGGTCAGCCTGCTCTTGTATTTTGTTTTCTATCTGTATATAAATATGCTTGATCATATATTAATTGCTCCCACCCGCCTGCAACCTGCCATGGTAGGAACTAAGATTCGTAAAGTTTGTGATCACGACTCGTGCCGGAAACTAGGTATACTTAAGTACCTACTCACCACCATAAACGTAATATCAGAAAGAATATGTAAGGATCGTAGCAGGTGGCGTTCTGTAGTTTCTGCCTATCCCCAGTAGGCGTGACGTGAGTTTATGTATGTCGTGTTTATGAACGTTGCATGCACCCGCTATGTGGAAGAAGAATGTCTTTGAAAATTGCGCTCCTTGACCGTTCTCGTTGTACAGGGTGTATCAGAAAGGTGTGTTCTAATTTAAGGGTGTGGTACAGACGATCAAACTGAACAACTTTCTCCAAGGCACCAACATCGCAATGGAGAAAAAATTATCGTCTGCCCCGTACAAGCTTCATTGCCTACTCGACCCAAATGTATGGGACGGCTGATAATTTTTTCTCGATTACGATGTTGGTCCCATGGAGAAAGTTGTTCAGTTTGATGGTCTGTACCACATCCTTAAATTTGACCACACCTTTCTTATACGCCCTGTACAAATTAGCTTTACAACGGTGTAAAAAAAAAAAAAAAGGTTTATTCACAATAAAGAAAAAAAAAACAAAAAAAAGGTAGGTAAAAAATTGTAGATATTGAATTCTCGCATCATAGTCGTATCATGATTATGACCTTGCTTCTGGGGGCTTTCTAGTGGAGGAAAAATTTATTGATAAAATATAGTCACTAATTACAGTAAGTACAGTTACACCTACGGTACGGTTATCTACCTACTAAACTCATGACGTCATGCCGGTTATCCCCGAAAGATGATTTGTATAGGTAGTAGGTACGGGTACATTTCGCGAGTTATGTTTTGGTCCCACGTAACAAAAGACAAGAGTTTAGTCAGATCCAGACTCTAGGCTGCTATGAGAAATTCTTATTTGAAAACCCAACAACATTTTGCACGAGCCGGGAATCGAAGTCAGGACCCCACGATTCGCAACACAGCTGCCACTAGCGAACATCGAAACCTATAATAATTATATCAATAAGCCCCACAGACATCTCTAATAAAAATTCCTTTAATAGATTTTCATCTTTATCGCTATAGCATTAGGTTCAAGGTTGATTGCGAAAATTTGACAGTTTCGGGTGGCTTGATGTGCTGGCGTTAGAACCTATTTACGTAATTAGAACCATAAAAATCTTCAATAATAATAAATCTCTCTAAGTTAGCTTTTTTCTGTTTAAGTTTTATTTCGGAAACGGAAATCATGACATTTTAGAACAAATCTAAGTTTGAATGATGTATTGATGATTTTTATGGTTAAAAATATTAATAATACATATTTGTTATAGCCGCGAATCATATTTTTATCAACATAGGTACAGTCTCCAGCACATCAAGCTATTACAATCTGTCAAATTTCTTTAATAGATTTTCATCTATAACGCTTCAAGTTTGATTGGGAAAATTTGACAGTTTCGGGTGGCTTGACCTGCTGGCGCCTGTACAACGATAGGTACTGACCTGCAAATTGAAAAAACCGTAAGAAAATTTAAATTTCGCGGGCTACCTTAGCGGGGGCAAGCTCTATAGGGCCATCTACTAGGCTTTAGCAACAATGCAACACACCACGCATTTGCGAGCCTAAACAAAATGGTGGTCGTTGCGAGTCGCGGACTCGTCCCTAGCAAAGGGATGCAAATATTGATCCGCGTTGCACCCAGTATGTTGCTTTGAAGTTATTTTTACTCACCAAGCTATTGCAGCGCTCCCAGCACCCCAGTGACTGGGTTGAAAGCTAACGGTTACCCTTAGTGTCTTTTCACACGTCCCGGTTAAGGCTAAGTGTATGGGCATTGGGCATAACGTTATCTTTCACACTTACCGGCGTAATTTGCCCGGCATGCCTATACACTTAGCCGCCGGGTGACGGACACCGGTTACCCGACAACCAGGACGTAGGCACTCATTCGTCGGTCGAGCTCTGTATTGATTGATCTTAATACTGTAGATAGAAAATTTTACTCAAAGAAAACATTCCTTTATTTTTGAATAGAAAGGAAACTGCATTCAAAGATTTTCGAAAATTCGCTTGCCACACCCGGGAATGGAACCGACTAAAATCTGTAAAAATTACAACCTGTACTTTTATTGCATCGATCGTTAGGATCAAATATAAGGATGAAATCTCTCGAAACTTGATAAATTAAATGAAAGGAAAACCATGAAATCAGGACTTATAGTTTACCATTTTTTGTAAATAATTAAAATAATTTAAGATTGCATGTGGTGGTATTACAAAATTCCACCCTGTATAAGTATATTACGTATTATTTTCTTTTGCTAAATGACGTTCTTAGTTTTCTATGTAAGTACCTACCAACCAATTTAGTCGAGTTTTTTTTGTAAGTATTTGAATGCTGGCAACCCCAAAGGCCTACCATCTACCAAAAGATTCCCCAAAATCACATTGCATGTAACTTAACTAACCAAAACGCCCCTCACCAAGCACGAGTCACCGAGTCACATATGCTTTGATTTCCTAGGAAAGCCACGGAAAGCGGCCGTAACGGCCGTCATGAAAGTGTGTCATTTTCACCAGTATTAGGCCTCATTTACGGAGACGCGGGGCGTCGCGCGTTGCGTTGAGCGGCGCGGCCCGCACTGAATTCAAATATATGGCGTTGTATGAGTGCGTTTACGGAGAAGCGATTTTAGACGCGTTTGTTTGAATTAGGGCGTTTTTTGCGGCCGAACCCGCGGATGGCACCGACGCGTCCCACGCGGCGTTTATCGCGGCGGCGCACGCAGCGGCAATTCTCGATGAAGCTATGTCCGAGGCAGAATCTTCTGTCAGTCTTATTTAGAAATCGCGCAACACAGACGTAGTCACCGTCGCAATGGAGTATGATATGATCGACTTTTTTTTAGAAGAAAACTCAATGTTAAAAAGTGAATTATTTAATATAAGAAGTGGCCCAGTGTTTACATCAATGGAACATGAGAAGTTTGGGGAATATGCAACTCTTTATAAGTCAATAAGAGAAAGAGGTTATGATGTATTTCATGGTTATACACGGATGTCTAATACAACTTTTGATTATATAGTAAACAAAATACAACACAAAACAACATAAAACCAACAACAAACACCAAACATAAAACTAGTCGATTTGATCGACGAGGCGAGCGCGCGCCGCCGCGATGCCCGCCGCGTGCTTCGCTACACGCTAGAGGATTCGCCGCGGGCGCCGCGGCGGGCACCGCCACGCTTCCCGTCTCGCTTCTCTATGAACATGGTCGTATATTGCTATAAGTTTGAGTTTACGCGTGCGATGATGCGTGCCGCTTCACGCGCCGCCCCACCGTAAACAGAAAAAACGTCCGACGCGCCGCGAGACGCCACGCCACACGCGACGCGAGATGCCCCGCGTCTCCGTAAATGAGGCCGACAGCGGATGCGCTAAGGTAGCCTGCGAAATTCAAATTGTATGTTGATTAAAATATGATTCGCGCCCGTTCGGCTTCACAGAATTATAATAATTAGAATAGTAATACAACTCCATAAGTTAGAATTGACCTCAAATCTGTCGATTTCATGAAATCATGAGAATTACACTACGGCCACTGTTCTTCTTTATAGAGTATGAAATTTCCATACCCAAAGCTCTTCTAGGAAACCGTTGTACGCAGTTGTACGTACTCACCTCAGACCAATAAAAAAGTATTTTATTGGTCTGAGGTACTCACTTGGTTTGTTTTTCTCATTTTGTGACACTGAGATTGACAGTCAGTAGCACAGACTAATTAGCTTATCAAAAGAAATAGCACAGAAAAAGAAAAGATGTAATCCTCCACCTTCAGACTAATTTATTTCCTCTGAGCCCCCACGTGATTGTTTTAATTCATTGTAAAGTTTGTTTCATAATTTTCATCACATTTGAGAAATCTTTCATCGATTCATTCTTTATCTTCGGACACTAACGAGTTGTACCTAGTTCTTTGAAATCTATGTCACGTTCTCCGAGAACTAAATTATCCATTCACGCGCCCGGCTCCCCTGCGCTATTTCCCTTCCCACGCCCCAGAACATTTTTTTTCGGCGCGCAACGGGTGCACATGCGCACCACAAACACGCACCATACACGGCTTCTATGCAAAAATATTTCTATGAAAAGATTATAAACTATTGACTGTTTCTTAATGTGGCTAGACTAGGCTAAATTACGAATTTTGTTTGAGAACTCTAAATGACTTAGTTTTTTAAAGATCTAAAACAAAATATGTAGGTAATCTTGTTTATAATACGCCATTTAAAAACACAAAAATATAATTATTTCAAAATCTAAAGCGATAACCCTATTTTTTTTTTTTTGCTTAAAATATTGCCCATGTGTCAAATAATCAAATGACATCTTATTATTTACTTCCAAAGTTTTGAAACACGAACAATAATCTCGATAAAAAAACGACCCCCCGCGCGCGCCTCCTTCGCCGCAAACTTTTTTTCAACCACAGACTTTATGCCGATAGAACCTCACGGCTTTTGGCAAAAATATAGTACACCTACCCACCTTTCCAAAGAACCTGGAACGCAAGGGGAGGGTCCACACACAAAATTCCCAAAAAAAAATTATGACGCGGAATGCGCCGGCCCCGCCCCTTTTTGACCTGGCACGTTTCGCCCATCGGGGCGTTTCATGTGGTTCACCGTTTATTGTTCTGAGGGTTCACCATCACCACCCGGCACGTTTCGGCCAATGGGCGCGTGGGTGTTAAAAGGGTAAAAGGAGTACAGACGCCAGCTTAACAAGTTAACATTAATTGCTACAATCTGTCAAATTTCTCAGCTATAATGCTAAAGCATTTCAAGGCTGATTGGGAAAATTTGACAGTTTCGGGTGACTTGATTTGCTGGCTTCTGTACCTAATAGCGATGCCTCTACTTAGCTATTGCTTTTGTTAAAACGTGATTATACCTATTTATTTATTAGACGTTACCATTGACCTAGGTACCTACTAAATAATAGTTAGTATAGAGACAGAATATCTCATATATAATTATGTAGGTATTTCTGTGAGGCATATTTTAGCTCCAGTGCTCCAGTGCCCGATCCCAAGATGAAAATCGATCAATACGGGCTGCAATGCAACTACTCACGCTGCGCGCGCAAGAGACGCGATAATATTTTGTTTTATTTTTTACAATGATGTTACCAACAGTACCAACCTCAGAACAATAACCAGATTACCAGAAGTCTGGAAAATAGACTAAAATAGTGCGTTCCATTACTCTGTAGTAGAATGTTGAAACATCAAGTTATCTCTGTTGCGCATAGGAACAGAGTATACAGCTATTTTTCTCTAACGCTCAAATGCTAAACATTTTAAAAATCTATATTGAAATGCGTTCCAAACAAAATTCAACATGGCTTTTGCTTGTAGCTAATGGCAGCGAGCGAGTGTAATTTTACAGTGATTTTCGCATCAAAAAACTAACTCACATCAGTGTTAGTTGCAGTTGTAAAATCAAATCTAATCGGAATTCTAAACTAGTTTTGGCCGGTTTTACATAAAATCAGTCGACGAGTGTAGATTCAGTGTAATTTAGACTTCATTTTATCATTCTTGCTAGGCGCAGGTGAGGTGATAAAAGATATCATTTGTAAATTAAAGATGAATTAAAGAATTGTTGCCCGGAAATTCTGCATCAATGAACGGATAATATTACTTTTGGTAAATATAACTAGATGGAAGCTGTAAGTTATTCATTGTCACTTAAAATTCACAGTATTATCCATCGGGACCATCGGTGTTACTCTTCAAATTGTATTAGCTCTTGCTTTACATTGTTATTCATTGCTTTTTATGTCTTACGGTAGATTAGCAAGTTCATTAGCATCATCTGCTTAGGCACACTCAAGGAAGCTTACCTCTGTATGGGTAATCTTATTTCATCAATATCTCATGGAAGAAGAATAAAATTAGTTCTATTAAATTTTTTGTATCTCATGGAACTGTCGCATTTTAAAGCTAAGGGGTGCAAAGCTACATTAATTAATTAAAATCAATACTTACTGATATTTTAGATCATCCAGTAAGATTAGTAATGATAAGATCAGTAATGATATTCACTCACAAATGCATGATATGTCTTATAACTAGCAGGAATTGTGAAAACACTGTAGAAAATCAATTTGCATTAAGTATTTAATGCTGCATTAATGTACCATGAATTGGTGGGTGTAAACCGCTTATGTTGTTCAGAAGTACAGTTAGGGTTGCCAGGTCCTAAAACCGGAAAGCTGAACAGACCACTTTTGGGTAATTAGGCTGCACACCTTCACTTGTTAAGAATTTTGTCTTAGTTTTAAAAAAAAATATTCCCAATGTCCCAGTAGGCGGTATCCCTGTTTAATAAATAAATAAAAAGAACGGACGGGGACAACGGGAATAAACCGTTTCACAATGGTAAATGTTATTGTAGGTAAATCCAGGCTTTTTTTATCCTTTATCTATGGTTTAATTTGGCCGGAAACAACCAAGAAAAAGTTGTAACTATGTCCAGCTTTATCTGCATGCCTAGCAATCCAACCTACAGTTATAACTTCAGTGAATTAACTAACATCTAAATGATTGAAATTGAGTTATTCTGAAGTACCACAAGTTTTAGTATTGTGTTACCATTGATCTATGCTAAGAATATTATTGTTATCTAGGTAACTATAAACTCAGTTTTTTAAATGTGCAGATATACCTACAGCTTTGACTATTTCCTTATCAACAGTAATGTACACATTCAAATAGTTATAATATTAGATACATGTTAATTATTGATTTGATTTGAGTTTTATATTTAAATTCTCACAGCTTTTGCACCAATCTCTCTGCTGTTGATAAAGCATAATTGTGTGTTTGGAGTTAACATTCTTCAGCTTTCACACTGATTCCTCTCAGCTTCCTTAAAAGCTAATTGTTTATTCTTTGTCTAATGTTAGTGTAGTATTAGGACATTCAACATTTCTTTGTCATGTTAGCTCTCTTAAATGCTAAGTGCATATTAAGTAAAATCCTGCATCATCACATGGAAATACATAAACATAAACTCAGCTAATAACAAAACGATTTTTACATACAAATAGTAATGACTTAGCAAAATGATTTTTAAGATGCTTTGCCTTTTACCACTGCTAATGCAACTGGATACAGGATTAGTAAAAATAAAACAGCATTGCTCAACCTGCACTTCCCAGTAAGTAGGTTGGTAGGTCAGATGGTTGCCATTCTAGAATAACATTAATATTACAGCAGCATCAATATAGGTACCTAGTCTGCAAGTTGACCTGACCTAGTTAATATGTCAGGTCAACTTGCAGGCTAAGCCAATGAAAATATCAACAATCCATTAGTTACTAAAGTAGAAAAATATAACTAATTTGGGTTGTTGTCGCCATTTGCTTATATATAGTAAAGAGTGGTGGACAGCATTCAACAAATAAAAGAAGTGAAACTGTCATAATATTTAGAGAATGTTGACATGAACTGACATACTTCATACTTCCATAGGCCTTTTTTCTGAAGGTATACTTATAACAGCTATGGACTGTGTTTTACTGGGTAAATTAGAAACTGATTACTTGTATTAAACACTTGTGCTTGCTGGTAAACATGGCCGGCATTATTCAAAAACTTGTCAATTTTGAAATATCCAGGACCCTATACCACAAAACTTACTCTACAGTTCTACAAAATTGCTACATTATAGAAAAAATTGCATAACACAGAGATTACAAATATGTAAATTATAGAGTTGTCACTACAATACATATTTGTAAGGTTTTTCCATTACAATTATGTGGCTTAGGGCTTATTTGACGATGTCCAAATAGCCACTACTCACCAAATAAATTTAAAAATGGAACAGAATTTGTATGAAATTATCTTCCAAGTAAGTTAATAGGAACTTAATCGTAGGTGGTGACACAGGACCTTAGGGCCTATTTCACAATGTTCAAATAGCCACTACTCACCAAATAAATTCAAAAATGGAACAAAATTTGTATGAAATTATCTGGCAAGTAAGTTAATAGGAACTTAATCATAGGTGGTGACACAGGACCTTAGGGCCTATTTCACAATGTTCAAATAGCCACTACTCACCAAATAAATTCAAAAATGGAACAAAATTTGTATGAAATTATCTGGCAAGTAAGTTAATAGGAACTTAATCGTAGGTGGTGACACAGGACCTTAGGGCCTATTTCACAATGTTCAAATAGCCACTACTCACCAAATAAATTCAAAAATGGAACAAAATTTGTATGAAATTATCTTCCAAGTAAGTTAATAGGAACTTAATCGTAGGTGGTGACACAGGACCTTAGGGCCTATTTCACAATGTTCAAATAGCCACTACTCACCAAATAAATTCAAAAATGGAACAAAATTTGTATGAAATTATCTGGCAAGTAAGTTAATAGGAACTTAATCATAGGTGGTGCAACAGGCCCTTAGAGTTTTGAGACACACACTTGAATCGGGTACCTATTTCAAAAAGCCCAATTAATACACTTTTTAGTTTTATTTACAATCTACAAATTTTTAAATCTTACAAGGTTTGTAAGATTTACAAATTTACAAACATAGCCAAATCGGTCCAGCTGTTCTCAAGTGATGCGGCTTACCAACAAACAGCATTTCATTTTAATTGTAAATTAAAGCAAGAGCTTAATTCAATATGAAGTGATAGATACTTTCATTGCCGCTGCATTCGTTAAGTCATTTTTATACATGATACAAGACCATTTGTGTTGTCACCTAAACCATCTTAAGCTTCCATAGGGTCAAATTACCTGGTGATCTATTTGTTTTAAGCACATTTGGAATTGATAAATTGCTATTTTCATGTCCTTGTCACTGGAATTGAATTTTTTATCAGTGGTATTTACTCCAGTTCATAAGTGTGGGTTGTTTTAGGTTTTAAGTCAATAATGAGGAGTACACAATGAAGGAGATGGTAGGAGGCTGCTGTGTGTGCTCTGACGAGCGCGGTTGGCCCGACAACCCGCTTGTCTACTGTGACGGCAATGGCTGCACTGTCGCGGTCCATCAAGGTATTGCTACTAGTGTTCGTAACTGCTGAAGCCTGTTCAGGTTACCCTGCCTAATTAGGACATCAGCGTCTTAACACTTACCTTTTCTAAACTTAGTTATTTTAATGAAATATCCTAAAAGTATTAAAATGTTTACTTGAGTTGCTTTTGTATTCAATTCTAGCTTTTACTGAGAAATTCAATATATTTTCAGCGTGCTACGGTATAGTGACAGTACCAACAGGACCATGGTATTGTCGAAAATGTGAAAGTCCGGATACTAAAAACAAGGTTGTAAGTACAGCGGTGCATGCATGATACAGGTTGTTGATTTATTCTGAAATTTCATGTCATGTTGTTTTTTCTTCTAATGTATTGTAGTAAAAAAAAAAAAAAAACTTGTTCATCGGTTATCAGTTTCATTGGGTAAGAAGTTGTTCAGTAATGGCCAAACCCAATAACCTACTGTCAATAAAACACAGATTGCTACTGATGATAGACAACATAATTCTATCTGTCCTTATGTTCCTTTCATTTGTTCATGTTCTTTTGTGTTATCTGTCTTAGATTATTAGGACGTTACAACCATAGATAGATAGGTTTTTCTATCTCCAGTATGCCAAAATTGATAGGTAGGTATTGACAGATAGGTTATTGGGTTCGGATGTAAGACAGTTAATCCTTTAGTGGTTCCAACAGCAGCCTGTATAATATCCAGTACCCTTATTGTAGAACACAATCGAAATGTCAATACCCCTTCCCTTTAAAATGAAATTATTATGATGCATTATTTTTCCTTTCGAATTTTTTGATGAAACATTTCACTCTGGGTGACTGCCAGCGTCATATGGTCAAATATCATAGCACATGATTGTTAGTTTGCAGTATATCTTATCAAATTGAAAGGGATTGCGTGTGTGTTACACAATAGGTGTGTAGTTAGCACTGTTTCTTTTGTTTACCTGGGGTGTTATTCTAATATGAACTGCTTAATATTTCAGCGATGTGAGCTATGCCCGTCCAAATCGGGTGCTCTGAAGCGGTCGGACACGGGAGGATGGGCGCATGTCGTCTGCGCCCTTTACATACCAGAGGTCCGGTTCGGCAATGTCACATCTATGGAACCGATTGTGTTGCGCCTCATACCACCAGAGAGATACAACAAGGTAAGAACCACCACCTATAACCCTATAAACAGTCAGCCTTCGAAGCAAGAGTGAACAGGCATCGTCTGGGCACGCTCGCTCCATCATAGTCCTCATCCATCGCTTTCCATCAGGCGAGATCAAGGTCAAGTGCAGACCCATTTGGCAATAAAGAAAAAACTATAGTTCTATCTATACATATATGTATTTAGGTTGTCTGTAAAAGATCGCTTTTAGCGATAAGTCCGCCTATTGTGTTACCCTATGTAAAATTTCAACATTTATATCTGTAATTTTTATGCTTTGCATAATAAAGAGTATTCTATCTATCTATATTTTCTCACTTTCACGTGTGTGCTTTATTATAATGTTTCATTAAATTAGGTAAGCAAGTATTATGGCCGGTTTCCACAAAGAATAGAGATTTTCACAGCGTTTCACTTAATTCTACAATGACAAGACTTCTCTCCGCTTTGATGAAAAGCTGCCTTCTATGTAAACAAAGAATTACTCAGTATTCCATCGGTTCTTCTATTAGGACCCGTTGGTAATTTTATTTTATGAATAGCTAAGTATAATTAATTAAATGAACATTTTCCAGACCTGCTACATCTGCCAAGATTTGGGCAAAACACACCGAGCCAATGCTGGGGCATGCATGCAGTGCAACAAAACCGGTGAGTTTAGATTTTTATTATTATTTTTACTGCAGGAACTTCATGGACTATGTTTTCTGCGATTTTATGATTATTATATTATAAATGTCATGTTTTATGTCAGTCACTAACAATGGAGTGCTTTCTTGTGAAAGGTAGTCCAACCTACCAACAGATTACCTATCTGTGTAAGATGCCACCTATTTTGATAGCAATATGTTATCTATTTTGATAAAGAATGGGGTTATATTTAAAGAAACTATTTTATGAAACATGGTCCAATCAAAATTTACTTCAAGATTCTTTTGGTAATAAGTATTATAAAAAGTACCTGGGTGAATGAGCTTTGCTCGGGTGAAAATAGAGAAAACGAATTTTCCCAGAAATGAGACCTAGCTAGACCGATTTTTCGCCCCCGTAAATCCCTATATTGCAAATTTCATCGAAATCGTTAGAGCCTTTTCCGAGAACGTATAGGATATGGCAAAAAGATCACTGGCATTATGTGGCTACGTTATACACATGTACACCTCTGCCTACGTGGCCTATTGCGTGGCGTGGCTAAAGGGCCCGTCACATTTACAGTACGCTAGCAGTCCACCGGCAGGCGATATTTCCTAAAAACAGATAAAAAGTGTTTTTTAGCGGACTGTAAATGTGTGGGGCCCTTTAAATGCTCTTCATTAATTTCATACAATATATTGTCTTTCATCTATTATCACCAGTCCTGTAAAATATAATTAATAAATTATGAACAACCTAACAACATGTAGCTTTATCCGAGTTGTTTCTCACAAGGTTGCAAGCAACAGTTTCACGTGACTTGCGCGCAAGGCCTTGGCCTGCTATGCGAGGAAGCAGGCAACTATCTGGACAACGTAAAGTACTGCGGCTACTGCCAACACCATTACAGTAAACTGGTTAGTTCGAATTGAGTTTTCCCTTTCTCTCTGTCCTCTTAAATTATCACAGATATCGATAAAGAAATGATTATGGAATTACTGTCACAACATTTGAAGTACAGGATGCTGCTGATGATGCAATGATGCAATTTATTTGTGCCGTCTTTAAATAATTGGTATGGTGCTAATGTTATGTCTGGAACATAAAATGTGAATGTATGTTTGTTGTGATGAGTGCTTTTTGCACCCCAAATCACTAAATACATACTGGTTGTTTAAGAGCTTGTTAAATCAATTTAGACCATCGACCATTAATTTCAGGTGCAACGCCTGAAATTAAAATTCTGTGTACTTTTTGCTTACAATTGCAAGATGTGGCCAAAACCTATAGTACCTACCATTTTTATGTGGATGCACAATCAAGATCATTTTAGAACTGTCGCTGTACACTTCTTTTAGATCATTGTCTGTGTTCACATTTACTGCCATTTAGTTTTATGTTCACATTGTGACATTCTTCGAGTCTAAAGTCTGGCGCCTATTGCAGGATGAAGGTCGCTGGAACTGGAAGAATTTACGTTAACATTTCATGCATATATATTTTTTTGGTATTTTAATTATAACATAAATGTATTGTTTTCGGTAACATGTAATGAGCGCCAGCATTTAGATCAATTCGTTCGGTCATAAGAGCTGATTATTGTGTTGAGTACGCGTTATAGTGTTTAACATTTTCACTTTGTCATTTTGTTATCATGTCGGCCTACTGCACCTAATTATTGCGTTTCGTCGCCACTAATTTGTGCATGATAATTGATTTATTCATTCATTATCATTTTTTTAGTTCACCAATCATGATGTCACCATCATCGCCAAGGTACTAAAACCATTACTAAAACCATTTCATTTTATAAACGCAATAGGCTAGTTGACAGTTTTTGAGAAACCAATTAGTAATGTTCGTTGTGGTTTATGTTTATCAAAATATGAATATTTTAGCAGTTATACAAATTAACATTGTCAGAACAAATTTTTCATTTTTATAACCCAATTTAATTTTGGTTTTCATGGCGGCTTTGATTATAGTCGGTATTTTTTTTACCGTAACCTCCCCTTTTTTTCACAGTGTTATCTGCACACAAACTTCTTTATTACTTCTGTCAGAATATTAGTATTCGATAGTCTTAATGAAGGTAAAAATAATTAAAAAGGTATATATATAAAAAATAATATTCAAAGCAGACAAATAATTGTGTTGATGTTTACTTTGACAGTCTTATGTAAAGACGATTTCCATTCCCTAATTCTTAATGTAGTTACATGAGAATGAGAGAGAGACTAATACAGTATTTTTATCTCACGAAGCGACGCGCGTTTAACTTGTGGTTACCAAGTGTACAAACACGCTGTGAATGTGTAAGCGCTCGGTCGGTACCGTCCGAGACAATTGCGAAGTCAGAAGTGTGTGTGTGTACGCGCGTGCGTATGTTATGTGCTGACGCTACTCGTCTTAACGCACAGATTTACAGCGTGTTTGTACATTTGGTTACCAAAAGTAAAATGCGCGGTGCTTTGTGAGATAAAAATACTGTTCCGACTAATTTTGTAAATTAACGAACAGTACTGCTTTGTGCGAGAGGGACACTCTACCAGTCAGTATTGTTCCTTTCAAGACCATTAATTTCGGATGTCTATTGGTAAAGCAAAAGAAACTGTATGTCTGAAGCATTAAGTTAGTTTCTATTTACATGTCAAAAGTAGCAGTCAAGTACAAAAAATGACGTGGCGCGCTATGATTCGCGTTCTGTGTCACGTGACGACCATTGGCTTTATCTTTAAACAATTATTTCGCAAAAAAAAAAATCTAAAATTATTACAAAATTAAATTGAGTTTTGGTATTTTTAGTCCAAAACTAAATTCATAAAATATTATTGTTACTGTCAACTAGCGTATTGGAAGTCATTTCTATAGAGTAGAGTAGATTAGTGTACTTGTCGAACTGACCATAACTAAAGGTTTATCAATTATTGAATAAAAATATCCTGTTTCGTAGCGGTTTAGCGCGAACTCGTTATAATTTGACACCGACATTATTGCCGGCGTTAATGAGCGGTATGTGATACGGTGACGAACGTTGACTGTGCAGAAAAAGGGCGGTAACGTAAAGACCATCCCGCCGTACAAGCCGGTGTCGCACGACAGTCAGTCGAGCGACTCGAGCTGCGAGAAGGAAGGCGAACCCTCATGCTCACCCAAGGCTAGCGGCGGCGCCACGCCGACGCATGCCGGCAAGTCCAAAGGGGTACGTACGTCTCATGCCTGTAGCACAGCCGCCCAATCTATGTATTTATAGCTCCCACCATCTGCCATTCAACCCATTATTATAATAGTTTATGGTTTTATGCTTGTGCTTCTTAGAATCACCGTTCTAGTTCTAGTTGACAATACTAGCCCAAAACTGCTTCACCTTTGTTCCTCGAAAATGAAAAATGAATGAAATGAAATGACTAAGTGAATGAAAAAATCCATGACAAATATTGGAACAGATTAAAGTTATCGTATTCTAATCAACCCAATTTGAAGTCCGTTAACAACAGGGTACTTTTTATTGAATTAAATAATAATTATATATTTTTCTGTTTATGGTATGTGGCATACTTGTAACAAGTTAGTATCGCAATAACTTATAGTGGTTATTAAAATATGTGCAATTAATTATTTATTATTATTTATGTAATGTAACACAATATTATGGGTATTTTAAGTTTATGTTGCTAATAACTATGAAGTTGGCTAAGTAGTGCTTTGACTGTGTGGTTTTTATTCGTAGCCGGGGCGCAAGTCATCGTCACACGCGACCAGCACTGTTGTATCAGGATCAGGAAAGAGTACTCCAAACTCGTCGAAGACTCCCAATCCTGCTCAGCCTATGGGTGAGTATACTTATTGCTTACTTTATGCTTTCAACCCAGGAAATATGCTAGCGGGGCCGCCACACTTGTTTTTACTCAAACACCGGAATATGGCTGCCAATCATTTTGGCATGATTAAAATATTTATAAACAATTATAAACATGTTAATGACATAGTTAAGGTATCGTATTTCGATAAATTTTTGTAAAGTTAACTAATAGTAATGCGTTGGCAAAAAGAGCTATCAAAACCTTTTCACGTTGCTTGTTATCAAAATAGTATCCAAATTCTTGATAAACATGAATGCTTTTGAAATTAAAAGAACTACTTTTATTTTATTAACATGAACATATTTTTCATCCACAAAAAAAGACATGTTTATTGGACTGCTATTTATAATAACTGTACAATTTTCCCCGTTTGTGCTTGTTTTTATCTAACCTCTTAATTAGGTTAAATAGTTAACTCAATGAAGCATTGATAATATTGTTTTAGAATAATATTAAATTAATATTTTGTGCGTGAAATATGGATATTTCGAATCATGCATAAAATTAATATTCTCAAGCAGATGGTTGGCCCTGTATCCTTGTTTCTAAAAGTCAGGATCTTTTAGGAAGGCTACAGCTAAGCAACGTTCGACTTGCGGTCGCAGTATGCTTTTGCTACTTTTACCGAAACCCACCGGAATATCAATAATTCCACCGTTGAGGTTTAAAATAATATAAAACAATATTGTATAAGTACACGCCCAAATTTTTTAGTTAGTTCATTAATGAAAGTATGTATACATTGTGGTAGGTAGGAAATAAAAAGCATAAATATTTTTGGTGATGAAACTAATTGGAATCGTATTTTTTTCGCTCGCTGCCACCAGATATGTCACAAGACAGCACAGAGTGCACGGGCCCTGTCCTACGAAAACACAAGTCCTCCGAGAAAAGTTTGTTTCGTATGTCGTAGACCTTTATCGCATGCTATCTCGTTTATCTATGTGGCTTATACTGTTTTTGGAGTAGGATTTATAAGGAATAGCTTCTTGCTTAATTATGAAGGTGTACATGTAAAATCATAGGGGACAGGTAATTGAAAAGGTATTCAATTAGCTCATTATTTCGTGGGACTTTCACACAACTAAATCTGGGAGTAAAACTGTATAATCTACACTCCTGCTCAACTCTTTCAGTAAAACAGACGAATATTTTAAGCACGTTTTTATTAAGTCACTTTCTTGTTTGTCTGTCTGTTGTTCCGGGTGGAACCTTGCAACTCGAATTTCGAGCACTTCCCGATTAGCTATCCGGCTGAAACTTTCTAAGGTAGCTCACAACTCAATGACAAATGTCGAGGACGTGCGAAAAAAGGTGGTTTTTAGATTATTTTTTTAATCTTCATTATATATTTGTATGTTTATGTTACTGTGCAATTAGTCAAATAAGATCCTACCAAAATTGAAAAAAAAAACTAGATGATCATATTTGTAATGCTTTTCACAACTCACAACCGCGACACCCTTGCTTTAAGGCTGGATCGATTGCAATCGCATGTAACTGAACCAAACAATAGATATCGATGGTGTTTGTGGCGCCATTTCTATTAATTACTAGCTGTGTTACTACAAAAGGTTTTAACACATGTTCAACGCGTGTTTTACGTTTTTTTTTTATGTATGGAGTTTGACGTAAGACACGCATAAGATTTAATGTGTTTAAATCTTTTGTAGTAAGACAGCAGCTGTTCGTGCCCGGCGTCGCCCGGATGAATTTCATGGCTCTATCTCCAGTGATTTAGGCTGTGTTTTGTCTGTTTTCATACAAAAATATCATCCAAATATCCGACGTTCCCAGTGAATTTTCAAAAAAAAATCTGTCATACAAACCTTGTCGTGACATTTAGAAACAAAACAAAAAATAATTAGCCAAATAGGTGCAACCGTTCCGAAGTGATGCACTTACATGCATCGGCAATAGATTTTTTATCATTTATATGGATTAAGTATTTCATTGCAGGCAAGAAGCTACTGTTTATAAATCATTAATCAAACATGCAAGCTCTACAATACAACAAAATAAGGTTTTGATGTTAGCGCTCCTTTAGCGTATTATGTAGAAGCAATACGATTGAGCAGTTGCTTTCGGTTTTTCGGTAAATTGATTTCGATATGTAGTTAAAAAACTAGGTAAGTGATGGACCCCCGTATACAGAAAGCCTAGTTAAGTTTCTGATCAGATAACTAGCTGACGAATCTTAGAGAGAACACATGCATGTAGCTGGAAAACTATGCTAGTAGCTGGCATGCCGTGTGCCATAACAACTTCTGCACGCGTAGCCTGAGCACCATAGAAAAGGGTTTTGTCGACGGAAGAATAGACAAAAATTACATTTCCGTGAAGGCAGTAATACAGCAACAAAGTGGAAAGAGTCAACTGCACTTTTTATGAAATTCACTTTTTTAAATAAATTGACTCGGAAAGTCTTTGTTTTATCATAGGATTTTTTTTTCCTGTTTAATTCTCAATTTTTACTAATATTAAGTCACATAAATAAAGACAACTTACACTAATTTTACACAAAGTGAAGAACAAACGTAATTTGAAAAAAAATATAACATTACTGTAATATTGGCCTAACAACCATTAGTAAATTATTGTCCTATTAGCTGCTGTTTTTGTCCTTTGACGTCAAATAGAAGAAAATAGCTTTGTTCTTCTATTAATTATTACAGTTTTGCGTTCAGAATGCACTCCTCTAAAATCATGATTTTGTAGATAACCGGTTATACTTTGCGGCCGTCGAGTTGAAAATTTTCTACTATCTAGCATGTCGATTACAAAATCAAACTGTCTTCACTATCCTAGAGAATTGTCAGTAGTCACTATGATTTTGACAGTTTGGGATAGAAAATTTTCTTCCGAAATACATAAAACAGGACCTAGACAAAGATCGTTAGAAACGAAAGACAAAATGACAGATTGTAGAATGATTTCAGTAGAAATCATTCTACGATTGTAGAATGATTTCTACTGAAATCATTCTACTCATTCTGTCATTTTGACATTTCAAAAATGGAGAAACGAAATGTCACTGTATAAAACGAAATTTGTCTATTCTTCGTAGAGATAGACGTGATCATGCTACGCGTGCTGATTGGTTATTGTCACAGTGGCATCCAGCTACTGGCACAGTTTTGTATCAGCTACAGACATCTGTATTTTCGCCCTGTTAATATATAACTGTTCTGATTGGTTAGCCAAAATTGCAGCGACCAATCAAATCTGACAGTCGATCAAATTGAGTAGCCTTTCATAATACGTGGGAGAAGAGGAGTGTGATAGATTTTGCTTGTTTTTTTTTTACAATAATGATATATGTTTTTGTTATGCGTGTGTAAAGGTAATTAGAAGTCGTTAACGAGTAAAGGTTTGAGGTTTGGAGAATGATTCATGAGTGTTTTTGTATAAGTTAGTAAAAGTTTTTTTGCGTATAGATTCTGGTTATTTTTTAATATACAACGTGTAGTTTTGCATCCTCGTCAAATTTAAAGGTGTGGACCATCAAACCATACAACTTTATCCACGGCACCAACGTCGTAATCGCTAAAATATAATCAGCCGTCCCATACATTTGCGTCGAGTAGGTATTGAAGTTTTCTATGGAATAGTTGACATTTTTTTTTTTGCGAATACAATGTTGCTCCCGTGGAGAAAGTTATTCGGTTTGATGTTCTGTACCACACCCTGAAATTTGACGAGGATGCAAAACGACACGTTGTATAATTTCTTTTAAAATCCTCCGAATCCTTAGAATTAAATTTTTCCATTTTGTTTATGTGTTAGTCTACCTTAATAGTTCCAACCATCCTTATTTCTTACGCTTGCCCTTATTTATAAGAATTCGTAGTCACAGTACATGACCACATGATACTTAGGTGGCAAATTACACCATTCGTCAGACAAGAAGAAACCATCGCCGTCTCGTCGTGGCTCGTCGGCTGGGGACGGGGGCTCAGGCAGCAAGAGTAGCACCCCAGCCCCTTCACCGCAGCACAGCATGGAGTCCACATCTTCACAGACCGCTAAAGGTATGCGTATTAAACTGGTCTATTGACTTCTTTAAGTTGAGTACAGTGCAACGCCTACAAGATGTGCCCATGAGTCATGTCCTCGCATGGTAGGAATCCAAAGGTTATATTCAGGGTAGTAAATTAGAGATGGAAATTAAGGTTCCTACATTAATGTTTGCATCTACAAGAAAGAGGTCACGTCTAACTTTGATGTTATGTCTACCCATACAGATTTTGAAAAAATGCAAACCCTATCAGTCTGTAAGAAAAACGAAAATTCTCATGTTTTTTGTTTTTGTTTCCAATCGATCCTGATGGCGGAAAAACTGAGGATTGTATCAGGTTCATGAATAACCTCCCATTATGACCCATCTCTAATTATGACCCTGAATATAATATCTGTATCTAGCCTTCTTTATTTTAGAAAATTCCAAACATATGGAATACAGTTTACTGTATCGTGAATACAGTTTAGTGTATTCTATATTTAAAGAGAATTTGCTAGAATGCTGCCTTCTGGCACAGGCATGTATATGCTTAAAAGGAGACGCCTTCAACTGTATAAATAATGTACAACGTGTAATAACGAAATAAAACATTTTGATTATTGATTGATTGATGCCGACCGTCGGCGTCAGCAGAAATACTATCTTATCTTGATGTGACTCCTCTCATATTATTTTACGTTTTAAGTTAAGTACTAGTTTTAGTTACTTGTTTATCTCAACTACTTGTCCAATCAATCTGCCTGCCTTTTCCCAACTACGTTGTGGTCGACTTCCCGTCTAACCGGATGTAGCTGAATACCAGTATTTTACATGGAGCAACTACCTATCTGACCTCCACAACCCAGTTACTAGGTACGATACGATACGATACCCCTTGGTAAGACTGGTTGTCAGACTTTCGGGCTTCTGACGACCCGTAACGACTGTCAAAGATCCACGAATGAAAACTGGGACCAACGGCTTAACATGCTTTCCGAAGCATGGAGGAGCTTCGGTATGTAAAGAGTGTCACCCATCCACGGACCAACCGCGGCAAGCGTAGCAATAACAGCCGCACGGGTCGATCCATCTGGCTAAGCTACGCTTACCGGGGTTGGTCCGTGGATGGGTGCGCATATTTATATATCGAGACACCTCCGTGCCTCGGAAAGCACGTTAAGCCGTTGGTCCCGGCTGTCATTCGTGGATCTTTGAAATTCGTTACGGGAAGTCAGAAGCCCGAAAGTCTGACAACCAGTCTTACCAAGGAGTATCGTATTACCCAGTTACTGGGTTGTGGAGGTCAGATAGGTAGTCGCTCCATGTAAGATACTGGTATCCAGCTGCATCCGGTTAGACTGGAAGCCGACCCCAACATACTTGGGAAAAGACTAGGCAGATTGATTGATTGGCATGCAAGCTACTTGCTTAGTTTTTCACAAGCTACTGGCATGTGTATTCCCGCCGAAACAACGATGTTTTAAATACGTTAGCGGTAAACGTATTCAGCGATTTGTGGTGCAAGCGTGCCTTAATATCTTAAAAACTAAAATGTATTTAAATTTATCGCAATAATTACTAGTCTTCCTCAATAATTAGTGACAAACTAGTTTTCATTCTTAAATATTTTCTGAAACCTTACATATGTTTCACATCTTTTAAAAAATTTTTACAGCCTCAGGCAGCTCAACTCCTGTGGCCGGTCCATCTAAGGTCTCGCCACCAGCGGCTTCGCCCAGCACCAGCAAGCAGCCAGTGGAAGCTGTAGGAGTCATCAGCTCGGTGGCACAGGCCGTGGCCTCCGTGTCTACCATCACTACTAACCCGACCAGGTAAGGAACGACGCTTTTTACTGTAGTATATTAATAATAATAATAATAAAAATTTATTCAAAAACATAAGGACTTACGTTAAATACAATTTTTCTTAAATCTATGGCAAGTTCACCCATGACTTGTGCCTGAACTAGGAAATCCTGTGTTTCAGGCGATTGGAGGTAACATTAATTGATGAAAAATACTCATATTTATCTTATCTTATTGTTACAGTAAAAAGGTGTATAAAATAGATAAAATTATATAATACTAACAATATTTACTTTAGCACAATTAATAACTTCTCTGTATCTTCATAGGACATAGATTGAAGAGCTTCTTTAAGGATTTTCTTACAGTTACTATTATTTAAGGAGTAGATATTTCCTTTTTCGTTTAGCCTGTTGTAGAGTAGCGGTCCGAGGTACATATAAAATTTTGCTGTGAAAGCATGTTTTGTACTTTTTTGAGGGCAAACTATATCTTTCCGTCTCCTTTTAGTAAAATCAGTGTTGTATGAAAGGGCTGCGTGTTGTTTTAGTACAGTGCTCATTATAAATAACTGCCGAACTGTTAGTACTTTACAAGCTTTATACAGGAGGTTAGTGGGGTAAAGAAAAGGGCGGCAAGTAGCCACCTTGAGAATAGCTCTTTGAGCTCTTTCAATGCGCAATAACAAAGTTTTACTCGCCCCACCCCATGAAGTAATACAGTAAGTCAAAATTGATTGACAAAGAGCAAAGTATACTTGCCAAATTATTTTTGGATCTGCAATAAAACGTAGCTTTTTGAATACATATATCAGCTTACGAATTCTATTATTTAGAGCTTCAATATGTTGTTTGAAGGAAAGGGTTTCATCTATTATAATACCCAGGTATTTTATTTTATCTGTCTTTTTAATATTGGGACAATTACACTGGCTGTCTGCAGGATATGGATCAGCTCTAAACTACTAGAATGAAACACATATTTTTAGCGATAGGATATTACTTTCTACATCTAGGTGGGCGCTGTGACCTTTCCGAGCTGACCGTCTACTCTATTTCTATTCTTCTAAAATAGTTTTTATCTCTTAATATTATGCCATTAATTTATAACTTTCGTGGAGGTTGGTTGGCAGAGCCGTGCAGACAAAATCGCTACATCGGCTACACCCCAAATTGATAAAACACATTACCCTCCTTTGAGTCGCGCAGTCGGGTAAAAATAGAGCCAACGTAGTATATCATACCAATTCTATCTATCTGAGATGAACACGACAATATTGTGTCATCATTAACATTATCTTCAGCCCGACTTCACCAACTGCTGGCTCAAGGCCGCTCTTTTGTTGTGCCAATCCTCACGCTCCTGTGCCAGCCTCTGTACTGTGTACAGTAGTCCCCAATCTTTTTGGCCGCGTTGAACGTAGGCGCAAGCCCATGCGCAGAATGAAAAATTACGGTATCAGTTGGGAAAATACCATGCGCAAAATGAGCAAGATGGCGGTCGCGCTCACTTCAGCCCGGCCGAAAAGTGGGGACTACTGTACTCCCTGTGTTGTGAAAGATTTCTTGTCCAGCGAACTACCACCTCTATTCCAGTTTTTGTTGCCAAGCAGCATGGTTTGAAAGGTATCAGTGCCCGGTGTAACGAGACTTTACAACTTTGTCTTTGGTACAGTACGACAAAGATTCCATCGTTTATTTTCGGAGAAACCGAACTTTGTCGAATTAAATCTGACTGGTCCAATACGGGAGTGACGGAAGTAGTGCGTCAATCTATAATAATTTACGTAGACAGAGAATTTTATAGACTCATGAAATCCGTGCCATCGAAAGGGACAGAAAAAAAAGTACATCTATTGTTTAGGGTTACCAAGTGATGTACATTTTACCCAATATTCTTCACAAAATAAGTTTTTTTTTTAAATGAGGTTTGTATTTTAGGTTTCCATGATGAGAAATAAAAAAATATGAGTAACTAGCTTGTTCCCGCGGCTTCGCCCGCGTGGATGTCGAAAAATATCCCACGGGAACAAAAACCCGTCTACATTATAAAGGGAACCTCTGCGCAAAATTTCAGCTTTATAGGTCCAAGGGTTTGGGTGTTGATGAGTCAGTCAGGACTTTTCTTATTATATATGAGATAGCTTCTGCCAAAATTCTGAAATTCCTTGCTGCTGAAATTTCTTGTTCCCCCGACCCACCCCGTCGCACCGCATTGCCTGCCCACGCTATTATTTCGTTTTCGCTTAGCGTTCTTTCTGACTTTTTTTCTTTTTGCTCGGCAACTAAGAGTCCTAGAGTGACGTTAAATACGAGTATTCCTAAAGCCTTTCTTAAGAAATGCAAAAATAATTATTATAGTCCGCCTGGTAGTTCCAGAGATTAGCGCGTGCAAACAAACAAAAAAAAGGTGTGTTTGTAAGCTCACCTCACCCCAGCTCCTCTCCCTCTAACTCCCCTCACCACATCCTTTTCCCGCTAACCTCCCCCTCCCCTTCAAACCCTCACACCCCCTTCTTTGTTTTCCCCTCCCCCTCTACCCTCGCCAACTCCTCCCCCCCCCCCTCTCAACCCCTCTCCATACCCTCCCCATACCCTCCCCACTCACTATACCCTCCCCCCTCACTATACCCTTCCCCCTCACTACACCCTCCTATCTCTCTCCACCTCTCCCCGCTCTCTAATCAATCAGTCAAAAGTCTTAAGTCAATCTCTCTTCAATGAATCAGTGCTATACAAAATGCAACTTTAAGGTGTAAAGGCACTCGTCGCCCGCCCCATCACCCCTCTCTCAGCCCTCCCCTCTCCCTCTAACCCCCGTCTCACCCTCCTCTCCCTCTAACCCCCTCTCACCCCTCTCCTTCCCACCCCTCACAGCCCCTTCTCACCCTCCTCATACTGTAACAAATCTACTATCCTAATGAAATAAAAGGAAAACTAGACTCGAAACAAAATATAATTTAAGAGAAAAAAAGTTAAAAAATACAGAATTGATTTAAAAAAAACATCTCTATTCTACCTAAAACACTCAGATAAAAAAAAAGGAAACAAAAAAGAAACTTGAAATCGGCACCAGGCCAGGCCAGATGACGGGCCTCGTCAGCTCCGAGGCGTGATGATCCCAAGCAGCGCGGGCGGATACTGAATTCTGTCTATCACTATCTACTATCAAAGTGTTGACTGCAAATCCAAGAACTCATTTTTGGAGCCCAATTAGGCCTACTAGTAGCAGAAATCCACATGTTTCTTCAGATTTATTTGGAAATCTGCAAGTTTAATAAGATTTTTTCATTACCTTTCGTTTTTACCAGTGATCTTGCTTAATTTCAAGATTTTTAAGTGACATATATTTATAGTATAGTAGTAACTATAGTATGCAATATGTTGACCCGCAGGTTTGCACGTTATGCGCCAGTAGTCAAACTTGATAAGGCTTTTTGCCAATCTTTGTACATGTGCACTCTGTGGGTTCGATAGACGCAGACGGCATACAACGAGTTCAGTATACTTTCAGGATGTTTTTGAGGCTTCCACGTTACTGCAGTGCATCAGGAATGTTTGCCGAAGTACATACTGATGGTTTTAATACCATCTTGCGTAAAAAGAATGCTTCCATGATGCGCAGAGTACGTGGGAGCGTCAACGACATTCAGGTCATCAGTGAACAGCCGTGCTGCACCATTATGACGCATTACGTACATGTACCAAATGCGCGGCATCACGTGAGTGCAGATATATGAATTAAAATCTTTTATTACATTTGTTACTAAAATAGCTAGTATTACTAATATTAATGGATCAAGGTCTGAAATAAAATATTTTTTATAGACATTGCTTTAAAAAAACAGTTTTACCCATATTCAAGCGTAAATGCCCCGTCAAAAAGTGGCAACACTGAATTTTGAGGTAAGAAAATAAAAATATTGCGCAAATCACGATTTTATGAGATTTAACACGATATGCAAATTAGTTTGTACATTACTGCGACTATTTGATTAAAAATAGCAGAACACAAAGCGATCGAATACATAAAAAGATCGAATACTTACGAGTGAAAGGACAATCCGGCAATCTTCATCAAACTATCACTTTTACAGTTTATTACACTGCACCTTACCATTTTGCACAGTTGCACAAATGTAATATTATAGAATTGAGTACGAAAAGGTGGTATTTTGTTTATAATCTCGATGTAATTATTAATAAACAATTGGAATTCAATCTGCAATCGCCATAAACGTCAAACTTGTTGTGCTCAATGATGTGTTCAGCCGACACGCGATAAAGGACAGAAATATTTTTACTCTGTCTCTTTTCTTTGCTAGCGACGTTAATATATTCTTCTTTTTCTTGTGTGAATGCAATGGAAGATATCCAGCAGTCTTTAGAATTCTCTGTCTACGATAATTTAGGTGCGAATATAAATCATTTTCTATTGGTCGATAGTCACATATTTTATTCGTTATAATTCGGTTTTTCCGAAGATAAACGATGGAACCTTTGAACGTTGTCGTACTGTTCCAGATTACAATTATACGACACGTTCAAAGCGCGACCGCCATCTTGACCATTATGCGCATGGTATTTTCCCAACTGATACCTTAATTTTGTATTCTGCGTATTGACTCGCGCCTACGTTCAAAAAGATTGGGGACTAGTACTGTACACTACAGAGACTGCCACGTTCAAAGGATCCATATCTTTGAACGATGTCGTAGCTGAAGACCAATGCCCGTACTTATTCAATTTCAAAATCTAGTCGCAATCTTATCTCGGTGACAATTATTGTTAAAAACTTGTCAAAAATGTGGGTAATGTCGAGGTATTTTTTACAGATTGAGATAGAGTGGAATGCGAACGTTCTTAAAAATATGGGAATTGCTCTCTAGTATTGCAGGTATCACTATTCTGCGGTGCCACTTGCCTGTAGCTTGTACAAAACTATGTAAGTAGCCGGTATGCCATTGTGACATTCACCAGTCGGAAGTTGTTATGCCACACGGCATGCAAGGTACTTGCATACTTTTGTGCAACTTGTACATGTGTATTCTTGCTCTAATGGTCCGTTTTCATTAATACGTCAATAAAAAACTTAATTTAGTTAATAAATAGTGCATTTGTTTTGCCCAGCACTCCAGTGCCTGCTTCAGTGGTGCAAGTCCCGACTTCAAAGCCGACATACCAAGAGTCGGTGATCATAAACACTGATCAGGTGGAAACCAAACAGACTAAGAAGAGGAAGGCCATCGCTGCAGCTAATAATATGAACGCGCCGGTCGACTACACTTCTAATACGCCTCCTAATGTGAGATGGATTGGATTATTTTTTTTGTCTATAATGGGCCAGGGAAATCTGGTGGAAGGAACGGCGGAGGATTATATGAACAGTTGCTACTAGCACAACTGACGATCTTGAAAAACTGACTGTTTTTATGGCTGATAGCTGCCTAGTTTTTTTCTATGAGATAAAAATAAATATTTAAATCATCGTATTTAAAAATAAATTTGTAGATCTATATTAACTTAACATCCTCTGCTGTACCATCCGCCAAATTGCGCTGATTCCACGGTAATTACAAATGTACATAAAATGGCAGTTTTATTGGGTTTTATTATAACTGATTGTTTTTATTTTGAGCTAGACTAGGTTATAGGAAAAGTAAATAGACATAGAATAAGCAAAAGTAACAGTTTTCAATTGAAATAATTTAGGCGGGGGAAGCCACTTCTCAAGGGGGTGGCGTATGGGAAGCTACGCACATACCAGCCGATGTTCCGCTGGAATCCGTTGACAAAATTATTAAAAAGGTATCTTCATTGTTGCCCTCATTAATTTTCTTCATTTATCATTTTCATTGCTTAACTCCTTGCGTGTCATGGTAACTTGGTAGTCTGCAGTTAAACGTCCCACAGTGGCTGCACTTCATTAGATATTCATATCTAGCATAAAAATATATCATTTAGTTTTAAGAGTTAATTACGCACTTTATTTCATACTGACTTGGTACAAAAACTGTATCCTGTATTTTGGTAAACACGGATTTCAAATCTTAAATATTATACAGGGTGTTGATTTAGTTACATGCTATAGTTAAGATGAAAGCGATTGTAGCAATTTGCAGGTCGGTACCAGGTTGTATATTGATCTGAATATGATTCGCTACCGTAAAATATCAGTATTTATAGTCAACCATAATCACTAAAATTATCAATACAGCTCATTAAGTTCATATTCCCCTATTGATTGAGTATTTCATGAAATCATGATATTTGAAGCCGAATTACTGATTCTAATTCTGTAACTCCATATTTGTTACGGTCAGGAATCATACTTCAATCAACATACACCTACGCTGCAAATTGCAAAAATTGTAAGAAAATTTGAATTTCGCGGGCTATCTTAACGCATGCTTAAGGACGCTGTTACAAATGGGTAGTCAAATCATTACTTTTTTACACAAAAGTATGTTTATTAAATAAAATGCTTTACATTCTTAATTTTTTTTTGCCCAAACTGTTGATAGATTTGCATGGTACGATCCTGAAGTATAAATATAATTTTAAATAGGTAAATTTTCTCAATAAATGTACCGAAGTAAAAATTTTCTATCTAAAATTATATTTATAGTTCAGAATCGTACCATGCACTTCTATCGACCGTTTGGTCAAAAAACATTTTAAGAATTTAAAGCATTTTATTTAATAAACATACTTTTGTGCAAAAAAGTATTGATTTGACTAACCATTTGTAACAGCGTCCTTAAGGCCTTCAGCTATTCTTCCTTAATTTTCCAAAAACGACGTACAACTTCTATGCACATATTTGCAGGTGACTATAACAACTGCTAGTGTTTTGAAAGTTCTGTATTAACACTACTGTTTTGTACCATTACATTATTCTGTGTCTGTCATATTCAAACAATTGACTCCTTTGAATATGACAGACACAGAATAATGTTCTAAATTCGTTAAGCGCTAAACCTATTCGGTCTTATTACAAAACGAGGTTTTTCTTCGTCATGGTTTAAACCATCGAGCCAGTTTTTGTAAGATGAACCTAGCTGTTATAGAAATACAGTTCTTTATACAAAACTGACAACTTAGTCCGGTACTAAGTTGTCAGTTTTGTAAAACTGACATCTTAACGTGTTAGAATAAAGCTCGAAATTCAAAAAAGGGTCCATGGTTTAAATCTGGGTTTGAAGATGAACCTTGTTTTGTAATAAGACGGATTTAGATTATAGTATGTTTGACCTAAACCTGCTTTGACCTAAATACGTTTAGCGCTTAAACAACTTAACTTAAGGAACAATGGGCATAGGAATGTAAATAACATATTTTACTACATTTTCTTTAGGAATTAATTATGTATATGTTCTTCGGCTTGCTTGGTGGTTTGCTGAGTTTGGAGTTTATTGTTTGTGAGGTAGGGCTGCTCCATCGTCGAAGCCGAATAACTTGGCTATTGGTTTAAATTTATGCCTTGTGCGGCGAATGCACACGCTAGTGACACGGATTATTGAGATGATGATTCTTGGTCTTAGCCAATCCATCACTACGCTAAACACCTATTCCAGCGGTCAAGGGTTGCGGCTCCAAGATGTTTGACGAAGGTAGACATTTGTGGAGCGAAGACTCCGTCAACAGATGCAACAAGGGGGATGACAAAACGTATTTAATGCAGGGATAATTTTGGTTGCCCATTGAAAGGATTTTCGATAGGGTTTTTCTAAGCAGTTAATAAGAAACCCATAAGATGTAGGTAACCCTTTTGAATGGCTTTAAAGGACCCTTTTGGTTATCCATTGAAAGGTATTTGGATAGGGTTATTCTTAGCTGTTAAACAAAAACCCATACGATGTGGGTAACCCTGTTGAATGGCTCAAATTAAGCCGTTCAAAAGTGTTAAGCTTGAACTCTCTTTAAAACGATAACAGCGTAACATTCCGACTCGGAGCAATGTAATATGATCTCTCGATGTTGGGTATACGTTGCAAATTGCTAATATGGTTACCCGTACAAAACCCTTTTATTATATAGGTTATCTTAATGAAGGGGTAACCCTTTCACTGGGTTTCAAGTATAGAACCCATTCAATGGGTTATCCATATTGAAGGAATAACCCTTTTACTTACCAGGTTTCAAGGCTGAATCTCATTCAAGGAGTTGCACATGATTAAGGTAACCTCATAAACGGCTTACCCTTCGAAAGACTTAACTCTTAACTGGGGTTGTACAGTCCCTGATTTAATGAGAGGTGCAAACGAGCCTAAGTGCAATAATCTAGAATTTAGTTTTTACGATCTGGGGGCCAACCACCACCTCTTAAAGCAGTATTATTTTAATCTTACTCCAGTGTGAGAAAGAGACGGAGGTATGCAGGACGTATACCTCCATCTCTTTCTCATGGAAAATCCAAAAGTGCTCGCCTCACAGACAAACATGTTGACGACAAATTTTACGGAAAAATATCTAATAAAATTCATCGTATTTTTTAAATAACTTTTAAACAGTTGAGTTTCATAACGAAAATGAATAGGGCTCAACCGAAGGATGAATGAAAACATAGAAGATTTAGATTAATCCATTGTGTTTGACAACGTGACTTGACGACAAATATGCTTCCTAGCGGAAAGTACTACACGTAACTTTTTAATCAGGTACATTTCTTGTTATATATCTCTCTAAAAATATATTTATCTTATAATGACGAGTCTTTAGCTTTAAAACTTCACTGCTAACTGACGCTTCACTCGCATGTTTATTGAGAGTATAGAAACGATTTTATGTTGGAAAATGTTGACAATGCTACATATCGACAGCAGACACTCACACGGCTTAGCTCCTGACTCTAATCTGGTTATTACATACACAGGCTAAAACAGAGGGTCTGGAAGCGATCCCTGTGCCAACGTCACACTTCGCGAGCGTGAGCCCCGCTCCGCCGCCGCCGCCGCCTCCGCCCGCCCACAGCCCGGCTTCTAACCCAAGCCCTAGGTATGTGTTAGTACCTTTTTATACATAACATCCATACTAATCCTAACTAGTATTATAAAAATGCGAAAGTGAATTTGTTTGTTTGTTACGCTTTCACGCTAAAACGGCTGAACGGATTTGGATGAAATTTGGCACACAGGTAGACCATGACCTGAGTTAAGACATAGGATACTTTTTTTATCCCTGTTGTACGTTCCCGTGGGATAATGTCCGACCTCCACGCGGGCGGAGCTGAGATTGGACCGCTTATGCAAACAGCTGCAGCGAAAAATTTTAAGAACTTAAGGAGGCCAGTGTCGAGCATAAACTAACATACTGAATAATATAGTTATTAATACAGAAATTATCCTTTTACTTCTATGTGCGCACGAGCTATACGAATAAGGTGGTGTCGTGGTTTCGTCATAATCGTCTGTATTTATAACTAGCTGACCCAACAGTCATTGTCCTGTCCAAATTTAACTGTCAAAGTCAAACTGTATAATGTAGAAAGAGAAAGTGGCAAATCTACTGATGCATTCAAGTAGTTTCTATCCCTAGAATTGACAGCTAGGAAAACTTTGTATGAGAAAAAGAAAAATGTGGTTTTTGTTTTTCTGTGCAATTTTCCCAATGTTTGTCTTCCTCGGACTTCAGGGAAAATTTGAAAAAAAAAAAAATTGGCGAATTGGTCCAGCCGTTCTCGAATTTTGCGCGTAGCAACACATTTAGCCATTAATTTTTATTTATATAGAAGAAATAGGGTATAACACTGATTTCTTTCCTACAGGCATCAGATGCCCAGTCCGATGCCAGGCCCAAGTGGGATGAATCAAGTATCCAACATACGCTCTCCATCAAACCCACAGGTTAGTAACACACAGCAATTTTCAGTACAATATCATCATAACATCATACACAGCATCGCGTCTGTATTCCACAAAGAAGTTAAACCTGTGGGTGTGTACACCCACATTTCGCCATGCTCAAGTCCCATGGGTGAGAAAAGAATTCAGTTTCCTCATCAAACATTGTTAATAAATTATGTGACCATAAATTGACTAAAAAATTCAGTAACACATATTCCTTCAATTCGCCATCAAGTAACTAAACAAGCTTTGCTTTTTGACGAATGCCTTTGTGTGCTTCAATTATGCTTACCCATAATGTTTTCTCATTAAAAGACGGTGCTTAGTTAACACTTTTGTATCCGACAGTATTTTATTTAAAAAATAAAAAGTTGGTTCTCTTTACATGTCACAGTGACATTCACGTCTCCATAGAAAGAAAAATACATGCATAAACTTTCCTTTTCCCATAAAAAGAAATGCTTATTTATACCTATGCATGAGTCAAAAATACTGAAAGGCGAATGACACTATGCTTAAAGCAGTAAGCCTGTATGAAACTATTATGCAACATTTATACGTATCTAATAAGTGCTAAGTGTCTGGTTCATCGATGCATATCGCATGCAATCACGGAGTATTGCACAAATGGAAGTGCTGATTCTAACTTGCTTACGTTGGCGCGGTTTTCATAAATGACCGAATTCTCAAACACAACTCCATTTTAAGCTGTTGAATGCTCATGCTGTCTCAGTTACTTCAGGATGACTCGAAGACAGATTTAATAAATATGTGAAGAGGACAAACTGGACAGGTGAACCTGCACCAGTTTAACCGGAAATATGATAATATATATTCTCTCGTTTAAGCAACGATCTGTGGTGATTCAGGAAGCGTGTAGGCCATGAGGCCTTTAAAGTATGCACACATTAAGCTGCACTCTTTGTTTGCACCACAAAAATTACAATTGGGAACTTTAGTTGGTAGGGATTTTAAAGAGACGTTGTGTAAAAAGCTGTACAGCTATTCACAACTGAGAACGTTACGAAATACCTAATAATAATTTATTCAACACTTAGACCTTGTTTCACCACCTACGATTAAGTTCCTATTAACTTACTTAGCAGATAATTTCATACAAATTCTGTTCCATTTTTTAATTTATTTGGTGAGTAGCGGCTATTCGGACATCGTGAAATAGGCCCTTACACATTTTCTACCATGAAAGTTTCCATTATTAGCGTTCTCCCTAAACGAACCTTAACAATCGAATCCGATAGCGGATCGAACGGTTAGTAATAGCTGTCCTGATCGGTTAATCATGTACGTTCGAGAATTTGGTGTCCAGTATCGTTAGCCCTTAGCACTCCATTTGTAAGTATTCCGTGTAACAGTAGGCGTCCCAGAGCGTACTAATGCGTGGGTTGTGTAGGGCGGCAAGGGCGATCGCGAGGGTCCGGCGTCGCTTCTCGTGTCGGTGCCACTGCCCTCCACCAGCCACGGACTCAACCTCACCGCGCACTCACAGGTTCATGATTAATGGATGGACGCATAACTGTCGTTGGCTAACAACTATGCTCTGTTCACGATAGCAACGGTCCCACGACAAATGTGGAAATTTTGCACGACAAAACCATTAAGTTTTTTTAAATTAAGATTAAAACACTAAGTAAGTTTTCTACAAATGCAATTTTTTATATCAATTTATTTCGCACACTTCGTGCATAGTCATTTGACAGGTGTCGTGCGACCCGTCACTGTGTGAATAGAATGTAACTTACTTACAATTTTTTTTAATAGAGTAGAATTACGTAGTTACATTTCTTAGATTAAAGCGACAATGGCCCAACGGCTTAGCCTACTTAAGTGAACCTACTCCGGCGGGGGCTAGTAGGTGTAACCTTACACCTCCATGCCGTATCAAGACGGGCCGTGTCATCAAAAAAATATTGATGCTGATATTTTGCAAGGAGTCGTTCTCACGCGTATGTGTACTTGCCGGAACCGGAGCTTCAATTTAATCTAACAAAGCTCGGTCTGGCTGCGTTATTAGAACGACATGGATGTGCATTGTCAGTCTTAGCTGAGTCGGAGGATTGAAAAGGAATACTAGTAATTAGCAACCTACAAATTGCTAGTAATCTATCGACATTCGCTACAGGTTTTGTGTTTATTTTTTGATTTCGTATCTTAAACTCTTCGAAGGATTTGGTATCATGTGATTTAAAGGTGAGTTTAACATAACAAGAGTTCCTGAAAAAAATGGTCACATGAATAAGTGCAACAACAAATCGTAAGTACTGAACAAGTAGGTAGGTATATAAATGGTATTTAGGTATAAAAACGTAAAGATAGGGAACGACAGCCGTAATGACGTAATGATTTGATGACAGTTGTGTGTTCACTCAGACATGCTTTTTATAACTACCTACTAACAATAACCGCTTGCCCGTGTGCGCCGTACCATCAAATTGGGAGATGCATGGTCTCCCTACGGCGCAGGCGCAAAGAAAGCTTAGCTTGTGCAAAAATTGGAGCTGGTAAATTATATTTTATATAACAACCATCATTTTAAAGTACTATCGTGAAAGCTTCAATATACTATTAAAAGATAAATGTAGATTTGATTTGATAAAATATTAAAGGTGATGGTGTAAGTGTTTATGAAATATACGCAAGCGCAGATGAAATAATATTTTTTTTCTCTGTTAGGTTCCAAACGATCTGCCGGGTCCCACGCCGCACATATTCCACCAGCCACAAAAACAAGTAAGTAAAGTAAGTTCTATATTCATGAATTTATGACACGAAATAGATTATTGTTTATTATGTTCAACAATCAAATGACTAAAGGGGCCTACATGCCCAGAGATCGCACGAGACAGGGAGGTTTGGAAGGAAAAAGAGGAGGCCTTTGCCCATCAGTGGGACTCAATGTAGGCAAAAAAGTGAGATTTAAAAGGTTCCAGTATTCATTTGCTCGGAACCTTAAAAGTGTGATTAGTTGATTACTCAGCACACGCACGAAATTGGTAAAAAGGAAGTTGGTTCTAGATTGGTTAAATTGTTATTACTCAGCAGCGTAGATAAATATTTATCTATTTCGTTGTCGTCAGTACATAGTCGTGTTGGAGCTATGTACGTAAAACAAATGACGATCCGACCGCTGCCGGCCGGAAGTCTTAATTATCACCATATTGTACACTGATCGACGTGTTACTAATAATGGAACTGCGAGATTCAAACTTTTTCATTCATGTCTTTTGGCTTATTTAGGACAGGCTCTTGAATGATTAAATATAATAATTATGTTTTATTTCGGCTTCACCCACGTTGATGTCAGAAACTAACCCAAGGGAACCGTACATTTTTCCGGGATAAAAAGTAGCCTATGTGCTATTCCAGACTATAATCTATCTCTGTGCCAAATTTCATCCAGATCCTCCGTTCTGAACATCCATCCATCCAAACTTTCGCATTTATAATAGCTATCTCTGTGCCAAATTTCATCCAGATCCTCCGATCTGAACTTCCATCAATCCAAACTTTCGCATTTATAATAGTAGTAAGATTACGTTTAACTTTGGGGTGGTGTTCTTGTAGCACAAACATTTCTCTTATTAATAATATAATAATAAGTTTATTGTACAAGGAGATACTCATTAACAGATACACTAGATAGTACAAGTGGTAGTCAAAATCAGGTTGAACAGCTGGCTCCTGAACTAAGTAAAAGATACTTGTATCTCAGGAGCTATGAATTATTGAATGTCGGACCAACATTTTATTGTTTTGTTTATGCCAATAAGTGAATCTTCAGCTTTCTTTCTTAACAAAAGTATAAACTTTTACAACACGGAAATACTTTTTTCGTCAGTCTATAGGGAGAACATCCCTCGGCAGACTGATGAGGTGAATTCAGTATATCATACTAATATGACCGGTACATGAAATTATTTCAGGGGCATTATGGGAACCCAATAAACCTGATTTGTTTGTGTTTTTGTGTTGGGAGGGGTAGGTAATAGGTATGCGGTGAGTTCAATAAACTCTGTAGCTAGGCAAAAAGTGAACAGCTGATTTCACGCGTCGATTGAAATAAAGGAAAATAGTAACTGAAGAAACGATAAAAAAAGAAAATTTTCCTGAATTTTTTTCTGGTGGAATATGATTAAAAATAAGGAACTGAATGTATCCTGTTAGTTTGCGGAGGGATGTACCTTACACCCTTTATATCTCTACAAAACTAACTAACCGCAACAGACGCTGATCATTTCATTATTCGTTCGACGATAAATGTAATAAAAATACGAGTGTATTGATGCGGCTCTCATTATGCTCTCGAAAGGCTATGGCAGACAAAGACAATTACGCTAATGACAGGTTTTTACCTCACTGCATGCATAATTGGTGACATGTCATATGCATTTTTCCTTTGTGGAAGCAGTAGTGCGTCAAGCCAGGCCAATGATTCAATGAAAATATTAGGTACGGCGTATAGCTGGCGTAATTTCCGCCATGTAGACAAATTATGGTAGGTCTCACACTATAATGTTAAACTAAACTTTGCATGCTACTGCTAAATGGTTAAATGTGTTGCTAAGCGCAAAACTCGAGAACGGCTGGACCAGTTTCGGCTATTTTTTTTTTGATATTTGTTGAAGACTGAGGAAGGTTCTTATGAAAAGTCTGGAAAAGTTGCCTGGAAAATTCGAAAATTCGGGAAAACTGGAAGTACTATGTGAATTTTGTATGAATTATTGAAATTTGGGTAGGACAACGTCTGTCGGGTCAGCTAGTAACTTAATATAAAATAACGATGGTTTCATTCAAGCTGGGAACTCTTCATTAAAAATTTAGCGAAGTCATCATGATCATTCTTTTGTACTTATCCCAATTCTTGAAATCATATTATGTCGTTAACGTTAACATCGCGCCTGTATTCCGCGTAGGGTTGGACAGAGGTGTATGAGTAGAGTTCACCAACATTTCGCGAGTTTTAAGTCCCATGAAATAGCGGGCGACCCTATTGCCATTAATCGGGCACAAATCCAGACTCCGGGCTGCTTCTGAGAAATTCCCAAGGCAATTCCCATGGACCTCACGCTCTTGTAGTCTCGTTTGCGACCTAATATCTTAGAGGTAGTCAGTTCGACTTTTGTTTTGTATTTAACTCTATAGATTTTGTATTTCAGTACAATTTTGGGATTGATACGTTAGGTTAGGCTTGTATCATAATCTGCTAAACGTTTTTGAACTAACAAATCTTCGACTATTAAAAATACCATTTGTGATAACTGCCAAACGAGACAAACTTGACTTTATCAAAAAACAGGGGTGTGAATAAAAAAATGTAAAGAACTCGCACACAATGAGGTTGTCGACACAATGTACACAACTGGCACGAACATGGTGTAGGGCTGACAATAGCGCCCCTAGATAACACTAGAAAAGTTTAACAATAATAATTTTATAACGGGTATCTGGAATTTTTTCGGTCGTCTATTTAATGATTGTAGAGCACATTGTTATTAAAATTAGTGAGAGCTTGTAACAAGATACTAAAACAATTAATTACGAAAATCCTCAATTACACGTAGGTAACATAAAATTATCTCTAATTAGAACTCTTGTAATTTAAAATACAAGATATTTTGACTAAATTCGCTAAATCTATTCTTAGAAAGGTTTCGTGCGTGCCTAATATCACCCTAGGACCCTAGCAAAGATAAATATTGCGATTTTGTACCTGCTCGCAACCCCTGGCCTACCTGCTTTGTATGTTGGTTCAAACCTTCGAAGTTTTTGACCACATGTAGTCCCTTGTCCTTGTCCCTCTCCCTTCATTCATTCAGTCAGATAGCGACGCTTGGTAACGACACATCTGTGTGTGGTACTGCAATGATAATATTGATAAAACGCGGTAATCGTAAACTAAAACGACTAAAAAACAAGTTACGTGTAATGGTGAGTTAACACATGTTCGTGTCACTGCGAATGTGTATGTATCATTTGTGTAGCACGTGTTCTTCTCCCGCGGTTTTGAAGATTCACTCGAGTTCGTAACTTGTCAGTTGTTTAGGTATTTACCGGGAGTTGTTATGTGATTATTATTTGTTGCTCTACGCTAGTTTAACCGAAATCATATTATAATAGAGACTAGAAAAGTTCCGGTTTTGGTGTGTTGAGAGTTTTGAATAGAAACGGCGAGATTATTCAGAATCGGCTTCCGTGTTGATTTCTATAAAAATACAGAAGCGAATGGAGTCCCGTGAGTAAACTTTTATTAACACAGCATGCTTAAAGCTTTGCAAATTAAAAAAAATGTGTTAACTGTCGTAACTTCAAAAAAAAAACTAGTCTACTTATACTTACTTTTTTTTTTTATTTACGAAGTCTGTCCACCACGATGTAGGCAGACCGTACTAAATTATCAGTTTTCATTATTTAAAAAACTAGGCATGTATTTAAAATTAAAAGTAACAATAACAACACAATCAGCAGTCCGTGACCCCAAAAAAAAAAATCATCAAATATTTTTGTTTTTATCTTGTCGTGTTTAGATATCGATCGATACCAATCACGTCTCCAGAGTTTCGCTAGCTAATTTAATTTGACTGTAATCCTGTATCTATACAAACATAATAAAGCAAAGTAGCTTTTCTGTGCGTGTGCGCTTAGTTCTTCTAAACTCCACAATGGATTTTGCGATTATTACTATAATTTTGAGGTTTTAATCCGGAAGATTTAGTAAAATACATTAATATTTTACTTAGATATACAGCACAGAAAATTAATGTTTTTGACATGTCGCTTTTGTGCGTAGCAGGGTCGGGTCGCGGGTGTTAATATAAATGACAATGACACCATCATACGACTTGAAAGTTGGAACCTGATGCAGACAAATCCAAATTATATTCAAATATCATTCGCTTTGTTTAGTCTCGTCTTGTTACGAATGTCAAATAAACAATTCGCAGTAATGAGATACCACATTGATGTGACCTATTTAATAACGTTCGTATGTTCGTTCGTACTTAGTATGCTGGAAGCGATTTTTTTTTGCAACGACACCATTTTGTACATTACTAGCGACCCCTGCTTCGCACGGTTTTTACGACTTCACAAAACATGAAGGTTACATATTAATGTATTATACATATAAACCTTCCGGAATAAATTCTAGAAATGATAGTGAAAACCGCATCAAAATCCGTTGCGTAGTTTAGAAGAACAACGCGGCCACACAGACACACACGAAAAGCAACTTTATTTTATAATAAGTATAGAAATATAGAGCTCGTGGCTATAAGCAATAACAGCCGCACGGGTCGATCCATCAGGTTAAGCTTCGCTTGCCGGGGTCGGTCCGTGGATGGATGACCATATTTACATACTGAGACTCCTCCGTGCCTCGGAAAGCACGTTAAGCCCTTGGTCCCGGCTGTCATTTGTGGATCTTTGACAGTCGTTACGGGTCGTCAGTAGCCTGAGTCTGTCAACCAGTCTTACCAAGGGGTATCGTATTACCCAGTTAATGGGTTGTGGAGGTTAGATAGGCAGTTGCTCCATGTAAAATACTGGTATTCAGCTGCATCCGGTTAGACTGGAAGCCGACCCCAACATAAAAGGCTAGGCAGATTGATTGATATAGATTTATGATAAACGCCGCCGGTTCTGTGATCACGTCATGTTGGGTGACGCGAATATGTTTAATAATGTTGTAATTCTACAAACACGAGTATATTTTTGTTTTGTAAATGTAACAATGTATTCGGTATGCTGTCAATACGAATATGTATAAGTTTTGTATGCTATGAAAAGATAAGAAAAATAAATTATATAATCGTGGCGTCGTTTTTGAAGTCATCAGGTAGGTACATCTTCCTTTACTCGTTCATAGATAATTATGTTCTCTGGTTAAATATTATGCCTAGTGTAAACATCGTTCAGTATGAGACCGGCCAGTATACCTACACTATCACAAAAACTTAAATAAAAACACTGGAACCTTTTAAGGCGACGATAAGAGACTTTTAATCATTTTATAATGAAGATCACTTCTAAATGAGTAGTGTTAATGATTTGGGAAAAATATAGGTAGGTATATTAAATTAGAGCATTTACTTAATAATTTAATATGTGAATATTTTAGATGTTTGTATTACATAGTGTAATTAATTTGTAAAGTTATGTCTAACGCGGATAAAAAACTGGGAATCACACAAAAACTATCAAGCGTATTTTTATGACACCTTAACAATTTTAAAGATCATTTAATTCTTTTAGTATACTTCTTTTAATATTACTGGGTGGACGTAGGACGCGTTGCGTGAGCTCAGCACAGAACACGCAAGCTAACCACTCAAGGCCGCTGGCACTTATCTGCGTCTTAATCACTTTATCAGAACAAGACATTAATTTCGATACATGAACATAGCCCATAACAGGATTTCCTAGTGCCGCCGACCCTTACCGTCTTATTACAAAACAAGGTTCATCTTCAAACCCAAGTTTAAACCATGGACCCTTTTTTGAATTTCGAGCTTTATTCTGACACGTTAAGATGTCAGTTTTACAAAACTGACAACTTAGTACCGGACTAAGTTGTCAGTTTTGTATAAAGAACTGTATTTCTATCAAAGCTAGGTTCATATTACAAAAACTGGCTCGATGGTTTAAACCATGACGAAGAAAAACCTCGTTTTGTAATAAGACCGTTAAAGTTTTGGGCCAACCAAATTTAACTCTTCGTGTCCAATTATCGACACGAAGAATAAAAATGGTTTAAAGGATCGGTAGTTAGGTATATTAGGTATGATGCCTTGGCAAAAAAGTCCCTCGGATATTAAAAAAATATTAGACACGTTTTGCTTTATCATATTATGTATTAAAAAATGACTTGGATAAAACGCATTAAAGTTGGTGAGTTGGGGGCTCGCTACGTCACAACTTCAAACTACGTATAAAATCTAGCAAGGAGAGACGTCATGCCACATTTAACTCAATGTATCGCCGTAATATTTTGATTAAGTACGTAAAAATATAAAAAATACGTGTCTAATATTTTTGAATAATCTGCATGAGGGGAAAAAACAATTTTAGTTATCATCCATATTTATGACAAATGTTACTTTCCAGCCGGCTATGGACACTGGTATGACAGGGCATTCACCGCACGCTCACCCCGGGCGCTCCTGGGGAGGTCTTAACGTAGCCTACGAGATGCAACAAGATCCCAACAAACCTGGGTAAGTATTTCGACATACCCGTGTACAGCCAGGGTACTTGACTGATAAGCAAATTAATTATAAACTTAATCATTATTCTCTTGCCCATATTCCAATTTATTTGGGGTTATCTTAAGCTGGGGCTGCACCAACGGAAAACGCCGTTGATTATCGCGATGATGGACGTAGGCATAGGCGTAGCCACAACTTATCGCGATAATTTGTGTTATAACCCGTCAATCGGCATTCACATTGCCATTCGCCAAATTGAATGAGCCTTGACATTGACCGCTCAAGTGTGGCCACAAAATTTATCGTGATAATTGTCGGAACAATTACTTCATTGTTTTTGGTGATGGCCATTGATGTTGACCGTTGGTGTGGCCCCAGCATTATTGAGGTTTGAGATACGTTTATTCTTTCATACTTCTCTATTAGTGGTGATCTCAGTAGTCACCTTCATTGTAGCCATATCTTCTTTCACACAGTCCATCCAACGTTGGCACATTCATAATCACAACTTTCCTCACGACATTTTCTTATTTTTTTTTATTATCAACTTAAATTGTCCGTAAATTCAAAGCACAACTGTCGGTATAACTGACCACGGCTAAATTAATTACATCAGTCGCTCAGCACCTTAGTTCCCTGACTGTACAGAGTAATTTTTCCTTGACGTGTCTTATTTGGTAAGCTGACATGATACAAAAATCACGAGTAGTGGCACCTTTAACTTACATAAAGGAACATTTTGGCCTTTGTATGAACCACATACAAATAACAGCATAATTATAATCACTTCAACAGTTGGTAGGTAACCTACAGCATGTTTGTTTACCAAATAAGATAAGTAAAAAAAAAAATAAACTTTATGTATACATTTTTTGTAACTATTTTAAGAATATTTCTATATAATGTATCTTGCCCAGCGAAAAATATGTTTTTAGCAGCGCATCGATGTATTAATTGTATATTCCTGAATACAATACAATATTTAACACTGTTTCGAAACCATTTAAGATTACTATTCTCAACTTACAATAATAAATTGTTTAAAATTCAAAAGAATAACTGATGAGTCCGGCTGGGTGTATCGTAATAAGAATAGTATTATTATGTGCTATTGCTGTGTCTGATTATAATACTCTTCAAACCCATTTTCATATATCGTACAAATATACAAATCGTAAATCAAATCATGTACCTACTTAAAAATGTTTTTCAAAGTAAAAATGAAACAATACATCAAATAAAATAATTTTTACTCTACATTGCACTGTTTTCTCTTTATATGATACAAATTGGAACAAGGCTACCATGTTTTGATCTAACGCGAATAAATCAAAATACATTTTAAACATTTAAATCGCGACTTATATATACTGCTTTGTCTGCGCACATGCGAAATATAAATTGTATTATGGCAGAAAAACAACTTTTAGGTCTAAAAAACATAAATTGCTAAGAAAAGTATTCAATACAACATGTCCCAAAATTTAATGCACAACCGCTTAAGGGGTAATTGTACTTATCATTATAGGTAAACAACTTTTATTAGGGAACCAAACCTGAATCGCGAAAAAAAATCAGCTGTTCCGTATATTTATCTACACCATAACTCGTCAAAATGTAGGGAACAGCTGTTTTTTTTTCGCGATTTCATGTTTGGTCCCATAGTAAAAGTTGTTCATAATGGAATGGAATGGGATATGTTGTATAAACGTCTTCTTGTTTTTGTACCTAATGGTAATAATATTATGCTTTCATAGTTACCTAATACATAAATCGTATTAGGTATCGTAAAACACTAATATTTTAAAACTAGATGACAGCGGTGTCAATCCGACTTGCTCTTGCTTGCTATACTGCTTACTGCTGCACTGCAAATGTAACCTTTTATTTTTAAATGATTTATCAAACTCACTTCAGATGTTTATGGTTTTAACTGAGATTAAAATACAAAATACACAACATACAACTATTACTTAATTAACTAACTAACTAAACACATATAACAGCTACTGCTAATTGAACATTTTCTAATAAGTATCCTAGAATCATTATGTGTTGCGGCCCACGTTTATACATGTGACATTATTAATTATGTTGATAAAAACAATATGGAGGAAGATATATGCAATTCATCACTAAGTTTATTGATGTATACGCTTTGCATTTTACACATTCTAAATGCACACTTAATTTAACGCTAGCGTATATTAAATACTTACATTTAATTATATTCTTTGTCATAAAATATTTTTATTTTTGCTGATGAATAATCCTAGCTACAAGGTTGTGTCTGTGCAAGTACTCTTCGTTAGCTAGACGAGAACACCCGGAGATAATGTGTCGTATTGATTCTCCTGGACGGTGGCATGCCCGACAAATGTCAACCGTGCCGTTCTTCACAATAAATCTCCGGTAATGGTTCGTCATGATAACTTCGTCCATTATTGCAAAGACAAAACCTTCGGTTTCTCCAAAGAGATCACCGGAACGCAGCCAGGCTACGGACGCTAGTAAATCTACATCGGGTTCATGTAGGGCCCGGAAAAAGCGTCCGTGAAGCTCCTTACTCTGCCATACCTCCCTGCGATCGTTAGTGTCAAACACTAGAGGCTTGCGCCAGTTCTCTTTAGCCAAGGAGAGCAGGGTGAGGCCCTTTTCCACTGCGACCACATCTCGGTGCATCCCCACTTCGGCTTCAAGGAAATATTCCCTGAGCCTATCGCGCGATTGTGGAGGTTCTTAGCGTTTAAAAAGCCTCGGCCTCCATCAGGACAATCCCGGAAGTACGGTCAAGATGCCTACCAGCATCTTACTAATACTTCCTCAATTCTTTAATGCATTCCATAATGTACAACAGTTGGTAAGCTTAAAATTAATGACACAATTAAATTCCTACCTCCGAGCACTTTTTTTTTTGCGAGTCTCCACTCAAGCCAGTCAATAAAGGCAAGAATGAGGTGGGAGCACTGTTCCTCGTCATTGTTCACTCCAATAAAGTCAAGCCAGAAGTGAAGAATAAGACTTCTCCCGGGAGATAAGATCCGTGGGATCGCTACTGCCCAACAGCTCGCCATGTGCTGTCCTGTGGGTTCATGTATCTCTCTTGGTCTGGCTCCTCATCTTAGACCTGTTCCGGCAAAGTAAACTCTACCGGCACAGACCTACAGTTTGGAGCGCGCAAGCCCCACCACGACGTCAACGTAGAGATACGGCGGTGATTAGTCGTCAGAAGCCCGAAAGTGACAACCAGTCTTACCAAGGGGTATCGTATTACCCAGTTACTGGGTTGTGGAGGTCAGATAGGCAGTCGCTCCATGTAAAATACTGGTATTCAGCTGCATCCGGTTAGACTGGCAGACGACCCCAACATAGTTGGGGAAAAGGCTAGGCAGATTCAATTTTTGTTCAATTATTATGGATGAGTACCTGGTCCAGCTCTACCGAGCAGAGCTCGGTAGAGCTCTGCTCGGGTGAAAATAGAGAAAACGCATCTTCCCAGATATGAGACTTAGCTAGATCGATTTTTCGGCCCCGTAAACCACTAAATTGCGTTAGCCGAGCCGAGAACGAGATTACAATATATATATATATATATATATATATATATATATATATATATATATATATATGTATTTAATAGTTAAAATAGGTATCATTTCTTTCAATCATTGTAAAAAAAATAAAGAAAATATATTAAACGTGGAATACTATAATCTTGGCAAATTGAGCAACGAATTTTTGATCATGATCAAAATTAAAGTACTACAAAGATCTTCTGGCACTTCGTGCAGATTCGTCGAACGAACGAAGTCTAACGAAGCCGCACGAATTGTAACTTAGAAAGATGTATTGATGATTTTATGGTTAAAATTATGTAAATGCATAAGTTTTATTCCCGCGTATCATATTTTGATCAAGATTGAAACTGACACGGACCTGCAAATTGCAGAAAACCCAAAAAAAAAATAATAATTTCGCGGGCTACCACAGCGCATCCTCCTTAAGGACGCTGTTACAAATGGGTAGTCAAATCATTACTTTTTTACACAAAAGTATGTTTATTAAATAAAATGCTTTGCATTCTTAACATGTTTTTTGGCCAAATTGTTGATCATGTGCATGGTACGATTCTGAACTCTAAGTATAATTTTAGATAGCTACAGTTTCTCAAAAAAGGTACCGAAATTAAAATTTTTACTTCGGTACCTATAGTGAGAAACTGTACCTGTCTAAAATTATATTTATAGTTCAGAATCGTACCACGCACATCTATCAACAATTCGGCCATAAAACATATTAAGAATGCAAAGCATTTTATTTAATAAACATACTTTTGTGTAAAAAGTAATGATTTGACTACCCATTTGTAACAGCGTCCTTAAATGAGGTTGACAAGAGTATTGACAAAAAAACATTGTGCGATTGTTTTGTAAAACGTATGAAAAGAAAAAGGCGGCATTAGTTAAAATTTTTGCCGCGTGCTCATAGATCCTTGTATAGCTATAGTATTAAACGCGAGTTAGTAGAGATAAAATAAATGTTTCTTCTGCAGGATGAGTGGCATGCCTGGCCCGAGCAAGCAGCCGGACATGCCTGTGAACATGGTGCCCATGCCGCCAATGCCGCCCACTACAGTACGGACAAAGAAACGAGCAGCTATGGCCACGTCTGTCGTAGCTATGGCCAACACCGCATCGGCTATTCGTAAGTACATACTTCATAAAATATTAAACTAGCAGCATTGTATGATGGCGCCTGTGACAGCTTTCAGATTATAGCTTATCGATTCCATAAATTATAGTTTCAGCGGGATGTCGGTTTTGCGGCATAAGCATAAGCATAATCAGCCAATAATGCTCCTACTGTTGGGATACAGGCATCTTCTCGGTGAGGAGGAGTTAACGGTTTTGCGGACCATATGACAATGTAGTATGATATCTGTTTCCTCACATTTAGCAGTCAATATTAACGGAAATTCATAAAATTGTGCAAACGTCACAAGCTATTATACAGTGCCGCCATTAGAAGACGTGACCTAGTGCCATTTAGCGTGATAGCGGATGCTCACGGTAACTTTATGCTGCGATACAACACCGAAGCAAGGCAAATAATCTGAATCACTGCAGAAGCATAGCAAATACTCATATGCTTTGCAGCGTGTCTAACAAATAGTCCCGGCTATTAAGTTAGTCACACTACAAACCATCAAAACTTCATTATTTCCAGTATTAATTAAGTATCATCGTTCTCCTGTTAGGATATAATAGGTTGGGGAAAAAGTTTCTTCGCATTTTTTAAGAAAATTCAAAACATTTTTTAATATACATTATTTACATTTATCTAAAGTATGTAGGTATCATTTTGTTCGATAACTTTTTGCCATCTTGTAGGTAGGGACATGATCCCATTGCTATAGAAATTTTGGGACTTCTGATCAAAATACCGCGACAAGTGGTTTTGGCAGCCCTCTCGTGATGTTAACCTGACACTGCCTAAAGAATTCTGAAGAGACCGAAACAGGTGGAAATCTGAAGGTGCAAGGTCAGGACTATACGGCGGATGCATTAACATCTCCCAGCCAAACTCTCTTAATTTTTGCTGAGTGGCTAAAGATGTGTGAGGTCTAGCGTTATCATGATGAAAAACCACACCCCTTCTGTTGATTAATTCCGGCCGCTTTCTCTCAACTTCTTGCTATAATCTCATCAGTTGTTCGCAGTGGAGTTCAGAATCGATGGTCCTGCATGGTGGTAACAGCTCATAATGAATAATGCCCTTCCAATCCCACCACACACCTTGTTGCGAGCTAACCCGGGTTTCGCCACAGTCTGTGAAGCCTGACCGGTCTTTGACCACGACCTTTTTCGCACGTTCTTGTCGTACGTGATCCACTTTTCATCACCAGTTATCAGCTTCTTCAAAAATGGTTCGGTTTCATTACGTAGTAATAAAGAATCACAAATGAGTACACGGTTCATTAGGTTTCTTTCAGTGAGCTCGTGAGGTACCTAAATATCGAGCTTTTTTGTGTAAGTACCCAGTTTTTTTCAAATGCACCAAAACTGTTTTGTGGTCAATTCCCAGTTCTTCAGCTACGTCGTGACTACTGATATGCCGATCTTGCTCCACGTTTTCAAAAATGGCATCCATTTTATCCGTAATAGGGCGACCAGAGCGACTTGCATCTTTGACATCAAAATTTCCGGATTGAAAACGCTTAAACCAAATTTGTGCTACTCTCACAGATACTGCAGTGGGTCCATAAACATCGCAAATTTTTTTCGCGGCTTGCGTTGCATGTTTACCTTTTTTGTAGTAAAATTTTAAAATGTATCGAATTTATTCATTAGATTCACTCATCTTGACAGTACGAAAAACAAATGAAAATCACACATTTTCCTAATTTGAATTTGGAATTATGTTCTTTAAAATTTAAACTTTCAATGATACCAAAACCAGCCAGATACAAATAGTATAGCCAAAGAGATTTTATTTTAAGTTCATACATACTATAATGCGAAAAGACTTTTTCCCCAACCTAATATAAAGTACGTTATGGTTCAAAGAATGAATAAATATTAATATTAGGTCTTTACCTATGAAATTGCCGTTCTTCAGTACTGGCCATATCAAATCAAAATAATTTTTGTTTGGGTAAGAATTCTAATTTCAAATTAATTTTATTTTAAAAACATGGATTTTTTTTTCCAAAAGTAGTCATTTGTTTATTGATTAGTGTTACATTTTCATCGCATTTCAATCTTTTTCGTCATCATGGATACGTTAAAAATTCGAGTAATTATGGAATATGAGTACCGTCGTGGCAGCAACGCGGCACAAGCGGCACGCAACATCAACGACGTTTACGGAGCTAACACTACAAACCAACGCACCACTTGTTATTGGTTTGCTCGCTTCCGTTCTGGAAATTTCGACCTGAAAAATGAACCTCGCGGTCGTCCGAAGACTTTGGTCGACAATGACGAATTAAAGGCGATTGTGGAAGCTGATGATACACAATCTACGGCTGAATTAGCAGCAGCTTTCGACGTTAGCGTCAAAACAATATTGGTCCATTTGCGTCAAATTGGCAAGGTAAAAAAGCTTGACAAATGGGTGCCCCACGAACTCAATGATCGCCAGCGCGAAGTACGCGTCGAGACGTGCCTTGCACTGCTCAACAGACACACAAATGAAGGAATTTTGAACCGCATTGTTACCTGCGATGAAAAATGGATTCTGTTTGATAACCGCAAGCGCTCAGCAAGTTGGTTGGATCCTGGTTCAGCACCTAAACAATGCCCTAAACGAAAACTTACCCCTAGAAAAGTGATGGTCACTGTTTGGTGGTCTAGCGCCGGTGTGATTCATCACAACTTCTTACCAAACGGGGTGAGCATTACTTCAGATGTGTACTGTGAAGAACTGAACTCAATGATGGAGAAGCTGGCACATCTCCAACCAGCATTGGTCAATCGCTCGTCTCCGCTGCTCCTGCACGACAACGCACGACCTCATACTGCACAGCAGACGGTCTCCAAGTTGCAAGAACTGGGGTTGGAAGCTCTCCGTCATCCGCCCTACTCACCAGACCTTGCGCCTACAGACTACTACTTTTTCCAGAATTTGGATAACTTCTTGGCGGAAAAAAATTCAATACCCGAGAGGCAGTACAAAATGCCTTTGAAGAATTTGTTGCCTCCCGTCCAGCTGATTTCTTTAAGAAGGGCATCAATAAACTGCCACTGCGTTGGCAAAGATGCATTGATTGCATGGGTGATTACTTCGATTAATACTAATAAAAAATGCATGAAAAAAAATCGTTTAAATTTTTTCATACAAAACGGCAATTTCATAGGTAAAGACCTATTATAAGGACAAATAAAAGCAGTCTATGTACAGTCAACAAAAGAGATATCTAGGCAGGGTATACTAACATATTTGTATGTGAATTGCTTTATGTTCAATTTTATATATTAGGTTGGGGAAAAAGTCTTTTGGCATTATGGTAAGTATGAACTTAAAATAAAATCTCTTTGGCTATACTATTTGTATCTAGCTGGTTTTGGTATCATTGAATGTTTAAATTTTAAAGAACATAATTCCAAATTCAAATTAGGAAAATGTGTGATTTTCATTTGTTTGTCGTACTGTCAAGATGAGTGAATCTAATGAAGAAATTCGATACATTTTAAAATTTTACTACAAAAAAGGTAAAAATGCAACGCAAGCCGCGAAAAAATTTTGCGATGTTTATGGTCCCAGAACAGTGTCTGTGAGAGTAGCACAAATTTGGTTTAAGCGTTTTCAATCCAGAAATTTTGATGTCAAAGATGCACGTCGCTCTGGTCGCCCTATTACGGATAAAATGGATGCCATTTTTGAAAAAGTGGAGCAAGATCGGCATATCAGTAGTTACGACGTAGCTGAAGAACTGGGAATTGACCACAAAACAGTTTTGGCGCATTTGAAAAAAACTGGGTACACAAAAAAGCTCGATATTTGGGTACCTCTGGGTACAACTGATGAGATTAAAGCAAGAAGTTGAGAGAAAGCGGCCGGAATTAATCAACAGAAGGGGTGTGGTTTTTTATCATGATAACGCTAGACCTCACACATCTTTAGCCACTCAGCAAAAATTAAGAGAGTTTGGCTGGGAGGTGTTAATGCACCCGCCGTATAGTCCTGACCTTGCACCTTCAGAATTCCACCTGTTTCGGACTCTTCAGAATTATTTAGTTAGTGTCAGATTAACATCACGAGAGGACTGCCAAAACCACTTGTCGCGGTATTTTGATCAGAAGTCCCAAAATTTCTATAGCAATGGGATCATGTCCCTACCTACAAGATGGCAAAAAGTTATCGAACAAAATGGTACCTACATACTTTAGATAAATGTAAATAAATAAATAAATAAATAAAATAACCTTTATTTCGGACAAGTAACATCCATAGTGGGTTAGTACACAGAAATCTTATGACTATGTTAGTAAAGCTTAATATTAAATAATGTATATTAAAAAATGTTTTGAATTTTCTTAAAAATTGCGAAGAAACTTTTTCCCCAACCTATTATATTACTTTGTTTTTGCAATACTCCTACATTGTAACACACCAACACAAAATTGTATATTTTCACAAAATTGAACATGAAGTAATTCACATACAAATATGTTAGTATACCCTGCCTAGATATCTATTTTGTTGACTGTACATACACTACATACTGTTTGTGTCGATGTTAAATGATGTGGTTTTCCGTGTCCCGGTTGGTCATAATATTTAATAACAAATTAGTAGGTACTTAGATACGGTAGGTTATGGGACGTGGTTGAATATTGGTTACAATAAAATTAATAACATGACCTATGTGATTGGCTTGAACAAGTAGAAGTCATTTTAGATTATTGGAAAAGGCAATCAACTAATAGTTTCAATTTGTAGTTCAATGTACCTTTTGACATTGCGAGAACCTTTAGTTGAGACGTTCTAACAACACTTCTTTCGCTTAGAAAATAATTAAACAATCAATTATCAAATAACCAACATTCAGCCAAAAGCTCTGACATTTGACAGGTGTCATGCAACACATCCTTTTCTGAACTGACTATAGTTATAATAATGTTGTATCGATAGCTAATATAATGTGAATGTTTCAGAGTCTATGGCAACTCAGACTCTCGCCAGTGTGCGCCGTCAGCCGCAGCCGACTCCACCGCCGATCTACTCGGAGACCATCAAGGATTCTCCGCCCAGCTCTCCAAGTAAGTTAAACTTTATTGTACAAATACTTCTTTATTCAATAGAGTGCTACAATGATCTTTTGTCGCCTGAATGACATTGACGGGGGGGGGGGGGATCAACTTTAATATTGTAGTTGAAAAACATGTTACACATTGTCATACGTCACGGTCAATTCTCCAACTGCAAATATTAGTTTGTATTCGAAAAAACAATTTTTTTATGTGCTATAACTACTAATTAATTATTTTCGGACTTTTTCCTTTACTTGTGCTGTGACCTTGCTTCCGGCCAAATTTCATGATCCTTCCCACAGGTTTTGATTTACTTGCGAGTGTCAAAATATGTAGCATTAATGGCCGTATTTTTTTATCGCGTTCACTTAGACGCTTTTTTTTAGAGCTCCAAGGGACTATATACCTATGTATTTCATACTAATTTTAACTTGATACCTCTACGCGTTCCTGATAAAAATTGTCTTGACAGAAGACAGACACAGGTAGACTGACAGACATACAGACGGACAGACAGACGGACAACAAAGTGATCCTATAAGGGTTTCGTTTTTTCCTTTTGAAGTACGGAACCCTAAAAACAAGATTTTCGCCCAAACAGCAGAGCTCTGCAGTAAGTTGTGAGGAAGTGGGGTATCTTGCAAATTCCAGATAATGCTGCAGCGTCAGTTCAAGGTTACTATGCTATTTTAATGTCATTGAAGTAACAGAATGCCAAATTTCGACTCAAACAGACCTATGGAAGATGTTCACATCACATCTGTTCATCAACTAGAAAAGAGCTGATAATCTTCAAACGGCCGAATAGATTTTCTTGAATCATGGCTAAAAGCACTCTCGATCAAGTCACCTTTCAAACAAAACAAAAATCTAAATTGGTTAAGTCGTTTGGGAGCTAGGATGCCACAGACAGTTGCACATACTTACACACGTTAAACTTATAACACCCCTCTGTTTCCGTCGGGGGTTAATAGAAGTGAATGATTGTTTGTCTGTTACTTGATCACGCTTAATGGCTGACCAGATTTGGTTGACATTTCAGGATGTTTTTCATTTGGGTTTTGGATACAACTTAACTTAAGTTTATAATAAAACTTGACTGTTATTATATATGGGAACTGAAATACATCTTTAACACGCCAATATACTGCAAAATACAATGTATTTTCACTAATATACGCTAAGTTATTTAATACCGTCCGTCAAAATTCGAAAGTGTTTTGGATATTTTGCAATTCTCAGCAGTGTCCGTGATTTTAATTTAGCTTCAATCGAATATATACATTATTTAGTACCTACACAGAAAGTCAATTCACATCTCTGTTGGTTCATAGGCGAACGATGTAATGACGTCGAGCAATGTCCTTTATGAAACTTCTTGTCTCCTTGTATGAATTTCATAAGCATTCGCACGACGTTGATACTCATGTAGTAACCCACTTGAAAACAAAGGTCGTAACCATTTGTTTTATTCATTGAATATCGTATCATGCAATAATATGTACTTATGTTTTATTTTACAGGCTCTGAAAGACCATTGAAGCCCAAGATGGAGACTAAGTAAGTACAGTGTTTAGTATTATGTGCAGTATTTCAAATAAGTAAATAAATAAAAATAAAATGTAAAATTGGCTTCAGTTATTCTTATTTTTAAAGAGTTTTCATACAAGGAGTAGCGTTATGAGATATTGTAATGATCGTATTCTCTTTGTGAATATTATATCTATTGGTTTTAATTCATAAAATAAAATACTTTAGCTTAATTACAAAATAATTGTGTTAAGGACGCTATTACAAGTGGGTAGTTTTCATTACTTTTTTAAACAAAAGTATGTCTATTAAATAAAATGCTTTGCATTGTTAAAATGTTTTTGGGCCGAATTGGACTTGGATTGGATTGGATTTGGACTGTAAATTTAATTTTAGTTAGGTACAGTTTCTCAATAAATGTACCGAAGTGAAAACTTTTACTTGGGAATATTTATTGAGAAAATCTATCAACAATTCGGTCAAAAAATATTTTAAGAAAGCAAAGCATTTTGTTTAATAAACACACTTAAGTGTAAAAAAGTAATGATTTGACTACCCACTTGCAATAGCGTCTTTAATATTTTTAAACCACAATTTGAAACAAAACATTCATAACGTCTTAACTGTTGTTAACAATTGGTGTTCTTAACTAGTTTGCATGCAGTGTTTGTTACTATTATCAGATGAATGTTTGCTAATTTTGAAAACCTCCTCTTGACCAATTAAATTGATAAATATAATGTATGACATACTTTGTATTTTGTTCCCATGTCTTGACGTCACGGCTATAAACTCTTTAATAGTTAGTTACCTTCGGGTATCGTTTTGAAATCGAGTATAATGTTGTGATAGCCAAACTCATTCATTTCTAAACGAGGGAATTATTCCGAAGCTGATTATAATCGAGGATATTCAATGTACTATGACTGACCCTCAGAACCTTCATGTATCCCAGGATCGGCGCTTCCTGCACAGCCCCTCACATGCTAGGCAATGAGTTGAACCCCGAGAGTGGCGCGGCTGCCTGTCTTCAGGAACAACTGACTGCGGAATTAGCCGCACATGCCGCTGGAAGCGCGGGCGGAGATACGCTCATCCCGCCACCACTTATGAACAAGGCTGGAGCTGTAAGTTATTTTACCATACGAAACATAATCTTAGGTTCTGGAGTAGCGAACGCGTACCGAAAGGCGTAGCTTTCTAAGGTAAGGCGGACCGATGACGGGGTGAATTGGAATCCGCTGGATCCGAGAAGCAAAGGAGCAATCGATGTGGTATGGTGACGCTTGGGAGAGGCCTATGTCCAGCAGTGAACGTCTTTCGGCTGAAAAGATGATGATGGCGCTTACTACCCCAACGTCCAGCTTTTTTTTTAGGGTCAGCTCTTACCGTGGAAACATAGTCAGCATCAGCCAGTAGTAGAGGCTGTTTTAAAATGAAGTTGCATGCATAATTTTATTTTATTAAGTCGTTTAAAGTTCGTCAATATTCGCAGTCGGACACAGTCTTTAAATCACCTATAACTAGTGTCACTCGTTGTTACAGACAATCTTTGTCTTAAAAGTAAATAGTTATATAATTGCTAAGTCACTTAGTAACACAGATAAACATGAAATTTATTTTAAAATAACATTTTGTAATTCCCGAAGAGTGTACCAATAGCTATAGTACACCCACGTAACGCTAGTTATGTTTAAGCTCCGTGTAATAGGGGGCGAGTCTATTGCCATCGAGCGGGCACACATTGACTCCGGGCTGACTGAGAAATACCTAACGGAAAACCCAAGGATGTCACGCTCAGGAGACGCGCTAGCGAGTGTGTACCGACTGTGTCTACGCACATAGTTTAAAACATAACAAACGATGTAATTACAGGGCGGCAGTATCAGTTCAGGACGATCGTCCAGTGCTCAAAGCCTGGATCAGCTGCTTGAGCGCCAGTGGGAGCAGGGCTCACAGTTCCTCATGGAACAAGCCCAACACTTTGACAGTGAGTAAACATGCCCACAACAAATACTTCAGTATCTAGAGTAGTTCAGCATTCTCTCAATCTGTGATGTATCTTATATTCCGAGCACTTTCACTGGAGACGGCATGTGGGGTAATACACTCTCGTCAAAAAATTGACCACATGGCATGAGATAATTTATGTGTGCGTAATTTTGCGCATGTATGTGCTACCTACTTAATTCTTTATCCGTCGTAGTTAAATTATCATAACAGTTTTCATTTTCATAATTGTGTATGATATCTGTTTTATTTTTCCCCTTTGTCTTCCTCTTAATAAAGTGATACATACAGTACTTTGCAACAATTTTGAAACATTGAGCACAAGAAAGGGACAGTTGGTAAAAGAGAGCCAATCGACGTGGATAACACCCATCTAAACATATGCTTTGATAACAGTAGTGGATTAGTGCCGTAACCTCCCCTGAACATGCAATACTGCTGTGCGTGATGTCACCGATCACCTCGAAACGAGAATGAAAGGCATATTTTTATAAGCTGGTAAGTAACTGGTTTTTAGTAAATTGATTGAATACACTAAAGTATTTTTTTTTTTAAATTTAATAAGGCCAGAGTAATTAGAATTGCAATTTTAGTACATCTATTTGTTGTTATTAGAAAATCAATCGATTTGTAATTTAACAGTTATTAATGTTGTGTGTCCTTTAGTTAGAACTCTGTTTAAATAGTAAAAACTTGTTAAGGACGCTGTTACAAATGGGTAGTCAAATCATTACTTTTTTTACACTAAAGTATGTTTATTAAATAAAATGCTTCGCATTCTTAAAATGTTTTTTGGCCGATTTCTTAATAGATGTGCAAGGTACGATTCTGAACAATAAATATATTTTTTTTATGAAACAATTTCTCAATAAATGCAACGAAGTGAACATTTTTCCTTCGGATGTACCTTATTGAGAAAATGTACCTATCTAAAATTATATTTACTGTTCAGAATCGTACCTTGCACATCTATCAACAATTCGGCTAAAACATTTTAAGAATGCGAAGCATTTTATTTAATAAACATACTTTAGTGTAAAAAAGTAATGATTTGACTACCCATTTGTAACAGCGTCCTTAAATGCATAAAATGTTCTTTTAAAGGACCTTTGCGCTTACAACGCGGAAACAAATTAAAACCTAGTCTACATACTAAACCTGGTCACAATTCGAAGAAAAAATTAAAGGAATTTAATGCGTTAGTTTTATGAATATGAAAGCATTCACTTCAATCTTAGTTTTCTGTGTAACACCTGCATACAAAAAACCTAAAAAGTAATCGTAAACCTTACACATATTAGTAAAATTGTTTAATATTCAGCCTATAATGTTCTCAGTGCTGGGACACAGGCCTCCTCTCTGTGAAAGGAAGTGGGCTGTAATCCACCACGCAGGCTCAGTGCGGGTGGGTAGATATCACATGTCTTCGAATTTTTGGTTCTAGGACATGCCGGTTTCCTCACGATGTTTTCCTTTTGATAGCAGCGGTGATGAAATAAAATACTTTAAGTAAAGCGCCTGCAGTCAGGGTTCGAACCTGCGACCTACAACTTGTAAGTCGCAGCCGTTACCACTCTGACACCACTGCTCTCAAACCATTAAATAAGACCAAAAGAAATACGATTCAGAATACTTATCTAAAATAATCTTTGATTAAATTCATGAACACGACCAGCATTTGTGTGTAATAAGTGGGACAGCACGAGCATTCGAGATTTATCGTCAGGCTTTGAGCATTCTGCTTTAAGTCCGAACGATTTATCGCAAACCAAAAGGGCCGCTCGCTTTGTTATACAAAATAATGTCTTAATCTCTAATAAATTTTCTTTAAAAAACGTAAAAACCGACTTTAAAACCTAAAACGAATAAAATAACTTTCATAAAAACTTAACATCAGCTTCTGAAGTCGGTGCCAAGCTAAGGTGCATTAAAGAATGGAAGGCACCGACTTCAGAAGCTGTTTAGTTCTTTATGATAAATGATTTTATTTCTGTACACGTCAATCATATTTTTAAAAGCTAGATGAGGTCGGCGTTTCCTATCTGACTACTCTGAGATGAAAGGCCGAAACAAACTCAGCGGTCACAGTCTCTTTTAAAGTCCAGACATAATCTTGGTCAGATCATGTGACGATCATGTAGATTCACCAATCTACATGATCGTCACATGATCATCATAAGACACCTCTTATGAAAGTAATTTTATTCGTTTTAGGTTTTGAAGTCGGTTTTTACATCTTTTTAAAGTAATTTTATTTTTCCATTTTTAGTTGAATATACAATTAGGACAATTACATGAGCCCAAGACGAACGAAAAGAAGAATCATCAGAAAATCCCTTAGAAATGCCGGAGATACAATGCATTTATGCATATAACTTCGTACATAAGAATAATTATACTGTATTATACAGGGTGTCCCGTAAATAATGGATAACCTCTTAAGGGGTCATTGTACTCATCATTATGAACAACTTTTACTATGGGACCAAACCTGAAATCACGAAAAAAAAATCAGTTGTTCCCTACATTTATGTTCGCGTAACTCGTCTAAATGTAGGGAACAGCAGATTTTTTTTTCGCGATTTCAGATTTGTCCTAAAGTAAAAGTTGTTTATCAACAACCCCTTAAAAGGTTATCCTTTATTTACGGGACACCCTGTATACTAAAACCTTCCTGAAAGTATGTAGACCACGGTAGTGAAAGAATCATCAGAATTGGTTGATTAGTTTTTGAGAAAATCGCGGACATACAAACATACATACGGGTCAAATACAGAACCTGCTTTTTTGAAGTCGGTTAAAAATACACATTTTTCCTTTTGGCTCGGAAAGCACGTTATGCCGTTGACAGTCGTTACGGGTAGTCGGAAGGCACCACGTGTGAAAACCAGTCTAGGATATCGTGTTATCCTGTAACTGGGTTATGGAGGTCAGATAGGCAGTCGCTCCATGTAAAATACTGGTATTCAGCTGCATCCGGTTAGAGTGGAAGCCGACCCCAACATAGTTGGGAAAAGGCTAGGCAGATTGATTCTGTAAAACAAATCAATTCGCTTTATAAACCGTACGAGCAAAATGAAATTGCAAGCAAAATCTTGCGCTTTTATTACTTATAAACCTGATAGTATACTCGAATCTATCAATTCAGAACCATTAATGATATGCTATGAAAGATAAGTTCACCTGTAATAACAGTTTGCATTACTTATAAACCTGATAGTATAATCGAATCTATCAATTCAGAACCATTAATGATATGCTATGAAAGATAAGTTCACCTGTAATAACAGTTTGCATTACTTATAAACCTGATAGTATAATCGAATCTATCAATTCAGAACCATTAATGATATGCTATGAAAGATAAGTTCACCTGTAATAACAGTTTGCATTACTTATAAACCTGATAGTATAATCGAATCTATCAATTCAGAACCATTAATGATATGCTATGAAAGATAAGTTCACCTGTAATAACAGTTTGCATTAAAAATCATTGAGAATAGTGAATTAAACTGCTATCGTTTGAGAAAAATGTGTATGTATGAGATATTATCAATAGTATTTTGTATGCAGGTGCGACGAGACACCCCCCATATATGAGCCGCGAAACCTCGCTTACGGAGGAGGCCGGTGAGTAGAAACAGGCCCTCAGACACGACAACTGGCATACGACTGTCTCTCTCTAAAGCGCGTTGTTTCACAATACCTGTAAAGTACTGTAATACTGTAAGCTCTGCCGTCTCTAGTCGATGCTCTATGTTTAGAAGAGTCGTTTATTTTGTTACTGTATGTACCGCTAACACAAGATACGTGTGCACAGTCGCTTCGCTGTTATCATGCCTACACCAACTGCGCACTGAGAACGTTCGACTGGAGGAACACGTAGGAAGCCTGCTCCAACGACGCGACCATCTCCTAGCAGTAAACGCTCGCCTAGCTATACCGCTAACAACTGGTACGTGTTTTGGGAAAAGATCCGGAAAATCTTAACAACATTTTCTACAAATCGCCCTCAACTTATTAAACACTAAGGTTCTGACACTACGCGATATTAAACATCATATAATTTGTTAAATAAAAACCTTCTTAAACCACAGTAAAGTTAATAGCAAAAGGAGGACAAAGATATGTTAAAAAATTGTTAAGGTTTTTGGAATATTTACCCTCGGTTAGCTCCACATTGACTGCTGAATGTTAGTTACAAGTATTTTCTTCCTCTAATGTTGGTAACCCTGCATGCTAAATGTGGTGGTTGATATCCCCCTAGTTTTGACGTAACTTACTGTCATTGGCAGTTAGTTCAGTTACAGATTCATTTCTACAGAATTTTGGACATGTCTGCCCCTGGAGACTGAGTCATCAGAATAGTGGTTAAGGAAAATTTATCCTCAACGTGGTTTTGAAGACGCGTACATAAGAGGAAGCTTTTTTTTTTGGTCAAAAATATCCCTTCAAATAGTTCGCATAATAATTACAATTATCGTCTTTTTTGTAAATGTCTCAGTTCATTTTATGATTATTTGCATGACTCATCTGTAGAACGCATGTGATAAAGTCGTCGTAATTTTGTACGACGAGACTTATTTTGGCCTATTGCAACAATGATTCGGGGAACAACATTTATGGTCGCTTATCTTGCCAAAATGTAGGGAGCAGCTGATTTTTTTTTCGCGATTTCAGGTTTGGTCCCATTGTAAAAGTTGTTCATAATGTTGAGTACAATGACCCCTTGAGAGGTTGTGCGTTATTTAGGTTACACCTTGTATAAAAATAATCATATTTTACATACATTTTAGGAGCTCGTGGCTAAGTAATAATAGCCGCACGGGTCGGTCCATCAGGTTAAGCTACGCTTGCCGGGGTTGGTCAGTGGATGGGTGACCATCTTTACATACCGAGACTCCTCCGTGCCTCGGAAAGCACGTTAAGCCGTTGGTCCCGGTTGTCATTCGTGGATCTTTGACAGTCGTTACGGGTCGTCAGAAGCCCGAAAGTCTGACAACCAGCCTTACCAAGGGGTATCGTATTACCCAGTTACTGGGTTGTAGAGGTCAGATAGGCAGTCGCTCCATATAAAATAATGGTATTTAGCTGCATCCGGTTAGACTGGAAGCCGACCCCAACATAGTTGGGGAAAGGCTAGGCAGATTGACATAGATTATTTTAGTTTTGGCTACATCTCATGCAAATTATCATAATAGTGAAAAGTGAGCTAATCGATGTTGTGCTGAGTTACTTTATTGGTATTTATTCTCTCCTATTCAAACAATATATTGATATTAAAACATTGTGTTTGTCTATTTTGAGACAGCAAAAGGCTTTTTATTCTAAACTTAATGTACTTATTTTATAATATAAAAAACTAAATGTGTATGCTGCTTTGTCCCAAGAAAAATAATAATAAGGATATTAATTTTATTTAGGACCAGTACGATTGGTGACACGGTGCAAGTTATCATCTATGACCTCATCAAACTGCGAACTTTGAAGCTTTTCATTTTGATTTCTTTTATTTTGTGTATGTGCTTAATAAAAACGGAAATTAACGTTGTTTTTTTGCTGAAACTGTCACAGAAATGCTCCTAGGGGACAGATGTTACAATTCAAGTGATGTACAATTGCGCAGTGACTACTGGCCCGCCCGAACCGAGTCGTTGCACACGCGAGAATGGCCCGCAGATGATGCAGGTACGGCCCCCGCCGCCGCCGGCGCGCGCCACCGAGACCGTCACATCGGAGCGCCCTCATCAGGTAATACTTCCAACTTGTTGCATAGAGACGCACTTACTTTGATACGTGTAGATTAGGGTGAATTTTTGACAAGAACATTACAAAGTTTAAACACACTGTTTCTAAAACGAAAATCAACAATGAGTGAGCCGGAGGCTATTGTTACCCTTAAGATATACACAAGCTGTTGGTCTAACTTTTAAATAAATAAATGTGACAATATTAAACGCATGTCAAGTGATTATCTGTTGACAATTCAGTCAAACAATTACAGCAGTTATAGCACTTGACAATTTGTTAATGTTAGTTTTGTTCCAAAACCGCTTTCGCGCTAATCGTTTACCAATTTTTCTAGAAAAGTTCAGTTAAGGCGAATGCGCGAGTGTAGCCCCGCGAAATGATAATTTTCTTTAATTTTTTGCAAATTGCACTCTACATTCGATAGTATGATCATCAAAATTTGATACGCGGCAGTAATGATAGAGTATTCACTGATTTATAATCTTAGGAATCTTCAACATATTTCTCTTATTTGTATTTCTTGCAAAAGTCCGTTTTTCGTTTCGCGGACTACCTTAGCACATTCTTCTTTATTTTGTCAAAAATGTTCAAAAAATCACTCCTAGAGAAAGGCTGGCGTCACTGGTTTCAGTAAATTGCTTAAACCTCACTCGTGGCTCCTTTGTACGTTGCTCCCTTGAGAGTTTCCGGTTACGGGTCGTCAGAAGCCCGACAGTATGACAACCAGCAGTCTTACCAAGGGGTATCGTATTACCCAGTAATTGGGTTGTGGAGGTCAGTTAGGCAGTCGCTCCATGTAAAGTACCGGTATTCAGCTGCATCCTGTTAGACTGGAAGCCGACACCAACATAGTTGGGAAAAACCAGGCAAATGATAATGTATTGTACATAATTATATACTAAACCTATGATAACTTTTAGTACCATATTCACATTTCACTAAAAATGGCGTGTTATAAACACTCCTGAAAAGGAATCCTTCACTGTTAGATGCTACTCTGTGCATTAGTTAAATTAGCTGTCCATAGCGTAGCAAATCACTGAAATAGGTATTATTTATGAATTGGATTTACTGGCCCTTTATGCGTAGGTGTGCACTGTGAGACCTCATAGTATCGTTCTTGAATACATGTGTTAAGGACGCTGTAACAAATGGGTAGTCAAATCATTACTTTTTTACACAAAAGTATGTTTATTAAATAAAATGCTTTGCCTTCTTAAAATGTTTTTGTCCGAATTGTTGATAGATGTGCATGGTACGATTCTGAACTATAAATATAATTTTAGATAACAACAATTCGAGCAAAAACATTTTAAGAATGCAAAGCATTTTATTTAATAAACATAGGTACTTTTGTGTAAAAAAGTAATGATTTGACTACCCATTTGTAACAGCGTCCTTAATGTCGTAGGTATATAGTCTGTGTCATGCTGGTACCCAAGTATACAGTGAATTAAATTGTTTTAGCTTATAATGCGTGAGGTGCAGCAGAAGCCCAGCTGAAAGCAAGAGGGTGGCGGCGGAGGCGGCGGCGACGCTGCCGTCCCGGGGCCGTCGTCGGCCAACCCGGCAGCGCTGCACACCGTCCAGACCTTCATCATGCTCGAGCAACGACGCAGGGTCGACTTTTCCATCGATTCCATACTTAAACTCAACAACTAAATCAAACACTAGTCGCATTTTAGAAGCCACATTGTATGTTACCTTGTTTTAAAACATGGCTTCTACTACAATTTGACTTCTCAAAATTGACAGTGTCGGAATTTAGTACACATTCAGTGTCTGCGTTGTTTAACTCGTGAAGGAGCAAGTTGTTGCGCGCTCCATCTCGTTGCCACCACCCAACAAGGACTCGGCTGACTCTGTCGGCTTACGAACGATCTTGTGTGTCAGTTCTATGCAGAGCTTGCACTATTGTAGTATTTAAAGTTCTAAATGTTATACTAGATTAACGCACAGGTGTGTGTTATATTTTTGGGCGGTTTCAGCGTTTTTAGTCGTGTCGAGGTTGATATCTTGAATGCTGATGGTCTATTAACAAAGTACGAAACCAATGCTTCGTGTATAGTTATTTTGCCCCAATATTATATCGCATTGTATTTTTAAGAATAAATGTACGGTTTTAACACGTGCTTTTATATGATACTGTTTCTAGGGTTGCCAACTTTTTGTGCCTAATTATTAATAGGCGTCCCCTTTGGACCAAAGTTGGCAACAACCTATTTCATTTATGAACAATAATATTATATATGTGGCATTGTGTCGTTAGTCAACTAGTGACATTGAGTATCGAAGTAGAAGCCTCGGTTCGTACTTTAGTACAGGCCTCAGGTCACGGCACCACCGACTGAGTAGTTTACGCGAAGTGCAGTTTATCCTGTAAGTGTTATCATATATTCGACTGGATCAAAATCTTAATCTATTTGGATAGTCAGTTCTTTTGAACGACGGATGCGATGAAATGTTTACTATAATATTAAGGATTTTGAACCATGTGTTAGGTTTTAGATTACGAAAATATAAAATGTGACTATGACGATGTAGGAAGTAAACTTTCTACCTTTGTCATTAAAAATAATGTTCCAACTACAGGAAAATATTCCTTTGCTGAAGTCTCTTAAGTTATGGAAACTTTGTAGACTGGGGATACTGAACATTTTGTATATGATAATGAATGTAATTGATTTTATGTAGCTCGGGATTGCGAAAATATTGATTGATTATATTGAGACGTTGGCCTGGAATCATGTGAAAGTAAATTACGAACTGCTACCGGTGCATGATTACTTATCGATGCCTGTTTTAATTCTTTATTATTAAAATAGTTAACTCGGTGTGTTAATTGTAAATTAATCATTGTGATTTCAATTGATGACTGGCACACAGAGCTTGGTAATAATAGATGTTCTTTATGATGTACCGTACCGTGTATTGTGCGGGGCCGCGTCTGCACAGCGAAGTTCGTTTAAATCGTTGTTGCTACAGAATATTATAGTCATACGATTATTGCACCGATTTAAGTAATTCTAGAAGTAATGCTCATGTTCGATGTTCACGGATGTACCGTAAATCTATGTGTTAGGTACGTATAACAATAGTTGTAATTGTATTCAGCGCGAGAGCATGTCTATGTCCTGCTATCTACGTGCGCCGCACTTATTATATGAAGGAGAAGACGCGGCCCCGATAAACTGTATTAATTTCTTGATAGTTTACGAGCACAGATTCAGTATTACACTATATATTCATGATGTGATAGCGTACGTTCCTTTAAGATTGTGTATAGGTGTTTGCATCAGATTTATGTCTCACTGATGAGTACTATGTGCTGCATAGAGAAGTGTCTCGCTTCTCTCGGGTGCAGAGGAAGGTGATCGAGTCAGTCGTTGTGTGGAATGCGGACGCTCGATATATTGTGACATATAATAGGTTTCGCTAATGTCCTCGACGTTAGCGTCTCCTCGTCAGCTACGTAATGTCTACACCCGTTACAACGAGCCGTAGTACAAGCCATCATGGTTATCGATGTAGTCCAACTTTACGTAAACAATGAATGTATCGATATTATTATCATATAATACTTAGCTCAATGTTGTTGATCGATGTACATCACATATATCGGTGTTGAATGTTAAGTGGATTCATGATTGTTTCATTTAATTGTCAATAATACATTTTTTGATCAATTAGTACTCTACCAGGCCAGTCACTCGCTTTGGTCATTGGACCGTCTTTTAGCCTACCTTCCGCTAAAATGCGGAGCTTTCTGTGTTGTACCAAGCCATTTAAACATGTGTTTCTATCCAGCTGGGCCCCGCGAGCTAGGCTCATAAAAGGATGCGTTACGTTTGCTCCGCCAAGTTATCCAAACAGAAAAAAACTTCCCCTATAAAATTTTCGAAAATTGTCAAAATCGAAGAGAACAAACCAAAAATTTGTCCTAGGAATTTTTGATAGAACAGGAGAAATTCAGCATGAAAGTTTTGTCTTTCCAGAAGGACCCTTTGTAATTAGAATGAATACGAACAGAAAAAGCGTAGGTATCATTTTTATGTATTACCAATGTACCTCAAAGTTCTTCACGTTTTACCAAGTTTTGATAAAAAAATTGTGATAATACTAGTATTTGCTTGGTAAGGTCAACTAAATGGTTATTTTCTGCAATGAGGAAGGAAATTATGAGAGGAGTGCTAAACTATTGATAATAATGCATCATTTTTATCAGTTGGAAAACAAAACTTGGTAAAACGTGAAGAACTTTGAGGTACATTGGTAATACATAAAATTGGTACGCTTTTTCTGTTCGTATTAATTCTAATTACAAAGGGCCCTGCCGGAAAGACAAAACTCTCATGCTTAATTTCACTTGTTCTATCAAAAATTTCTAGAATACATGAATCGAGAGGTACGTTAGGAGCAGATGCGATCAATTTTTTTTTTATGTATTACGAGCGCAGTATAGCCGTGGGCTCAGCTGGATAGATGAGGCGATTTATCGTGATTTTTGTCAAAATGCTCGAGATATGTACATTGGATCTTGTTGATAAATTCATGAGGTACATTGAACAAACAAAGCATTGCTACTAGTTTTATGAGCCTAGCTCGCGGGACCCAGCTGGATAGAAACACATCATTTAAACGCAGTTGAATTAGTAGATTTAAACAATATAAATTTTATTTGTTGTTGATAGTCTGTGTTGAGAGCTCGCGCAAACAGGGGCAATTCACGTATTTTTAACAACGTTCGCAACCTCATCTCAATCTGTTAAAAATTGTGCGTTTACCTACATTTTTGACATTTGATTGTTGCTGGCATGAGATTGCGACTTGAATTTGAACGTTTTTAGGTACGAGAATTGGCCTTCAGATAGCGGTCACGCATAATTTTTATTAAGTTTATTATACCAGCAAACACGTCTCGTACGTGTGACGTACTTGACAACACAAAACAGTGACCGATGTCTGCATGCGAGCGCTGCGCTCCTATAGTTAAATGTCAGTATGTAAGATGTTCAATCTCCGATGTAGCTCTTGGAATCGTAGACGATTCCACTGCACCTTCTATAAAGACGGTCCTCTTCTTTTACGTGTTAATTATCAATGTATCTCTATGTTTCTCTAGCTGAACTCTGATTGGTATCTCCCAGTGCACTGTGAAAATAAAACAATAAAACGATTTAATTATAATTTACAACTCCTGAAACATACAAAATTCTATTAAAATTAAATTTATATTAAAAAAAATATGTTTCACGTCATGAAATCGTGTTTAATTTGTAGATAGACTTATTATTTCAATGCAGCTTCATAGTTTAAATTAAGCATCATACTGGAAGATTTCAAATTATTCTTGTATATTTTTTATCCAAATTATGAATTTTCGATAAAACCACTTTCTAATAGATCGTCACGTCCTCCCAAATATTAATTTTTTTATGTATAAATGTTGTTAAAACCATTATGAAAAAATATTTGGAATGTAGTTTTAAAATGGGTTGTATTTTTTACATTTGATTATGATAATAATTTGATTAGGTAAGTAGGCGTGACATTTTTTACAGTTCTTTAGGCACAATTTGTTTCTACTAATAGACATTGTTTAAACATAAAGTGTGCAATACAGTGGGAATAAAGCGGGAAAGTTATTTTTAATTGGGCACAAAACCGTTTCACAATATTAAATACTTACTACAATACTTATTATTGTATATGAGAATGCTAAGAGTCAGAAAGTAGCACCGGTGACTGTAAAGTTGTGTGGACATCGGTTGTCATGGTATGCTATGGATGTGATGCGGAGGAATGAGGAAAATGGCGTGAGGAAAGTTTTTAGGTTGAATGTGGATGGCTATAAGAGTAGGGGAAGACCAAAGAAACGATGGATGGACTGTGTGAAAGATGATATGGCTTGAAAGGGAGTGACTACCGAGATGACGACTAATAGAGAAGTATGGAAGAAAAAGACTTGCTGCGCCGACCCCAAATAAGTTGGGATAAGGGCAGGAGAATGATGATGTTGAAGACTACAATACATATTCGTAAAATGTTGTCTAGATTTTACCAGACATGTTAAACGCTCTAACTCAAAAACTCCAAAAAACACTAGTTGCAATAAAATACACTCGATAAAATCAGCTTATTGTTGTCGTTTTCTCATAATTTTATTAAAACACATTGGCCGAGTGTTTCCAAAGGAATGGAGAAGTTTAAACAAAGTTTATTGTTGAAACGACTGGGTGCAAATTGTACATTTACGCTTCATTTCCAAACAAACAATATTTTCTTTTGAAAATGATGTATTAAGTAATTTCTTTAAGTTAATTTAAGTATCAATTGTTTTAACCGATTCGCTAAGATTCAGGGCTCATAACGTTGTTATATTTATGTTAATAAAAATTCAGTTTTGAAGAATGGTCCAGAATAGAAGTCTGGTTCACGATGTTTACGGAGTGATATTGAAAATGTAGGTTATACCCACAGAGCAGCGACAACAGACGGCACTACTAATAATATTCGTGCTGCGCAATAGGGATGATGCCTGGATAAAACAAATAAATTCTATTTAGTCCGTCAGACAGATAAAGTATTTTGTGCTATATCATGTTAATAAAAATTGACTTAGCTAAGTACCTACGTACAAAATCTAGCAAGAAGTGACTTCATGCCACATTTTAACTCAATATATCGCCGTAATCTTTTGATTACGTAAAAAAAAATACTTTCCAATATTATTTAATAATCTAAATGACGACGGACAATATTTTTTTTTGTCATCTTCCCTATTTGTGTTGAGCGCTTTCTATTCGCACAGATTCGCATGTTGTAAAAAAGTAAAGCCCGCGCCGAGCGCCGAGTCGTCTCCGGGCTCTGTGGTTACAGATACCATTTCTTTATTCCCGTACACGTTTCGTTTACGTCTGCATTGAATACCTTTAAGCGCTAAGCTCTGTCTACTACCACAGTATAATAATGGTACAGTCGTATATCTTCATAGAAAACGACCGAAACGACGTGCTTCGAAATCTCAGTCAGTTCGAGCGCACGTCAGTTACGCGCGGACGGACACGTATTTGTCTACAGAGCGGCCGTAGGTAATTAATTCAAGGTTACTGCTCAGATAAACTACTGTAGCTACTACTGCTACTTACTGTCCCTTGTTTTAAACGACACTGGAACTACGAACCTGAATCTAATAGGAATTGGTGAAATATTCTTTAGGATAGTGTGCTTAGACCATTGTAAACTTCATACGAAGTGATCTCAGTCGATAGTACTGATATTTCACGAGCTCATATTTTTATTGTAGTTTCGACAAATAGTTTTTTTTTTTTTTTAACTGTCCCATAAAAAACTTCCATACTTATTCGACGCAAATCAATGGGACGGCTGATTATTTTTTCGCGATTACGATGTTGGTGCCATGGAAAAAGTTGTTCGGTTAGATTGTCTATGCCACATCCTTAAATTTGACAAGAATGCAAAACGACACGTTGTATAGCCATCCATGGGTTATCTTTATCTCTCTCTCTCTCTCTGTTGTATTTGATGTTGATAGCAATTCTTCCTTAGACACTGTCGTCTTAATTTCTACGAGATCCCAAGGTGTAAGGGATTCCCCTTTTTTCCTATTGATATTCCGAATGACGACCAGTGTTCACAGAGTTCTCCCAACTAACAGAGAGGAAGAAGTAGTACATTTATGAAGGTTAATATGGCTACACTTATGGATAATGTTGTTTTCATTGATGGATTTCCTCAAGGCATTTCTGGCGGCTTCTTGATTTGTTGTTAGTAGGCCCGGAGTTAACATTGAACCAGCAGTCTTAAGGATACTGGGTCTCTATTTTCCCAGTTGGTGCTATGGGGGTCACCCACTTCTGGTTGAAACTCTAACTGAGCTCATTTTGGTAATACTTGATTACTTGTTATGGAATTTTCATCATGGACTACATTATCTTATATATAAAATTCTCGTGTCACAATGTTCGTTCCCGTACTCCTCCGAAACGGCTTGACCGATTCTCATGAAATTTTGTGAGCATATTGAGTAGGTCTGAGAATCGGCTAACATCTATTTTCATACCGCTACTTTTTATCCCGGTCTACGCGGGTGAAACCGCAGGGCGCAGCTAGTAATATTGTGTTATTATAACTTATAAACCAAAAACAATGTTTGTGAAATATTCATTGACAGAAAAACGCAATCGATTTTTTTTTTGTAATTTATCTACAACAAAAATATGATCTCGTATTAGAGGGAATCGTAACGAAAAATTATGACTGATTGTTTGTAATTAGATTTAATCCATTATTTTGATCCAAATTAAATTTATGTTTGAAGTTGTCATGCTCTTTGGTGAAATGGTGATAACAGAATCTTGTTGCATTTATTGGATCCATAAATTTCAGTCAATTACCAAATGTAATAGAACTTATACCTACCTTAAATATATTAAATCACTACAAATAGCGTTTTTATTTAGTCTGCTTACCTTGTCTCCTTAAATTACCGTATTATTACACTGCTCTTCAGAATTCCCTGAAATGAAATGAAATAGTTGATTCTGTGAACAGGATATTGGAATCACTTACACGACATAGTAAAAAAAAAAGAATAAGCTAGATTGGAGTCCGATATTTCCTATCTGACTACCCATGAGAAGAAATGGCGACACAAACACAAACCCTCACCCTCACTTCCACTCCACATCGCTAGGTACTATGGGCCAAAGTTCCGCATGATCACCTCAAAGGCGATAATCGTATGCACGGCTCACGACTCGATCGCACAATGTTCGTTTGTCACTAGCTGCGCTCTCACAAGAATATTTTCTAAGTGAGCATGCTTAAGTTTTGTCCATAGTACTTAAAAAACGTGTGAGTCTATCTGGCAGGCCCAACGAGATATGTCAACAGGTGATAACTTTTCATAAAGACATTATTTTGTACCTAAAGAAAACAACATATATTTTGTACCTCGACAGTTTTTGATTGAATGACGTTTTTATGAAGAGACGTTTGTTTAAATAACGAATATCTTTTAAAGTACCTATAGCTTACAGGAAGTTGAAATTTTGGATTTGTAATGGTACATAATAGTATCAAGCTCTTAACACTATTGTATAATATAAAATTAGTATTTAAAAAGGGGCCCGCTCTGGCTGGACACATCATAAAAACGTCATTCAATCAAAAACTGTCGAGGTACAAAAATGTATGTTGTTTTCTTTAGGTACAAAATAATGTCTTTATGAAAAGCTATCACCTGTTGAAATTATCTCGTTGGGGCCTGCCAGATAGACTCACATCTTAAAAACATAGGTATACTTAATTAATTTTTTTGGGTTTTTTGCAATTCGTAGATCCGTGTCAGGTTGTAGGTATCTTGACCAAAATATGATTGATACGCGGCAATAAAACTTATACGAGGGCTGCCTTTTAGGTTGTGTCGTTTGAAATAAGTAGGTATAGACAATCTAATAGATTATTACCATTTATTGTTTTTCAAAGAATTCTCCGCGTTATTTAATACACTTTTACATGCGTTCGAACCAGTTTTTAAAACATTCCACTCCGAAGTGGCCAAAATGGCCGATTTGTAGGTATGCGTCAACAGCTTCATCGGGTGAGCTGAAACGTTGACCACGAAGACTGCTTAATTATGAGGAACGTAAAAAAATCGTTAGGGCTCAAGTCAGGGCTGTAAAGCGGGTGATCAAAAATTTCGACATTTTGGGGGCTCAAAAACATCTTAGTAGGTATCGCGGGCAGAGTGCGAACTTGCATTGTCATGGTGCAGTATCATACGACGTCTTGAGTTGTTTTTTCGAAACTGTGATGACTTGTGGCAAACAAACGGTGATATACCATCAGTCAGCGTTAACCGTCTTGCGATCTTCTAGTACAATAGTGGCGACGTGACCACTCTGCCACAAACGAGGCAACCTTTTTTATTGAAGTGCTCCGTGAGCTTATGACTTTGGTCGGTTTTGGCTCATCTTGGAAGACCCAAACAGTTGACTGCTGCTTGGAATCTGGATCGTAAGCATATATCCAAGACTCGTCACCACTAACCATATCATAAACGTGTTTTGACTCTCCTCAGTTGAATCGCTGCAGTTTTGCGACACCATCTAACGCGGGCTGCTTTTTGGTCGTCGCTAAGCAAATGTGGTATCAAACGAGAGATCAACTTTCTTACGCAGAGTTCTTCGTGCAGGATTTTTTGGATAGTAGTCCCTGAAATGCTCACGGCTGCCTCTATTTCACGGTATATCACATGACGATTACGATTAGCTGCCGCACGGCGGCGTCGATATTCTCTTGCATCATGGCGGTTTTCGGACGACCTTCACGTGGCTTGTCACTAAAGCTAGAGGGCCCACGTTGAAATTCTAAATACCAGCGTTCTACAGTCCTAAGACATGTTGCTGCATCACTAAACACAGAAGTGATCTTATCAAAGCACAGAAGTCGCGTTAATCTCCTTTGAAAGTTGTAGAAAATTATCGTCGCATATTTTCCTTTGATATTTCCATAATTACAACCGACTTTGAATAGACGCTACAACTACAATAAAACTATTCGACCGATCAAAAACATTCCTTTGTTTTCGAATTCTAAATTCTAAAAGAGACATATTTTTTTTTTTGTAATAATTGCGGGAGGTTGCAAACGACACGACTTAAAAGGCTGCCCTCGTATAATTTTAACCAATGATGTATTATATTAGGTTGGGGAAAAAGTCTTTTCGCATTATAGTATGTATGAACATAAAATAAAATCTCTTTGGCTATACTATTTGTATCTGGCTGGTTTTGGTATCATTGAAAGTTTAAATTTTAAAGAACATAATTCCAAATTCAAATATACGCTCCATATACGCAAGATATACGTAGGATTGAACTACGTCGCAGTTCGCAATCTGTGTCATGTCTGGCGAGTTGATTGAGAATCTGGCGAATTGAGATGTATTTTGTTCTTTAATTTTAATTTTGGGTGTGTGACTTGGCTATCGCATTAGGTTAAGACCTGCAGTGCTATTCTGTACAAATCTCACCGTGAAAACTTGGGTGAAGTGAGCGTGGAGTGAGCTATAATATGGTGTCAATCCCTAGGATCAGGCAGAATGACAACTCACTTCACCTACTTAGGTTTTCTCGGTGAGATTTGTACAGAATAGCAGTGCAGTAATGATAGTTTTAAGGCATTTAAATAAATAAGTAGATAGTTACGCAAAACGGCTTCACTGTCAGTGGCCTCTCAGGAATTTAGAGTAGGTACAGTACAGACGTAAGTAATATAAAATAAAAACCATCAAAGGTTCTCTGAATAGTAGGTAAGTTTGAACGTATGGCGTCGTCCTAATTGGCTTTGATCGTACGAGCAAACGATGCGATTTCGTCGCACGACGAGATTAAACACACCATTTCTTTAGAGTGTCCTAATTGAAGCTTGCAAGTCATCGCGCGAGCACAGGAACACATTATCATCGTGCGACGAAATCGCATCGTTTGCTCGTACGATCAAAGCCAATTAGGACGACGCCTAACGGTCACGCCACGGAGATTATTTTATCAACCATCCAGGGACAGACCGCAGCGGCATGCCTGCGCAAATCGATTGCAGACGCCTCTAACAGCGCGTTTGCATTGGGGAAACATCGTCAATCTATATTACTATAATCTATGAACATGGCATAAACATTATATTGATGTCTCTATTTCTGTCAATGTATCTGACAGAGATATCAACATGTTTTTAACAAGTTTTTAACTCCCTACCACAAGCATTTCATTGCGATCGGTATTTAAATATGTGAAAATCATGGACTAAGTAAGTACTATTAATAAATTGGTGAGCTGGGTTTAACGTAAATTCCTAAAATAATAACTAATAAGTTCAAAAACTAAAACCCGACTACCTACTGAAAAATTACGCTCACCGCGGTCGGTCTGTAACCAATTAAATTAATATTATTTACCTCCACTTTTACTTATTTTTAAAAATATGATATAGGTACCTACCTACATATTTGTAATGTGCTCGTCAAGACTTTTCTTTTGACACTAAACATGCCATTATTATCTCAATTTAATTTTTTTCGTGGTCAGAAATTTACGTGTAAAATACACCATATTAAATTAATTTAGGGAGAATTTATATAGCCTATGTCACTCGGGCCATTATTACGAATCTATTGATACCTCATTCATTAAAATCGGTTCAGTAATTCAGGCGCTACGGTGGAAAATACTTATATACATGCATAGACTGCTAAAATCATAACCCTTCCTTTTGGCTTTGCCGTTTTCGGGTAATAAAGAACGTAAATTCCTAAAATTAGTTGCAGACTCAAATAACAGATGTCGCTACTGTCCAGCTTGTTCAACCTGCTCTGAGATAAAATTGGAAATTAAATGCCCTGTACCCAGTCAAAATATTTTATTATAACTAATAAGCATAATTTAGTAAAGAATTTATGTCATACTTTACATACCCAAGTTGCAGTGGAGTTATTTTGCCTGTTGCTATGTCCGCAAAATCTCTCATTTCGCCTGTAGCTCGTGCCACAGAGTACATTTGTATGGCTCGTGAAGGGGCCGCAGCGAGGGTGTGGGGCGGCCTCCCATGCAGTGCAGCCAAGCGACGCATGCATGGCGCCCACGACCGGTGGGTGGCAATAAGTTCATTATTATTTTGTAACATAAATGTTATTTCGCAAATTGGCCATTAATACCTCTTTTTATTTTAATATTAGGTCTTTACCTATGAAATTGCCGTTCTGCAGTACTGGCCATTTCAAATCAAAATAATTTTTGTTTGGCTAAGAATTCTAATTTCAAATTAATTTTATTTTAAAAACATGGATTTTTTTTTTCCAAAAGTAGTCATTTGTTTATTGATTAGTGTTACATTTTCATCGCATTTCAATCTTTTTCGTCATCATGGATACGTTAAAAATTCGAGTAATTATGGAATATGAGTACCGTCGTGGCAGCAACGCGGCACGAGCGGCACGCAACATCAACGACGTTTACGGAGCTAACACTACAAACCAACGCACCACTTGGTATTGGTTTGCTCGCTTCTGTTCTGGAAATTTCGACCTGAAAAATGAACCTCGCGGTCGTCCGAAGACTTTGGTCGACAATGACGAATTAAAGGCGATTGTGGAAGCTGATGATACACAATCTACGGCTGAATTAGCAGCAGCTTTCGACGTTAGCGTCAAAACAATATTGGTCCATTTGCGTCAAATTGGCAAGGTAAAAAAGCTTGACAAATGGGTGCCCCACGAACTCAATGACCGCCAGCGCGAAGTACGCGTCGAGACGTGCCTTGCACTGCTCAACAGACACACAAATGAAGGAATTTTGAACCGCATTGTTACCTGCGATGAAAAATGGATTCTGTTTGATAACCGCAAGCGCTCAGCAAGTTGGTTGGATCCTGGTTCAGCACCTAAACAATGCCCTAAACGAAAACTTACCCCTAGAAAAGTGATGGTCACTGTTTGGTGGTCTAGCGCCGGTGTGATTCATCACAGCTTCTTACCAAACGGGGTGAGCATTACTTCAGATGTGTACTGTAAAGAACTGAACACAATGATGGAGAAGCTGGCACATCTCCAACCAGCATTGGTCAATCGCTCGTCTCCGCTGCTCCTGCACGACAACGCGCGACCTCATACTGCACAGCAGACGGTCTCCAAGTTGCAAGAACTGGGGTTGGAAGCTCTCCGTCATCCGCCCTACTCACCAGACCTTGCGCCTACAGACTACTACTTTTTCCAGAATTTGGATAACTTCTTATCGGGAAAAAAAATCAATACCCGAGAGGCAGTACAAAATGCCTTTGAAGAATTTGTTGCCTCCCGTCCAGCTGATTTCTTTAAGAAGGGCATCAATAAACTGCCACTGCGTTGGCAAAGATGCATTGATTGCATGGGTGATTACTTCGATTAATACAAATAAAAAATGCATGAAAAAAATTCGTTTAAATTTTTTCATACAATACGGCAATTTCATAGGTAAAGACCTATTATTTAAAATATTTCATGAACGATGGACGGCTTTCAAAAGTCGGAAACATTATTTTCTGTCAAAAGTGTTTGACACTTTTGATAGAAAATAATGTTTCCGACTTTTTTCCGCGCCTATATTTTATTTTTTTCTTTATTCATTGAGGTCGTGACTGAATGATGAACGTCATCATTTATTTTTAATTTTCCATTGTCGAAATGGAAGACCTAGGTTATATGCTCTAAGCCTCTTGGTAAAGTGGAAGTGGTGCCAACTGGTAGCGTACATTTTCATGTAAACCCTCAGCTTTCCCGTTTACTTTGATTGTTTTGTTCTATGTTTACCTACCTATTTATTTAATTAAACATCTATATAAATAAAAATAAAGGGCTAAATGTGTTGCTTAGCGCAAAACTCGAGAACGGCTGGACCAATTCGCCAATTATTTTTCTGTCAAAGAATATTTAGATACCTATTCTTTGATGTCCGAGGAATGTTCTATTGGAATTTTGCATTAAATAATGATATTTGGATGAGACAACGTCTGTCGGGTCAGCTAGTTTATAATAAGTACCTAGGTAGGTTTAAAGTATTTGGTAGGTACCTAGTTACCTACTTCAAACCTATACTGCATCGGTTATGAGGCTACCGACCGCGCAGTGGCGCCCTCATCGTTTGTTTGGTTATTTCTTTTATTTTAGAATGAAAATGCAGAAAATAAGCCGGAATAATTGTGCTCCATACGACTATACGTTATTATTATTACAAATTGTAGCTTTATATTGTTAAGTTTTATTATAATCGTTAAAACGGAAAATGGTGGCCACTTTTTTCCGTTTTAACGATATAGTACCTTAGATATGCTTAGTGAAACAAGTATCCATTTCATCGCGCTTAACAGTCTCTGATCTCAGCGCGGTCTAATGTAGGAGCTCGTAGACTAGTAGTCGCGTAGCCCCGTAGCCGCGTAGGCTCGTAGCACCAGCCGTCAGTACCTACATAGCCGTTGGCAGCTGCCCTAGTGTTTCGGATTTGATGGAATGGGGTGGGTCGGGCAAAGCTAATTGTAGATGGTTTGATCTTATCTAGGTCCCAAAATTTGACATTTTGTTCATTCACGAGTTTGGTTTTATTTCATTATTTCCATTATTTCAATATTTTTAGGAACACACCAACGCGTCAGTTTCGCAAAAATAAAATAAAACCACCTCACGCCTTGTATTTATTTTTCATTTTTTTTTTATTTTAATTCAACAAAAATTACACAAGAGTACTTCACAAATCTTCTGCCAAACTGCAGGACAGTTTGTCGGCAGTGTTCTCGTGGACACAGCTCTTAAGTTTTCTTAACACTAATGCAACATTATAAAAGGTAAAAGGTAAGGGTAAGGGGACTATTAGTTTGTGTTGGAAACTAGCTACGGCAGCGCTGTTTTGACAGTTGCCTTCCCCATTGATAATCTTGTCAACTGATAGGATATGACCTCAGTACTCCAATATAATTATAACACTTATTGAGGTAAGTAAGTACCTATTTTTTAGTGCCAAGAAATGAAGGTTGATACTAATACTTATATCTGGTAAAAATACAGATGAAGACATTGCGCCTACCTCAAATAAAATTAATTACCTAGGAAGGTACAGAGGCATTAGGCATCCCTATTGAATATGAACCTTATAACTTTGCCGTAAAGTTGAAAATCTATCAAACAAATTTGACAGATTGGGGTAGCTTGATGTGCAGGCTTCTGTACTACTGCATACTGCTATACCTACTGCATAAATCTCACCGTGAAAACTCAGGTGAAGTGAGCGTGGAGTGGCCTGTCAATGGTGTCAGTCCCTAGCTTCAGGTAGAAAACCGCTTGCGTTTCCCGACTACTCTGCTTTTATAAAAACAAAGTTAAAAAAAAAATTACCTACTCATTATGATTGATTAGTGAATTAACGAAAAAAAAAAGTGTGACATCAGACACGCAAGCGAATGATAACTCACTTCACCTAAGTTTTCATGATGAGATTTTTACAGAATAAGTAGATCGGCTGAGTAGCGGTGAGGTGTAATTCTATACCTATTAGTACTACACTCCGATGGCTGCAGGCGGTATATTTTATAGTAGGTAAAGTGATTTACTATCTATACTTTTTTAATATAATAAAGCTGAAGAGTATGTTTGTTTGAACGCGCTAATCTCTGAACTACCAGTCGGATTTTGTTAAATTCTTTTTGCAATTGATAGCCCAATTCTTTGAGGAAGGCTAAGTATACCTACAATCAATCAACTCAGCCTGTCGCAGTCCACTGCTGGCCATAAGGCCTCTCCCAGGCTGCGCCACACCACCCTGTCCTCCGCCGCCTTCCGCGGCCCTACGCTATACTTACGCTACGACACAAAGCCGAAAAAAAACGAAAGCCGAGCAAAAACAAAAAAAGTTAGAATGAACTCTAAGCGAAAATGAAGCGCGGCGATGCAAGGCGTTGGGCTGGGTCGGGGCATATACATACATACGAGTACATATATATAATACAGACTAAGTTTTTAGGCAGTGCGGAAATTTTCACAGGGTGTTCTACCCGTGAATATGAACAACTTTTAATAAGGGGCCATACCTCAAATCGCGAAAAAAAAAATCAGCTGCTCCCCACATTTTGATGAGTTTGGTGTAGATAAATGTACAGACGCCAGCAGGTCAAGCCACCCGAAACTGTCAAATTTTCCCAATCAACCTTGAACCTAAAGTTATAGCGATAAAGATGAAAATCTATTAAAGAAATTTGACAGATTGTAGTAGCTTGATGTGCTGGCGTCTGTACCTACCTACTGAACGGCAGATTTTTTTTTCGCGATTTCAAAGCTAGTCCCATAGTGAAAGTTGTTCATATTCATGGGTAGTACCTACACCCTGTGAAAACTTGCGCACTGCTTAAAAATATCCTGTACCTATAGGTACAGAACAAGAAACAACGGAACGGAACGGAACGGTCGGGGGAACAAGAAATTTCATGCAGGCGAAGTCGCGGGCAGAAGCTTCTTCTTCTGTCCCTGGTCCCTTTATTTGGGGTCGGGTCTCATCACTTTCCTGCGCCAAGTGATTCTATCTTGGGTTGTCGGTTCAGGCAATTAGGCTTTCCTGAGGTCTCTTTTTATATTTGACCACCAGGTCAATGGCGGGCGGTCTCTGCCTCTCTTTTGTTCCGGCAGATTTAGTGCATTTTGTACCACATGATTTTCATTACGTCTTTTGACGTGTCCATACCATCTTAGGCGGTTTTCACTTTTTTTCCGTGATTGGTGTGACTTTAAAGCTGCCTCGTATGTACTCATTGCGGACTTTGTCTAGTCTGGTCAAGTCGCGGGCAGAAGCTAGTTTTAAATAATTAGGTAGGTAGGTACTCGTACAGATTGCAAGCTAATATGCTTTTCAGCCGCATCGAGCAAACGAAATTAATGTAGGAGGAATTTTTGCAATACGGTGCCAGCCTTCATCAGCGCCAGGCTTCACTGGTACGCTCATCTGACGTGCGACAGACACGCCGCTCACTCCATTAGCAGGTTTCTGACTGACAAGGCCGACGCCGTCGTTGCTCAGCAGGCGGATTAGGAAATAGCTAATACCTACCTATACCTACCTACCTACCTGTAAATAGGTAGATTAGTACCTACCTAAACCTAAATTTATCGACAATATTAGTGCCTTACCATGTTCTAATAATTTCCATCTTAAGATTTGGTATAATATTTTGGGGTCACTGTAGTGAACGAGAAAGCATTTTCAAAGCTCAGAAGCGCTGCCTGAAAAAAGGTCATAAGGTAATAGAAAGTTGCGTACCTATCTTTAAATCTCATAAATTATTAACCTTCCCGTGCCTTAATTTCCTAGAATTAGCAATATTTGTAATAACAAATCGATGTCTATTTGCAACTTTAATAGAAACTAGAAAACGAAGTACACCTATGAGATCACAATACCAGAATCTATTATGCACGGGCGTTTTTAAAACTAGCTTATTAAAAAAACTTTTTTACAAAAAAATACAACCGACTTCCAAAAACAACTCTAAAGACTTCCGAAATTAAAGTTATTTTTCACTTTGTAGTGTTGTTTTTGGAAGTCGTTGGTATTTTTTTGTAAAAAAGTTTTTAATTTTCACTTTTTAGTTGTGTACCTACCCCACACAAATTATAATACCACTATCTGCAAAACAAACTAGAACATCATCCATATAAAAGTGGGGAAAAAATACGTATTATTGAAGTTAACTCAAAAACTACCGAAGCAAAGTCAATCAATTTTATATGGGACCAACTGTGATGACTCGAATGACCCTCTCGAACAAAACAAAAAAAAATCCAAATCGGTCCAGCCATCTTCGAGTAATCGGGGAACATACTTAAAAAAAAAAAAAAAAAAAAAAAGGTTCCGACGAATTGAGAACCTCCTCCTTTTTGAAGTCGGTGGCTCCTGTAATCTTAATAAAATACCTGACGAAATTAAAAATACATTATTAATTATAAGTATACCTATTCATTAAAAACTTACCGCTGCAAAAATTTTAAAAAACGTTTTACAGAATTATTTGTAGATAAATGTTATTATTCTGTGCAGGATTTCTTAAATGATAATTTTTTGTAATCTCTTTAATGACCTCTACTTTGTATTACATTTGCATGCTGTATTAAGGCAGAATGTACATGGATCATAAATAATTTAACAATTATTTCTATGTACCTACATTCTAAGCAAATAAAGACCTATTCTATTCTATAGTTTTAGAGCTCGTGGCTAAGTAGTAACAGCCGCAAGGGCCGATCCATCAGGTTAAGCTACGCTTGCCGGGGTTGGTCCGTGGATGGGTGACCATCTTTACATGCCGAGACACCTCCGTGCCTCGGAAAGCACGTTAAGCGGTTGGTCCCGGCTGTCAATCGTGGATCTTTGAACTCGTTACGGGTCGTCAGAAGCCCGAAAGTCTGACAACCAGTCTTACCAAGAGGTATCGTATTACCCAGTTACTGGGTTGTGGAGGTCAGATAGGCAGTCGCTCCATGTAAAATACTGGTATTTAGCTGCATCCGGTTAGACTGGAAGCTGACCCCAACAAAGTTGGGAAAAGGCTAGACAGATTGAATAGTTTTACTATAGAATAGAATATGTCTTTATTTGCTGTAGGTACCTAATCTATTTCCTAATCTGCCTGCTGTAAGTCAAAATACTTAGTTGTAAGATGAATCTAATCAGTGATTCTAGTCTGCACGTTGCTGCCGCTTTGGTTGACTCCTAGTGAGACGTGCGTGGGTCTAGTTTTTTTAGTCTGATTTCTTTTTTTTTTGTTTTTTTGTTTTTTAATGTTTATTTTGTTACTTTTATATGCTCTTTTTTAACTGTATTTCCTGTGCGTGTCCCAAATAAAATATTTTTCTTTCTTTCTTTCTCTAGTTTCCAATAGCGCACAGCCATAGATCATCATCACCACCACATCTTCACCACCACCACGTCATCACCACCATCACGTCATGGAGAGCGAGCTACACATTGCCCCTTTATTTATTAGAAGACAATATTTAGCCTATAAGTATTTATTAAAAATTAGTGCTATTAATAATAGTGCTAGTAATTTAATTTCTGAAATGAGAGCTCTTACGCACATTAGTTATTGGGTTAAAAAAAGAAGCCTTTACTCACACAAACAATCGAGGATGTAAAACAAATTGAGGGTGTTTCTGTGGATGTTCTTACAATGTTTACTTTTGAAAACTGGTTATCAGCTGTTGATTTTCATAGATGCTTAGTTATGAATTTGGAATGTATATCAATAGCTAAATCAAGATATGAGGCTACCTTAGTTAATGAAGTTGTGAGAGAATTGGTTATCAATTATCGTGGGTGGCAGAAATTATATTCTGATGGGTCTAAGGGTGCTCATGGATTAGGTGCAGCGTTTTACGATCCAAGTTGTAATTATAGAGCAGGTTTTAAAATAATGTCAGATGACATTACGTCATGACGTTGGTTGGTTTGTTGTTCTTCTAAATTGGCAGCGAAGGAAGGAGTCGAGCTGAATTTTGTACCAGATTACGTAGAATATGTTTCAAAATTCAAAATGAAAACTTGTAATAACTGGAAACAACATTTTAACAGTAAGTCAGCAGACAAAGGAATATGGTACGAAACAGTTCAAAATGAGCTCCCTCAAGTGCCCTGGTTTGACAGCAGCAGGTTAAGTAGAAGTTATGTGAAGTTAGCTCTAAGATTACGGTCTGGACACTATCCATCGGCAAAGTTTGCATTTCTCAGGAAGAAAGTAAGTTCTCCCAACTGCAACACATGCAATGTACTTGAGGATGTACATCATTTGCTGATGGATTGCGTCAAGATCGAAGAGGAAAGGAGAAATTTAATCAATGAGTTTAATTTAAATATATCACAGGTAGGTTTAATTCAATCAATTTTAGCACAACCGAAGTCAGATGTGGCGAAAATTGAATTAACAAAAGAATACCACAAGATATATTTCTATGCGCGCAGCGCACTCGCTATAAAATTGAGACTGCAGGTCCTAATCATTTCTGTGTGTTGTGAGATAAGAGTGTACCTATGGGTGTCCTACTACAGATTACATAATGGTACAGAAATCTTTCTTCCCCATTAAACAATCTTTAGTTTTACGTGTGTTAAGCCTGCACTACACTACTCGCGAAGTAGCTTCGACAAGTACTGGTCGAAGTTACTTTGCCAGTACAGTGATGCAGGCTTTAGGAATAGGGAACAAAAATAAAATCATAAAAATAACATGCAAACTTTTTATTTTGTGAAAGCCAACTGATTAAACCTAAAGACTGAACTGATAGAACCTAGTGATTGGAAGCTTTGACATGAAATGGGATTACGATTAAAAAAACTACAAGCCTAATAACTAAAATAGTACATACCTAATAACTGATATATAAATAAAAATAAATTGGTTTCTCAAGTAACTTATACTAATGGACTGCTGACTGACAGTCAAATTAATTTACCGCTAGGAGGAACTACATTTACCGCTAGGAGGAACTACATTTACCGCTAGGAGAAATTACATTTACCGTTACGCTTAAACCTAATGATGACATCAATGTACTTATTATCTAGTAAACCACCACCGAAGTAACCTGGAACAAAAGAAAAACAATGTTAAAATTATGAAAAATGTGCTAGAAAGCTTTTATAGCTATTTAGGGCCTGAAAAATAAGGTGGCTGTGGCGTCCTGTACCTGAATAGAACATTAATGTCCTTTTGGTACCTACACACCATTGGCTTCGTTACACAGGTAATATGAGCGCACAATTTTGTTTTCTCTATTGTCACCCGAGCCGAGCTCGGTCGCCCACAAAATATAAGTATATAACAAAAGTACAATATAAAAAACTCACCTAAAAAAATAAAAAAAATACATGAAGAAATGGCGCGTTTTCAGTCGCGCTGGCCAGAGGCGCGGGCGGGCGACTTCACCCCACATGCGACGTGGGCTACCGCGGCACCGGGTGCTCCGAGCCCTGCCGCGGTCGCCAGGACCGTCTGCGGGGGCTCCTGCCTGTAAAACAAAAAAATATGGTGATAAGTGCTGGTGACCATGTGCGACTGGGCGGTGCGTTTTCGTCGCATGCAGTTCCGTTCGGCTTCATGGGGAATATTTAGGTATTTCTAGATGAAAATATGAATAAAAAACTCGCCGTAAAAATAAAAAAAATACACGAAGAAATGGCGCGTTTTCTTTGCTCGGGGCTCATCCATAGCTCCGTCAGTCGCGCTGGCCAGAGGCGCGGGCGGGCGACTTCACCCGACGTGCAACGTGGGCTACCGCGGCACCGGGTGCTCCGAGCCCTGCCGCGGTTGCCAGGACCGTCTGCGGGGGCTCCTGCCTGTAAAACAAAAAAATATGGTGATAAGTGCTGGTGACCATGTGCGACTGGGCGGTGCGTTTTCGTCGCATGCAGTTCCGTTCGGCTTCATGGGGAATATTTAGGTATTTCTAGATGAAAATATGAATAAAAAACTCGCCTTAAAAATAAAAAAATACACGAAGAAATGGCGCGTTTTCTTTGCTCGGGGCTCATCCATAGCTCCGTCAGTCGCGCTGGCCAGAGGCGCGGGCGGGCGACTTCACCCGACGTGCAACGTGGGCTACCGCGGCACCGGGTGCTCCGAGACCTGCCGCGGTTGCCAGGACCGTTTGGGCTCCTGCCTGTAAAACAAAAAAATATGGTGATAAGTGCTGGTGACCATGTGCGACTGGGCGGTGCGTTTTCGTCGCATGCAGTTCCGTTCGGCTTCATGGGGAATATTTAGGTATTTCTAGACGAAAATATGAATCAATCTGCCTAGCCTTTTCCCAACTATGTTGGGGTCGGCTTCCAGTCTAACCGGATGCGGCTGAATACCATTATTTTACATGGAGCGACTGCCTATCTGACCTGCACAACCCATTAACTGGGTAATACGATACCCCTTGGTAAGACTGATTGTCAGACTTTCGGGTTTCTGATGACCCGTAACGACTGTCAAAGATCCACGAATGACAGCCGGGACCAACGGCTTAACGTGCTTTCCGAGGCACGGAGGAGTCTCGGTATGTAAAGATGGTCACCCATCCACGGACCAACCCCGGCAAGCGCAGCTTAACCTGATTTATCGACCCGTGTGGCTGTTATTACTTAGCCACGAGCTCCTCTAGACGATATATTCTAGACGAAAATATGAATATTAGAACAAAATCACAGATTTAATCAATTAATTAATGCAAATTTTGTGTGTCGTTCAATTCCTGCATTATTTGAATGCGTAATAATAATTTAAAAGTCACTATAAAATCATTACAATCTACCAGCAGGCACATCTGTGAACACTGACTTAAATTAATCTACCAACGACGTGGCATTTACAGAGGACCACGTGTTTGAAAGCACGTATGAAATTGTTCTTTTGAATACAGGCTTCTGGATAAAGCAACTCCTCGTGTTGGTATCACCTTAGGGCCACGGGCACCCTGAGAAATTCTTAGCAACTATAAGAAATAATAATTGGAGGATCGAAGCTTCTGGATGAAACAACGCGACGGTTAATCTATCAGCTCATTTAAGTCCATCACTTTGGATCTGGATGCAACACAATTTTATCTAGAAAAGTCTGGGGACCGCATGGCCAGCCCTAACTTGCAAGCTTCTGACTATCACGGGCACGAAATATCCATTGATTGAAACAGGCTGCTCTTGGGATACGAAGTAGCTTGCTACATTCAAATTCTGGGTACCTACAGGTGTCTCTCGGTTCTGTTAAAATAGCATAGGTTATTTAACAAGAAAAGTTCGTGGCCACGTGGCCAATAGTGGGCTAGGCCTGGCCACGTGGTCAAGTTGCAAATTGGCCAAGAGCGAGTCGGACCACGCACAATGTAGGTTTCCGCGGTTGGGATGAATATAAATTCATCCCAAGACAAACCCAAGAACAAACTTAACACTTAACTTGCTCCCATCAATTAGCACTTTATTGCTTAATATTACACAAACGGATCCCTGAATAGAAAAATGTTTTTCACAGACCCGCAATATTTTTGAACGGCCCATTCAACGATACCCCACACTACGGAATAAAAAAGGAGAAAAAATATCATCCTCACTTTACGTGCAATAAGCTCATTATTGTGCCATTGTTCTTACAAACACGTGGTTACAAAGACTACGAATTACACTTCACAAAATGGCCGTCACATTGAATAGGATATGCAATTCACAAATAAATTAAAATATTGTAAGTAACTCACCATACTGCTGCAGGTCTCGGTATCAGCGGGTACCCTGGATCACCGCAACAGATAAAACAATATTAATATAATTTATTTAAATGAGCACATGTTACTAAATCATTAGAAATATAAAATATCAGTCGTGGTAGCACATGGTGAAACGCATTACAAAATGGCGGCTTGGACTAGGAAAATATTTTGCACAAGAATTATCCCTGCAGAAATATCGGCACACGTAAATATTCAACAGAAAGTAAACTAACGTGATAATTATAAGCAAGTACAGACAGTTGAAATAATAAAGTTAAAGAAAAACAATTAATTAATCTAATTATAATAAGATAGTTAGGTAACTCACGGTCCGCTGCGACACCCGAATGCAACGAACGCTTGCGCATGCTGTCTTTTATAGTCCAAATGTCTACGCAAAAGAATAACATCGTAACTGAACATTGCATGTTTTATTTATTCACGAAGAAATATTATACAGGGACAGCACATTGTCATGCCTCGAATTTTCTTTTAGAATGTTTGAATGGAATTTTTTATGCTTATGTAACAGTCAAAGAAAACTATGGAATTTTTCAGGTGTGATTTTAATGTTTTTCGTAATTGACAGCTGTTTGTTTTGCTATGACGAGTGATGATGGGTCGGTTATTACGAGTATACCAAAATAGTGCAGAAAACACGAACGCAATTCTTTCTACTTACAGTAGCCTAATAACTAGGTAAACAAAAAGCTTTAAGTGACAAGGTAAGTAGCTTCTAGTAAATACTAGGATCAGTAATTAGGTAATAAGTACTTTTCATTCAATTTTCTTTCCACATTTTCCAACATTCATAAAGGTGATACCATCATATTATTGTGTCCTAAGAAATAGGCACACATCCTTTACTTGAAGTTAGAAAAGAAAATATCAGTTACTAGCTTCTGCCCGTGGCTTCGCCCGCGTGGTAGTCAACTATACTATAAAATATATCCTATAATATAGCTGTAATTGTTCTCGCATAAATATTTTGATTTAAAAGAGTGTCCGTGGAGTTTCTTGCCCGTTCTTCTCCATAGGGATCATACTACGCTTTGGGATGGGCAACTAGCTTCATCTTTGTGACTGACCGACCCCTTGACAATTCAAAAGTGCCTGTAATTGGTTTATTTGAAATAAATGCTTTGAGTTTGAGTTTGTAATGTATTACATATATGCAATAATGTAGCTTTCTGCCAGATAAAGAACATTCGAAATCGGATCAGTACTTCCAGAGATTACATCCTAAATCCAAACTTACAAACTTTACCTCTTTATAATTATTAGTGTAGACGTAGATGAAATTGGTAACTTCGAAATTAGTACCTACTTTTAAAATTATTACCAGTAAGTAAAATAATAATGAGCCACCATCGTTGATTTGCTGTACCTATGCATTTTAAAAACTAAATATGCTAATGTAATAAATACAAAGCATGTTAACTTATAAAATGCAGTTACGTGGTTATTTTTAGCTAACGTGAGAAGCAACTTTTTCTGACTACCCTCAAAATATTAATTATAATTTCTGAAACATTCGATAGAAGTGGGGTAGGTATAGAAATTGTAGTAATATTGTCTATCGCTTCAATTGCACTTGGTAGACGATCAATTTGCGTATCAATCACGTAAAAATAATAATTTACAACTGCAATTGATGAGCTGTATTTAATTTTTAAGTGTAGGTAATTAAGGTGTAGTAATATATCTAAATGTAAATACTGCATAAATACTTAGGATTATTGTTTTCCTACAAATTTAGAAAGTAAAACATGGTGTTTGGTTGCCCTCCTGTTACCGGTAACCTATCACGAACAGCTGATGTGCGACCTGCGGATTTAAACGAGGAGTATTGTTTACTCATAGTCTATACTTAACTAGCACACAATCGTCACATAGACTCTGTAACACAAGCATTGAGTCTAGTATCACAATTTATGGTTGAATTGGCACCCTGGCCCAGGGTATAATGCCCGTTTTCACCAACCATAAGTGACACTTAAATGAATCCCTAAATATTATTGCACTGTTGATTTTCAATTTGTTGAAAATCCAACAGTGCAATAATATTTGGGTTGGTAAAAACGGGCTCGGGTCACTTTGTTTAAACATAGGTACTTAGTATTGTGAAATACCAAAATACCGTAATTCTATTATTGTTAAATCGTAGGTACATAACATCAATAACGTTGACGATCCTTATTTTCATTTGTAATCTACACAAAACTAGAATTTTGTTAATCTTGACGCCTACCCACATTAGCAAGTCAATAGAATCAATGTAACTTTGTACTTGATCTAATCTTATTAAATTTATTAAGTGAGAAGGAAGTTGAGAAGGTCGTCTACAAAAAACAACAATCTTAAAACAGGAGCTAGTAGGCCTACATCAATAATGGCTGGATGTTGTTGATGAACGGAGCAAATTGCGGGTGGTCACGGATGGTTTCAACAACTGCAGTCAGTAAGTTGTATGAGGAGGCTTTGTGTAAGGTTAGCCTAGCCTTTTCCCAACTATGTAGGGGTCGGCTTCCAGTCTAACCGGATGCAGCTTAATACGAATGACTATAGCACAGAAACATAAAAAACGTTTTTACAAAAAAAAAAAAAAAACAACTGACTTTCAAAAAAACACTACAAAGTGAATACTTTAATTTCGGAATTCGGTGTCTTTAGATCTGTGTTTTAGTTTTTTGTCATCAAATTCCGATAAAAAGTTATTTTTACTTTGTAGTGTTTTTTTTTTGGAAGTAGGTAGGTTTTTTTTTTTGTAAAAACGTTCATTTTTCACTTTTTAGTGCGTCAGTTTCTAATTTATATAAGTTACAATAACCTAATGTCAACTGCTCATCACCTTTTACAAAATATTGCTTTTTCCGATGCAAGGACGTTAATGGTTCAGGAGTTCTCCTAGTTTGAGGGTTTCTCTCGATTTCCATCAGATCCCCTCATCAGATTCTGACTTTGTGACAATAGTAGGTACCATCTCGAGAGCATACTCTTTAAAAAAAAAATTGGTGCACAATTACGGAGAAATCGCGCAACAAACACACAAAAAAAAACATACAGTCGAATTGAGAACCCCCTCCTTTTGGAAGTTGGTTAAAAAGAATGTACTCAGGTTAAATAAAGTAATAGCTTGCGTTATGAATTATTAAACACTAATTGCAACCATCATTCCTTAATAACAATAGACCTTTCTGAAGATTCTGTATAGGTACTGTACCAATGTCATAAGTAAATGCATTAGATTTAGGGAATAACAGAAACACTGTTCCAATAGTATTAAACTAAGGAAAGAACGTGGTTTTATTAAAAATAAATTAAATAATTATCAAATTAAATTAGAAGACATTACTGTCTACGAACATATGATTAACGCTTTTGAAATTCAGGTATTAGAAGAGTCAATACATTCATTGAGTATGTAAGGTCTGAAAAACAAATTCAGGAGCACATACTTGCTGCATATGAGTTAGTGGACTTGTGCAACTCTAATGCAGACAAAGTGGACCCGCTGACTCTCAGCAGCCTTCAATTTTCATTGCAAAAGAAATCCAATCTTGGCGCTTTCCAGCCTGAGGTAGCGGAGGACCCTTCCCAGTCAGGAAGTGCTCAGGTATCTATTACCAATCAAGATACCTAGTGTATCTTGATTAAGACTTGAACAAGATCCATTGCAAGAAGGTAGTTCAGACCACAGAACACATAAATATCTGTTCGCGCACCGAGGGTTCCGAACTATCATTTATATGTAATTTTTGTTGATGATTTGTGAAAAGCTGTGCTATTTAGAGACATCGTTTTATTTTTCCTGTAATCTATACATAAACTTCTATCACATAATAAGAATAATTTCAGATTTATTTCTATGCAAACTCGGAGATAAGGGGAACGGTATTTTATTTAAACATATTTCATCAAAAGTTGAAGACTGTGCTGCCTAAAAATAAGGTAAAAAATGTTTGAGAATGTGCAAACAGTGTTCTTTCTTAAGATACCCCACATGTGCATTGGGGCATGTGGGGATGTGAGCTGGGCTATTGAGGCCCACATCGAATTTTTAAGACCCCCTTTCAGTCCCTGTTGCAAAAAAAACATATATATATTTTTATTTCTTCCTTATTTAAAAAATAGCTGGGCAAACATCATATAAAACTGTTCCAAACTTCAAGTTGATAGCATTAGTAGTTCTTGAGATATCCAGCTGTGACAGACGGACAGACAGACAAATAGACTGAGTCACACCAAGGTTCCTTTTTACCATTTTGGTATGGAACCCTAAAAAGATGATATCACTGATAGTGTCACCGAACTATTGAAGTTAATTTGTAAGAAAATACTAACAGTTTGTGAAACGGGCAAAACAACTACATACACATGTTAAATAATTACATGCATTTCCTAAGAACCACCAAGTACCACCACCACCACCACCACCACCACCACCACCACCACTAATCACCAAGTTTATATTTTTTGACACCAATATTTTTGTTGATAAGCTAAGCTCGATTAAGGATACAGTGTACGAGTATCTGTCCAGCAGTGCTATTCTGTACAAATCTCACCGTGAAAACTTAGGTGAAGTGATTTGTCATTCTACAATGCTAGATTGGATTGACACTATTGACAGCTCACTCCACGCTCACTTCACCTAAGTTTTCACGGCAAGATTTGTACAGAATAGCACTGCAGTATAGTTTTAGACGTCAAATAAATAGCTAGGCTATTAGCTTTTAATATTAACCCAAACTTAATTAGTATGTCGAAGTCATCTATAATTAACACCACAATTTTTGGCTTATCTCGGGACCCTGGGGTCCCGGACCTTTGGAAGGCGTACGAGGGGCCGAAGCCAACTCACAGAGGCCCCTTATACAATTTCAAATGACGAGGAGGCACCAGCCGACGATTATCCCTGTATGCACTATGCAAGTGCACCCAAGGACAACCCCCGGTTGGTGCAGGACTATTGCAGAACATGGAAACAAAACACATTGGGCCTATGGGTTTGGGTGGCTACATGGATTGGGTACCTTGAACTATGGAAGGACTATGTCCCCTGCCTGACCAATCTTATATAATATACACAGATAAATTGGATAATAATAATAATTAAATTAATTACCACCACAATTTTATTATTATGGTGGTTAATAATCTTAACTAGTTTGTAAGACAACAGAAGGTACCACTAACAGTATAGTTACGCTTAAAAAGGTATTTTCTGGCACTAAAATAGTTAAACTGTAGAAAAGGGGCTAAGCAGAAATCCTTGAAATTATTTCGTCAAAATAATCAAGGTTTCTCTTTCAAATAATTGAAAATTTTATTGTTTTTAGAAAAAACAATGTTAGACATTATATGTTTAACTGAGCATTGATTAGAAGATTATGACATGTTAATTAACTATGTGGCCAGTTGTTTTAACCGAACATCAATGATGCGTGGTGGTTCACTAACCCTGATTAAAAGTTGTAACTCGTAAATACATAGCTGAACTATCGGTTGAACATAGCATTGAACTGTCCTGTGTCTGTGTTGAGCTAAATAAGCACGTAGTTATAGTGTGCGTTTACAGAACCCCAAATTATCAAAACTATTCCTTATTCGAGTCAGTAATGGATGAAGTTTCGGCAAAACTTGCAACTGGTACTATAGTGAGTGCAACATACCAAGTTTCTTGCCCGTTCTTCTCTGTAGTACCCTGCTACGCTTTGGAATGGGCAACTAGCTTCATCTTTCTGACTGACCGACCCCTTGACAATTCAAAAGTGCCTTTAGTTTATTTTAAATAAATGCTTTGTGTTTGAGTTTGATAGTGGATGGATGGATTGTGTGAACGTGGCTAGAAAGGGGGTGACTATCAAGATGACGAATAATAGAGAAGTATGGAAAAAAAGGACAGGTTGCGCCGACCCCAAATAGATTGAGATAAGGGCAGGAGAATGATGATGTTTGAGTTTGATAGTTTCGGGGACCCTTAATATCTTTTTTTAGGGTTGGTACGTCTGTATGTATGTCATCATGTTGCTTGAAGTTTTGGCAAAATTTTATAGTCGGCCGCCAGCCTGACACCAACCCTCCTTGGGAATGCGATTGCTGATGGTTTACCCGCCATCGCGCGGGTGACCCAAAGTGCTATATGGTATGCACTGGGTCTTGAGCGCCCTTAGTCAAATAGTCGCCTCTTACGACCCCCACGGGATGAAATGGGGTGGTCCTATTCTTTCTCCGGGACCGACACAGTGTTGCGCCGCCCCAAGTAATATGGGATAAGGGCAGGAAGATGATGACGTCTGTATGTATGTATGTCCGTCTGTCACAGCCAATTTGCTCCGAATCTGTTATACCGATTACGTTGTTTGGTATATTACTTACACTACACATGAATTTCTGTAACCCAAACACGACGCATTTTCTTATTCATTTATTTATTTATTTCATGTAAGAAAATGCATTAAATAAATGAATTTTAAATAATAATATTTGGGGGACAGATTACAAAAAAAAAAAGAAGTTTAGCAAACTATACCGTGTGACTTGTCAGCTCTGAGGGTCTCAAATATGTTTCTTATATCTCAAATATGGTCTCAAATATGTTTCCTCAATCATTTTAAAATAAATAGTTTTAAAGTTATTTAAGAAAGTAGATGAAAATTGGTCAATCCCAATTCATTTATCTCCGAAACTGCAGAGCCTACAATTTTGAAAAAAATACAGAAAATATTATATTGCTTGTAGATTACAGAAAAACGTTGAGAAGTCTCTGGTATTAAAATAACATGGTACGAGTATATCTCTCAATATTCTGCACACATAACATTTGTAGTTGTAATATAATGTAGAACATGTTTTTCAACTACAAAGTTTGTTCTTTGGATAAATTCATCCTAACTGCGGAACCCTTCTTTGTGCGGGGTCCGACACGCATTTGGCCGGTTTTTAGGGTTCCGTAGCCAAATGGCAAAAAACGGAACCCTTATGAATTTATCATGTCTGTCTGTCCGTCCGTCCGTATGTCACAGCCACTTGTTTCCGAAGCTATAAGAACTATAATATTGAAACTTGGTAAGTAGATGTATTCTGTGAACCGCATTAAGATTTTCACACAAAAGTAGAAAAAAAAAACAATAAATTTTTGGGGTTCCCCATACTTAGAACTGAAACTCAATTTTTTTTTTTCATCAAACCCATATTTGTGGGGTATCTATGGAAAGGTCTTCAAAAATGATATTGAGGTTTCTAATATATTTTTTTTCTAAATTGAATAGTTTGCGTGAGAGACACTTCCAAAGTGGTAAAATGTGTGTCCCTCCCCTGTTAGAAGTAACAACAGAAAACAGAATGAACAGAAAATAAGAGAATGATAAAATTAAAAAAATATATGATGTACCTACCTCACCACGTAAACTTCCGCCGAAAATTGGTTTGAACGAGATCTAGTAAGTAGTTTTTTTTTAATAGTTACGTCATATATCGTAAACCGCAATTTATCTTTCATTCAATCAACTCAATTATTAAAACATCGATCAAAGTTACAACGAACTACAAGAACTTTTATATTATGTTACTGGCTGCTACGGAACCCTTCATGGGCGAGTCCGACTCGCACTTGGCCGCTTTTTTATTACTTGGCAACATCGAATTTCAACCTACCTACCTATCTATCCACTTATAGGCGTCGTCCTAATATAAAGCGATTTTCGCGCGAATACGCGATCATGATCGCTTTTTGTTCGGTGGACCGGAACGCGTGGTCGCGCCGTCAGAGGGCACATTCTGATTTTCCGAACAAAGTGACTGTGACAGCGTATTCGTTAGTTAGTTATAAATGGCATCTCGCAGTTGACCACTGAGGGTCGAGACTGCTCAACCGGGCGTTTCCTGTGGGTTCTTTAAGCGAACTTAAAGCCCCCGGCCAGGCTTAAAACTAGGGTAAATTATTAGTCGACTGAGCGTCGCTAATAATAGGACAGCCAGACGGGGCAGGCTGGATCATAATGGGGGGGATAAGTGCTACAGGCTCAGCTGTGCCCCCAGCTGGCACAGCTTCACCGAGTAGGGGATAGGGGGGGGGGGGGGCGGTTACGATTGCGACCTCGGCGGCGAGGTCGGAATGTATTCCTGGGCGGTCTACGTTTATAAACCGTACTGGTGGCCTTGCTACTCTCCTGAAGGAGGGTTATGGGGTCATCAGGGCCGGTGAACAGCGTATTCGCGCGACAATCGCTTTATATTAGGACGACGCCTTCCCCACCCAACCTACCTACCAGTACCAACGACCAACCCACCACTAGACCAACCACCAGACCAACCACCAGACCAACCACCATACCAACCACCATACCCACCTATGCACCCACATCACCAACCTACGAACTCCACCACCAGTACCACCCCCCCCCCCCCCTCACTAAAGGGCACTCGCTTAAGGGCACGTCCTCACTCATTTTATTAAGGCCGCGTTATAAAAGGATATTTTCTTAGATCATTTTCCACAATAGATTTAACAAGAGGAGCTCGTGGCTAAGTAATAATAGCCGCACGGGTAGATCCATCAGGTTAACCTACGCTTACTGGGGTTGGTCCGTGGATGGGTGACCATCTTCGCATACTGAGACTCCTCCGTGCCTTGGAAAGCACGTTAAACCGTTGGTCCCGGCTGTCATTCGTGAATCTTTGACATTCGTATACCAAGGGGTATCGTATTACCCAGTTACTGGGTTATGGAGATTAGATAGGCAGTCGCTCCATGTAGAATACTGGTATTCAGCTGCATCCGGTTAGACTGGAAGCCGACCCCAACATAGTTGGGAAAAGGCTAGGCAGATGATGGGGCTGGGGCTGGGGCTCCGTTTCGCATGGGGTCGCGGCATTATGCTGAGCGGTAGCCGTTTTGCGTAGATGTGACGCATATTTCCCCCAAAACTTTCTTTTTACATTGTTTATTTTATTTTGTTGTCCTATGCGTCATGTTTACCGCAAATAAACGTATTTTCTTTCTTTCTTTTCTTTCTATGATGAAATGTAACAAGAGCTAATGGTAAAAGTTTATCAGTTCTCCATTGCACTAAGACGAACGTAATGTTGTTACCTGTACCGGCCATCGCACTTTTATCTAGCCTTGGCTCAGATGATTGATTACGTTATCTAGGCCAATAAAATTCTTACACCAGATTAACTCCTACTTATCTAAAAAGTAGCCCAGTATCTCTTATCACAGTATTTACCTACGTTCGTTATCATAGTGATTATAGATACCTAGTACCTATTAATTTTTAGAATAAACACTATAATCTTATGATGAACTCTTCATTTATTTCCAAATTCAGAGCAAGCATTCGGTATCCTTTAATTGACAGACCTACCCGATTACTGAAGTTCTCAGAGAAAATCTCATTGATTTGACAAAACTGTTTATGCTTTATGAATCTAAGGAAGCGCTTATTTTGTGTCTTCAAAATATAGATGTCGCAGTCAACTGTTCTATTCTTTTGTTTTTATGTACTTATTCTTATTATTTTGTTTTTTTATGTTTATTTTCTCAGGTTGATAGAACCTGGTATTTTTAAAATCTCACGGGTGTTAACCAAGGTGAGATTTTAAGTTTGAGTAGATGGATTAGGTACTTTATACTGCATTGAAATTATTGTCTAAATCTAACTGTAGGAATTTCCGGACTATACGACATGTGTTTAATATAGCTGCTTTCTGAAGTGTGAGGTAAAAAGGTTTATTGCATTTAAGCTGTTAAATAACTGTTTTGGGACAATACCAGTCGTCGATACCACTATTGGGACTATGGTTACTGTGTTCATTTTCCAGACTCTGGTGATTTCTTCTTGTAGTTCTGTATATTTCCTAATTTTTTCCGAGATAGTTTTCTGTATATTATTAGTGTGTGGGACTGCTATATCTATTATGTATGTGTGTTTGTTTTCTTTATCAACAAGTGTTATATCGGGTCTGTTGTTATATATTGTATGATCAGTAATTATAGTACGGTCATAATATAATTTGTAAGATTGGTTTTCTAATACAGCCCTAGGTGAGTATTTGTAGTACATATAGTTATTATTATTATTATTTTATTTTTTTTCAATTTGTAATTATTTATTTAAATGTAATATAAACATAACCTAAAAGCTCGAGAAGAAAAGAAGAGCTCGTGGCTAAGTAATAACAGCCGCACGGGTCGATCCATCAGGTTAAGCTACGCTTGCCGGGGTTGGAGTGGATGGATGACCATCTTTACATACCGAGACTCCTCCGTGCCTCGGAAAGCACGTTAAGCCGTTGGCTGCCGTAAAGCTGTCATTCGTGTATCTTTGACAGTCGTTACGGGTCGTCAGAAGCCCGAAAGTCTGACAACCAGTCTTACCATGGGGTATTGTATTACCCAGTAACTGGGTTGTGGAGGTCGGATAGGCAGTCGCTCCATGTAAAATACTGGTATTCAGCTGCATCCCGTTAGACTGGAAGCCGACCCCAACATAGTTGGGAAAAGGCTAGGAAGATTGATTGATTTTGAAATAAGTAAGTAATAATTTGCACGCCGTAAGGTAGACTGTAGCCGATGTCTTTAATTTATGTACAACATCTTATACCTATACCTACCGTCATAGCAAATAAAGTTCTGATTCTGATTCTGAACTGGTTTAGTTAGCCGTTTGGTCAACCACCCAGTCTTTTCACTGAGACTGGTCGCCTCCAGCAGAAGCTGCGGAGGTGAGCATGGGTGCCTATCCTTTGTTACGTAGGGCTGCGGACTCTCTCTCGCTTCCGGGCATGGTCCAGTCCATGGTCGGAGGTGAGAGCGCGTGGGACGCCGTCGCCTCCTTTTGCGAGGAAGTGATGGTCGCGAAGGAGGCGGCGGAAAGGGAGAGGGAGGATACAACTTCCCTTCCAATCCGTAGCAGACGCACCGGGTGCCGGAGGGCGCGGAATGATCTTCAGCCGCCTTAAGGTGAGGCCTGCAGGCAAGAGACTGGGGGAGTTTGTTGCCTGAACAGTGAAAGGCCCGAGATGGTGGCGCGCCGTGTTCCGCGCGCGCCTCTCTGGAAGGATTGCGGCCGTATAAGGCCGCTGAGGGTGACGGGGTCCGCATGAATTCATGCGGGCCGACACCTAGCCGGGTGAGCGTGACGAAATGTGCAAGCACTCCAGCACCCGGGCTAAAGGTAGCAGCAGAACACCGTGTGGTTTTAGTCAGTAAAAGTCTGACAGACCCCTCCTCCTGCCCCAGGGTGGAGGACATCCATGAGGATTTCCACACGATAAAAAAAAAAAAAGGTTGCACAGCGCCGGAGACGTTGCAGAAGCAGATGACCATATTGTATAAATGACCGAAGCACCAGTCAGCCAGATCATTAAATGTTGTATTAGACGTATCGGCTGTGTATAATTCAGACCGCTGCTAGTTGAACGCCGTTGAGTGAAAAGGCTAGGCGGTTGACCAAACGGCTAATTTAACCAGTAGGCTGCGACATAGACACAATGCATTAGCATGATAGAATTTTACTTTATTTTCTACTAAGTTCTTAAAAAAAAAATCTAATTTACTCAAAAAAAAAAAAACTTATAATGTTCTTTTACATAGTTAGTTCTCTGTTTACCTACTTTTTATTTTACTTTCTTGTGGTCACCCATCCAAGAACCGACCGCGAAGATTGGTACGCTTGCCGCAGTCGGTTCGTGGATGGGTGACAATCCATTACTATATCCAGACCCCTCCTTGCCTCGGCAAGCACGTTAAGGCATTGGTCCCGGCTGTCATTCGTAGATGTTTGACAGTCGTTACGGGTCGTCAGAAGCGTAAAAGTCTAACAACCAGTTTTACCAAGGGTTATCGTGTTGCCCAGTAACTGGTTAGTGAAGGTCAAATAAGCAGCCGCTCCATATAAAATCCTGGTATACAGCTGCATCCGGTTAGACTGGAAGCTGACCCCAACATACTTAATTGGGAAAAGGCAGGCAGATTGGCACTATTGGATACTGTATTAATTTTGACAAGCTTTATTTGTAAATACCTGCAACAATAAATAATATTCCAACTGCCAATTTAGCAAATCGATAAACTCCGATTAGGAATACTTCTGAAACCGGTCATGAAATTATGTAGGTACCTAAACTTAACTGAAATGAATTAATGAATGAAGCTGATGCAGTAATTGAATGAAAGGGGAGTCCTTACTGTGAGCCCCTGAATGCCCGTTGCATACGCCGGATATACGCCATATTAAATTAATGCTCCCCTCGTTAGTCGGACACAGAGTAAATAATACTAACGGGCTTACCTGACGTACTCCACCGGGCACTACGCAGCTCTAGTATCAGATAAACCTAATATATATAGGTTTATCTCATTTACTCATTGTATTTTAAATGAATGAGTAAATGAGATAAACCTAATATATTTATGGCAGTGAGTGGAAATCGCACATGGTTCCGTAAGTTTAAAAGTTTTTTTTGCTCCATTATCTGACTTGCTTTTCATCGCAGTCGACCGCAGTCAAAGACATTTCCAAAGGTGAAAAATTTACTTTAAAAAAAGTAAAAACCGACTTCAAAACCAAAAACGAATAAAATAACTTTCATAAAACACTTAACAGCTTCTGCAGTCGGTGTCTAGCTAAAGTGCATTGAAGAATGGAAGACACCTACTTCAGAAGCTGTTAAGTGTTTTATGAAAGTTATTTTATTCGTTTTTGGTTTTGAAGTCGGTTTTTACTTTTTTTAAGTAAATTTATTTTTCCATTTTTAGTTGAATATACAATTACATAAGTAGGTAAGCCCAAGAAAGTCGAAACCAAAAGAAGAATCATCAAAATCCGCTTAGAAATGCCGGAGATACAGTGCATTTATGCATATAACTTCGTACATAAGAATAATTACATAATGTATAATATACTAAAACCTTCCAGAAAGTATGCAGATCACGTTAGTGAAAAAATGATCAAAATCGGTTCATTAGTATTTGAGAAAATCGCGGACAAACATACATACATACGGGTCGAATACAGAACCTCCTTTTTTGAAGTCAGTTAAAAAGGGAGATGCAATGAACAGCTAGACCCGACAGTCGGCCAAGGGGAAAACTGTCGGTCCTACATATTGTGAACCGGGCCTAAGGATATCGGCATATAGGCCACCTGCGACCGCCTCTCCCACTTTTCAGTGTTGCACTGCAGCAGCAGCTGTTGGTAGTCACACACTAGGTATGAAAGTCTTGATTCGTCCGTGTGCGGGTAGAGTTATTGTAGGTACAGCCAGCAACAAACGTCGATTAACTCTGTAACTTTTACATATTATCGTCTAAATCGATACAAAGCGATTCAATACATTGCTATTCTGCATTTCATGTACATTTCCAGTTTACACTGATCTCTCATTGTAAGGAAATCCTATACAATGCGAGATCAGCTTATACTGGGTCCGTATAGCTTGATCTGTCGTTGTGCGAACTTATGTAATAGATATTACTCTTAACATTTTAGATCAGTACACATTATTATACATTTATTATATTGCACAATAATTAAGATTTAAAAAGCTGAAGTGTTAGGTAATGAGACTTGCTGCTGACCATTAAATGGACTCGTGTTAATTGATTTTATTTTTCGCATAAGAATCAGTTCACACCGAGACGCGAAGTGTGTGCAGTAAATAAAGTTACATTTTGTTTACAAGTGCGCGCTGCGTTGTGTCGCGTCGCGTCTCGGTGTGAACGAGTGTGAACTGACCATAGATATATGAAAGAAGGAGATATGCCCGGTAGTTGAAAATGTATCAGAACCCGATGTCGCTAGGTTGGCCCCACCACCGCGCCACTACTACACATGTAGTTCAATAAAAGCAATAGATACAAAGTCGCGCACACACTTGCAATTCATAAATCAGAACATACTACACAATCAATTATAAACCTTAACTCGTCACACACAGCGTGCATTTACCATGCACCGTACAACTTACTCACACAAAAACATCTGGCGCTATTATTGTGTTGTGCAAAAAGCAATTTATTTTACATATACGCTAGTGATTGACTAAATCGGAAAGTTATCGATACTTCCATTTATTAGTACAAGAAAAATTTGGGGTCCTGAAAATAAAATAAAAAATGATATGTCCAGAAAGTATTATATATTTTAAATTTAAAAAAAATGTATATTAAAAAAAAACACGAATCGATAAATTAAAACAATCCGGTTAAGTTGGTTTAGGCTGTGAAACCATAGGAATTGTTGAACCCTGTTATGATGTGTTTACTGACTGACCTGTAAAGTGGAGGTATTTGTTCAGTACTTGACGTAGGTACTCTTAATTTTGGGATTGCCCATTCAAAAAGCCTGTTTTCTTTAGAGGCTCGAGTTTTCTTAAAGTAAATTGAGCATATGGTGCTATAATTTGTTGGGAACCAGTTAGGTGGCCTTCCTGTGGCATCAATCCATTCTTTTTTTGTATTTGTATCTTTTGGGAAGCTAAAAAGGTACTATAAGAACTTATTTATCATTTACATAATAAGTATCTTAAGCTATAGTCTATAGTCTAGGAACTAGTTGACCGCTGAGACAGGGGTGAGGCGGCGGTTCGCAACGCACGTACTGAGTAATGCGCCCCCGCTCCTCCATCCCACCGCTCACATACCGGCGCGGTCAACTAGTTCCGCGCGGTCTATACTTCTTAACCTCACGATGAGTAAGCAGGTAGCAGGCAACAGGCGAATAGGCTTTTGTTATTAAAAAAAAACCCTTAGTTAAGAAATAGTTAAATATATGAAAACAAACACATGCCATACTCATGCATAACAAATAAATAGCATGAATATGTTGACTTATTTTAAGCAAAAATCACTAATATTTTATCTGAACCATACCGATTACTACAACGCATTCGAATCTTGTGGTGCATAGTTAAAGACTTTAGCGGAAGTAAAATACCAAAACCAAAAAAAAGTAAGGAAATAGCACAAAGATGCGATAATTTAAACCCAAAAACACTCCAAAAAACTAAACTAGTTAGTTTAGTTTTTTGGAGTGTTTTTGGGTTTAGTTAAAAAAAAAAAAAAAAAAAACTTACTTTACGACCGTTGGTTATGCATTTCTCAACTAGGTAAAATAATCAAAAACAGTAAAAAAGATTATTTTACATTCTCAAAGGTTTTCCAACCGTACTTAAACGTCATCTTTTCAAGTGTTCCAACAGGGCTAAAACGGTTGACAAATTGAAAAATAAACTATAATAGCAATATAATATTCGTTGGGCAATCGACATTATTATCGATAGCCTACTTTAGTGGATCTTAACCTCATCACTATCTCGCCGCAAGACACAGCGGCTGTACTATGCGACGCTCCGCGTAAATGAAGTATCGTTTTGTTATTTTTACATTGCTTGTCCAGTCGCTTAGCGACATACTTAAGACAGTGGTTAAGGAGCAATGTATTTGCTGCAAAAATAGTACAACCGCTGCGATATTTGAAAACAAAAATAACGTAGTAAAAGAAAGAAATATTTTACGATTTGTTGTTTTTTATGATTTTAAAGATAAATACAGTAAAATACTTTTACTTACATATGGTAAGTGATTCCGTGAGATACGAAGTTTTTATTATCACTTCGGTTTTTGCAGCAAACCACTGAACAACACGGCATTTTTATAATTTATCGTGACCACGGTCGAAAGCGTACTAGTTCGCGGAAACGACCATTTGGCGAGTAAAGGCACAGCGTGCGCATAACGCGTGGACACAGACACGCCTCCATGCCACTTCTCCTGTTTTTTATATTTCTATGGAACTGACAGTAACAAAATCCATTTTTTTAATGTCAATCTTTGTGTGATTGACATTTAAAAATTGGTTTGCCGACGACTATTTACTAATTTAGGTAGATCAATGCAATGGATGTCATAAAATAAATTGCTAAAAACTTTTTACGATCTGCTGGATTATTTCTGCTCGTTTATAATTATTTTGTCACGTCAAAACTAATATTCTTTCTCGATATAAGTAGAAAATGTTGGTGAGTTATTGGAAAGTCGGTGACGCACCTGACCCGACCGGTCAGTTGATCTAATTTTCGTTCAGGACTTGCGTCCTGCCGGGAGGCAAACAGGGTGGGAATGGGAACGGGAACGCTTTGGATTTACTCAGCCTATTACGTTCAATTTTAGTTCGAACAGCTTCGAAATTGCAGTTAAATAATTTAAAATCACACATATTTTTAAACAAAAATAGTACCAACCTACCTAGTTGTCTGCATAGTCACATACATGGAAAAGAAGCGGATTTCCAGCATCATAGGTAGTTTTTATGGAGGTCTTGGCTAAATAATGACATCCGCACGGATCGATTGAAGGTTAAGCTACGCTTGCCGGGGTCGGTTAGTGGATACTCCATCCATAACATATCGAGACTCTTCCGTGCCTTAGTCGTTAGTCCCGGTTGTCATTTGTAGATCTTTGATAGTCGTTATGGGTAGTCAGAAGCCCGAAAGTCTGACAACCAGTCTTATTGTGGGGTATCGTATTATCAAAGTCTACAGTCTGACGAAGCCCAAGCTGCATACGAAGTTCGGCGAGCTACGTACTCGTATGCAGCTCGGGTTCTCGTCGGACGACTGTATGATGTACCTATATACTGTGGTATTACCCCAGTAACTGGGTTGTGGAGGTCAGATAGGCAGTCGCTCCATGTAAAATACTGGTTAGACTGAAAGCCGACCCCAACGTAGCTGGGAAAAGGTTAGGCAGATTGATAGATAAGTTTTTAAGGCACAAGAAAGAAGTAGCTAACATTTTATTTTTGGAACAATAGCTAATGACCGTGGTTTCTTTCGTATAATCATGTCTCAGGAGAATAAAGGTACGTACTTACCTATTAGGTAGGTATACCTAAGTACTTCCCGTATGTGCATTCGTGTGTGCCAAATAACCGAATCAGCCGTTTTTGTGATTGAGTAGGTAACAAAGATCTTCACTTATTAACCGACTTCAAAAAGGAGGAGGTTCTCAATTCGTCGGAACCTTTTTTTTTATGTATGTTCCCCGATTACTCGAAGATGGCTGGACCGATTTGGATTTTTTTTATTTTATTCGAGAGGGTATACATCACAGTTGGTCCCATATAAAATTGATTAACTTTGCTTTTGTAGTTTTTGAGTTAGCTTTAATAATACGTATTTTTTCCCCACTTTTATATGGATGATGTTCTAGTTTGTTTTGCAGGTAGTGGAATTAGAATTTGTGTTTTGGGTAGGTACACAAATAAAAAGTGAAAAATAAAAACTTTTTTACAAAAAAATAAAACCGACTTCCAAAAACAACACTACAAAGTGAAAAATAACTTTAATTTCGGTGGTAAAAAACGAAAATACATTAACCTAGATACCGACTTCCGAAATTAAAGTTATTTTTCACTTTGTAGTGTTGTTTTTGAAAGTCGGTTGTATTTTTTTGTAAAAAAGTTTTTGTTACATAATAATTATGTAGGTATATTAATTAAGCAGCTGAGATATTAGATAGTGGAAAGATAAGATAACGTGGGATTATTGAATTTATTACCAAATAAGAAAATTGGTACCTAGGTAGTTTTTAAATTTAATATGGTTGAGGTTCAGACATTGTATTATTCAATGTTTGTACTTTATGTCGTGTTCTCGCACCATCCATACTTGGTTGAAGCAAGAAAAAAAGTGTAGGCACCTGTACATCCAGATTTCACCAGTGTTTCAAGTTTCACTTAACATATTACCGAAGGTGAGCAGTGCGTTTAGCAGCAAGTACTTATAGTAGACAGGGTGATTTATTTAAGTGGGCGTGGGTGGCCAAATCCGAAACTATGAGGAATAGCGAAAAGTACTCAAAGGAGTCTCGGGCTCGATTTTGATGAAAACTAAAACTGCATCATTAACCTTATTTATTTAATTAAGGTAATTATACTTTCGAGCCGTTTGGGTTTGAAACCCTTGGGCCGTGGGATCCGAGTGCTCATAAGTAGTTTGTTCAACAAAATCTCCAAGCGGCTGGTTGACACTTCCCGTGACCCAACGGCTGGCTTTTACCTTGGCCAGAGGCTTGGCATTGCCATACAACGTAGCAATGCTGCCAGTCTCTTGGGTACTTTACCAGTCGATAGCGATGCGGAGGAACTTTTCGACGCCATATTTTAGTTTTTTAATAGTTTTAGTTAGGTTAAGATATTATATTTTTTACGTAATGATACTCTTTATGTGTACCTATATATAAAATAAAAAAAATACAGAAATAATATCATAGCCTAAAGTTGGAACGTGATAAGTAACGTTTATAGATGTCGGCCTACAATTTCATACAATCCACTGATTAATATTCCACCGAAGGATTGAGGGCAACAGGTTGATTTGAATGCAGCGTTCATTAACGAAGGCTTTGTTCTGCACTTGCTTGGCTGATAGCTGAACAACGGGATACGTGAACATGTATTTTACTAATTACCAATCACTCGCGAGGACTCGTAGTGTTAGATTATCAAGTTTATGCATGCTTAGTTTAGCTATGTTACATTAAACTAGGTACATGGTTGCCTATTTAAATTAGAATATAGACTAGGTACTGAGATAATTTATTTTTCATATAGAACGTGCGCAAGAAAAACTGCGAGTCCCTAAAAGTGATAGTGTAGTTGGATTGTATTCTTTCAAACTGATTTCATCTGTTCTTTATCCCACGCGGGCTGGCATCGTCGCATTTCTATCGATTTTTCGTGATTATTTGAATTAATTGAATTCAAATTACTCGTTCTTTTTTCGGGTATTGAAAATTAATTATAATTTTTCCTGCACGGTATAGAAATCAGCGAGCCACGTAACCTATTAGCCCTGTCGAAGAAGACTTACAAAAAAAAAAATACACTGAAATATTTGTTTCTGTAAGCTTTCGACAAGCCTTTGTAAACTTTTACAAGTTTCAGGACGAGACCTTACCGACGATGGTGGCACGCGCGTCATTCCATCGCTTGAAGTAATTACACAACGACAACAGTTTAAATAAAAAATCTGGCCAAGTGCGTGTCGGACCACGCACAATGACGGGCTCCGTAGTTGGGATGAATTTATCCCAAGAACAAACTTAACACTGTAGTTATTTTTTTTGCGTAGATGTGACGCATATTTACCCCAAAACTTGCTTTTTACATTGTTTATTTTACTTTGTTGTCCTTTGCGTCATGTTTACCGCAAATAAACGTATTTTCTTTCTTTCTTTCTTTTCTTTCTAGTTGAAAAACATGGTCTCCCATACATTCCAGCTGCAAATGTAAGTTGTTAGCTGTGATAGTTTTCCTTTTAACTTCGTTATTATATACTACTACCGTGAAATTTTTACCCATCCAAAACTAACTGTTTAGCCGGCAGGGGGGGGGGGGGGGACACTTGACTCTAACAAAAATTAGCACTTCAAAGCTTAATATTTCAGAAACGGATCCTTAAATCGAAAAATTGTTTAACAAACCGACAATATTTTTGAAATACCCATCCAAGAACACCCCATACCATATGGGGTAGACGAGAAAAAAAAACATCCCCACTTTACGAGTAGGTACAGAATCCTAAATTTTTTTTTATTATACCGCTTTGTCGGCGTGATGAATATGTGTATCCATGCCAAATTATAGCTTTCTAGTACTAAGTGTCTCTGTGCTAAGCTGCGGACGGACAGACATACGGACGGACATAGCGAAACTATAAGTGTTCCTTGTTGACTACGGAACCCAAAAAACATCCTCCTCCGCCTTCAGACTACTTAATATGTTATTTTTATTACTGAAATATAGATTTTATCTTTAATTATTTAGTCTTTCATAACTTTCTTAGTGTACAATAATCTCTTATTATCACTCGCTAAACTTTTCTTTAAATTTAAGAAAGTATTTCAAATGTTAACATTTTAATTACTTACGTTGAAAAGTCAAAGCGTTAACAAAAGCAAATTAAAAATACCTGAGCATAACAGTACCTACATAGGTATATACGAAAACATTTCAGGTAATTCTATACTTAGATAACGGCTCCTATCTAGAACCTTAATACAAATCTTGGATACCTATCGTTATCAGAGAAAAAATGTGGTGCACAATGTCAACACTAATCACAATCAGAAGCGTGTAGTATTAGCGCACGGACAGTAATTATCACCTGCTTATAAATTGTTTAATTAGAATTGTGAGTGCTAAAATGTGCGGGATAATCGGTAGTGTGGTGACTCTAGCCATCGGCACTGCTCTCGTGGTGGGTAGTTGTCTCATCGGCTACGTTTGGGTTCCTGAAATCGTCAAAAACATTATCGTCAGCGTAAGTATTGCAAAAACTGTTCTGTGGATTTATTTTTAACCAATGACAATACAAGGAGAAGGTTCTCAAGTCGACGCGTATAATTTTTAGGGCTCCGTACATCAAAAGGAAAAAAACGGAACCCTTATTAGGTTCACTTCGTTGTCAGTCTGTCTGTCTGTCAAGACCCTTTTTCTCAGGAACGCGTGAAGGTATCACGTTGAAATTAATATCAAATACTAAGTTTATGGTCCCCCTGGAGCTCTAAAAAAATCAACGTTCTAAGTCGTAGACAGACATAATTATTTTGATAGTCGCAAGTAAACGAAGACCTATAGGGTACTTACCGTTGACCTAGAATCATGAAATTTGGTAAACAGCAGGTCTCACAGCACAAGGAAGGAAAAAGTCCGAAAACCACACGGTATCTTTAATCACACGCTGAAAAAATATTTTTTTGGAATATCTGAATAAACCGTGACGTATATCAATGTACGAATATTGTTTTTGGAATAAATTCTTTTCGGAACCCTAAATTGTGCGTGGTCCGACACGCACTTGGCCGGTTATTTTGTTATTCATTTCACCACCGCTGCAAATAAAACGGTGAAGAAAAACATCGTGTGGCTTTAGCATATCCTAAAACCAAAAATTCGAAGTGTGTGACGTTGACCAACTCGAGCTGGGGTTGTGTGGTGGATTATAGCGCAGTCCCTGACCTGCGTAGAGGCACATTACTTGGGATCTAGGATAATTTAATATGTCTTTTTGTTTTTGTGAGAGATAAAATGAAATGAAATTATTTTATTCTGTAGGTTGATAGGATATACTGAAATCACTTACATTTACGCATAATCAGCCTATAATGTTCCCAGTGCTGGGACACAGGCCTCCTCTCTGTGAGAGGGAGTGGGCCGTAATGCCACGCGGGCCCAGTGCGGGTTGGTAGATGTCATTCGAATTTTTGGTTCTAGGACATGCCGGTTTCCTCACGATGTTTTCTTTCACCGTTTTTGAGAGCAGTGGTAATGAAATTATTTACACAAAGTAAAGCGCCTGCCTGGGTTCGAACCCATGACCAAGTGGGGGCTGTTACAACTGGGCTATGGCGACTGCTCCCCACATACGCGGCATGTTTAAAAAAAGTTATATAGAAGAGTGGTGACTAGGTTATCACATGACATTAATTGAAACCGCGTACATGATTCTGCACCCCATTAAGTTGAGATTTTCCGTCGATTTTTTATTTTTATTTTGACCGCGTCGGTATTGCACTTTTGTAGGAAACGGCATATTATTTTTTAATAATCGGCAAAAATTTTCAATGCAGTGGGGTCCAGAATCATGTACTAAATAAATACGCGGTTTCAATTAATATGAAAACCTAATCGCCACTCTAAAATATAGTCGACATAATGCTATCTGACTACCCATGAGAAGAACTGGCGAAACAAATTCAGGGGACCAAAGAATCTTTTAAAGACCAGACATTAAATATCAAAAGCATTGTGTTACAGAATGTAGGGTAGCGTTCGGCGCGGTCTGTTGAGAGACCACAAACACTTTGAATAAACCTGTCTGAACCTATGGCACGCATGCCTCAGCCATCGTGAGCCTAATCCTATCTTAGAAAGCTCAAAGGGGTTCTCATTCCCGTGTCTCGCTTCCTCGAACACGCTGCCTAACAGTTACTGATACTTCGACAAACTCCCTTGCGAACATCTTTATCATCAATACCAGATCTTCGATACTCATTAAGATTACCTACGTACGTATAGCTCAAAACATTGTTATACCTACCTACGCTTTGTTACTTACGTTACTAGCTTCCGCCCCGTGGTACGCTTATAGATTTTTACAGAAGCTAAATAGACAATTGATGCAATTTGTACCTACCGATACATCAGTTCGATCGTTTACACAAACAATAAGGCCTACAGAGGCTTAGACTGCGGAAGTCAATGATCTGTAGTGCTATTCAGTAAACATCTCACCGTGATAACTTAGGTGAAGTGAGCGTGAAGTGAGTCGTCATTCTACCTGTAGTACTATTCTGTAAACATCTCACCGTGATAACTCAGGTGAAGTGAGCGTGAAGTGAGCCGTCATTCCACCTGATGCTAGGGGTTGACACTATTGACAGCTCACTTTAAGATCACTTCACTCTTATTTTCACGGTGAGATATTTACAGAATAGCACTACTGATGCTAGGGATTGACACTATTGACAGCTCACTTTAAGATCACTTCACCTAAGTTTTCACGGTGAGATATTTACGGAATAGCACTACTGTTCTATATGCCCTTTGTTCCCTATATCGACCAGTACTTATTCTGCATAAAGCTTGGAAAAAGTATTTTCGTAGAAAGTAGTTGCTGGGGAAAAACGACAACAATAAAACAGAATCCCCTTACCTATTTATAGAAGGCAATTTGCTCCGTTTCTTGTAGCCATGGAACTGTTGCTTCCTGCGTATAATTAGTCCTTCCAAGATTCTATGAAATGTAGCGAAAGAAGACTTGGATATAATGAGCAATAACGTCGAAGTGTAAGAAAAAAATCAAAGAAAATTAAGTGTATCCGTTTGCGTTGATGGAGGAGGATGTTTTTATAGAATTATTGTGTCCAATTATTTTATTTATGAACAAACCTACTGAGAATATGCCTGTGATATAACTAGTTCCGGAGAAATTCCGTAGATAAGACTATAAGGTACCTACGTTTTAATAAGCTTATGTATAGCTTACTATTATTTACTCAAAAGTAGATGCTTGTTGTCCTGCGACTGGACCACCTGTTTTGTCCTGTCTAACCATGACTTGGAACCATGGATTGTGTTGAAAGATAATATGGCCCGAAAGGCAGTGGCGGATTTGCAGTCTTGGCCGCCCCAGGCCACAGGCCTGTAGTAAGTAGATACCAGCCGTCCCTTTCTTACGAGTATCACTCGTCACCTAGACTACATAACGAATTTACTTTATTTCCAACTTTTATCGAAATCGATTCAGAAAAGTATCTGCTACTTATTTACCGATTTGTCAATAACCAGTAACCCTGTATTATTTAGATGTAAGAAAGTGATTTGGGAAGATTATTGTTATACGATGCGGTGCAGTGCGGCCCGCCATAATGTGCGCGAGTCTTTAGAATATTTAGGTACTTTCAGTTATTTCTTGTTATCATCAGTGAATTTTTTGTCAGATTGGCCGCCCCTAATATCTGGTCGCCCTAGGCCCGGGTCTACTGGGATTTAGAGCAAATCCGCCACTGCTGAAAGGGTTGAATGCTGAGAGAGAACATATCCCTAGCTTAAAATTAACTTTTATCCTTGCCACCATTGTTACCTATACATAATTTTAAACCATTTCCAGCAAGCACGAATAATTATTTTTCTTAAAAGAATAGCTTCAAAGCGTTGTTCTTGTTCATATTTATAATTTTCCTAGTCTTTATTTTACGAAAAGAATATCCTGCAAAGATTTCTATTCAACGATGTAAATTCTTTGTTTACAATTAATTTTACTTCAGGTGAAATGTTTTTTCAGCTTTGTAAAAGAATTAGCTTGTTAAGCTTTCTCGAACAGACAAAAGATGCAATTAGATCCTGTCTATTCAGTAGGATGATTACTTGAATTCTTGTTTGCTTCAACAGACTATAAAGAGAAATAAGAACTATGTAATATGATTATAAGATGTAGACGAGTACTTCGAAGCTTATTCTTTTGTTTTTGTATTTATTTGTATAGTTAGTTAGTCATTTAATTTAGTACTTAGTTTAAATAGTTAGATATTGTAAAGAATTGGTTTTCAAATGTAAATCAAATCAAAATTTTATTAAATCGGGCAACAAACGATCCTTAATAAAAGTTATATGATTTTAATTCCGTGGCAGTCGTGGAATTCGAGTAAAATTATTAACAGATAATCTCAAACTTATTTTCACCTTTTCCAATTTTTCGATAGCCGTTTTATGTAAAAAAAGAAAAAGTTAAGTAAGTTCAGTACGACAACATTCAAAGGTTCCATCGTTTATCTTCGGAAAAACCGAAATATAGCGAATAAAATGTGACTATCGACCAATAGAAATTGATATAGATTCGCACCTAAATTTTTTTTTTTTACCTCAGAACTCCGTCATTTATGAACCGATTTGGAAATATTTTTTTTTATTTGAAAGGATATACTTCCATATTGGTTCTATTTCTATCAAAATCCAGTTCTGATGATGGGATCCATGAGGAATTGAGGGAACTCCTCAAAAATTATAGGCATACATATAGCGATTTTGGTATTTTCATCAACAAATCAAGCATTTGCATTCAGAAAGTAGCATCTGGTGAAGTGGAACTGATGAAGAAGAACACAGATGGCCACGGGAACATCTCAACGATAATAAATATTTCACGGGTGGCGATATCTCGATTAAGATAGTTAAGCGACTATGACGAAGCTTTAAATAAATGGTTCTAATGAAAATGGTACTATCGAATCGATCTGATGAAGAAGCCGGAAGGTAGGCACCGGAACTCAGTAACAAAACAATGTATTCTAGCCGTGTTTGGGCTTATTGGAATTGTCATGAGGTGCACTTTGGCTATAAATGATTTTAATGGTAATTATATGCCGCCTCAAATTGCGCTACTTGAGTTGTATGTTATGTGTAGCCTTGATTGTCAGAAGTCAGATTTCGTAGCGTCGTTATCTCCGTCAACATAAAACTACGCCTTCCAAACTTCTGACACGGCTTAACGCGACGTATATTTCCCTTTTTGCAAGTTTTTATTTGAGATGGTCGCATATAAATTTCTTCAAGTTCTGATGAGTGGCTTTTGAGTTAGCTTCAATAATTTAATACGTATTTTTCCCACATAGTCTATGTGAATGATGCTGTAATTTATTTTGCAAAGTGATATTCGATGTCTGGGGTAGGCACCACTAAAAAGTGAAAAATAAAAACTTTTTACAAAAAAAAAAAACAATAGACTCCCAAAAAAAACACTACAAAGTGATAAATAACTTTAATTTCGGAAGTCGGTGGCAAAATACTATAATATCGCCAAAGCCACCGACTTCCGAAATTAAACTTATTTTTTGCTTTGTAGTATTTTCTTTCGAAGTTGGTTGTTTTTGTTTTTTTTTTTTTATTGTAGGTAGGTAAAAATATTTTTATTTTTCATACATCTATGATATTGCTGCACCGGAGGTAGATGATATTGACATCATTTGTGATCAAGAACTCATTTTCCCAATTTTAGCAATTGTGATGTTATTGCATCCGGTATGGGTGAACATCTTTACATAATACATATACTTACCGAGACTCCTCCGTGCCTCGGAAAGCACGATAAGCCGTTGGTCCCGACTGTCATTCTTAGCTGTTACCTAGTAACTGGGTTGTGGAAATCAGATAGGCAGCCGCTCTAAAATACTGGTGTTCAGCTGCATCCGGTTAGACTGGAAGCCGACCCCAACATAGTTGGGAAAAGGCTAGGCGGATGTAATTGCACCCGATACCCGGTCTGCGATTGGTCAGTCGCGTAAATGATCTTGATTGTTGCGATGCGATGGCACATCAGAGCTAAATTCTAAACTATGAGTAGTAGGGCAAGGCGGTCAAAGAAACCATGACCTCAATTTTGAAGAAAAATAAAACTGCATTTTTGGTTTTTTGAAAAAGTTTCTGCCTAAGCCGGGAATCGAACCCAAACATTTGCTACGAAGCAGTTTATTTGTGTCGAACTTTCGATTGATACGAGCCAAAACATGACAACATACCTAATTATTTTACACTTTTACCACAGAATAAATAATTGCTTTTTCACACACAAAAACATTAACTAGCAATGTCTTAGACCGACACAAGATGGCGTTACTGCAGCATTACTGTAGCTCCTGTACCATTTACATCGATATTACACCGAAAACTCACATAAAACAGCAAACTGCGTTGAGAATAATCAATTTCAAAATTAAGTAACATTTTATATTCAAAACTCACGATGAATTGTATATAATTTTGTGCTTTATTATGCGAGAATTCTACATCGCGCTATCAATGTTTTCCTTGCGCGTTGTATAAGATATAGGCGCGATGTGAAAGAGTTGGGAGTCCAATTCTACGCAGTAAAGGGTGGTACCATACCCCCTCATCTCCGTGATGAGAACCGGCAGGTACACCCTAGACGCGCTGCTCCTAGAAAGAAGAAATTCTTCTGGGTTAGACATCCGTCTACGGTCACAGTTCTACTGTGTCTTCGGCAGAGACATAGTACTGTACCGCAAGGTTCCCACTAGGACTGAGCGCTCAGTCCTGAAGCGAAACCTTACCCCCACTGACGTATAATATTTGACTCCTTTTTTAACCTACTTCAAAAAAAGAAGGTGGTTCTCCGATCGTCGCAATCTTTTATCCATAACTAGCTTTTGCCCGCGTCTTCGCCCGCGTATATGTCGGAAAACGTCCCATGGGAACGTTCATGTGGAGAATATAGGGCCGTCCGATATAACCATAGTTATAAGAAAGACTGTTTTTTTATATTTCTTTGCATATAACTGTGCAAACTCAGATCGCTACGATATATCGTTGCCGTGTATGGTGGGCTTAAAGCTCCCAGTCAGCATGATTTTTACCGACATCTTCAACAATCATCGTCATATTTCAGCTAATTTACACAAAACCGTAATGAATTGACGACACGGTTGGCGCAGTGGTTGAGCGATTGACTGCTGCGCAGCATGTCGCGGGTTCGATTCCCGCACGGAACAAATATTTGTACGACCTACAAGTATTTGTTCCGAGTCTGGGTGTTTTTCTATCTATAATATGTATGTATTTACAAAAAAAAAAAAAAAATGTATATAAGTAGTTTATCAGCCATCTCGTTACCATAACACAAGCATTAGGTTGCTTAGCTTGGGGCTAGATGGCGTTGTGTGATATGTCCAAACATATTTATATTTATATTTATAATTATAGGTAAGTACACTGAATTACTCACTGAATTCACTATCGTTTGTTTTCGGAAAAACCGAATAGCGAATAAAATGTGACTATTGACCAATAGAAATTGATTTATATTCCCACCTAAATTATTATAGGTTGACGCACTCCTGTGTCGACGAGCATGGTTTCTTTGTCCACGTACCACGGTTTTAACCCGGTCCATAGCTGGCTTTAGGCCGGCCTCATTCAGTTGACTGTCGGTTTTAAGTACAGACGTTCATTATGGTCAGGTCGTGGCTAAGTAATAACAGCCGCACGGGTCGATCCACCAGGTTAAGCTACGCTTGCCGAGGTTGGTCAGTGGATGGGTGACCATCTTTACATACCGAGACTTCTCCGTACCTCGGCAAGCACGTTAAGCCGTTGGTCCCGCTTGTCATTCCTGGATATTTGACAGTCGCTACGGGTCGTCAGAAGCCCGAAAGTCTGACAACCAGTCTTACCAAGGGGTATCGTATTACCCAGTTACTGGGTTGTGGAGGTCAGGTAGGCAGTCGCTCTAAGTAAAACACTGGTAGCCAGCTGCATCCGGGTAACTGGGTAAAACGATACCCCTTGGTAAGACTGTTGTCAGACTTTCGGACTTCTGACGACCCGTAACGACTGTCAAAGATCCACGAATGACAACCGGGACCAATGGCTTAACGTGCTTTCCGAGGCACGGAGGAGTCTCGGTATGGAAATATGGTCACTGATCCACTGACCAACCTCGGCAAGCGTAGCTTAACCTGGTGGATCGACCCGTGCGGCTGTTATTACTTAGCCACGACCTTCTCGAGCATAATATATTATTTTAAAGTAAGGACAACTTGGCAATAACATGAGATATCTCTTTGAAGCCGATGCATCATCCTATGTTTACATGAACTATAATATTTATAACAAAAAATAAAACGAATACCTAATGCAAAAATAAAAAATAAACATTAGAAAGTAATATACGCTTTCAATAGCAACTGTGTTTCGTTAAGTGCTATGGACTCATAATCAAAACACAAGATTACAATTTTACATTCTTGTGTTCCTCAGTCTCAATATTATTTGCAGATTACCTACATCAAGTTAAAATATTTTTAAAAATACCTTCTAAACTCGATCTGTTTTAGCTTAGTTTATTTTACTAACATATCATGCTGATACTCGTTCCAACTTCCAAGGAACGTTTATAAACATAAACTAGCTGCGCCCCGCGGTGTTACCCGCGGTTTATGAGATACACTAAAACGTGTATTACCTATTTAATCGCTGAGAAAAGTATTCACAAAAAAATTGCTCATCCCACGGGAATACTACATTTTTTCAAGATGTTAAGTAGCCTATGTGTTATAGGGTGTCAGCTACTTCCACACCAAATTTCATAAAAATCGGTCGAGCCGTTTGAGTTTGAAAGAGTAGCAAATATATTTGAATTCCTTGCTCATCCCACGGGAACACGTAATTTTTTCGGAATATAAAGTGACTTATGTGTTAATCCAGGGTGTCAGCTACTTCCACACCAAATTTCATCAAAATTGGTAGAGCCGTTTGAGTTTGAAAGAGTAGCAAATATATTTAAATTCCTTGCTCATCCCACGGGAACACTACATTTTTTCGAGATAAAAAAGTAGCCTATGTGTTAATCCAGGGTATAAGCTGTCTACATACCAAATTTCATCCAAATCAGTCCAGCCGTTTGAGCGTGAAGAAGTAACAAACATACACACACACTCATAAATTTTTGCCTTTATAACATTAGCAAGTGTGAAGTATGATTAGTTATAAGCAACCTGTCTTTATCATTCTAACTGAATAATTGTATTCTGGTTTCGAGAAATAAATGTCTTAAACCATATATTTCGGCGTCGGCGTCGCTTGTCTCGTCAGATAGTTTTGGTGTTCGTTCGATGTCACATATTTGTGCTGCCACTTGTATTTAAGTTACCTACTTAAATGCGTTCCACAAATATTTGCCGTCACATCATCTGCCCAGCCTTTTCCTGTTGTGGTCGGCTAGCCGGATGCAGCTGAATTCCAGTATTTTACATGGAGCCTGCCTATCGGACCACAATCCAGTTACTGTGTAATACGATACCCCTTGGTAAGACTGGTTGTCAGACTTTCGGGCTTCTGACGACCCGTAACGACTGTCAAAGATCCAAGAATGACAGCCGGGACCAAAGGTTAGCTTCCTGACCTTTGACCTTTAACCGTCCGGCTAAAACGATATTAGTAAAACACGCCTATCCAATGCATACAGAAAAGGATAATAAACTTATTATTGAAACCCCTTTTTTTATGGATGGGAAATCATCAAATGACTTCTCCCGCTCTGGGCAGAGCGGGAGGGTGTGTCAGACATTTACTGACTAAAACCCACCCGTATTCCTTCAGTTGCCCGTGCCAGGGCCACGGTATCTCTTTCGACCTACCCGCGACCCCGGCGGCATCGGCCCTATTGGACCCCGTCACTACTGACATCTCTTTGAGGCGCGCGTGGAACACAACGCGCCGTCGACCCGGGCCTGGTCCTTACCGGACGGCGAGCTGCCCATTACTCGTCGTCGGCAAACCCGCGCCTACGGTGGCCGGGAATCGGCAATGGATTCCCGCCGCCCAGAGCGTCTCCTGCGGCGGCTAGGGGCGCGAGGGCGCGGCTGTTGCCTCTCCCTCACGCGCTCCGCCTCCTCCTTCGCGAGCATTACTGCTTCGCAGAAGGAGGTGACGGCCTCCCATGCACTCTCGCTCAGCACCATGGCCTGGACCAGGTTTGGACGCGACAGATCGCCGCCGCCGATCGTCTCCGTGAGAACACGGCAGTGCTTCGCCCAAACCGGGCAAACCTCCACTGTTTGTTCCACCGTGTCCTCCGGGCGATCCACACAGTGGTGACACCCGGGCGTTTCCTCCCGCCTTATCCGAAACAGGAACCTCCCGAAACAACCGTGTCCGGTGAGGACCTGCGTCAGGCGGAAGGTGAGGTCGCCGTAGCACCACTCCAACCACTCCTCAAAGAGGATTTTAAATGGCACACAACCGCGTAATCTATTGTCACCATTAGCTCGCTTGAAATAAGGTTGAAAATTGAATATAATATTTGTGTTGCCGAGATGTGACTAAGCTGCGAATGTGCATTTATTTTCCGGGTTTTTTTTAGATTATTCGAACATACACAATAAATTAAATAATTGTCCGGTTAAAGTTAAAAAAACATGCTAATTCTATTAAATTCTTAAAAAAAAGAATGTCGTTATCGCTGAAAATACGGAGATGTTCGACGCTAAAGTTTATTTTTTAACCGACTTCAAAAAGGAGGAGGTTCTCAATTCGTCGGAACCTTTTTTTTTTTTTTTATATATATTTTTTTATGTATGTTCCCCGATTACTCGAAGATGGCTGGACCGATTTGGATTTTTTTTTGTTTTATTGGAGAGGGTATACATCACAGTTGGTCCCATATGAAATTGGTTAACTTTTCTTCGGTAGTTTTTGAGTTAGCTTCAATAATACGTATTTTTTCCACACTTTTATATGGATGATGTTCTAGTTTGTTTTGCAGGTAGTGGTATTAGAATTTGTGTGGGGTAGGTACACAACTAAAAAGTGAAAAATAAAAACTTTTTTACAAAAAAATATAACCGACTTCCAAAAACAAGACTACAAAGTGAAAAATAACTTTAATTTCGGAAGTCGGTGGCAAAAAACGAAAATACATTTAACTAGACACCGACTTCCGAAATTAAAGTTATTTTTCACTTTGTAGTCTTGTTTTTGGAAGTCGGATGTATTTTTTTGTAAAAAAGTTTTTTTGTGGAGCAACTACTATTATTTGTTACCATTCTATTCGGTTAAAATTTTTCTTTAAACCTTTCTCTGTCCACAGTATTTTTTGCGTCGGCTAGTTTCATTGAAGCTATAATGTTGACGGGCTGATTGGCAGGCTCAGCAGCATCAAGATCGGTTGTCATATCGATGGAGTCTGTACTAATATTATCAGCTAGGCAGATGACATGGTGCTGCTGAGTGCGTCAGTCTGTGACCTCCGAAAGCTTGTGGCCAATTGCGAGGAGTATGCCTCACATGTCTTGATTTAAAATTGTAAAAAAAGTGAATTCATGGTCTTTGGGGCCAGGGAAAGGTATCCTGTTTATGTACCACCAGTTTACCTTAATGGTATGCCCGTATGCCATTAGAGAGGGCATACAAGTTTAAATTACAAGCACGTGTGAGCACTATGTAGCTACTATTAAGCTACCTTTTACTGGGTACGTCTTTCACTGACTTGAGTGTGCCCTGGCGGTTGAGAGTATGTCATGCTCACTCAAATGTCTCGCTGATGGTGGCGTGTGTGTTGGATCATTAAGTTCCCTTCAAAATGGTTGAGCTAAATGGTGCTGATCCATGCGTCATGTTCGTGAACGGGCGCCGTCAGTTGGGACTGGTCGTCTCTTAGCTGCTATGGCTTATTTTTAATTTTAATATTTAATTTAGTTGTTTTATTTATTATCTTTTTATTACGGACGCTTTTTAACGTGCACGTCTTTCTACATTGTTCTCACATGTATATTTTCAACTTGAACGATGTAACCAATATTTTGTAAAAATACACTTCTGGACACATCTTTTGGCCCACCTTGTATTTTCAGCTTCGTTTGGTCCTAGCTAAAATTTTATATTAGGTCGAGCAAAAAGTTTTTATGCAGTTTTGAACCTGGCACATTCACAATTTCATTCAATAATCTTTTTTTGAATTTCGAACACAGAATTTAAAGAAACAAAAGACAATTTGGAGCCTGTTTGTTGATATCAAACAATCGAATACTAAGAAAACTTGGTTTTATTGGTTTACTTGGATTTAATTCTTGAAAAAGTGATTGATATCTTTGGTTTTGCAACAAACATTACTTATTCTTAACATTAAGGTGAGGTTCTATCAATAATCTATGGATACTTCACCTGAAGTCGCCGCCCAAGCTGTGGCACTTATTCATATATTCGGACACAGCCAAAGAAACGTGAGTGCTCAACTTAATTTAAGTCGATCTGCGGTCCGAAATGTTTATCGGAGGTACCTAGAGACTGGCGGCTTTGTTCGTCGCCAAGGAAGGCCACGATCTCGGGTCACAACTGAAAGGCAGGATCGATTCATCGTGACGACCAGCTTGAGAAATCGTCACCTTACCTCCATTGAGATACAAAACCAACTTCGCGACTTCCACGGAGTATCTGTGAGCGCTCGAACTGTTCGGAGAAGGTTAAAAGAACGCGATATGGTACCACACAAGCCAGCTAATGGCCCCAAACTAACGCGAGCCCACCGAACAGCGCGCCTTCCTTTCGCACGCAGTCATTTAAATTGGACACAGCAAGATTGGAGCCGTGTACTCTTTTCTGATGAGTCTAAAATTGTGTTACATGACAATGATGGAAGGAAGAAGGTCTACCGACGTAAGGGAGAGCGTTACGCACAATGCTGCTTTGAAGAGAGGGTTGCTTATGGCGGTGGCTCATGGACTGTCTGGGGCGGTATATCCGCGAGCGGCAAAACTCAACTTGAGGTTGTTACAGGACCACGGCTGCCAATATTAAATGCTGAAAGGTACATTCGTGAGTGCTTAGAACCTCACGTGATACCATACGCGGACTATGTGGGCCCAAATTTCCTTTTTATGCATGATAATGCAAGAGCCCATGCGGCCGGCATCGTCAGGGAATATCTTCGGGATGTGAACATCACAGTTATGGACTGGCCAGCCAGAAGCCCAGACATGAACCCCATTGAGCACATGTGGGACGAGCTAAAAAGACGTGTTAGGGCTCGTCAGCCAGTTGCCCAAACGATGCAGGAGTTGAAAACTGCCATAGAAGAGGAATGGGAGATGATCCCTCAAAATTTCATAGAGCGGTTGATAAACTCTATGCCTAATCGTATGAGAGCTGTGGTAGATGCCCATGGAGGCAACACGCGTTATTAAATTAAACCTTTATTTGATAAAACATGTTTTTTATTCAAAAATCAATTGCCTTTAACAAGGCGCATATCCGACTTGTTAGGCGTAGCTCCATGTCGTATGGTATTCTGAATTCAAATTTAAAACAATACGATCGAAAAAGATGGTAAAATGTATCAGGTTTAAAACTGCATCAACAGTTTTTGTTCAATCTAGCAATCATATTTCGGTAGGGGCCATCGAAACCTAAACTCTAAGGTGGGCCAATAGATGTGTCCAGAAGTGTATTATGATTTAAAAGAGTGTCCGTGCCCGTTCTTCTCCATAGGGATCTACTACGCTTTGGAATGGGCAACTAGCTTCATCTTTCTGACTGACCGACCCATTGACAATTCAAAAGTGCCTGTAATTGGTTTATTTGAAATAAATGCTTTGAGTTTGAGTTTGAAATATCTTGGCCACATACTTATCCCTGATCTCAAGGACGATGACGACATTGAGCGGGCGCGGAGGGCCTTGTCGGTTAAAGCGAACACAGAAAAGATAAAGAGGAACAGAGCGTATCCCAGCGCGTCAAGAAAACACACTGTTGGACTGTTTTTAACCGATTTCAAAAAAAGGAGGAGGTTCTCAATTCGGATGTTTTTATTTATAAATATATACGTCTAATGGAAAACATTCGATAAGGCCATGAAATTAGTTTTTTGGATTCTTACAAATTGCAGCTTTGTTATTAAAAATGCGATTTGCGCCCGTAACGGTTACTTAATAATAAATTCAGTATTCATCAAAGTCGTAAGTAGGTACACTTTTCTAGGTTTCAAAAATATAATTATTTCCGAAAAATAAAACTTGTTTTTTGAGCAACATGATGATTTTTGATAATTATTATTGACATGATTTTAATTATTTTTAGCAAATATATTATGGTTACAGGGTGCAACCAACATCTAGAAAAACTTAACATAATTATGACGTAAAACAGTGCTGCAATTAGCGAAAATCTAAAGAAAATTTGAATTTCACGGCAATATCGGATGTTCCCCCTTAATTTGACATTTTTTTAAATTATGTATGTTTATAGGAAGTCCACACTATTCATACCCCGTCCTCCCTCCCGAAATTAAAGTGAAATATTGCAAAACTTAAAGTAAAAAAAATATAGTATATTTTATCGATATCAATATAGATCAATGCAAGCCGTAATGTATATGAGAAATAAATTGCTTTTGCGCGTGTGTGAGTGTACGTCAAGCGCAGTGTTTGCGTTAGTGTGAGAACCAATAGGAAACTCGCGATCTAAGTGCGTGTGGTTTATTGGTGTGCGTAATGCGCGTACGTATTGGTCTCTTGCTTGTAGTGGAGTTACAGAGTGGGGGACAAGCGGCGACACGCGTTCTAGTACAAATCAGGAACTATTTCCTTTCTAATCTCTTTATCTGTTCTGTGAGAGCGAACATGCTGGCTCGCAGGTTAGCTCGTTGTTCAATAAGCCTTAAAATTACTCTTTTCAGAGCGTATTGCACTACGTTTTACACGAGCAGCCTGTGGGCTAGGTATACTCAAAAGTCGTACAGTGCCCTCCGCGTGCAATACAACAACGCGTTCAGGATACTGTTGAGGCTGCCCCGCTACTGTAGCGCATCAGGGATGTTTGCGGATGCACATGTGGATTGTTTCTTTGCCACAATGCGTAAGCGCTGTGCGTCCCTGGTGCGTGGGGTGTGTGGCAGCAGAAACTGTATCCTGTCTCTAATTTCGCGCAGGCTGGACTGTCCGTACATGAATCGCTGCTGCGCCATTTCCCATGGAATGGTGCAGCCGCGGTGAAGCGTCGGACAGTACTGCCGATGCCGCCGTGTATACTGAATAGGAAAAATTATTGTCTTAATTACTAACTTAGGATAAGTGTTTAACTAACAAATGAGTCATGGTTACTTATATATATAAATTAAATTGAATTGCGTTACGTCATACTCGATAATCCAAGAAACGAATTTTTGTGAATATTGAGCTTATACCTCGCCTTAAACAATCGTTCGAATATACGTTGTTTCCCTCTTGTTTTGTCAAAGGAAGTCGATATTCCATGAAATGCACTTTAAATAAAAGTGGAATATTAGCTCTGCAGCTGTATCAGTATTTTCCTTTGAGGAGGAGTATTTGAAATACTTTCACAAGATGTCTGATCCCATTTCCAATATCGTAAGTTCTTTGAAAAATTAAATTAACTCAGGTACCTGTATGTTGTTTCGAGAAGTAATTGTTTATTTTATAATTTTTTTTTTTTGCAGTTTTATTAAACATTATTATTTAACTGATATATATTTAACGGATATTTATTTAACTGTAAACATAACCTAAATATAACAAAATTATATACTAACATAAGTAAAACTATTAAAAAACTAAAATATGGCGTCGAAAAATTCCTCCGCATCGCTGTCGACTGGTAAAGTAGGTACCCAAGAGACTGGCGGCATTGCCACGTTGTATGGCAATGCTAAGCCGCTGGTCAAGGTAAAAGCCAGCCCTTGGGTCACAGGAAGTGTCAACCAGCCGTTTGGAGATTTCGTTGAAAATTTTTTATAAAATTCATTGATGTTGTGTTGTTGAACGTGACCTGGGTTCTTGCTCTTTTTTTCTTATAATAGTCTCACGATAAGTAGATAAAAACTACGTCACTGTGATTCAGTACATGTAAAATACTGGTCAGCTTAAATCTTGTTCATAGCCCAAACTAACTTTGGCAATGCCATTTAATTTATTCTTCTCGTATATTCTAATAAATATAGCGTTAGGGGTATTCTGACTGGGGTCGTGGGTGCTCAGAGTGGGGACTCTGTCCGCCCAACGAGTGATCTCAGGGAGGACGGCGCACAGTGGTCACGTGCTGCCTAGCACTCTTGCTCAGTTCGGTTTTGGGGAGACCCCTTTACAGTCTCCCCAGGGATGTGCCCTAACAGGCGTTGCGGGACCCCTTCTCGGGTCGGTCTTTTGGGAGGTAACGGTGTAACCCTTCCTTGTGCGATGATGACCACCGGGATGGTTTTAGTGGCGGGTGCTTTGACTGCCGCGACGATCAGCGAACTCCGTTTGGCATCTCTACCCTTGCTGAATCATACCCGGATCGCCTCGGCCTCGGCGCAATTCGAGCGGCTATTTTCCGAACATATGTATCTACATTTTAATCCTATCCTATATTAATAATACACACATCAAAAGTGTCTAGGGATCAACATATATTTTTGCAATAACTTTTCTCCTGATTGATATTAATTAAAATTTTCTTTAAGGATTCATCAAATAAAGTGTTTTCGTTTGTCACAGTAACGATAAACCAAGTCACCTTTGCATTAATAAAGAAATTTGCCATTTTCCTAATAAAGGGATTTTTGACATTTGAACCACTAACATTAAAGTTCGAAAAAAAGACTGAAATAACAGTTTTCTTTAAAATTTTATTGGGTAACTTAAACAATTAATAATTCGTGTTTCTACCGCGAACACTAACAACACAAGAACATCGGTTTGGCATACTCAAAATGAGTTCATCCAAATCACGCTGTGGAATGGCCGCCCATGTTCGTTGCAACAACAAAAAAAGGTCTTCTTGCGACTGGATACCCTCCATATTCGGCAGAGCTCTTCTCTGTAGCATATCCCATGCATGCTCAATCGGGTTCAAGTCTGGCGACTGAGCAGGCCAGGGCAGGACATTGATGTTAGCTGCGGCGAGAGTCTGTCTTACAACTCTTGCGGTGTGCGGTCGTGCATTATCATGCATTAACTGAAATAAGGGACCGATTTGCACTTGTAGAGGAACGATGACGTCTGATACAATCGTCTCAGCATAAATTTGAGCGTTGAGGTTGCCTCTGATCCAAATCAACTCAGTTCTTCCGCCGATCCAAATACCCGCCCATACCATGATGGTTCCACCACTATAAGGATGGACTTCCTGGCAGGATTTTAATCGCTGTTGGCGTCCAGGGGTTCTCCAGTGTCGTATACGTCTTGTATCCGGTCTCATACCAAAACGAGACTCATCAGAAAAGCACACGAAACGCCATTGTTCTTCTGCCCAATTTCTGTGTTCAAGAGCCCATTGATATCGAATCCTACGATTGTGCATTGCTATAGGTGGTACCCGTAGCGGTCTTCGGGAATGAAGGTTCACTTCATGCAAGCGGTTTCTGACTGTTTGGTCGCTAATTAAGTTCTCTGAAGAGTGATGAAGCCTCACGGCTAACATCATGGCGGTTATAGTTGGAGCTCTTCGAGTTAAGATTTGAATGTATCGGTCTTGTCTCCGTGTGGTGCAGCGATACCGTCCTCCATGGCGCTCAGCCACGGTACCAGTGCTTCGGTAACGTGTCCAAAGTCGACTGATAACACTCTGACTTGTATTCAGAGCTAAAGCCACAGTACGTTGCCGGGAACCAGCTTCTATCATTCCCACGGCTCTGAGCATTTCTTCCCTGCTTAAATGACGTCGCCGCTCCATAATAACGTTGGTTTTAATCAGTAGTAGGGAAACAGTAGCACTAATAATGTCTTCAATGCGTTGTATGTTTTTATAGGGAAAATATTGACAGCTGATTTTCATCTTTTACTCGAATTTGATTCACAGTTCCTGATTCAAATTATGAAATGCACCAAAAAGGATCCATATAAATTTATAAAATCATAAATTTATTACAAAGCCACATCTCAATCTCAAGAAATCCGCATAAAAATGCTTGATCCCTAGACACTTTTGATGTGTGTATATTACAAATGTGAAAGTGAGTTAGTTTGTTACGCTTTCAAGTTAAAACGGCTGAATGGATTTGGATAAAATTTGGCACATGGGAGACCATGACCTGGAGAAGGACATAGGCTACTTTTCATTCTGGGTCGCAGACGAAGTCGTGGGCAACATCGGCTGTGCCGAATCATGCGACCCAGACAAATATGAGCATCCCTATGTATTTGGAACTGTAAGACTGTACCTATCTCCCCAATTTCCCATTTCCTAAACGACGGTTTCAGACGTTTATCTAAATAAAAATAAAAAACTGGCCACGTGCGTGTCGGACCACGCACGATGAAGGGTTCCGTAGTTGAAAAGAATTCATCCCAAAAAAAACTTAACACTGTAATTCAAAAAAAAAAAAAAAAAAAAAATTATGTGTTAAAATAACAAATTAACAATTGTCGGACATTTTCCTGTAATTGTGCTTTGAGGTCTTGCTTCTTGCCAAACTTCATGATTCTAGGACAACGGAAAGTACCCTATAGATTTTGATTTACTTGCGAGTATTAAAATATGAAGCATAAATGGCCGTATTTTTTATTGTGTTGACTTAGAAGCCTGATGTTTGTAGAACTCTAAGGGGCTATAGACCTACGTATTTCATATTAATTTCAAGTTGTTACCTTTACGCGTTTCTGAGAAAAAGAGTATTGACAGACTTGATAATATTTTTTTATGTGATATAATCACAAATTAACAATTTTTGGACTTTTTCCTTTACTTGTGCTGTGAGACGCTTCTTGCCAAATTTCACGACTGAATGCTGTCAGCATTCCAGTTGACAGTCATGACAACGGGCATGTGATTTTCTTTCGCTATTTCACTTGTTTCTATGTGAAACAAACTGACCTAAAACTTGTTCTTAATCATGAGTACAATGACCTCTATTCAGGTGTTCAGTTACCTTCTGCAAAACCAATTAGTACTTGTAGATACCTAGTAACGCTCCTCTCGAAACTAGAGCAATGGTTTCTTGGAACGAGAGCGCTCCTCCCGGGTGAAATACTGCCCCTAGAGCCTTACAGGTTTCTAGATAGTGGCTTATTGTATGAGCTTGTCCTACTCAAATATAATTTCCGTACTTCGCAATAATCTTGATCGAAGGTTCCGTAGCCAAGCAACGTTCGTTGGTCTAGCTACCAGTGTGTTACAGAGGAAATCTCTCGCTTTGTTCAAACGTTTCACAGGCATCGGAAATTTTTACAATATTAAAATGTCAATACGCAGCAAATTTTCTGTCGGGCTGATTTACTGACCTATTTTACCGATTAGCTAGAAAAATTCGGCTTGAAAAAACATAAGAACACCTTAAACATTTGTAGTACAGTAACCCTGCCGCCTGAAAGGGGACGTACCCTGCGTCAAATCCGGTGGTTCTGATTATTTTCTGACTTGCTTTTGATGTTGACCCAATGAATAATTATATTATTATTCAATAAGTTTGAGAACTCGAGCGCCGACCGCAACCTTGTCATAAATCCAAAAAATCGCGAACTTTTCGCTTTTATTTCAGTTTTTGGCAATTTTAAGCATATAGGATTATTTTTTGAATACCTACGCAGTGCGTTTATAAAGTAGACTGAATTTACTCCAATATGAGATAAGAACTGTCTTTGCAAACCGAATAGTTCCGAGATAAAGCCTTTCAAAATTTATAACTTTTTTGGGTAATCAATCAATAAAGTTAATTTAGCCCTCTTTGAAGGGTCTGATGTAGCTTCATCAGTATCTGGATCGTCGTATTGGGATGGCATACCCGTATCAGAGGATGGCGATGTATCGTCGATGTCTTGTGGGCACAAGACATCCTCCATGTCGACATCGGGCAGTCGCTATCTGGGGAACTGAAGTCTATTTCTACTGCAACATCCGGTACATTGTTACAGGAGGCACCGCAGTGCCTGCAAACTGATGAGCATTTCATCCCTGCCTTCCTGCAGCTACAAGCGTTCCCGCAACCCCTCTTGCAGCCGCAAGAAATCATAAAAATAAAATAACAAAAATGGCGAACTTCGAAAAGTGATAAATTTAGAAAGGCTTTATCTCGTAAACTTTTGGGTCTACATATACAGTTGTAGTATTTTATTGTAGCAAATTTAGTCTACTTTACTTAGTTTACTTTACTTTTTTTCGAATAACTAATCCTTTAGGCTTAAAATTGACAAAAACTGAAATAAAGGCGCACATTTCGCGGTTTTTCGATTGCCAAGGATTGACAAGGTTGCGGTCAGCGCTCGAGATTTTAAACTTGCACTATTCCATAAACGAGTCAGAAAAAAATCTAAACTACCAGATTTGACGCAAGGTATTAAGTTTAAGGTTACTGGTCTATTAGCAGACATAAATCGCGTCCCCGAGGCAACCCTGCGTGAAACAAATATAATATTTCATTAACATGGTCGGATAAACTCCTCCCTTACAAAATCAATCCGGCTATTATCTGCTTTATATTGTGCACCTTCATTCACAGGCTAAAACAAAAGAAAAATCGCTGCATCCAATAATTGAAAGGCTGCTCACGAAATCTAACTGGCAGATTTAATTTTAGCCCTTCAGGCAATTATTGGTAATGACGTGTGTTTTGTTCATTTAATATACTTTTTATAGAGGCTCGTGGCTATGTAATAACAGCCAGGGTCAGCAGGGTCGATCGATCAGGTCAGTGGATGGGGGATCAGTTTTACGTACCAAGATCCCTCCGGGCTTCGGAAAGCAAGTTAAGTCTGACAGTATCTGGGTTGTGGAGGTCAGGTAGGCAGTCCTACATGTAAAATACTAGTATTCAGCTTCATCCGGTTAGACTGGAAGCCGGCTCCAACATCGTTGGGAAAAGGCTTGGCAGATGATTACCAATTTAACTAAATTCTACCAATCAATGGTAAACTATTATACATTTTTCATGAGCAAATCAATTATACCATAGTTGTGCTGATGCTTGAGGGTCCAGCACAGACCACACACCACCACCACCACCTATTATTAACCCTACCCGTTCATCAACGGGTAGGAAACAAATGAACTCTGAGGTGACGGCTAATATAGAAAGTAGGGAGGAAAAAGAGTTAATAAAAAAAACCTGACTGCGTAAAAAGTGAACTTAAAAACAATAATACCGACCCCGCCTCTGACTGCAAGTTTATAAAACATGGCCGAAATATTTTTATTTTTTTATTTTAGTTTAAATAATATTATGCAATCAATCTGCCTAGCCTTTTCCCAACTATGTTAGGGTCGGCTTCCAGTCTAACCGGATGCAGCAGAATACCAGTTTTTTACATGGAGCGACTGCCTATCTGACCTCCACAACTCATTAACTGGGTAATACGATACCTCTTGGTAAGACTGGTTGTCAGACTTTCGGGCTTCTGACGACCCGTAATGACTGTCAAAGATCCACGAATGAGAGCCGGGACCAACGGATTAGCGTGCTTTCCGAGGCACGGAGGAGTCTCGATTATGTAAAGATGGTCACCCATCCACGGACAACCCCGGCAAGCGTAGCTTAACCTCATGGATCGACCCGTGCGGCTGTTATTACTTAGCCACGAGCTAAATAATATTATGCAATAACCCGAAAAAAATGCAAGGTTGAATATGCATTTGCATAAACTCCGGTCTCTTATGATGAACCATACTAAAATTCCATTGTTTTATTTTAGGAGACAGCATTGTTTGATGACACAATTCAGATGGATCGCTTCGAAGTGATACCTTTCGCTATGAACTTCACCGTCAGGATCTTCAATATCACCAACCCTGAGGTAGTGCTGGCAGGTGGTGTGCCAGTTGTCAACGAAATTGGACCCTACGTGTATAGGTGAGTATACTATGGGACTATATAAATCTTTAAAAATCAACAAATCTTCTTTAGACATTATGATTATGATAAACAAAATGTATATAGGTAAGTAGAAGTTATCAATTATGTTTTTTTGCTATAATTATTACATAATACGTCGTTGTTACTCCGCGTTTATGAAACAAAATATATAAATAAAAAGAGAAGTCCTCACTGACTCATACCTATTATATTTGGCTTAGATCAGGTCGTTCCATCTACATGTTGTATCTAAAACGTTAGGTTAGTAAGTATATTAGCATCTCAACAGATGTCGCTTCCAAAAAAATTACAATAATGTACACACGGTTCCATACCATACCAGATGGATGTGTGGAGTGACAAGAATGGATAAAGTGAGAAATGAGTATATAAGAGGAAGTTTGAAAGTGGCGCCAGTGACAGAAAAGTTGAAAGGAAATCGTTTGTCTTGGTATGGGCATGTAATGAGGAGACGAAACGCATGTGACTAAAAGAGTGATGAATATAGATGTTGATGGATGGAGAGGCAGAGGAAGGCCAAAGAAAAGATGGATGGATTGTGTGAGGAATGATATGAAAGAGAAGGGAGTGAATGATAGCGTGACGGTTGACAGGGGAGAATGGAAGAAGAAAACGTGTTGCGCCGACCCCAAGTAATATGGGATAAGGGCAGGAAGATGATGACACACGGTTCCATACAAATCTCACCCCCTAGAAATGTATAAAAGCACGCCATCTCTGTAAAGTCAATGAAACTACTAAGACAGAAAATATATAGATAGAAAAAAAATACTGACGGCGCTCATGCAAGCGACCGCTAGGTCCATCACATCCAACCTTTTTAACCGACGAAAAAAAAGGAGGAGGTTCTCAATTCGACATGTATATATTTTTTTTTGTGTGTATGACCACGCATAACTTTTTACAGAGACGTTCGATTTGAAAAAAAAAAATGTTTTATTCGAGAGGGTGTACATCAAAGTTGGTCCAATATAAAATTGATGATCTTTGCTTGGGTAGTTTTTAGTTAGCTTCAATAATATGTACTTTTTCCCCACTTTTATATGGATGTTGTTCTAGTTTGTTTTGCAGGTAGTGGTATTAGAATTTGTGTGGGGTAGTTACCACAACTAAAAAGTGAAAAATAAAAACTTTTTTACAAAAAAATACAACCGACTTCCAAAAACAACACTACAAAGTGAAAAATAACTTTAATTTCGGAAGTCGGTGGCAAAAAACGAAAATACATTTAAAGTAAAATCTTAGCCGACGTAAGGATCGAATCTGGACCCTGTTCACGAGCCAAGCTGTTATACCGCCGCGTCAATCTCCGTCCGTCTTAATTAGATGACAAAATAATGGGTCACTTTTGACCGCTCATATAATTTTTTTATGCCAAAGAGAGACAAACATAGCGGGACAAAGAGGGACACCTTCATGTCAAATCGGACCATCCATCACATCATTCCAGTTCGCTGTGTCGTTTCTATAAAAATAGATAATGAAGAAAATTAAGGGTAAGCTTATAATTTTGTTAAGTAAAACATGACGTCGTCACATCATAGCATAATTACTCGTCTGAGTGTGCTGTTCGGATAACGACAAATTCAATTACATTAAAAGCATGCCTCGATTGAGTAACTTTTTAAAAGTGAAACAAAACCAAACAAAATCAAACAAAAAAATCAAAGTTTAAAGAGTATTGCTCGAGAATTAAATGTCGACGTAAGTGTAATCTAAAATAAAATCAGTTTATATTTTCATTTTTTTTTTCCATTAGAATTCTAACTTTTTAATTTACTTCCATATATATAGAGAAACACAGTTTGTTTATGGGTGCGACGGTATCAAGAAACTGGTGAAGTGAAGTGTAATCGCCAAGGGCCACGTCCGATTGCTTACACAAGTCAATCCAGCCGTCATCGTGATATTGTTAATAGCCATACCATTTATTCTTTCAGAACCACCCGATCTAGTGCTATAAGACATGGCATTTCGCTTACCACTGTCCGAAGATATTTACATGCAGTTGGGATCCATAATTATAAACCAGCCAAAAAAAATTAACTAACCGAATCTCATCGTCAAGCCAGGATAAGATTTGCAACTCAATATATGAATTTTGATTGGGAAAATGAAATAGTCATTTTTACCGACGAAAAGACGTTTAAGTCCGATAAAGATGGACGTAAAATACTGTGGAGAAGACCAGGTGAACGCTACAATTCTCAAAATGTTTTACCTTTGAGGACTTGTGGCAGGTTATCGCTGGGTAAGCAATAGTTAATTTAATTAATTATTAACATTTACCAACTCACTTGATTATAATATAAATACTGTTTATTTGCTAAATTAAGACTCAGTAGCGCTTTGACTATTTTAATAAAATGTTATTATTAGTAATAATTATAACGTATTACTATAAAACTAATTTCTTTATTAATTATTAATTTATTATCATGTAATGATTCATAATAATGATTATTTCCTTTATTTCATTTAAATACATATCTTTTACATTTTTAAATATTTTTATAGATAACAAAAAAACATAGTAGCCCACCGGTATCGGGAACTAGGTCCAAGCTACCGGTGGTCAGGGCTATTATTATTATTATTTCTTGTCTTTGGCTTATCTCGGGACCCTGGGGTCCCGGACCTTTGGAAGGCGTACGAGGGGCCGAAGCCAACTCGCAGAGGTCCCTTAGACAATTTCAAATGACGAGGAGGCACCAGCCGACGATTATCCCTGTATGCACTGCAAGTGCACCCAAGGACAACCCCCGGTTGGTGCAGGACTATTGCAGAACACAGAAACAAAACACATTGGGCCTATGGGTTTGGGTGGCTACATGGATTGGGTACCTTGAACTATGGAAGGACTATGTCCCCTGCCTGACCAATGTTATATAATATACACAGATAAATTGGCAGGGGGTGACTTGCACACACAATAATGGGCCCCCGGAAACGGTCGCTAGCACATAGTGACGTAGCGACAAGGGGCAACATGTCCTGAGGTGCTTGAGGAGTCGAGAGGTATTCCACGGCTCTCAGAACAATCCCAGAGCCCGGAAGATGGTCAAGATCCCTACAAGCACTTACTGGAATACTTCCTTCCTCCGAGCACGTTTGCTCTTGCTCTTGCGAATCTCCACTCAAGCCGGCCAATAAAGGCAAGAATGAGGTGGGAGATCTGTTCCCGTCAGTGTTCACTCCAGCCGGCCAATAAAGGCAAGCCAGAGGTGAAGAACAAGACTTCTCCCGGGAAATAGGGTCCGTGGGGTCGCTACTGCCCAACAGCTCGCCACATGCTGCCCTGCGGGTTCACGTATCTCTCTTGGTCTGGCTCCTCACCCTAGACCTGTTTCGGCAAAGTAAACTCCATCGGCACAGACCCAGAGTTCGGAGCGCGCAAGCCCCACCACGACGTCAACGTAGAGATACGGCGGTGGGGTTATTATTATTATTATTATTTAACCTTTTCGCACACAAAACGTACAAAGGCGGACTTAATGCCTTAGGCATTCTCTACCAGTCAACCAAGGGTGGTGAAGAGATTAGATGGCAGGTGCTCAGTATGAGAGGAATACTTATATAAAGAACACTAAAAATATATCTTAATTAATTATATATAGAATTTATACAAGCACATAAATAGGTTATAAACTAATAATACACATACATACACTTACTATAAGATATACCTATAATATATATATATATATATTACAATACATATTATATACAAATTCAAGAGAGAGAATAAAGAGAGAGATTATTATGAATTAAAAATTTATTATATATTTATTTATTATGATAATAAATGTAAACAAAGCATAAAAAGAGTTTTTGCGGTGTAACTTTTACAATGACTGACATAAAATATACAGGGTGTTTGGTGCATCGTTTGCCAAATTGAATTGGCCGAAAGAAGAGGTCATTTGCTATCGCTTCAGGCTCAAGTACTCATTTTTGGCCACACCGGTTTTTTTATTACAACTTTCTAATTTTTATTTTGAAAAAATCCAAAACTCAGCATTAAAGCTTAAATTAAAAAAAAGTTTTAAGTGTAGTCGTCAAATTTCATTTTTATTTACATATGTACTGTTGTATGGCTCTATCAAATTTAAAATTACTTGCCAGTTACATCTAGTTTTTTTTTAATAAATCACAAAGTTTTTGGAAAAATAAAAAATGAACTTAAAACTCAACTTTAAATAGCTATAAAAAAAAAACTAAAAGCGATCGGGATCTGCGAATTATTTTAAAAAGTTCTCTAGTCTATCCCCTTTCCAACGGTATGTAATGTGTTAAAAAACTCTTTTAATATCTTTAATAATTAGCTAAATGTGTAGTCGAGACACATCAGGCTGATATTGGATATTACGTTTAAAACACTAGTTTTCGCATAAATTACATGCTATTAGTAGATAGATACTGTTATCTCACGTCTTACGTAGTCTCTTATCTCGTTCTTACATAGGGAACTTTCCTCGAAATTGAAAAAAAAATACATTATTACAAAAATAATCATTTATTAATAAGTAATTTAATTACATACTAATCTTACAAGAATTAGAATTTCTGCAAACAGAGTTGCCCTTATTATTAGCTGATTTGCCAATTTTCAGTGAAGACAGGTCTTTTGTTTTCCAACATGACGGTTGTCCCGCTCATTAGAGAATAACCGTCAGGGAGTACTTGAATGATGCATTCCCGGACTCATGGATTGGGAGGGATGGCCCTATTCCTTGGCCTCCACGTTCTCCAGACTTAACTCCGTTGGATTTTTACGTCTGGGGACGGGCCAAAGAACTCGTCTACGCCACGGAAGTTGAGACAAGAGATGATTTAGTCCAACGCATTGAGGCGGCTTTCATGACGATCAAAGCAGAAATGCGTTTACGCACCACTACAGTTGAGATAAGACGAAGATGTCGCGCGTGCATACGCAATAGTGGTAGACAGTTTGAACAAGACTTGTAAGATTAGTATGTAATTAAATTACTTATTAATAAATGATTATTTTTGTAATAATGTATTTTTTTTTCAATTTCGAGGAAAGTTCCCTATGTAAGAACGAGATAAGAGACTACGTAAGACGTGAGATAACAGTATCTATCTACTAATAGCATGTAATTTATGCGAAAACTAGTGTTTTAAACGTAATATCCAATATCAGCCTGATGTGTCTCGACTACACATTTAGCTAATTATTAAAGATATTAAAAGAGTTTTTTAACACATTGCATACCGTTGGAAAGGGGATAGACTAGAGAACTTTTTAAAATAATTCGAAGATCCCGATCGCTTTTAGTTTTTTTTTTATAGCTATTTAAAGTTGAGTTTTAAGTTCATTTTTTATTTTTCCAAAAACTTTGTGATTTATTAAAAAAAAACTAGATGTAACTGGCAAGTAATTTTAAATTTGATAGAGCCATACAACAGTACATATGTAAATAAAAATGAAATTTGACGACTACACTTAAAACTTTTTTTTAATTTAAGCTTTAATGCTGAGTTTTGGATTTTTTCAAAATAAAAATTAGAAAGTTGTAATAAAAAAACCGGTGTGGCCAAAAATGAGTACTTGAGCCTGAAGCGATAGCAAATGACCTCTTCTTTCGGCCAATTCAATTTGGCAAACGATGCACCAAACACCCTGTATAATTATATTAAAAAACAATAGAAATGCTTTACATGATGCTTTAAATGCTTTATATGAAAACTAAAAATGTTTTATTTTTACACCTATAATTGACAACAATATTTATACGTATAAGTACATTTATAAAATAATATAAGAAAAAGAATAAAAATCCTTGTCAAATTTCAGGGTGTGATACAGAACATCAAACCGAACAACTTTCTCCACAGGACCACCATCGTAAAAAAATTCAACTGTCCTATAGAAAACTTCAATACCTACTCGACGCAAATGTATGGGACGGCTGATTATTTCTTCGCGATTACGATGTTGAAGCCATGGAAAAAGTTGTTCGGCTTGATGGTCTACCCTTAAATGTGACGAGGATGTAAAACGACACGTTGTATATAAAAAAAAATTAAAAAAATATATAAGTATATTATTTTTTATTATGGAGACAAAATGAAATTGATAAAAAACCAACATGACACGACAATACAATGACATTGTCTTTTTATTTATGGTATACTTAGTAATATTTGTGTGTTTTCAGGATATTGGGGATGGATGTCTTCGACAGGTCCTGGAGAGCTTGCTGAAGTCGGCGCACGAATGAATGGCGCACATTACTTGGATATTTTAAGGGACGTGATGATTCCAACAGTGCGCAACGTATACCCTGATGGACATATTTATTATATTCAAGATAATAGTTCGGTGCATCGGTCAAGACCGGTTACGGAGTGGTTTTCTACACAAAGAGACTTAACTTTGATTGATTGGCCATCTAAAAGCCCTGACTTAAACCCGATAGAAAATTTGTGGGGTCAAATGGTGCTTAATTGGGACTCAAGTAAAAGTAAATTTAGATGAAGAGGTTATGAGAACTTGGGAATTAATGCGATTAAGTGACATTTGTTTTAGTATGGTAAATAGACTGAGATCAAGATTAGAAGATGTTATAGAAAGTGAAGGTTACTCACTCCGTTATTAGTATAGGTTTGACCCCACAAGTTACAGTTAAGTTTTTTTTTATAGTTAATTTTTTTGTGAACAGTTTTGAAAAATCTCGAGAGATGTAAATTGTTGTTCTGTTTGTTTCAAACACGAGTAACATGTTGGTTCTCTTGTGAAATCATCAAAACTGCACCTTTTGAATTTAAATATTTATTAGTAGTCCGTTCATATGTTTTTATACTTATCCTAGTTATGCAGGGAAACCTATTATTAGCCATACAATACTGTAATTCACATACTCTGTGTCTGTGTATGTGTCTCTGTGTTTAAGTATATCGCTGTTGGTTGCCTAAATAAAGAAAATAAAATTAAAATAAAACTAAATTATCAGTTTTATCAGTAAATCAATATTTGTTAATCTAAATTGGATTAAGTAATTTATTATTCTTATGGTAATACCATAAGAATAATAAATAATACTTCATATAGAAGTGAATCTCCTTTATTCCGAAAGACCGCATATATGCACCTACTTCCCCTGTCAACCCGCAACACGCCACTATCGCCCTACAGTTACTACCAGGGCTGCCTAAGTATGCTGATGTTGTCCTTATTGTTGTATGCGCATGACAATTTTGTAATATTATCGTAAACAATTATTGTTAAATGGGTATCTTGCACGCGCGTGGAATCGATGTCAATAACTACAGAACACTAATTTCATTGATGTCACAGAGATGGCGCGCACGTAAACATCGTAGTAATAGGTCTTTACCTATGAAATTGCCGTTTTGTATGAAAAAATTTAAACGAATTTTTTTCATGCATTTTTTATTTGTATTAATCGAAGTAATCACCCATGCAATCAATGCATCTTTACCAACGCAGTGGCAGTTTATTGATGCCCTTCTTAAAGAAATCAGCTGGAAGGGAGGCAACATATTCTTCAAAGGCATTTTGTACTACCTCTTGGGTATTGAATTTTTTTCCCGCCAAGAAGTAAATAATAAATAAAAATAAATAAATATGTTTGGACATATCACACAACGCCATCTAGCCCCAAGCTAAGCAACCTAATGCTTGTGTTATGGTAACGAGATTGCTGATAAACTACTTATATACATTTTTTTTTTTTTTTTTTTTTGTAAATACATACATATTATAGATAGAAAAACACCCAGACTCGGAACAAATACTTGTAGGTCGTACAAATATTTGTTCCGTGCGGGAATCGAACCCGCGACATGCTGCGCAGCAGTCAATCGCTCAACCACTGCGCCAACCGTGTCGTCAAAGTTATCCAAACTCTGGAAAAAGTAGTAGTCTGTAGGCGCAAGGTCTGGTGAGTAGGGCGGATGACGGAGAGCTTCCAACCCCAGTTCTTGCAACTTGGGGACCGTCTGCTGTGCAGTATGAGGTCGCGCGTTGTCGTGCAGGTGCAGCGGAGACGAGCGATTGACCAATGCTGGTTGGAGATGTGCCAGCTTCTCCATCATTGTGTTCAGTTCTTCACAGTACACATCTGAAGTAATGCTCACCCCGTTTGGTAAGAAGCTGTGATGAATCACACCGGCGCTAGACCACCAAACAGTGACCATCACTTTTCTAGGGGTAAGTTTTCGTTTAGGGCATTGTTTAGGTGCTGAACCAGGATCCAACCAACTTGCTGAGCGCTTGCGGTTATCAAACAGAATCCATTTTTCATCGCAGGTAACAATGCGGTTCAAAATTCCTTCATTTGTGTGTCTGTTGAGCAGTGCAAGGCACGTCTCGACGCGTACTTCGCGCTGGCGATCATTGAGTTCGTGGGGCACCCATTTGTCAAGCTTTTTTGCCTTGCCAATTTGACGCAAATGGACCAATATTGTTTTGACGCTAACGTCGAAAGCTGCTGCTAATTCAGCCGTAGATTATGTATCATCAGCTTCCACAATCGCCTTTAATTCGTCATTGTCGACCAAAGTCTTCGGACGACCGCGAGGTTCATTTTTCAGGTCGAAATTTCCAGAACGGAAGCGAGCAAACCAATAACAAGTGGTGCGTTGGTTTGTAGTGTTAGCTCCGTAAACGTCGTTGATGTTGCGTCTTGCGTGCCGCTTGTGCCGCGTTGCTGCCACGACGGTACTCATATTCCATAATTACTCGAATTTTTAACGTATCCATGATGACGAAAAAGATTGAAATGCGATGAAAATGTAACACTAATCAATAAACAAATAACTACTTTTGGAAAAAAAAATCCATGTTTTTAAAATAAAATTAATTTGAAATTAGAATTCTTAGCCAAACAAAAATTATTTTGATTTGAAATGGCCAGTACTGCGGAACGGCAATTTCATAGGTAAAGACCTAATATATCCTTCAAGTAAAAAGCATGCAATATACTACTCGCGAAGTTGATCGAAGTTAAGCGAATACGTGAGTGTAGAAGGGCACTTCGGTTCGCTTCGCGCAACCATTTTAACCCGTTTCAACTTCGACCAGTATTTCGTCGAAGCAACTTCGCGAGTTGTGTAGTGCAGGCTTAATAGATGTCGCTTTTTATACACTTCTAGGGGGTGAGATTTCTGTGGAGCTGCCTGTACATTTTATGACCTAAATATCGCAACAATATTTATTTTACATTTTAATAATAAAATTGAGCATACCTATTTTAATATTTTTAATAAATAAGACATTATTTATGTACTGGCAAAGACATTATTACCTACTAATCTGTGAGTATATGATTCAAAAACAATAAATAAACCGTTGCGCATCTGCTCTTTGAATGCACAGGCGTTACCCAGATTAGAACAGAAACCCTCGGGGCACCCTGATCTTTCACAGATGCTCTGAACTTGATAAGTAATTTTAATGTCTTTGCTCTGAACAGACCAGGAGACGTGATCAACTTCTGGAGGGCGGTGGGCTGGTTGGAATAACCACCGACGGCCGCCATGGCTCACGTACAACGGTCCACTTGAAAGACTAAGTGCTGAAACCAAACCCTACTAAACTAACCAAACCTTACTATAGTGAACATTTTTATGTTCGCTTGACGGTACGGGCGGCGAACGGTAGGTACTATCCGTACCATCGGAGCGCTAAAGGGCTACCGAAAACCTTATGTCGACCCTGTTGAAAGTCGTTGTAGCAATACGAAACGCTTTGAAAGCGATGGCCACTTTTCTATGCTCTATGGTTCTTTATTTACCGGATCGAGGCTACATTTACGCTAATCTACGCTATCAGGATTCTTGTTTTAAACGTAACAGTGTCTCCAAGACGTTCGGAGGAGGGTAGGCGGTACGCGAGTGCAAAGAGACGAGAGAAACTTGCCTGTATCCTCCCATCACATGCTTTCTTTCTATCAGAATCTAACGCAAAATATTATTGTAAGATGTAATTATGACTTTATCAAGACTTTTCTTGGTAATATAAATAAGAAATAAGAACAGACCAACTGAAGCCTCGATAGTTCTGCCTTCCCTTCAAACTAATGCTGAGGGCACAAGAAAAACTCTTTTTTTAAAACAATGGTTTTCCTCAACTTTCAACAACTTTGAAAGTATAAAGGGCTTCTCTCGACCTCCTTTAGAAATTACCTGCTTGTAAAAAGGGTTACGAAATAATAAAAAAAGTCATGGAAAGTAATTGTTTAGCAAATTAACTACCAGCTTAAATTAACAGCATATTTTAAGGCGTAGTGTGTCAATTAATTTCTCTGACTATACTAATATACCATAGAGCGATCATAATAGACCCTAGACACAGATTAATACAAATGGGACACTCCGCAAAATCGTTTAAATAAAAAGCGACTCTTGCTACGACACAATACAGTGCAATTCAGGTCGCATAATGCTTCATTACCCACAGTTATATTCACTTATAAGTTGCCTTTCTTTCTATCGCGTAACTCTTATACCTTCTGACTCGTTAGGGTTGTCTTCTTTTACGACGCGGCGCGTGAGTGAGTATCGAACTAACGTGCGAGCCGGCCGGTGCGCGACAGCCCAGGCCCATACTGGATTGACCCAGTGAGATGAGCCCGCCGCGTACCTTACCTTCATACCTATACTGCGGAGTGTCCCATCTGTATCAGTCTGTGCCCTACAGTAAAACACCGTCAGTCCTCCATCGGGGCTCCACCGGTTAGGTAATATTATGTCAATCCAAGCCATTTTTGACTTTTCCATCATCGTTAGTCAAATCATTAATAACCAAATAGGAATAAAAAAGGCACTTTTGAACAAAAACAAAAAAAAAATATTCAGTCGCCCCTTCCAAGAGGTAGGTTCGTACGCTTAAGGAGAGGAATGGCAAAAAACTCCAACTTTACTCTTTTAAAATGTTTTACAATATTTTGTATGTAATATACATTATTAACTAATAATTTAGGTACTATGTGAAGACGATGACAGATAAATTAATTTTATAAAAGATACTGATAGAATGTTACTTTGTACAGGCCCATAGGAATGCTGTTGTAGATCAACATCATATACTAATGTTATAAAGCTGAAGAGTTTGTTTGTTTGGTTGAACGCGCTAATCTCAAGAACTACTGGTTCGAACTGAAAAATTCTTTAAAGTTGGATAGCCCATTTGTCGCGAAGGTTATATAACATCACGCTACGACCAATAGGGTCGGAGCATCAATGAAAAATGTTGCAAAAACGGGGAAAATTTATTCCTTTTGAGAGCTTCTGTTGCGTGCGCTGCGTAAACGATTAAAGTTACGCAACAATCATGTATGACGGAATTTTTTCCTCTTAAAAAGTTCTAAAAAAAAGTCCGCAATAGCATATGTCTATCTTTTATGGCTGGCTCACTATACATTTTTGTAATTGTAATCAGATTTGTTATATTTGCATTATTTGCGAAATTCATCACAAGAATTTAATTTTGAACAAAGTTACCCTTACATAATTTAATTTCAATAAATAGGCTATTTAACATCTGGTGGATCGACCCGTGCGGCTGTTATTACTTAGCCACGAGCTCCTCCTGCCTTTGCTACACCTATCTAGCCTAATATCATTTTTTTTTTCAGACTATATCAAACCCGGGAAGTGCTTGAAACAAATGGAGACTTAATCAAGTACATACGACATGAACGCTTCGTGTTTGATCCCGTCCTTTCTTATCCAAACAAAGAAGAGGACATGCTGACCATTATCAACGTACCCTACCACGTAAGTTTTTTTTTCTTGGCATATTATTTTATTATTTTTTAGGGGTATGGAACCCTAAAAACTGATTGCTCAGCGACTTTATTAAAAACATGGTAGAGTGGGTGTTTCTGAAACTGGTGGAAATATTTATGGTATGAACACTTAGCACTCAAGCCGCGAACGCCAATTTAAAATTAAATTGCCACCATACTGAATGTAGTAGCTTAGTTTATCCCTTATTAAAGCGCAGACCAGCTAAGTTCGTTTAGCTTCGCTCAAGTATGTAGCTACCACGTCTTTTCATACTTCGGTTCACACCGCGAACTATGAAACAAGTATGAAAAGCTAAGCGTGATCCTAAACAAACTTTTAAATTTCGTTACACATCGTTGAGTGCGTCGTATGGCCTGCGCATTACACATATCCACAGTCTCGCGTACCAACTCTTTTTCAATACTCAATCATTTATTGCATTCCACAATGTATATTCTTAGGTGGTAAGTAGACATTTGGCGGCGATCTCTCGCGTCCAAACCTGCTCCAGGCCATGGTGCGGAGCGAGAGTGCATGGGAGGCCGTCACCTCCTTCTGCGAAGCAGTAATGCTCGCGAAGGAGGAGGCGGAACGCGTGAGGGAGAGGCAACAGCCGCGCCCTCGCGCCCCTAGCCGCCGCAGGAGACGCCCTGGGCGGCGGGAATCTATCACCGATTCCCAGCCACCGTAGGCGCAGGCTTGCGGACGGCGAGTAACGGGCAGCTCGCCGTCCGGTAAGGACCAGGCCCGGGCGACGGCGCGTTGTGTTCCATGCGCACCTCAAAGAGATGTCAGCAGTGACGGGGTCCAATAGGGTCGATGCCGCCGGGGTCGCGGGTGGTATGAAAGAGATACCGTGGCCCTGGCACGGGCAAGTGAAGGAACACGGGTGGGTTTTAGTCAGTAAAAGTCTGACACGCCCTCCCGGTCTGCCCAGAGCGGGAGAAGTCATTTGATGATTTCCCATCCACAAAAAAAAAAAGGTAGACATTTGTTGTAACAATAGTGGACCCTGTCGGGCACAGCAAAAGAAAAGTTTGAAGGAAGAGGACATAATTATACATTCAAAACTAACTTATTCTAAGTAAAAGCTATGGTAACATTTTATTAATTATTAATTTAATCTAAAAATTTTATTATTCATATAAATTATCATGTCAGTTCTATAGATATGTCAATTAAATACTCATTTATACTACAATAACATTTATTTAGTAATATTTTTTTTAAATTTATTTGTGAAATGTGTTTGTGTTTTAACAATTAATAGACTATATTGTTCCGTTGGTCAGTCGGCTGTCTGCGGAAGCGCTAACGAATGCTTTGTCCGGTACATAAGTAGTTACAGAATAATTGGTTCCATTGAATCATGTGTATTATAATTACACAGAGACTGGCGCATCCCTCGTTTTAATTAAGCTTTGCGAAGTGTTATTAATAATGTACCTATGATGCCTGGTAACGTGGTATCTGAGAGAAGTCTGTAGGAGCGGTATCGCAAATTAATTTCAGGAACGCATGTGAAATATTGATTTTATTATCTATATAAAATTTAACAATTTAGGGCACCACCACCAATAGTTTTTTTTTTTTAAATGAAACTTTTTGACGTGTTGCTCGATTTTTGGTAAGGCTTTGCGGCACCGCAATGCATTAGCATTAACACGTTATACTCATTGCGTCATTTAGTATAACGTGTTGCGCTTGGCCAGCAGTGAAATCATGTACTAGTTTTAAGTTTTCACTTTTGTGGGCAATCCCCGCCATGACTGTCTCTGTTACTGTCCTCCTGTTCATACCTAACGTTGTTTGTCCCTATCTGTTGCCTTCCCAGCTGTTCATCCCTAACGTTATTTGTCCCTAATTGTTATCTTTCTGATCATCCCTAATGCTGTTTGTCAAAATAAACGCACTTAAAGTTTATAACTTATCTAAAGTGATAAAAATTATCTAATCATTATAGTACAAGTGTAGTAGTAATAATTATGTTTTTTTAAAAATTCATACATATTAGAAAAAAATCCTAACTTCTACTATTTGTTATGTTCGAAAGGGCCCATAATGATCTCATTAAAAGTTACCACCTAAGTATATACACATTATGGAATGCAATAATTGATTGGGTATTGATATCGCGTAGACGTGGTGTAGCTGCGTAGGGGTAGCTAAGTCGTAGCCGCGTAGCAGGCGGCGTAGGCGTGGCGTAGCCGTAGCCGCGTAGACGTAGCTGCGTAGCTGTGTAGGAAACGCCGTTTGTGAAGATGTTGCGTTTTCCGATCTGCGTTACGTCACGTCACGACATTCACGTTGACACAACCTCCCTGTAATGCTCCACGTAAACAATGTTTTGAGTGGGTTTAATATTCAATTCCTTTACTTCTCACTCACAAATAGACATTTATCATCACGCGCACAATAAAAAGGAATATTGGCAGTGTAGCGGAAAGATGAATATTATTGCCTGTAGTACTTGCGAAGCTTTTTTTGTAATGTTGTGTAAATTAGGTATGTTTGAATAAGCGCTTGTAATTTTTCAAACTAATCACATTCAAAACGAATTAAGTGAGGGAGAGTCTACCTAGCACGAAACTAACAGACATGTTTAATTCTCCTATTATACGATGGACACTTGCATGAACTACAAAGATCTGTCTTAGCCACAGAAAAGATAAAGAGGTCTCTTTATCTGTTCTGTGGTCTTAGCTTCTACAATTATACAATTCATTTGATCGTCTGTGACGAGCAGAAGGCGAATAGGGATGATGCATGGATAAAAATAAAAAATCTATTTACTATGCTGAGTGACACCACATTCCGGCTCGCTACATGTTTGCGTCTGGGGGCTCCTTGCGGGGCTCCACATCGCTGTCAGTGTGGTGAAGGAGTCGACTGCCTCGGACACCATGGCCTATCCTGCAGCAAAAGCGCTTGTCGGATGGCACGACACGCCAGCATTAACGACATCATCCGTCGGGCTCTTGTCACCGCCGGGGTGCCAGCTGTTTTAGAACCTAATGGCTTGGCACGCGACGATGGGAAGAAACCAGACGGAATGACCATTGTATATTTTGACTATACACTGGGGCTAATTAAAGTCCAATTACATAAAAACTTGGTTTATTATAATTATATCGTGCGTACAATGACAGAGTGGTCGGTAGACTTACTGACTTGACATGTGTCAAACGTGAAAAAGAAACAAAGGAAACTAGCAAACGCCTGCTAAAAATAACATAGTGCGTAGAGTTAACGTCGTGTAAATTGGCTCCTCTATCACTGTGAGGCGCTGCGCCGGAACAACCATAATGCCTTGGAAGTTGGGTAGGCCTTTGGTGTGGGATGCAACCTGTGTTGACACCCTCGCGCCATCCCATCTTCCTAGCACGGCGTGCTGTGTTGGAGCGGCTGCTGCAGGTGCAGAAAACCTCAAACGGCGCAAATATAAAAACCTTATTGGGAGCTATATGTTTGAGCCGTTTGGGGTTGAAACACTAGGGCCTTGGGGTCCGAGTGCTCATCGAGTATTTCGGGACATCGCCAAGCGGTTGGTCGACTCCACACGGGACCAGAGGGCTGGCCTATTTTTAGCTCAAAGAATTAGCATTGCCATCCAACGTGGCAATGCTGCCAGCCTTTTGGGCACTGTTCCCACTGACAGCGATGCGGATGAATTTTTTGATGCCCTATGAGCTCTTCCCCTTTTTTATTATTATTATATACTTGTACATAGTTTAAATAATTTAGTATAACTTGTATATTTTAAATAAATAGTCGAATATAAAACATAATTTCAAGAAAAAAGTTGTCAAAACCACGATTTTTGTATTTGTCGTATTTAATCCGTCAGTCAAATAATAAAAAAAATATTAGACACGTATTTTTTTGCATTAAAGTTGGGGAGTGGGGGCTCGCTGCATCACTTGTACGTATAATATCTAACTACACGTGACGTCACGCGATGATTTAACTCAATGTATCGCCGTAATCTTTTGATTTTGTAAAAAAAGAAAAAATACGTGTCCAATATTTTCAAATAATCTACATTAAGGATAAAAGAAAAACTTTTAGTTATCATCCCTATTCTCGTACTTAAAAACGTTCAAATTCAAGTCGCAATATCATGCCAGCGATAATCAAATGTCAAAAATGTAGGTGAACGCTATACAATTTTTGACATATGGAGGCTGAGATGAGATTGTGAACGTTCTTAAAAATACGGGAATTACCCCTCTGATCTGAGTAACTGATCGAATAACCGTATGGAACCGTCTATGGGATGCTAATAGACGTTTATTCTTGACGTCCTTTACAGTAATGGCTGGTTTACACAGTGCGAGCTGCTGACCTGACAGCTGCTCGTACTGTTTACTCGCACGTCAGTAGCTCAGCTTGTCTTGGCTGTTTACAGAGTGCGTATTAGATCATGATAAATGGAGAAGATATCAAAGGGTCAGTAAACTAGTTTAAAGTTTCATTTACTTTTCTAAAGTGCCAAACTATCCAAACGAAATGGAACCGAACAAAAACGAAACGGAATACAGGAACACAGACATTGCCATAACAATTTCTCTGTTCTTCTAATCCGTTTCCGTTTGCCATGCGTAAAGAGCTGGTGTTAGTAACGACTTCATTACAGTATTTGAACCAAAACGTATCCAGTCTTATTTGCTCGTGCTTAACCACGGTCGACAATGGTGTACGCTCAACTTCTAGCCGCAACCTATTCAATCGAGCCTTGTGGCACACAATCTTGAGAATCTCCAGCGATCTTGAGGTCCTAAATTATAGGTACACACAGTCACGAAGCCATGTTTGTGAGCAAAATTAATGCTTTTTAGTAACGTTTTGTAACAAGTTACCTTTCCTACACTTTTGAAAAACAAACATTGGTATATTTTTTGTATTAAATAAGCTTAGGTCCGTGCTAAAATTGCATATCTGTATTTTTTGGTCAAACGTTCTCTGAAGTCCGTTTTTCAACTTCACTGTATTTACCGTGCTTTGCTAAATTGTTAATTACTGTGTTTCATATTTTCGCGAATAATTCCATATGTACACTTGTTTTGGCTTTGAAAACGTACCTTTACGAAGCAACTCAAACGTGGAGTAAAATGAAATGTTTTATAGTAAATTTATATCCGATTCTGAGTTTTTGCTGCTTTCCAAACGGTTGGACTCGTTCAAAGCAGATTTGTTTCATTTCAACATAAAGTTTTAATAACATGCATTTCTATCTCTGATAGAAATGTATGTTATTAAAACTTAATGCATACGCATTTATTAATGCATATGCATTAATAAATCTGTAGACGAGGCATTCTTGTACATTGCAAATATTTAAAAATTATAGTTGGGGTGTTAAAGAATCACCAAAAGATGTCATTTCTACAGTTTTTGTCTGTTTGTCTGTGTGTAAATGAGAGGTTTGATTGTTCCAGTATCACGTAAAAAGTACAAAACCAATATGATTAAATTTTATACTCAAGTATTGTGGAGTTACATTTAGTTTTTGTTTGTACACAATCGCTTCAATTTATCAAAAGATATATGAAAGTGTTCAAGATGAACTTTTCATTACGGCGTATAGCTAAAGTTCATAATACGTAATGCCATCTATTGACACCAAATGGTACTAATGAATATATGTGATAACCATAATAATTTAATAACACGTCCATGGTAACTGTGTCTGTGTTATTTAAAAAAGTAATGATATTGAATAAAATGTTATAAAAATCAAACATCACACTTTGCTGGTTGAAGCCGCTAAAAGAATTTCAAAGAAAAAGTGTTGATAATGTAACATAATAGGTTACTAACTGATGTAATGTTCTGAGCGATAAGGAAAACAGTGCTTTATAATAATCGTAACAATTTTCAATCTGCCTAGCGTTTTTCCAACTATGTTGGGGTCGGCTTCCAGTCTAACCGGGTACAGCAGAATACCAGTATTTTACATGGAGCGACTGCCTATATGACCTCCACAACCTAGTAACTGGGTAATACGATACCCCTTGGTAAGACTGGTTGTCAGACTATCGGGCTTCTGACGGCCCGTAACGACTGTCAAGAACCACTAACTGGAACTATTAACCAGTAACTGGGTTGTGGAGGTCAGATAGGCAGTCGCTCCATGTAAAATACTGGTATTCAGCTGCATCCGGTTAGACTGGAGAAGGCTAGGCAGATTGATTGATTGACGGACTAACTAAAATTAAATACTTACACAAAGTGCCTGCACTGCCTGGCTGGGTTCGAACTCACGACCTAACATTTCGTAAGTTGGGCCGTTACCACTGGGCAACCAGTGGTCGCTGCACCTACCCCAGACAATATAAACAGGAATTTAATTAAAACTCACGAAAATCCGATGGTACCTATAGGTAAGCGCGGCGCACTAACGATAAAAGAGCTCTGTTTCATTTTATAATGAGTAAGGAAGTCTGGCTCTAGAACTACTGAACATCCCTTAAATGCAGATTGTTACACACCCTATCCCCCTTATTAATAACGCGGCGTAAAATTACAACGTTCAGATTTAACTAAACATTTTTCGTGGTTTAATTTTGATATAACTTGGCCTCTATTAGATATTATGATATGAGGGCAAATATATAAATAACACAACTAAGTATATCAAAGTCCACAAAAGCCGGAGCTGTACCACACTGAATGGCAACGCAAATAGAAATTCAAATAAAAAGTCGAACTAAATGAGTTAGTTTTCAAAGAAGAGCATTCTCGGTTGCTTTGAATGATGAGTTAGTTTTCAAAGAAGAGCAATCTCGGTCGCTTTGAATGCTTTTATTGGAAAATGGTTTCCCATCCAGGCTGAGAGGAACGTTAATTAATGTTTTTAACATACAAGTCGTTTCCATTTCCATCCGCCGTAATCACTTTGACAACAAATTTCCTGAAAACCGAGGCGGTGCTGTTAACAACACCGTCCGTATCTTCGTTCCAGTATGTAAAAGAGATGAAGCTATACAAAAAGTATAGCGCATTTCTCATTCATATTTTCACATTGAAACAAATGATGACGTTGAAACTTCCACGCGTAATTCCTATTAGGTCCTTTACTGTTTAAGCTTTGAGATTTGAATCGAAAAAACTAAAACACGCTTTTATCACGCACTAAAAATTATAAAATAATTAAATTGTATTAGTTATGATATTACCTATGCAGCTAATGAAGCTTGTCACTTCTTTTATATCCAATGATTAATTTATATCCAATGATTAATTTAAAAAACGAGGAGCGGTTTTTAGTTGTGTGTACTTTTAATTAATTCAAACAAAGCGCTCCACGCTTTTAAAATTATTCACTGGATGTAAACTAATACTACTAACTTAATTATTTTATTATTTTTAGTGCATGATAAAAGCATGTTTTTTAGTTTTATTTTAAACTACATATTTTTACTTTTTAGTCTAGTGTATTCTTCAATTAGTTATTAGGTCTAACGTCAACGAAATTATGACTTGACTGGCTCCATGTAAAAAAAAACTGGTATTCATCTGCATCCGGTTAGACTGGAAGCCACTCCAACATTGTTGGGAAAAGGCAAATGATGAATTTTCAAGATTTTACTGTTTTCACCACTTTTTTAGAGATAACGTCTAAAATTAATGATAATAAAATCTATCAAATCCGTGCTAAAGAAACTGCAGAAAAAAAATGTTTATATCAGCTTTATGAACAAAAATAATGTTACCAAATAAATTATGCAAGAAATAAATTAATACAAAGTACGTTTACGCAAATGCCCTTAGATAAAAATAAAGACGTTTTGATTATAACGGCGTAATCGGATAAACAGATTACGGGTGTCCTGTTTATATAAAAATTTTAATCTGTGTGATCACGCGTGATATGTGTTCAAGTGTGAAGGTTTGTTAAGGGGATTACAGTAATAATACACTGTTGATAAGGTGTGAAATCACTGAGAATTGTTGCTAAAGAAAGTTATGGCGGTAAAAACCCATTTGCAACTTGTTTCAAACATAATTCCATTTGATTTAACCAATTTCTCGGACAAAAAAAGATACCCGCTATTCATTTAAAACTCTTTATTCATTATTTCACATAACATTCGAAATTATATAAAAATCAAATCAAAATCATTTAGTACTTTGCATAAAAAAAAAAAAAAATTAATATCGGCGTCCAAACTTTACATACTTAATTAGTAGGTATTTTAATAAGTTAATACTTAGTAAATATACTAAAGTCATTTTATCCGTGTATGTACATATAACATTGATCAAGCAGGAGGACATAGTCCTTCCATAGTTCTAGGTAACCAATCCTTTATAGCCACCCAAACCCATAGCCCCATTTGTTTCGTTTCCATGTTCAGCAATAGTCCTTGAGGAGCTTGTGGCTAAGTAATAACAGCCGTACGGGTCAATCGATCAGGTTAAGCTACGCTTGCCACGGTTGGTTCATGGATGGGTGCCCAACTTACATACCAAGACCCTCCGTGCCTCGGAAAGCACGTTAAGTCGTTGGTCCCGGCTGTCATTCGTGGATCTTTGACAGTCGTTACGGGTCATCAGAAGCCCGTAAGTCTTGCAACCAGTCTTACCAAGGCGTAGGTATCGTATTACCCAGTAACTCCATGTAAAATACTGGTATTCAGCTGCATCCGGTTAGATTGGAAGCCGACCCCAACATAGTTGGGAAAAGGCTAGGCAAATGATGATGGTGTTCTGCAATAGTCCTGCACCAACCGGGGGTTGTCCTTGGGTGCACTTACAAGGATAATTTTCAGTTAGTGCCACAACACTTAAAATTGTCTAAGGGACGTCTGCGAGTTGGCTTCGGCCCCTCGTACGTCTTTCAAAGGTCCGGGACCTCAGGGTCCCGAGATATGTCAAATGCACTAATACCTACCCAGCGAAAGACTATGTCAAAACACGTAGGTAAATCGGAAAGCTTCGAGGAGTTCCAATCAGGAAGACGACGCGGACGTGCGACGTTAGAATAGTAACTATACGAGTATAAGAATATAAGAAGAGTATAAGAATACATAAATTAATTACAGTGAAATACTTAGGTTATACAAACTAAGAATAATAATATTATGTACAAAAATCAATCTGCCTAGCCTTTTCCCAACTATGTTGGGGTCAGCTTCCTGTCTAACGAGATGCAAATGAATACCGGTATTTTCTAAAGAGCGACTGCCTATCTGACCTCCACAACACAGTAACAGATTGTCAGACTTTCGGGCTTCTGACGACTCATAACGACTGCCAAAGAGCTAATCGACGAATCCTGGTCCAGCGCGGCACGGAGTAGTCTCGGCATGTAAAGATAGTCACCCATCCACGGATCAACCCCGGCAACCGTAGCTCGACCTGTGCGGCTGTTATTGGGTACATAACCACTCCTAATAGTATTATGTACAAGTAAAGGTATATACGGTAAATAATAATTAAGTAGGTTACAATTGACTTCCAAGATCTTTTTACATTGTTTGTTAGTTAGTTACAAGTGAAGCCAATAAAAGCGTTGAGTTGACGAAAACCACAGACTACTTGTTCCCGAAGTTTATTAGTTAAAAGTTACAATAGTTATATGGGATGCTAATCACGGTTTCTTCGTTACGATAGTTATTGGTCAACTGACGATTAATTACACCACTTGATATAAAACGACTCGCGGAAAGTAGGTCGCGGCGTCAGCAAAACAAATGCCTGTACGTTAACCGTACATTTATGTTGAAACGAAACCTCAGAAAGTACACTTTACTTTGCGAAACAATCATTCTATCCAATTCTCCCTGTTTAGTTGTGTTTAAAAATAAGTGTGACGCACCTGCCCGCGACTTCATCGGCATGTTTCTTGTTCCCCCGTCGCGTCGCGTCGCATTGCCTCCCGCGACCTACTTCGTTTTTATTTAGCGTTTTTTCTGACGTTTTTTTCTCTTTTTGTTAGGCTTCTAAGAGTTCTAGCGTGATTTTAAATAGCTTTATAGCCTTCCTCAAGCATTGGGCTACCAAATGCAAATAGAGTTTTCCAAATCCGACTGATAGATCTAGAGATTAGCGCGTTGTAACATACAAACAACTCTTCAGCTTTATTATTACTACTAGCTTCTGCCCGCGACTTCATCCGCGTAAAATTTCTTGCTCCCCCGACCCATCCTGTTGCATCGCATCACCTGCCCGCGCTATTACTTAATTTTCGCTTAGCGTTCTTTCTGACTTTTTTTCGTTTTGATCGGCTCCTAAAGGTCATAGCGTAATGTTAAATAGTGTACATTCTTCCTCAAAAACTGGGCTACAAAACGTAAATAGAATTTTTCAAATCCGACTGCTGATTCCAGAGATTAGCGCGTTCAAACAAACAAACAAAAAGAAATTTCAAATTTATTATTTAGAAGATTAAGGGCTGATTGTTCAATAGTCAGATAATTTTTATCAGAGAAATAAATATGGTGGTTTGACAGCTTTTGTAAGAAAATATGTCAAACTGTCACATTTATTCTCTATTTAAGAATTATGACTATTGAAAAAACACCTCTACATTGTATGTACTTATAAATAAAAATCTTACATAATCCAAAATTGAAAAAAGGAGCGTTCCGTCCTCCTTAATTTGTATGTTCCGAGTGGTTTGTGCGATGCCTCTGATGATGTCGCAGGCGATGGCCCCGATTATACTGGGCCCCGGTTCACACAGTGGAGTTCCACTGAACAGCAGCTCCCTGGCCGAGATGGTCACGAAAGGCTCGTCGTATCTGCCGAACACGTCTTTCATAGCCATGTTCAGAAGAGTCATTTTTTATCTACTTAACTTGTTTGGCTATCAATTTATCAAGTAGGTACTAGATAACCACGAAACTCCAATTTTTATTTTTACTTTTCATTAATTAAACTTGTAACTCCTTTTTAGGGTTCCTTAGCAAAATGGTAAAAAGGAACCCTTATGGTGCGACTCAGTCTGTCTGTCTGTCACAGCTGGATATCTCAAGAACTTCTAATGCTATCAACTTGAAATTTGGAACAGTTTTAGATGACGTTTGCCCAACTATTTTGCAAATAAGAAAGAAGTAAAAATATATATGTTTTTTTTTTGCAACAGGGACTGAAAGGGGGTCTAAAAAATTCGAAGTGGGGCTCCTATGCTCGGACTTTCATTAGCTGCAGTAAAATGACATTTCGATAAAAAAATGTTCCCATTTGATAGCGAAATGACAGTAAAAGTAACAGCTAATTAAAAGTCCGACCGTAGGGCATGTGGGATATTTTATGAAAGAGCGTTATTTGCACATTCTCAAACATTTCCTTTATTTTTTTTAGGCCACATAGTTTTTGAATTTTGATGTAAAATATTTAAAAAAAAAACACCATTCTCCCCCTTATCTCAGAAGTTTGCATGAATTAATGAATGAAATGCATCGATCCCAGCGTGGTTTAGCCAGACTCGATTACTCGTATGAACCCAAAGATTCACACTAGCCACTGTTGCCTCATGTCACATGGTGCAACAGAGGCCATTGTATATCAAGGAGTAGACCGGGGGGCGCGATAATGGTATGATGATATGGATATGGAGGGGATAAAGAGCCATACCCAGTATGCACCGTAAAGTAAGCCTTGGAATAGTGGAGAAACGGGTGATATAATATGGATGGACGTTTTTACGACGTTGCTGCCGTGTTGCTTCAAGTCCAGCTTCCCCGGTGAATCTTTTGACGGTTAAACTGCGTTTTCGACTCTTTTTATGTCGTTGCTATGCTGTATTACGGGTAATCTGCCTTATTGACACTTTTCTTCTTCGTTCTGATGAGTTGTCAGCAGCAGAATGTCCAGGACGCGGTCGGACCGCTCCTCGTTATTTCCAGCTCCGACTTCAAATAATGTATCTCCTTATTTCCGAAGCATAGCGAAAAATCATAGCGAAAAATCTGAAATTAATATATGTGATAGAAGACTACAGGAATAGCACACTTTTTCAGAAATCGTGACGGAACCCTCGGTGCGCGAGTCCGACTCGCTCTTGACCGGTATTTTTTTAAGAAAAAGAGGCTTTAATGTAGATATTTTTTTAATATTTGGTTGTTTACCTACTATATAGTAGGTATATCCATATGTTGCAAATGAAATTTTTAATTAAAACTAAATTACTAACATTATTTCCATTTTTTATCAGTTTTATTGCTCCTGTAAAGTTGGTCAAAATGGAGTTACAAGTTTTGCGTATTAAGGTGACGATATGTAGGAAAGGGTCCAATATGAAATACAGTTTCTTGATTAAAATACTTCTTTTTATTATAACTTTCACCTTAATACCATCAGTCCATCAGAGTCTACCTTCGTATCTCTTTCTTCGTAATTCACCATTCACTGGCTCATTCTCTTACTCCCCTTTCACTCAACGCTTCGTTCATTGATTTATCACAATCATTCTGTTCAGTAGAAACATTGACCCCGGCCGCACACCTGAGTAGCAACCAGCAAGCGTACAGCAAACTCTATACTGTTTTGCTTATCAACATTTGGCACTTGAAGGATTTGCGGCGGAAACTAGGTACACTTCCTAAAGAAGTTTTAGTCAGTAAAAGTCTGACACGCCCTCACGCTCTGCCCAGAGCGGGAGAAGTCATTTGATGATTACCCATCCACAAAAAAAAAAAGGTGTGCGGCCTGGCTTATACTTAGGTAGCATGTTTAGTTTTTTTTTTTTTTGACAATAAAATCCGATGATAAGCAGAGATAGGTATGAGCTAAGCTAGGGATTTTTGCAAAAATAATCTAGGTAGAGATAAACCATTCTAAAAATTAACGCCCCTTCATAGCGGTTACGCTCACATGCATATTAGTGTATAGACGCAATTAAGACACATAATTGGTGTTTGTCATTAGTTGCTCAGTCAGCGGCGAGTACGGTCAACAACTAAACTAAATAAATAACTTACAGACTAACGTACATAAAATATACACAACACGCACAATGGTCCACATGAAGGACTAAGTGCGGAAACCATATCCTCTAACTAGAACTAGAAATATACACAATAATACTGTTGTTTTTTTTATGCAAAACGGTACCAACCCAACGCGACGCGGACGTGCCCAAACGTCAAACAGCCGGATTTGTCGGCCAACTATAGTGTACACGAACACAAACGCGCGACAGAGCGAACGTGTCGTTCCATACAAAGGGGCTGCTCCCCGCCGTACAATGTTGTTACCTGGACTGATCGCACGATTAGTTGACCTCTAAGTGCAGTGACGAGTCCATGTTGACAGTAAAGTCGCCGCACGCACCAAGTAAAATGATGCAAGAAGGACTTCCTCTCACACGTTGAAATAATCACGTGGCATCCATTTCTAGAATAGGTCATCTTTTTTATCCACAATTTCAAAGCCCGTCGTACATTTGAACATAGAGGGGATCTTCACTGGGGCACACCGGGGTAGGTACCTATCTGTAGATGTACGTTTGTCTATGGGGGGGGCGTAGTCACTGTTGCACCCGGAAATTTCCAAATTATGTCTAGGGGAAAATGGGGTCATTGGGGCACAAGGGCTGACGCGACTCAGCTGTTTGGGTGTAGTTGTTATTATAATGGGCGTAGAAAGACGCTTAACGAAGACGAGAGTCACTTAATGTTCTTCCTGTCATTGTGATATTTCTTTTTATACTGGACCATACCGGGAACCGCCTGGTTACGGTGATATTTAAGGTCAAAGTTCCAACTTTTTTTTACGAATTCGGAAACTTATAATACGTGCAGTTAGCTGTCATTCCACTTGATGTTCGGGATTGACACTATTGACAGCTCACTTCACCTAAGTATTCACGGTGAGATTTTTACAGCAGCTGCTATACCTTTGCGAACACATGAGCACAATGTTTGTGCGTAACATTTCGCAATAGGTAGGTAAACAGCGATGTTTACCTAAAATAATAGTCGTTTCCCAGCAATAATTTTTCACAATGCTACTTATACTCCATTAATTTAGGTAATTAAATAAAGGTAAACAAATAAAACCACGTGTCTGGTTAACCGACTAAACGTAATAACTGTCACTTCAGTCGTCATGCTACGACACAGTTGTACTCTTCAACTTAGCAACTTTATAAAACGAATTGTTAACCGACTTCAAAAAGGAGGAGGTTCTCAATTCGTCGGAACCTTTTTTTAATTTTTTTTTTATGTATGTTCCCCGATTACTCGAAGATGGCTGGACCGATTTGGATTATTTTTTTTTTTTTGTTTGAAAAGGTATACTTCCCAGGTGGTCCCATGATCATCAAGTCAGGATCTGATGATGGGATCCTGGAGAAACAGAGAGAACTCTTCTAATTTTATAGGCACACTTGAAGCGATTGGGATAGTTTTTGGAAGAGTAGTTTCTCGGAGTGGTCCCATTTCAATTTGGTGAAGATCTGATGAAGAACTTCTGAGATAGGCAACGGAATTCCTCAATAAATGATAGCAAATGGACTGGGATTGCTGAAATCTCATGTTTATTGTTTACACCAGTTCATAACATAAAATCACGCCGGTACGCAGTGAAGGGGTAAGCACATGTGAACCACTAAAAAGTGAAAAATAAAAACTTTTTTACAAAAAAATTCAACCGACTTCCAAAAACAGCACTACAAAGTGAAAAATAACTTTAATTTCGGAAGTCGGTGGCAAAAACGAAAATACATTATTAATCAGACACCGACCTCCAAAATTAAAGTTATTTTTCACTTTGTAGTCTTGTTTTTGGAAGTCGGTTGAATTATTTGTAAAAAAGTTTTTATATAGTTGTACAACTGTGTCGTAGCATGACAATTGAAGTTACAGGTATATTACGTTTAGTCGGTTAACCAGACAAGTGTTTTTTTTTTTTTTGTTTACCTTTATTTAATACCTAAACCTATGGAGTATAGTGATGTCTATAATGCGTAGATGATGGCTGTGTGATAGGCTTTTTTACACCCAGTATTAAAAGTATCGCATTACTCCTGCAGTTTTTAATGGTACCGAGTTACTTTAAATTATAATGGTTTCCGCAGCTTAAATCTGATTTACCTGTACTACATTTATAAAGAATTAAAAAAACAAAACTTTAAAAGAAACAAAAACCCGATTGCAGTAACACATAGGTACTTACAACAAGTAGAAGAGTAGTAGAGTACTCGTAGTAGTAGATCTGAAGAATTTTGGTACTGTAGCCGCCAAACAAAGGTTACCCATATTTCAGGTTTGTCCCCCGCCTGCAATCCATAAATTCAATATAGATCTATACAATTTATTGAATTGCTTATTTTTCTCTTTTCAGTTAACGGTTTTTTTTTAATAAGTTTTTTTTGTTTCAAGCTTTTTAGTTTTATTAGTCTATAGTTGGTATTGACTCATTACTAGCTTTTATTTTTACAATTTGTTGCAACTTATTAAGAAAAACCTTCAAGCCGTTTAGGCTAGTAGTGCTATTCTGTAAATATCTCCCCGTGAAAACTTAGGTGAAGTGATCTTAAAGTGAGCTGTCAATAGTGTCAACCCCTAGCAATAGGTGAATCACAGAAAAGACAAAGAGGATCTCTATAACTGTTTTGTGGGTAGAATGACGAGTCACTTCTCGCTCACTTCACCTAAGTTATCACGGTGAGATGTTTACAGAATAGCACTACAGGAGGTCACAATGAACGGACATACACTTAAATTCATGCGCGCGAAAAACATTATGGGTCAGTCGGGTAAAAATTGTAAATAACATTCTACTATCCACTGCCTCAGCCCTGCCCAATAATAAGATCGCTTTTTTATTTATAATATCCTCGCAAGTTGCACCGCATTTTTTATTAAATATTTTATTACTTTTTATTAGGTATCTCAAACGCTTCCCGTCGCCCGCTGCGCAAAAAAAATAACAAAATAAATCTAGCAAAATTATATCTTTATTACTTGAGGAAATTGGAGCTGTTATTGCATTTGTGAGCACGGAAGGCAATTCTCGCGTTTACACTAGTAGCATGACGCATTCGACATTGCCGCTCGTCTCCTATACCGCTTATAAATATGGTGACATTATCCAGAATCATGGTATTGTCAGTCCTACCTAAGGTCCAAACGGGAATTATGCAGGAGGATGGTGAGCAATGCAGCTCAAAAATCCTCGCTTACGGTTGTAGCTGCGTCGCAATCGGCTTTTCCTGCAATCAACCTGAATAAAGCCGTCCTCATTCATTTGACTGATTTTAGAAGGTGCCTTCCGCTGACTCATCAATCGACGCCGCATAAGCAGTGGACAGTTGACCACTTTGGCGGAGAAATGAAGTTTTCTTTGTGTGTTTTCCTTGTTGTGCTGATCGAAGCGTGTTCTAAGAGGTTTACGAACTCTTAACATATTTTGTAATAAAAGTTCTTTATTATTTTCTTCCGCAATCGACACCATCATGAATGTCACAACAACTGTTTGATGTAAGTCCGACGACGGTCCGTCATGTTCGTGTCGACTGGTCCTGACCACTCGTTTCATGTCGTATGTGAACTAAGGCATGTCGTGTGGCTTTCCCGCGCGAAATGCGCGAATCCAAATGCCATGAGAATAGCTCAACGTAATTTTTACGCGGGAAAAGTATGAATCGAACGACAAACACGAATGCGCAATCCGTCTTTGTACATTTTAAGTGCGAAAAGTTTAAATAAATAAATGCGAGATGCGCGAGAATTGCCCACCAGGGCTAGGGTCGGTAGATATGGCGTACTGTAATTTGCTGTCATTAGGAACTGCAGATTGAAGAGGTTGAAAAATTCACCGGCGGAGTTAGAAAAATAATGTACCTACCTAACGAATGGCTCGTTCCCGCGACTCGTTCCCGCGACTCGTTCCCGCGACTCGTTCCCGGGGTACGTGTTATTATACAGGGTTACAGGAAAAGTCGACCTAGATCCGTTAAGGGCGTGTAGTACACATCATTTCTGAATGATTTTACTATGGAACCCCCCATCCTAAACTTAACCGTTTTCGAGATATTCGAGTTTTAATTTTTTTTATGAAAATGCCCAATTTTTCGGCTATTGAATTGAATATTTTGTATTTATTTGACTCTTATGATTATTTTTTTGGTTTTTTACATGAAGAATGAGATGCTTAATGACCTCAATGACTAAAATTGCACGTAAGTTAACTAAATAGGTCATTGTAGACGATCGAAACTTAAGAAAAAAAGTAAAAATTATAAAAACATATTTTTCTTTTCTGGATATCTCAAAAAATAATTATCGCACTTGCTCTGCAGGTGTGCTTAAAAACATCTACATTTTATCAGCTATCCAACGAGGTATAACAACCTAGGGTTGTATTTAAACTCATATAAAAAAACATAGTTGAAAAGGTTCAGGTAGTAGGTCTAACGGGTCCCTCGGCTATTGTCCTTCAAGTTAATCCGGTGCGTGTGAGCGAGACAACTTACGATTTATGCAGGTGAGAGTGAGAAAAATAATGTGCAAAAACAAGTTTGGGGATACAACATGCCCATTGTTTTGTATTTGGTCGTTGGTTTGCTTGCCATCCATTTTAGTCTGCTCATGCGATTCGTCCATGGTAGATGCGAATTATTGTGCTTTCGGATTCCCACACGGCTTGGCTTTGTTTCTGGACTGATTTTTCTAACTGTGACTACTGTGCTTGTTTACTGGACTCTGATTTGTGCTTGTGATACTGGACTATTGAAAATGGCAACATACTCGAACGAAGAATATGCGGATATGCTTATCTGCTACGGATACTGCAATTGCGTGTCCGCACAAGCTCGGACTGAGTACATACGACGCTATCCCGACCGTCGAGTACCTGATGTGAGCGTTTTCGACGGAGTTTACCGACGACTTCGTGAAACTGGCTCTGTTTCGCGACGACGTTCGGACTTAGGAAGACCACGTGTGACGTGTGACGACGAGGAACAAGACAACGAAATCGTAGAACGGTTCAGAAGAGACCCAACCACTTCGACCAATATTGTTGCCCGTGAACTGGGTCTAACTCAGTGGAAGGTGTGGTTTACGGTTCATACGGCAGGCCTGTATCCATACCACTACACGCCGGTACATGTAATTGAAGAAGGAGATCCCGCGAGACGCATGGACTTCTGCAGATTCATGTTCAATGCAGATATCGAGGACCCGAATTTCCTAAAATTAATATTGTGGACAGATGAATCCAAATTCGATAAGGACGGGATTACTAATTACCATAACGCACACTATTGGGCTCCTAAAGAACTAGGCAATCCAAATAAGAAAAGAGTAAAGGGGTCACAACGACGATTTAGTGTAAATGTGTGGATGGGCATCATTTCCAACCATTTGATTGGGCCTTACTTTCTTCCAGACAACCTCAATGGTGAAACTTATGAAAATTTCTTAAGAGGTGACTTAGGTGACCTACTAGATGATCTCCCATTAGAATTACTGCGGGACATGTGGTTTCAACATGATGGCTGCCCTGCTCATTTCAGAAGAAGCGTTAGGGAATGGTTGGACATTAACTATCCTAACAAATGGATTGGACGAGGTGGGCCTTTACCCTGGCCAGCCAGATGTCCTGACCTGACCCCCATGGATTTTTATGTATGGGGGCACATGAAGAGCCTCGTTTACAGTGAGCCCAACCCCATATCGTCAGTGGAAGTTCTCAAAGAAAGGATAATTAATGCTGCTAACGACATAAGAAGAACATTAACCACTGGTGTAGTGAAAAGTGGACTACGTGAAAGAATGAGAAAATGTGTGCGAAAAAGAGGTGGACACGTAGAACATGAACTATAAAATGTTATTCAAAAACATTAGGTGAATAAATGTTATTTTGAACTGATTTATTGTTTCATTTAGCTTACTACAATCACCGACGATCTGTACGCCAACTATGAGATTTGAACTATGAGATGATTTATTCTGACTGCCATGTAGCCTTAGAAACTAAGTTTCACCTTTGAGGTTAATAAATACCCTAGAGTGTTATACCTCGTTGGATAGCTGATAAAATGTAGATGTTTTTAAGCACATCTGCAGAGCAAGTGCGATAATTATTTTTTGAGATATCCAGAAAAGAAAAATATGTTTTTATAATTTTTACTTTTTTTCTTAAGTTTCGATCGTCTACAATGACCTATTTAGTTAACTTACGTGCAATTTTAGTCATTGAGGTCATTAAGCATCTCATTCTTCATGTAAAAAACCAAAAAAATAATCATAAGAGTCAAATAAATACAAAATATTCAATTCAATAGCCGAAAAATTGGGCATTTTCATAAAAAAAATTAAAACTCGAATATCTCGAAAACGGTTAAGTTTAGGATGGGGGGTTCCATAGTAAAATCATTCAGAAATGATGTGTACTACACGCCCTTAACGGGTCTAGGTCGACTTTTCCTGTAACCCTGTATATTGTCCACTGAGCTAAAGGGTTTTAGTCATGATCGTCACGTAATGCTGAGGCTACATTACCGGGCTATGGCGAATATTAGCGATATCGCGATAAGTGTGGCCGGGAAGATCGTCGATCGTCGTCGGGTCGTCGTCTGGCATTGCGTAGTAAACGGGCGATGACGAATATTTATCGAGGCACTGCAGTTTTGCCGCGACAATATTCGCTTGCATGGCTACATCTGCGTCACTTAAGTGCAGTCCAGACTTTGAAGCGGGACGGACGTGCTTGTAATTTTTTATACAATACGGACTGGAGTAACGAACATGTATTGGAGTTTATTCAATTTTATAAAGCGGAGCGGAAGCGGCGCTTACAATTGCCATTTAAAAGCTTCCACAAATTAAATTTTCAAACAAATTCCTTTCCCTCCTTGCTGGTTACCTTTTTGAACTGTTATTTTATTACAGAATGTAGGAAATGACGTAGTCGGATTAATAAGGTGCACGTAAAAATTAACATATTTATTCCTTGACTTTACCCACTACCTACATTTTTGCGCATCTGCGATCTCTTCCCGTTTCAACAGTCTGTTGCAAAACTAGACGGAAAGTAATTAATGTGATGGTGTATGTCAACCAAACCACTTGTGACAGACATTATCTCATAAAGACCAAGTAAACTAGTGTCAAAGAGATTTAATATTTAATGTCTTTGACTAGTGTAGAGCCTGCACTAATTAACGCAATTACAGTCGCAACTTAGTCGCATGCCATTGTTCCGCTTTATTCCGCAGTTTTTATAACTACACGTGTTGACAGCAATTATTTCTCATTATGCAGTTAAACGAGTTATCTTAGAATTTAAATGACATGATCGGTTAGTCACAAGAAGAATCGTTGAGCAGTTGAGCTCCTTATAATAGGACTGAGCTACACGCTGAATGATGCATGCGTGTCGTCTGCCGCGACAGGTCAAATCGAAGCTGCAATCGCTCTTTCTTCAAAAGGCCCTTCCAGCCATGGCCCTGCATTGTTAGACTAACGTGTAAGCTTTAAAAAGACTAAAGACTTGTTGTCAACTTGTTTCGTCATTTCTTCAATATATTTAATTACATGCTGCCTTTATTCGTTATTAATCACCGAATTTAGTCAGCGATGCTTACTTAGGTAATGAAATCCCGTGAGGACTTTTTAAGGTGAGGTTCAAAAACCAATCTTTGCACTGCAACTACTTCATATTAAGCGGTTAGTCAATATAGGCGGAGCCATATAAAAGAATCCCACTGTACTCGTATCTAAATGAAATGATGAAATATCGCTGTGTTCAATCATTTCAATAATTAATATCGTAATGCACTAAATATTTAGTTTTTGGTGTAAGCAAAGCATTTGGAAACTTTTATAATTCTTGTTTACTTTTGAACAGACCATTTGCGTATTTTCGTATTTTTTTTTTTTTTTACTGAAGTGTTTAATAATTTAAGTAACAGCTGTTTATAGTTTTATTGTATCTAGACTTAATGTTTTAATTAATTATTTCATTGTTTCAGGCTATAATACAGGTAGCGGAGCGTTTATACCCGACTTTGATGACTCTTCTGAACATGGCTATGAAAGACGTGTTCGGCAGATACGACGAGCCTTTCGTGACCATCTCGGCCAGGGAGCTGCTGTTCAGTGGAACTCCACTGTGTGAACCGGGGCCCAGTATAATCGGGGCCATCGCCTGCGACATCATCAGAGGCATCGCACAAACCACTCGGAACATACAAATTAAGGAGGACGGAACGCTCCTTTTTTCAATTTTGGATTATGTAAGATTTTTATTTATAAGTACATACAATGATACAATACAGTTTTTCTTAACTAAAGAATAAATATGACAGTTTGACTTATTTTCTATACAAAAGTTATCAAATTGAAACATTTATTCTTCAGTTAAGAGTTATCTGACTATTGAAAAGTTATCCCTTAGTCGTAACATCTTTAATCAAAAATTTAAAAGGCGACGAAGGGAATGAAAGGCGACTAACAAAAGGTATTTACAAGGCAGATGTGAGTGGAAACGCCGGGAGGGGACGCCCTAGGAAGACATAGTGACCTTATTTGTAATTTTCTTCAGAAAGGTCAGGCGCATAGTACTCGCAACCGGCGTATGTGTCTGACCAGATGTATGAACGTAAACGAGGTAAAAGGCGTATTTAAGGATCGTAGCAGCTGGCGTTCTGTAGTTTCGGCCTACCCCCAGTGGGGAAGGAGAAGGCATGAGTTTATGTATGTATGTGTTTTCAAAATATTTAATCAAAACCAAAGACAACTGCGAGTTGTGACCATTCGATTCTAAACTTGCGGGCAAACCGGTGACAACAGACCAGTAGGTACAGTACGACACAACTTAACAACTCAACTTAGATGTAGCAAAGATTTGAACAATTTTACGAATGTTGGTTATATGACTTTACAACTTATTGCATATGAGTAAAGATCATTTTCACCTAAAGCAGTAATAAAGATTGGTGATGTTGAAGACGCACTCAGTTCGGATCGTGATCGGTTTTACGAATTTTGCCGATGCTACATCTAAGTTGTGTCGTACTGTTGCAAAACCAACAAGGTCCGAATCTGTTCAGAAATGCAGATTATTGCAGGTAAGTCCGGTCTGCATGACGGCGTGTTAATCAATATAAGGGCGGCCACAAATGTTGGTATCTGGATTTTAATCGCTATTGCATATATTGGATGGGGGGTTGCATAGAGTATGACTGTTTCGGGTGTACAGAGGACAGCACATCAAGCTACCCGAATCTGTCAAATTTTCCCAATGGAATATGAACCTTATTTCTTTGAGGTAAAGTTGAAAATCTATCAAAGTAATTTGACAGATTGGGGTACCTTGATGTGCTGGCCTACTGTACTATACAGGATAATTTTTTAAGCAGTGCGCAAATTTTCACAGGGTATTTTATCCATGAATATGAACAACTTTCACTATGGGACTAAATCTGAAATCGCGAAAAAAAATCTGCTGTTCAGTACTAATCTACACCAAACTCGTCAAAATGTAGGGAGCAGCTGATTTTTTTTTTTCGCGATTTCAGGTTTGGTCCCATAGTAAAAGTTGTTCATATTCATGTGTATGAAAATTTGCGCACTGCTTAAAAACTTCTCCTGTTATAGGTACACCTCTGCCCATAGAAATAGAAATTCTTTCTTAGATCTATACCTCTGCCTAATCCTTTAAGGATTACAAGCGTGATGTTATGTGTTATGTGTGCGTATATATTTTGCTATAATTGAATAAAAAAGAGGAAATTTAGTTAATGGGAACATCCATTGAATACTTTGAGAATAAGGGAGTCAATTATACAGGGTGAATTTTTCAAGTGGGCGTGGATGGCCAAATTCGAAACTATGAGGAATATTGTAATGCTGAATGCAGTACAATCCTTGAGACGTCGAATCCAGCTATGTATTGAAAACAATGGTCATCATTTTGAACAATTAATCAGAGGTAAAATATGAGCTCTTTCCTTTAGTTTGCCGTATGCCATTACTTCCCAGAATTCGAACCTTATTAGCACACTATTGAATGGTAATATAGCGTGTGTTTTTTTTTTCAATATAACGGGGTCGATTCCTGGCTAGAAATATTGATTTTTCAAAAATCCAATGATGCAGTTTTAGATTTCATCAACATCTAGCCCGATACTCCTTTAAGTACTTTTCGCTATTCCTCATAGTTTCAGATTTAGCCATCCACGCCCGTTTGAAAAATTCAGCCTGTATACTCGTATCAAGAGAAATCCAAATTACGAAACGACCAAGTGTATTCTGCGATTTTTATAGAATGTCAATAAAGTCCTTTGATGAGCTTCACAATGGCCTACGCGAGAAATTGCGTGGCATGAGATTATCGTTCAATAAGGAAGAAAATCTGACCACAACCTAACGTATGCGACAGAATAAACAATGCGTTTTTTCGGGTGCCCGAGGAAATCGAATCAGATTATCATGCATGTGCGGCCAGACTAATTCTTGGAAACGGTCGAGCGCTTCACCACCCCATCTGAAGCCACTCCCACAACGCAGCCATGCACATTTACCTGTATCAAAATAGACTGTCTAACGTTGATTACTGATACCGAAGCAAGATGATCAAAACTACAGGGAATATCTTAGTCATCCTAGTTGCTCTGAATAGTTAATCTATTTATATACCTAGCTATCAATCTACATAGCTATTCCCTTTCAGATAGAACATCACTCTTTGATTATTTTCTCAAGTAAAATTTTTGATCTGCAGGTAATTGCGTAATGGCTCATTTTCATTAGTCGACAACTCGGTCGATAGAGCACGCGGGGACTCCCCGCAGGCGGGCGCGGTCGGCACACTGTCTGCAGGGAATCCCCGTAAGGGCATAGGGACACATGAAATTCCTGTTCTTCCTGTAATTTACTTTCAATTACTTATTTCGGAACTTACCTACCAAATTACTTTAATACTAATTAGGTAATCTAGGTATATAACTTTTTCAGAATTTCCAATGCGCTTGTGGCCAATGAAAGTTAACAAGGCTGTAGGAGCTTCGTATTGATATAGCTCTAATAGTAGGTACTCTTCCACACAATAGGCATACGGCCTCTGTGCAGGGCTTGCATGGAAACCGTTGCGCATTACTCTTTGAATGCACAGGCGTCACCCGCCAGATTAGATCAGGAACCCTCGGGGCACCCAGATCTTTCACAGATGTTCTAAATAGACCTGCACCCTAATTGCGTAACTCATTATCGATCGGAGTTAATAATAATAATAATAACCCCACCGCCGTATCTCTACGTTGACGTCGTGGTGGGGCTTGCGCGCTCCGAACTCTGGGTCTGTGCCGGTGGAGTTTAACTTGCCGAAACAGGTCTAGGGTGAGGAGCCAGACCAAGAGAGATACGTGAAACCGCAGGGCAGCATGTGGCGAGCTGTTGGGCAGTAGCGACCCCACGGACCCTATTTCCCGGGAGAAGTCTTGTTCTTCACCTCTGGCTTGCCTTTATTGGCCGGCTGGAGTGAACACTGACGGGAACAGAGCTCCCACCTCATTCTTGCCTTTATTGGCTGGCTTGAGTGGAGATTCACAAGAGCAAACGTGCTCGGAGGAAGGAAGTATTCCAGTAAGTGCTTGTAGGGATCTTGACCATCTTCCGGGCTCTGGGATTGTTCTGAGAGCCGTGGAATACCTCTCCACTCCTCAAGCACCTCAGGACATGTTGCCCCTTGTCGCTACGTCACTATGTGCTAGCGATCGTTTCCGGGGGCCCACTATTGAGTGTGCAAGTCACCCCCTGCCAATTTTTCCGTGTAGATAAACATTGATCAGGCAGGGGCCATAGTCCTTTCATAGTTCTAGGTAACCAATCCATTTTAACCACCCAAATCCATAGTCCAAAATCTTTGTTTCCATATCCTGCAATAGTCCTACACCAACCGGGGGTTGTCCTTGGGTGCACTTGCATAGAGCGTATAGGGATAATCGTCGGTTGGTGCCTCATTTCATTGAAAGCGCCTGACGGGCCTCTGCGAGTTGGCTTCGGCCCCTCGTACGCCTTCCAAAGGTCCGGGACCCCAGAGTCCCGAGATATGTAAACTTAAAAAAATAATAATAATAATAATAACCCCACCGCCGTATCTCTACGTTGACGTCGTGGTGGGGCTTGCGCGCTCCGAACTCTGGGTCTGTGCCGGTGGAGTTTACTTTGCCGAAACAGGTCTAGGGTGAGGAGCCAGACCAAGAGAGATACGTGAACCCGCAGGGCAGCATGTGGCGAGCTGTTGGGCAGTAGCGACCCCACGGACCCTATTTCCCGGGAGAAGTCTTGTTCTTCACCTCTGGCTTGCCTTTATTGGCCGGCTGGAGTGAACACTGACGGGAACAGAGCTCCCACCTCATTCTTGCCTTTCTTGGCCGGCTTGAGTGGAGATTCGCAAGAGCAAACGTGCTCGGAGGAAGGAAGTATTCCAGTAAGTGCTTGTAGGGATGTTGACCATCTTCCGGGCTCTGGGATTGTTCTGAGAAACCCATAGGCCCAATGTGTTTTGTTTCCATATTCTGCAATAGTCCTGCACCAACCGGGGATTGTCCTTGGGTGCACTTGCATAGTGCATACAAGGATAATCGTCGGCTGGTGCCTCCTCGTCATTTAAAATTGTCTAAGGGGCCTCTGCGAGTTGGCTTCGGCCCCTCGTACGCCTTCCAAAGGTCCGGGACCCCAGGGTCCCGAGATAAGCCAAAGACAAAAAATAATAATAATAATAACTTTATTGATACTAAAAACCTTCGTTACAATAAGTAGTACATGTAGGTAACAAAAACAATTGATTGTAAAAAGGTGTCTGGAATGGTGGAAACCCTGCCTCCTAAACTAGGGGAAACCTGTTGGTTTCATTTTGAAACAAATTACTAATCCATTGCTTCAAGTTCGAAAAATTTGTCTGCTCGACAACGTAAATAACGCAATGAATGTTGTTGAACTGTCAAAATGAAACCAACTCCGATTGATAATGTTTTACGCAATTAGGGTGCAGGAGACATGATCAACTTCTGGAGGGAGGAGGGGTGGTTGGAATAACCAACGAAGGCGCCATGGCCCACATACAACGGTCCAACTAGGTGCGGACACCAAACCCTCTAATAATATATTAGGTACATAGCTCTTATTTTAGCTCGTTCTTCGTTGAACTACCTATATAAAGTTGAGTAACTTTATGTAGGCTTACGGCTTGTAAGTCAAACTCAAACTCAAAGCATTTATTTCAAATAAACCAAATACAGGCACTTTTGAATTGTCAATGGGTCGGTCAGTCAGAAAGATGAAGCTAGTTGCCCAGTAGTTGTAGTTGTTGTTGCTAGTTTTCATTTTACTCGAACTTTTTTAATACACGCGGATTAATTTGTAGAGTTATATTCAATTTATTACCTTGTTTAATACCTTCAGATAAAGATTGAGTTTTACGTTGCCCATGGCTTTGCCCGCGTGGATACTTCCCTATTTGAATCGGATTTGGTTCACAATTTAATGGGTTTTCATTTATTTTCCGCGGATGCCTTGCCGTATTGGATTAGTTGGGACTTTGTACGTTGCCACAAATATTTATACTATAAAAAAAATAGAATATTTATGTACAGGGGAACCCCCATACTTCGACGGTTGATTAAGTTTCAGTCCCTTGTATTATAAGGCTAGCATATTGTCAGAAACGGAATACAAATGCAGATTCCAAGCTACTTCTGAGAAATTCCTATTGGAAAACCCAGTAACACTGCAGGACCTGGGTATCAAATCCAGAACCCTCGATCAGGGCGTTCTAGTCTTTCATTTCAAACCACAACACGCAATTTTTAGGGTTCCATAGCCAAATGGCAAAAACAGGTCCCTTATAATTTGAAACAGCCACTTTACTCGGAGACTATTAGCACTGTATCGATGAAAATTGGAAAGAAGTTGTGTTCTGTGCACTGCTAGACAATGGTGTAGTGAAATTATGAATATAATAATAAATTACACTGCCCACTGCCCATAAACTGTGCACACTGTGCAACTGTGCACTGTATGTGTAACTGTGCACTGTAAACTGTGCTGTGTGTTTCACTGGTGGCACTGCCCATAAATGCAACCGAGAGATGAATAAAATATTCAGTGCACATTTAAAGCATTTGGGATATTGTCGGATCCCATAATTAAACAGACAGCTATGCTGCTGGACAGTTTGTTGCGCCACTTCTTCTTCCCAGCTAAGGCACTAGGAAGTGGTAAACGGCGGGCGTTTTGTGTGGACTGTCTTTTGTAATTCTGACGTTTGAAAAGTGCTGCAGTGCTATTCTGTACAAATCTCACCGTGAAAACCTAGGTGAAGTGAGTTGTCATTCTACCTAATGCTAGATTGGATTGACACTATTGACAGCTCACTCCACGCTCACTTCACCTAAGTTTTCACGGTGAGATTTGTACAGAATAGCAATGCTGGTTCTTAGCCTAGTTTGAATAAATGACTTTTGATTTTGATTTGATTAATTTTAATTAATAATTGTTTCTGTTTTTTTTTCTTTGTGCATTGCACCTTCAGTTCGATATTTGTTATTGTTAAAGTAAGATGGTACATGTTTGTTACAGTTCCTGTTAGACAAAAAATGGGTTGTTCCATTTGACAATTTGTTAGCTGACGTCATAACTTTAGCTGAAATGTTAACCGCCCACTCTTCGCTGGTTAAAGTTATTGTTAAATATCTGTCACTTCTGTCAGACGCGTCGAATGTCATGTCCCTGCTCCGAAGTTTATCTTTTACATTTGACATGACGGTGCAACAGCAGGTAGTCATTCTATGGTCATTTTAACGTTGACGGAAACTATACCTAACCTAGCCCTTGGTGCACCCCACCCTAAGTCGACGTTCGCACGGACGTAAAAATATCGCGGCGATTTTATTTCGCGCATTGGATTTTCAACACTCTGCTTATCGCTGAGAGATGATAATCCAACAGTGTGTTTTTTCGACGAGCTAGAATGCACTCTGTTGTTTTTAAGTTGGATTCTCAACGCTCGGCTCAACAACGAGAGTTGAAAATCCAGTGTGCGATAAAATCCCGCCGCGATATTTTTACATCCGTGCGAACGTAGGCTTATTGTGTTGTGTGTTATTTAAGTCAATTAATTTAGAGCCGTAGAAATAACACTTTGTATTTTGTGTTTGATCATAGAAACAGCAATTACCAAGTGAAGAGTACGAGGTATTACGAGGTACCGAGGATCCCGCAGATTTGGGTCGTATCCTAAGCTACGGACAGTCCCGGTTCTTCTCCCAATGGCCCAATCCTCCGCAGGGCGGCATGAGTGTCTGCAACGACATCAATGGAACTGACTCCGGAATCTTCGCACCTTTCGTGGACACCAGCAAAAGCCTTTATGCCATAAACACGGATATCTGCCGGTGAGTTAATTTAATACGCGTATTCGCGACGATCGCTTTTTAACCGACTTCAAAAAGGGAATAGGTTATAATATGTTCGTATGTAAGTATGTATTTCTTTAATGTATAATTTCGATTTTTATTTTTATTTTTTTTCATTTGGTAGAGGAAGCTTGCATGCGTGGTGGTCCCATATTAAATTGTTAGTTTTTAAGTTAGCTTTGATAATACGTATTTAATTCACTTCGTGTATCTTGGTGATGATTTACTACTTCCTGTCACTGTTGTATACATAGCAAGTAGTGGAAAAATTAAATTACAAAAAAAAAAAACTGACTTCCAAAAAAAACACTAGGTACATACTACATAGTGAAAAATAGCTTTAATGTTGGTGTCTTTGGATCTATAATTCAGTTTTTTGTCACCGAATTAGTTATATTAGGTCTTTACCTATGAAATTGCCGTTCTGCAGTACTGGCCATTTCAAATCAAAATAATTTTTGTTTGGCTAATAATTCTAATTTCAAATTAATTTTATTTTAAAAACATGGATTTTTTTTTCCAAAAGTAGTCATTTGTTTATTGATAAGTGTTACATTTTCATCGCATTTCAATCTTTTTCGTCATCATGGATACGTTAAAAATTCGAGTAATTATGGAATATGAGTACCGTCGTGGCAGCAACGCGGCACAAGCGGCACGCAACATCAACGACGTTTACGAAGCTAACACTACAAACCAACGCACCACTTGTTATTGGTTTGCTCGCTTCCGTTCTGGAAATTTCGACCTGAAAAATGAACCTCGCGGTCGTCCGAAGACTTTGGTCGACAATGACGAATTAAAGGCGATTGTGGAAGCTGATGATACACAATCTACGGCTGAATTAGCAGCAGCTTTCGACGTTAGTGTCAAAACAATATTGGTCCATTTGCGTCAAATTGGCAAGGTAAAAAAGCTTGACAAATGGGTGCCCCACGAACTCAATGATCGCCAGTGCGAAGTACGCGTCGAGACGTGCCTTGCACTGCTCAACAGACACACAAATGAAGGAACTTTGAACCGCATTGTTACCTGCGATGAAAAATGGATTCTGTTTGATAACCGCAAGCGCTCAGCAAGTTGGTTGGATCCTGGTTCAGCACCTAAACAATGCCCTAAACGAAAACTTACCCCTAGAAAAGTGATGGTCACTGTTTGGTGGTCTAGCGCCGGTGTGATTCATCACAGCTTCTTACCAAACGGGGTGAGCATTACTTCAGATGTGTACTGTGAAGAACTAAACACAATGATGGAGAAGCTGGCACATCTCCAACCAGCATTGGTCAATCGCTCGTCTCCGCTGCTCCTGCACGATAACGCGCGACCTCATACTGCACAGCAGACGGTCTCCAAGTTGCAAGAACTGGGGTTGGAAGCTCTCCGTCATCCGCCCTACTCACCAGACTTTGCGCCTACAGACTACTACTTTTTCCAGAATTTGGATAACTTCTTGGCGGGAAAAAAATTCAATACCCGAGAGGCAGTACAAAATGCCTTTAAAGAATTTGTTGCCTCCCGTCCAGCTGATTTCTTTAAGAAGGGCATCAATAAACTGCCACTGCGTTGGCAAAGATGCATTGATTGCATGGGTGATTACTTCGATTAATACAAATAAAAAATGCATGAAAAAAATTCGTTTAAATTTTTTCATACAAAACGGCAATTTCATAGGTAAAGACCTTTATAGTGTTTATTTGGAAGTCGGTTGAATTCTTTTTGGAAAAAAATATATTTTAAGACAAGGCCTTAAAAACAAATCAGTGTCTATCAATTATATGGTAGGCCGCCCGTCAATGGTAACTAAACCAGTATAAGCTGACCTGTTGTTCTACGTATAATATAGTAACTCCATTTTACGCTAGGCCAGCTCAAACTCGAAGTGTTACCAACTTACTACCAGGGACCATTTTGGTTACCCATTGACAGAGTTTTCGATAGAGTTTTTCGGAGCAGTTAATCAAAAACCCATACGATGTAGGTAACCCTAAATTAAACGGCTTAAATTAAGCCGTTCAAAAGGGTTTCACTTCAACTCTCTCAGAAACGTATCAGCGTTACATTCCGACTCGGAGCAATGTTATATGATCTCTCGATGATGGGCATACGTTGCAAATAGCTAATATGGTAACCGAACAAAACCCTTATAATTAAAGGTTATCTTAATAAAGGGGTAACCCTTTCACTGGGTTTCAAGTATAGAACTAAAACCCATTCAAGGAGTTACACATGATAAAGGTCACCTCATAAACGGCTTAGGTACTCCTTCGAATTCGAAACACTTAACTCTTAACCGGGGTTGTACAGTCCCTTCTTACCACAGACGTGCAGACGACTGTACCCAATGTATGCACACAATTCGATAGACTCTCATTAATTTATCTGAGGTTTAAATAATAATTGAGTAAGTTAGTATTGAGTACGGCATGTGTCCCCCGCGTCCATCTCCATTCATATCATATCAGAATTTAAAATACACGCCTTATACAATACCTACAGTGACCCCTTTAAAGGATATTGGTGTTTTACCAATAACCCTGTATGTATGGACAAACAAGAAACAAGAAACAAACAACTACAATAACAAGAAACTTGTATTCTTAGTAGTTTAAGTTTTCTATACAGGAAAAGTTTTTAAGCAGTGCGCAAATTTTCACAGGGAGTTCTAACCCATGATTACTAAACAACTCTCACTATGGGACCAACTCTGAAATCACGAAAAAAAATCAGCTGTTTCCTACATTTTGGTCGAGCAGGTATTGAACTTTTGTATGAAACAACTGATTGTTTTTTCGTGATTTCAGAGTTAGTCCCATAATGAAAGCTCTACGGGTAGAACACTCTGTAATAATTTGCGCACTGATTAAAAACTTTTCCTGTACTTATAACGTGCAAAAAAATCACTTAAACTGATTGAAACCACCAGCACTTTTATTTTGTCATGTTCTCTATTAATTCCTAGTATGTACTGCTCTTGGTGTACCAAATATATACATAATATAGCACGGTCACAAAGTAGGTACTTAAGTGTAGAAGATTCCCGCCGGATCATACAACAGCGTATCACGCAACCGATTGAATACAATGAAACTCAACATCCCAATGAGAAATGCAAAAGCAAATTAGTATACAAAGAAAGTAAATAAAATTATACAGCTCTAAGGTTCAAAAACCTTAGGTGAACGACCACAAATTGGATTATGATTACGTAGGTATTTAAGGATACGCATTGTCAAGTACACAGAAAAGTTATAGAGGTCTAATAAATCTCTTTATCTGTTCTGTGGTCAAGTATCGGTCAATAATGGGCTCGTTTGTCGTGTGGCTAACTGATTTGATAACAATATAACTGTCTTGGCTGTCACGTAGCATAACCAGCCTATAATATTCCTACTGCTGGGACACAGGCCTACCTCGGCTAGCTCCTCTTTTCGAGAGGGAATGGGTTGTAATCTACCACGCGGGACCAGTGGGTTGGTGGATGTATTATTATAGTATTTGATGAATTTTTCACCGTTAAAGCGCCTGCCTGGGTCTGTACTCACGACCTACAAACTCGTCTCGTAAGACGGCTGTGCCGTTACCACTGGGCCACCGGGTACCCATATCCCAATTTACGTGGAGTCGATGCAGCACGTCTTCTTCTTCCATACTTCTCTAATAAGCTGAGCGTCCCTGGGCCGTGTGTTTGTATGAATTCATATAGCACTGCGTCCACTACCGGTACCGCCCGCATTTTCATTTCTTCATATAAACAAACCAAAATCCGTTGCGTGCCGTGCGTGCGTTGCGGCCGGCGCGGACCATAGACGCTCAGATTTAGTCTTGTCTTCATCTCAGTAGTAGTCAACCCCTTTCTAGCCATATCAGCTGTCACGTAATCGGGAATAAGTAAATGTTATTGGTAGTTTAGAGGCATGAGGAACAGGGTGTAAAGTTCACTCATCCTCCATTGAAAAGGGAGGATCCTCCGACTAGACGGGTGTCGTGTCTGGTGGGCAACTGCCCGACGGTTGAAGTCGGGACGTTGTATATATGGTAGTTGCGCGGTAAACTCTAATTGCGCGATGCGTGACGTCAGTGTGACGCGTAGTAACGTAGTTCGTATGTGGCGATGTAGATGCCGCCACAGTAGCAATTAATTGCTTTTCACCCTGATTGTGCTTGCTGAACAATCGCCTACCCGCATTAGGTACTAACCATTTCCCAGAAAAAAATGCTTTCACTGTCCTTGGGCGGTCTTTAGTAGGTACCTACCACAACCACGGCTTTCGGGACTAACTACACTTTATTCAGCTCAATTCAGCTTATGTCCACCACCAGCCACGTATGGATATGCGTATACGCATACGTTCATACGCTGAACTGAGCTGATTAGGTGTATTTAGTAAGAAACATAATACTCAATTAAGTGTCTATGAGGGTTAGTACACTATCATAAACCTATCAAGGATCTTATCTATTATCCAAGCTGACCCAACAGACGTTATTATCCGGCTATTTCAATAATTCATACAAAATCTTATAAAAAAAGCATAATCAGTTTTTCCCGAAATTTCAATTGTTCTGAATATTTTTCCAATTTTCCATTCACCTAATTAATTAAATCGGTCCAGCCGTTCTCAAGCGATGCCCTTACCAACGAACAGCATTAAATTTTGGTGAAATTTTAATATAAGAAACGTATACCTATATACTATACATTTATACCGAAGATCACAAATGATACATTGTCATATTTCTACGACTCATCCTAAATATATGATAGTGTAATATCCCCCTGAGTGCCCAATCTTACCTCCTAATAAACAAGGCAGGTATTAAGAACAAGGAGAATATCAAGAAGAAGTACTAAAACAACTAGAATAATAAATAGCAGCGGGAAATACAAAGCCTTAGTCTACTTTTGCACAAATTGGGGTTACCCGGTACCCTAATTATCGTCTCGTTTCCCCCTTTGATGAGAGGACGATAACTCGTCGGTGTCCTACTTATGATTACTGAATTGACAAACTCGGGAATAATAAAAATAAACTAGGATTCTCTGACATTCTTTAGCGATGCTGATAACTTTAGACTTTCCCATAGAGCGACAAGAAATTAAGCTATACCTTACCACAGAATAATAATGTTTCAGCAGTTTATCTTCTTACAAAACATTCGAAACGTCGCGCTTCGAAATCGATATAGGAACTACGAAGTACAGAAATCTCGATGTTTTGATATGTCGCTATAATCGCCATGCACCCTTGCGAATAAAAGCCAGGTCGCTAGAATCTCATCAAACTAACCTGTATTCTCTCACAGCTGGGCAAAACTCCATCTCCCTTTTCCTCACAACTCCGACTTTTGCTAGTGACAGTCCTTTCGGTAGGCGGCAAGCTCGTCCCACCATCGTCGCCTTGGTCTGCGGCAATGTCATCTTACGTTGAATGGCAATCACTCTGTGGTTCTTTTTGCTAATTTCTCATGTGACTTGCGACAGACAAATTAAAATTCATATAATTTGTTTCTAAAAATGGGTAGAAAATGTACATCTATTAAGATGCTACCGAGCACGCAGTGGCGCCCTCATCGTTTGTTTGGTTATTTCTTTTATTTTAGAATGAAAATGCAGAAAATAAGCCGGAATAGTTGTGCTCCACAAGACTATCAATCTGCCTAACCTTTCCCCAACTATGTTGGGCTCGGCTTCCAGTCTAATCGGATGCAACTGAATACCAGTATTTTACATGGAGCGACTGCCTATCTGACCTCCACAACCCATTAAGTACTGGGTAATACGATACCCCTTGGTAAGACTGGTTGTCAGATTTTCGGGCTACTGACGACCCGTAACGACTGTCAAAGTTCCACGAAAAACAGCCGGACCAACGGCTTGACGTGCTTTCCAAGGCACGGAGGAGTCTCGGTATATAAAGATAGTCACCCATCCACGGACCAACCCCGGCAAGCGTAGCGATCGACCCGTATCTACGGCTGTTATTACTTAGCCACGAGCTCCTGTAATCGTTATCCGAGCCGGAAAAAGTGGCCACTATTTTCCATTTTAACGATTATAATAAAACTTAACAATGTATAGCTACTAGGTATTTTTAATAATATAACGTATACCTAGTCTTGTGGAGCACAACTATTCCGGCTTATTTTCTGCATTTTCATTCTAAAAAAAGAAATAACCAAACAAACGATGAGGGCGCCACTGCGCGCTCGGTAGCCTCTTAAGAGGGAAAATATACAACAGTAGATATTTAATTCGGTATCACCATACCACCGGTATGTAACTATCTGGCATACAAAATACAGAAAATGCAACTAAAAGGAGATAGTTACCTACTATTTTTTTTGGGTACAACACTAATGTACTAATACAATACTTACAACTACAATACTGTTGTAACTTAACTTACTTAATACTATTGTATTGTAACTTATTTATTGTCATCATCTGCACATGGAAGGGGCACCGTTACCTCTCAAAAGACCAATCCGGAACCCCCTCTGTGCAACGCCTGTTAGGGCACATCTCTGGGGAGACTGTAAAGGGATCTCCCTGAAACCTGGCTATGCAAATGAGCAAGGCAGCATGTGACCACTGTGCGCCGTCTTCCCTGAGGTCACTCAGTGGACGGACAGAGTCCCCACTCTGAGCGCCCGTGACCCCAAATTCCCGCCTGCCTTAAAGGATGCAGGTGGGGTTTCGGCGTGTTAGGCATCGAGGCGGTTGCCTCCCCGACGCCTTCTCCTCCGAGCGGGATCAGCCCTCTCACGATCCCGCTTGGTAACCTCCTTCTGAACCATCACGGTCTCACAGAAAGAGGCCATTTCCCTTCAGTTCGCCGACTCCAACAGCATTGCCCCAACTACTGCTGGCAGAGATAAATCTCGCCCGATCCTGATGACTATGACTCGTCTTTCAGAAGCCCACGCAGGGCATTCCTCGAGCGTGTGCTGTGCGGAATCCAAGCCACCTCCGCAATGGTGGCAATTTGCAGTGGCTTCTCGCCCAATCTTGTTCAGATACTCACCGAAGCAACCGTGCCCGGTCAGCACCTGAGTGAGCCTATAGGAGACGCGTTCTCCTCTATTCAGCCAGGCTTCGAAGTGCGGCAGGACGGCTTCGACAACGCGCTTACGCGAATATTGCGGCTGTTGCAGCCGCTCGCGCCACCGCTCGAACGCGTGTCGCCGTTCCTGCCGCCGCAGCCGTACAACAGCGATTCCTGGCACGCCATTGCCACTTTGGCGGATGACACGGATTCGGTTATAGACCCTTGCGTCCATATCCGCCAAGATGTCCAGCAGTGGGAAGCGTGCCACGAGAGTTGTTGCCTCCATGGATACAGTTCTGTATGCTCGTGCGATGCGAATAGCCATTTTCCGCTGCAGGCTATTTATTTTCATATTCGTATTATACCTACCTAAAAAAGTAACCAATTTATCATTTAAAATGGGCGATTTTTTTTAATAAAGTCTAACTGATGATGGTGCAAAACGTCACATTTGAACTAAGTAGTAGATATCTAACAACCGGCGTAAAATTTGAAGCCTAATCAAAATGGTGGCCAAAAAAAGTTGTAGGTATAGGAACATTCGAGTTGGCATCTTGTCTAAGGTGATTCTCAAAGGTAAAAACAATTTTATGCCTGCAAGCGAGGCCCGTGTAGTACTTACAAGCAAAATGAATAGGTTTGAAAATTTACATGTTATATACGATGACGGTTTAGATCTTAGAATTGATCATTTCATGAAGTGTTCGACCATTTCATGAGATGGTTGTATTTCATGAAATGAAAATCGACCGCTGGTCACATCATGATGTGGTCTGGCCAGATCATTGAATACTCAACGTTTGACGATATGAACAGTTTTAAACGCACCACTACTTCATGATAAAAATCATCATGATGAAAATAGTTACATTACCCACCGGTAGAGGCTTTATGTCGCCTTATTTTTGTTGTGCATCGGTCCTAAAAATACTAAGTAACTGCGACCAATTGGACGTAGCGCTCGCCGGCCGCTACCAGGTACCGCTCGCTACGCTCGATCGGCTCACGCGCGGTTGGTCACAGTTCTAACCTATTAATACCTAACCCATTTTTTCGGGATGCCACTAACTGCGAGAAGTGTAACTACTTTGCGATATGCCCAATGGTCAGCTCGGAATGTCGATACATAGGTTACTTTCGTCATGATATAATGGCCATTTCTACGATCGGACCACGACAGATAACGTGCATTAATAATACCCATGCCCATGGCCAAACGTCGTCTGACATATCTATCATATACATATCATCATTGTACATATATAACATACCTACGTTGACGTTTAATCAATATGGTCAATTTTAGCTGGCCATTTCATGAAATGATCAATTCTACATTCTAGCCACGACCGACGTGCCTCTGAAAGATTTCTTTATGAACCGGTATTTAACGAATTATGTATTTTGAGATCTTTCTTACATGAACAAACAAGCAGTAAAATAAGAAATGCTTGTTCCAGCAGCAGCAGAGATAGGTTGAGTGAGCATTCAAATTGAATGCTTATTCAAGTGCTGTGTATATTAGATGTAGCGCACACCTCAATGGTAGCGCCTCAAGAGAGTCCCGCCCTATCCCCTGTGGCGACTAGACGGTACCTTTGAGTTGTTGTGTACTTAGTGATAATTCGGTGGTTTTACTCTAAGACCAAAACTCTAAGGCGCCATCTCCACGGGCGAGAAAATCGCGAAACTCAAATCAAATCATTTATTTCTTTGCCAACATGGGTAGATATATGGTATAGATGTTATACATGTTTGAGTAAGTACGCCATGCTCTGCCGTCACATGGGCATGCAAAATTTACATAAGTACAAAAAATAAAATTTCAAAAACACATAAAAAACATGCTGAATAACAATAAATTGGAAAAACATTACCATATCAAATTTAATTTTAACCATTTGAATCAATCTTCACATGGCGATATCATCGCAGCGATAATTTGAAGGCACAGCATGACTATCGCCGCGATTTTCTCGCCCGTGGAGATTGCGCTTACCAAGTGATTCTTGTGAACACCATATTGGCGACGAAAGTTAGGTGAAAGAACAAGTCGTAACGTAAAACCTAAGAAAATGGAGCAATTTGTGTCTTTGATAGAGTAGGTTTAGAAGCTAATAGACGAGCACAAGTTAGGAAAGGACAAAACTTACTAGATACGACTTTATAACTTAGGTGACATCGTCAGTTAACGTGAATAGATAGATATTCACGTTGACACTCTCGGCTTAACTGACCGCCGTCCGGAAACTGTCCGGAGACCATCCGGCTACTATTAGAAGCCTGTTATATTAGGTCCCATTAAAATAAGTAGATGGACAGACTTTTTGAAATAATTCAGACCACCAAAATAAGGACAATGGTAAAAAAAAATAATTAGATACTTGCTTAATAGAAAAAAAATCAGCTAACGAAAGTACACTAAAAATGTTGGTTACCCAATGCATAAACACATCCATGTCTTTGTTATTCATAATTCTGATACTACAAATGTGCAGGCGCACGTGACCACGTCACCGCCCGCGCCCGCCGCGTATTTTTTTCATGTTTTAGGTCAAAATAAAATCAAAATAAAAAAAAATCTTTTATATCGCGAGAAGACCCGTTCTCAGTTTTCTTTAAAATAAAATCACTTTAATCAGTGTTTTTTTTTGCTTGGATATCTTTGGTTACACGAAGGTACTAAACGCTGTGTTAAAATTTGTCGCATCTATTTTAATGGGACCTTATATATTACTAATTGTTAGAGCTGCTGAAAAGCTTGTTGAGACCCATTTCAGTATTCGGCCTACTACCTTCTTCTACTAACTAGCTTCTTAATTTGTTACAAGCTTTTATTTATGTAGCAATGTTCGTATGTAAGTTGTCTTCAAGGGAATTGCTCAGTTTGTTAGGGTGATCTGGCAAAGCGTGGACAAGATCTTTATATTAAAAAAACTTTTTTACAAAAAAATACAACCGACTTCCAAAAACAACACTACAAAGTGAAAAATAACTTTAATTTCGGAAGTCGGTGTCTAGTTAAATGTATTTTCGTTTTTTTCCACCGACTTCCGAAATTAAAGTTATTTTTCACTATGTAGTGTTGTTTTTGGAAGTCGGTTGTATTTTTTTGTAAAAAAGTTTTCATTTTTCACTTTTTAGTTGTGTACCTACCCCACACAAATTCTAATACCACTATCTGCAAAACAAACTAGAACATCATCCATATAAAAGTGGGGAAAAAATACGTATTATTGAAGCTAACTCAAAAACTACCGAAGCAAAGTTAATCAATTTTATATGGGACCAAGTGTGATGTATACCCTCTCGAATAAACAAAAAAAAATCCAAATCGGTCCTTTGAAGAATATATTACTTGCCAGTAGTATTTTGATATAGTCTGATTATTTACACATTATAGTGGATTTTTATTAGGGTGGTTAAAATAAAGCTAATTTTATTTGTTAAATTGACTTTATTTAGTCATAAACTATTAAAATATTGTCTTAAAACTGGGCAGGCAGTGTAGCCTTATTTTCGTGCCTAGCCCAGCTTAAATACCACTACCAAATAATAGTCTTAACGTGAACACAGCAACCCACCGTTCTTCGGCCGACAAGGCAATTGCAACAATACCTACTCTTCTATAGCGTCTGTGCTCTGCAGATTATTATTATATAATACTGGTATGTAGACGAAATATATTCTTCGGCTTTGTGCCTGCTTTGTTCATTTTTAAAATGGTTCATCTCTACTTAGCAGGAGAGGAGCAGTCATTGCCGGATTATTGATAATACTTCAATAAGCTGCAACGTGTGTTTTCTGCGATGCATTACATCAATGCCATAATTGACACATCACATTGGTTCCTCATTCTCACTCGAAGTACGTGTATCAGAGGAGTTCAAGTTCGTGCCGTGGTTGTCGAGGGCCATAATAACGCCAGGTTCAACGTGAGGTGTAGTTTCAGTAACCGAGGGTAGGGGCGGGTCCATGATGAGAAAAACAAACGGTCGAAGCAGCGAGTAAACAAAATAACATCCACAGTGCAAGAAAGCAAAGCGAATAGTGGAATAGTGTTACTAGAGTTTTACTTTTTTCATTGTTGTTAGATGTCATTTCACTTGACGTTAGGGATGTTCGATATGTATCGATACCTACTCAAGTGGGTCGGTACAACGGGATTTGATTGATTTTCACATCGATTCAACAATATACGATCCGCTACTGTAAATTGATAAAAGTAGTGAGGATCGGATCTAAAAAATTGAATTACTGTACAATCGCTGTAAAATCGTAGTGGTCAGATTTTATGTCATGTGTTTAGTTAAATGAGAAAAAATTAAAATCTCAGGAAAAATACTATTATTTTCCATAAACACGCTTCTCAAATACTACTGACATTCGCAGAATTATTCGGGCAAAACCGGGATTGGGATGTTTGCCATAGTAAGGAATTGAATTAAAGGCAAACATATTAAAATGACTAATTAAAAGCAATTTTATATCGGTACTCGGATCGTAATGACCCATTGCGAAACAGAATACAGAATATCGATATAACTAAAGCAACCGGATCGATCATCTCTATAAGCGATACAGTAGGAGTTGCCAGGAAAAGAATAATAATCTGACAATAATCGATTTAAAGAATCGTTATTCTAATCAAATGTGTTATAAATGTTATAATACTAATAACGTTTTTGATTGTTTTATTTTAAAACAATGTAAATGAGAATAATCTTCTCATAAAGTATTGATCGGTACTCGTTTTGCAGACAAACACTTATAAACAATCATAATTTGATTATCTAATCGGTTACAGACTGAAATTGATGTTTTTTTCCCTGCTGGTAACACTGCGTCAAACAAATGCCTATGCTTTTTAACTGGTGGATACAGTTTAAATACTCTTTATTCCGACTATTTGTACGAGTACCTGGCTACTATGTGATATGCAAAAATATTTATTTCAGAATTAGTAATATTGTTTAGTAAAAATAGTTTTTACCGGACATCTTGTTCACGCTTAGCTGAAACTGGTGACCCTTTCAAATATTGGCATATATAAATGTATAGCTATACATTTCCAGTATAAGCTGACCTCTTATTGTACGGAAATCCTATACAATGCGAGATCAGCTCATCCTGTAAATGTATAGCTTGATAAGTAGCCGTGTGTACTTAGACTTTCGATCTAGACGACCACAATTAATGATATATTATAATATAGATTTACCATATTTTCATGTCATATTTGAAACCCCAGTTTAATGTGGGTAAATTGATGTAACCTTATAGTAAAACGTAAAAGTGGAAATTAAAAAACATTTTTTTATACTTACAAATAGTTTCCGAAAATCAGACTTTTCTCGTAAGTATCTAGGTAAAACATTATTGTAGACGCCTCTGAAATGCCTGCTCTGTTTTCAGATCCGTGGAACTGCGTTACGAATTCGATACGGAATACGAGGGTATCCCGACTGTGAGGTTCGCCGCAAACGAGTGGCTCCTCGATAATGATGAGGGCTGCTTCTGCCTCAACTACACGAGCGGTTTGAATCACGAGGATGGCTGTTTGCTGAAAGGAGCGATGGAGCTGTACACTTGTGTTGGTGAGTAGTTTTATTATTTCACAAACCGTACTCGCAATAGTGTTCCCATCAGTGTCTTTTGATGAGTTTTCAAAATACTATGATAGGTATAAGTACAACTAACTTTTAGGTACTTAGGTCCTTGAAACAGGTACCAACTTCTAAGTTTCTAACTTGAAAAATGATCTCCATACAACCTCTTCGGAGATAAGTTTTCAAAAATCCTTCCTTTTTGTTTCAAATTATTTTGAAAAAAAAAGCTCAGGTATGTAGGTATCCATAATTATTATGTACTTAATACTACAAGTCTTGGAGATTGTGGATCCTTTACTCCTTTGCTGGACCGATGAGGTTGCTTCCTTACTCATTACTCATCATCTGCCTAGCCTTTTGCCAATTCAAAGGTTTGGCTTCCAGTCAAACCGGATGCAGCAGAATACCAGTATTTTACATGGAACAACTGCCTACCTAACCTCATCATCTGCCTAGCCTTTTCCCAACTATGTTGGGGTCGGCTTCCAGTCTAAGAGGATGCAGCTGAATACTGGTACTTTACATGGAGCGACTGCCTATCTGACCTCCACAAACCAGTTACTGGGTAATACGGTACCCCTTGGTAAGACTGGTTGTCAGACTTTCGGGCTTCTGACGACCCGTAACGACTGTCAAAGATACACGAATGACAGCCGGGACCAACGGCTTAACGTGCTTTCCGAGGCACGGACGTCTCGGTATGTAAAGATGGTCACCCATCCACGGACCAATCCCGGCCTACCTAACCTCCACAACCGAAACTATCTAGCATTTTTTGAATGATGCATCGCACACGCGGTAAGTACTTTTTTCACAAAACAACCAAAACAACAATTTTTTTTTCGGATGTACCAACTGAAGAACTAAACGTCAATTTATCAATTCCGTTTTATGGAAATTTTTTAACCAAAATTTTTCACTTTTCCGTTTAATTTTAACACTTTCTTTGATAAAAACCTTGTCATGACAATTACAAACACAACACAAAAAGAGTTAGCCAAGTAGGTGCACGTGCATGCAACCGTTCTGAAGTGATGTGCTTACATACATTCGGCAATTGATTTTCATTTACATACTAGATTCTGCCCGCGACTTCGTCCGCGTGTAATTTCTTCCCCTGACCCACCCCGTCGTATCGCATCGCCTGCCCACGCTAATATTACTTATTTTTCTTTCTGACTTTTTTTTCTATTTGCTCGGCTTCTATGGGTCCTAGCGTGATGATAAATAGTCTATAGCCTTCCTCAAGAATTGGGCTCTCAAATGCAAAAACATTTTTTCAAATCCGACTCTTTCCGTCCGACTATTTACGCGCTAATATTTGGAAGCCGTATTTGACGGATATCCATCAAATACGGCTTCCAAATATTAGCGCGTTCAAACAAATAAAAAATCAAACTCTTCAGCTTTATTAGATCGATAGATGAAAGTGAACCAAGGCATCAAAACACTCTTTCTTTACCAATTACCTGACTAGACCATTATCACCATGCTTGGATTGGTCATCAACATAATTTTAAACAAATATTGGACAAACGCAGAGTAATAAGAGCCGCACGGGTCGATCGACCAGGTTAAGCTACACTTGCCGGGGTTGGTCCGTGGATGGGTGACCATCTTTACATACCGAGACTCCTCCGTGCCTCGGAAAGCACGTTAAGCCGTTGGTCCCGGCGATCTTTGACAGTCGTTACAGGTCGTCAGAAGCCCGAAAGTCTGATAAACAGTCTTACCAAGGGGTATCGTATTACCCAGTTACTGGGTTGTGGAGGTCAGATAGGCAGCCGCTCCATGTAAAATAATGGTATTCAGCTGCATCCGGTTAGACTGGAAGCCGACCCCAACATAGTTGGGAAAAGGCTAGGCAGATGATGATTAGACGAACGCAGAGCCCAATGTCCTCACAAAATTAGTAGAGTCAACAGCACATCCGTGAAAATATTTTGACATTGACAGTGTCTTTATGCCGTAGCGGTTAGGATGATTTTCGCAGTGCTAGTGTAACTTTAAGCTTAATCTTATATATAAAATTCTCGTGTCACAATGTTCGTTCCCGTACTCCTCCGAAACGGCGTGACCGATTCTCATGAAATTTTGTGAGCATATTGAGTAGGTCTGAGAATCGGCTAACATCTATTTTTCATACCGCTACTTTTTATCCCGGTCTACGCGGGTGAAACCGCGGGGCGCAGCTAGTCTATCTATATAAATAAAAAGAGAAGTCCTGACTGACTGACTGATTGATTGACTCATCAACGCCCAGCCCTAACCCTTGGACCTAGAAAGCTAAATGTTGCACAGAGGTGCCCTTTATAATGTAGACAAGGAATAAGGAAGGAATTCCCGGTAGTATGTTCCCGTGGGATATTTTCCGACATCCACGCGGGCAAAGCCGCTGGCAAAAGCTATTAATAAAATAAAACAAAGAAAGTAAAGTAAGTGGAGTTAAATGCACTTCACGAGAAAGGTATAATATCCTACAGTAGATATTAAATTGCAATTAAATTGCCTCGTTGGTCTAGTGGACACAAGCGCTACTGCTGAGCAAGAGGTCCTGGCTTCGATTCCCATGTCGCGCATAGTGTTATTGGGTTTTTCCATCAGGAGTTGCTCAGTAGCAGCCCGGAGTCTGGATTTGTGCCCGGTTGATGGCAATAGGCTCGCCCCTAATACATGGGACTCAAACATAGCAGGCGAAAAGTTATTGTACTATATGCACACCTTTGCCTAACCCTTTGGGGATTACAGGCTTGATGTTATGTTATGTTGTAAAACCTCCCACTTTTAGGAACTATTGCAAATAAAAAAATCCCTCCCCCTTTTAGGTACTATAGCTAGATATCGAAAGGTCCCTTCAGATTTGCTCGATTTTTAACCGGCTTCGTAAATTAAAAAAACCGGTCAAGCGAGTCGGTCTCGTGCGCCCAGTGTTCCGCACATATGTAATTTTTGTTGATGATTTCTGAAAAAGTGCTCTTTAGAGTCATCGTTTTATTTCTTGTAATCTTTACATAAACTTCTATCACATTAAATCATTTCAGATTTTTCTCTATGAAACTTCAGAGATAAGGGTGAGGAACGGTATTTTTATTTTACATTTTTCATCAAAAATCGAAAAACTATGCGGCCTAAAAAAAGAAAAAAAAATGTTTGAGAATGTGCAAACAGCGATCTTTCATATGATATTTCCCATGCCCCACTTCGAATTTTTAAGACTATTTCTTTCTTATTTGCAAAATAGTTGGGCAAACTTCATTTAAAACTGTTCCAAATTTCAAGTTGACGGTATTAGTAGTTCTTGAGATATCTAGCTGTGACAGACAGACTGAATCGCACCCATATAAATATAAAAAAACATTCTTCATGGGACCAACATCGTAATCGAAAAATTATCAGCCGTCCCATACATTTGGATCGATATATCGATAAGTACGTAATTAATCTTTGTACGGGACAGCTGATAATATTAGGTCTTTACCTATGAAATTGCCGTTCTGCAGTACTGGCCATTTCAAATCAAAATAATTTTTGTTTGGCTAAGAATTCTAATTTCAAATTAATTTTATTTTAAAAACATGGATTTTTTTTTCCAAAAGTAGTCATTTGTTTATTGATTAGTGTTACATTTTCATCGCATTTCAATCTTTTTCGTCATCATGGATACGTTAAAAATTCGAGTAATTATGGAATATGAGTACCATCGTGGCAGCAACGCGGCACAAGCGGCACGCAACATTAACGACGTTTACGGAGCTAACACTACAAACCAACGCACAACTTGTTATTGGTTTGCTCGCTTCCGTTCTGGAAATTTCGACCTGAAAAATGAACCTCGCGGTCGTCCGAAGACTTTGGTCGACAATGACGAATTAAAGGCGATTGTGGAAGCTGATGATACACAATCTACGGCTGAATTAGCAGCAGCTTTCGACGTTAGCGTCAAAACAATATTGGTCCATTTGCGTCAAATTGGCAAGGTAAAAAAGCTTGACAAATGGGTGCCCCACGAACTCAATGATCGCCAGCGCGAAATACGCGACGAGACGTGCCTTGCACTGCTCAACAGACACACAAATTAAGGAATTTTGAACCGCATTGTTACCTGCGATGAAAAATGGATTCTGTTTGATAACCGCAAGCGCTCAGCAAGTTGGTTGGATCCTGGTTCAGCACCTAAACAATGCCCTAAACGAAAACTTACCCCTAGAAAAGTGATGGTCACTGTTTGGTGGTCTAGCGCCGGTGTGATTCATCACAGCTTCTTACCAAACGGGGTGAGCATTACTTCAGATGTGTACTGTGAAGAACTGAACACAATGATGGAGAAGCTGGCACATCTCCAACCAGCATTGGTCAATCGCTCGACTCCGCTGCTCCTGATCGACAACGCGCGACCTCATACTGCACAGCAGACGGTCTCCAAGTTGCACGAACTGGGGTTGGAAGCTCTCCGTCATCCGCCCTACTCACCAGACCTTGCGCCTACAGACTACTACTTTTTCCAGAATTTGGATAACTTCTTGGCGGGAAAAAAATTCAATACCCGAGAGGCAGTACAAAATGCCTTTGAAGAATTTGTTGCCTCCCGTCCAGCTGATTTCTTTAAGAAAGGCATCAATAAACTGCCACTGCGTTGGCAAAGATGCATTGATTGCATGGGTGATTACTTGGATTAATAGAAATAAAAAATGCATGAAAAAAATTCGTTTAAATTTTTTCATACAAAACGGCAATTTCATAGGTAAAGACCTATTATTTCTCGATTACGATGTTGGTCCCATGGAGAAAGTTGTTCAGTGTGATGGTCTGCACCACACCCTAAGACCTCGCCTTACTGATACACCCTGTCTAAAAAATACTTGAACTTACTATTTATTATATTATTAAACAACTTTTTTTTCTTTTTTTTTAGTAAGCTTTGAATCGCCCGTTATTACATCGGGTTATCACTAAGTACGTAATATTTTTAATGGCATGGATGATGCAAATGTGCACTACAACCAAATTAGAGGTCCAATAGCCCCTTAATGAATGTAAACCTCGTTAAAAGCTTTTTGATTGATTAAATTTCGATGATTTAACATTATTCTGCGCTATTAGTTTTCCTGTCATGTGTAATTAATAGGTACTCTTCTGTGCTCTTTTGCTGAGCATATAAATCAACATTAAGCATGTCACATCAATGACTTAACTGCTATTTAAAAGTATCGTGACGTCATCTATTTAAACTAATATTTCATGTGTATGGGAAATGCTCAGATTATTATTTATCCTTTATAAACACAAACACATAATTATCTTTTTATGAACTGTTCTTCGCATAATTCTGTGATAAGTACTTTTTTAGGGTTCCGTACCTCAAAAGGAAAAAACGGAACCCTTATACGATTACTCGTGTGTCTGTCTGTCCGTCTGTCACAGCCAATTTGCTCCGAATCCAATGGACTAATTAAGTTGAAATTTGGTACACATATGTATTTCTGTGACCCAAACACGGACGGGTAAAGTAAATAAATGAATTTTGAATATGGGGGGTCAAATTACTATGAAGGTCTCAAATATATATTTTTTAAGTTATTTAAGAAAATAGACAATTCCCCTTATCTCCGAAACTAATGAGCCTAAAATTTTGAAAAAAATACAGAAAATAGATCTTCATCTGTGGATTACAGGAAAACCTACAAGAAGTTTGTGGTCTTAAAATATCATGTTAAATCTCTCAATATTGTGAGTACAAACTTAAATTTACAGTTGGAATGTATGGGATAACATGTTTGTCTACTAAAATGTTAAGTTTGTTCTTGGGATAAATTCATCCCAACTACGGAACCCTTCATTGTGCGTGGTCCGACACGCACTTGGTCGGTTTATTTTACATTAAATCAAACGGTAGTTATCAATATCGTAATAACAAATAGTCCTTTAAACTGATTGATAGTCACGATTATTCTTAAGTAGATACGACGCGTCAGAGTTTACGAATATCTTTAAGTTCAAACTTATTATTAGGCAACAGAGGCCAGCATCTCACCTCTTGACCCGCCTCGGAAATCAACCGAATGTTTACATACAAGCGTGCATGCTCAACCTTGTACAAACCAAACACCATACCGACTATTATTTACAACATATCGATACCAAGAAAGTATAAAACTGAAGCTCAGAATGCTACTTTTTTGACGTTCTTTCCGATTCAGGGAACAGGTTGACCATTTTTAAGATTGACCTTTAAACTATCAAGACCCCTATTACTTAAGTAATAATAATTGTGTTTAAAAACCGGTCGCACACAGACCTTCTCACGGTGTCATCGTAATTATGTATTTGATTAAAAACAGTGAAAATGTTTCATTTTGCACACGTACTTAGCCACTGCAGAATGCACGTGAATAGAATTACAATTATTCTATTAATATTATTATGTTTAATGTAAGTTCCGAGTTGTACACATGACATTTGGTGCGATCGGATGATGACGTCCTCCGTCAAGGTGAACTATCGGCCTAGACGATGCTCACCCAGGCCTTATGCTCGATATTGAAGATACCTATAACCTGAAAACACTGACCTTCATCCGTGCTCTAAAATGCATGGTAGCTAACCTGAAGCAATTAAGATTGCAGTAGAAATACGGGCGCGACACAGTTCGAGTAGCGCGCGGCGGGAGGTCGGTGGTACTTACGTAAAAAAGAGTGCGCGGGCGCAGAACGGTCAATCGCACGCTGCGATGAATCGCGTCGCGTGGTTGACGTGTGCGCTTCTGTCGGTCGCCGGCGCGCGCGTTTACGATCGGTGCGAGCTAGCGCGCGAGCTCAGCGCGCTCGGCGTGCGCCCTGACCACATCTCCACGTGGGTCTGCATCGCCTACCACGAGTCGCGCTTCGACACTACCGCTAACAACCCCTACAGCGGCGACCATGGCATCTTCCAGATCAGCGAACTATACTGGTGCGGCCCGGGCAAGGCATGCGGCCTGCCCTGCTCCGCGCTGCGAGACGACGACATCTCCAACGACCTGGAGTGTGCCCTCATCGTTCACGAAGAACACACTCGGCTCCAGGGGAACGGGTTTCTCGCCTGGGTAGTGTATCCGCAGCATTGCAAACATAACACTAAGAAATACCTGGTGGATTGTGATATAACCGCGAAAAACACAGTGCCGATAACTAGATCCCGTGGGTTGCAATACGCGAACGGTTACGACCAGCCAAATGACACGTCAGATAGACAGATCGTAGAAAATTTGTTGCCCCCATACCTGTCAATTGGATCTTTCGTCAGAGAAAATTACGGTAAAGTACTTGGTCAAAATAGAGGTAGAAACGATTGGTATAATTATAAGATTGACAACATTGACGAACTCCAGCTTCCTGTGTTTAACCAACCGTCCCAGCATATAAGCATGCCGACGACGACGAGTGCACCACGCCGCATCACTCCCACAACAACGACTGCACCACGTCGTACCACCACCGCCACGACGACAACCACGGAGTACATACCACCAGTGAAGGTGTGGAGGGTGATTGAAACGAACCAGTTCAGGAAAAATAAGAAACAAAAGTTCAGTGAGACAACTACACAAAAGACAACAACCAAGAAAGAGTACGCCATCGAATTGGAAAAATATACCCTTAGCACGAAAGCAAGCACAGCCATGCAACTACCAAGTACAAAAATTCGTCCGCTATCCATCGCAACAACTACAATATCACCAAAAGTAACTACTACATCATTGAGGCCGATGACGAAGGCGACTGTTATTACAACTACATACAGGTCACCCACTTCTACATTTACATACAGGATGCCCTCTACTACGACAACCTACAGACCACCAACTTCCTCAACTACTTATAGGCCGCCTACTTCAACAAGTACGTACAAGCCATTTACCTGGACAACAACATACAGGCCTATTTCCACAGCCTTATCAACAACTACCCGAAAACCGAGCTCCACTTCAGTGGTTTCAAAAACAGTGACTACAACCTACAGACCAGCAACTACAACCACACTCAAACCAAGTACAACAACAACCACTAGAAGACCAACAACTGCTTGGACATGGAGGTCAACGACCTCAAAGACACCCACAGTCACAAGCAAAGCAGTCACAACAAAACCTAAAACAGATTTTTCGTGGTACACTTTCACGTCACGAACAGCGACAACACCAGTGACGACAAAACTTCAGCCTTTCGGCCCAACTAGGACTACGCAGCCATTTGCGTTTTCGACAAAAATACAAAATAATGCGCAGACAAGAACAACTCAAGCACTGACGTATTCAACCACCAATAAGCCACAAACGACGCCCGGCAAGCCACAAACAACCACGCAGAAGCCCAGAACGACACAATCAATATTCGATCTCTACTTGAATCCAACAAAAGCTCCGCAGTTACCAAGTTACAAATACAGTTGGGGTCAATCCAGGTTGAAGATATTCGCTGACGGGACAACAACGACTCCTGCGTCGGTACAGTCAACACGAGGACGTGGGGAGAATAATAATGGCGCCGCCAAGAATTATATCAAAAGACAAACATAACGTAGCGTACATCTCATAGTACGTAGGTTATTAATCTATTTGTGATCTCCGTTATCACCTGTTAAGAATAAGTTCTTCTTTTCCCTGACACTTTGTTTACTATAAACAACTTATTTATCATAAAGATGCCTTTCATTAGATCTGCGCACTCGCAGGAAAATAACTGCTTTTGTATTTAAATGTCAGTTGCGCAAAGGCATGCTATTGCGACTCACACGCCATACGACGGAGATTGCTCTTACTATGTAAATATAAATTGCGAATTAAGCGAATGTTTATTTTAGTACTAGACCAAAAAGCATTTATCTAATTTTGTATGTTTAAAAATTATATTTTTTAATTATTATACTCAACCTCTTTTTATTGCGCGTCCTTTTTAGGGTTCCGTACCCAAAGGGTAAAACGGGACCCTATAAACCGGGACTCCGCTGTCCGTCCGTCTGTCTGTCCTCTGTCACCAGGCTGTATCTCATGAACCTTGATAGTTACACAGTTGAAATTTCGCTAGTCCAACTCGCACTTGGCTGGTTTTTTTATCTTTAACTAGCGACCCGCCCCTGCTTCGCACGGTTTTTACGACTTGATAAAACATCGAGATTTCTACATATATTTCCTTCCGGAGTAAATTCTATAAATGGTGGTGAAAGCCACATTAAAATCCGTCATGTAGTTTTTATTTACCTATTTATATATGTACCTATAGGTATGTTGCTCATTTAAAAGTATAGGATATATCCTATACTTTTAAATGAGCAACATTTGTATACATATTATATACATATATTTGTAATCACATTTTCGAAAACGGCTCTAACGGTTTCGATGAAAGCTGCAATGTGGAGGTTTACGGGGGCGAAAAATCGACCTAGTTATGTCTCATTTCTGGGAAAATTCGTTTTTTCTATTTTCTCCCGAGCTGACCTCGGTCGTCTAAGTACTATAGACATTATAGATAAACATATTTAAATAGAAGGTCTTAATTATATATTAAAACTCTAAAAATACTGCATAACATCATCAGAGGCTTGTTATTTTTGTAATTAACATTTAAAATAACAAGTTCTAATGCGGAAATAAACTAAAGGTGCGAATGTACTGAAGGACGGTCCTCTGTGGCTCTGTATGATACTTACACGCTTCTGTATCGTTTACATAGTCAATAGAAATATAACAACTAATCTGACTGTTTTATAATGGTACTATGACACATGCATTATGCTTATTTCAAGATGTGGCGAAGCTTTAATCAGATTATTAACCGACTTCAAAAAGGAGGAGGTTCTCAATTCGTCGGAACCTTTTTTTTTTTTTTTTAATTTTTTTTTATGTATGTTCCCCGATTACTCGAAGATGGCTGGACCAATTTGTTTTTTTTTTTTTGGTTTTATTCGAGAGGGTCAAAGTTGGTCGCATATAAAATTGATTAACTTTGCTTGGGAAGTTTTTAAGTCTAGTTTGTTTTGCAGGTAGTGGTATTAGAATTTGTGTAGGGTAGGTACCAAAACTAAAAAGTGAAAAATAAAAACTTTTTTCCAAAAAAATACAACCGACTTCCAAAAACAACACTACAAAGTGAAAAATAACTTTAATTTCGGAAGTCGGTGGCAAAAAACGAAAATACATTTAACCAGACACCGACTTCCGAAATTAAAATTATTTTTCACTTTGTAGTGTTGTTTTTGGAAGTCGGTTGTATTTTTTTTTTTAAGTTTTTTGTTCATAGATACATAGATAAACACTCTTTCACTCTTTATTATGTACACCATAAATATTACGGATATAAATGTAGAAATTTTACATAGGGTGACACAATGAGCGGTCTTATCGCTAAAAGCGAAACGAAAGCGACAGCGAAAGCGAGCTTGAATACATTCAAGTATTTAACTAATAATCAAATCAAATCAAAATCTTTATTTCGAGCGAAGACTCATACTTATTACTTTAGTAACATTGTCCTTAAAACTAAGTTCTAAACTGTTATGGTGACACATAAAATGTTATAATATCGCTAGACTTCTATTTTTTTCATAAGAGTTTTAAACGAGATCTGTAACTTACTAGGCTAATTTTTCAATAGATACTCTTATCTGAAAAATAAATATTTCAATTTGACAGCTTTTGTATAAAAAATATGTCAAACTGTCATATTTATTCTACAGTTAAGAGTTATCTGTCTATTGAAAAAACCGGCCAAGTATGTGTCGGATCACGCACAATGAAGGGTTCCGTAGTTGAAAAGAATTTATCCCAAAAACAAACTTAAAAAAAAAACATTCTAATCCCAAAATATATTTTTTATGTGATAAAATTACAAATGAATTATTTTCGGACTTTTTCCTTTACTTGTGCTGTGAGACCTTGGTAGCTTGATTTTTTTAGACCTCCAAGAGACCATAGACCCTACGTATTTGATATTAATTTCAACTTGATACCTCCACGCGTTGCTGAGAAAAAAGGTCTTGACAGACGGACAACAAACTAAGGGTTCCATTTGAGGTACGGAACCCTAAAAATCAGCCCTAAGGTAGATAAACTTTATTAATAATAAACAAAAGCCAGCAGTAATATAATGTTGAATTAATTTACTGATCACTTTATTAATATTCATACGTTAATGTGACATCCATGAAAAGTGAATTGATCGACGACGCGGTGCGTTGTCCAGTCGAGCCGGTTCGCTAGGGCTGACAAAAACAACATTATTCAAATTGATTTATTATTATAATGCCGGTATCACTTTCAAAGTTCAGAGGATGATACAATCAATAAATAAGACAAATTAAGTATTATTTGCAGTTTATAAATAATGATGCATCAGCCAAAGCACGTGCCTGTATAAAATTATCTTCATTTTTATTAACTACTTACATACTTATCCAAATAATTATTATAATATTGAGGAAAACTAGGTGTTGCCCGCGTATCCATTCCGAAAGGAGATTAACGTCATCAGCATCTATCTGGCTAGACTGGACCTCTGTTTTTAGGGTTCTGTAGTCAACAAGGAACCCTCATAGTTTCGCCTTCTGTACACGTAAAGACGTAAAGTTGGGATGTGGTTTTTTTTCTCGTCTACCTCATGATGTGGGGTGTTGTTGGATAGGCCTTTCAAAAATATTGTGTGTTTGTGAAAATAATTTTTCGATTTAGGGATTCGTTTCTGAAATATTAAGCTTTAAAGTGCTAATTTTTGTTAAAGTGAAGTATTCTCCCCCCCCCCCCCCCTGCCAGCTAAACGGTTCGTTTTGGATGGGTGAAAAAATTCACGGTTGTTGTTTAGATAACGAAATTAAAAGGAAAACTATCACAGCTAAGTAGGCTTCTCAAGTTTACGAGTAATAAGTCAACCAACTTGTAAAATGTACTTGGAACAGTAAAAATTTCGTACAAATTCCATTAAAAATTACTTATACTCGTATAACGTTAATAATTGTGTAAAACAGGTAGTAAATATAAGTTTATGAACCATGTAAAAATATACAAAAAATAAAATCATAAAACATTCTTAATAATAATGATTTCTAAATTAATCATATTTACGCTCGAATAACGACGGGCGGCGGCGTGCACTACGGAACCCTATTACTACGCGTGTCCCGAAACGCACTTGTCCGGTTTTTTTTATTTTGTTTAGTTGCAAAACGAAACCAAAGTTTTCACCTAAATAGCACTTGAAAACTAATTTCTGAAAGCTTGATCGTATTTTAATAAAATCGCGTGGTGGAATATAGCCCCCTCCCTTTCACAGAGAGGAGGCCTGTGTCCCAACAGTGAGAACATTATAAGGCTGATTATGCTATACAGGACCGAGAGTAACGGATTTCATGGACTTTAGATCCATGATATTTTGTGGAATAAAACAAAAATTAATACACCTAGCACTAAATTGTATATTAATAGCAGCGCCCCGCGGTTTCATCACCCGCTTAAGTCTCGAACCAGTAAGAATATCGGAATAAAAAGTATTCTATGTGTTAATCCAGGTTATAAACTAATGTGTGCCAAATTTCATCAAAATCCGTTCAGTAGTTTTTGCGTGAAAGAGTAACAAACATCCATCCAATCATCCTCACAAACTTTCGCGAAATATTAGTAGGATAACCTTCGGACGGTTGCAATCAGTACAATGTACTGATGTGGCGACATATTGAAACATCGAGATTTCTGTTCTTTAGCTAAGTTAAATAAATTAACGTTCAATTAGGGTAAACATAGTCTAACTAGATAATATTAGCGTCCTAATTATCTGATCTCATATAATAACTAACGTATTTTGTAAAACTGGTCCCCTACTAAAGCACCGTGGTGCCGAAAAAAATATGTCATAAAACAAAATACCTGTTTGGAACACCAAGAGGTAAAAAAAACCGGTCAAAAGCAAGTCAGACTAGCGCACCGAGGGTTCCGCTCATATGTAATTTTTTTTGATGATTTCTGACAAAGTGTGATCGTTTTAGTTTTGCTGTAATTTTTACATAGACTTCTATCACAACCCCTCAAACGTCTTTATGTACTAATTTATGAACCCAAAACCCCAGGGGGAGGCGGGGGGGGGGGCTGGTAGTTGCAAACTCCATAGCTTCACAACTACTGATGATGATTTTTTTTCCATCTGCTGATGTTACGTTACGTTTATATACATAATATATATATATTGACGACACGGTTGGCGCAGTGGTTGAGCGATTGACTGCTGCGCAGCATGTCGCGGGTTCGATTCCCGCACGGAACAAATATTTGTACGACCTACAAGTATTTGTTCCGAGTCTGGGTGTTTTTCTATCTATAATATGTATGTATTTACAAAAAAAAAATGTATATAAGTAGTTTATCAGCCATCTCGTTACCATAACACAAGCATTAGGTTGCTTAGCTTGGGGCTAGATGGCGTTTTGTGATATGTCCAAACATATTTATTTATTTATTTATTTATTTATTTATATAAACGTAAAAAAACATCAGCCGATGGAAAAAAAATATGATATAAGCTTATATACCTATTATATAAAGGATTTTTCCTTATGCACACATGGGGTGCAGAGATACTTCAGAGGTTAAATAATTTCAGATTTTTCTCTACGCAAACTTCGAAGATAAGGGTGGGAAACTATTTTTTTTTTACATTTTTCATCAAAGTTGAAAACTATGCCGCCTCACAAAAAGAAGAAAAATGTTTGAGAATGTGCAAACAGCGCTCTTTCATAATATGATATCCACATGCCCTAGTAGCGCCACTTCGAATTTTTAAGACACCCTTTCAGTCCCTGTTGCACAAAAAAATATGATTTCTTCCTTATTTGCAAAATAGTGGGGCAAACATCATCTAAAACTGTTCCAAATTTCAAGTTGATAGCATTAGTAGTTCTTGAGATATCCAGCTGTGACAGACAGACAGACAGACTGAGTCGCACCATAAGGGTTCCTTTTTACCATTTTGCTAAGGAACCCTAAAAGCAAGGTCTACCTGCGGCTTAAACATATACCTACTTCTCTTACTTTTAATTGTAGCTTATTCTGTGGTAGCCGTTACTTGAAATTTGCTTCAAATACAATTAAATTTTTACTTTTTTTCGGTTTTCAAATTTGACATACACTTCCAAATACAAATATTCCGCTTCAAAAACCGGTAAATCATACAGAAAAAAAATTTTAGGTCGATGGTTATGGAGGATTTTGTTCACAAAATCCTACAAATACAAGATTATTGCTACGATTCTGAGGTATGGTCTATTCAAATCAAATCGATTTTTCTCGATTGTTTTTATTAATCTTTGCACAGTACTAATTTTGTGAACGCAAACGCATCTAAAGTCCTGTCTAAAGATCTGTGGATAAATATCGATAAATGTCGATTAATCAAGACTAACTTGATCTAAACCCCCTAAATCTAAAACGGCTTGAACAAAAACCGTTATAGACATTATGTCTTTTGCTTATTATTATCTCGTCCAAGTTCTGACGCGTCCCGCTCCCTGCGCGACCTCGCCGGGATTGTCTATTGTCCCCGTACATTTTTTGTTGGCGCGCGACGGGGCGCCTAGCCACTTATACACGGCTTGTACACAAAATATTTCTATGAACTGATAGGAAAGTAATGACTGTTTCTTCAAGTGTAGACTAGGCTAGATTACGAATTTTGTTTTAGAACAATAGATGATGTGGCGACCCGATACGTGGGAACATACAGTTGAGTCAGCAAGTGGCCAGAGTTGCCACCGCGCACCACGTCGCCACAGTCGGTCTCCCATCGCGATAGAAACAACATGTGTATGTGACGTAATAAACTCAGTACAACTTCGTAATTGGTATTTGATTTCATGGTCACCGCTATCTCCAAAGTTACAGACACTCTTAAGAACACGCAGACACAAAAAATGACTTAGTTTTTTTTTCAATACCCGAAAAAAAAATTGTTTATTACCGCCAATAAAAAACAATTAAAAAATGATTTCAAAATCTAAATCGTTAACCCTAATTTTTTTTACTACATTAAAAATAATAAAAAATAAAAAATTATGTAAACATATTTTACGTGCAAGGGAGGTACCTAGATTTTTTTTTTTTCAATTTATTTTAACCATGCCAAATTACGGCTTTACTCAGTTTTTTCCCAGCCTTTTACATAGGTACCCTACCTACCCACCTATCTACTTACTACCTGCATACCTACTTGGTTGTACCTATGGTTTCAATTTCCCTGATTGTAACTATACCTGCACACCTTGGCCTTGCGCAGATCAAGATGTGGTTTATCGAAATTCGTTAGTGAAATATGTAGGTAGGTTATTTATAAAGTGTCGTCCCAATGAGTATGTTACCGCAAACATTGACTTACAACCAATATTTCTTGGAAAAGTATCTTACCAAAACCCGTCTTATTATGCGAAAACTTGACAAACAGACCATAATTCAAGTTTTTTTCCTTACTACAAACTATATTCGTTCGCGGTTCTGAGACCAAACCACACCACTTAATGAGGAAATTGCTTTAATTAATATTTAAATCAAGATTTCGTTAATATTTGATTCGTTCCATGTATTGATATAAATAGGCTTGCCTATTTATACTGGCTGCCATTAATAATATACTTCGTTTACTGCCTAAAGTGAGTAGAAAAACATACTTAAGTGTAATATTATGTAAATGACCACACATAGGTATCTACTTATTATGCATAGAGATGGACATCTGCACTTTATAAATATTCCCAAAGTATATTTCTAAGAAATTGAAGTTGGCAACCAAAAAATAACATGACACGGAGTACCTAAGTAACATTCACTTATTTAAGCTTCCTTTTGAGCGACGTTTAAAGCTCTAAGCTGCCACTTGCACACATCCTCACAAATATTTTATACTGACGATTGCTCAAAACTTATGTTTCCTTCAGGGCGAGAATATACATGCCTGTAACTTAAGTAGCTGGCATGTGGCTTATGTCATTCAAAAATCAGAAGTTGTCATGGCACACGGCAGGCAAACTACTCACATACTTTTGTGCAAGTTACAGGCATATGTATTCTCGCACTTAGTTTTTAGCAAACGTCATTGCCTACAGGTTTTCTGCCTCGTTATGGCTCCTTAAAAACAGGCGCGACACACGAACGCGACACAAAGGCAGAGCCACCGTTCTCGCGCAACACGCGGTGCCTTTGTGTCGCGTGTCGCGTACGTTTACGGCCTTTACGGTTTAGCGGTCGCAAGCGCTACTGCTGAGCATGTGGACCTGGGTTCGATTCCCAGGTCGGACAAAGTGTTATTGAGTTTTCCATCAGGAGTTGCTCAGTAGCAGCCCGGAGTCTGGATTTGTGCCCGGTTGATGGCAATAGGGTCGCCCCCGTTCCATGGTACTTAAACATTACTGGCGAAATATGGGTGTACTATAGGTACCTACATCTCTGCCTAACCCTTCGAGGAATACAGGGGCGATGTTATGTTTTGTAGGTTTTCTCTATGTTTGAAAATCGTTATTGTAGCTCGATATTATGCTGTGTTTGGACGATCATTAAGATCTATCAGCTTCTTACAGATTTGCTCGAGTTTATCGATCGATGCTGTCGCCTTTTAACGATCAATAAATCAAGGTTTTTTAGGCATCACTTGTTGATTTTATCGATCGACAAATACGAACGTCTGTTGCTTACACTTTAATCGATTTTGTTTGATCGTGTCGGTCGTCTAAAATCGAGCAAATCTGTAAGCACCTTGAGCGCGATGCACCTTCGTCTTTGAACATTTACATAACAGGATGTACCAGAAAGGTGAGGTCAAATACAGACCAAACTGAACAACAGACCAAACTGAATCAAACTGAACAACTTTCTCCATGGGACCAACATCGTAATCGAAAAAAAAATATCATCTGTCGCGTACAAAGCTTTAATACCTACTCGACCCAATTGGGACGGCTGTTATTTTTTCTCGATTACGATGTTGGTCCCATGGAAAAAGTTGTTCAGTTTGATGGTCTGTACCACACCCTTAAATTTGACCGTACCTTTCTAATACACCCTGTATGTACTCTTGAAAGTAGAACGATGACAGATATTTAAAACTCAAACCTGTGAGTGACGAAATTCCAAAATCATATTTCCTCTTTACAAATGAACACAGTTTCTGGTTTATATTTTTGTTGATAGCTCGGAGGCTGCGGGCATATTTCCTGAGGCAGTTTTTTACTTGTAATTAATTTATCTAGGTCCCCACTAGCTGTACCCGCATTCGTGCTCATATTGCACCTCAATGTAAAGAACTATGTCACCCTCAACACATAGGTCACTGGCTGCAATAAGTAATCATGAAAACTAATTGGTTTCTCACTGGAGCTTGGTAAAAGTCATTGCAGATTTCGACTAAAATAAGTTCTTATGGGTTGAGATTGGGATAGTCGTAAATGTTTCCTTCAGGAGTGGGATTACATTAATACTTTAAGAATATAATAACAATTGTTGTTTAGTTTATAATAGTCGAGTCTTACTCACAAACGAAGGGTTCCGTAATCCGTACCACCGTACAATATTTAATACTACACATTTTTATTATTTGTTATAGTGACCATAGTAGTAAGTACACACTGTGAAAGAATGTTCAAGTGTCTACCTTTTACGGTTCAAAAGATGCAGCCCTGTGACAGACGACGGACAGCGGAGCCTTAGCAATAAGATCCCGTTGGCACCCTTTGGGTCATAATCATCATCCCTTCAGCCGAAAGACGTCCACTGCTGGACATAGGCCTCCCCCAAGCACCACCACTTCGACTGGTTCTGTGCTTCCCGCATCCAGCGGCTTCCTGCGGCCTTTACAAGGGTCATCGGCCCACCTTGTGGGAGGCCTTCCAATGTTACGTCTTTCGGTACGCGGCCGCCACTTCAGAACCTTTCGGCCCCATCGGCCATCTGTTCTGCGAGTAATGTGCCCTGCCAACTGTCAATTAAGTTTGGCAATTCTTCGGGCTATGTCGGTTACCTTGGTTCTCCTGCCGATCTGTTCATTTCTTTTTCGAAAGGTAGGAAAGCTCCAAGCATAGCTCTCCCCATTGCCCTTTGGGTACGGGACCCTGAAAAGGCAAACATTTAATTCATCCTATAAAAACTTATTGACCTTATGGTCGTCACCTTTTTTGATCCTCTTAAAACTCCTTGGTATTTTTTGAAGATGTGCTTTTTTAATAAATGAGCCTCTTTTTAACTTTTTTTTTTGCAACATGTCTTTAAAATTCGAAGTGGGGCTACTAGGGCATGTGGGGTATCATATGTAAGAGCGCTGTTTGCTCATTCTCAAAAGTTTTTTCATTTTTTTAGGCCCGATAGTTTTCGACTTATGATGAAAAATGTAAAAAAATACCGTTCCTTTTCTCCTGAAATTATTCTATGTGATAGAAGTTTGTATAAAGATTACAGGTAAAATAAAACGATGTCTCTAAATAGCACACTTTTCAGAAATCGGAACGGAACCCTCGGTGCGCGAGTCCGATTCGCTCTTGACCAGTTTTTTAAAGTTGGTTGCAGTAAGTAAGCAAGAGCAACCCGACCAAATGGGTTAGGTTTAGGTAAGAATTGTGACCAAAAACGTGCGAGCTGAGCGAGCGAAGCGAACGGTGTTGCAGCAGCGGCCGGCTAATAGCTCTTCATCCAGGTTGATCACAGTTCACAGATCACAGGCTAGGACACATCACAAAAAGACGATCGAGCATTATATTATGTTTAGGCGTCTTGATTTGTATTTTTAGGGAATCGGAACTCTCTATAATAATTCGCGTATCGGTATACATTTTTGGAAAATCAAAATATAATTTATCACACTAATATTATAAAGGCGAAAGTTTGTGAGTGTGTGTGTATGTTTGTTACTTCTTCACGCTCAAACGGCTGGGCCGATTTAAATGAAATTTGGTATGTAGATAGCTTATACCCTGGATTTAACACATAGTCTACTTTTTATCCCGGTCTACGCGGGTGAAACCGCGGGGCGCAGCTAGTAATTTATAACTAGTTACACGCTAGGCTTATAACTTGTGAGTATATGACCCTGTTAGATCGCAACAAGATGACTTAAAACTAATTATATTGCAGAGATTATCTAATATCATCTAGATTAGAACTTTCACAATTTGAGGATCTTTAAATAGACGCAATTTAAAAATCCTTGGAGTACAGAATAATCCGGGTGTGAATATATTCTGTTTAGCATCCCTGCTCAATGTTTGACCTAGTTTTAAACTTGAATTTAATACCAGTCCTAGCTTTTTGACGAGATAGGTCATTATAAAATGTTTATTGACATAAAACTCGAGAGCGTATTTTAATTTTGGTAAAAAAACTTACAGTTTGCAGTTTTATCTGCGCTGAAAGAAAAATTAACTAAAATATGGTAATCATTTCTAAAATTTTACTTAATTTATGGACACCTTGGCCACCTTAAATGTCCTGTAACTTTATAAAGTTACAGGGCATGGTGGGAAGGTGGGGGTTTTACTACATATTCCAGGACCGGGCCTACATACAAGGGTAATTTAGTATTATAATTATAATATGTTAGTAGTTTAAGGGCTTGTGGCTAAGTAATAACAGCCGCACGGGTCGGTCCATCAGGTTAAGCGACGATTGCTGGGGTCGGTCCGTGGATGGGTGACCATATTTACATACCGAGACTCCTCCGTGCCTCGGAAAGCACGTTAAGCCGTTGGTCCCGGCTGTCATTCGTGGATCTTTGACAGTCGTTACGGGCCGTCAGAAGTTCGAAAGTCTGACAACCAGTCTTACCAAGGGGTATCGTATTACCCAGTAACTGGGGTGTGGAGGTCAGATAGGCAGTCGCTCCATGTAAAATACTGGTATTCAGTGTATCCGGTTAGACTGGAAGCTGACCTCAATGTAGTTGGGAGGAGGCTAGGCAGATGATGGCTCTCAATCCATACGGACAGACACCAACAAATGACAACAAAAATTTGATATTTGTAAATGTAGGTAAGTACCTAATTCTAAGTAGTGCAAAATCTAGTAAAGCTTTCAACATTAGATTAGATTAACTAGTAATTATCATATAACTTTCTTGGAAAAACTAAGTCGGTCTTTATTCCTAAAGATCATAGTTTATACCATGTTATAAGACTGTCTCAATTTTAACGGATTTGCAGAATGCAATTTACAAAATAAAAAAAATTGCATACGATTAACATTGTAAGACCAACATTTAGGCACTGTGACTTGCAATAAACCTTAAACTGTGTAATATCAATATCAACACGAAATAAAATACTTATTATTAGGGATGATGATAAAAAATTTTTTTTGTCCGTCATGTCGAAAATTAAAAAATATTGGAAACGTATTTTTTATTTTTTTATGTACATAATCAAAAGATTACGGCGATACATTTAGTTAAAATGTGGCATAACGTCACTCCTTGCTAGATTTTATAAGTAATTTGTTATTGTTGTGACGTAGTGAGCCCCCGCTCCCCATTTTAGTGCGTTTTATCTAAGTAATTTTTTATGAATATATTTTATTTATATCTGACTGACGGACTAAATTGAGTTTTTTTTTTTATTTTTATTCAGGCATCATCCCTATAACAATTGCAAATCAAGGTGGTGATTTTTATCTCGGGGTGTTCCTGCGCTGAAAAATTAAACCAACTTTATAACATCGTTTCCGCTTTAGACCACAGAACTATGTAATTAATATAATAATAATTTATTGTTCCAAAAACAGAGCTACAGATTCCTTTTCCACCAGTTACTGAAAAGCAGAAACTATGCAATGCAATACAAAGTACATAGCTTTAGTGGAAAAGATAAATAAAATAAATATAAATAAATATGTTTGGACATATCACACAACGCCATCTAGCCCCAAGCTAAGCAACCTAATGCTTGTGTTATGGTAACGAGATGGCTGATAAACTACTTATATACATTTTTTTTTTTTTTTTTTTGTAAATACATACATCTTATAGATAGAAAAACACCCAGACTCGGAACAAATACTTGTAGGTCGTACAAATATTTGTTCCGTGCGGGAATCGAACCCGCGACATGCTGCGCAGCAGTCAATCGCTCAACCACTGCGCCAACCGTGTCGTCAAATCACCTGAATATAATAATATTAGGTCTTTACCTATGAAATTGCCGTTCTGCAGTACTGGCCATTTCAAATCAAAATAATTTTTGTTTGGCTAAGAATTCTAATTTCAAATTAATTTTATTTTAAAAACATGGATTTTTTTTTCCAAAAGTAGTCATTTGTTTATTGATTAGTATTACATTTTCATCGCATTTCAATATTTTTTGTCATCATGGATACGTTAAAAATTCGAGTAATTATGGAATATGAGTACCGTCGTGGCAGCAACGCGGCACAAGCGGCACGCAACATCAACGACGTTTACGGAGCTAACACTACAAACCAACGCACCACTTGTTATTGGTTTGCTCGCTTCCGTTCTGGAAATTTCGACCTGAAAAATTAACCTCGCGGTCGTCCGAAGACTTTAGTCGACAATGACGAATTAAAGGCGATTGTGGAAGCTGATGATACACAATCTACGGCTGAATTAGCAGCAGCTTTCGACGTTAGCGTCAAAACAATATTGGTCCATTTGCGTCAAATTGGCAAGGTAAAAAAGCTTGACAAATGGGTGCCCCACGAACTCAATGATCGCCAGCGCGAAGTACGCGTCGAGACGTGCCTTGCACTGCTCAACAGACGCACAAATGAAGGAATTTTGAACCGCATTGTTACCTGCGATGAAAAATGGATTCTGTTTGATAACCGCAAGCGCTCAGCAAGTTGGTTGGATCCTGGTTCAGCACCTAAACAATGCCCTAAACGAAAACTTACCCCTAGAAAAGTGATGGTCACTGTTTGGTGGTCTAGCGCCGGTGTGATTCATCACAGCTTCTTACCAAACGGGGTGAGCATTACTTCAGATGTGTACTGTGAAGAACTGAACACAATGATGGAGAAGCTGGCACATCTCCAACCAGCATTGGTCAATCGCTCGTCTCCGCTGCTCCTGCACGACAACGCGCGACCTCATACTGCACAGCAGATGGTCTCCAAGTTGCAAGAACTGGGGTTGGAAGCTCTCCGTCATCCGCCCTACTCACCAGATCTTGCGCCTACAGACTACTACTTTTTCCAGAATTTGGATAACTTCTTGGCGGGAAAAAAATTCAATACCCGAGAGGCAGTACAAAATGCCTTTGAAGAATTTGTTGCCTCCCGTCCAGCTGATTTCTTTAAGAAGGGCATCAATAAACTGCCACTGCGTTGGCAAAGATGCATTGATTGCATGGGTGATTACTTCCATTAATACAAATAAAAAATGCATGAAAAAAATTCGTTTAAATTTTTTCATACAAAACGGCAATTTCATAGGTAAAGACCTATTATAATAAAAATATGCTGAATATTTCAGCTTTCAGCGAAAGAATGTTTTAACTATTTATTAAATATATTAATGTAATAGTAATTCTAGTTTTGTTTAAATTAACCTCACAAAAAGAATTAAGGTTTTAATTAAATAGCAATGATATCTTGCATTTTGATTAGAGTGGAATTCTCTCATGGATCAATAGGCTTTGATGGATAAAATGCATGATTTTGAATTACAAATAATATCCTCCCGAAGTCCCGACTGAATTTCGGTCATGGTGGTCAATCCCAAAAGAGATAAGTACTCACACACAGGAGCGCACACAAGTGTGTAGCGTGTTCAATCAGTCTGCCTAGCCTTTCCCCAACTACGTTGGGGTCGGCTTCCAGTCTAACCGGATGCACTGAATACCAGTATTTTACATGGAGCGACTGCCTATCTGACCTCCACACCCCAGTTACTGGATAATATGATACCCCTTGGTAAGATTGGTTGTCAGACTTTTGAGCATCTGACAACCCGTAACGACTGTCAAAGATCCACGAATGACAGCCGGGACCAATGGCTTAACGTGCTTTTCGAGGCACGGAGCTGCGAAGGAGTCTTGGTATGTAAAGCTTGTCACCCATCCACGAAACAACCCCGGCAACCTGATGGATCGACCCGTGCGTGTAGTGTGTTATGTTGTATCAATAGTCCATGGTGACAATGTCGGACGCTGCTGAAAATTGGAAACCGACGACCTTATAATAATGTTACAGGTGTTGAGAGTCACATTGCAAGGACTTTTCTATTTGGAGTGATGTCATTTGGAATTAGTGTCATTTGATTTCAGCCGATTGGATTATACCAAAACTGTTCATGCCTGCGCACCGTGAATGTTGTGCTAAATCATCGATTGAGTCACATTTATCGCCCGCGAATTCATCAAATCTCGAAATAGTCTTCTTAATGCAGCAAATATTATTTCGAGAGCTATAATGATGTTTAAATGATTATAATTTAGTAATTAATTTATCATAATAATTGCTGCGTAGGTATTGAATTATGCACCCGAATTGCGCAACTATCAATCGGAATCTGAATAATTTTAAAGCAAATTGTTAATCCTCCTAAAATATGTTCGAAAAATTTTCTGCTCGACAACGTAAATACTCGTAACGCAATGAATGTAGTTGAACTATCAAAATTAAACCGATTCCGATTGATAGTGTATTTCGCAATTGCCCCGCTGCTGGTCACCATACAACGTAACACAGCGCTGCAATTTGCCAGAAAACGTTAAAACAAAATGAATTTTGCGAACTAAATTAATGGATCCCCTTGAGTATAAGTACCGAGTTTAGGTACACCTTGAGGTCTAGGTACAGCTGTTCCTGACTTTCCACTACCTACTTCCCAGCAACCGAGCGGTCAGTTTGTTTGAAAAAAGCAAAAGTTATTTATAAAGTGTGTACGAATATGCACAGTATGAACTTTGATTCAAAGACACGAAGTAACAACACACAGTAGAAAAAATACTTCAAGTATAGCAATGAATATAATAATAATGTAATGTGTTAATGTATGTTTTAGTGTCTGTTTGCCGTTGACTCGACGTTTATACAACGTTCTAAGTAAATATCCCACGGTGTTCTTATTACAACTGCAGCTAGCCAACCTCTTTAATGAGACACAGAGTCGTGATATTATGTTTGATAAGTCATCCTAAATTTCTGTGAGCACTGCGCTGACATCGATGCTACAAAGTCTCTTTGCCATCCTCCTTTGATCTCCCCCCTCGTTCCTTCCATTTTGTAAGTAGCTAAATAATAATGAGATGCTCTAGCAGCGCCTTATTTAAATGTAATATAAACATAACCTAAAAATAACAAAATTATATCTTAACATAACTGAAACTATTAAAAAACTTAAATATGGCGTCGAAAAATTCTTCCGCATTGCTGTCGACTGGTAAAGTACCCAAAAGACTGGCGGCATTGCCACGTTGTATGGCAATGCTAAGCCTCTGGCCAAGGTAAAAGCCAGCGCTTGGGTCACGGGAAGTGAAAAGCGCCTTGGGTTTTTACTTTTCAATCAGTTCACTGTCAGTTTAAGTACCTACCTTCACATTTATGAAAAAACTTTCTGAATAGGTATTTGTTTGATCTTTATTGAAGCTTACTTAAAAAAAAAAAAAAATCTGTCTAAGTTTGTAAAGGTTTTTGCTGATTTCTAAAAAACTGCGTTAGTTAGAGACATCGTTTTATTTTCCCTGTAATATATCCATAAACTATTTTCGTTATAATCCAAAAATATGCGGCATGAATAAAAAAAATATGCATATTTAAATTATTAAAACTTCATTTATTTTTCTATGGTAAAATATTTTTCCTACCCAGCAACTTTTGCAAATGCAAATGTCCGTTATGTTACATAAGGAGCCTTCGATGTACGAGTCCAACTCGCTCTTTGCCGGTTTACCATTAAAGCACCGCCGACTATCTGCTAATTGAATAAACATACATACATGGATTTTCACTTCCATGACAGTCCAGTTGCTTTCAAAATGCTGTTCACCGTCGACTTTGATCGAATGCACCGAGATTTAATTAATAAAATTCCAAGTACTATAACGTCACTCCCATTTTTTAAATTTAAGCGTGAATTGACAAAAATATTGATTGATAAATGCTTTTATAGTGTATTTGAGTTCCTAGATTATAAGTTGTAAGTCCTGCATTGTAGTATCATGTCCCATTATAAATAATTGATTGTTATCAAATAAGAAATAAGAATCAATTTAATACAATTTACTAACTGCATGCATGATTCAAAATAATACTCTTATATATAATTTTCTTGACATTCAATAATTATGTAGCACGCCGACATTAATGGCAGAATAAGAGAATCATATACCTATCTTTAAGATCCCTCTGTACCTTATTTACGCAAATAAATATTTCAGTTTTTTTTTTTTTTTTTTGAATGGAGAAAGGAAATCCTACTATATTCCCCAGTTCAGTAGGATTTCCGTTGCGATTTTTGAAGCATAATGTGGAGTCAAAGAAATTAATTGCTAAGCAAATTGATTGATTACGAACTGAAAATTGCAGTTAAAATGGTTACCCATTCGTCAGCGCAGAGAGGTGAGGGCTCTGTCTATGTTGTTTTCTATTCTCGACAGTCCCACTTCTCCTTCTTATCTGACTTCCCATATTCAATACTTATGCTCTGCCCATAGTAAAAACCTTAGGTCCTCCAATAATCGTCTTCTACGATGTCCTTCTCACCGCTCTGGATTCATTCACTCATCTTTCTTTGTCCAGGCGGTCTTTCTTTGGAACGCGCTCCCTCTGAACATCAGGATGGCAACCAATCGGTTGTCTTTTAAAGTGATGACACGTGAGTACATATGTAAGAAGTTGGCAGAAGCATCCCAGCGCTGATTTGCTGGTTTCATTTTCTCCTCTACTGATCGTTGTTTCTCCTCTACCGATCGTTATTTTTCCTTACAAAGTTTATTCCGTTTATATATATATATATATATATATATATATATATATATATATATATATATATATATATGTATGTATGTATTTATGTAATTATATAATATCTATGTATTTATTCTTATATTTTATAGTTATTTTCTTGTTATCTATGCTTTATGTTGCACCTGCCATGTCTTCTCTCTGCACCACCCTAAGGTTGGCTGGTAGAAAATGCCTCAGGCATTAAGTCCGCCTTTGTACGGTATTTTTTTTACTTGTGCATAAAGTTTTAATAAATAAATAAATAAAATAAATAATAAATAAAATTGTGCGTCTATTCAATCACAACTGTCATTGGTTTGAAATGGCTGTAACACGGCAAATCGAGAAAGGATGTCAATTTGCTTCACAATTACTTGCACAGACTGCACTTATTATTAGGGTTACCGATTACTTTGTTTATACAGACACTGACACTGTTTGGTTTGTACACCGCATCGGGAACGGGTCGTCAACGAGAAAACAGATGACGCCACCGTAGTAAATGTACTAACACTACTTCGGCGCCGTAAAAATAAAAAAGCGGTCAAGTGCGTGTCGGGCCACGCGCAGTAAAGGGTTCCGTAGTAGCGCAATAATGCGGACTAAGAAGAGGGCTTTTTGTTGTTTCATGAATATTTGACTATTACTCGTAAACTTGAATAGCCTACTTAGTTGTGATAGTTTTCCTTTTAACTTCGTTAAATATACTAGGTACTACCGTGAATTTTTTCACCCATCCTAAACTAACCGTTTAGCTGGCAAGGGGGACACACTTTAAAGCTTAATATTTCAGAAACGGATTCCTAAATCGAAAAATTGTTTTCACAAACCCGCAATATTTTTAAAAGACCCATCCAACAACACCCCACACCATGGGGTAGACGAGAAAAAGAAACGAAGGAACTCTAAAAAATTTTTATTATATTTTACCACTGTCGGCGTGATGAATATGTATATCCATGCCAAATTATAGCTTTCTAGTACTAAGAGTCTCTGAGCTAAGCTGCGGACGGACAGACGGACGGTCATAGCGAAACTATAAGGGTTCCTATTGTTGACTACGGAACCCTAAAAATCAGCTGTTCTGTACATTTATCTACACCAAACTCGTCAAAATGTAGGGAGCACCTGATTCTATTTCGCGATTTCAGGTTTGGTCCCTTTATTAGTTGTTCATATTCATGGCTAGAAAGAACACCCTGTGAAAAAAAGCGCACTTATCCTATATAGAAAACTTAAAGTTGTAGACACGAAAAAAAGCGTCTGGCTAGCTCAAGAGTTTCACCAGTCTGTGAAAAAATCGGATTGAGGATAAACCTTGTAGATGATTGTTTAAAAAAAAATTGAATATCACTAGAAACGTGTAGAAAGCACTGCCGTATTTTGATAACTTTGAGTAACCTAATTAGTACTTATTATACTTAAATACAGACAACAAAGAACAGTGAACCCGTAGAATTTTTCTGTTTTCCATAACATGTGTTTCCATTCCATGTCTAGTGTTTTGCGTAAAAAGTTCGGAAACTTTCTAAATTTTCGCCATAGTTATTTATTTCCAGACTTAGAGTTAAAAAAATTGTTGCTGGCTGGCTCCAGCAACATAGACTATCAAAGTACCGAAGACTTACTTGCACATATCGCATAATATCTTTTAACAATAACATACACTGACAACTCACCACGCCACACACACACACACACACACCCTCATACACACCCACACACAAACACACGTAAACGCGCACTCGCACCCGTACTCACCAGTAACAAACTAATATGCTGTATAATTTATGTCACGACATTCACGTTGGCACAATCTCCCTGTAATGCTCATGTTTGAAGACTGATTTCCAAAATACTGCCCTGGCTTAGTTTGGGTATCAGTTTCAGTACCTAAAGCAAAAATAAATGAATAAGTATGTATGTACCAAATTCTTGTGAATATGTGACAAATAAACTTTTTACTTTTTTTTTTTACTTTACTATTTGGAAATTTCGGATGTGAAAATTCAGAAAAATTCCCAAATTTTCTTTATGGAAAACAGTAAAAATCAGTGGGTGAACCACTGTTCTGTGTTGCCTTTATTTAAGTACTAGCTTTTGCCAGCGGCTTCGCCCTTGTGGATGTCACAAAATATCCCATGGGAACGTACTACCGGGAATTCCTTCCTTATTCCTTGTCTACTTTATAAAGGAAACTTCTGTGCAAAATTTCAGCTTTCTAGTTTCAAGAGTTTGGGCTGGACGTCGATGAGTCAATCAGTCAGTCAGTCAGGACTTTATATAGATCAATCTGCCTAGCCTTTTCCCAACTATGTTGGGGTCGGCTGCCAGTCTAACCGGATGCAGCTGAACACCAGTATTTTACATGGAGCGACTGCCTATCTGACCTCCACAACCCAGTAACTGGGTAATACGATACCCCTTGGTAAGACTGTTTGTCAGACTTTCGGGCTTCTGACGACCTGTAACGACTGTCAAAGATCGCCGAGACCAACGGCTTAAATGCTTTCCGAGGCACGGAGGAGTCTCGGTATGGAAAGATGGTCACCCATCCACGGACCAACCCCGGCAAGTGTAGCTTAACCTGGTCGATCGACCCGTGCGGCTGTTATTACTCTGCGTTCGTCCAATATTTGTTTAAAATGATGTTGATGACCAATCCAAGCATGATGATAATGGTCTAGTCAGGTAATTGGTAAAGAAAGAGTGTTTTGATGCCTTATGGTTCACTTTCATCTATCGATCTAATAAAGTTGAAGAGTTTGATTTTTTATTTGTTTGAACGCGCTAATATTTGGAAGCCGTATTTGACGGATATAAGTAGTCGGACGGAAAGAGTCGGATTTGAAAAAATGTTTTTGCATTTGAGAGCCCAATTCTTGAGGAAGGCCATAATATAATAGGACTTTATATAGATATAATATTAATTAGGTGACAAAAAGTCACCTCAACACCAACGACAAAGTTATCAAAATACGGCAGTGCTTTTTGCACGTTTTTAGTGATGTTCGTTTTTTTTTTACAATAATTTTTCACTGACTTGTGAAACTCTTGAGCTAGCCAGACGTTTTTTTTTTTCACTGACTTGTGAAACTTGAGCTAGCCAGACGTTTTTTTTTTTATTTTTTCACTGACTTGTGAAACTCTTGAGCTAGACAGACGTTTTTTTTTTATTTTTTCACTGACTTGTGAAACTCTTGAGCTAGCCAGACGTTTTTTTTTATTTATTCACTGACTTGTGAAACTCTTGAGCTAGCCAGATGTTTTTTTTTTATTTTTTCACTGACTTGTGAAACTCTTGAGCTAGCCAGACGTTTTTTTTATTTTTTTTTTATTTTTTCACTGACTTGTGAAACTCTTGAGCTAGACAGACGTTTTTTTTATTTTTTTTTTATTTTTTCACTGACTTGTGAAACTCTTGAGCTAGACAGACGTTTTTTTTTTATTTTTTCACTGACTTGTGAAACTCTTGAGCTAGCCAGACGTTTTTTTTTATTTATTCACTGACTTGTGAAACTCTTGAGCTAGCCAGATGTTTTTTTTTTTATTTTTTCACTGACTTGTGAAACTCTTGAGCTAGCCAGACGTTTTTTTTATTTTTTCACTGACTTGTGAAACTCTTGAGCTAGCCAGACGTTTTTTTTTATTTTTTCACTGACTTGTGAAACTCTTGAGCTAGCCAGACGTTTTTTTTTATTTTTTTACTGACTTGTGAAACTCTTGAGCTAGCCAGACGTTTTTTTTTATTTTTTCACTGACTTGTGAAACTCTTGAGCTAGCCAGACGTTTTTATTTATTTTTTCACTGACTTGTGAAACTCTTGAGCTAGCCAGACGTTTTTTTTTTCGTGTCTACTACTTTAAGTTTTGTGTCAACAAATACTTTTATTAAATTAAATCTTCAGCAATAACCTCTGATAGCCGAACAAACGGCTCATTCACAAAACGTCTACTTCGCGTTACGTTTACGAACATCCGTCGTTGCCTCGTCGTTCAAATTGCTGGCTGCATCCAATTTCCGCGTCCGCTGACAACTTGATCAAATAAAACGCTCTCAATTGCTTATTATTCTGAAGAATTTCAGAAGGGAGAAAGTATGTATTTAATGGAAAAAAAAATGGAATAGTGGTTCTATTCCTTCCTAGTACAAATTGTGACTAACACTGTGACAAAGTGACCGCGAAAAATAATAAAAAGTTCAAGTTCTCACAAAGTTCGTCCCACATTTGATGTGACTGATTCGGGTCCGTGGCTTAGGCCTCCAGTGGTCGAGGCACCTGTGGTCGACGCCCCCGATTCGATTAATTTATTTCAAAGCAATTTTTGATCAAATGTACTGTCAGGAACAAACAAAATAATAAATGCATATTGATTGCAAGTACTCGTATATGTATACAATTAAATCATAATTATATTTATAACATAGAAATGCTATGATAATGGATGCTATGGATGGATGGATGGATGGATGGATGCTATGGATGGATGGATAATGATATTGGATGTTGCGCCTGGCACGCTCCTATGTTAGCGAACATAGTTTATACGAGGAGGTGTATATAATAATTGTGTGACTAGCACCAAGTCCATTGATGACACAGTATGACATCCAAACGGAAGATTGTATGCTCCTGAGAGGTCGTATCTCATCGAGGCACATATCAAATAAAACTTATTACAGTTATGTGATCGATTCCACCTCGGAGGGCAGATCTGCCATGAAGGAATATTATTGCTCATGCTTAACGGGCATGAGGACTGTTGGTGCTTGCGCACATACCTAGAGCATTATCTGGTACTTCGATTTCGTTGGTCCTGCAAGTGCCTGGGACGATATTATTGTACAAAGCCGAAATACAATATAATATATTTCGTTCACATTCGATTATTTATTTATCCCCAAACATTAATTAGAATACAGAAACTTAAAAATAATTAAGTAAAATAATTTTATACAAAATACCATATTCTCGCATTCTCCCATTCATTAATTCACATTTGTTCTCTTTATAACAATATACGAGTACCTGTTTCCATCCGAAACTTAACATGTTACAAGGGCTACGGGGTTTATACAAAAACGCCCTTTATTCTTTATTCTAAATGTATATTAACAACATTTACTAACATTTTATATGAAGTCTTTTTGATTTTTTGGATATTTGTACATAATAAATATGCTTTTAATGAGGGAAAAGGTGTGTAAGGATAGCGATCTATTCTCTCTGCTATTTGATAGATAACTTATGTTTAGCAAGAAAAAATACTTTATTATTACGGTGAAACACTTTTCTCATTTACTGTACTAAGTGAAAAAGCACAAAAAAAAGATATTAAATTAATCGAATCGGGGCCGTCGGCCACAGGTGCCTCGACCACTGGAGGCCTAAGCCACGGACCCACTGATTCGCCGCACATTTTGTTCCTTATTCGCCTCAGTTTTTTTTTGTGTGGTAATTACATGGAATTATAAAGAAAGTACTACCATGTATACCTATACATGGTAGTACTTTCTTTATAATTCCATATTTTAATAAATTTGTGTAAACACAATGTAGCTTGTAGGTACACAAGTTTTACGAAAGTTAGGTAAAAACTTCATTAAAATCAAGATAGCGGATCTGTTGCCGTCATCATCATTTTAAACAAATACTTCTCTATTTTGAGCAGTGGCAGTGCACCTAACCTTTACCAGTAAGACTCGACTATGGTAAACTGTTGAAAGAATAATATAATTAAAGAACAATTTTAGAAGAATTGGAACAGCTTTATAAAAGAACAAAAATAGAAGTGACAAGTATAGTGTAAAGAGTACAAAACCATAACTTTTAGCCTATAACTATACACCTAATAAGTATGAATATACAACATAAACACATCACACACACACACATCACATCAACATAACTACCATTAAAATTATTAATAACGGATGATTAACTCATGATTTGTGTTGGTCTGTATGTTTGTATAGTGGATAGTGGTCAGGTAGGAAGCGTTAAAGGACATCTTTGGCTCGGTACCTACTCAGTAGTCAGCCTTGGATGGATCCTACCTTAGCCGTCTCCGCACTAATGCCTTTAAAAAGTAAATAGGATCGGATTGTATTCACTCGCGCTGGCAGTTTCACTAGCACTAAAAGGAGTAAGAACTGATTCTGTATGATTAGGTACATGTAACATAAAGGTTCCGCGCGTTTAGCCTTTCGGAACCATCGATCACTAATATATTATTAGTGATGAGTGTATTAGTGGTGTGTGGAACCCTAAAATCAAAACATTCCCCAAATAATAACCTTTTTCTTCGTTACTTCTCTAATAATCGTCTTCCTCTTCTTCTATTATAGCTTTTTCAGTAGCCTCGTTTGCGTTGTATTTTATTTTTATTTTATTTATTAAGGGATAATAAATAACCACCTACAACATATACAACGTGTCGTTTTGATCCTCGTCATATTTCAGGGTATGATACAGAACATCATCGTAATCACAAGAAAACTTCAATACCTATAGCCGAAATAAAAATCATCATCAACATCATGTTAGTAAACTCACGCAAATAAGTGATAGTCCTAATTTCGTGATAGTCTGGTTAACAAAGGTTTCGATTATTAGCTATAAGTCTTAAAATAGTAGTCCTAAATAAAACTATCCTTAATTATTGTAAAAGGAAGACTGCTTTATGTTCTTAATTCAAATAAAAAAGAAGATTTTACTAAAATATCGAAGTTTTATTACAAATAATATTTTGTTTTATCACGAAATTGGATGAGTTCACCCTACTCGACACAAATGTATGGGACGGCTGATAATTTTTTCGCGATTACGATGTTGGTGCCATGAAGAAAGTTGTTCGGTTTGATGGTATAATATATGGATAAGTATAGATACTTACCACATCCTTAAATTTGACGAGGATGCAAAACACACATAAGGTTAACAAAACTGTAACTAGTTGCAGTCCACTGCATTATCCGCAGATAAGACATATTTAAAGATCAGCTTGGTTACCACTAGACGAGCATTACTAAAATTAACAAATATTTTGAAATAAATAAATAAATTATAATAAATAAATCAAAATGTATTCGTATGGTAAGCACTAATATAATATTATTGTTTATGTTTGTTTTAGGTGCTTTCCTCGTGATGTCGTACCCACACTTCCTGTTTGCTGACTTAGGATACCGAGATGGTGTCATTGGGATGCGGCCGAATGAGGAAAATCATAAAATTTTCTTGGACATAGAGCCGGTACGTAAAATATACTTATTATTTCTAATGGTATTGATCATGTGACTGTTTAAATTTTAAACGTTACGAGTTAATTATAGAGGTCGTATTACTACTATATTATGTAGATTTCTAAAGTTAAATAAGAGATATTCAACCTAGAGAGAAAGAGGTTTGTATTCAAAACTATGGGTTTTTTTTGTAAAGCTACGGTTTCCTAGAACAGCGGTGGTGGCATTTAACGGCCGTAGTGCTTAGTGATGGCTGTCATGAAAATGATGACAGCGGGAAAGATTTAAATCGTTAGATTTTCCCTACCGCGTCCAAGAAATAGTCACATTTCTTTTTGACACCTCTGACACGCTACACTACTGACCGAATAAATTTAAAAATGGAACAGATTTTGTATGAAATTATCTGCCAAGTAAGTTAATAGGAACGTAATCGTAGGTGATGAAAGCCTAAAAAGTAGCAATAGCTTTCGTTTTGACAGTTCAACAACATTCATTGCGTTATTTACTTTGTTGAGCAGACAAATTTTTCTAACATATGAAGAAATGGATTAGCAATATCCTTCAAAATCATTCAGATTGTGATTCAAAGTGTGCTGTGCAATTAGGGTGCTGTGCGGATGTTATTTATACGAGTATAGCCACGTTCCCATCTCCGTCTATAGATTGCTGTTCTGTGAAAAACAAATCCTAGAGGAATGGAAATACGAGCACTGATCAAAAACCCCCATCGAACCAATCAGCTTAGGGACTGAAATACAACGATAAAACCTTGAAAGAGCGCGTTGATTGTGTATATAATTCAAAAACAGACGAGGGCACGACCTTGGCCGTGAAAATGTCGGGGAAAAGGGGCTCGTCTGTGGGGAACTTGCAGACTCGCACCGTCGGGGGCCGGGGTCGGGGGGCCGCGACGTCTCACCCCTAATCCAGTAACTTACAACCCCCCGAAAACGATTGGGTCTACCTTGACCTACATAACAGACATAAGGTATTTTGTTAGAGTTTTAAAAGTTCTCACTTGCGTACGGTTTTGTGTCGTGATAGTTGTCATTGTTTTTTTTTCGGTTAGATTACTGAATTGTGAATTTAGATTACGTAGATACCCTATATCTCATAACCTAGGTAATATTTTGCCCCATTAAAGTTCAAATGGAATCATTTTAAGTGCTTTAGATAAAGGATGATTACCTATTTATTCACTGAAGAAATTAATGACTTAGCTTTAATGGAGCGGTCATCGCCCTTTGCCTAATACCTCTCCGTGCGAATCTGAACGACCAACTTACTATTGTAACATTTTGTCGTTTATTTAATTTTAGTTTGTTTTAGTTTTAAATAATTTAATCTAGTAATCTTAGATGTTAATTTTTTTTTTTAATTTTAGAAGCAACGCATTTAGGTTTCATTATTACGTCTGTTAACTTATGAAATATACATACATACACACATAAACTCACACCTTCTTCCCATGGGGGTAGGCAGAAACTACAGAACGCCACCTGCTACTACGACCCTTACCTACATGCTCCTTTTGCCTCGTTTACGTTCATACATCTGGTCTTACACGCGCGCAGGTTGCGAGTATTACGCACCAGACCTTTCTGAAGAACATCACACATAAGATCACTGAGGGCGTCCCCTCCCGGCGCATTGCTCCGCGTTTCCACTCACATCTGCCTTGTAAATACCTTTTGTTAGTCACCTTTCATTCATCCTCTCAACATGATCAAACCATCTAAGCATACTCTTTTTAATTTTGTCACCTACATCTTCGTTGCCTTATCACATCATTCCTCAGCCTATCATTCATAGTCACCCATGCTTCACAAGGAACACATTTCCACAGAATTTATTCTACATTCTTCTTCATAGACGAAATATCTTATATTACTTAAATAAATAAATGTTTATTTCATAATAATATTAAACTTCTTATAAACAACATAATTAAAAAACAAAAAAAAAAATGAATAAATAAGGAAGGAAGGAAGGAGGAGGAACTACTTATTTAGACTAGGTACCAAATTAAAACACTAACTTGTTATATGAATAAATACAAAAACAAAAGCACACTCGGCGTCGAAGTAGGTATTTATACTCTTCCGCAGACCGCATCGCTGTCATCCGGAAACGTGCCCAGAAGAACGGCAGCATTGCCACGTTGAATGGCAATGCTAATTTTTTGGTTAAAGAACCAGCCCCAGCCAGCCCCTCTCCAGTTCGTCACCTGAATAGGGATGATGACTAAAACTATTTTTGTCCGTCATTTTTTTTTTTACGTGTTAGAAGATTACGACGATACATTGAGTTAAAATGTGGCATGACGTCACTCCTTGGTACTTAGATTTTATGCATAGTATGTTATAGTTGTGACGTAGCGAGCTCCCACTCCCCAACTTTAATGCGTTTTATCTAAGTCAGTTTTAGGGTTCCGTACCCAAAGGCTAAAACGGAACCCTATTACTAAGACTCCGCTTTCCGTCTGTCTGTCTCTCCGTCTGTCATCAGGCTGTATCTCATGACCCGTGATAGTAAGACACTTGAAATTAACACACATGATGTATTTCTGTTGCTGCTATAACAACAAAATAAGTACTAAAAACAGAATAAAATAAATATTTAAGGGGGCTCCCATACAACAAACGTGATTTTTATTTGCCGTTTTTATAGATAATGATACGGAACTCTTCGTGCGCGAGTCAGACTCGCACTTGGCCGGTTTTTTTTTTTATTAATACGCTAAAGCAAAAAAATACCGTGTCTAATATTTTTTGATTAGGTATCTGACTGACGAACTAAATAGAATTTCATTTTTTTTTTACCCAGGCATCATCCCTATTGTCAACCTGTTCAATTTAATACATTATTTATAATTTACTGCCTCGTTGATTTAGTGGTCGCAAGCGCTCTGCTGGAGCATCAGGTCCTGGGTTCGAAGCCCAGGTCGGTCATAGTATTATTGGATTTTTCCATCAGGAATTTCTCGGTAGCAGCTCGGAGTCTGCACCCTAATTGCATAACACATTATCAATCGGAGCTGGTTTCATTTTGACAGTTCAATAACATTCATTGCGTTATTTACGTTGTCGAGCAGACAAATTTTTCGAACATATGAAGCAATGGATTAGCAATTTGTTTCAAAATGAAACCAACTCCGATTGATAATGTGTTACGCAATTAGGGTGCTTGATTTGTGCCCTGGCTGGTTGATGGCAATAGGCGCGCCCCCTATTACATGGAACCTAAACATCATCATTCATCATTCTCCTGCCCTTATCCCAATCTAGTTGAGGTCGGCGCAACATGTCCTTTTTTTTCCATACTTCTCTATTATTCGTCATCTCGGTAGTCACCCCCTTTCTAGCCATGTCATCTTTCACACAATCCATCCATCGTTTCTTTGGTCTTCCCCTACTCTTATAGCCATCGACATTCATACTCAAAACTTTCCTCACGACTTTTTCCTCACTCCTCCGCATCACATGCCCATACCATGAACGCCGATTTCCGCACAACTTTTCAGTCACCGGTGCCACTTTTAGACTTCCTCTTATGTAGGTACTCATTTCTTATTCTATCCATTCGTGTAACACCACACATCCCTCTTAACATTCTCATCCCAGCTGCATGCAACTGTATGCAACCTAAACATAACTGTCGAAATGTGGGTGTAGGTACGGTCAGCAACAGAAGTCGGTTAACACGGCTACTTTTTGACATCATCTAAACAACACAAAATGATTCGATAAACTGCTTTTTTTTCGTTTAATTCTTAAGAGTTTTGGTGCCGATTCTGTTGTGCACAAACTAAACTTAATTTAGGCTATTGCTAACTTTTTCTCTCTATTATGACAAGAAAGGGACGGAAGTAAATTAGAGCTGTCAAATTAGTTAGAACTAATTATTCTATAGGCATTTAGACGACACGTAAAAACATGTCGACTAAAAACACGGTGAAGCGCAAGGCGTGAACTAGTTTGACATCTCCAGCTTAGTTCATAGCTATAGCCGTCCTTTTCTCGCGCTGCCTGTTAGTAAAAGATAGCGATTCTCTAATTTTAGTTTAGTACGTTCACAAGAGAATCGGCACCATTGTTCTTAAAATTTTAAGTACTTCTGTTCCAATTTGAACTAAATATTTCGCTTAATAATTAAGATTAAAAAACTGCAAATGTTAATCGACTTTTGTGGCTGACTGTACCTACACCTCTGCCTAACCCTTTGGGGATTACAGCTAGGCGTGATGTTATGATGTTTTACTATGTAATTATTTGTGTATTTTCAGAACACTGGCACTCCGGTCAGGGGCGCTAAGCGGGCCCAGTTCAACATCTTCTCTAGGAACGTCAGGGGAATTCCAACCACAAGATATCTTCGTACTTCGCTTGTTCCTATCCTCTGGGTTGAAGAAGTGAGTATTTATATAAACACCTTCAAAAACTGCCTTTTGTAGAGCTTTTGACTAGGTTGTAGGTAAAGTCAAGGGAAATTAATTGTCAAGCAGAACTACCAGCTTAAATTGTCCAGTTATTCAAATCACAGCTGTCATTTTTTGACAGTTGCATAATGCTCTCTAACGGCAAATTGACGTATAATAGGGAGTAAATCTTCTTAACAATGTGTATGTCGCAGCCAATTGGTTGAATTAGCCGTTTGTACAACCGCCTAGCCATTTCACTAAACGCCGCCGCCATTCAATCAACGGCCTGAATGTTAATCAGCCGATACGTCTAATACAACATTTAATGAACTGGCTGATACTTAGGCCATTTATACAATAGGGCCATGCAATAGGGTATTTCGGTAGGTCATTTGATATTATTTTATTCCATTTTAAAATTACAGTGTAAAGGTCCTCCAAACACTTTAAAGTTGGTTCTGCAACGTCGAAAGTGCAACCCTTCGCCCTTATGTAACAAAGGATAGGCACCATAGATATATTTTATATTTCTATGATAGGCACCCATACTTTTTCACGGCAAGCGGAGGCTGCCCTCCCTTCGAGCCTCCGGATTTTTATATACCTTCTTGGGGTTAGCAGCCAAAAGACTACATGGAGTCGGGGTGCCCCGTTTCGGTTTTGCGTAATCGCATTTAAACTGTGAGAAACACCAGAAATATTGTGTGTTGTCACGCCATATTGACAGTGTGGATTTCAGCGCCAGGTGGCAGAAAATGGAACTAAATTTAAATTGAAATGTCTGGGCTAATGGGCAAGCAGTTAAACGCGATCGATCTAAGTAAGTTGCCTAGCCGTTTGATTGAATGGCTAAATATCATTCAGGCCGTTGATTGAACGGCGGCGTTTAGTGAAATGGCTAGGCGGTGACCAAACGGCTAATTAAACCAGTTGGATGCGACATTAAGACCAGACTGTACCTACCATCTTTAAATTAAATGACGAAATTGATTTATTGACGAAGTGATGATATTTCCCTTTTATGTTCGGAACTTTCAGATCTATTCGGTAGGTAAGAGGTTCGGAGAGAGGAGTTTGGAGTATTGTGACAAAACAAAAAAATTATAAAAGTTTACTTCAATTCTAAGGAGAGTCTATAAAGAACACATTGTGCTTACTATTTTATACATTAGCAACTTGCTGCTCCTCTTAAATAAATTATTGAAAGGCCCGTTCGTAAACACACAATGAATGAGATTTCCTTCAATCGAGTGAATGAATGAATGTACAGTCTGAGTCTGACAATAGAGTTCAATAGTAAATTGAACTCAATTGAGTGTTTGTAACATTAATTTACATTATTAAACGGCAAATAGTTTGCTTTCCTAATTTAGGCGCCTTGTAAATATAACATAGCGATACACAGCAACGGAATACAATGCATTTGCAATTTTCGCTCTATAAAATGACCTAAGAGGTCATGATTTGATTTCTAGATGACTAGATTCTCCTCATATCATTAGGATTACCTATTTATTTGATAATAATAACATAAAAATCACGTCGATACCTTCAGTAATGTTTAGCGTTCCGTACCCTATCCCCCTAGCTATTACCACAGTCTCTAAATTTGACAGTTGAAATTTTCACAAAATGTGTATTTCTAATGGTGCATGTCTTAATACTGTGTCATAAAATTTGAATGCATGCCTACTAACTAGTGTTATGTACATGTAAGCAAATAAATAAACCAATAATATAACTTAAGGTTGATCCGCTGTGGGTAGCCCCGAAATTCAAATTTTCTTTCATTTTTTGCAATTTGCAGGTCAATTTAAGATTGTAGGTACCTCAATCAAAATATGATTCGCGACAATTAGAAATATCTGTTTACATAATTTTAACCATAAAAATCATCAACACATCTCTCTAAGTTAGATTTTTTTTTAGAAGTTAGATTTTTCCGGATTCGTCTGATTTCCGAAATCAGACTCACTGACCTGACACTGACCTTTAAATTGCAAATAATGCAAGAAAATTTGAACTTCGCGGGCTTTCTTAGCGTATCCTCCTTAACGGGTAAAGATACATTTATCCTACCTTCTGTTTTATTTTCAGGCCATTAATTTACCTGGAGAATTCGTCGACGAGCTGACAGACCGGTTACTAAGGAGTCTTCGATTGGTGGACATATTTATTCCAGTAATTATAGCCATCTGTTGTCTCATACTGTGATAGGTGTTACTCTTACATTTAAAGCTAAATATAGAAAAGGAACAAACGGTAATGCAAACTAGGTAATAAAGATATAATGTATTGGACTGATTCAACGTATTTAATCGGTAGAAATTAAATTAAATAATAACATATTACCCTTATGTATGATAAGATGATATTATGCAATGTTAGTTTTATTTAATGTTACCCTGTCTTCTTTCTTTTATTCTTTTTCAACATACTTGCCTCGAAAAGTGGCTCTTATTGCACCGCTTTTAGGTTCACATGCAGTGTACGTGGGTCACACTGAAGCTTTTAGAAATAAAAAACAGGATGATGTAAGTGGAAACCTGATAATATTTTTATTGCTTTTCGAAGTAGTCTCCGTTCTTTTCTAAGCACCGTTGGATGCGATGGAACCATTGACTGAAGCAGCGGGCCCACTCTTGTTTAGGGATTTCTTCCACGCCTTTTTCAAACGCAGCCACGGCATCTTCAGGGTTCATAAAACGAATTCCTCTAAGTTTATCTTTTATTTTTGTAAAGAATTATTAGGAAACTATGACTTAATTTTAATTTAATTCAATTATTATTGTAAAAGACTAACTAACTAACTATACAAATAAATAGAAAACAAAAGGACACTTAGGCGTCGAATTACTCGTCCGCATCGATGTCATCCGGAAACGTGCCCAGAAGACTGGCAGCATTGCCACGTTGAATGGCAAAGCTAATTCTTTGGCCAAAGAACGAGCCAGACCTCTGGTCACGTGAAGACTCGACCAGTCGGCGAGAAATTTCCTTAAAAAGTAGACGCGCACTCGGGCCCCATGACCAGTGGCGGCTGCACCTTAAGAATAGAAAAATTTTCTATTCCGTGACCATTCTACGTATACCATACTACCTATAAATAAAATAAAAACTTTCAAAATATTGATCTAGAGGTACCTATAACATCCATACTAATTCTACCCTACACAGAAATTACACTGATTACATGGTTTTGTTATTCGAGTTAAACAAAATCAAGCTGACCTGTTTTGATTTCTACTGCAAAAGAATTAGATCTTATTTTTGCTTGAACAAAAACGGCACCGTGCGCTCGCTAAAGCGCACGCAGCGAGCTCTAACAACTTGTATGAAAGGCGATGGAAACCGCCGGGCGCGTGAGACGGAAGGTGCTTAGTACAAAATGTATGCACTTTTTAAGATAGATACGTGCGCCGCACGCACCCGGAAATTGCCGAAAGAATACGAAAGCCTTTCAGGCTCGGGGGGCGCGCGGGTGGCGCGGGTCGCATGCAATATGCATGACCCGAGACCTTGACCCACGCAGTACGCACTTATTATTGTTACTTTTCGCGCGCGCAGTTATTGTTTACCTTCGTAATTACTAATCTAAGGAAATAGTGACGATTTTGTGAGTAAAAATGAGTGTAAAATACAATATTGATTGACTACATTAAAAGCAACAGGACTTGTCAAAATAAACTGGGCATTAAATCAGCTGGACCGCCCCGACCTTTTCTCAATTTAAAATAGGAATGTAAAACCAAAAATAAATCGTTCACGAGAACTTTCAAAAGTGAAATGTATGCTAAAAAAAATGGTTATGTGGATGTGAGCGATTAAATGCTTTTTTTTTCAAAAATGGAACGCAGAATCGATTTCGAAAATGGAACGCAGAATCGATTTTTAAAGTATAAATAAAATAGACATTTCCAAAATTAATATATATATTTTTTTAAATCGTGGGATTCATCTAGTGCATTTTCGGATACTGTGAGTGTTGTGTGGCTTGCGTCAAACAGTTAAAATTAATTTTAGACTAAAATGTGTTGTGCGAGTAGAAGAGAAACAATTTTCGTAGTTTTATTTGTGTCGTCAACTGCATCTCATCACTGCGCCTCGCTATACCTGCCAGTTTCCACTAGACCACGCGAGGCATGTAAATTGTCTCGAAACGGCGGGTGTCCTGTTCATAAGGTAAAAATTAGAAGTCGGTTGTATTTTTTTGTAAAAAAGTTTTTTTCATTGTGCGTAGTCCGACACGCAATTGGCCGGTTTTTTTATTTGAAAATATTCACTAAACCCATGCAGTGCACCACCGGTTCTCTAAGGCACCAGCCGCCACTGCCCATGACCCGAGCGTTTCGACCACAAACGGCTCAAAACTGTAGTTACCTATAAGGTTACAGTATTTGCGCCGCTTGAGGGTCTCAGCAGCCGCAGCAGCGGCGCCAGCACAGCACGTCGTGCTTGGAACATGAGATGGCGCAAGGGTGTCGACACAGGTTGCGTCCCACACCAGAGGCCTACCCATCTTCCAAGGCAACAACGTCATGCCATCTGGTCTCTTCCCATCGTCACGTACCAAGCCGTTTGGTTCTAATACCGCTGGTACGCCGGCGGTAACAAGAGCTCGACGAATAATGTCGTTGATGCTGGCGTGCCGTGCTATGCGACCTGCGCTCCTGTAGCAGGACAGGCCATGGTGCCCGAGACTGTCGACAGCTCCACCGCAGTGACACCGATGCGGAGCAACACAAGGTGCGCCCAAGCGGAGACACGTAGCGAGCCGAAACGAACATTTTTTGTAAATAAATAAAACTCACAAGGTACCAGGTCAGAACAGTAAGGAGGATGACTCACTAACTCAACACTTTCGGTAGACGATAGTCCGTCTGGCGGAGTGAGCTGGAGCGTTATCGTGGTGGCTTCTTGGGCGCTGCAGTCTAACATTACATTTGAGACATTACATTTCAGTATGAGAGCTTGATTGTTCTCTTTGGCCTTCTGTACAATTTGCCGAACAGCAGTATGGATGTGGTCTACGGTACTGAAGTATCGGAACTCAGCTTGTTCAAGCGGCTGCAACTCGTCAAGTGTCTTGGCGAGACGATGATTCTTGAAGACCTCGGAAACACGTGGCTCAGAAGTGAGGAGGGTCGAGTGTTGATTTCATTTCTAAATACTTACTTTCTGTTAAATCCAACAGTGCTAGCCCTAGTGGAGAAAAGTGAACGAAGAGATTATAGGTAATATTTCGCGGAAGCTTCGCCGCGAGTGAGCGCTGTGTGTTTGTCACTTATATCAAAGTCATCGTGAATACAAAGCGGCCAATCGGCGACAAGAAAAAACACTTAGCGCCATCTCGCGGGAAAGCTACGATCGCTTTTAAATAGGACACGGCCTAACGGCTGAACGGATTTGGATGAAAGGCATAGGGATAGGTCATGATTTGGGTTTGGACATAGGATACTTTTATCCCAGTAGACCTACGTTCCCGTGGGATGATATGCGATATCCACGCGGGCGAAGCCGCGGGCAAAAGGTAGTATATTCTACACCACTAATTTTTAATTAGTACAAATACTTAAAGGGCTCATTAGAGAAGGTCTTGTTATTATATATGTAAAGTCTCAATAAATAATATTCATAAACAACAAAGTTATTAGCGTTTGTCTAAATCCCAAAATGTCACTCAGTTTATGGAAATATTGTACAGGCTACATAATAGTATTCATTAATCATGGAAAAGCACTGCACGTAGTATTTTCTAGTAGCAATTGTTATGAATCATTGATTCAATTATGAAATTTATGAATTTACCAATTATGAAAACTTTTTGTTGACAATTTTGGGATTTAATTTTTTTGATTTTTGACTACACAAATATGATCAGTAACGGGTACGGATAGAGCCCCATTTTTTTTTGTACTAATTAAAAAATAGCAGTGTATAAAATCCTAGATTCATAAAAACACCAATGACAAAAACACCTTATGATAAATTAGCTTTTGCCCGTGCGGATGTCTGAAATTATCGCACGGACATGTTCTACCGAGATTAAAAATATCCTATCTCCTAATCTAGGTCATGGTCTGTCCATGTGCCAAATTTCATCCAAATCTGTTCAGCCGTTTTAGCGTGAAAGCGTAACAAACAAACAAAGTCACTTTCGCATTTATAATATTACTAGCTGCGCCCCGCGGTTTCACCCGCGTAGACCGAAAAAGTAGCCTATGTAAATCCAGGGTGTCGGCTACCTCTGTACCAAATTTTATCAAAATTGCTCCAGCCGTTTGAGCGTGAAGCAGTAACAAACACACACACACACTCACAAACTTTGGCCCTTATAATATTTACTAGCTGCGCCCCGCGGTGTTACCCGCGGTTTATAAGATACACTAAAACGGTGAGAAAAGTATTCACAAAAAAATTGCTCATCCCACGGGAACACTACATTTTTTCAGGATGTAAAGTAGCCTATGTGTGCTATTTGTATACAGGTTGTCTGCTACTTCCAAACCAAATTTCATCAAAATCGGTTGAGCCCGACCGATCCCGACGGTCGGCGACGGCTCGACCGATTTTGATGAAATTTGATGTGGAGTAAGGACTCATCCCACGAGAACACTACATTTTTTCGGGATATAAAGTAGCCTATGTGTTAATCCTAAGTAGGTGTCAGCTACTTCCACACCAAATTTCATCATAATTGATCGAGTCGTTTTTGAGTTTGAAAGAGTAGCAAGTATATTTGAATTCCTTGGTCATCCCGCGGGAACACTGCATTTTTTCGGGATATAAAGTGATATAAGTGTTAATCCAGAGTGTCAGCTACTTCCACACCAAATTTCATCAAAATCGGTCGAGCCGTTTGATTTTGAAAGAGTAGCAAATATATTTGAATTCCTTGCTCATCCCACGGGAGCACTACATTTTTCGGGATAAAAAGTAGCCTATGTGTTAATCCAGGGTATAAGCTGTACATACCAAATTTCATCCAAATCGGTCCAGCCGTTTGAGCGTGAAGAGGTAACAAACATACACACACACACACCCCCACACACACACTAAAAAACTTTCGCCTTTATAATATTAGTGAGATTATTGTGTTTTTAGTTTAGTTGGTGATCTTCCTGTGCGAGTCACAATAAATACTTTTTCTCTCATTCTTTCTTTCTTTATTTTTGCGGGATAAAAAGTAGCCTATGTGTTAATCCAGGGTGTTAACAACTTCCACTCCAAATACCATCAAAATCTGTCTAGCCGTTTGCGTTTGAAAGAGTAGCAAGTAGGTATATTTGAAGTCCTTGCTCATCCCACGGGAACACTACATTTTTTCGGGATATAAAGTGACCTATGTGTTAATCCAGAGTGTTAGCTACTTCCACACCAAATTTCATCAAAATCGGTTGAGCCGTTTGAGTTTGAAAGAGTAGCAAATATAATATTTGGATTCCTTACTCATCCCACGAGAACACTACATTTTTTTCGGGGTATAAAGTAGCTTATGTGGTAATCCAAGGTGTCAGCTACTTCCACACCAAATTTCATCAAAATCTGTCCAGCCGTTTGAGTTTAAAAGAGTAGCAAATATATTTGAATTCCTTGCTCATCCCACGGGAACACTACATTTTTCGGGGTATAAAGTAGCTTATGTATTAATCCAAGGTGTCAGCTACTTCCACACCAAATTTCATCAAAATCTGTCTAGCCGTTTGCGTTTGAAAGAGTAGCAAGTAGGTATACTTGAGTTCCTTGCTCATCCCTCGGGAACACTGCATTTTTCGGGATAACAAGTAGCCTATGTGTTAAACCAGTGTATAAGCTGTCTACATACCGAATTTCATCCAAATCGGTCCAGCCGTTTGAGCGTGAAGAAGTAATAAACATACACACACATACACACTCACAAACTTTCGCTTTTAATTAGTGTGATGTGATTATTATAGTGTAATGATAGTGTGATTATAGCTTCGTCAGCGGCTTCGCCCGCGCGCATTTCGGAAATTATTCCACGAGAACATACATGGATAAAAAGAATCCTATGTGCAATTCCAGGTCATAGTCTACCCGTGTACCGTGGGACGGGATTTCAAAAGCACGAATCGGCAAGATTGATGTTATAAGTCCGCCTTTGTACGGTATTTTTTTTTACTTGTGCATAAAGTTTTAATAAATAAATAATAAATAAATAAATAAGTTTTGTTCACCAGAACTTAGCACCAGAGTAAAATATACTTTCCTAAGTAGGTACGGTATCTTACCGACCTAATTAAAGTGCTACTAGTGAGGTTCGAACTCACGATCGCTAGATTACAGCAGCGCCTTAGTTGCGTAACACATTATCAATCGGAGTTGGTTTCAATTTGACAGTTCAACAACATTCACTGCGTTATTTACGTTGTTGAACAGACAATGTTTTCGAACATATGAAGCAATGGATTAGCAATTTGTTTCAAAATTATTCAAATTCCGATTAATAGCGTGTTATGCAATTAGGGTGGTCTAGATTCGCACAAACGAGCAATTTTCTTGTATAGATAATTAGCTACGTAAGCCACCAATAGCGTTGAGCTTGCCGCCTGTTTGTGTACAAGTACATCATGAAAAATGCCGTCTTGCGGTAGGTACCTCACGAGCATAAATGCCTAATTTACGCTTAGGTACAGGTAGTAGCTTTACGAACCATCCAAAAGCAATTTTCTCTTAAAGTAGATATTAATGGAAATGTTTGGCTAGCTAAACTCCGCAGACGCGATATAGTTCGGAAGCGCCCCCAATTGGACCCGAACACATGAACCTCCGTCGTCTCTCTATCGCACCCAATTGGACCCCAAAATGACGACACGACACTCTAAATTGATTATGTAAATATTTATTAATAAATATATGTGTGTGTGTGTGTATGTGTGTGTTGTGTATATTTTTTTTTCGACTTAACGTGCTTTCCGAGACACGGAGGAGTCTCGGTATGTAAAGATGGTCACCCATCCACTGACCAACTCCGGCAAGCGTAGCTTAACCTGATGGATCGACGCGTGCGGCTGTTATTACTTAGCCACGAGCTCCTCATACAACTCCTGATCAACGTAATATACAAACACAGGTCCAATAATACATAATATTCATTACCACTACTCAATTTGTGTTCAAAATCACCGACCATTATTGTGTTTTTTAACCGACGAAAAAAAAAGGAGGAGGTTCTCAATTCAACACGAATATTTTTTTTTTTTTTTATGTATGACCACGCATAACTTTTTACAGAGTTGTCCGATTTGAAAAAAAATTGTTTTATTCGAGAGGGTATACATTAAAGTTGGTCCCATATAAAATTGATTAACTTTGCTTGAGTAGTTTTTGAGTTAGCTTCAATAATACATATTTTTTTCCCCACTTTGATATGGATGATGTTCTAGTTTGTTTTGCATGTAGTGGTGTTAGAATTTGTGTGGGGTAGGTACCACAACTAAAAAGTGAAAAATAAAAACTTTTTTACAAAAAATACAACCGACTTCCAAAAACAACACTACAAAGTGAAAAATAACTTTAATTTCGGAAGTCGGTGGCAAAAAACGAAAATACATTCCAGACACTTACTTCCGAAATTAAAGTTATTTTTCACTTTGTAGTGTTGTTTTTGGAAGTCGGTTGTATTTTTTTGTAAAAAAGTTTTTTAACATGATCACATCAAAATTGCAGGCGCTTGTACTGAACTAGCAATGGTGTGCTAGTATGGGCAAAGTAATAGGTATTATGGTGAATCAATGTAATGGAAAACGACATTATTGATTTTAATCGTCTTTATCCTCTTAAGGGGTCATTTTACTCATCATAATGAACAACTTTTATTATGGGCCAAACCTGAAATTGCGAAAAAAAAATCTGCTGCTCCTTACATTTTGACGAGTTTGATGTAGATAAATGTACTGAACAGCTAATTTTTTTTTCGCGATTTCAGGTTTGGTCCCATAGTAAAAGTTGTTCATAATGACGAGTAAAATGACCCCTTAAGAGGCTAAAGACGATTAAACTGTATATACGTGTCGAATTGACAACCTCCTCTTTTTTGTCGTCGGTTAAAAATATAGAAAATAAAATGGATTAAAATTATTATGACACTTGATCGATTTATGATGATTTATGACCAATGAAATTAGTGAAAATGATTTTATGTAATTTCACGATTATGGCAACTGAAGCGTTATTTCTAACGTAGTTATGGCAAATACGAGTATGGTATATAAAATTATTGCATTTTAAATTATGGCAAACATTAGTATAACCTGTAAAAAGATTATAGTAAAATCCTAAAGCTAAATTGGCCTAGGTTAGATTCAACTGGTATTGAAGTCATCATCATCCTTCTAGCAGGTGAGGAGTACTGTATACAATGCGGATACCTACCAAGAAGCATTATGTTGTACTTTCAAATCAATCAACTACCACAAGCTACTAGGTACTAGAACAATATTTGTATCTACCTACTCAATACAGAAAATCGAAAGGTCAAAGTCACTTTACGAGTCTAGAACGCTTTATTAGGTATACATTGATACACAATCAGAGGGGCTCGTGGCTACGTAATAACAGCCTCACGGGTCGATCCATCAGGTTAAGCTACGCTTGCTGGGGTCGGTCCGTGGATGGGTAACCATCTTTACATACCGAAGCTCCTCCGTGCCTAGGAAAGTACGTTAAGCCGTTGGTCCCGGCTGTCATTCGTGGATCTTTGACAGTCGTTACGGGTCGTCAGAAGCCCGAAAGTCTGACTACCAGTCTTACCAAGGGGTATCGTATTACCCAATTCTGGATTGTGGAGGTCAGATCGGCAGTCGCTCTATGTAAAATACTGGTTGGGAGTTGGGAAAAGGCTCGGCAGATGATTGATACACAATCAATCTGCCTACATTTTCCCAACTATATTGAGGTCGGCTTTCACTCTAACCGGATGCAGCTGAATATCAGAATTTTACAAAAAGGCACTGCCTACTTGCCCTCCACAACCCAGTTACTGGGTAACACGATACCCCTTGGTAAGATAGGTTGTCAGACTTTTTGGCTTCTAATCTTCCGTAATGATCTACGAATGAGAGTCGGGACGTGCTTTCCGAGACACGGTGGGGTCTCGATGTAATGGATGGTCACCCATGCACGCACCGACCGCGGCAAGCAAAGCTTAACCTTCCATTGACCCGTGTGGCTATTATCGTACATAAAGCTGTGTGCACGCCGAGCCACATACCTACTGTTTGCCGGCGATTATCGAGTGTAGTACTATGATAACTTTGGTAGTACACGGCTCCATACCAAGCTATACATTCCAGTTTACACTGACCTTTCACTGTATGGAAATCATATACAATGCGAGATCAGCTTATGCTGGAAATGTATAGCTTGATCTGTAGCCGTGCGTACCACTCAACGGGTGGCACATAGTAAACACTAGTTTTACAGCGCCAAAGCTGTCGTGTGTTTTGGGTTAAAACATGGTTTTCAGATGAGCTAATGCTATTGGCTGTGCTACATAGTTCCACAAACCCACCTGGCCAGATGACGGTGCCGGTGCCGCTGCCGTGATAGTCTCTGTCACTTCTCATAGGTACTTCAAATACATCATCTGCCTAGCTAGCCTGTTCCCAACTATGTAGGGGTCGGCTTCCAGTCTAACCAGATGCAGCTGAATACCAGTATTTTACATGGAGCGACTGCCTATCAGGCCTCCACAACCCAGTTACTGGGTAATACGATACCTAGGCAGCTATCGCCATATACATCGCTAATATCCAGACCTTTCCAGAACTTTTTAGTTATATTAGAATATAGCGGTAGTAGGTATTTACCTAAACGAACGACGACGTTTGTTTTTTTTTATGTGAAACGTATTTACGTTTCCATGTCACCTACCTTCATATTAATTTCTGTAGCGTCTACCATAGGTTAGAGCGAAATAGCGATACAAGGCTGGAAAGAGATCATAACGGTCGCCATTTTAAAATGTTCATGTTCGTCTAATCCGCTGTCGCGAAAGCATCTCTTAAGAGCTTTACCGCCGATATATCTAGATTTCGTTATAAATCCGGGTTTTTGTGTCTTTAAATATCAAACTAGACCTATCTACTTACCAAGTTGCAATGCTGCGAAAGAAATAGAATTCGTTTATCTATGAAACCACGCCGGCTGCCGCGTGGTTAACCTACACATCGATGACGTGGAAAGTTCTAACTGCAGGAAGGTGACTCCATACTTCTAGAAAGGTAAGCATCCTGTGTCCTCTTATTCCTGTACCTACATACCAAAAAACAGCCTCCTTCAAAATCAATGTAGCTGCCACAAAACCGCCGATTCTCGTAGCAAGGCTTTGATTCCCCTCTCCAGGGTTTTAGAAGCCTGCCTGGAAAGAGGTGTCCAGACAGTTCTATCCATTTCATGATAAATTCCCGCACCCTCCCATGCGTATAGCGTATAAAGGTTTTCTAAAAAAATTCCCCTTGGTAAGACTGGTTGTCAGACTTTCGGACTTCTGATGACCCGTAACGTCTGTCAAAAATCTACGAATGAGAGCTGGGACCAACGGCTTATCGTGTTTTCCGAGGCACGGAGGGGTCTTGGTATGTAAAGATTGCCACCCATCCACGGACCAATCGTGGCAAGCGTACAGCTTGACCAGATCGATCGACCCGTGCGGCTGTTATTACTTAGCCACAAGCCCCTCTACCTTTAGTTATTACTTATGTTTCGATTTGGTAAGTTGGCGGATCGCGTTAAATAACTAGTTCACTTTAAAAAAAAAAACATCTTTTAATAATAAACTTCACTTTTAATCACTGATTCCAAATCTTAACAAAGAATTAAATAAATAGAAAGTAGTTACTAAAAACAATAAAAAAAAATTGCTTCCTGAAATAAAATAAAACTAATTTTAAAAAAAAACCTAGGTCCTCTGGGAAAATAAAAGAAACAAAAAAAAAATATTTTGAATGAATTGAAAAACCCGTTGTTTTGGTACTTGGAAAATGATACTTGAAGTAACTGATAGGTTGGGTTATTGGGTATTGTGGCTCGATTTGGAAAGGGCTAAATATATTCAGGTTTAGAGCGGGGAACATGGTTCATTTTTCGCCGGTTGTACGGCGACTAGTTTTACAAATATCTATTTATTAGTGGGTCTGTTTTAAACAATCAATCAATCAATCTGCCTAGCCTTTTCCCAACTATATTGGGGTCGGCTTCCAGTCTAACCGGATGCAGCTGAATACCAGTATTTTACATGGAGCGACTGCCTATCTGACCTCCACAACCCATTAACTGGGTAATACGATACCCCTTGGTAAGACTGGTTGTCAGACTTTCGGGCTTCTGACGACCCGTAACAACTATCAAAGATCCACGAATGACAGCTGGGACCAACGGCTTAACGTGCTTTCCGAGGCACGGAGGAGTCTCGGTATGTAAAGATGGTCACCCATCCATGGACCGACCCCGGCAAGCGTAGCTTAACCTGATGGATTTACCCGTGCGGCTGTTATTACTTAGCCACGAGCTCCTCTCCTTCTGTTTTAAACAGTTATCATAAATACTAGCAGGTGATATCCGACGATCCCTCTCTAGAGGGAGACCTCGCAGAAGCCCATTCAAACGCGAGCGACGTTCGTTATGGTTATGGGGGTGACTATCACACGCATAGTCGGGTTGAAACGCGGTACGGCGCGGGTTGATAACTAATACCTACATGATCCTACTGCGACAGGCTTGTTATCTGTATAAGTACCTATATGCAAAATATTTTTAATGTAAATAGTATTCCGGAAATATTGTGTTGTGTGTGTGTTATATATAAATAGCATTTAAGAGGAACGCATAAAAAGATAAACCTAAGTTTTATATTATGCAAATAGAACATGGAACATGTGTAGGGACACATTTGTGAAGAGGATCACCTCAGTAACCTCAGTAAACACAGTTACTTGGATATGATTTAATATCTTGAGTTATTTAAACAATTTCTAAAACTGACACTTTATTACCCACAGCAGACATTACACAGTTTTTAAATCTTTGTTTCTTGTAAGATCGAAATATTTTAGACTACATTTTGACAAGGGCGCGGGTGTTTTGCTTTTTGAGAAAAGACTTGCAAGGTGAAATTTAAATAACGCACAACCTCTCAAGGGGTCATTGTAATCATTATGTAGGTACAAGTTTCACTATGGGACCAAACCTGAAATCGCGAAAATAAAAATCAGCTGTTCCCATTTTATGTTCGCATAACTCGTCAAAACGTAGGGAACAGCTGATTTTTTTCGCGATTTCAGGTTTGGTCCCATAGTGAAAGTTGTGCATAATGATGAGTGGGACAATGACCTCTTAAGAGGTTGTGCGTTATTTAAATTATACCTTATACTTACAAGTTGTGAGGCTCTTGAATAGAACTAGACTGAAGGGTTAGAGCAACTCGTGGGTATACAGGCCTTTTAACCCTATAGGCGCCTAGAAACCAGGCGAACCTTAAAATAAGACCTAAAAGAAAGACTCGAGTCTTTTGAACACTAACAGTATATTCTCTTGTCTTTTTCACTCAAATATGTAGCTTCATGTTCTAATTAATTGATAATAATTTTCGACTGGTCTAAGTCCTTGGCATTATTTTATTCATTGCATCAGCTTTCACGCGGTAGTATCGGTCTTTTCTAATCGACGATAGAAGACGTGGTAATGATGATAGACGACATTGTGGCTGATGCTTAGCTTTTGAAGCGTCTTCAGCTTCACGTTCACGCCTCCTAATATAGGTACCTGAAATGACAGGAAATTGTTCTTCTTAGTTAAGTACCTAATTAAACAATTAATTAATCGACACTGGCAGAATAGTCGACATCGGCACAGATACCAAAGAAGAAAAATATCTCATTCTGAAAACTTAAGGTGCAACTAGCCGCGGACACGAACTCACTAGTAGGCGTAGCCAAAAAGCACGCTATCTCACTTGACATCGTGTCCGACAGAGATAGTATCAGTGATGAGCAGTTAGGCGCTACACGCACACAAACGCCGTTCCTAATAGTTCCGAACTGAAACGACGTTACACGATGCACATGCACACATACACCCCGTTGTGCGTTGTGTGAAATTCCGAGAAGTCGGCAAGTACAAGCCGGCTACAGATCAAGCTATATATATCCAGTATAAGCTGATCTCGCATTGTATAGGATTTCCTTACAATGAGAGGTCAGTGTAAACTGGAAATGTATACAAACACGTACAAAAGGCGCGCGCTGTTATCGTTTATTTATACCCCTCTATGTACCTATTATAAAGATTGCATAATTGATTGTTTCTAAAAAGTTTTTCCCATGTGGTCATGCAGGCAGCGATCGCTCAAGAGTTCACGAATCACGACGCATGCTTACTTGTCCAGCAGTTATCATCACTCGCCAATAAATTAATAATAATTATACCTAATTATTATTATTATATTGACTACCTACCTATAAATTGTATTCAAAATTACTTAAGTATCTTCTTATTTTTTTATTTGTAAGTACCCAATAACTTTAGTAGGTACCTACCTAACTTTTGACACATCTTTCTGACTAAACTGTTAAAAAATCTAGTGTTTTTTTTACAAATCAATTATTATAATTTCCGGTTTGTGATATTTTTGCTTGTAAGTACCTAGGTAATTATTATAGTAGGTACGCACAGCTACAGATCAAGCTATAAATTTCCAGTATAAGCTGATCTCGCATTGTTTAGGATTTCCATACAATGAGAGGTCAGTGTAAACTGGAAATTTATAGCTTGATGTGCAGCCGTGTGTACCTACTAGGCAGAATGCAGATAATATTCTATTGGGTAAACTATAAAATTTCCCACATAATACAACGTGTCGTTTTGCATCCTCGTTAAATTTCAGTGTGATACAGAACATTTTCAACACAAACACAGGCACAGTTGAAAAGTTTTTCGCGATTACGATGTTGGTCCCATGGAGAAAGTTGTTCGGTTTGATGCATAGAAATATAAAAAACATTCTCATTCATTCATTCTTCTTTCATATATCTATGGTTTGATGTTTTGTATCACACTCTGAAATTTGACGAGGATGAAAACGACACGTCGCCAAAAAGGTCGTTGACTCCGTACGTCATCTGTGTTAGTGTATGCAAAATTAGGGTAAGTACTTACGAAAGAAATTATTTCGCAAGCAAATAGAATAAACCAAGTAAGTAACTAATACAGGGTCAAATTAAATTAGCTAGCGAAACTCCGCAGACGTGATGGGTAGGTAAGAAGGTATATAACGTGTCGTTTTGCATCCTCGTCAAATTTCGGAGTGTGATATAGAACATCAAACCGAACAACTTCCTCCATGGGACCAACATCGTAATCGCGAAAAAATTTTCAATTGGTCAATAGAAAATTTCAATACCTACTCGACGGAAATATATGGGACGGCTGATAATTTTTTCGCGATTGCGATGTTGGTGCCGTGGAAAAAGTTGTTCGGTTTGATGGTCTTTACCACACTTTTAAATTTGACGAGGATGCAAAACGACAAGTTGTATATCTAAACATGATAAAGCAAAAAATTAATTAATTTGATGATTGTTTTTGGGGTCATCAACAGCAGTGTAGTTGAAATATCAGTTTTAAAAAATCTGTTTTTTTTTTCCGCAATTAAACTTCGCAGACGTGGAACAGTCTTGCACGATATCGTCTCATTTTCGTAAATTTTGTGCACTGTTAATTAATAATTTAAACAAAATAGTTTAGGATTTGGCAAGTCGAGTTCTATAGATTTAGTGTTTTGTTGTGAAAGCGGGCCCTAGTCTTGGGATTTCTCCATAGATATATGAAAGAAGGAGATATGCCCGGTAGTTGAAAATGTATCAGAACCCGATGTCGCTAGGTTGGCCCCACCACCGCGCCACTACTACACATGTAGTTCAATAAAAGCAATAGATACAAAGTCGCGCACACACTTGCAATTCATAAATCAGAACATACTACACAATCAATTATAAACCTTAACTCGTCACACACAGCGTGCATTTACCATGCACCGTACAACTTACTCACACAAAAACATCTGTCGCTATTATTGTGTTGTGCAAAAAGCAATTTATTTTACATATACGCTAGTGATTGACTAAAACGGAAAGTTATCGATACTTCCATTTATTACTGTACAAGAAAAATTTGGGGTCCTGAAAATAAAATAAAAAATGATATGTCCAGAAAGTATTATACATTTTAAATTAAAAAAAAATGTATATTAAAAAAAAAAAACACGAATCAATAAATTAAAACAATCCGGTTAAGTTGGTTTAGGCTGTGAAACCATAGGAATTGTTGAACCCTGTTATGATGTGTTTACTCACTGACCTGTAAAGTGGAGGTATTTGTTCAGTACTTGACGTACTCTTAATTTTGGGATTGCCCATTCAAAAAGCCTGCGAGTTTTCTTTAGAGGCTGGAACATTTCTGCCTTAAAGTGAATTGAGCATATGGTGCTATATTTTGTTGGGAACCAGTTAGGTGGCCTTACTGTGGCATCAATCCATTCTTATTTTGTATTTGTATCTTTTGGGAAGCTAAAAACGTACTATAAGAACTTATTTATCATTTACATAATAAGTATCTTAAGCTATAGTCTATAGTCTAGGAACTAGTTGGCCGCTGAGACAGGGGTGAGGCGGCGGTTCGCAACGCACGTACTGAGTAATGCGCCCTTGCTCCTCCATCCCACCGCTCACATACCTAAGGCGTGGTCTATACTTCTTAACCTCACGATGAGTAAGCAGGTAGCAGGCAACAGGCGAATAGGCTTTTGTTGTTAAAAAAAAACCCTTAGTTAAGAAATAGTTAAATATATGAAAACAAACACATACCATACTCATGCATAACAAATAAATAGCACGAATATGTTGACTTATTTTAAGCTAAAATCACTAATATTTTATCTGAACCATACCGATTACTACAACGCATTTGAATCTTGTGGTGCATAGTTAAAGACTTTAGCGGAAGTAAAATACCAAAACCAAAAAAAAGTAAGGAAATAGCACGAAGATGCGATAATTTAAACCCAAAAACACTCCACCTAAACATTAATAAACTTACTTTACGACCGTTGGTTATGCATTTCTCTACTAGGTACGCTGTAAAATAATCAAAAACAGTAAAAAAGATTATTTTACATTCTCAAAGGTTTCCCAACCGTACTTAAACGTCATCTTTTCAAGTGTTCCAACCGGGCTAAAACGGTTGACAAATTGAAAAATAAACTATAATAGCAATATAATATTCGTTGGGCAATCGACATTATTATCGATAGCCTACTTTAGTGGATCTTAACCTCATCACTATCTCGCCGCAAGACACAGCGGCTGTACTATGCGACGCTCCGCGTAAATAAAGTATCGTTTTGTTATTTTTACATTGCTTGTCCAGTCGCTTAGCGACATACTTAAGGTAGTGGTTAAGTAGCAATGTATTTGCTGCAAAAATAGTACAGCCGCTGCGATATTTGAAAACAAAAATAACGTAGTAAAAGCAAGAAATATTTTACGATTTGTTGTTTTTTATGATTTTAAAGATAAATACAGTAAAATACTTTTACTTACATATGGTAAGTGATCCCGTGAGATACGAAGTTTTTAATATCACTTCGGTTTTTGCAGGAAACCACCGAACAACACGGCATTTTTATAATTTATCGTGACCATGGTCGAAAGCGTACTAGTTCGCGGAGACGGCCATTTGGCGAGTAAAGGCACAGCGTGCGCATAACGCGTGGACACAGGCACGCCCGCATGCCACTTCTCCTGTTTTTTATATTTCTATGGATTTCTCAAATAATCTAAGTAATAATGGCAATTCACTATTATTCCAAATAGTTTTACGCAAAATGCGCGCGAGATTGACGCTTGATCATCGTTTCACAAGAAACTAGTATTGTTTTTGAACATTCAAAAATATCACATTAGTCATGGTCGATTTGGCTTTTGTTCAACTTAGATACACACATCAGACCTATATTTCACAATTAGATTAGAAATTTGACAAATGGGGTTTTTTTCGGGCACGGACCATTTTACCTTAGTCCGAATAAAAGGTTTAGGTAAGCTTGCATTGGACTAAATATTATTAGTACTAGATATTGGTGCCGATTCTGTTGTACACCGAACTAAACTAACTAAACTATCACTAAAATTCCTTACTTTTTGCTATGAGAATCTTAGAGCTATTCTGCAAAAAAAATCTCTAAATTTAATAACAATTTTGACACAACTAAAATCGAGTTTGACAATCGTGACTCCGCGTGGTATAGTGCCTGTAGTATATTTGACCCGGTGGCTTTAATTGGAACTAACGAAATTACTATGAAGTGACAGGCTTGTCATATTTTGTTCACCGACATCGCTGTCGTTACCGCGTCAAATATCTTTTAGAGCTGGAGGGGCGCAGGGAGGGGGCAGCTTCAACGTGTTTTATATGGAATGTAGGTACCTTTTTTTTGTACCTTTTTTTTTGGTACCTTTATTTTTGATACCTACATGTTGAATCATAGGGGTTTATAACTTTTATAAAGGGGGGCCTTATTTTTGCGATAGGACTCACCGTTTTCGAGATATATGCAAAAGAAAAGAAAAAAATACACTACTGTTTTTGCATCCGAAGTCAAGGTCTCGGTGTGAATTTTAGTTTATGTCAACTAATTTTATTCCACACCTTTTTAATCGCGATTAAACATAGTCTGATTTAGTTTGACAATTAAAATTTTAGGTGAAAACAGTCAAATTCAGAATAGCAAAATTGCCATTTTCACTAAACTAATAACTCCGTACAATCTTAGTCCTGTCAAACTGAAATATAGTTAAGTTGTGTCACTTTAGTCAATTTCAGAATGGGAAATCGTCGTTTGACAGGAATAAACTAAATTTTAGTGATTTTTAGTCTAGTTTAGAGGCATTTGTGACAAGAGAATCGGCACCATTATACTGTGACTAAAGTCAGAACTCGTTTTTTGATGAGACGGGTAGGTATTGTGTGTGATTCGAATCGGTCCTATGATTAATTAATTTGTTTTTATATACTGTGTGGCTTTTTGTAATCAAAATATTGATTGTAATTTTGATAATGTATCTATTTAATGAGTTTGTATTTTCTAACTGTAGGTTAGAAAATATACACTCTTTTTGTGAAAACTGCTATTGAATTAATGATTTTCTTATATCATTTATTATATTTCTGTGCAATTAACTACTCTTTTTTATTACGTTATTTCTTTTTTAGGTAGGTAGTTACTGTGATTTGTGTACCTCTGTGTAGGTACTTCTTCGTCATTGTTTTTCTTAACATGTAACATGTTTGTGTTGTTGTGTTCATTAATGTTTTGTTTAGGTACCTAACCTACTGTACCTATACTTCTTGTTGTTTTTTTTTTTTAATACTGTGGTAGACTTTTTTATTATTGTGTTTTGCATAATGTGGTATATGCTGCTGTACCTGCTCCTATAATGTGTCAATCGGCTCTTTATTGTGTGTTTTATAATTACTAACGCGACGTTATTATTGTAGACGTCCGCGTCCACGTCACGGCACGTCACGGCATCACAATAACACAGAGTACCTACTAAAATGTACCTATGGCAATATATGAAGACGTTTTTAAATTTCCGTCAATGGTAACGTTAAATCGTGCGTGTATTTCCGTATATTTTATGGAAGTGGACGTTTACGATAATATCGTCACGTTAGAAATGATAAATGCGCACACATTATTGCATTTTCAGATTAATTTCGATAACATTTTTACTTGAGTAAATTTTCAGATTGATAATTGGATATTCTACTTCTGGCCAAATTGAATGTGGTCTTGCCATCAAAGTCGGCTTGTTATAGGTCATAAAGTAGCTATATCAACCAGCTTTGACTGGCATTACTGCATTAAAAACATCATTTTGCAGACTTCCAATGGAATTGACAGTCAATGGTTTCCCGGGCTTAGCCTGTCAAAGCGGCGGCGGTGAAATGTATCCGTCATCATATCACAGCCACTTTGATGTGGTCGGTTTACGGAGAGCACCACGACATTATACATCAAGATGGGTAAGCCGGTCCGTGGCCCATTCGTCAAAATGGTTGTGCCATGTAGCCGACTCATATCACAACCATTTTTGACGAAATGGGCTGGGCGACGTGACGACGTGGTTCAACTGCGGTACACTGGATTATGAACATGACACAATATAGAGGCGAATGTTTCGTCGCTCACACATTGGCTGTTAAGTGTGTTCCTGAATTCCATATCACAGCCAGCTTTGATGAGCGATGGGCATCGGCTGCGACTCCTCTGTGTAGGCGGCAGAGGCAAGACTGCAAGCACGACAAGCACCAAAAGGAGCCAGCAAAGTGGTTGAGCTTTATGAGGTTCACGTACATAGCTCACCCAGCTTTGTTGGTTCTTTGGTGCGTAACAGTCATCCTGAAGATCGGCGCCAACTTCAAGATTATATTTTTGTCTCTTCCTACATTTTTCTGATTTACGTGCACGTTTTGCTTTTACCTGCCGTGTATTTCTGATTCTTAATATTGTGTTTAGTTTCAGCGTCCAGCTCTAGGTACCTACCTGTTTTTATAATTTGTTGTGCAACACTACACTTTTATAATTAAGTACATAAGTGTATTCTTCTGTCTCGTATTTTGACTTCTTGCTTGTGATATTTTAAGGTCTAAATATTGATTGTAATTTTAATAATGTATGTAATTAACGAGTTTCGATAACATTTTTACTTGAGTAAATTTTCAGATTGATAATTAGATATTCTACTTCTGTCCAAATTGAATGTGGTCTTGCCATCAAAGTCGGCTTGTTATAGGTCATAAAGTAGCTATAACAATCAGCTTTGACTGGCATTACTGCATTAAAAACATCATTTTGCAGACCTGACAATGACACAATGGAATTTATTTTAAGTTCTAAATATTGATTGTAATTTTGATAATGTATCTATTTAATGAGTTTGTATTTTCTAACTGTAAGTTAGAAAATATACTCTTTTTGTGAAAACTGTTATTGAATTAATGTTTTTCTTATATCATTTATTATATTTCTGTGCACTTAACTACTCTTTTTTATTACGTTACTTCTTTTTTAGGTAGGTAGTTACTGTGATTTGTGTACCTCTGTGTAGGTACTTCTTCGTCATTGTTTTTCTTAACATGTAACATGTTTGTGTTGTTGTGTTCATTAATGTTTTGTTTAGGTACCTAACCTACTGTACCTATACTTCTTGTTGTTTTTTTTTTAATACTGTGGTAGACTTTTTTATTATTGTGTATTTGTATAATTACTAACGCGACGTTATTATTGTAGACGTCCGCGTCCACGTCACGGCATGTCACGGCATCACAATAACACAGAGTACCTACTAAAATGTACCTATGGCAATATATGAAGACGTTTTTAAATTTCCGTCAATGGTAACGTTAAAACGTGCACGTATTTCCGTATATTTTATGGAAGTGGACGTTTACGATAATATCGTCACGTTAGAAAAGATAAATGCGCACACATTATTGCATTTTCAGATTAATTTCGATAACATTTTTACTTGAGTAAATTTTCAGATTGATAATTGGATATTCTACTTCTGGCCAAATTGAATGTGGTCTTGCCATCAAAGTCGGCTTGTTATAGGTCATAAAGTAGCTATAACATCCAGCTTTGACTGGGATTACTGCATTAAAAACATCATTTTGCAGACTTCCAATGGAATTGACAGTCAATGGTTTCCCGGGCTTAGCCTGTCAAAGCGGCGGCGGTGAAATGTATCCGTCATCATATCACAGCCACTTTGATGTGGTCGGTTTACGGAGAGCACCACGACATTATACATCAAGATGGGTAAGCCGGTCCGTGGCCCATTCGTCAAAATGGTTGTGCCATGTAGCCGACTCATATCACAACCATTTTTGACGAAATGGGCTGGGCGACGTGACGACGTGGTTCAACTGCGGTACACTGGATTATGAACATGACACAATATAGAGGCGAATGTTTCGTCGCTCACACATTGGCTGTTAAGTGTGTTCCTGAATTCCATATCACAGCCAGCTTTGATGAGCGATGGGCATCGGCTGCGACTCCTCTGTGTAGGCGGCAGAGGCAAGACTGCAAGCACGACAAGCACCAAAAGGAGCCAGCAAAGTGGTTGAGCTTTATGAGGTTCACGTACATAGCTCACCCAGCTTTGTTGGTTCTTTGGTGCGTAACAGTCATCCTGAAGATCGGCGCCAACTTCAAGATTATATTTTTGTCTCTTCCTACATTTTTCTGATTTACGTGCACGTTTTGCTTTTACCTGCCGTGTATTTCTGATTCTTAATATTGTGTTTAGTTTCAGCGTCCAGCTCTAGGTACCTACCTGTTTTTATAATTTGTTGTGCAACACTACACTTTTATAATTAAGTACATAAGTGTATTCTTCTGTCTCGTATTTTGACTTCTTGCTTGTGATATTTTAAGGTCTAAATATTGATTGTAATTTTAATAATGTATGTAATTAACGAGTTTCGATAACATTTTTACTTGAGTAAATTTTCAGATTGATAATTGGATATTCTACTTCTGTCCAAATTGAATGTGGTCTTGCCATCAAAGTCGGCTTGTTATAGGTCATAAAGTAGCTATAACAATCAGCTTTGACTGGCATTACTGCATTAAAAACATCATTTTGCAGACCTGACAATGACACAATGGAATTTATTTTAAGTTCTAAATATTGATTGTAATTTTGATAATGTATCTATTTAATGAGTTTGTATTTTCTAACTGTAAGTTAGAAAATATACTCTTTTTGTGAAAACTGTTATTGAATTAATGTTTTTCTTATATCATTTATTATATTTCTGTGCACTTAACTACTCTTTTTTATTACGTTACTTCTTTTTTAGGTAGGTAGTTACTGTGATTTGTGTACCTCTGTGTAGGTACTTCTTCGTCATTGTTTTTCTTAACATGTAACATGTTTGTGTTGTTGTGTTCATTAATGTTTTGTTTAGGTACCTAACCTACTGTACCTATACTTCTTGTTGTTTTTTTTTTAATACTGTGGTAGACTTTTTTATTATTGTGTATTTGTATAATTACTAACGCGACGTTATTATTGTAGACGTCCGCGTCCACGTCACGGCATGTCACGGCATCACAATAACACAGAGTACCTACTAAAATGTACCTATGGCAATATATGAAGACGTTTTTAAATTTCCGTCAATGGTAACGTTAAAACGTGCACGTATTTCCGTATATTTTATGGAAGTGGACGTTTACGATAATATCGTCACGTTAGAAAAGATAAATGCGCACACATTATTGCATTTTCAGATTAATTTCGATAACATTTTTACTTGAGTAAATTTTCAGATTGATAATTGGATATTCTACTTCTGGCCAAATTGAATGTGGTCTTGCCATCAAAGTCGGCTTGTTATAGGTCATAAAGTAGCTATAACATCCAGCTTTGACTGGGATTACTGCATTAAAAACATCATTTTGCAGACTTCCAATGGAATTGACAGTCAATGGTTTCCCGGGCTTAGCCTGTCAAAGCGGCGGCGGTGAAATGTATCCGTCATCATATCACAGCCACTTTGATGTGGTCGGTTTACGGAGAGCACCACGACATTATACATCAAGATGGGTAAGCCGGTCCGTGGCCCATTCGTCAAAATGGTTGTGCCATGTAGCCGACTCATATCACAACCATTTTTGACGAAATGGGCTGGGCGACGTGACGACGTGGTTCAACTGCGGTACACTGGATTATGAACATGACACAATATAGAGGCGAATGTTTCGTCGCTCACACATTGGCTGTTAAGTGTGTTCCTGAATTCCATATCACAGCCAGCTTTGATGAGCGATGGGCATCGGCTGCGACTCCTCTGTGTAGGCGGCAGAGGCAAGACTGCAAGCACGACAAGCACCAAAAGGAGCCAGCAAAGTGGTTGAGCTTTATGAGGTTCACGTACATAGCTCACCCAGCTTTGTTGGTTCTTTGGTGCGTAACAGTCATCCTGAAGATCGGCGCCAACTTCAAGATTATATTTTTGTCTCTTCCTACATTTTTCTGATTTACGTGCACGTTTTGCTTTTACCTGCCGTGTATTTCTGATTCTTAATATTGTGTTTAGTTTCAGCGTCCAGCTCTAGGTACCTACCTGTTTTTATAATTTGTTGTGCAACACTACACTTTTATAATTAAGTACATAAGTGTATTCTTCTGTCTCGTATTTTGACTTCTTGCTTGTGATATTTTAAGGTCTAAATATTGATTGTAATTTTAATAATGTATGTAATTAACGAGTTTCGATAACATTTTTACTTGAGTAAATTTTCAGATTGATAATTAGATATTCTACTTCTGTCCAAATTGAATGTGGTCTTGCCATCAAAGTCGGCTTGTTATAGGTCATAAAGTAGCTATAACAATCGGCTTTGACTGGCATTACTGCATTAAAAACATCATTTTGCAGACCTGACAATGACACAATGGAATTTATTTTAAGTTCTAAATATTGATTGTAATTTTGATAATGTATCTATTTAATGAGTTTGTATTTTCTAACTGTAAGTTAGAAAATATACACTCTTTTTGTGAAAACTGTTATTGAATTAATGTTTTTCTTATATCATTTATTATATTTCTGTGCACTTAACTACTCTTTTTTATTACGTTACTTCTTTTTTAGGTAGGTAGTTACTGTGATTTGTGTACCTCTGTGTAGGTACTTCTTCGTCATTGTTTTTCTTAACATGTAACATGTTTGTGTTGTTGTGTTCATTAATGTTTTGTTTAGGTACCTAACCTACTGTACCTATACTTGTTGTTGTTTTTTTTTTAATACTGTGGTAGACTTTTTTATTATTGTGTGTTTGTATAATTACTAACGCGACGTTATTATTGTAGACGTCCGCGTCCACGTCACGGCATGTCACGGCATCACAATAACACAGAGTACCTACTAAAATGTACCTATGGCAATATATGAAGACGTTTTTAAATTTCCGTCAATGGTAACGTTAAAACGTGCACGTATTTCCGTATATTTTATGGAAGTGGACGTTTACGATAATATCGTCACGTTAGAAAAGATAAATGCGCACACATTATTGCATTTTCAGATTAATTTCGATAACATTTTTACTTGAGTAAATTTTCAGATTGATAATTGGATATTCTACTTCTGGCCAAATTGAATGTGGTCTTGCCATCAAAGTCGGCTTGTTATAGGTCATAAAGTAGCTATAACATCCAGCTTTGACTGGGATTACTGCATTAAAAACATCATTTTGCAGACTTCCAATGGAATTGACAGTCAATGGTTTCCCGGGCTTAGCCTGTCAAAGCGGCGGCGGTGAAATGTATCCGTCATCATATCACAGCCACTTTGATGTGGTCGGTTTACGGAGAGCACCACGACATTATACATCAAGATGGGTAAGCCGGTCCGTGGCCCATTCGTCAAAATGGTTGTGCCATGTAGCCGACTCATATCACAACCATTTTTGACGAAATGGGCTGGGCGACGTGACGACGTGGTTCAACTGCGGTACACTGGATTATGAACATGACACAATATAGAGGCGAATGTTTCGTCGCTCACACATTGGCTGTTAAGTGTGTTCCTGAATTCCATATCACAGCCAGCTTTGATGAGCGATGGGCATCGGCTGCGACTCCTCTGTGTAGGCGGCAGAGGCAAGACTGCAAGCACGACAAGCACCAAAAGGAGCCAGCAAAGTGGTTGAGCTTTATGAGGTTCACGTACATAGCTCACCCAGCTTTGTTGGTTCTTTGGTGCGTAACAGTCATCCTGAAGATCGGCGCCAACTTCAAGATTATATTTTTGTCTCTTCCTACATTTTTCTGATTTACGTGCACGTTTTGCTTTTACCTGCCGTGTATTTCTGATTCTTAATATTGTGTTTAGTTTCAGCGTCCAGCTCTAGGTACCTACCTGTTTTTATAATTTGTTGTGCAACACTACACTTTTATAATTAAGTACATAAGTGTATTCTTCTGTCTCGTATTTTGACTTCTTGCTTGTGATATTTTAAGGTCTAAATATTGATTGTAATTTTAATAATGTATGTAATTAACGAGTTTCGATAACATTTTTACTTGAGTAAATTTTCAGATTGATAATTAGATATTCTACTTCTGTCCAAATTGAATGTGGTCTTGCCATCAAAGTCGGCTTGTTATAGGTCATAAAGTAGCTATAACAATCAGCTTTGACTGGCATTACTGCATTAAAAACATCATTTTGCAGACCTGACAATGACACAATGGAATTTATTTTAAGTTCTAAATATTGATTGTAATTTTGATAATGTATCTATTTAATGAGTTTGTATTTTCTAACTGTAAGTTAGAAAATATACTCTTTTTGTGAAAACTGTTATTGAATTAATGTTTTTCTTATATCATTTATTATATTTCTGTGCACTTAACTACTCTTTTTTATTACGTTACTTCTTTTTTAGGTAGGTAGTTACTGTGATTTGTGTACCTCTGTGTAGGTACTTCTTCGTCATTGTTTTTCTTAACATGTAACATGTTTGTGTTGTTGTGTTCATTAATGTTTTGTTTAGGTACCTAACCTACTGTACCTATACTTCTTGTTGTTTTTTTTTTAATACTGTGGTAGACTTTTTTATTATTGTGTATTTGTATAATTACTAACGCGACGTTATTATTGTAGACGTCCGCGTCCACGTCACGGCATGTCACGGCATCACAATAACACAGAGTACCTACTAAAATGTACCTATGGCAATATATGAAGACGTTTTTAAATTTCCGTCAATGGTAACGTTAAAACGTGCACGTATTTCCGTATATTTTATGGAAGTGGACGTTTACGATAATATCGTCACGTTAGAAAAGATAAATGCGCACACATTATTGCATTTTCAGATTAATTTCGATAACATTTTTACTTGAGTAAATTTTCAGATTGATAATTGGATATTCTACTTCTGGCCAAATTGAATGTGGTCTTGCCATCAAAGTCGGCTTGTTATAGGTCATAAAGTAGCTATAACATCCAGCTTTGACTGGGATTACTGCATTAAAAACATCATTTTGCAGACTTCCAATGGAATTGACAGTCAATGGTTTCCCGGGCTTAGCCTGTCAAAGCGGCGGCGGTGAAATGTATCCGTCATCATATCACAGCCACTTTGATGTGGTCGGTTTACGGAGAGCACCACGACATTATACATCAAGATGGGTAAGCCGGTCCGTGGCCCATTCGTCAAAATGGTTGTGCCATGTAGCCGACTCATATCACAACCATTTTTGACGAAATGGGCTGGGCGACGTGACGACGTGGTTCAACTGCGGTACACTGGATTATGAACATGACACAATATAGAGGCGAATGTTTCGTCGCTCACACATTGGCTGTTAAGTGTGTTCCTGAATTCCATATCACAGCCAGCTTTGATGAGCGATGGGCATCGGCTGCGACTCCTCTGTGTAGGCGGCAGAGGCAAGACTGCAAGCACGACAAGCACCAAAAGGAGCCAGCAAAGTGGTTGAGCTTTATGAGGTTCACGTACATAGCTCACCCAGCTTTGTTGGTTCTTTGGTGCGTAACAGTCATCCTGAAGATCGGCGCCAACTTCAAGATTATATTTTTGTCTCTTCCTACATTTTTCTGATTTACGTGCACGTTTTGCTTTTACCTGCCGTGTATTTCTGATTCTTAATATTGTGTTTAGTTTCAGCGTCCAGCTCTAGGTACCTACCTGTTTTTATAATTTGTTGTGCAACACTACACTTTTATAATTAAGTACATAAGTGTATTCTTCTGTCTCGTATTTTGACTTCTTGCTTGTGATATTTTAAGGTCTAAATATTGATTGTAATTTTAATAATGTATGTAATTAACGAGTTTCGATAACATTTTTACTTGAGTAAATTTTCAGATTGATAATTGGATATTCTACTTCTGTCCAAATTGAATGTGGTCTTGCCATCAAAGTCGGCTTGTTATAGGTCATAAAGTAGCTATAACAATCAGCTTTGACTGGCATTACTGCATTAAAAACATCATTTTGCAGACCTGACAATGACACAATGGAATTTATTTTAAGTTCTAAATATTGATTGTAATTTTGATAATGTATCTATTTAATGAGTTTGTATTTTCTAACTGTAAGTTAGAAAATATACACTCTTTTTGTGAAAACTGTTATTGAATTAATGTTTTTCTTATATCATTTATTATATTTCTGTGCACTTAACTACTCTTTTTTATTACGTTACTTCTTTTTTAGGTAGGTAGTTACTGTGATTTGTGTACCTCTGTGTAGGTACTTCTTCGTCATTGTTTTTCTTAACATGTAACATGTTTGTGTTGTTGTGTTCATTAATGTTTTGTTTAGGTACCTAACCTACTGTACCTATACTTCTTGTTGTTTTTTTTTTAATACTGTGGTAGACTTTTTTATTATTGTGTGTTTGTATAATTACTAACGCGACGTTATTATTGTAGACGTCCGCGTCCACGTCACGGCATGTCACGGCATCACAATAACACAGAGTACCTACTAAAATGTACCTATGGCAATATATGAAGACGTTTTTAAATTTCCGTCAATGGTAACGTTAAAACGTGCACGTATTTCCGTATATTTTATGGAAGTGGACGTTTACGATAATATCGTCACGTTAGAAAAGATAAATGCGCACACATTATTGCATTTTCAGATTAATTTCGATAACATTTTTACTTGAGTAAATTTTCAGATTGATAATTGGATATTCTACTTCTGGCCAAATTGAATGTGGTCTTGCCATCAAAGTCGGCTTGTTATAGGTCATAAAGTAGCTATAACATCCAGCTTTGACTGGGATTACTGCATTAAAAACATCATTTTGCAGACTTCCAATGGAATTGACAGTCAATGGTTTCCCGGGCTTAGCCTGTCAAAGCGGCGGCGGTGAAATGTATCCGTCATCATATCACAGCCACTTTGATGTGGTCGGTTTACGGAGAGCACCACGACATTATACATCAAGATGGGTAAGCCGGTCCGTGGCCCATTCGTCAAAATGGTTGTGCCATGTAGCCGACTCATATCACAACCATTTTTGACGAAATGGGCTGGGCGACGTGACGACGTGGTTCAACTGCGGTACACTGGATTATGAACATGACACAATATAGAGGCGAATGTTTCGTCGCTCACACATTGGCTGTTAAGTGTGTTCCTGAATTCCATATCACAGCCAGCTTTGATGAGCGATGGGCATCGGCTGCGACTCCTCTGTGTAGGCGGCAGAGGCAAGACTGCAAGCACGACAAGCACCAAAAGGAGCCAGCAAAGTGGTTGAGCTTTATGAGGTTCACGTACATAGCTCACCCAGCTTTGTTGGTTCTTTGGTGCGTAACAGTCATCCTGAAGATCGGCGCCAACTTCAAGATTATATTTTTGTCTCTTCCTACATTTTTCTGATTTACGTGCACGTTTTGCTTTTACCTGCCGTGTATTTCTGATTCTTAATATTGTGTTTAGTTTCAGCGTCCAGCTCTAGGTACCTACCTGTTTTTATAATTTGTTGTGCAACACTACACTTTTATAATTAAGTACATAAGTGTATTCTTCTGTCTCGTATTTTGACTTCTTGCTTGTGATATTTTAAGGTCTAAATATTGATTGTAATTTTAATAATGTATGTAATTAACGAGTTTCGATAACATTTTTACTTGAGTAAATTTTCAGATTGATAATTAGATATTCTACTTCTGTCCAAATTGAATGTGGTCTTGCCATCAAAGTCGGCTTGTTATAGGTCATAAAGTAGCTATAACAATCAGCTTTGACTGGCATTACTGCATTAAAAACATCATTTTGCAGACCTGACAATGACACAATGGAATTTATTTTAAGTTCTAAATATTGATTGTAATTTTGATAATGTATCTATTTAATGAGTTTGTATTTTCTAACTGTAAGTTAGAAAATATACACTCTTTTTGTGAAAACTGTTATTGAATTAATGTTTTTCTTATATCATTTATTATATTTCTGTGCACTTAACTACTCTTTTTTATTACGTTACTTCTTTTTTAGGTAGGTAGTTACTGTGATTTGTGTACCTCTGTGTAGGTACTTCTTCGTCATTGTTTTTCTTAACATGTAACATGTTTGTGTTGTTGTGTTCATTAATGTTTTGTTTAGGTACCTAACCTACTGTACCTATACTTGTTGTTGTTTTTTTTTAATACTGTGGTAGACTTTTTTATTATTGTGTGTTTGTATAATTACTAACGCGACGTTATTATTGTAGACGTCCGCGTCCACGTCACGGCATGTCACGGCATCACAATAACACAGAGTACCTACTAAAATGTACCTATGGCAATATATGAAGACGTTTTTAAATTTCCGTCAATGGTAACGTTAAAACGTGCACGTATTTCCGTATATTTTATGGAAGTGGACGTTTACGATAATATCGTCACGTTAGAAAAGATAAATGCGCACACATTATTGCATTTTCAGATTAATTTCGATAACATTTTTACTTGAGTAAATTTTCAGATTGATAATTGGATATTCTACTTCTGGCCAAATTGAATGTGGTCTTGCCATCAAAGTCGGCTTGTTATAGGTCATAAAGTAGCTATAACATCCAGCTTTGACTGGGATTACTGCATTAAAAACATCATTTTGCAGACTTCCAATGGAATTGACAGTCAATGGTTTCCCGGGCTTAGCCTGTCAAAGCGGCGGCGGTGAAATGTATCCGTCATCATATCACAGCCACTTTGATGTGGTCGGTTTACGGAGAGCACCACGACATTATACATCAAGATGGGTAAGCCGGTCCGTGGCCCATTCGTCAAAATGGTTGTGCCATGTAGCCGACTCATATCACAACCATTTTTGACGAAATGGGCTGGGCGACGTGACGACGTGGTTCAACTGCGGTACACTGGATTATGAACATGACACAATATAGAGGCGAATGTTTCGTCGCTCACACATTGGCTGTTAAGTGTGTTCCTGAATTCCATATCACAGCCAGCTTTGATGAGCGATGGGCATCGGCTGCGACTCCTCTGTGTAGGCGGCAGAGGCAAGACTGCAAGCACGACAAGCACCAAAAGGAGCCAGCAAAGTGGTTGAGCTTTATGAGGTTCACGTACATAGCTCACCCAGCTTTGTTGGTTCTTTGGTGCGTAACAGTCATCCTGAAGATCGGCGCCAACTTCAAGATTATATTTTTGTCTCTTCCTACATTTTTCTGATTTACGTGCACGTTTTGCTTTTACCTGCCGTGTATTTCTGATTCTTAATATTGTGTTTAGTTTCAGCGTCCAGCTCTAGGTACCTACCTGTTTTTATAATTTGTTGTGCAACACTACACTTTTATAATTAAGTACATAAGTGTATTCTTCTGTCTCGTATTTTGACTTCTTGCTTGTGATATTTTAAGGTCTAAATATTGATTGTAATTTTAATAATGTATGTAATTAACGAGTTTCGATAACATTTTTACTTGAGTAAATTTTCAGATTGATAATTAGATATTCTACTTCTGTCCAAATTGAATGTGGTCTTGCCATCAAAGTCGGCTTGTTATAGGTCATAAAGGAGCTATAACAATCAGCTTTGACTGGCATTACTGCATTAAAAACATCATTTTGCAGACCTGACAATGACACAATGGAATTTATTTTAAGTTCTAAATATTGATTGTAATTTTGATAATGTATCTATTTAATGAGTTTGTATTTTCTAACTGTAAGTTAGAAAATATACTCTTTTTGTGAAAACTGTTATTGAATTAATGTTTTTCTTATATCATTTATTATATTTCTGTGCACTTAACTACTCTTTTTTATTACGTTACTTCTTTTTTAGGTAGGTAGTTACTGTGATTTGTGTACCTCTGTGTAGGTACTTCTTCGTCATTGTTTTTCTTAACATGTAACATGTTTGTGTTGTTGTGTTCATTAATGTTTTGTTTAGGTACCTAACCTACTGTACCTATACTTCTTGTTGTTTTTTTTTTAATACTGTGGTAGACTTTTTTATTATTGTGTATTTGTATAATTACTAACGCGACGTTATTATTGTAGACGTCCGCGTCCACGTCACGGCATGTCACGGCATCACAATAACACAGAGTACCTACTAAAATGTACCTATGGCAATATATGAAGACGTTTTTAAATTTCCGTCAATGGTAACGTTAAAACGTGCACGTATTTCCGTATATTTTATGGAAGTGGACGTTTACGATAATATCGTCACGTTAGAAAAGATAAATGCGCACACATTATTGCATTTTCAGATTAATTTCGATAACATTTTTACTTGAGTAAATTTTCAGATTGATAATTGGATATTCTACTTCTGGCCAAATTGAATGTGGTCTTGCCATCAAAGTCGGCTTGTTATAGGTCATAAAGTAGCTATAACATCCAGCTTTGACTGGGATTACTGCATTAAAAACATCATTTTGCAGACTTCCAATGGAATTGACAGTCAATGGTTTCCCGGGCTTAGCCTGTCAAAGCGGCGGCGGTGAAATGTATCCGTCATCATATCACAGCCACTTTGATGTGGTCGGTTTACGGAGAGCACCACGACATTATACATCAAGATGGGTAAGCCGGTCCGTGGCCCATTCGTCAAAATGGTTGTGCCATGTAGCCGACTCATATCACAACCATTTTTGACGAAATGGGCTGGGCGACGTGACGACGTGGTTCAACTGCGGTACACTGGATTATGAACATGACACAATATAGAGGCGAATGTTTCGTCGCTCACACATTGGCTGTTAAGTGTGTTCCTGAATTCCATATCACAGCCAGCTTTGATGAGCGATGGGCATCGGCTGCGACTCCTCTGTGTAGGCGGCAGAGGCAAGACTGCAAGCACGACAAGCACCAAAAGGAGCCAGCAAAGTGGTTGAGCTTTATGAGGTTCACGTACATAGCTCACCCAGCTTTGTTGGTTTTTTGGTGCGTAACAGTCATCCTGAAGATCGGCGCCAACTTCAAGATTATATTTTTGTCTCTTCCTACATTTTTCTGATTTACGTGCACGTTTTGCTTTTACCTGCCGTGTATTTCTGATTCTTAATATTGTGTTTAGTTTCAGCGTCCAGCTCTAGGTACCTACCTGTTTTTATAATTTGTTGTGCAACACTACACTTTTATAATTAAGTACATAAGTGTATTCTTCTGTCTCGTATTTTGACTTCTTGCTTGTGATATTTTAAGGTCTAAATATTGATTGTAATTTTAATAATGTATGTAATTAACGAGTTTCGATAACATTTTTACTTGAGTAAATTTTCAGATTGATAATTGGATATTCTACTTCTGTCCAAATTGAATGTGGTCTTGCCATCAAAGTCGGCTTGTTATAGGTCATAAAGTAGCTATAACAATCAGCTTTGACTGGCATTACTGCATTAAAAACATCATTTTGCAGACCTGACAATGACACAATGGAATTTATTTTAAGTTCTAAATATTGATTGTAATTTTGATAATGTATCTATTTAATGAGTTTGTATTTTCTAACTGTAAGTTAGAAAATATACACTCTTTTTGTGAAAACTGTTATTGAATTAATGTTTTTCTTATATCATTTATTATATTTCTGTGCACTTAACTACTCTTTTTTATTACGTTACTTCTTTTTTAGGTAGGTAGTTACTGTGATTTGTGTACCTCTGTGTAGGTACTTCTTCGTCATTGTTTTTCTTAACATGTAACATGTTTGTGTTGTTGTGTTCATTAATGTTTTGTTTAGGTACCTAACCTACTGTACCTATACTTCTTGTTGTTTTTTTTTTAATACTGTGGTAGACTTTTTTATTATTGTGTGTTTGTATAATTACTAACGCGACGTTATTATTGTAGACGTCCGCGTCCACGTCACGGCATGTCACGGCATCACAATAACACAGAGTACCTACTAAAATGTACCTATGGCAATATATGAAGACGTTTTTAAATTTCCGTCAATGGTAACGTTAAAACGTGCACGTATTTCCGTATATTTTATGGAAGTGGACGTTTACGATAATATCGTCACGTTAGAAAAGATAAATGCGCACACATTATTGCATTTTCAGATTAATTTCGATAACATTTTTACTTGAGTAAATTTTCAGATTGATAATTGGATATTCTACTTCTGGCCAAATTGAATGTGGTCTTGCCATCAAAGTCGGCTTGTTATAGGTCATAAAGTAGCTATAACATCCAGCTTTGACTGGGATTACTGCATTAAAAACATCATTTTGCAGACTTCCAATGGAATTGACAGTCAATGGTTTCCCGGGCTTAGCCTGTCAAAGCGGCGGCGGTGAAATGTATCCGTCATCATATCACAGCCACTTTGATGTGGTCGGTTTACGGAGAGCACCACGACATTATACATCAAGATGGGTAAGCCGGTCCGTGGCCCATTCGTCAAAATGGTTGTGCCATGTAGCCGACTCATATCACAACCATTTTTGACGAAATGGGCTGGGCGACGTGACGACGTGGTTCAACTGCGGTACACTGGATTATGAACATGACACAATATAGAGGCGAATGTTTCGTCGCTCACACATTGGCTGTTAAGTGTGTTCCTGAATTCCATATCACAGCCAGCTTTGATGAGCGATGGGCATCGGCTGCGACTCCTCTGTGTAGGCGGCAGAGGCAAGACTGCAAGCACGACAAGCACCAAAAGGAGCCAGCAAAGTGGTTGAGCTTTATGAGGTTCACGTACATAGCTCACCCAGCTTTGTTGGTTCTTTGGTGCGTAACAGTCATCCTGAAGATCGGCGCCAACTTCAAGATTATATTTTTGTCTCTTCCTACATTTTTCTGATTTACGTGCACGTTTTGCTTTTACCTGCCGTGTATTTCTGATTCTTAATATTGTGTTTAGTTTCAGCGTCCAGCTCTAGGTACCTACCTGTTTTTATAATTTGTTGTGCAACACTACACTTTTATAATTAAGTACATAAGTGTATTCTTCTGTCTCGTATTTTGACTTCTTGCTTGTGATATTTTAAGGTCTAAATATTGATTGTAATTTTAATAATGTATGTAATTAACGAGTTTCGATAACATTTTTACTTGAGTAAATTTTCAGATTGATAATTGGATATTCTACTTCTGTCCAAATTGAATGTGGTCTTGCCATCAAAGTCGGCTTGTTATAGGTCATAAAGTAGCTATAACAATCAGCTTTGACTGGCATTACTGCATTAAAAACATCATTTTGCAGACCTGACAATGACACAATGGAATTTATTTTAAGTTCTAAATATTGATTGTAATTTTGATAATGTATCTATTTAATGAGTTTGTATTTTCTAACTGTAAGTTAGAAAATATACTCTTTTTGTGAAAACTGTTATTGAATTAATGTTTTTCTTATATCATTTATTATATTTCTGTGCACTTAACTACTCTTTTTTATTACGTTACTTCTTTTTTAGGTAGGTAGTTACTGTGATTTGTGTACCTCTGTGTAGGTACTTCTTCGTCATTGTTTTTCTTAACATGTAACATGTTTGTGTTGTTGTGTTCATTAATGTTTTGTTTAGGTACCTAACCTACTGTACCTATACTTCTTGTTGTTTTTTTTTTAATACTGTGGTAGACTTTTTTATTATTGTGTGTTTGTATAATTACTAACGCGACGTTATTATTGTAGACGTCCGCGTCCACGTCACGGCATGTCACGGCATCACAATAACACAGAGTACCTACTAAAATGTACCTATGGCAATATATGAAGACGTTTTTAAATTTCCGTCAATGGTAACGTTAAAACGTGCACGTATTTCCGTATATTTTATGGAAGTGGACGTTTACGATAATATCGTCACGTTAGAAAAGATAAATGCGCACACATTATTGCATTTTCAGATTAATTTCGATAACATTTTTACTTGAGTAAATTTTCAGATTGATAATTGGATATTCTACTTCTGGCCAAATTGAATGTGGTCTTGCCATCAAAGTCGGCTTGTTATAGGTCATAAAGTAGCTATATCAACCAGCTTTGACTGGCATTACTGCATTAAAAACATCATTTTGCAGACTTCCAATGGAATTGACAGTCAATGGTTTCCCGGGCTTAGCCTGTCAAAGCGGCGGCGGTGAAATGTATCCGTCATCATATCACAGCCACTTTGATGTGGTCGGTTTACGGAGAGCACCACGACATTATACATCAAGATGGGTAAGCCGGTCCGTGGCCCATTCGTCAAAATGGTTGTGCCATGTAGCCGACTCATATCACAACCATTTTTGACGAAATGGGCTGGGCGACGTGACGACGTGGTTCAACTGCGGCACACTGGATTATGAACATGATCGGCGCCAACTTCAAGATTATATTTTTGTCTCTTCCTACATTTTTCTGATTTACGTGCACGTTTTGCTTTTACCTGCCGTGTATTTCTGATTCTTAATATTGTGTTTAGTTTCAGCGTCCAGCTCTAGGTACCTACCTGTTTTTATAATTTGTTGTGCAACACTACACTTTTATAATTAAGTACATAAGTGTATTCTTCTGTCTCGTATTTTGACTTCTTGCTTGTGATATTTTAAGGTCTAAATATTGATTGTAATTTTAATAATGTATGTAATTAACGAGTTTCGATAACATTTTTACTTGAGTAAATTTTCAGATTGATAATTAGATATTCTACTTCTGTCCAAATTGAATGTGGTCTTGCCATCAAAGTCGGCTTGTTATAGGTCATAAAGTAGCTATAACAATCAGCTTTGACTGGCATTACTGCATTAAAAACATCATTTTGCAGACCTGACAATGACACAATGGAATTTATTTTAAGTTCTAAATATTGATTGTAATTTTGATAATGTATCTATTTAATGAGTTTGTATTTTCTAACTGTAAGTTAGAAAATATACACTCTTTTTGTGAAAACTGTTATTGAATTAATGTTTTTCTTATATCATTTATTATATTTCTGTGCACTTAACTACTCTTTTTTATTACGTTACTTCTTTTTTAGGTAGGTAGTTACTGTGATTTGTGTACCTCTGTGTAGGTACTTCTTCGTCATTGTTTTTCTTAACATGTAACATGTTTGTGTTGTTGTGTTCATTAATGTTTTGTTTAGGTACCTAACCTACTGTACCTATACTTCTTGTTGTTTTTTTTTTAATACTGTGGTAGACTTTTTTATTATTGTGTGTTTGTATAATTACTAACGCGACGTTATTATTGTAGACGTCCGCGTCCACGTCACGGCATGTCACGGCATCACAATAACACAGAGTACCTACTAAAATGTACCTATGGCAATATATGAAGACGTTTTTAAATTTCCGTCAATGGTAACGTTAAAACGTGCACGTATTTCCGTATATTTTATGGAAGTGGACGTTTACGATAATATCGTCACGTTAGAAAAGATAAATGCGCACACATTATTGCATTTTCAGATTAATTTCGATAACATTTTTACTTGAGTAAATTTTCAGATTGATAATTGGATATTCTACTTCTGGCCAAATTGAATGTGGTCTTGCCATCAAAGTCGGCTTGTTATAGGTCATAAAGTAGCTATAACATCCAGCTTTGACTGGGATTACTGCATTAAAAACATCATTTTGCAGACTTCCAATGGAATTGACAGTCAATGGTTTCCCGGGCTTAGCCTGTCAAAGCGGCGGCGGTGAAATGTATCCGTCATCATATCACAGCCACTTTGATGTGGTCGGTTTACGGAGAGCACCACGACATTATACATCAAGATGGGTAAGCCGGTCCGTGGCCCATTCGTCAAAATGGTTGTGCCATGTAGCCGACTCATATCACAACCATTTTTGACGAAATGGGCTGGGCGACGTGACGACGTGGTTCAACTGCGGTACACTGGATTATGAACATGACACAATATAGAGGCGAATGTTTCGTCGCTCACACATTGGCTGTTAAGTGTGTTCCTGAATTCCATATCACAGCCAGCTTTGATGAGCGATGGGCATCGGCTGCGACTCCTCTGTGTAGGCGGCAGAGGCAAGACTGCAAGCACGACAAGCACCAAAAGGAGCCAGCAAAGTGGTTGAGCTTTATGAGGTTCACGTACATAGCTCACCCAGCTTTGTTGGTTCTTTGGTGCGTAACAGTCATCCTGAAGATCGGCGCCAACTTCAAGATTATATTTTTGTCTCTTCCTACATTTTTCTGATTTACGTGCACGTTTTGCTTTTACCTGCCGTGTATTTCTGATTCTTAATATTGTGTTTAGTTTCAGCGTCCAGCTCTAGGTACCTACCTGTTTTTATAATTTGTTGTGCAACACTACACTTTTATAATTAAGTACATAAGTGTATTCTTCTGTCTCGTATTTTGACTTCTTGCTTGTGATATTTTAAGGTCTAAATATTGATTGTAATTTTAATAATGTATGTAATTAACGAGTTTCGATAACATTTTTACTTGAGTAAATTTTCAGATTGATAATTGGATATTCTACTTCTGTCCAAATTGAATGTGGTCTTGCCATCAAAGTCGGCTTGTTATAGGTCATAAAGTAGCTATAACAATCAGCTTTGACTGGCATTACTGCATTAAAAACATCATTTTGCAGACCTGACAATGACACAATGGAATTTATTTTAAGTTCTAAATATTGATTGTAATTTTGATAATGTATCTATTTAATGAGTTTGTATTTTCTAACTGTAAGTTAGAAAATATACACTCTTTTTGTGAAAACTGTTATTGAATTAATGTTTTTCTTATATCATTTATTATATTTCTGTGCACTTAACTACTCTTTTTTATTACGTTACTTCTTTTTTAGGTAGGTAGTTACTGTGATTTGTGTACCTCTGTGTAGGTACTTCTTCGTCATTGTTTTTCTTAACATGTAACATGTTTGTGTTGTTGTGTTCATTAATGTTTTGTTTAGGTACCTAACCTACTGTACCTATACTTCTTGTAGTTTTTTTTTTAATACTGTGGTAGACTTTTTTATTATTGTGTGTTTGTATAATTACTAACGCGACGTTATTATTGTAGACGTCCGCGTCCACGTCACGGCATGTCACGGCATCACAATAACACAGAGTACCTACTAAAATGTACCTATGGCAATATATGAAGACGTTTTTAAATTTCCGTCAATGGTAACGTTAAAACGTGCACGTATTTCCGTATATTTTATGGAAGTGGACGTTTACGATAATATCGTCACGTTAGAAAAGATAAATGCGCACACATTATTGCATTTTCAGATTAATTTCGATAACATTTTTACTTGAGTAAATTTTCAGATTGATAATTGGATATTCTACTTCTTGCCAAATTGAATGTGGTCTTGCCATCAAAGTCGGCTTGTTATAGGTCATAAAGTAGCTATATCAACCAGCTTTGACTGGCATTACTGCATTAAAAACATCATTTTGCAGACTTCCAATGGAATTGACAGTCAATGGTTTCCCGGGCTTAGCCTGTCAAAGCGGCGGCGGTGAAATGTATCCGTCATCATATCACAGCCACTTTGATGTGGTCGGTTTACGGAGAGCACCACGACATTATACATCAAGATGGGTAAGCCGGTCCGTGGCCCATTCGTCAAAATGGTTGTGCCATGTAGCCGACTCATATCACAACCATTTTTGACGAAATGGGCTGGGCGACGTGACGACGTGGTTCAACTGCGGTACACTGGATTATGAACATGACACAATACAGAGGCGAATGTTTCGTCGCTCACACATTGGCTGTTAAGTGTGTTCCTGAATTCCATATCACAGCCAGCTTTGATGAGCGATGGGCATCGGCTGCGACTCCTCTGTGTAGGCGGCAGAGGCAAGACTGCAAGCACGACAAGCACCAAAAGGAGCCAGCAAAGTGGTTGAGCTTTATGAGGTTCACGTACATAACTCACCCAGCTTTGTTGGTTCTTTTGGTGCGTAACAGTCTCAGTCTCAGTCAGTAATATTTTTGTTTCTTACTACATTTTTCTGATTTACGTGCACGTTCTGCTTTTACCTTGCCGTGTATTTCTTATTCTTAATATTGTGTTTAGTTTCAGCGTCCAGCTCTAGGTACCTACCTGTTTTTATAATTTGTTGTGCAACACTACACTTTTATAATTAAGTACATAAGTGTATTCTTCTGTCTCGTATTTTGACTTCTTGCTTGTGATATTTTAAGGTCTAAATATTGATTGTAATTTTAATAATGTATGTAATTAACGAGTTTCGATAACATTTTTACTTGAGTAAATTTTCAGATTGATAATTGGATATTCTACTTCTGTCCAAATTGAATGTGGTCTTGCCATCAAAGTCGGCTTGTTATAGGTCATAAAGTAGCTATAACAATCAGCTTTGACTGGCATTACTGCATTAAAAACATCATTTTGCAGACCTGACAATGACACAATGGAATTTATTTTAAGTTCTAAATATTGATTGTAATTTTGATAATGTATCTATTTAATGAGTTTGTATTTTCTAACTGTAAGTTAGAAAATATACACTCTTTTTGTGAAAACTGTTATTGAATTAATGTTTTTCTTATATCATTTATTATATTTCTGTGCACTTAACTACTCTTTTTTATTACGTTACTTCTTTTTTAGGTAGGTAGTTACTGTGATTTGTGTACCTCTGTGTAGGTACTTCTTCGTCATTGTTTTTCTTAACATGTAACATGTTTGTGTTGTTGTGTTCATTAATGTTTTGTTTAGGTACCTAACCTACTGTACCTATACTTCTTGTTGTTTTTTTTTTAATACTGTGGTAGACTTTTTTATTATTGTGTGTTTGTATAATTACTAACGCGACGTTATTATTGTAGACGTCCGCGTCCACGTCACGGCATGTCACGGCATCACAATAACACAGAGTACCTACTAAAATGTACCTATGGCAATATATGAAGACGTTTTTAAATTTCCGTCAATGGTAACGTTAAAACGTGCACGTATTTCCGTATATTTTATGGAAGTGGACGTTTACGATAATATCGTCACGTTAGAAAAGATAAATGCGCACACATTATTGCATTTTCAGATTAATTTCGATAACATTTTTACTTGAGTAAATTTTCAGATTGATAATTGGATATTCTACTTCTGGCCAAATTGAATGTGGTCTTGCCATCAAAGTCGGCTTGTTATAGGTCATAAAGTAGCTATATCAACCAGCTTTGACTGGCATTACTGCATTAAAAACATCATTTTGCAGACTTCCAATGGAATTGACAGTCAATGGTTTCCCGGGCTTAGCCTGTCAAAGCGGCGGCGGTGAAATGTATCCGTCATCATATCACAGCCACTTTGATGTGGTCGGTTTACGGAGAGCACCACGACATTATACATCAAGATGGGTAAGCCGGTCCGTGGCCCATTCGTCAAAATGGTTGTGCCATGTAGCCGACTCATATCACAACCATTTTTGACGAAATGGGCTGGGCGACGTGACGACGTGGTTCAACTGCGGTACACTGGATTATGAACATGACACAATATAGAGGCGAATGTTTCGTCGCTCACACATTGGCTGTTAAGTGTGTTCCTGAATTCCATATCACAGCCAGCTTTGATGAGCGATGGGCATCGGCTGCGACTCCTCTGTGTAGGCGGCAGAGGCAAGACTGCAAGCACGACAAGCACCAAAAGGAGCCAGCAAAGTGGTTGAGCTTTATGAGGTTCACGTACATAGCTCACCCAGCTTTGTTGGTTCTTTGGTGCGTAACAGTCATCCTGAAGATCGGCGCCAACTTCAAGATTATATTTTTGTCTCTTCCTACATTTTTCTGATTTACGTGCACGTTTTGCTTTTACCTGCCGTGTATTTCTGATTCTTAATATTGTGTTTAGTTTCAGCGTCCAGCTCTAGGTACCTACCTGTTTTTATAATTTGTTGTGCAACACTACACTTTTATAATTAAGTACATAAGTGTATTCTTCTGTCTCGTATTTTGACTTCTTGCTTGTGATATTTTAAGGTCTAAATATTGATTGTAATTTTAATAATGTATGTAATTAACGAGTTTCGATAACATTTTTACTTGAGTAAATTTTCAGATTGATAATTGGATATTCTACTTCTGTCCAAATTGAATGTGGTCTTGCCATCAAAGTCGGCTTGTTATAGGTCATAAAGTAGCTATAACAATCAGCTTTGACTGGCATTACTGCATTAAAAACATCATTTTGCAGACCTGACAATGACACAATGGAATTTATTTTAAGTTCTAAATATTGATTGTAATTTTGATAATGTATCTATTTAATGAGTTTGTATTTTCTAACTGTAAGTTAGAAAATATACACTCTTTTTGTGAAAACTGTTATTGAATTAATGTTTTTCTTATATCATTTATTATATTTCTGTGCACTTAACTACTCTTTTTTATTACGTTACTTCTTTTTTAGGTAGGTAGTTACTGTGATTTGTGTACCTCTGTGTAGGTACTTATTCGTCATTGTTTTTCTTAACATGTAACATGTTTGTGTTGTTGTGTTCATTAATGTTTTGTTTAGGTACCTAACCTACTGTACCTATACTTCTTGTTGTTTTTTTTTTAATACTGTGGTAGACTTTTTTATTATTGTGTGTTTGTATAATTACTAACGCGACGTTATTATTGTAGACGTCCGCGTCCACGTCACGGCATCACAATAACACAGAGTACCTACTAAAATGTACCTATGGCAATATATGAAGACGTTTTTAAATTTCCGTCAATGGTAACGTTAAAACGTGCACGTATTTCCGTATATTTTATGGAAGTGGACGTTTACGATAATATCGTCACGTTAGAAAAGATAAATGCGCACACATTATTGCATTTTCAGATTAATTTCGATAACATTTTTACTTGAGTAAATTTTCAGATTGATAATTGGATATTCTACTTCTGGCCAAATTGAATGTGGTCTTGCCATCAAAGTCGGCTTGTTATAGGTCATAAAGTAGCTATATCAACCAGCTTTGACTGGCATTACTGCATTAAAAACATCATTTTGCAGACTTCCAATGGAATTGACAGTCAATGGTTTCCCGGGCTTAGCCTGTCAAAGCGGCGGCGGTGAAATGTATCCGTCATCATATCACAGCCACTTTGATGTGGTCGGTTTACGGAGAGCACCACGACATTATACATCAAGATGGGTAAGCCGGTCCGTGGCCCATTCGTCAAAATGGTTGTGCCATGTAGCCGACTCATATCACAACCATTTTTGACGAAATGGGCTGGGCGACGTGACGACGTGGTTCAACTGCGGTACACTGGATTATGAACATGACACAATATAGAGGCGAATGTTTCGTCGCTCACACATTGGCTGTTAAGTGTGTTCCTGAATTCCATATCACAGCCAGCTTTGATGAGCGATGGGCATCGGCTGCGACTCCTCTGTGTAGGCGGCAGAGGCAAGACTGCAAGCACGACAAGCACCACAAGGAGCCAGCAAAGTGGTTGAGCTTTATGAGGTTCACGTACATAACTCACCCAGCTTTGTTGGTTCTTTGGTGCGTAACAGTCTCAGTCTCAGTCAGTAATATTTTTGTTTCTTACTACATTTTTCTGATTTACGTGCACGTTCTGCTTTTACCTTGCCGTGTATTTCTTATTCTTAATATTGTGTTTAGTTTCAGCGTCCAGCTCTAGGTACCTACCTGTTTTTATAATTTGTTGTGCAACACTACACTTTTATAATTAAGTACATAAGTGTATTCTTCTGTCTCGTATTTTGACTTCTTGCTTGTGATATTTTAAGTTCTAAATATTGATTGTAATTTTAATAATGTATGTATTTAATGAGTTTGTATTTTCAAACTAACCTTTTAACTTTACCTAACGTACCTATACTTCTTGTTGTTTTCTTTTAATACTGTGGTAGACTTTTTTATTATTGTGTTTTGCATAATGTGGTATATGCTGCTGTACCTGCTCCTATAATGTGTCAATCGGCTCTATTGTGTTTTTATAATTACTAACGCGACGTTATTATTGTAACATCGCGTTAGTAATTATAAAAACACACAATAAAGAGCCGATTGTTTTTTTTTCGGAGGTCCATGACCGCAGTTCAATCCGCAGTTAGTGTTGTTACTTGAAGTATGAGTTGAGAAAAACTGTTTTCTTATGCTTTATCGTGTTAAGATATCGATACCCAACACGTCTGTGAAGTTTACACACACAAAAAATTTAAAGTGACATAGCTGCGGTCGATGACCCCACAAAAAAATCTTCAAATTAATTGGTTTTATCATGTTTAGATATCGATAGGTACCATCGCGTCTGCGGAGTTTAGCTAGCCAATTTAAAATAACCTTGTATTGTAGTAACCTAGTAATGAGATAGGTTTTTGCAACTTGCTGAAAACCTATAAATTAAAATAGGTATTCTAATTCTCGATAATATCACTTTTATTTGTTGCGTAAGTGAAAGGGATTTACGCACGTGGCTGTAGATAATTACTTACTTATAAGTACTCAATGGGTGTGCTGATACCTACTTAGAACAGTGAGTCTGAGTGAGTTATGGTGCAGCGTCTCCGATGAACTTCGACAGCCTCTGAAGTGCTCCGGCCGCCGTGCGTGACACCCCAACTTGGTTACCAGAAGATAATGGCCTAACGTAACTATGTACCATCGCGGACATTTGCGGTGAACCACTTTTGGCTGTGTACTTTAACACCCGCGTGTCTGAAACTTCGTAATTTTATAGCGTGTTGGTGTCTTTGAGTAAATCACTTTCGCAAAATATTACACTGCGCAAACGACTAGTTTTTGAGAAAAAGATCCTAAAGATCAGAAAATCAACTTATTTGCACAATAAAATTGACATTTTACCAACACAGACGACTATCACTGAAAGAGATTACCACAGATAATGTACGAATTTCAGTCCGAGGTTGTTCCGTGTTAATAAAGTGACAGCGGATTTCAATGGTTTAATTTTGAGAATTTTATTATTTTTGTGTTCTTTTTATGTCAACAGGCTCCGTCGACCACACCTTACTACAAAAAATATATATTTATTTGACCTTGACCTTGAAATGTCCTTGACCTCAGATCTAAAAAACGTCAATATTTAATAAAAATAGATACTCTAAAAAGGCGACTTTTTGTTTTCTCGGCGCCTATGTTTTTGCGCACTTTGGGATTATCAAAAATACACTAAAAAGGGTATATTCTACCCAAAAAGAAGCTACTACTTAAAAGCTACGGGTATTAAAGTACAGTGGTTCCCAACTTTTCAACCTTATTACTAGAGGTACGCAGTTGTGCAGTGCTTCCTTTAGAAGCTATTTTGATCAGTTCTTTGAGAGAAGGTAGCTGATTGAAAGTTCTTGTTTGCGTTCAGTAATCTATCCTACCCATGTTCATAAAAAATATTCCTTTGTGTACCCAATTCTATATATAGGTAGGTATATGCTTGCAACTTGTGGTGCAGTAGCTGGTGATTGGTCAGGTAGGTAGGTAGGTACTGACGCAGATATTTCATCATCTGATTGACTTATGCACGTAATCTTATTCATGGATTTTAGAAAACAACTAGGGTGGATAAAATAATAGATTTTGAATCTTCATGTGATACATTTATTCGTTAAAATATATGACAACACAAAATTTATTTTATTATTTATGAGATAAATCCGCAATGTGGATGGGAATCACCCCTTGCTCTTCGTAAAAGATCTTGGAACACCTGCATACTGACTAGTACTTATTGAATCTTTAATTTAAACTATACGAAGTTCAAATAAGTCTATATATAATATGATTATTATTTTTTCTACATTCTAAAACCTATGTGTCTAAAAGAAAAAGTAAGTTTATACAGGGATGAGTTTCCCCAATTCCTATCATAATTAGATGTTAACTGGACTTGTCTCCTGTATAGTTCTCCCTTCTCAAACTTGATTACTAGTTAGCAATGAAATAAATAAACTTTTAACATTGAGCTTTATTTAAAAAAAAAAACCTGATTCACAGTTACACGAAATACATACCAATCGTCTTTAAATTAATTTATTGTGAATATAGTAAAAAGTCAAGACAAGACTCTCAAATTCATTGGAAAATAAGATCACATAATTTTTTAATTTTGCGAGGCTGATAATGCGGTTAGTCTTTCCTTATTGGACTAGATAAAAACAATAACTAATGCATGAGATTTCACAATAATATGTACTTGAACACATTCGACTACGCAAAAATATCCAATGCAGGTATAAAAATAGTTAACAAATTAATTTACTCAACTCAAAGATACACAAATCACGCAGACCGCGTTGTCAGCCCCATAAAGGCATAAACTTTTGACATAGGTAACAGAAATTCAGTCGATAAGACAAATTCATATACTGGACCCAAAATGTACTAATCCACATTCTTTCAATATTTCAAACCATCAATGAATAAATTTCACGTCAAACTGATCCAATACAAAATTCTAAAGTTATCAGCCATCGTATTACAGAAACAATTAAAAAGCCATTGTGTCTACGTGGGTTTATTTATTATTCATAATCAGGATTACCTACTTCGCAATACAAAGAAAATGTTTTGTGGGTTGGTACAGTCAACTGCACATTAGTAGTAACTCTTAGGGCCTGTTTCACCACTTAAGTTCCTATTAACTGACTTGGCAGAAGTAGTGGCTATTCGGCCATCGTGAAACAGGCCCTTACAATATGTAAATCGCCCTTACTGTTACAACATGAAGGCGCTGTCAATGTTGAATTGTGACAACTGATGTGCTGTTGACTGTACATTTTAGCATGACTGGGTACCACTTTAGAATAATTTCGAAAATAAAATAAATCCATAAACATATAATTCACTAAGGAACATTACTTCAATTGAATTATGCTTTAAAACCTTTACATAAATTTATATTTGCTGACTAAAATTATTTATATTTAAAAATTACAATAAAAGAACGAGGCATTTTTAGTCAATACACTATATATGAATATTCCTGTCTTTTTTTTTCGAATATTCATAATTATGTACAATCATTTAAAACACATTTATTTTTTAAACATACATTATTATATTACTTTTAAAACTATGTACAAACATTATATGAGTGAGTGATACCTATTAATACGTGCTCGTCTTTTCCCAGCTCGAGAAAAATTACAAATTTTGACGAACACAATTAAATTTCCATTATTAGACATTTAATAAAATTCTTAACCTTATTCTCTAATTTCTATATCCCAGAGACATGATAAACATACGAGGTAACAAAATTTTGTGCCATTTTAAATTAATAATGTGCCAATGGTAATGAGAGCGGAAATGAAAACTGTTTTCAACTATTCCTATGTTTTGGTGAATACTGTGTGTTTCTACGATTTGATTTAATTTAATCTAGATTATAACAAGCAAACAAAAGCAAGTATTTGCAGGCGAAATTAAGAGTTTCTCCGATAGTCTCCAAGATTTATAAACAGACATAAATGGACAAAATGATTTATTGATACAAAAAATCTACAACAGACGACGCGTATAAACTAAAAATGCCCACGTCGTTGATTTGATGGTATGTAGAAGCAATCAATCAATCGAATTAAAATAAATGTTCCAAAAAATTCACTAATTCAGGAGTTGACAGGACATTGGCTCATTCAAAATTTAACTAAAGTTTTAAAATTATTTATTACAATATTTACAACAATAAGACAAAAAAAAATTAAGCTTGTAATGTCTGGTCAACCTTTTTTTTTAGACATTTAATAAAGAACTAGAATATTATGTACAATATATTTACAAGATTAATATAATCTAATAAACTAAACTTATTCCACGAAATGACGTTTATCATCATTATTTCGTTTACGGCCTTTTGCATGTGCTAGCATCGTAACTAGCTTCTTGTGGCTGTCTCCCACGATCCAGCCGTGTTGCTGCACGTGTTCGGGCTCTTCGTCACCCTCTGACGACCAGTTGTAGTAGGCCGTGGTGCGTGGGCGCGGCGGCTTTGGTCCGGGCGGGCCCAGTAGCAAGTGCGCCGTTGACGTGGACGGCGCCGGCGCGTCGTACGGGTTCACGCTGCCCACATCGTCGCTGTCCCTCCTAGCTCGATTCATTCCAGGATCACTGTTCCTAGCTGTGTTACGACAACTAGTTAACCTGCTTTCAACATCTTGCTTTTTGAACGAAATGTGTCGGTTATTCGCACGTCTTGCGCCGGCATGATGCCCGTCTCTCTTCTTCCCTTTCTTTCTACGAGCGGAGGTGAGGACAACTGACTCCGCGCTGTTAGGGCGCGGCGGAATGCCATCTGGCTCTGATTCCGAACTCCAAGTCTCGGCTAACACGTTTTGCTTCCCTACGGTACATTTACGTCGCGCCCTTTGTCTAGCTACTCCAGTATCATCGTATTGGTCATACGTATCTGCGTTGTGATCATAACTAGTGCTGATGCCTTCAGCTAATTTGTTCGATGGCGACTTCTCTTTTTTTGAATCACGTTTCTTTAAAGGTGTGACGTCACTCTTTGTAAGTGAAGGTTCACTATGTTTAACTGTCGTTAATTTTTGGGGTCCCTCATGCTTCTTAATTAACGGAGAATCATATTTCTTCGGTGATAGATCTTTAAAGTCATTTGGCGAAAGTGCGTCACGTTTTTTAGACGTGCTGGGGCCAAAATCGATTGCTGCTGTTTTTGATGTCGAAGGTCCATAGTCTATGAAAGATGAGCTATCATATTCTTTAGGTGATGCCATAATATTCTGCTTAGGTGATGGACTTTTTAACTTCGTTGGAGAAGAACCCTCATCTCTGATCGATAGCGTGTGGCTGTCTTTTTCATATTTGGAAGCATGGTCGTGTTTTTTCGGTGTCACAAAATCGTCATTCTTGGGTGATACGGCGTCGTTATTCAACATAGAAGAGCTTAGTTCTTCCTCTAGTAAGCTGTCAAATAATTGATCCAAATTAGCTTTTGGCTTCACGGATTCCGTGATTTTCGTACTCTTTTTATCACTACGCACTGCATTAAATCTAAATATTTTGCCCATTACAGCATTTTTCTCAAGTGCGTCTTTTCTTTTTAAAGGTGATGAATTTTTCTTCAGTTCACAGCCAACCTTGCCGTTACTCAATTCACAGGACAACAGGCTGTTTTCTGTTTCATCATCGCTACACACATAATCATCAGACATGTATACGAAGTCATCGCCGTCAGAAACACTATCTCTAGAATTATCCACATCGTCGACGCCTGGATTTAGTTTGGATGTACCGGGCGCTTCCTTAGAGCTAATGCTTTTAAATCTTTCCATGAGTGTTGAAGGTCTAAGCTCAAAAACTGCATCTTCATTATCCAGAAACTCATATACATCCACTTCCTTGTGTGAAGTCATTCCGTCTACGCCATGCCGTTGACTGTCGTGCTTAATACATGACTCAGAAATCCTTTCTTTTTTGTTTCTTGAATTTCCTTTCTTTTTCTTTTTCGGTGAAGTTATCGAAGGGACAATTGCCGACATGTTAATGTCAGATGTCGGTATAGAAACCTTAATTCCGTCGAATCCTTTCAAGGCACCTTTTGTAAGCACCTGGGAACTTTGATGACTTTTCTTAGAATTTCTTCGGGCTTTTTTCTTTTCAGATTTCTTTCGGCATTTGAAGCTGAAAAAGAAGTACGTATAAGAAAAAAAAAATTTGCTAATTCTAACCAAAAGAGTCTGGGGAAGTTCCTCACAATGTTTAAAGAACCATTAATAACAACTACTACTAAGGGACCAATCCTGAAATCGCGAAAAAAATAATATCACGAAATAACTGAAAAGAAAACCAAGGGTCACCTCTTTTAAGGTTTTCAGTTTTTTCAATTACACTAAACCAATAAAGATATTATTAAATTATAATATCGATAATTCTGTACCTAATTATTGCGCAATTGTTTGTTATCCTGAAGAAATTAAATAAATAAAATACACAAAATGTATTTTATATTTAAATCCTTGTTTCCAATTGATGTTATTTCCACTAAAGGAACATTTCCCCAATCTGTACACGTTGTGTACCTATTGCGACCGCATGTTCGTTTCGCGAATGAATGTTAGTTGCGTCGTCCGTATTACATGGGGGTTTAAACACAACTGGCGAAATGTGGGTACGTCTCTGACTAACCCTTCGGGATTACAGGGGATGAATTAATGGCGACTAATATTCTGGTATAGAAAATTAGAGCAAATTGTGTTTATGACGATAAAATAAATAAATATGCTAACAGTTAAATATTCCAATAAATCAATGCGAAAAAAAACTGTATGCCTAACATTTTATGCTTTTTAACAATATGGCTTCAGATTATATGCGAAACAACGGGATACCGTTTTGCCAATCAACTGTTCCCAGTAACCTTAATTTTAAAGATAAGCACTTACCTAGCGCTGGGTTCAATGACTGCTTGAGTTTGTTTTGCAGCCGCGGCAGCCGCTTGAGATCTACACTTTCTCTTTATTTTGTCGAACTTGTCTTCGAACATGTCTATGCTTTCGATTATGTCTGGATACATTTTCTCCTTAACTTCAGGTTGCTTCTTCGTTTTATTAGGGTTAGATATGGGGTATGGTTCTATATGCTCATAGTTAGGCTCACGCACTTTTGAACTAGAGTAACCTATTTGTTCATCATCGGTCTGATTTAGTCCTACCTGACTAACACTTCGTTGGTATATAATTTTTGACTTCAAAGAGCCCTCATTTGCAGCTTCCTTAAGACCTGAGATTAAATCTTTCTCCAAGTTTTTCACTTCATCACTTTCCAATATATTTTTAGCTGTAATAGAATCCACATCACCGTCGCCTTTGATGGGTTTTTCTAGTAAATCAAATTCTTTGACTGTTGACTCAGAAAAATGATTAGCTACAGTGTTAAAACCTGTAGGCTCCGAGGTATTTACATCATTTTTATTGGACTTCAGCAATTGACAGCAATCTATGAATAGAGCTTCATCTCGGCTTAGTCCTCCCCTTTGAGCAAGTTGCTGCTCTCTTACTTTCTTATTTACTTTTGCTAAAATTTTGTCTAACGAGGGCAGTTTTATTTTTGCATATTTTGAATTTTTCCTATTGGCAAATTTTTTGGTAAGTAGTTTCAATCGATCCAGCTGCCGCTTATACGCAATCAGGTAATTAGGTTTTTCAATAATGGGGATTGTTCTCAACTTTAATTCTATTTCAGATATCTTTGATGCATGTAGTACAGTCATTTGGTGTCGTAAAAAGTTATCTGCCCGCCGAAATTCTTTTTTGCATAGGCGACAAATGCATGGTACTGGTTGAACGAACACCTTTTTTTTGGGTTTTGGAATTCTTTTAATAACTTTTTTATTCGCGATACGTCGTCTTGGTCGCGTCGTTGCGTCTCGACCTCCTACAGATTTCTTATTTTCGTTTTGATGAGATCGCTTTTGTGTTCGTTTCTTAGGACCGAAATATGCGTCATCACTTTCATTGGCTATTATATGGAATGTCTCAGATATTTTTTTGGAAGCCAATAAATTAGATTTACGGGGCTTCCTTTGTGAGAAGAAACCAAAGCTTTCCATAAATTTTTCAGATCGTAGTTCTTCGGCATCATTTGGAGAGCCAGATTTATCGACATCATTAAAAGTAGCAAGAGTTCGTCTATTTTTTTTTAGGTCTTTATTGCCTTTTTTGCCTTTTACATTTTGCTTTTCATTTCGTCCTAGAACGGTATCGTTAAGGTTTCGCTTATTGGGTTTACCAGACAGTAGTATTTTCTTTTCTTTGTCTTCTATATATTTCGTTAATGGAACATCACTTTTCGTAGAGTCATCCGAATCAGTCATGTTGTTTTTAGAGCAAGCTGCTATTTTGTTACTATAATTAACAAGATAACCTGAAGGTTTCAAAGTCTTTTTGACTAGAGCGTGGGTTTTGCTAGAAGTTTCAGGTTTGATGTTACGTTTAGATTTACAATGGTTATGAATTTTCGTATTTTGTGTGTTCTTTTCTGATACGTTTATTTTACATCTAAATGAATCGGGTTTTTCAATCATGTCATCCAAATCAATATCGTATGGGTCATAAAACTCAGCCGTCGAAGATTTTACAATAACAGACTTAGAACGCGTTCTTCGAGCTGCAACTGGCATGTAACACGCAGTACGTTTTTCCAAAGATAAGGGGACTTTTTCTTTAACAATTTGGATATCATGTTTCTCTTCCAAGTCTTGTTTACTCTTATCCAAAAATTTAAGCTTCTTAGTTTTTGTAATTTGACTACAATCGTCAGTGGCCGGATCGTCGAGTTTTCTTTTTTCTCCAGAAGCAATTAACTTTTCGTCTATTGCAGTGGAACCAGAAATTAAGTTCAAGATATCAGTAGTTTTCTCAAGATCTTTATTTGCACTTTGACTGCGATGGATTTTATTTTCAGTTATGGAAAATTGTTCTTCATTTTTTGTTATAGTGTGCGAGCGCTGTCGTATTTGATCTGAAGTATCAGAACTTTCGGATTGTAATCTTATTTTAGAATTTTTCTTTAGCCTCTGAGAATGCCCCGCGTCGGTTTTATCGGTAATTTCATACGATTTCTTTTTCTTGCTCAGACTTCTTAATTGTGCCGACTTCTTTTGTTTCGTTCGTTTGCGTTTTTCCTGGTCGCCTATTTGAGTCTGTTCAGTCTGTTCTATAGCGATATCACTCATAGGTGAAGTAGGGTCAGTCATTAAATTTTTATGGTTTGTTTGAATATTTTCCCTAACAGGACTTAAATCTTTTTCGGGCGTTGAATGAGCTTGTGGCTCGGTGTGATTTTCTTCATCTAGCAACAATTTCGAGAAAATAAGTTGCTTTTTAGTAAGTGGTGTCTTTTGTTCCGTAGGAGCTGCAGGTTCGTCTACAATTTCATCTTCATTTAACGCAGATCTTCTACGTCTGCTGCGGCGTAACGGTGTTGTATTATTTTCATCTTTTTCGGAACGTCGATCGAAATCATTAGAAAGGTCAGTATTAATAGATTTCTTATTATTTTCAGTAACAACAATCTTTTTAATATTTTTATCTGCAATTGGGTTTAAATTGACTGTCTCTACAGTACTGCTACCTTTAGTGTCAATATTTGCGTTTTGAGAAGTTTGTGATTCTTTTATACTTGTCTCAGCAAGGACTTCTTTACTTTTTTGATAAACAATTTTGGAGGAAATGCTATTTTGCTCAATGTCGATTTTAGTGCGGGTCGGATCATCAATGTTTATAGAAGTAGTCGATAAGTTATATTTAGACTTCTTTTTTTGCGTATCTTTTTGAGTTGGCAAAATATCTTTATCATTTGGTTTTAGTGACACCAGGAAAGAATTTTTAATTTCTTCTTCAACAACCTTTTTTAACGAACTTGTTTGCTGTTCAGGTTTTTCATTTACAGCCTGAGGTTTTTTAATTTGCTGTTCAGTAGTGTTTGAAGTTTCTTTATCAGTTATGTTGGCTGCAGTTATAATATTTCTTCCTATTTCAACGTTCTCTTTAGTTACACATTTAACATTTTGGATCGTGTCTTGAAGTTTTTGATCATTGGGACCGCCATTTGTTTTTTTTCTCTTATTTACTTTTGTTGACTGGTTCTCCTCTACCTCTGATATTGAACATTCTCCGAATGGAGCTTTGTTGGCATGTAATAATTCTTTATTTGTATTTTCATTAGACAGTGGTTTTTGTTTAGTCTCATTTTTATCATTAATATAAGGACTCGGCTCAATTGTTCTATCTTTGTTAAGGTTATTTGTAGTTTCTTTAAGTACTATATTGTCTTCCTTTATTTCTTCGATAGGGGATTTATTATTAGCAGATTTATTCTCAGATAAATTATCTTGTACGTTATTTTTCAGTTGGTCACGGTTTTTCACTATTATTGCAAGTGACACATCGTCGTCAGAATCGTCGTCTTCGAGTGTATTGTCATGTTTAACCGTTACCACAAGTTTACCGTCGGCGACAGTCATATGTTCCGAGGTTAATCTTTCTACAGTAGTATTGGTTGCACGCGATGAAATTGTATCATAACTTTTGGCTTCAATATTATCTTTTGATGGTAGCTCAGCTCCGTCTATCAATCCATAGTTTTGCGATGATGCAGAATTATGTGATCGATCAAGAACGTGACTATCTTGTTGCGACGCAGACGACATAACGTTTTTCAAATTGAGTATCGAATTGTCAGTCAAGCCTATATCCTTTTTAACGACTACTTCTTCTGTTGGTGCTACAGGTTTTTGTAATTCATAATTCGTGAAGTCTTCTGGGCGTATGGATCCTAGGGGTGAAACTATGGCGGGAAGCTTGGAGGAGACTGCTTTATTTTTATTGTTTTGTTGAGTGCTACTAATCTCAGCCTGTTGAATAGCTAACGATATTCTCCATTGTAATAATTTGTTGTCTTCTCCTTCAAAGTCTTGATCTTGACAGATAAACCTTGTTTCCACGGAGGTATTTGCTACTGGTTGTTTTTCAGTTAGTTCAGACGACTCTCTGAATTTTTCAATTTCACGTTCGTTTGTTACTTTTGTGCATTGTTGAACTTCTTTATCAACTGCTGGTCTTGCAGTAAAAGGAACTTCCTGTTCAGTGTTTGACCGGTTCTGACTTAGATGTACCGTTGAGGGTTTATTGCGTTCTGATGGTGTCTTAATACGTACAGCTCTTAAACTTGCTGTCTTGTCACTTACAGCCTTCAGATTTGGTGTAGTTACTTGTTGTGGTGGAATTGTTGATGGTTTAGTGAGGTCATCTGCTAATTTAACTACCTCTTTATTGCCGGGTGGATTTTCTTCTTCAGTCAAATCTATTACTATGTTTTCTTTATAAGCATTTTCACTTTCTGTATTGTTTTCTGTCGCAGCGGATGGACCAGGTTGAATTTTGTCAACACTAGGGTTTTCACTTCCTAAGTCGTTTTCTTCTTTCATTTTTAAAGCCATGACGGGAGGTTTAACGTCTTCTTCCGAGTCATCTGTTTTAATTAGTGCTGGGAGGGGCAGGAACAAGGGTGGTGGTGGATTTGGCGGTAGAGGTGGAACAAACGTTGGTTGTGTTGTTGGTACTGGCGGCGGCGGGGGAGGCGGCGGCGGTGGTGGTGGAGGCATCATAGTAAATTGCGGAGGTAGAAATGTCATGGGATGATTTTTATCCATGTTAAACGATGTCATAAATTGGGGCGAACAATGTTGCATATTTGTAGGTAAATGGTAGTTTGGAATAAACGCATGCATATTAGACATGTCTTGATTTTCGTGTACTAGCATATTCTCAGAGGTTGATGCTTGATGGCTAGCATTTGAAACGTTACTTTCGCAATGTTTTCTGGATGTAGATGTTGAAGTTGAAACATATTGAGGCAATACGTTTAACAGCATGTTGGCATGTTGGCAGGGTAATACCCCCAAAACGTCTGCTATTTCTTGTGGTAACATAGCGATCTTTCTAGCTGTCTCGGGATCTGGGGTTTCATTTGTAGCAGTACTAGCATCAACTTTATTCACGGCTTTGGTTACCGGATCAATCTTACTATTTATATTTGTTGTGTGTTCGGAAGCAGTAGTTTGCATGTGACTATTTCGCATGGCAGGTCCCGTTTGCGAACCACTATTCATTACACCGCCATAATTTAAAGGTGCTCCTGTAGTTGTTCCTGCTAAAGTATAATCTGATGAAGCATTTGCGATGGTTGTACCCGCTATACTGAGAAGAGTATTTGTCAGAGTTACTGAATTTGAAGATTCTACTTTAGTGACTGACATAGTTGCGTCAGCCAATGTGTAAACAGGTTCATTGCTTTCACGTTTATTAATAGTTGTAGCCATTACAGGATTTGATAATGTATACATTGGTATAATTGCATCATTCACAGAATTTAAGGTGGACTTAGCGAAAGCATTCGGTAATCTTTCTGTAGTAGTTTGATTATTTAAAGATGTATCAACAAATAAGGTGGTAGGTAACGTGTTCGTCACAGTTGTTGTAAGATTGATCTCAGATTGAGTTGTTAGTGCAGCACATAGGTCTGCGTTTGTTGAGATAGTTGTTTTCTTTGTCTGTAAAACCGCATCTGCTTCCCTAATTGGGTTTGTAGCTGCAATAATACTGGCTAGCGAAACATTAGAATTCAACTGCTGTATTATATTCTCATAATTATTATATACTTTCGTTTCACCACATGGTAATTCCGTAATTGAATGCAATAATTCAGTTTTAACATCCATCGAACCGTCACATTGATTTTTGGTATCCTCTGTGCTCATAATATCAAGAAGGCTTTCATCGTCCGCTGTCAAATCTATAGAAGGAATGTCTTTGCTTTTACTCGAAAGGTCGGTGGGTAAGTCTGAGGCATCAGTTATTGTTTTAGAAAATTCATTAGGTTCTCTTTCACCTATGATTCTGCTTGGTAAGTTCTGGGCGTCATAAGTTATATTTTCCTCATTGTTTTCTGATGATTCGTTCCACGATATACCTCTAACTGACAAGTCCTTTGGAACGTAGTCATCTTCGTGTTTAACAGCTAAGTCTGCAGCATCTTCAAAATCTTCAAAGTGGTTCATAGGTATAGGTACAGGCATTTGAGGTATAGGTTCAGACCTCTGAGGTATAGGTTCAGACATATGAGGTACAGGTTCAGACATTTGAGGTATAGGTTCAGACGTTTGGAACGATGGTTGAATAGAAGATTTAACACGCATATCTACAATGACATTATCCATATCAAATCTTTGCCGACCTGAATTAGTATCGGAAAAATCCACAGGTCTGTACATTTGATAGTTACGCATTAAAGAGCTATCATGCGGAGGCAAAACTCGTGGTAGTTGCTGTGGAATCGGCCGTCCAGATAAATCCAGCGGACCCTCTAGTATAAAGTGGGCCTTGTAATTGTTCACCATATAAGCTTTATCTTGTACCTTGTGAGACAAATCATGCTCAGAGTGTATTGCAGGAGGCTTTAAAGTACTTCCATGATACATGTTTGTTGGCATGTGATTTTCAATGTATGCCTCTGAGTGAGGGTTTAATTCGGTATATGTTTGCTGCGCAATTAATGTCTCTTTTTCAAGTAATGAGTTATTCTGAATCAGCAACTCATTAACAACAGGCTTTTCTTCCGTAGAGGACCTATTTGCAGATAATCTCCTTTCATTTAAGGATATTCGCTCATTTAGTAATCTTCGATCCTCCATCGATTGCTCTAATAACTGTGTATGTTCCTTTTCTAATCTTTGTTTAAGTAGTAATTGTTGGTTGATTGCCGGCCACTGTTCAAAATGGCCCTGTTCAGTTAATGGTGTATTTTCTTTGAACATTTCTTTATTGGCCATAGTGTGCTCATTTGCACGAGACAGTTCATTCGAAAGTCTACGTTCACTTGAATGCTTCTGTTTAAGAGTTTCTTCACATGCTGGCATCGGTTCGAAGGAGGGCCCATGTTCGAATGAAGGCCTCCGTTCAAATGAATGTCTTCGTTCACATGATTGTCTTCGTTCACATGATGGTCCCCGTTCTAATGAAGCATTTCGTTCGACCGAGGGCCGGCGCTCGACAGAGGGTCGGTGTTCAACAGAGGGCCGGAGTTCGACAGAGGGCTGGTGTTCGACAGAGGGCCGGCGCTCAATAGAAGGCCGGTATTCCACAGAGGGCCGGAGTTCGACAGAGGGATGGTGTTCGACAGAGGGCCGGTGTTCCACAGAGGGCCGGAGTTCGACAGAGGGCCGGTGTTCAGCAGAGGGCAGATGTTCGACAGAGGGCCGGCGTTCGACAGAGGACCGGCGTTCGACAGAGGGACGGCGTTCGATAGAGGGCCGGCGTGCAGCAGAGGGCAGGTGTTCGGCAGAGGGTCGCCGTGCAGCAGAGGGCCGGTGTTCAGCAGAGGGCAGGTGTTCGATAGAGGGCCGGCGTTCGACTGAGGGCCGGCGTTCGACTGACGGCCGGCGTTCGACTGACGGCCGGCGTTCGACTGACGGCCGGCGTTCGACTGACGGCCGGTGTTCATCAGAGGGCAGGTCTTCGCCAGAGGGCCGGCGTTCAATAGAGGACGGTCGTTCGACAGAGAGCTGTTTTTGTTCTGCAGTTAATCTCAATTCATTTATAACATTATGTTCATTAAATATGGTTTTCTCTTGTATTGATAAAATATCATTTGATGACCTATGTTCATAAGATGGCCAATGCTCATTTGAGACTCTGCGTTCAGAGATAGATTTCTTTTCTTTGGATGATCTTCGTTTAGTTAATGATATCTGCTCTGGTGGTAACATTTGTTCATTCAGTAATTGCTGATCAACAATTTTTTCAGCGATAGTTCTGTTGTCCGGATATATCACCGGACCTGGATATGATGTTTGTTGTGAATGCTGCCTCTGTTCTGGATATGTTCCCACTTTTTGGCATATTGTTTGATCTGGGCACCGAGCTGAGAATAACATTTGCTCCGAGTACCGCTGTTCGTATGCCATCTGTTCCAAAGATCTGTCAGGTAACGGTCTCAACTCGGGGAACGACATCTGTTTCGGGAATGGCGTCTGTTCAGTGTAAGTCCTCGAGTCAGGATGTGATCGTGGCTCTGAATAAATATTTTGGTCAACATGAGACCTTATTCCTGAGAACTGTCTCTGTTCGTGAAGCTGCCTATTTTCCGTGAAAGGCATCGGTTCCGGATAATTTCTGAGGTCTGAGAATGTCGGATCTGCGAATGAACTCGGAACTCGGAAACTCTGTTCTGCTTGTATCAATGAATTTGGTAGTCTATGTTCTGTGTGTGGTCTATATTCCGATGAGGTGATAGTGGCAGACCTTTGATCTTGATGTAAACCTTTCTCTGTCAGCTCGGAATTTGTTCTTATTTCTGAAATGCATTCTGCAATATTTCTTTGATCCCCGATGAGCGGTACTCTGTGCTCAACAGCTGATCTTGCACTAGGCTCAGTACCCATTGGTTGTTGGTAAGATTTGTTCTCAATAAGTTGACCACCTGACATGTTAAATGTATGAAGATATTCAGCCCTTTTAGGTTCAGGTTTACTAATTTGATGTGTATCAGTTGCTATGTTAGTTTGTTTGCGTTTTTTCTTTTTATCGCTATCTGGACTTATCATCATATTGGAATATTGATCGTGAAATTGGATTACTGGATGAGGAGTGCTTCCAAGAGACGGTTGGGGTACTGTTTCATGTGAAGGTAATCCAAATACAGTCTGCGGTAAGTTAGGTTGAACATTTGATCTCGTCGTGAGACGAGTTGATTTTCGTTTTGCAGGAGTTCTTTTGGGTTGGATCGTTGTGACCGGCGACTTCTTTTGTTTTCCTCTATAATTAACACCACTCTCTGTAGTTGGCGTTGTTTGATTTTCTGTACACAAAGGCAGGCTGTGTGCTACTTGATCAAGGGCCATATTGTGTGGCAGATACGCTAATCCTCTGTCCATTGGTAATACAGACCGCGAAAAGACCTCCGCGGGTTTTGGGTCTATTTTAGGGTCAAATGTACTTGGCATAAAGAATCGAGGATTTGGATCAATAGGATTTCTATACTGAGCAGCTAGCTGTGCTTGATGAGCAGCTAAAGTTGCAAGTTGCAGTTCATAATTTGGACGAATTCCTGAATACACAGATGGGTGTACCGGCGGATGTGCAGCTTGATGTGCCGCTAGGTGAACTGCTGAATGCAGAGCTAGATGTTCAGCTGATTGCAAAGCTAAATGTTCAGCAGAATGGAGAGCTAAATGTTGAGATGCGAGTGAAGCTGGCTTTGCAATTGGTTGTTCAGCCGAATATTGAGTTGGATTTGCAGCTAGATTTGCAATTTGATGTGAAAATAGCTGAGCCTCTGAACGAGAATCTGATTGAACAGTTGGGTGTAGAGCTGCTTGAGCATCTGGCTGAACGTCTCGTGGAATATCTGGCTGAAGAGCAGGTCCAGCTTGTGGCTGGGCTGTATTATAAGAAGTTATACGAGCATCTGTCTGAACAGACTGACGATCATTTATAGGAACAGCTGGAAGATCATCTGTGGAAACATCTGGACGAGCATCTTTGTGAACAGCTGAAGAACCATCTATCTGATCAGCTAGGTGATCTTCTCTGTGAACAGCTGGCAGATCTTTTGTGTGAACATCTGAAATATCGTCTGTGTGGACAGCTGGACAATCATCGTTCTGAACAGCTGAATGATCTCTTGTGTTAACTGCTGGATGATCTTTTGTGTGAACTGCTGGACGATCCTCTGTGCGAACAGCTGCACTATCGTCTGTGTGTACAGCTGGACGGTTTTGAGGCTGGACAACTGGAAGAGCATGAGTCTGCACAGCTGGACTAGCTTCTGTCTTATTAGATGGTTGAGGAACTGTACGAGCATTTGTCTGAACAGGTGAAAGAGCATCTGGCTGAGCCGATTGTCGGTCATCCGTCTGAACACCAGGTTGGGAAACTTGTCGAGCGTCTTGCTGAACAGTTTGGCGAACAGGTGGAAACGGATTTACATGATCCGCGAGTCGAGCAGCCGCGTGAGGAGCTGTGTTAGCGACTGGGCGAGAAGCCGCGTCAACTTTTGAAGCTGCAAGTTTGTGAGCAGCTGGGTCGGCTACAGGATTAGCAGCAGGATTATCAGCGGCTTCATTTTCATTTGTGTCAATATTAGTGGATGGGAGCTTGTTTTTTAACATTGCTATGCAATCATTTAACCCTTTCCCTTTTCTTGTTTTGTTTGACTTATTTTTAAGGAGGTCTATAGGAACTTTTTGATTACACGGTAAAGGTGGTTTATCTAATCTCGTATCCGCGGCTTCATTTTCGAATAACTCTGCCTGTCGCGTGGGTAAGTGTTGTGTGGAGCTTTTACACTCTTGTTGGTCTGTAGTCTGAGATCGAAGGGACTTGTCCTTAGTTTTGCCATCCACCGTCGAAGTTGCCTTAGAATGTCTAAGTGGGTCGTTATCGGCAGAGGGATCATTTCCTATTTTATCTTTGTCACCTCCATTATTTTCTCTCGCACCTTGGCCATGTTCTCGACTATTATTTCCATGATTGTCGTTTCCCCGATTGCAATTTTCCCGATTGTTGTTTCCCCGACCGTAGTTTCCCCGATTGTTGTTTCCCCGATCATAGTTTCCCCGATTGCTGTTTCCCCGATCATAGTTTCCTCGATGACTGCTACCGCGATTTTTGTTTCCCCGGTTGTAATTTCCTCCACGACCAGTATGCTGCCTAGAACTATACTGGCTATTATTAACGTCGAATTTTTTAGGTGCATTGTTTTTTGGCAATTCTTCCTCTGGCGAATTACTATTTGCATCTACAATGTCAGGATCGGGAAGTTTGGCAATGCTAGTATTTTTCATCTGAATTTTTCTTTTGGCTCGGTTTAGTACAGATTTTCTTTTGATAGTATCAGAACGACGAGTATTTTTACTGTCAGTTGGTCTTCTGGTAGGCTTTAGAGGTTTGTTGTCCTCATCATCTTGATTTGGTCTAATTTGATTTTCTTCCTCATTATTTGGAGGCATATTTACAGAATTCGTAGAATTCTTAAGTTCTTTTATAGACCGCAGCTTTCGACTTTTAGAATCATCTGTTGAGCGGTGTTTTATCAAAAGCTTACTTCTTTGTTTATCTAGTTTCCTTCGTGGTCGTAACGTAGGATTCATGGGATTTACCACAACGCGGTGTCGTTTAGCAGGTAAGTCGGCAATCATTTTTCGGATAGTTTCAGCTAAAAAAAAAATAGAGCATATTATTAGTTATAACATGAAAATAACGGGAACAAATTTTACAATAAAAAAAATTACTTACCATCGCCGACTTCACTTCTTATTTTTTGTCTAGGTCTCAAATGGTTCTGTTGTTTGTGTCTATTCCTCAAATCTTTTCGAATTTTTCTCCTTATTACGTTGTCTGGTAGACGTGGGCGTCTTCGGCGCACTCCGAAGGGCCGATATCGGCACTTCCTGCGTACGGCCGGTGTATCACCTGCGCAATCTAGCATGTGTTGATGCAATTCTTTTAAAGTAATAGATTTTTGACATTTTGTGCAGTCTCTGATCCCTCGGAGAGGTCTGGTCCTGTTGAATACCTGGCTCGGTGGTACGTATAAATGCTTCAAAATGTCAGCATTCAATAGTGGTTCTCCAACAATTTCATAATGTTGTACTTGTGCATTAGGATGTTGAATCGAAATATGAGACGAGAGCGCTCTAGAGTCTCGGGTCTGAGCGCCGCAAGCGCAACAAACGTAGCACCTGGGCCTCACCCACTCTCCACTAAGAACAGCAGGTTGTAAATTATAAGATGGTGCAGACGGTGCTAATCCCAAATAACTAGGGAAGTCATGTCCATCTCTGACTGGAGGAGGACTGTTTGAATATGTTGTTATCTGCGTCGAAGAAGTAGTTGGTATTTCTCTACTTTCAAGTATGTCCTTCAGTTCTTTATCGATTATACTCTGTTTTTCAGTCTTCTTTTCTACATGTGAAATATTAAATTTATTTTCGAATTTCTTCCTCATGCTCAACTGGGTCCATATATCCAGACTCGAAACTAATGTTATAATGCAGTTGTTTGTATGCGAGTCACGCTTAATCTGATCTGCATTCATAAGGCTTTTATCGCTTTCTGGACTATCCCATTTCCATTTGTGTTTAGGCGCAATACTTCTTGGCATATAGCTGTCAAACATGTTCCGTGAATATTGCTCGCGAGCCAAGAGTATTGGGAAACCTTCTGCTGTATTAATAACAACACTATTTTTTGCTTTTCGTGTTTTAATTGTGTTTTCCAAATCCGGATTAAAGTTGAAAGAGCCATCAAGACATTTAGCCAGATTTTCAGCGACATTACTCGCTACTTTGGAGTAAAAGCTAGTTTCAAAACATTTTTCAAATTTTTGGGTCGAATCGTCGATTGTTTTGAACCAGTCCCTTCGAGTCGTTTCACCTGTCCTTGGTGATCGGTGCACAACGCCTAATCTTGAGAGAATCTGATCGGCGTCGGTGTTATGAAACGAAAAGTTGGGGGGAATTCGTTTGTTCCATTGTATGTCGTCTAAAACGATAACTGCATTCTTTTCTATTACTGAACTATTAGCTAAGGACTTGCTGGGCGGCAATATTAAATTCGTTGTTATGTTATCCTCAATGTCAGCTTCATCGTGTATTTGCGACGGTTTTAGTTCACATGATATAACAATGCCATTAAAGCCATGACTTCCAATAAATTCTTTGTCGCTTTGAAAATCTTCTTTTTTATCGACGTTAAGATTCTTTTGAGCTTTCTTCGACGCAGATGAACTTTTCTGCCGTAATTTGCTGCGGTAAGGTTTTTGCCTCTCACAAACATTCAGCTTGTGTTCGGCAAGTTCCGAAGTTGAGGAAAATCTGGTTTGACAGTCAAGACATGCGAAGTATTGGTTTGGATGACTATCCACCATATGACGAATAATGTCAGCTGCTTCAGCTTCAGTATGATTGCAAAAAAGACATGCAATGAAAAAGTCTTGTTTGGAACTCGACAAATGTATGCGCCGTGCATGTTTAGACACCGTCTGCTTAGAGGCAAATTTTCTGTCACAGTGGGGGCATAGGTGTTGAGGAGCTGGAATAGAATCAGGCTTTATAGTGAGATCTTCTGGTTTATTTGGCAACGCCCTTGACGGAGTACTTGTCCTCTTGGGTTTGTCCTGAGCGATCCTAGCTTCAGCTTTCTTGGTACTTTTCGATTGGGGACTGGAGGTCCTCCTTCGCGGTCTCAGTCTTGCGTTTAAACCGGACAATGGTTCATCTTCACTTGAATTCATGATGAAAACTTGATTGCTAGAAAAAAAAAAATAGTAACAATTCATCATTGATTCTTACAAAATATGGCTAATTTAAGGTGTACACACAACTTCTGTAAAAGTTTGAGAGCTTATTATTTTTTATTTTTTTTTGCAAAATTGCTGTTTGTTAAGAAATTTTACCGATTTCGCTGATTTGCTTGATTTTACAGACGTAATTTTATAGTTAAAATACTGTATTTCTATAAGTTTTAATACACAACATGATCATTTCAATGAGCATATTTTTTATTTTGCGTCGAGTTTATAATGCGAGAATTAGGTTGTTTTAAAAGATTTTTTTTATGCCAAATGTTTTCTTTTTCCTTTTTTTTCGGGAAATGGATTGATTTTGAACTGAAGTTTATTTCTGTTGTTATGAACGAGAGTTCTAAGTAGCCGAAATCAAACGCAATTATTTGCCAATTTTCTCTAAAATTTTACTAAGTTGAATATTTTCTTTACTCAAAATTTTTTTATGAAAGTGGTAAAAAGTGATTCATACATTGTAATTTTTCCATACCCTTTAGAAGTTAAAACGATTTATAAATATATGATATTCTAAACCGCTTACAGCAAAAATTCACAAAACAGTCGCCGGTTTACGTCAATTAATTAAAATTACCTAGACATAATATAAAAACATTTTTACAAAAACATACATTAATTTCGTAAGTCAGTGGCAAAAAACGAAAATACATTTAACCAAACACCGACTCCCGAAATTAAAGTAATTTTTCACTTTGTAGTGTTGTTTTTGGAAGTCGGTTGTATTTTTTTGTAAATAAGTTTTTATTTTTCACTTTTTAGTTATGGTACCTACCCCACACAAATTCTACTAGAACATCATCCACATAAATAGTGGGAAAAAATACGTATTATTGAAGCCAACTCAAAAACTACCCAAGCAAAGTTAATAAATTTTATATGTGACCAACTTTGAGGTACACCCTCTCGAATAAAACAAAAAAAATTCAAATCGGACGACTCTGTAAAAAGTTTTGCGTGGTCATACATAATAAAAAAAATACGTGTCGAATTGAAAACTTTCTCCTTTTCTATCGTCAGTTAAACAATAAAAAAAAAAAACATATAAAACATAATTAGATCATAATTGAAATGATGCACGTAAATCAGCGAAATCAGCAAAATTTCGTGTATGGCCTCTTAATATCAAGTTTGCTCAATCCGCTTTGTTCCTACATTGAATGAAATGCGGATGTGTGATCTAGTCATCAATGCGAAGTGTTTTTTTTTTTGCCATTTGATATTTTCCAGTTCTTCAACCTCTGAAGGTCTAGTATTATTTTAATTCTTCTACGTATGCGTACGTAGCATCATAAAATTAAAAAAGTAATTGTCATTTTAAGGGTTCCGTATTTAAGTCGATTTTCCAATCATTTTGTATGTGTTTCAATATATCTTAAAGCAAATGGTAGACCAATATTGTGAAATTAAAAATTTTCGTATTTATTCTTTTAAATCCAGTAGAAAAAATAAGGTGTCCTACTTTAGACTGCTGCGTGTTTGAAAACGGAGACAAGAAAATAACATTAGGCTTACTATAACGAAATTTATATTATGTTGTTGTATGTTTTTGTAGAAATAGCTTAAATCTATCGATAATTTTTGTTGAGAATGAATTTGTGAGAGAATTTTTGTCTATCCAATTTAGGAGTGATGGAACACGGAAGCTATTAGGAAGATGGACCAGATTTGAATAGTTATTGTTACGGTTTTTAGTATGCTTAGGTTGACTATTCAATTCAAATAGATTACTAGGCTGAGAATCAGCACTTTTTCAGAATTATTCTATTGGCAGTGAAGTAATGAGCACAATATTATACGTTTCCCCTTTTCTCAAATACTGCCATTATTTTAATCAATAAATTTTGGAGAATGCAGTATGCAGAGGAAAAGTGAACAGAAACTACCTTATTAACACTTTTGAAGCTTGTGTTATATTTGCGGTAATACAGCGATTAGTTGAAAAAAACCGGCCAAGTGCGTGTCGGACCACGCACAATGAAGGGTTCCGTAGTTGGGATGAATTTATGTTAAGGACAAACTTAACATTGTAGTTGAAAAACATGTTCTCCCATACATTCCAACTGTAAATGTAAGTTTGTACTCACAATATTGATAGATTTACCATGTTATTTCAAGACCACAGACTTCTTATAGGTTTTCCTGTAATCTACAATAATAATAATAATCTAATCTGTAGCTTTGTGAGAAAACGGGTGACTCCCGCTCCGGCTCGTTCTTGGTGCAAAGGTTAGCCATTGCCATACAACGTGGCAACGCTGCAAGTGTTATGGGCACCTTTGCGCCAGGAATGGTTAGGGGCGGGTTATTTGACGTGCTTTTATATTTTTTTTTTTCACATCATAAATCTACAGGTAATGATCAATTTTCTGTATTTTTTTCAAAATTTTAGGCTCGGTAGTTTCGGAGATAAGAGGGGGGGGGGGGGGGGGGGTGGTCAATTTTCGTCTATTTTCTTAAATAACTTTAAAACAATTTATTTTAAAATTATGAAAAAAATATTTTTGAGACCCTCATAGTAAGCTCTTTCATTTGACATACCATATGGTGTAGTTTGCAAAACTTTTTTTTTTTTAATTTTCTTATTTGCCCCCCAAAAGTGACCTCTATATTCAAAATTCATTTATTTGCTTTACCCGTCCGTGTTTGGGTCACAGAAATTCATATGTGTACCAAATTTCAACTTAATCGGTCCATTAGATTCGGAGCAAATTGGCTGTGACAGACGGACAGACAGACACACGAGTGATCCTATAAGGGTTCCGTTTAATCCTTTTGAGGTACGGAACCCTAAAATTACAAAGAGTTTACATGAGAAGAGTATTCATAGTTTTTTTTTGTGAAGCGATTATTTTTGTAAGATACATACACATTCTCTCCTTTGCAGGTGGTCCAACTCACCTCTACAGCGAGGGTAAGGTGACCCAGGAGATGTTCTACAGGGTGGGCCAATAATTTTTGCACTTTTAAAACATGAATAGAAATAAAACTACAACTGTTATTTTGTTGATTATATATTTAACGTTTTGAAAATTTAATGAAATTTATTTTTTAAAAATGACATCGTCGAGATGTGCACCGTCTCGTCGTTGGCACTCTAGCAATCGACTACGCAAACTTTGGAAAACTCGCTGACACATGCTGCGGGGGATCGCGGCTATCTCGTCGTGGATGTTTTGTTTTAATTGGGATATATTCGTCGGTTTATTAAGGTAGACTCGACTTTTCAGGTATCCCCATAAGAAAAAATCGCATGGTGTAAGATCCGGGCTTTTCGGAGGCCATGGAATATCACCTCTGCGAGAAATCAATTTATTCGGAAACATTTCTTTGACTACCGGTAAAGTCACATTTGACGTGTGGCATGTTGCTCCATCTTGTTGCATCCAGGTCCTGCTGTTGTATCCTTGAAATTCATGCTACTGCGGCGTCAAAAACTCTCGCAACATCTTGACATATTCCGCTGAATTCACAGTTACATTATCTCCTTGATTATTTTCAAAGAAATACGGACCAATTATGCCCTTTGCTGATATGGCAGCCCATACTGTCGTTTTAGGTGAATGAAGTGGCTTTTGGTGTTTAAGGCGAGGGTTTTCCCTGCTCCAATATCGACAATTGTGCTTATTCACGTGCCCGTTGATGTGAAAGTGGGCCTCGTCCGTAAAGAATACATTCTCCAGGCTAGAGAATTGCTCCAGCATTGTGTCAGCCAATAACTTACGTTGAATGTAATCATTTGGTTTCATCTCCTGCACAATTTGAAGCTTATACGGGTGCAGTTTGAGGTCTAGATGCAAAATCCGCCGTAGACTGGTTCTCGGTAATGCCAGAACCGCCGAACGCTTACGCGTAGATAATTCTGGATCGTTCCGAACGGAAATTTCAACCTCTCGAATGTTCTCATCGCTTCTTCTTGAACGTGGCCGGCCTGTTTGTTTAATATTCGTTGTCGATCCCGTTTGCTCGAACTTCACGACCCAAGCTTTGATTAAATTCACACTTGGACACTCGCTTACACGGCGTAATCCATATTCAATTCGAAACAGGCGTCGTACAGTAACGTAGGAATCGTTGTTTTTGTAAAATTGTTTAACACAAAAAGCACGCTGTTGTCCCGTGAAGCGCTCCATCGTGACTAAAATTGCATGTAGCGACGCATAGTTTCCCGCCACCCGCGCACCCCTCCTTCCAACGGTATTCGAGAAATTTAGTGTTGCTATTTGCAAAAATTATTGGCCCACCCTGTATTTTAACTCCCTTATATTTATAAAAAACTAAAACACTACAAATCTATTTTAGTTAAAATAGTGTTTTTTCAATCTTTGAATTATGATTCGAGATAAAAAATTAATATAATACAAGAAGGATATATTATACTTTTATTTTAACGGTTTGTTAGTTAATTTAGAATAAACTTTATACAAGACTAGCTTCAGCCGGCGACTTCGTCCGCGTGATATTTCTTGTTTTAACATAAAATACTTATATCCTATACCTCGGGTCACGTTTCTTCGTTTTCGCTTAGCGTTCCTTTTGCCTTTTTTATTTTATTTTTGCTCGGCTCCTTTTGTTTTTTTTTCTTTGGCGTGATGTTTTATAGGCTATGTTACTTCCCGATAATTTAGTATTCTATTGGTGAAAAAATAGTTAAAATCGGTCCGGTAGTATCGGAGCTTATTCGGTACAAACAAACATACAAAAAAATCTTTCCTCTTTATATTATTATTAGTATTAGTATAGAAGAGTAAGAGAGAAAAGACTAGTTCAACCGAAGATAACAAATTATTATGGGAAAAATATTTAGTACCTTAAGTATTTATTAAAATAGATATAATAAATCAAAACCCTTAATTAAAAAAAGGTATGTTAAACTCAAAATTAAGGCGTTTATTTCTCGATAACGAGGATTCTACCTTGATCGAGAAATAAATTCACACCTTTTAGAGTAAGTATCATTATTCTGTAGCTTCTGTCTAGGTCCATGGGAGGAGGGCGTGAGTATATGTATGTATGTAGGTCATGTATTATTAAGTAATCTGTGATTCACTACAAGGTTTGGTCGGGCCAGCGCGGGCGGGTTGCGTACATGGCTCCGACACGGACAGTTCCAGATGGATACGTACTTGAAACCTGTCTGAGTCCGGTGTCCGCGGCTCGTCCGCAGTCTGTCCGTGCCGGTGTGACTGAACCTTGAGTGAAATAGTGCATGGTTTTAAAGTTAGTTTTTTCTATATTAAATATTTATATTTAACAAGTGCTTCTCGCCATCAAACTTGAAAGTTTGGCGAGTAAAATTGTAAAAAGAAAAAAAAATGTATGTTGGAGAAAAACAAAAGTTTGAAAGAAGAAGACAAAACATAACTAAAATAGGTTTGTAGAGCGTTTTATTTTTTTATGAATAGGGGGTTAGTGTATATGTAATATATATTACTTTGTTCTTTCTTTTTCGTGTGATAAGTGACTAACCTAATGATTTAAACGAAAACTAAAACAAAAAATAAGGAGCTAATGTGGATTCTACCTTGCTTCAATAGGCGTGACACTAGATGCCTTAAACCAAGAATGAACAGTTGATAAATATTTATTTGGGCCCATAAAGAGGGGTGTAAGACAGGGCGATCCGTCATCCCCAAAAATATTTATATCTGTCCTTGAAGCCATCAACAGGCTGGATTGGTGAAAACTAGGCATCTATATACAATTAAGCCGCCTTCTTAAGTCATCTGAGATTCGCAGACGATTTAGTGATACTATCTGAGCCTCACAGTTGCAACTCAAAAATACGCAAAATTAGGATTAAAAATCAACCTCACTAAGACTATGATAATGACGAATAGTCGTAAAATACCAATAAGAGCTGGTAACGGAAATCCACTGGAATACGCAGAAAAATACACATACTTGGGAAAAACAATCAGTTTTCATTAAAAAAAAACAACGATATAGAAATAGAAAGAAGAGTACAGCAAACTGGAATAAATACTGGAGTCTAAAAGAGATTTTTAAAAGTAACTTGCCAATGAGCATAAAAACTAAGATCATGAACTCTAGCTTTTTACCGTGTTTGACTTACAGATGTCAGACGTGGAAATTCACGGCCAAAGCCAAAACAATTTAAAACAAGAATTTTTATAAACGGACACTTCTGTAAAAAGTTATGCGTGGTCATAAATAAAAAAAATATATAATTATATATATTTTTTTTTTTTTTTTTTATTAAAAAAAATATATAATTATATATATAATAGGTTGGGGAAAAAGTTTCTTCGCATTTTTTAAGAAAATTCAAAACATTTTTTAATATACATTATTTACATTTATCTAAAGTATGTAGGTACCATTTTGTTCGATAACTTTTTGTCATCTTGTAGGTAGGGACATGATCCCATTGTTATAGAAATTTTGGGACTTCTGATCAAAATACCGCGACAAGTGGTTTTGGCAGTCCTCTCGTGATGTTAACCTGACACTGCCTAAAGAATTCTGAAGAGACCGAAACAGGTGGAAATCTGAAGGTGCAAGGTCAGGACTATACGGCAGATGCATTAACACCTCCCAAACAAACTCTCTTAATTTTTGCTGAGTGGCTAAAGATTTGTGAGGTCTAGCGTTATCATGATGAAAAACCACACCCCTTCTGTTGATTAATTCCGGCCGCTTTCTCTCAAGTTCTTGCTTTAATCTCATCAGATGTTCGCAGTAGCGTTCAGAATCGATGGTCGTGCCTGGTGGTAACAGCTCATAATGAATAATGCCCTTCCAATCCCACCACACACATAGCATCACTTTGTTGCGAGTTAACCTAGGTTTCGCCACAGTCTGTGAAGCCTGAACGGCCTTTGACCACGACCTTTTTCGCACGTTCTTGTCGTACGTGATCCACTTTTCATCACCAGTTATCAGCTTCTTCAAAAATGGGTCGGTTTCATTACGTCGTAATAAAGAATCACAAATGAGTACACGATTCATTAGGTTTCTTTCAGTGAGCTCGTGAGGTACCCAAATATCGAGCTTTTTTGAGTACCCAGTTTTTTTCAAATGCGCCAAAACTGTTTTGTGGTCAATTCCCAGTTCTTCAGCTACGTCGTACTATTGATATGCCGATCTTGCTCCATTTTTTTAAAAATGGCATCCATTTTATCCGTAATAGGGCGACCAGAGCGACGTGCATCTTTGACATCAAAATTTCCGGATTGAAAACGCTTAAACCAAATTTGTGCTACTCTCATAGACACTGCACTGGGTCCATAAACATCGCAAATTTTTTTCGCGGCTTGCGTTGCATTATTACCTTTTTTGTTGTAAAATTTTAAAATGTATCGAATTTCTTCATTATTTATTTATTTATTTATTTAACATGTGGAAAACCAACAGCTTAACTTACAAACAATAAATATACTAAAATAAGAAACATGAAGCCAATTACAGGTTTTCACGGCTAGCTATACAGTATATATAATAAGAGATCTTACACACGACAAGACATCAAGAAAAGATGAGCACCAATCGTCAAATCGGCACCGCCAAACAATAGATTAGATTAGAATAGATTACAAAAAAATAAAATAAAATAAGAAACAGAACTATAACACTAAGAATTAATTTTGAAAAAATTCCAGGTTCAGCCTATTGCGAACGCTTGAGCCTTTGGTTGAAAACAAGTCAAAAGAGAACTGCTTGCATAGGTCATTAAAGTCTTTACTCACTCGCACTAAATATGAGTTTTGCCTGTAGTTTGAAGAAGACAACGGAATCGCTATAGGAGGATTAAATCTGAGAGTTCGCTGGGGAACATTAAAGTACAGCTTACGTAGAAGCTGCGGACAGTCCAATTTAGATTCACTCATCTTGACAGTACGAAAAACAAATGAAAATCACACATTTTCCTAATTTGAATTTGGAATTATGTTCTTTAAAATTTAAACTTTCCATGATACCAAAACCAGCCAGATACAAATAGTATAGCCAAAGAGATTTTATTTTAAGTTCATACATACTATAATGCGAAAAGACTTTTTCCCCAACCTAAACATATATATATATATATATATATATATATATATATTATTATTTATGACCACGCACGGCAATTTCATACTTTAACCCCTATTAAGGGGTTAAACTATGAAATTGCCGTTAATTGTATTAGGAACTTCGAATTGACATAGAACCTTCATGGTTTGAGATTTTTGAGTGAAACTTTTTTCACATGGTACTTATGAAGTTCTTCTTTTAAAAAATGTGCAACATTCCATTATCGACTTTCAGTTGTTTTTTTTTTTATTCAGCTTAGACAAGAAAGATGGATACTTCGAAAATTCGAGTTATTTTTGAATACGAGTTCCGACGCGAACTAACGCGGCAGAAACAGCTCGCAATATCAATGTTGCGTTTGGAGAGGGGACTGCTAATGAACGCACCGTGCGATTTTGGTTTAAACGCTTTTGTGATGGAAACTGATTTGAAGAACGAACCACTTGGAAGACTGGCCACACAGGTGAATAACAATGAATTGAAAGAGATGGTGGAAGCCGATCCGAGCCAAACTACCCATGAATTAGCGGCATGGTTTAACGTTACCTTATCAACAATATTGACTCATTTGCGTCAAATCAATAAAATAAAAAAATATGAGAAATGGGTGCCTCATGAGTTGACGGATCTGCAGAAAGAAACGCGTCTTGAAACTTGTATTGCCTTGTTGAATCGATACAGAAATGAAGGAATATTGGATCGAATTGTGACATGTGATGGAAAGTGGATTCTTTACGATAACGGTAAGCGAAAAATGCAATGGCTGACCCCAGGTCAAACGCCACAACAGTGTCCTAAAGCAAAGCTTACCAATAAAAAGATAATGGTAACTGTTTGGTGGTCTCAGCATGGTATTATTCACTATAGCTTTCTCCGATCTGGTCAAGCAATAACGGCAGATGTCTACTGCCATTCTGTAAACATCTCACCGTGATAACTTAAGTGAAGTGAGCGTGAAGTGAGCTGTCATTCCACCCGATGCTAGGGATTGACACTATTGACTGCTCACTTTAAGCTCACTTCACCTATGTGTTCACGGTGAGATATTTACAGAATAGCACTACTGTGCCGAACTCCGAACAATGATAGCAAAACTAGCAGTGAAACAGCCCCGACTCATGAATCGATCTTCACCATTATTGCTCCATGATAACGCGAGACCTCATACAGCACGAGAAACCGTTTTAACTCTACAGGAACTGCAATTAGAAACCATTCGTCACCCTCCGTATTCGCCAGACCTTGCTCCAACGGACTACCATTTTTTTCGTGATAAAAAGTCTTCTTCTCAGGAGGCAGTACAAAATGCTTTCACACAGTTTGACAAATCTAGATCACGAGAGTTTTATCACAAAGGCTTATATGACCTTCCTATTAGATGGCAGCAATGTATAGATAATAATGGTAATTATTTTGATTAAATAAATATGTTAAATTAAAAAAAAAACTAATTTCAACTTTTCAGTACAAATCGGCAATTTCATACTTTAACCCCTAATAATAGGTGAAAACCTATGAAATTGCCGTTTTGTATGAAAAAATTTAAACGAAATTTTTTCATGCATTTTTTATTTGTATTAATCGAAGTAATCACCCATGTAATCAATGCATCTTTGCTAACGCAGTGGCAGTTTATTGATGCCCTTTTTAAAGAAATCAGCTGGACGGGAGGCAACAAATTCTTCAAAGGCATTTTGTACTGCCTCACGGGTATTGAATTTTTTTCCCGCCAAGAAGTTATCCAAATTCTGGAAAAAGTAGTAGTCTGTAGGCGCAAGGTCTGGTGAGTAGGGCGGATGACGGAGAGCTTCCAACCCCAGTTTTTGCAACTTGGAGACCGTCTGCTGTGCAGTATGAGGTCGCGCGTTGTCGTGCAGGAGCAGCGGAGACGAGCGATTGACCAATGCTGGTTGGAGATGTGCCAGCTACTCCATCATTGTGTTCAGTTCTTCACAGTACACATCTGAAGTAATGCTCACCTCGTTTGGTAAGAAGCTGTGATGAATCACACCGGCGCTAGACCACCAAACAGTGACCATCACTTTTCTAGGGGTAAGTTTTCGTTTAGGGCATTGTTTAGGTGCTGAACCAGGATCCAAACAACTTGCTGAGCGCTTGCGGTTATCAAACAGAATCCATTTTTCATCGCAGGTAACAATGCGGTTCAAAATTCCTTCATTTGTGTGTCTGTTGAGCAGTGCAAGGCACGTCTCGACGCGTACTTCGCGCTGGCGATCATTGAGTTCGTGGGGCACCCATTTGTCAAGCTTTTTTACCTTGCCAATTTGACGCAAATGGACTAATATTGTTTTGACGCTAACGTCGAAAGCTGCTGCTAATTCAGCCGTAGATTGTGTATCATCAGCTTCCACAATCGCCTTTAATTCGTCATTGTCGACCAAAGTCTTCGGACGACCGCGAGGTTCATTTTTCAGGTCGAAATTTCCAGAACGGAAGCGAGCAAACCAATAACAAGTGGTGTGTTAGCTCCGTAAACGTCGTTGATGTTGCGTGCCGCTTGTGCCGCGTTGCTGCCACGACGGTACTCATATTCCATAAATACTCGAATTTTTAACGTTTCCATGATGACGAAAAAGATTGAAATGCGATGAAAATGTAACACTAGTCAATAAACAAATGACTACTTTTGGAAAAAAAAATCCATGTTTTTAAAATAAAATTAATTTGAAATTAGAATTCTTAGCCAAACAAAAATTATTTTGATTTGAAATGGCCAGTACTGCAGAACGGCAATTTCATAGGTAAAGACCTAATATATACGTGTCGACTTGAGAACCTCCTCCTTTTTTTCCTCGGTTAAAAATTGGACCAAATATAAAAAGAAGAAAACATAACTGTGGGTGACCTATAGGTACACCTCTGCCCAACCCTACGGGGAAACAAGGCGTTATGATATGTTATAAAAAGAAAAGTTTATAGTTTATATAGATTGAAACCAAACAAGCGAAAGCACAGAATGTAGCAACTAATTGCGATTGCACATGGCAAATGGATGGAGCTGATGGTGAAGACACCATCAGCTCCACTTCACCACATGCATTGTGAGTAGCATTAAGTGGTAATCGAATCGCAACCCGTGAGATTATTATTGAGTAGTTCCGAGGGCCATATGTGGTCTTCATCACTAAATGGTGCTTTCCGAGAGCAAATGCACAAGTTACTATAAAAAAACTAGTAGTATTAGTAGTTTCCTTCGATTTCCATGGGATCCTCTTGGTGACAATGGGACCACCTCGAGAGCGTACCCTATCAAATAAAAAATAGTTTTCAAAATCGGTCCACGATTGATTGAGAAATCGGTGTACATATATAATATAAAAACAACGAATTGATAACCTCCTCCTTTTTGATGATGATGTCATGCAATGCCGATTTAAAATCAGGGAAGAAGAGAGCAATAGTCATGTAGGAAGCGACGGGATTCAGGGCAATGTTGCTGCCATTGGCACCAGTCAAAGCGTGATTTAAAAAGATGTGGTCTTGGTATCGGATCAATGGTGAGGTGGCCGAGCGGCACACTGGGATTAGTTAGGTTAACATAGCAAGACAAGACCGATTTTTGCAAACTACGGCAAGAAAACAGCAAATTTTTATTTTGGCTAGGCAAATGGTATTGAAGTTACAGTAGGAACACCACGTTCTTGTTATTGATCAAACTGTGAGGAGGAGACTGTGAGGAGGAGACTGTAAGAAGTCAACTTTCATGGTCATGGAATGGACCATTTCGTAGTCCAGCATTACAGAAGACCCCCGGTTCGACTTCGATCCAAAGTCGCGAAGAATACGTGATAGGCAGAGCAAGTGGTAACGGCCCCAACTTACCGTGTTGTAGGTCCGAACCCAGACAGGCCCTACTTTACTTTGTGCGCTGCTCTCAAAACGATGAAGAAAAACATCGTGTAGAAACCGGCATGGGGCATGTCCTAGAACCAAAAAATTCTAAGACATGTACCATCCAACTACCCGCACTAGGCCCGCGTGGTGGATTATAGCCCACTCCTTCTCACAGACAGGAGGCCTGTGTCCTAGAAGTGGGAACGGTGTAGGCTGATTATGCTTACTTATTTGCAAACTCCTGGATGGGAGAACCGCCTGCAAAATTCTCAGGAAGCCCATACAATCACGGTATAGGCGTGAAAACGCACGGGCAGGAAAACGTCAGGTTTGGGTACATAGCAATTTAACTAATGCAAAATGGTGAGGAGCAGAAACTTATAATCCAACTATACCGGTTGCAAAAGGAGCAAGATTTTATGCATGATAGTGGCAGCAGCAACATAATGTTGCGGATACGTTTTAAACATCCGCATCCGGCGATTGGTAGTTAAAAAATTTACTTCAAAAATTAAAATTACTTAGCGTTTTTGAAAAATCATCCCCTAAGGGGATAAAATAGGGGATGATTTTAAAATTCACAAAACTGCACAGATAGCGTTAAAATTTGGCAAGGCTACAGATGACATCCTGGGGAAGTACATAGTCCTACAAAGGGTGAAATAGGGGTGAATGTTTGTATGGGAAACCCAGCATTCCTTAAAAAAGGGATATGAAACTTCAAATTTGTGCTTTTAGTAGGAAATAAACAAATATGTGGTACAGCGTTTTTGAATTATCATTTGAAATCATCCCCTAAGGGAAATTCACAAATAATAAAGGAATTGGAAATGTAGTCATAGTTCGTATCTTGAAGTAACATTTAGTCTTAACAATTTTTTTCCCAATTCCCACGGGATGGGAATAAAGAGGATTTATATTTTCGCTTTTAAATTGCCTTCAAAGGCATGCAAGTTGGTAATTTTACGTTCCGTTATATATTCCGTTACTATTATTAGGTTTTAGGATTTTTATCCTCCAGCAATCATTTATCAATCCGCGCGCCGCTCCTCGAATACTATATCAGTGCGAGAAGACATTGTTTACTTGGATACTAGGGTACTTTTAATCCCGGTAGTACGTTCCCGGGGGATAATTTCCGACATCCACGCGGGCGAAGCCACGGGCAAAAGTTAGTAATAATATTGCGAAAGCGAGTTTGTTTGTTACGTATTGACGCTAAAACTGCTGAACGGATTTGGATGAAATTTTACAGATAGATAGTCTGGAACCTGTAGAAGGACATAGGCTACTTTTCATCCTGGATCGCAAACGAAATCGCGAGCAACAGCTAGTTTCACATATTTTACAAATATCGCAAAAAGTACTGCGTAAGTCTAGCCAGACTAGACGTAAGGAAACATTCAACTTAGTCAATCTTAGATACTTTTCTTTAATATAGGTTATCAAAATATTCGTAAAAAACCAATGATCCCTATACCCCTAGAAACTCGATTTGTGTACTACAATATACAGGGTGGAATCTTTCAGCGGGGCAGTAAGGGGAAGTACCTTATCCGTTGCAGCTACGCGAAAATGGTCTTAGGAGACTATCCATAATTTTTTATGGCATTTTGATCCCCATTCACAGATTTTCAAAAAAATTTACAGTTAGCAAGAAAATAGCCATTTTACACAAAAACATTTTTTGATGCCAATCGATCCTGTTTCTAATACTGATCAAAAACTTCTATGGAACCAACCATCGTTGGAGTACTCAAAAAGTCACAAATTGCAAAAAAACTTTTCCCGTACATTTTGTATAAAAATTTTACGCAAAAGCTTTTTTAGTGACGGTTGAGATCTTTTTGTTGACTGAATAAAAAGATAAGTTTAAAAACAATTCAAATTACGAACTCGTTATTATTAAATAAAAAACAATCTTGACAGTTTGTTGCGTCAGAAAAGCTGTGTTGTGAATTTTACATTAAGTGCATAATTGGACAGCTATTGATAAGAGAAAAATGACCTCCAATTTAGACTTGCTAGAAGCATATTACGTAAATAATAAAAATACATCGGCTGCGTTAGAATGGTATAGGATCAAATATCCAAATCGTCATATGCCAACCAGAAAGGTTATTACCATGTTATTACAAATCTTTTAAGAAATGTTGCACAAGGTGGCTCTTTCAAGAAAAATTCTGTATGCTACCCATTTATACTAGATGAAAATTTGATCATTTCTGTTCTTACACTTGTCGAAGCTTATCCCGAAATATCATCAAGAGCAGTCGCTGAAGAAGTAGGTGTCTCACATCGTTTCCTACTAAAGATATGGAAGAAGTATGGTTATAAATGTTACCGACAGGGGCGACTAGTTCAAGCCTTACATTCAGGGGATGCCGCTCGAAGACTTACTTTTTGCAGGTGGTTAAGAGGAAAACTAAGCAGAGATTACCATTTTCTGAATTTCATATTATTTCATTTTATTTAAATAAGAATAACATCATCAAGTCATGTTAGTTAATAAAAAAAAAGAAAATTAATACGCCTTCTTTTTGATATGTGTAAAATTCTACGTGATCATTTGTCTTTTATTTTATTTTTTTGTATTTCAATTACGAGTACCTACACAAATTCTTTACAAAATGTACGGGAAAAGATTTTTGCAATTTGTGACTTTTTGAGTACTCCAACGATGGTTGGTCCCATAAAAGTTTTTGATCAGTATTAGAAACAGGATCGATTGGCATCAAAAAATGTTTTTGTGTAAAATGGCTATTTTCTTGCTAACTGTAATTATTTTTGAATATCTGTGAATGGGGATCAAAATTCCATAAAAAATTATGGATAGTCTCCTAAGACCATTTTCGCGTAGCTGCAACGGATAAGGTACTTCCCCTTACTGCCCCGCTGAAAGTTTCCACCCTGTATAATATTTTTGGATTATAAAATAAAATATTTTTTATAAAAGCTAATTTAAAACAAAAAAAAACTTGATGTCCATTTCGAATAGAAAACTTGCCAGTATTTTTGTGGTATGTTAAAATTTTGGTCTTCATACATACTTTTATTATGATCATTCGAAATGTTCATTAATTGCTTCGTTGAAGAGTTTCGAGCCACATAAGCGACTATTGTTCAATGTATATTATTTCCTCTAAGAGATACTGAAACACATCATTTTTACAATCAGATTTTAGAACCTATGACTTTATCTTTTTTATCGTCATCGTATTAAAACGATGGGCCCTATTAACGGCTTGTAACTGTATGCAAGTGTAAAGTCGATCTTCCACTGCTGTAGTAGGATGGGCACGGAGAGGATTGCCACGTTATATATTCCGACCGCCATAAGCGCGACCCTCTTGTGAACCAAATTATTCTGCAGCAGTGTCGCGCTTACGGCGGTCGGACTATAGCTGCGTGGTTCTGTTTGCTGACTGCGCATCCGTGCGTAAAGTTCGCGTCACGTAAGTACGTAAGTTTGCCGCTCTGAAGGCATGGCGCGCTGCTGTTTTAGTATAGATAGATAGAGACTACTGCGCAGTCATCTGTAGCCTACTTCAGAGCGGCAAACATACATGTCGCGAGCCGTGCCGTGAGCGCATGTCCGTGCGTCGCAGTGGAACATCCCGCCCACACTAAGACAAAAAGTTTTAACTCTCATTTTTAAGAAAATAACATAATATGGTAATTTTTACCATGCTGTCTTGGCGGCTGTACACACTTATAACTTCTTTATTTCTACTTTCACAAATTTTTGGTTTGTTCTCCCTTCGATTTTCACAAATTTCGACAATTTTTTAGGCGAAGTTTTTTTCTGTTTGGATAACTTGGCGGAGCAATCGTAACGCACACCGTCTCGGCTCGTCTCGTGCCTCTCGACACGCTTCCGAGAGCGAAGAGGGCACAATGTACACACTCGTACTCGGCCTGTCTCGTGGTGTTTCGACGAGCGTGTACAGCCGCCATTAAATAGGATAATATAACTATGACATTTAACGGATAATATAACTATGACCCTAGGTCTAAAATAATAGGATATTTGATGGCTGTAACCGACTTCAAGGAGGTAGTTTTCTAATCGTTGCGGTTTAGCAAGAAGTGGGTACATGATCTAGTGAAAGTGATTGAGTAATAAATAAAGTAAAATACTTGTCGGAGTTTCTAAGTCGATTTTTTTTTTGAGTTTTTACAAAATTGGACAAAGCCACTGGTTGTTCAAGTTAAAACTAAAAATAAAAACAATTGATACTGTTCCCAAAAAACAGCTTATGACTTCTGTTACTTTGTATTTCTTCTCATATTTTGGGGTTCCGTTCTGATATGGTTAGCCCCCCGTTCTCTTTGTAAGGAGTTCGGGCCTCGCCCTTTGTTTCCTGCGACCACGTGTCGGTGTTATTTTTGATAATGCTGAGTACACAGTTATTTTTAACTTGTTTTTCAGTGTTATACAGCTATTTCGCAATTAAAAGGCTTCGGTCACGTGACGGGTCGTGCTTGAGTTGAGGGTCACGTTTAAGTTAAAAAAGCTTGGTGTGAACACCTACTCTGAATTTCAGTTGCGTTTCGGAAGCTGTGCCGCTATCGCAGTTTGTAAACAAACGCGCGCAGCGGGCCGAATGACGTCAGCGGGTGGTACAATCGACTAGTTTTTTAAGCGGGCGCTCCTGCCCGTGTGAGCGGATAAAAGGCTTATTTTTTTTATCAAAATTACATTATGTTGTTCTTTTTCATTTAAATTTTGTATCAAAACACACAGTCACAGTATTTGTCTGCTCATTAGCAGACAAATACTGTGACACATCTTTTGGATGTGACGTACAAAGCAAAAAGCAAAGCGTAAAGCAGATTCTATCGTGCAATGGCACGATAGAATCTGCTTTACTGACTCAGAATTACATATTTCGGCGTAATGTCAATAATGCCGAATGATATTCAGCCATCTTCTTTACATGTCAGACCGAATTATTAATGATGTGACAACCTTAAAATATTGTTATTACTCTAAGGTGACAACCGACAGACTCCGATTTTTTTTTTTTTTTTTTTTAATATGTTTCCTACCATGACCAGGCCATTAAAATAGGTTTTAAATTGATGCCATCTCGGTATTGGTCAAAGATGTATACTATTTTGACCTTTGCTACCAAGTAATAAAGTAGTCTGCTACCTTAGGTTTAAAAGGTATTACGAATATGTGTCTTGATTTGATAAAGAAAAGAAATTGAATACTGACGAAGATATAAAAGATCCCACTGCACGTTACAATTGATTTTCGCTGCATATTTAGCCTTCCCCTAGCTAACAGTCGTTAGATAGCTGACCTTTATCTAGAATATTTAATGTGGATCGATCCATAGACCTCGTCCACTCTCAATCTTTGAACGTGCCTTTCTAGGCACTAAAGCGGCAAGGGTTACTAATTGAATTCACTTCCGAATATTGTCTACCAATTTTTAATCAATACTGCAATTCGTGGCGAGGGGGCCAACCGAAACTGGTTGATTTTTTCGGCCGATGACGAACAAGAATGTTGGTTAGATTTGCATTTTCGCCGAAAACCTAAAAAGACAAAAATATTATTTGGTTTATCGATAAGTTTTTGTTTGGTAAAAGTAAAATAAATACAGAATCAATCTTTCAATCATTTAATTAAATCGTTTTAACTTAAATCACACGAAAATTAACTTAATACTTTTCTGAAAGACATAAATAATAACAAAATATCTGACATTTTATACGAGAAAAGGTAATTAAAACGTTTTTATTAGGTTCATTTGTAACTAAATGACTAAATGTAAAAAAATTTGGAAGTCAATTTTAACTTACTTATAATTTTTCTGCATTTTTAAGTTATGGTGCTTCTATTTGTCGTAACGATGGATTTTCTCTGGAAAAATTACTTGTTAGATTTACTTTTTTTTTCGGCCGAAAATAGCCGAAAGCAGGAAACAAAAATGAAATTCGGTCAGACTCTAAGGGGAACTACTAAGATCGGTACTTAGCCTTCAGTTCTTAGTTCCTGTTCGACTTTACTGTAAGATATTCAATGTTACTATCAAACTTTCTGTTTAATTTTTGATTACACTTATTTTTAGCAGTTATTCTTGTAAAGAAAAATTAAATGAAATAATTATTTTGTAATGTGGCACCTAAATAGGGACGGAACATATTAACCTGTGTATTGGATGGAGCGGCAACAAGTTGCGGCCGCGCCCGGCGCATGGGTTCTCCTAACGCGCTCAGCTACGGCGTAGCAGAGCGCTACGTGCTACGACAGCGCCAGCGTAGCCTCGACACATCAGTAACGTTTTAGATATTAAGCAAAATTTTTGAGTGACTAGTAAAAACTTATAAATTTGCTTTTATGGATTCAGGAAGGCCTTTTCCTAATAAGAATAAGAATTTAAAGTATTAAGAGAAATAAAAGCTTTTAAAGGTTGTCTGTAAAAGATCGCTTTTAGCGATAAAACCGCCCATTGTGTCACCCTATGTAAAATTTCAACATTGATATCTGTCATTTGAATGGTGTGCATAATAAAGAGTATTCTATTCTATTCTTTTATTTATTATTTGAGAGCAGTGGTGGCCCGGCCCCGACTTACGAGTTGTAGGTCGTGGGTTCATGAAGTAAGATCTCACCTCACGAGTAAATAAAAATACTTTATTTTGGACCTTGATCCATATGATGTCAGTAAAACACACTATCTTATAAGCTATTAGGTCTTTACCTATGAAATTGCCGTTCTGCAGTACTGGCCATTTCAAATCAAAATAATTTTTGTTTGGCTAAGAATTCTAATTTCAAATTAATTTTATTTTAAAAACATGGATTTTTTTTCCAAAAGTAGTCATTTGTTTATTGATTAGTGTTACATTTTCATCGCATTTCAATCTTTTTCGTCATCATGGATACGTTAAAAATTCGAGTAATTATGGAATATGAGTACCGTCGTGGCAGCAACGCGGCACAAGCGGCACGCAACATCAACGACGTTTACGGAGCTAACACTACAAACCAACGCACCACTTGTTATTGGTTTGCTCGCTTCCGTTCTGGAAATTTCGACCTGAAAAATTAACCTCGCGGTCGTCCGAAGACTTTGGTCGACAATGACAAATTAAAGGCGATTGTGGAAGCTGATGATACACAATCTACGGCTGAATTAGCAGCAGCTTTCGACGTTAGCGTCAAAACAATATTGGTCCATTTGCGTCAAATTGGCAAGGTAAAAAAGCTTGACAAATGGGTGCCCCACGAACTCAATGATCGCCAGCGCGAAGTACGCGTCGAGACGTGCCTTGCACTGCTCAACAGACACACAAATGAAGGAATTTTGAACCGCATTGTTACCTGCGATGAAAAATGGATTCTGTTTGATAACCGCAAGCGCTCAGCAAGTTGGTTGGATCCTGGTTCAGCACCTAAACAATGCCCTAAACGAAAACTTACCCCTAGAAAAGTGATGGTCACTGTTTGGTGGTCTAGCGCCGGTGTGATTCATCACTGCTTCTTACCAAACGGGGTGAGCATTACTTCAGATGTGTACTGTGAAGAACTGAACACAATGATGGAGAAGCTGGCACATCTCCAACCAGCATTGGTCAATCGCTAGTCTCCGCTGCTCCTACACGACAACGCGCGACCTCATACTGCACAGCAGACGGTCTCCAAGTTGCAAGAACTGGGGCTGGAAGCTCTCCGTCATCCGCCCTACTCACCAGACCTTGCGCCTACAGACTACTACTTTTTCCAGAATTTGGATAACTTCTTGGCGGGAAAAAAATTCAATACCCGAGAGGCAGTACAAAATGCCTTTGAAGAATTTGTTTTCTCCCGTCCAGCTGATTTCTTTAAGAAGGGCATCAATAAACTGCCACTGCGTTGGCAAAGATGCATTGATTGCATGGGTGATTACTTCGATTAATACAAATAAAAAATGCATGAAAAAAATTCGTTTAAACTTTTTTCATACAAAACGGCAATTTCATAGGTAAAGACCTATTATTAGTAAAATGTAAAAAAAAATTAATTCATGTACCGGTTGCACTCACCTGACGCACCGGGTACATTATTTATTTATTTTATAAATTACAAGTTCCTTAACTAGGTGTAATAGCAAAGCACACAATTAGACCTCTGGGGTCTGTCTTAGCATGCCATGGCCTGAGACTGATCAACGCGCTATTAACAGCTGTTTAACAGCACTACATCAACTCGACTACAACTCAACTAATTAAGTTATAATCGAGTCGATGCAATGTTCTTTAAGCTTACGCTTTATATTTTTAATATTCATTGAGTCTCGTAATGTCTACAGGTATTTGGTTCAGTAAACTGGGTATTAGAAAAGAAGCGGTACGCCTGCCATAAAAGTTATTTTTGCGTGGCACTTGGAATGATTTTGATTTACATGCACATGTACATGCACCCAATGCGCCATAATGGCGCAACACGGCTTCTCACTAACGACCCTCAGAATACTGTTGACGCTCCCACGCACTCTGCGCATCATGGACGCAATTCTTTTTCGCAGGATGGTATTGAAACCATCCGTACGGGGAAAGGGTAAAGTAAAAGTCCGAAAATCGATAATTTGTAATTAAATCGCATAAAAAATTTTTTTTTTTGGTTTTCTAGTTTTTCAATTACAATGTTAAGTTTGTGTTTTATAAAACATATTCAACTACGGAACCCGGTTTTTTTAAGTAAAGAATGCTAAGATTTATACGTTTATCCCTGCATTCGGGGAATAGACCAATCTGTCATCTTTAGTAACTGTCCTGTCAAACAAATAGCGGTCAACACTTTATTGGGACGCTTACTTTAGCTTTTTCATACAAATAGCTATCCGTAGTAAGCGCTACCCTCCCATCAATAGATGGCGTGGGCCGGTAAGATTTTTATTCTTTGATAGATTATTGGGACGTTAAAACCTTACATAGACAAGTTTTTCTATCTCCAGTATGCCAAAACAGGTGACAGATAGGTTATTGGGTTCAGCCGTTAGCCTTCCCCTAGCTAACAATCGTTAGATAGTTAGATCGTCTTTATTTAGAATATTTAAGGTGGATCGATCCATACTTAGCCCTGGTCCTCTAAATAACTTTGAACGTGCCTAGAACAGCGGCCAGCACCTTGCGTAACACACTATCAATCGGAATCTGAAACATTTTGAAACAAATTGCAAATCCATTGCTTCATTAAAAAATTTGTCTGCTCGACATTGTAAATAACGCAATGAATGTTGTCGAGCTGTCAAAATGAAACCGATCCCAATTGATAGTGTTTCGCAAGGGATGATGACTAAAAAAATTCCTTTTGTCCGTCATTTAGATTATTAGAAAATATTGGACACGTATTTTTTTCTTTTTTTACAAAATCAAAAGATTATGGCGATACATTGAGTTAAAACATCGCGTGACGTCACGTATAGCTGGATTTTATACGTACAAGTGACGTAGCGAGCCCCCACTCCCCAACTTTAATGCGTGTTATATAAGTCATTTTCTATTACCTAATATGATGAAGCAAAAAATACTTGTCTAATATTTTTTTATTATCTGACTGACGAACTAAATAGAATTTCTTTTTTTTTACCCAGGTATCATCCCTATTAGGGTGCAGGGCTACTTATTGAATTCACTTCCCAATGTTGTCTACCAATTTTTTTTATCGATTCTGCAATTCGTGGCGAGGCAGTGGGCCAACCGAAAATGGTTTAATTTTTCGGCCGAGAACGAACACGAAATTTTCGAATTTTGGCTAGATTTGTATTTTCGACCAGGAAACCGAAAACGGAAAAATATTATATGGTTTATCGATATGTTTTTGTTTGGTAAAAGTAAAATAAATACCGAATCAATATTTCAATCATTGAATTAAATTGTTTCAACAAGGTTTCAACTTAAATCACACGAAAATCTGACTGTTTATGTATGTGAGAGAGTTGTATTCGTAAACGCACCGCACACGAGCCACGTTATTCAAGTACCTCATATTAACCGTGTGTACCGCGATGCATTTCTGAACAATTTATTAGTGCTGGACCTGGATATGGATATGTCTAACTACATGTTATTGCGTCGCTTCGCCAACAAACAACGTGCGAACGCTAACAACACGATGTCATTGTTAGCATTTAGTGTTAAAAGGGGGAAAGAAACGAGATTTATCTCTCATTGTTTTAAAACACTACTTACTTTAAAGTAAGTTGTCGAAATTTTCGTACTGAAGGCCAAACTGCTCGAACACAGCTCCTTTTTGCACGGTTGACTTAGTTTTGGTAGTGATCGCAGTACGTTAGTTGAAAATCAGCGTCAGGTGGTAGTAGTACTTAGTGTTGCCATCTGACATTATGCTCAGCTGAGACCCTTTTGGCATAAGTTTTTTTTTTAAACTTGAACAATTTTCACCCGCGCCCGCCCGCGGTGGCTGGACCGCAGTTTTATAACTAAACTCACGAGACCGGTTGTTTGCGCGGCTACGCAGTCGAGCGTTTGCGATCATCGCCCGCATACTTGGCAGGCGATGATCGCAAGACGGGCGGTTATTTACTACCATAAGATTGTGCAGTTAAGACAGACCGCCATGGACACACACCAGAAACGAGCTGTTTCATAATGCTTACTTCACAGAAGAAACAAAAAAATGAGTCCTAAAAGATTCTGGGTGCATCCACTGATTCATGAAAGAGATCGTTATGGATTATTTATTGTTCTTTTTAGTGAGTTAAAAAAGCATGAAGAAAAGTTCTTTACTTAATTATTTTCGAATATCCATATCCAGTTATTCCATACGCGCGCCCGCGCAACGCGCCGCGGTCGCCCGCCAAACCAATCACAGAGCGCGCGGTCAAAGCCAGCCGCGACAGCGACTCGCGCGAATCTACTAAGTTGCCCGCCGGTGCAGCGGAACCCGCAAGCAATCGCATACGCCGCGGGCATAAATCGCGTCGTGAAACTAACTATCTACTTTTCCATGTACCTACTACGTGTTCGTAGGAGTGTTACGGTCCCGCCGCCGCGCCGCGGTTGGGCGCGGGTGAAAATCGCTCCTCGAGTTCCTAGCCGTAAGGTGTTTAATTTGTAAACAAACGCATTTTCTTTCTTTCTTTGCTTTCCACATGGTACTAATATTGTAGAGGTTTTTGAGATACATTTCGGAGCAAAATACGAAAAAGAAATAGAGAAGAGCGGTTGTTAAAGTCATAAGCTCATTATGGAACATACAGAAACTGCATTTTCACAATTATTTTGCAAGAAGTGCCTACCATCAAGAGTGTTTATACCACTAATTCTTAACTATCTAATTGGCAAACAATTCTGGCAGAAATCGGTAAACACATTAAAAAAAACTCCTTTTAAGTCTGTTACAAAACCATCCCGAATCACCTTGTTATCTTAAAATATTGTTACGACATGCAATATGAAATGGAATTCCATTTAGCAAATATTTCTGACCAAATAGTAGAGTTCGTCTAAACTGAAACTCGCCCCACTACTTAAATTAGTATACGTAGGAACACTGCGGTAAAAATACGGTATTGTGGCGCGACATTTCAGCTAAGAGGAGCTCTAACAAAAACATCAGAGAAATCCACTAAATAAATGATGTAAACCTGAGAAATTGTTAATTCCTGAAAGTACATAAGCAGACACTTTTGGTAGTCTCTTAATATTGTTAGTAACCTTTTTCTTCATTGGTTATTCATATAATTACTTTGAAAATAAATTGAGTGACACAAACGTACTTTAACTGTTATGCAAGTTTCAACTGTAATAACTCCAAACAGAATAAATCCTTTTGTTGCGGGCTGTCTGGGGGGCCACCAACTACTGTAGCTTTAGTAAATGTCCGTATGTCCCGTGGTCTGGCGAACAAGAACAATTTCTCTGTTGTGCTGTAATGTATGAAGGATGGACGAACGATTGTTTTAAAATGACAAATAAAATCTTCCAAATGACATGAATTTGCTAGATAAACGCTAGGTAACATCACATTTATAAAAATCACAGAAAAAGTACAGTATTTACTACAGTATTTTTCACGTAGGGTGAGTGAGGAGTATTTTGCAAACGAACATGTCTAAGTTTTGATTTCCTTGATTATTTTGAATCTCTTGTAAGTATAATGTTTTAAGTAAAGCTCCAGGACGCGTCCTTTGTGAAAAATAATAAGTTTAAAAGGTCCAACTAAATAGTGAACAACATTTTAAAGGTTAATAATAATAATATGTTATTATGTAAACCATATAAAAACATGACCCTCCTTTTGAGCTTCGCCGCAGTCGGGTAAAAAATCCACTGTGGGAAAAACTAATTACGCATTAATAATAGGATTGATATGCAACGCGTGTTTATTTACTTACACTATCAGCTAGATTAATTTCAGTTGAGGTTACATTTTTATTTTTTTTAATGTTACATACAGTAAATTACATATTTGTTCTTGAAAATAAATACAATTTTTATTTTAACCTGCCCTGCGGAAACAACCTTGCAAATATTCCTCACTATTTTAGTTAGACCTTATACAATCTAAGGGCACTTACTTCACTGGGTAAAGATAATTTCCACGAGAATCATCAGAGTCGCACAGCTCGGCCGGCTCCGGCGCAAAGATGTCAGGGTCCAAATAGGACTCTACATCATGCTTAGATGTACCGCGAGCCGTGAAAACTTTTGATGATGAATATCTAAACAAAATTACATACAATAAGAAATAGTGGGCCACATGAAAATCAAATTGGAAAACGCCTAATGTGACACACATGTTGTAGGATAGCGCGCTAAGTTGTATCGAGTTTAAAATTACTTTTACATCTTAACTTATAATATGAAGAGGTAAAATTGTCTCTTGATTGTTTGTTCGTTTATATGTTTGTAAGAGGTAATCTCTGGAAGCATCTATTGATCCTATTACGAAACTTCTTTCACTGTCGCCGAGTTATAGCAATTTTTTATGGTGAAATCAAATTGTTTTTGGTATCTAATGATCACACTAATATTATAAAGGCCAAAGTTTGTGAGTGTGTGTGTGTGTGTATGTGTGTGTTTGTATGTTTGTTACTTCTTCACGCTCAAACCGGTGGACCGATTTGGATGAAATTTGGTATGTAGATAGCTTATACCCTGGATTAACACATATGCTACTTTTTATACCGGTCTACAGGGGTGAAACCGCGGGGCGCAGCTAGTATATATTGTAAATATTGTAAACCAAGTCTTCGAAAAATGAGCTGACTGGCTGCTTTGTCGGCGAGCGCTGAACAAATGTTTTGATTGCGTTGCGACTTGAGACGAATGTTTTCAAAATAAATTCACAAAGCTAATGCTCTCGGTGTTGGCTTCTTCAGTCTACGAGCCGACTAAGATGCTAGAAGATCTTAGCACGAAAAGCCTAGCGGTCGGACTTCAAATGAATATGTCAAAGACTAAGTTGATGACGGACAGTGTGCATCGCAGAATCACCGTGGCGGGTGGAGAGGTTGAATATGTCGATGAGTATCTCTATCTTAGTCAAATAGTCTCTTTCCAGGAAAGAAAAACAAGGAAGTTGCGAGACGCACCGAGAATGCATGAAAGATCTATGAAGGGCGATCTTCCTCTATTCCTCAAGAGAAGTCTCATCGACATGTGTGTATTCTTCTCATCGTCACGTATGGTTCTCAAACTTGGTCTTTGACAATTCAGCAGAGGTCCACGCTCGGGGTTTGCCAGGGAGCTATGGAACAGAGTATTCTAAAATCTCCTATATCACTAAAATAACTGATGTCACTCGGAAAGCTGCCACGCTTAAATGGAATTGGACTGGACTCATCTGCCACATGTCAGACTTACGACCCAATGGGTCTCACTGAATGGCAATTAAACGACATCGCGGCTGGCTCAAACGGAGATCGATGAGCAGGACTCTTTTAATAAAGATTGGTCCTTAGCAGCTCTGGACAGAGAGGTGGAAAAAGAGTGGGGAAGCCTTTGCCCAGCAGTGGGATAATAATAGCTAATAAAAAAATAATAAAAGATGCTCTCGGTGAGTAAGGTTCTTTACAAAAGCTCGTGCTACGAATGTTTGCAAAATACGCGAACCGAATTCTCGCTATGAACACCAAAATCTGCCTAGCCTTTTCTCAACTATTTTGGGGTCGGCTTCCAGTCTAACCGGATGCAGCTGAATACCAGTATTTTACATGGAGCGACTGCCTATCTGACTTCCACAACCCAGTTACTGGGTAATACGATACCTCTTGGGAGGATTGGTTATCGCTTTCGGGCTTTTGACGACCCGTAAAGACTGTCAAAGCTCGCTGAGAACACCATTCTTTATAATATATTTATTAAAATTTCCGTTCCTTAAGCTTTCATGGTGACGGGAATTCACTGGATGCGAGAAGCAAAGGACCGGTCGTTGTGGCGATGCTTGGGGTACGCCTATGTCCAGCAGTGGATACCTTTCGGCTGAATGATGATGAAGAAAGCTATCCATTGAAAGCTTTTTTTTCAATGGAAAGGCTGTAGCGTGGCATTTCCCTTTTAACACTAACTAGCGAGTGTGAATAACAAAGTTGTGAAGTGAAAATGGGTCGTTCCAGTATTATGTAAGCAGGCTTGAAGAGTAGCATACAATTTGTCTTGCTTTTTTTGACATAAGTAGCCAAGCAGACCTAACATCCTATGGAAGTAAAATTCATCATACGTAATAAAAAACTTTTTTACAACTAAAAACAACCGACTTCAAAAAAATACTACAAAGTGAAAAATAATTTTAATTTTGGAAGTCGGTGTCTTGGGATCTGTATTTTAGCTTTTTGCCACCGACTACCGAAATTAAAATTATTTTTCACTTTGTAGTATTTTTTTTTATGTCGGTTGTTTTTTTTTTTGTAAAGAAGTTTTTTATTTTTCACTTTTTAGTGGGTCAGTCTGTAAAATATCCAAGTTAAAATAGCCTAATGTCAACTGCTCATCACCTTTTATAAAATATTGCTTTTCCCGATACAAGGACGTTAATTGTTGAACAGTTATCCCAGTAAGGAACCAGAAGAACATATGTATTGTGACGAGCATAAATTGCTTAGTAATAATCGAATCGCAATCCGTGAAATACGAATTATTGAGTAGTTCCGATGGCCATCTGTGGTCTTCCTCATCAGTTCCACTTCACCGTATGGTGCTTTCCGGGAGCAAATGCATGAGTTACTATGAAAAATAGCCAAATCGCTATAGGTGTGCCTATAATACTTGAAGGTTCCCTTCGATTTCTCTGGGATGCCATCATCAGATCCTGGTTTCCTTATCATGGTACCACCCTTGGGATATCTCCTTTACAACAAAAAAAGAATAATTAAAATCGGTTCATAAACGACGAAGTTATCCGCGAACACACATAAATAAAGTAAAATAAAAAAATATACGGTCAAATCCTCCTTTTTTTGAAGTCGTTTAAAAATAAATGATAATAAATTTTTGTATGCTGCGCTATTTAGTGCGTGTGTGATATGTACGAGATGTACTCGTCCACTCACTTTAGATCTTAAACTGCAAAACCTCATTATTAATATAAATAAATATTAAAATTATTTTCCACGTTGCATGGTTTATTGTTTCTGATACCCTTAGCAGAAGAGAACGATTATTAAATGACTGAATATATTCGTTTAATAAATTTACTCTAAAAAAAGTAAAAATCTACTTCAAAACCAAAAAACGAATAAAATAACTTTCATAAAAACACTTCAACAGCTTCTGAAGTCGGTGTCAAGCTAAAGTGCATTGAAGAATTGATGACACCGACTTCAGAAGCTGTTGAAGTGTTTTATCAAAATGGTCCACATGAAGGACTAAGTGCGGAAAGCAAATCCTTAACATAGAACATAGTGTTATATGAAAGTTATTTTATTCGTTTTTGGTTTTGAAGTCGGTTTTTACTGTTTTTTAAGTAAATTTATTTTTTTATTTTCTGTTGAATATACAATTACATAATTAGGTTAGCCCAAGCCGCCGCCGGGGTCGCGGGTAGTTCGAAAGAGATACCGTGGCCCTGGCACGGGCAGCTGAAGCAACATGGGTGGGTTTTAGTCAGTAAAAGTCTGACACGCCCTCCCGCTCTGCCCAGAGCGGGAGAAGTCATTTGATGATTTCCCATCCACAAAAAAAAAAAAAAAAAAAAAGTTAGCCCAAGCCCAAAACGAAAAGAATCATCAAAATTGGTTCATAAGTTGAACCAATTTTGTTGATTCTTTCACTACTGTGATCCACATACTTTCCGGAAGGTTTTAGTATATAATACATTAGCCGAAACCGGTTAGAGTTGAGAAAAGGCTAGGCAAATTGATTGACGTAGGTATGAATGTTTTTAATATTTTAATGATACTAAAATCATTATCACTTTAACATAGCATCACGCCTGTAATCGCCTGTATTCAACCGAGCACATTCTAGACTCATTAAGATCATCACCAGCAATAATTAGCTTTACATAAAACGGCATTACCTACGTCAGTTTTCCCTGAAGGAGTAGGTAAGTAGTTAACGGTGTTCGACACACCCACGTTTCTTTAGTTAAGTCTCATGTAATAGGTGGCAAGCCTCTCGCCATCAACCAGGCACATATCCAGATTCATCAAGTTCATCACCAGCTTTAATCAGCTTGAGATAAAACGGCATTACCTCCGTCAGTTTTCCCTGAAGGAGTAGGTAAGTAGTTAGCGGTGTTCGACACACCCACGTTTCTTTAGTTAAGTCTCATGTAATAGGTGGCAAGCCTCTCGCCATCAACCAGGCACATATCCAGATTCATCAAGTTCATCACCAGCTTTAATCAGCTTGAGATAAAACGGCATTACCTACGTCAGTTTTCCCTGAAGGAGTAGGTAAGTAGTTAGCGGTGTTCGACACACCCACGTTTCGCTAGTTAAGTCTCATGTAATAGGTGGCAAGCCTCTCGCCATCAACCAGGCACATATCCAGATTCATCAAGTTCATCACCAGCTTTAATCAGCTTGAGATAAAATGGCATTACCTACGAGTACGTCTGTTTTCCCTGAAGGGGTAGGTAAATAGCTAGCGGTGTTCGATACACCCACGTTTCGCTAGTTAAGTCTCATGTAATAGGTGGCAAGCCTCTCGCCATCAACCAGGCACATATCCAGATTCATCAAGTTCATCACCAGCTTTAATCAGCTTGAGATAAAATGGCATTACCTACGTCTGTTTTCCCTGAAGGGGTAGGTAAATAGCTAGCGGTGTTCCACACACCCACGTTTCGCTAGTTAAGTCTCATGTAATAGGTGGCAAGCCTCTCGCCATCAACCGGGCACATATCCAGTTTCATCAAGGTCATGACCAGCTATAATCAGCTTTACATAAAATGGCATTACCTACGTCTGTTTTCCCTGAAGGGGTAGGTGAGGAGCTAGCGGTGTTCGACACACCCACGTTTTTATAGTTCAGTCTCATGTAATAGGTGGCAAGCCTATCGCCATCAACCGGGCACATATCCAGACTCATCAAGGTCATCACCAGCAATAATTAGTTTTGTAGGGTTGCTGGTTGTGAAAATAAACCCCCGTTGAACTTGATGATAATTTATTGGCAACTTCACTTATATTACGTTACACGTTACAATAATTAATTTATCATATGGCAACCCTAAGTGGAGGGATGAAAGGGACTGCGTGGCTATCGCTCTTCAGAGCTCCCCTAGCTGACTAGTTCCCAAAGACAGCGGATCTATCGAAGCAGGAACTAGGCTTACTTAGAATCAGAGAAGGCTGCGTGGCTACCGAACTCTGAACCTCAAGTTAGTGAATGTGACAATTTGTTCGAAGACTGCTCTGCTTATAAAGGAGGACAGTTGACGTGTGTGTACAATATCTACACGTAGTCGTCTGTAGTTGTTATCTCCGAGTTTATGAAGCCGCTCATCGTAGTGCTTTGGATAAGTTACACTAGATGACGCTGTATGTTTGTTACAGTTTTACATAAAATGGCATTACCTACCTCTGTTTTCCCTAAAGGGGTAGGTAAGTAGCTAGCGGTGTTCGACTCACCCACGTTTCTCTAGTTAAGTCTCGTGTGGCAAGCCTATCGCCATAAACCAGGCACAATCTAGACTCATCAAGGTCATCACCAGCAATAATCAGCTTTACATAAAATTGCATTACCTACGTCTGTTTTCCCTGAAGGGGTACGAGTAGGTAAGTAGCTAGCGGTGTTCAACACACCCACGTTTCTCTAGTTAAGTCTTAAATAGGTAGCAAGCCTATTGACATTAACCCAGGCACAATCTAGACTTCAAGATTCTTCAGGGAATATCCTAATGGAAGAAGCCAGTAAGACTTTTCCCTGGGGATCGAACCCACGACGCACAACATTCGCGCTTCATTTGCGCGTTTTTTTTTGCGCAATTCGCACATGCAAGTCTGAACATAGGCTCTCCGAACTTTTGCGCATGTTCTCTCACTCACACTCGTCTCATGTCACCATTTGTTTCCTAAAAAATGTCATTGCGCAGCCTTCTGCCCGAAGTTTGGACTCGCCTAGATGCGGCCGTATGGTAAAGTTATATCGTACGGCAGGTGGTACATAATATTCTGTGTATTAATACCATAATCAGCCCCACTGCTGGGATACAGGCCCCCTCTCTGAGAGTGGGTGTGGGCACAGTGCGGGTTGGTTGATGTCACTCTCTTCGAATTTTTGGTTTTAGGACATGCCGGTTTTCTCACGATATTTTCTTTCACCGTTTTGAGACCAGCGTTGATGAAATAAATTACACAAAGTAATGCGCCTGCCCGGCTTCGAACACACGACCTACAATTCGTATGTCGGGGCCGTTACCACTGGGCCACCGCTCCTCCCCGTGTATTAGTAATTCGTCAGAAAACTACAGAACATAATATCACAACTGTATTATCCGCAGGGGTAAGCAGCGACGTATATACCGTACGCAAAATTCTCGCTTAGATGTGGAGTTGTGGACACTAGCCCGATATACAGAACATGATATGGCCCCATTTCGTCAGCTGATAGTCTTGTAATACGAAGCGAGTCTATTGCTATCAACCGGGCACAAGTCCAAACTTCCGGCTGCTACTGCGAAATTCCTGATGGATAAACCCAAACACTGCCAGCCTGAGAATCGAACCCAAGGCCTTTGAAGGATTTTGAAAATTGCGAATACAATTTAAATAATATTAAGGGCATAAAAGTGCTCTCATCTTTCGTACTTGTCGTATACAGTCTGATTCATTCATTGCCACTTACACTCACTCTGTATTTTACATTAAATTTAACAAACCCTCACACTATCACTTAACTTTCATACACACAGATGCTCACATTCAACATTCAAATTCACATTTACACACCTTTACACTCACAGTAACACTCCTTAGTATTCACACTCACACACCCCCATTTTCACATTTACACACCTTCATAGTCATAGTCACATTCACACACCCCTACTCTCACTCACACATTTGCATGCTTCTTGTCTAGTTTTAATTTTCTCTTTTTATTTTAAATCGCCCGTTTTTATAACACTTGAAACAAGTAATTGTATGTTAATATTTTAAGTTTTGGAAGAGCGGAGTCTCCTAACACAGGCTTTTTTGCTTAAAAGGGGACTCCAATCACTAGTTGTTAAATTTACTTGTATAACAAAATAAACATTTTTCATTTTCAAAAGTTCGTTATTTTGAAAGTTAGTAACGTGTTAGTTGGTATTTAGGGCCAAAACACATACGATACGACATCGCATCTGTCACGATGCGACGTCGTATCGTGTGTATGTGTTTTGGCCCTATAGTACATACATATATAGTTTTCACGACACGACAACGTGCCGTACATCGTACCACGAGGCGACGTTGCGTCGTGAATTTTTACGATACATGTCGTAGATTTCCATAACATGACGGCGCAACGTGGTACGTTGCGAGGTCGTATCACGATGCGATGTCGTGTCGTGTGAATTTGTTTTGGCCCTTAGACTCCTCTTTATAAGTAAAAGTTAGTTGTACCATCGTTTTTTGACAACTCGTCCCCTAAGGCCGTTTGGCCACTGCACCTCAACGGGACGTCAACGAGAATGAAATGACGGCACCAAAGTAGCGAAAGTACATTTACTATGGCCGCGTGCCCCCCGCATGTTCGTCAACTGAGCGCCGGGATCCCGGCCCACGAATTTTCAAGTAGTTCGGCGCGACCGCTAGAACTCAGTCCGAGATTGCGACGGGCCGATGTGCCGGCAATACAAAACACGTTTGATCTTGTCCACACACTGCCTTTGCACCGCTGGCGCCATTCATCCGGCTTTTATTTGTCTATCATAATATAATGAACCGCCGAGTTCGGTCGCGGTGGACAAACGATCGCTGTTAACGAGACGTCACGTTCGGTACGAATAATCTCGTTTCTCGTTGACGTCCTGTTCACGTTGCGGTAGACAAACAGTGTATGGCGCCTGAGAAGTTACCGATGGGACCCATCGGGCACACGGTTTGTATTTCTGAGAGGATGAATGAAAAGTGACTAACAAAAGATCAAGGCCACAAGACAAGGACAAGGCCGATGCTCTAAGAAGATATATAGTGAGTTTATTGGTGATGTCCTTCTGTCAGGTGCGTAGTACTCGCAACCGGCGTGCGTATTATGACCAGATGTATGAACGTAAACGAAGCAAAAGGATTATGTAAAGATTGTAGCAGGTGGCGTTTTATCAATCAATCATATTATTTTCTTTTCAGGCAACTGAAAGCCCATAGAAAAAATACACAAAATAATATAAACAACAATTATAAACGAATAAATCTATACTAATATTATAAAGAGTAAAGATTTTTTTTGTTTGTTTGTTTGTTTGTACCGAATAGGCTCCGAAACTACTGGACCAATTTGAATCATTTTTTCACCAATAGAAAGCTAAATTATCAGGAAGTAACATAGGCTATAATTTATTTTCAAAATATTTAGAGATCCTTAAGAAAATTGCAATAATGTAACCCAAAGTAGCAAAATTTTGCCTATAAAATTCATTATTTGGCGTGCGCTGAGAAAACTATTGATGATACATAAAAAGTATGTACTACATGATTAATATACTCATTATCATCTTCAAAAAAGTCCGCAAGGCAATATATCTAACTATCATAGTTAAGTCACAATAGAAGCTTTTGTGTTCTAAAATTTAATTAGATCGCCGATAGAAAAAAAAGTTGGTTACATTCGTATCGTAGTATTATTTCTTATTCAAATAAATAGTTTTATCATCAAGGGTATTTATGTAGCAATAAAATACTTTTTAATTCATTCGAATCGGACATTTAATTTCGAAGTTATCACGAGTATAAAAATGCCACACGCGATCCGTTCAACTTCGCGCCGCGATTAACTCAGTATTCTTATACTTGAGACCAAAAACCGGCAAAGTGCGTGTCGAACCACACACAATGAAGGGTTCCGTAATTGGGATGAATTTATCCCAAGAATAAACTTAACACTGTAGTTGAAAAACATGTTCTCCCATACATTCCAACTGTAAATGTAAGTTTGCACTCACAATATTGAGAGATTTACCATGTTATTTTAAGACCACAGACTTCGTATAGGTTTTCCTGTAATCTACAGGTAATGTCTGTATTTTTTTCAAAATTTTAGGCTCAGTAGTTTCGGACATAAGAGGGGGGGATAACCCAAAATACGCGCATTGACGTGGAGTTGTGGATACCAGCCCGTGTTACCTAAGGGGGGGAATAGTAAATTTTCGCCTTTTTCCTTAAATAACTTCAAAACAATTTATTTTACAATTATAAAAAAATATATATTTTATACCCTCATAGTAAGATACTTTCAGTTTCATTTGATATGTCACGGAATAGTTTGCAAAACTTTTTTTTAAATTTTCTTATTTGGTTCCCAAAACTGACCCCCTTAAAAATTAATGTATTTACTTTACCCGTTCGTGATTTGGTCACAGAAAATCATATGTATACCAAATTTCAACTAAATGGACCCTGTAGATTCGGAGAAAATTGGCTGTGACTAACGGACAGACAGACAGACAGACACAAGTGATCCTATAAGGGTCCCGTTTTTTTCATTTTGAGGTTCGGAATCCTAAAAATGAAGAATAACGTGTTTTTTTTCGAAAATCTACCCATAATGGGGTGAAAAGGGGGTACTAAATTTTTCAGGGGAGGATTTTATTGCGGGGCTTGATTAAATAGAAAATTGGTGTAAATAATCTTTCAGTTAAGTTATGGAAACATCCGAAACGATTCTTTAATTTTCCAGTAGGCATGAAAACATGAAAACATCTTATAAACTTTTATGTTTATAAGATTTTTCTTATAAACATAAAACATGTTTATAAGAAAAATCTTATTCATTTGGTTAATTAACATGAATCTTGGCAGAGATACTTGCCTAAGTAATAAAGTTTGTCATTAATAGTTTTTCAAAACTACCCTGGGTTAGAGGGGGAGGGGGAAGAGGAGGGGGTGGGTGAGGGGGAGGGTGTTGGTGAGGAGAGGAAGGTGTGGTGAGGGGTGAAGGGGAGGGGAGGGGTTGGTGAGGTGGAGGTGAGGGGGAGAGGAAGGGGAAGGGATGAAGAGGGTGTTAGAGTGGGTGAGAGGGGCAGGAAGAGGTTAGCGGGAAGGGGATACGGTGAATGAACGGGCTAAACTACCAGTCGGACTTTAAAAATTATTTTTGCATTTTATAGCCCAAATCTTAAGGAAGGCTATAGGCATATTTAGGTAACATCACTTTGGGACTTTACGTGCCGAAATAAAAGAAAAAAAAGGCAGAAGTAACCCCTAAGCGAAAAGGAAGTAATAGCGCGGGCAGGCAATGCGATGCGACGACGTGGGTCGGGGGAACAAGAAATTTCACGCCGACGAAGTCGCGGGCAGCAGCTGTATAATATAATATATGTTCGTCATCACACTAATATCATAAAGGCGAAAGTTTGTGAATGTGTGCGTGCGCGTGTGTATGTATGTTTGTTCTTCACGCTCAAACGGCTGGACCGATTTGGATGTTATTTGGTATATGGATTGCATAACCTATTCATGTGACTGCCATTTTGTTTTTGTGGGTTTTTGTGTGAGAGTATTTCTGGGTGGTCTCGCGCGGTAGACGATATCTCTAAAGTTTTGTATGAGAGCTGTATATTAAACTGTCTTTGGAATCGTTATGAAATAAGCTACCACATCTCGCAGTTAGGTTATACCCTGGATTAAAACATAGGCTGATTTTTATCCCGGTTTACGCGGGTGAAACCGCGGGGCGCAGCTAGTATTACTATATAACTATAATTAAACACGTGATGTTGTTGTTGTTTTTGTTTCTGCCTACCCCCATGGGAAGTAGGCGTGAGTTTATGTATGTATGTACTTAAATATAATTCCTGAAAATGTTAGACAGACGCGAAGTAATTAAAAATTCGATACTTTTACAGATGGTACAACAATAATGACACAAGTTATTACAAGAATAAGCATCTTGTTAAGCCGGGCAGATGTTTGTTGGTGTTTGTTTCATTAAAATACATTTAACTGGCAGAATTGAACAATATTGTCGATTTTTCATAATTACCGGGATTTAGTACTATGGACAAAACTTAAGCATGCTCACTTAAGAAGAGGTGAGCATGCGGAACTTTGGCCCATAGTACATAGATATCTATGCAACGTTTTTTTTACAGAGAGCTGTTTTTTTTTTTCATTTTGGCATTGTAAAAAGTAAAGTTTCGATTAAAAAGAAACTTGGACGCAGTATTTTAGACGTTCAATAGGTATGATTTTCTTAATGTAGTCTGTATCGGAAACAACTGCGCCTTCTAAAAAAGATACTTATCTTTTACTTAATAAATATCTTAAATTAATTATTAATTAATTCACTGACAGACAACGCACAGCCTAAACCGCTGGCTAGTAGCATGAAAATTTGCACAAGAGAACTAAAGAAGGATTTTTTAAAATGTGTTGAATTTTTAAAAATCTTTCGGTTAAATAGGGGATGAAAATTTGAATGAAAGTTCGTGTTGTTTTGAAGTTAGAATCTTGGAAAACTCTTTACAAGTAAAACTTAGTTGTATCATCGTTTCCTTTCCTCTAAGGCTCCTGAAGAAGACAAGCTGCCGATATGAAATCTCATCGGGCACAAGACTTGTAACTATTTAAAACAGTTGCAACGATACGCTAAGCTTCTTCGCTTATATTGATAAAATTTGCACACAAATTATAGAGCTTCGAGTAGGCATGTAAAATGCAATTGAAAATTCGAAATGCTGAAAGATATAGGACAAGTCCGCCCAGCACGCCAGCGCTGGTGTGAGCTGTACCACCACAGCCTCCCCCTAGGCCCCACGTTGCCAGGCTTGACCTATTTCCCCGCTATGAAGAGACGCACTAATTGACGTCACATAAACTTTCCTTGCAACTATTCCTTAGACTTATTTAATTTAAAATAAATTGCAAGTTATACCCAGCTAGCAAGCCCTCCCATTAATTAATCTCTTCTAATTGACAACTTTAAAATAGTACTACATAGAAAATATAAAATAGCAAAGCACGCCAAGCCAAACTAAAATTAAATAATAAGTACCTATTTCTAAAACCAAACAAAAAAATTGTATCTCAAAAAATGCTCAAAAAATAAAAGTTGGCCAAGGCTCGCAACAGCCGTAAGTTATTAAGTTAGTTATTACCTGTGCAAATCAAATATACTGCGAAATTGCTGCACGCACATTTCTAAAGTTTTATATGGTCATTTCCACACCACAAAAGAAATAAATGAAAAATAACACAAAATAAAATAAAAATCAATCACTCAAACTCAATTACTCTGCCACGTTAACTCTTCCCGATTTAAGTTCTTTAAGATCGGTAACAAAGAAAAGATATAAACCAAGTCGAACCGAGAATATGCAAACCAGAAACACTACACAAGTGGGAACAGTAACACGCGGGATCATTTTCGCTGCGAACTCGAGACGTCCGATGTCGAGCTCTGTCGCGGAATGAATAATGGCGCTCGCAAATTGCAGGTAAGGGTTGGCGGGGGCTACATAGTCATGGAAACGGGTAATACGCGTGTATGCGCGTGGTGTAGACAAGCATTACACTTACAGATGCAGTTGTGGGGCGGCGCAAAGCGCCCGCCCCCGGGTGTACGCAGGCCCACACGTGGCGTCTTCTCCCCGCTTTGGCCAATGCGCGAACAACGACTAAGAATTATCTCACAGCGTGTACGCGAAGTCGCTGCCGGCTTGACCCAGCCATGGGCCCATGGCGTTCAATGTTACCTGAAACAAATAAAAATTAACGTTATGATTATCATCGAAAACAACTCGCATTAAAATACACTTCTGGACACATCTATTGGCCCACCTTAGAGTTTAGGTTTCGATGGCCTCTACCGAAATATGATTGCTAGATTGAACAAAAACTGTTGATGCAGTTTTAAACCTGATACATTTTACCATCTTTTTCGATCGTATTGTTTTAAATTTGAATTCAGAATACCATACGACATGGAGCTACGCCTAACAAGTCGGATATGCGCCTTGTTAAAGGCAATTGATTTTTGAATAAAAAACATGTTTTATCAAATAAAGGTTTAATTTAATAACGCGTGTTGCCTCCATGGGCATCTACCACAGCTCTCATACGATTAGGCATAGAGTTTATCAACCGCTCTATGAAATTTTGAGGGATCATCTCCCATTCCTCTTCTATGGCAGTTTGCAACTCCTGCATCGTCTGGGCAACTGGCTGACGAGCCCTAACACGTCTTTTTAGCTCGTCCCACATGTGCTCAATGGGGTTCATGTCTGGGCTTCTGGCTGGCCAGTCCATAACTGTGATGTTCACATCCCGAAGATATTCCCTGACGATGCCGGCCGCATGGGCTCTTGCATTATCATGCATAAAAAGGAAATTTGGGCCCACATAGTCCGCGTATGGTATCACGTGAGGTTCTAAGCACTCACGAATGTACCTTTCAGCATTTAATGTTGGCAGCCGTGGTCCTGTAACAACCTCAAGTTGAGTTTTGCCGCTCGCGGATATACCGCCCCAGACAGTCCATGAGCCACCGCCATAAGCAACCTTCTCTTCAAAGCAGCATTGTGCGAAACGCTCTCCCTTACGTCGGTAGACCTTCTTCCTTCCATCATTGCCATGTAACACAATTTTAGACTCATCAGAAAAGAGTACACGGCTCCAATCTTGCTGTGTCCAATTTAAATGACTGCGTGCGAAATGAAGGCGCGCTGTTCGGTGGGCTCGCGTTAGTTTGGGGCCATTAGCTGGCTTGTGTGGTACCATATCGCGTTCTTTTAACCTTCTCCGAACAGTTCGAGCGCTCACAGATACTCCGTGGAAGTCGCGAAGTTGGTTTTGTACCTCAATGGAGGTAAGGTGACGATTTCTCAAGCTGGTCGTCACGATGAATCGATCCTGCCTTTCAGTTGTGACCCGAGATCGTGGCCTTCCTTGGCGACGAACAAAGCCGCCAGTCTCTAGGTACCTCCGATAAACATTTCGGACCGCAGATCGACTTAAATTAAGTTGAGCACTCACGTTTCTTTGGCTGTGTCCGGCCTGAATAAGTGCCACAGCTTGGGCGGCGACTTCAGGTGAAGTATCCATAGATTATTGATAGAACCTCACCTTAATGTTAAGAATAAGTAATGTATGTTGCAAAACCAAAGATATCAATCACTTTTTCAAGAATTAAATCCAAGTAAACCAATAAAACCAAGTTTTCTTAGTATTCGATTGTTTGATATCAACAAACAGGCTCCAAATTGTCTTTTGTTTCTTTAAATTCTGTGTTCGAAATTCAAAAAAAGACTATTGAATGAAATTGTGAATGTGCCAGGTTCAAAACTGCATAAAAACTTTTTGCTCGACCTAATATAAAATTTTAGCTAGGACCAAACGAAACTGAAAATACAAGGTGGGCCAAAAGGTGTGTCCAGAAGTGTATAAGCATGTTCAATCCGGCCACGTCCGGCAGTAGGTTGAGTTTTAACCGCTACTAGAAGTTATCCTCTACCTTAGAGAATCTGTCACTTAGGGCCTCAGCACACCTCCGCCGCAAAACCATAGCAACGAAACCGCAGTAGTTCAATTAAACTGCGCGAGTAGCGGAACATCAGAGAAGCATCATGCGTTGACCTGTATACTAAGGCCCTAGTAAAACTATCTAAAGAAATCCTGGCCCAGATCTGTAAGAAGCTGACAGATCTCGGTCGTCCGTCAACAATCGAGCAAATCTGCAAGCACCGCTACGTTACCATTCAGGAAACATGAAATAAATATTTACTAAATATAATTTTTCTATCGTTTTTAGGCAACTCAAAGGAATCATTGCTTGTTTATATAATCTAGCGTGATAAAGTCGTTGTAAATTGTGCGCCTAATTTAAAACACAAAATGAATAAGGAATTTTTACGAGTATATTATAACGATATCATTTCTTATCAAATCTATAGTCCATCGGGTTAAATAATTAACTAAAGGTAAACAATAAAAAATCACGTGTCTGGTTAACCGACTGAACATAATACCTGTCACTTCAATTGTCATGCTACGACACAGTTGTACTCTTTAATCTAGCAACGAACGTAGCTAAATTGAAGAGTACAACTGTGTTGTAAAAGTACAACTTTTTTTGTTTACCTTTAGTTACTACCTAACCCGACGGAGTATAAGGCAGAATCGGTTTTGAAACTGAATGTCAACCGCTGTCAGATTAATTGCGTAGCACACAATTTTGCTACAGAACACATTTGCCGCTACGCGCCGCTACGCGGAGCTACGTCGTAGCGTAGGCCTTCTTGCAAACTGGTGGAGAAACAATCCAGTCATGTTCATTGATCAAAGGTAAATAAATAAATAAATTTAATAAACCATTTCGAGCGGCCATTTATTGTTTACATCATTGGTGTTTTTAAGAATCTAAGATTTTTAGAACATAAGTCCCGCTGCTAGTTGCTACGTCATAGAGTGATTTTTTTTTGTGTAGAGCATCTCGTAGTTGACCTATTTTCAATCAGAATATGAAGTTCTATTCTGCGAGCTTAGCCACTTTGGGCTCAGTTAATATTGGATTTTCGACGTATTCAAACCGAACAACAACCGGGCAGACCAAAAGCCTTCGAAAAAATCATAGCTACGTTAATGGCCCAGATCTGCCTGTGGGTCCGCTATACGCAGATGGCTTTCAATGCTCTGCGGATTCTCTACAATAATGGGTTTAGAATGCTGATGGGGTTGTCGCGATATTGTAGTGCATTGGGGATGTTTGCGGAGGCCAACACCGATTGCTTTAGAGCAATAGTGCGACGACGAAGACGGTAAAAAAAGTCATCCAGTATATTATGCAAAGTTGTCGAATTCCTAACTATTATTAGAGGCTCGGCTTTCTTTAAACGTGAGTACGAGAATGCACAAATCCACTGCTACATCTAACCTCCATACATGGTTAGTTGCAGCAGTGGATTCATCATTGGGAATTACCGGTAAACTGGCTGTCTGCTTCTGACTGCCCGAGACATATCTCGATGAATAGAATTAAATTCTCGATGGCACAACAGAAGCAATTTAACTACAACAGATTGGATTTGTACCTCTGCATCAAAATCGTTCATATTAGGTCTTTACCTATGAAATTGCCGTTCTGCAGTACTGGCCATTTCAAATCAAAATAATTTTTGTTTGGCTAAGAATTTCAAATTAATTTTATTTTAAAAACATGGATTTTTTTTTTTCCAAAAGTAGTCATTTGTTTATTGATTAGTGTTACATTTTCATCGCATTTCAATCTTTTTCGTCATCATGGATACGTTAAAAATTCGAGCAATTATGGAATATGAGTACCGTCGTGGCAGCAACGCGGCACAAGCGGCACGCAACATCAACGACGTTTACGGAGCTAACACTACAAACCAACGCACCACTTGTTATTGGTTTGCTCGCTTCCGTTCTGGAAATTTCGACCTGAAAAATGAACCTCGCGGTCGTCCGAAGACTGGTCGACAATGACGAATTAAAGGCGATTGTGGAAGCTGATGATACACAATCTACGGCTGAATTAGCAGCAGCTTTCGACGTTAGCGTCAAAACAATATTGGTCCATTTGCGTCAAATTGGCAAGGTAAAAAAGCTTGACAAATGGGTGCCCCACGAACTCAATGATCGCCAGCGCGAAGTACGCGTCGAGACGTGCTTTGCACTGCTCAACAGACACACAAATGAAGGAATTTTGAACCGCATTGTTACCTGCGATGAAAAATGGATTCTGTTTGATAACCGCAAACGCTCAGCAAGTTGGTTGAATCCTGGTTCAGCACCTAAACAATGTCCTAAACGAAAACTTACCCCTAGAAAAGTGATGGTCACTGTTTGGTGGTCTAGCGCCGGTGTGATTCATCACAGCTTCTTACCAAACGGGGTGAGCATTTACTTCAGATATGTACTGTGTGTGTGTGTGTAAGAACTGAACACAATGATGGAGAAGCTGGCACATCTCCAACCAGCATTGGTCAATCGCTCGTCTCCGCTGCTCCTGCACGACAACGCGCGACCTCATACTGCACAGCAGACGGTCTCCAAGTTGCAAGAACTGGGGTTGGAAGCTCTCCGTCATCCGCCCTACTCACCAGACCTTGCGCCTACAGACTACTACTTTTTCCACAATTTGGATAACTTCTTGGCGGGAAAAAAATTCAATACCCGAGAGGCAGTACAAAATGCCTTTGAGGAATTTGTTGCCTCCCGTCCAGCTGATTTCTTTAAGAAGGGTATCAATAAACTGCCACTGCGTTGGCAAAGATGCATTGATTGCATGGATGATTACTTCGATTAATACAAATAAAAATTCATGAAAAAAATTCGTTTAAATTTTTTCATACAAAACGGCAATTTCATAGGTAAAGACCTATTATTTAAAATTGGCCCATATTGGGCATTTTTTTTTTCAAAATTTTTTGCTGTTATAGGTTGTATTAGCCCACACTACGTGTACTACGTGTTTATACAGTTGTTTATTTGAGCAAATAACGGACATCATTTTAAAACAATCGAATCGGTGGAGCCTTTTCTTCTAGCAGGGATGTATCCTGTGGAATAGAGAGAATTACTCGTAACATTATTCTGTAATCCCGAGGCCACATTATACGGGACGTGCCGTTGATTATCGCGTTGAAGGGCGTTGACCGTAGGTTTAGCCACCACTAACCGCGATAATTTGACCGAATCTTGACCGAATTTAACTATATAGGGCAAAGGAAAGTTGCAATATTGCGGTTTACGGGGGAGAAAAATCGATCTAGCTAGGTCTCATATCTGAAAAAATTCGTTTTCTCTATTTTCACCCGAGCAGAGCTCGGTCGACCAGGTACTACAATTAAATGAGCAACATGTGTATATTTGTAATCACGTTCTCTAAAACAGCTTTAACGATTTCGATGAAAGTTGCAATATAAGGGCTTACGGGGGCGAAAAATCGATCTAGCTAGGTCTCATATCTGGGAAAATTCGTTTTCTGTATTTTCACCCGAGCACAGCTCGGTCGAGCAGGTACTTTTTGTTAAATTGCCAAAATGAAAGGTATTGCCTTTCCGAGTGAAATAGGTAATTAAAGAAAGAATAACGTTTATTTGGAAACAGTTCAAGAAACACAAAATACAAATAACAAAAAAAAAGTGAAAATAATGTTTCAACAACGCGGCTGCGCCAAAAAGGTATTGGTGACTTGACACGTTGCGGCTACTTAGGTGTCGGTGCCGCCGACATAGCGGCAATTCGCACTTAACAAAAACTATACTACCATCATGTTTACCTGCCTAGCCTTTTCCCAACTATATTGGGGTCGGCTTCCAGTCTAACCGGATGCATCTGAATATCAGTATTTTTCATGGAGCGACTGTCTATCTGACCTCCACACCCAGTAACTGGGTAATATACCCCTTGATAAAACTGGTTGTCACTATCGGGTTTCTGACGACCCGTGACGACTATTAAAGATACACGAATTACAGCCGGGACTAACTGCTTTCCAAGGCACGGAGGGGTCTAGGTAGCTGATCACCCATCCGCAGACCGCCCGAGGTAAGCGTAGCTTAACTTAACCTGATCGATCGACCGGCTTTTATTACCAGGGCCCCTCGCCCGACCAAAATGGACTCCGATATCACTTTGTTCGACATTACTTCCGTTTTCAGACTTGTAAGTTTGGACAGAGAATTCCAGTAAGTTTAAATGACGTAGCACCTCTTTTTGCGATCTTATTAGAATATGCGTTTACAAATAAGAACAAATTGTTTTGATTGTTCAAAAAACTTCGGTTGTGACAGTTTAGTTCGATATCCCAAGGAATGTTGAGGAAAATACGTTTTCAAAACATGAAATAATAATATACTCTTGAACAGTTCATAATACATAAGGTGTTAAAAAATTTACTTTACGAACTCGTCATTCAAGAAATCGACAAACGAGGGCTTCGTTTGTCGATTTCTTGAATAACGAGTTCAAAAACTTCTCGTGCAGTTAACTAGTTCTATACTTTGAACTACAAGGTGTAAGACTTCAACTTACGAACTTTAAAGGACATTAGTTTCGCAGGAATTCCACTTCGAGCAACGATGAGGAGCACTTCAGCGGATTGAAATCAATTTCTCCTTTTCGTTATTCACACAGAACGCATTTCGGATTTTAAAAACCAAACTGCAAACACAAATGCTCGAAATTTGATCTATTGATGAATTCATTACATATTCTAAGCGAATAATGACACCTAATACGTATGAGAATGAATAAAATAAATCGCAAGCATTATATTTTTAAATAAACGATTCGTTGTGCCAATTGAAGTATGTTTTTAATAAACACTGAACTACTATAAAGTTGAAACATATTTTATCTGTCCTCGTTTATCCTTTAAAAAGGTTATTCTCCAAATGAGACTCCCTATGCCCACTTTTCCACTGTGAAGTCACGGCAGATGGACGCAAAATTTATGAATTGGGGCCGTCGGCGTTTCGCCGGAAAAACGCGTACTGAGACAGGTTATCAATATGAATTATCAAGTACTTAAGACAGCCAGCCAATGTTTTGTAATGACTGAGCGGAGATGAGATACAAAAATGCATAAAATATGACCTTTGTGAAAGAGTGGCGTCCAGGAGACCCTTTGTGACGGATTCTTAAGCTCACATCCCGAATTATAATCTAATTAACATTACAATGGCAAATTTTCAAGCTTTATTGATATAAATCCGCGTATCGGCAAAAGTAGTGTGAGGCGCCCCCTAGCTAGATGGACCGACGACCTTAGAAAGTTGGCTGGGACAGACTGGATGCGGAAGGTGGACAGGCTGAGTTGATTGATTGATTGAAGTAAATCTATACATCTATACATATCTACAAATAAATAAAATTGAAGTGTCTGTTTGTAACGTTAAAATAACAGCTATTTACTAAATGCATTTAGAATAAAAAATCTTTTTTTTTTTAATTTTTGCCTGTATAACGATCTGTATGTCTGTTTGTTCTAGCTAATCTCCGAAACGAATGCACCGATTTTGGCGGGACTTTCACTGGCAAATAGCTGATGTTATAAGGAGTAACTTACGCATTCATTTTAGAAAAAAATAGGGTTCCGCGCAAAAAAAAACTAAAACCCACGAAATTGTGAACAAAAAGCGCAGGCGAACGAAGCAACGCGGCGGGTCGGGGGACGAGGGAGTTTTATTAAAATGTGGCTGTTGATTTAGTATATTGTGTATCTTACGACTTCCAGCGAACGAAGTCGCGGGGCACAGCTAGTTAGGAATAAACTCAGCAAGTCAGATAATGCACTATCCCGACTGTAAATTTCCCTATTGAATATTGTTGGCTGAGCTGCATAGTTTTAAATCCTGATTTTGTCACTTGTTCGGTCCGAATTCATGAACTGACAATTAAGGTCTATTTCAGTGCACATTTCGTATTCCACCATGAAGACAAATGTTCATGGTTGTGAATAGGAAATGCACTGAAAATATTTTTTCTTTCGGCTCCAGTAGGGAACTGACTGCAGTGTTTTGCAGAATTCTGTGTTGGGGCATGATGTTGATGAATGTTGTTTCAAGTAACACTATGAGGGCCTAAGCACACTTCCGTCGCGTAACTATAGCAGTGAAACCAACGTAGTTCAATTCAACTGACTCGCATGAAGTTCCGCTAAACGAGTAGCGGAACATTATGCGATTGCTGGCGTTTTGCTAAGGCCCTGAGTGTGGTTCAGCTTTGACCGATATCTCTTTAACATCACTCGCCGCTAATTAGTAAGTGTCTAACTACTTACGTATTACGTTGGTTACTATTAGGGTCAACTCACACCGAAAGATTGGCGAGGGGCAGCGAATGGAATTCGCCGGAATTTCCGCGGCGCCGCGGGCATCCGCGCGACTCGTTCGAGTTTCTCATGCGATAATAAGTATAATAGTAATGTAAATAAAGTTAAAATTCATATGACACTGAAACTGCTCTCCGCTTCGCTGCGCTTCGACGCTCTTTTGGTGTGAGTTGAGCCTTACCCTTTAAAGCAGGGTGCAAAAATTTTCGAACTCGCTTTTGCTCGCTCTTGCATCGAACTTTTATGTCATTTTCATGCCCGCGTAAGTCATCAGAGACTTCCACTTCTGTACGAATGGTCAAAAGGAAACAGCCTACCCGAGGAGCTAGAATTTTTGAGCTCGCTTCACTCAGTTCAGATTTCGGATTCGCCAGCATAAACTACTTTCCGCCAGACACTAATGAAAAAGATGTATGTTGGTCGGTGATGAACTTAAAAACAGTGTACAATAATAAACTGAGTGTAAAAAAACTGTTTTAGGATGGGAGAGTTTTATTAGATTGTTTTCATATATTTTTAATCAACTTCAAAAAAGGAGGTTCTGCGTTCGACCCATAAGGTATGTATGTATTTAATTGTATATCCGCGATTTTCTCAAAAAATAATGAACCCATTTTGATGAGTCTTTCACTAACGTGATCTACTTACATACTTTCAGGAAGGTTTTTAGTATATAATACATTAGGTAATTATTCTTATGTACGAAGTTATATGCATATTAATGTACTGTATCTCCGGCATTTCTAAGCGGATTTTGATAATTCTTCTTTTCGTTCGTCTTGGGCTATGTAATAATTGTATATACAACTAAAAATGGAAAATAAATTTACTTTTAAAAAAGTTAAAACTTAAAAAAGGGATTTAACCCTTATACTTCTATTGAGTTCTGCCAGCAGATACATCGTAGGAGGGGGAACCCCCCTCTCTCCCTGACATAAATGCGACCCATTCCCTTAGACCTAACCGGAGAGTAAAATATTTTTCGTAAATATGCGAAAAACACCTGTTTGTGTAGATGAAAAATACAACCGAATTGAGAACCTCCTCCTTTTTTTGATGTCGGTTGAAAATAGTTTGCGCCGATCCACTCGAACGCCAAAATTATGGCTTTTACATTAAAAAAAATGGTTAAGGCATAAATTGTTGGAAATTATCTCTAGTCTAATTTTGTCTTCGAATGTTTTATCGTAAAATGAGTAGGAAACGAGATATTGTCCAAAAAACTGCTATTAGGCGCCATTTTCCAATATGGCGGCGCGAGCGGCAAAGATACGAGGTGACAAAGTGAAAATTCGAAGAGAGCACGTCGAACTCAATAAAATCACCAATTTTCAATGCTCCTGGAAAACTTTCCAGGTAACCCACTTAATGACTGTACAATTACACAACGTTACTAAATTTTGTCGTAAATAAATTCCCACGATTATCTATCGGTCAGTAGCGTAGTGTTTTACCAGAATAAGCATTTGTTCCGCGTAAACTTGAAACATTAGCATGAACACTCGATATACGTAACTGGATCTGTCGGTTGTGTATGTTAGCATTTGTTTTGTTTAAATAAAAGCGAATGTTGCAAAACAAATAACTGGCAAATACAGGCTACCAGTTCCACATTATCTTGTACGTACAGGAGACCACACGTCAGAGGACACACTAGTAACACTTTGACCTGGAACTGGCCTAGTGTAGTACGATATTTCAATAGAACAAGAGGCCAGCTTGTACTGGTTTTGTCACTGACGTACAGCTTACTGTACGTGGTCAGAATAACGCGACCTTTCATAATTATGTTTAAAATCAATACGATCGTGATCACGTATTCAAACTAAGTTATGCATAGTAAAACCAGGGGTGCATCCGATCCGATACCAATACCGATATATCGGCGATACTTCGGGTTTGCCGATATATCCGCATCGGAGATATTTTTATTGCCGGTACAACGATAATTTTCAAATTTCGTGCTTCAAAAATGTAATGTAAACGCGCCTGCTGTTTCTTTTATTTCCACCACACAATGACATTCGTATTCTAGAACAATTCTCTAGCATTTTATACACACAAAGGGGGCAAACTCAAACTCAAACTCAAAGCATTTATTTCAAATAAACCAATTACAGGCACTTTTGAATTGTCAATGGGTCGGTCAGTCAGAAAGATGAAGCTAGTTGCCCATTCCAAAGCGTATTAGATCCCTATGGAGAAGAACGGGCAAGAAACTCCACGGACACTCTTTTAAATCATAATATTTTTACAAAATATTGGTTACATCGTTCAAGTTGAAAATATACATGTGAGAACAATGTAGAAAGACGTGCACGTTAAAAAGCGTCCGTAATAAAAAGATAATAACTAAAACAACTAAATTAAATATTAAAATTAAAAATAAGCCATGGCAGCTAAGAGACGACCAGTCCCAACTGACGGCGCCCGTTCACGAACATGACGCATGGATCAGCACCATTTAGCTCAACCATTTTGAAGGGAACTTAATGATCCAACACACACGCCACCATCAGCGAGACATTTGAGTGAGCATGACATACTCTCAACCGCCAGGGCACACTCAAGTCAGTGAAAGACGTACCCAGTAAAAGGTAGCTTAATAGTAGCTACATAGTGCTCACACGTGCTATGCAATTATACAGGGTGTTTGGTGCATCGTTTGCCAAATTGAATTGGCCGAAAGAAGAGGTCATTTGCTATCGCTTCAGGCTCAAGTACTCATTTTTGGCCACACCGGTTTTTTTATTACAACTTTCTAATTTTTATTTTGAAAAAATCCAAAACTCAGCATTAAAGCTTAAATTAAAAAAAAGTTTTAAGTGTAGTCGTCAAATTTCATTTTTATTTACATATGTACTGTTGTATGGCTCTATCAAATTTAAAATTACTTGCCAGTTACATCTAGTTTTTTTTTAATAAATCACAAAGTTTTTGGAAAAATAAAAAATGAACTTAAAACTCAACTTTAAATAGCTATAAAAAAAAAACTAAAAGCGATCGGGATCTTCGAATTATTTTAAAAAGTTCTCTAGTCTATCCCCTTTCCAACGGTATGTAATGTGTTAAAAAACTCTTTTAATATCTTTAATAATTAGCTAAATGTGTAGTCGAGACACATCAGGCTGATATTGGATATTACGTTTAAAACACTAGTTTTCGCATAAATTACATGCTATTAGTAGATAGATACTGTTATCTCACGTCTTACGTAGTCTCTTATCTCGTTCTTACATAGGGAACTTTCCTCGAAATTGAAAAAAAAATACATTATTACAAAAATAATCATTTATTAATAAGTAATTTAATTACATACTAATCTTACAAGAATTAGAATTTCTGCAAACAGAGTTGCCCTTATTATTAGCTGATTTGCCAATTTTCAGTGAAGACAGGTCTTTTGTTTTCCAACATGACGGTTGTCCCGCTCATTGGAGAATAACCGTCAGGGAGTACTTGAATGATGCATTCCCGGACTCATGGATTGGGAGGGATGGCCCTATTCCTTGGCCTCCACGTTCTCCAGACTTAACTCCGTTGGATTTTTACGTCTGGGGACGGGCCAAAGAACTCGTCTACGCCACGGAAGTTGAGACAAGAGATGATTTAGTCCAACGCATTGAGGCGGCTTTCATGACGATCAAAGCAGAAATGCGTTTACGCACCACTACAGTTGAGATAAGACGAAGATGTCGCGCGTGCATACGCAATAGTGGTAGACAGTTTGAACAAGACTTGTAAGATTAGTATGTAATTAAATTACTTATTAATAAATGATTATTTTTGTAATAATGTATTTTTTTTTCAATTTCGAGGAAAGTTCCCTATGTAAGAACGAGATAAGAGACTACGTAAGACGTGAGATAACAGTATCTATCTACTAATAGCATGTAATTTATGCGAAAACTAGTGTTTTAAACGTAATATCCAATATCAGCCTGATGTGTCTCGACTACACATTTAGCTAATTATTAAAGATATTAAAAGAGTTTTTTAACACATTGCATACCGTTGGAAAGGGGATAGACTAGAGAACTTTTTAAAATAATTCGAAGATCCCGATCGCTTTTAGTTTTTTTTTTATAGCTATTTAAAGTTGAGTTTTAAGTTCATTTTTTATTTTTCCAAAAACTTTGTGATTTATTAAAAAAAAACTAGATGTAACTGGCAAGTAATTTTAAATTTGATAGAGCCATACAACAGTACATATGTAAATAAAAATGAAATTTGACGACTACACTTAAAACTTTTTTTTAATTTAAGCTTTAATGCTGAGTTTTGGATTTTTTCAAAATAAAAATTAGAAAGTTGTAATAAAAAAACCGGTGTGGCCAAAAATGAGTACTTGAGCCTGAAGCGATAGCAAATGACCTCTTCTTTCGGCCAATTCAATTTGGCAAACGATGCACCAAACACCCTGTATAATACTAAGAGATTGAATCTAAACAATGCAAAGAAAGTTTTCTCTCATCTTAATCTTCAGGCAACTTCAAGTCCAACCGGATGGAGCTGGATATCAGTATTTTGCATGGAGCGACTGCTTATCTGACCTCCATTACCAGTTACTGGTTAATCCGAAACCCCATGGTAAGACTCGTTGTCACGAGCGTTCGAGCTTCTGACTACCCGTAACTACTGTTAACTGACATCCGGGACTGCCCGGGACCAACGGCTTTTCCGACGCAGAAGTAGAGTGGTCTCGATATGTAATGGATGGTCACCCATCCACGCACCGACCTCGGCAAGCGTGGTTTATACCTTCAATCGTCCCGGACGGCTGTTATTATAGCAACGAGCCTTTATAATTTAAATAAATCTCTCTCTCTCTCTCTCTCTCTCTCTCTCTCTCTCTCTCTCTCTCACACACAGAGAGGAGGCCCGAGTCTCAACAGTGGAAACATTATAGGTTGATTATGTTTCTGCTATTACTCAAATCTAGTTTTAATTCATGCTGAGAATCTTTTTAGTTGTTGGACCAAATGTATCAGTTACACGAGTTTTTGTTTCTCGAGAGTGTAAACAAATAGGCATGTGCTTTCAATCGCCTGACGAGTCTCGCACGGACAATAAATTGCACCTAAAGAACAGTTATTTACACAGTTCCAGAAGAAATAACGTTGAACTTGCCTGTGAATTGAACGCGATATCTGAGTGTCACTGTTTAAAACCGATTCACTTTATCATCATACGGATAAACAACAAAATATTTATTTTTTATTTAACCTACAAGCTTTTGCACGCGGCTTTGCCCATGTGGAGGTCGAAAATTATCCCACCGGAATTAAAAAAGCATCATTTATATTCCAACCCATGTCATGGTCTACCCATGTGCCAAATTTCATCCAAATCCATTCAGCCGTTCGTAATAAACACACAAATAAACAAACAAACTCACTTTCGCATTTATAATATTAGTTAGGATGTTGTTCCACTGCTGTGCAAAGGTCGCCCCCATAATTTCTAATTTTCTTTGCGTTAATTGTCTTCTGCGGACAATCTGTCAGGAACAAATACAAATCGTCACATATCCATAGTCATATATTTATCAACTAGCTGCGCCCCGCGGTTTCACCTGCGTAACCGGGATAAAAGTACCAAATTTCATCCAAATCGATCCAGCCGTTTGAGCGTGAAGAAATAAAAAAAAAACAAACACACACACACTCACAAACTTTCACCTTTATAATATTAGTGTGATTATAGCGAACGACGATTTTTGAATTCATTCAAAACGTCAAACGACCTACATTCTTTTTGTCTCGTCTTTGACAACGAAGGACATTACATTCTCCGCCTCTCAATGATCGAGGAAGTCTCTTCGCGTAAACGAACCTTGTACAACTGGTAAGTTTCGAATAAAGAGAATTGTTTTCGGTGGGTTATTTGGTCAATTCATACCTACTTCAATCAATCTGCTTAGCCTTTTCCCAACTATGTTGGGGTCGGCTTCCAGTCTAACCAGATACCAGTATCAGTATTTTATATGGAGCGACTGCCTATCTGACCTCCACAACCCAGTGACTGGATAATACGATACCCCTTGGTAAGACTGGTTGTCAGACTTTCGGACTTCTAACGACCCGTAACGACTGTCAAAGATCCACGAATGCCAGCCGGGACCAAAGGCTCAACATGCTTTCCGAGGCACGGAGGAGTCTCGGTATGTAAAGATGGTCACCCATCCACGGACCAACCCCGGCAAGCGTAGCTTAACCTGATGGATCGACACGTACCTACGGCTGTTATTACTTAGCCACAAGCTCCTACTTACCACCCCAAAAAAGGATTATGACTCCCCATAAGGAAAAAATTTTTGTGTCCTGATACAAAACCTATGCCACTCACCCATGTTTTGTTTAGCACTTCATTCATACTTGTTTTGATACAAAAATTGAGTTTATCACTTTTTCAGAGTTCCAGTTTGTTCTTGTTTTCTTTTATACAGGGTCAAATTAAATTAGCTAGCGAAAGTCCGCAGACGTGATGGGTGACGGGATGGGATCAATATATAAGATAAAATAAAAATAATTTAATTTGGTGTTTTTTTTTTTGGGTCATCTACCGCCGGTAATGTGCCTAGTCACTTATAATATCAGTTTAAAATCGTTTTTTTTTAGTAAACTTCAATACTTCGATATCTTAACACGATAAAACAGATTTTATCAACTCACACTGCCATACCAGCCAATATCACTCACTCACTTGTCAGTGACCCCAAAAAAAAAATCATTTTTATTTTGTCGTGTTAAGACATCGGTACACTTCACGTCTGCGGAGTTTCGCTAGCTAATTTAATTTGACCCTGTATTTTACGATGTAAAGTTGCTATTTTCAGTGTAAGTTAGAAGTAACCTTGACTAGCAAACCGGTTGCTTGTATTGAAAACTACAAGTTAGGTCCTGCCACAGAGCCGTGATTTTATTAATATTAATCAGTTTGAAGATGACAGCAGACAGAGACGTTGGTTTGAACATGTTAAGCACTAAACGTATCAACATCATCATCCTCCTGCTCTTATCCCAATACCTATTTATTTGGGGTCGGCGCAGCATGTCTTTTTCTTCCATACTTCTCTATTAGGCCTCGGCCTCGAATTTCGCGGGCAGCGGGGCGGCGGCGGCGGCGGCGCGTCTCGCATTGTCCCGCCCCGCTTCCGCGCCGCTGTTTTCGAGGTCCGGTCCATTTGTTTTTACGCATAAAATCCTGCCGCTCCCGCGCCACCGCCGCTGCCGCCCCGCTGCCCGCGAAATTCGAGGCCGAGGCCTTAGTCGTCATTTCGGTAGTCACCCGCTTTCTAGCCATATCATATTTCACATAGTCCATCCATCGTTACTTTGGTCTTCCCCTACTCGTATCCTCAAAACTTATTCATACTCAAAACTTTCTTGATGACATTTTCCTCATTCCTCCGCAACACATACCCGTACAATGACAACCGTTTTCCACACAACTTTTCAGTCACCGGTAACACTCACTTTCAGGCTTCCTCTTATATATTAATTTCTTATTCTATCCATTCGCGTAACACCTGCATGTCATTAATTCCTTTTGTGGCCCAACATTCTGATCCGCACTAAACGCATTTAGTGGCATAATAAATTTTTGAGCAATTTGAGCTGCAGGATTTTTCTTCGATATTCATATACACTCATAGATTTCTTATTCATTGGTATGTTGTTGTTTTTTCAAAAAAGATCAGTGACGTATCGAAATTTGGACACCAGCAAGAAGCACAACAACCAGTATTTGATGAGTATACCATTTATTTATTTATCGAGACACAAGTTTCTACATTCTTTTCCCACCTTTCACGATACGGACCACGCCGTAAGATAATAATAATAATAATATATGTTTATTCATAAAAAAATTACACATAGTTACAGAAATCAACGGGTAGAGATATACATTTATTTATGCTAGGTTTTGTTGTAAAATCTGTACCAAAAAGTTTAAACCCTGCCTCTCAAACTAGGTTATAACCTGTATTTTGAGAAACAGTGTTCGGCCACATTTTTAGACACTATTACTGTAACAACAATGAATGAACAGTGTCGTTCTACCGCACACTAATTAATGTGATTCTGTTGTGAGGTATGTACGAGTATATTTGTGTAAGGGTGTGTGAGCTTGTAGTGAAAGGTGAGTTTGTGTGTGAGTGTATACATGTGTGATAATGTGTTTGCATGCGCGCATGTTAAAATGTGTGTGTATGTTATGTAAGTCGGGATGCGCGAGAGATTAGGTGATGTATGTTAGTAGAGACTCCGTGTAGGCATAGTCCCTCTCTAGTAGCCACTCTGTTACTTTAGTTTTTACCACGTGTGTGTTTAGTTTTATGATTTGTAATTCTTTATTAATTTTATTGTAAATATAATTACTTAGAGTATAAAATTGATGCGTTGCGAAGGCGGTGTTATGTTGATATCCCCTGATAAGTTGGAGTCGCTTATTTAGATTTGGCGGCGGCAGCTTAGCATGAGTTCTTAAAATCGATCGGAGCACGTAAAGCTGACGTAGGTACCGTAAGTACTTTGCAGTTGGAATACAGTTCAGTTGTTGGGAATCTGTAGGGTTTCCTAGTCATTACCTTGAGTATGGCTCTCTGCGCTCTTTCTACTCTTAACATTTTAGTTTTTGCTGCTCCGCCCCATGCAGTAATACAATATCCAATAACAGATTGGCAAAGAGCATAATACACCATCTTCAGAGTGTCAAGTTTGGCCGACTCTCTCAGTGACATAAAGACGTGTATAAGGCGCATTGTTCTTGAGGTAAGGGCGTCAATCTGTTTGTCCCATCTTAGTCCATCATCAATCTGAACTCCGAGATATTTTATATTTTCAGATCTAGTAAGAGTAGGACCATAGATATAGTAGGACAGTTACAAAATACTAATGGATTTGAGCATGAGTGAGCTGCAATGCTAAAGGTATGAGACATAAATATATTATAAAATATTAGCAACTGTCTGACCCGACAGACGTTGTCCTGACCAAATTACACAAAAAAAAACCTTCAGTTCTTCCCGAATTTTCCAATTTTCCGGGCAACTTTTCCAATTTTATTATCCCGAATAACTTTATACGGACTATTATTACCGAACAAAAAAAAATTAAAAATTAACCAAATCGGTCCAGCCGTTCCCAAGTGATGCGTTTACTAACGCACAGCATTTATTTTTATTTATACATACAGACAGATGTAGAAGTAGTTAGTCATATATGATGGACGTCCCCTAGTGAGTCGTGCGTGCCACCTCTCTTCCAATGACGTCAGTGATTCAAAATAGAACTACATAGTAACTTCTACCTTCAGATCTATCTTATCTGATCAAAATTCGTACCGTGTGGCTGCAGGCCTCAAGATCAACGGCTTAAGTACGACAGCGGGACCGATTTAAGTACTATTTGAAGCAAATCATTCAATCTAAACAATGCCTTGGTTTTGTATGTGCACATATCCGGTCCGAAAGTTAAGCTTGAAATGAGGTTAAGCTATGCTTGCCGCGGTTGTTCCGTGGATGGGTGACCATCTTTACATACCAAGACCCCTCCGTGCCTCAGAAAGCACGCTTAGCCGTTGGTCCCGGCTGTCATTCGTGGATCTTTGACAGGCATCACGGGTCATTAGAAGCCCGAAAGTATGACAACCAGTCTTACCAAGGGGTATCGTATTACCCAGTTACTGGGTTGTGGCGGTCAAATAGGCAGTCGCTCCATGTAAAATACTGGTATTCAGCTGCATCCGGTTAGACTGGAAGCCGTCCCCAACATGGTTGGGAAAAGGCTAAGCAGATTGATTTGTATCCGGTCCAAATGACCAGACGTTCGTCTGTTCTGGTTGATCTCTCCATGGTATATGTAGCCATAATAAGAATCGAAGGTCTTAATTTCCATCACCAACTATCTGATTTAAAACACTATTCCTATTTTTAGACAAGTTAAAGTTTCTGTTGACACTTTTTATGCAGTTTTATGAAAGGAAATAGCTGAAAATGTCAAAGTAAAATTGAACGTGAATTACTCTAGAGACGACCGGATTAAAGGAGTTTTAAAACATTTTTTATCGAAAACTAGGCCATTGCGGCATAAGATTTTACTGGTGAAACTGTTGTCTTTATAACTGTTTTTGTCGTCTTGAGTTCAAAATACTTCCACATAGACTTTAGTACACTCCCTGTAGTGGAATTCCGGTATCTGAATAAAAAAAAAAAAATTCAGCAACCTCCCGATTCTTTCTCACACAACAAGTCAACCGATTACAAGGGACTTTATGTTTCCTATCTGGGTAGACAAAACAATAGACAAGACACAACAGCAATCGCAGCGTTTTATTTTCTATCTCCGACTTTCTGTGACAAGATATTAACCTGTGACAATAATGTCTATATATCAATCTGCCTAGCCTTTTCCCAACTATGTTGGGGTCGGCTTCCAGTCTGACCGAATGCAGCTGAATACCAGTATTTTACATGGAGCGACTGCCTATCTGACCTCCACAACCCAGTGACTGGATAATACGATACCCCTTGGTAAGACTAATTGTCAGACTTTCAGGCTTCTGACGACCCGTAACGACTGTCAAAGATCCACGAATGTCAGCCGGGACCAACGGCTTAACGTGCTTTCCGAGGCACGGAGGAGTCTCGGTATGTAAAGATGGTCACCCATCCACGGACCAACCCCGGCAAGCGTAGCTAAACCTGATGGATCGACCCGTGCGGCTGTTATTACTTAGCGACGAGCTCCTCCACGAGGTCGTATATAACCATAGGTTTATAATTGACGGTGTAGTACGTTCTGATTACTGAATGTGCGCGACTTCGTATCTATTGCTTTTACTGAACTGCAAGACAGTGTAGTTGTGGCGAGTGGTAGGGACAAACTGGAGACTGCACTCTAATTGCGTAACACTATATCAATTGGAATCTGAATCATTTTGAAGCAAATTGCTAAACCATCGCTTCATACGTACGAAAAATTTGTTTGCTCGACAACGTAAATAACGTAATAAATGTTTCAATGCATTTTCAATTACCGGGCATAACTCCTTCTTCTTTATATCTATGGTCGTTACTGACCGTATTCCACAAAATCTCCCTTTAATTCATTTATCAGCTATGACCCGACTAACTTTTGTGGGCTTAGCACTGTCTTACTGTCTATTCAACAGTTCAACTAAATAACCAACTAAAGCACTTTTGTTATCTCAACTTTACAGCTGCAATTGAAATGTCAGGATAGTTAAAACTAGGTGAATCTTCTAGATTTTAATGTGATTCCATTTGTGTCCAAATAAAAGTTTGATTATCCAAAAAACATTTGTCTCCCAAGAGTCAAGAATTAAAGATAATTAATTTTATGTCATTATTCGAGGCGATACGTTAATACTTATCGATCAATATTTTGACATGGTGAAGGGAAAAGTCAGAAATTCCAATACGGGTCGGAGTCTCATTCCTATGAGTAAACTGATCGATAATATTTCCGCAAACAATAGAACTTTATAGGGAGTAGCAAAAATTTTAAAAAGTAAAATCAAAAGTCTTCAAAAACTATGTACCTACCTATCTGCACTACCTACCTATGATAATAAAAAGTATGTTCAAAAACTAAATCCCGACTTCTGAAAAATCACGCTCACCGCGGTCGGTCTGTAACCAATTAAATTAATATTATTTACCTTCACTTTTACTTATTTTTAACAATTTAAACACATTTATTTACATAAACAATATGACATATGTACATATTTATAATGTGCTCGTCAAGACCTTTCTTTTGATACCAAACATGTCATTATTATCTCAATTAAAATTTTTTCGTGGTCAGAAATTTAAGTGCACCTAAAGTCCACCATATTAAATTTAGGGCGAATTTATATAGCCTATGTCACCCGGACCATTATTACGAATCTATTGATACCTCATTCATTAAAATCGGTTCAGTAATTAAGGCGCTACGGTGGAACACACGTAAATACATACTCATATACATACTTACATACATAGACTGCTAAAATCATTACCCTTCCTTTTGGCTTTGCCGTAGTCGGGTAAAAATTGGAAAGTAGACTTAGTTTTTTTTTTATTTGCCGGGTCATCGATCTCTTATCACGTTTTGAGTGGGAAAGCTCGATTTTGACCATATTTTTGATCTCATATTGGTAACTGTCAGACATGTAAAACCGAAAAAAAAAACTTTTTTACAAAAAAAAAAAACAACCGACTTCAAAAAAAAAATACTACAAAGTGAAAAATAACTTTAATTTAGGAACTCGGTGTCTTTACATCTGTACCTATTTTAATTTTTTATCAACCGACTTCCGACTCCGACTTTAAAGTTATTTTTCACTTTGTAGTATTTTTTTGGAAGTCGGTTGTTTTTTTTTTTTGTAAAAGAAGTTTTTTATTTTTCACTTTTTAGTGGGTCAGTCTTGGTCAGTCTGTATATGTCTGTCTGTTATCTAATTTACAATAGCCTAATGTAAATTGCTCATCACCTTTTACAAAATATTGCTTTTCCCGATACAAGGACGTCAATTGTTGAGGAGTTCTCCCAGTAAGGAACCAGGAGAGCTGGAACTGATGATGAAGTCACCAACAGCTCCACTTCAACATATGTATTGTGACGACCATAAATTGCTTAGCAATTATCGAATCGCAGCCCGTGAAATACATATTATTGAGTAGTTCCGATGGCCATCTGTGGTCATCCTCATCAGTTCCACTTCAGCAAATGGTGCTTTCCGGGAGCAAATGCACGAGTTACTATAAAAAATACCCAAATCGCTATAGGTGTGCCTATAAAATTTGATGGTTCCCCTCGTTTTCTCTGGGATGCCATCATCAGATCCTGGTTTCCTTATCATGGTACCACCCTTGGGATATCTCCTTTCCAACAAAAAAAGAATCATCAAAATCGGTTCATAAACGACGAAACTATCCGCGAACACATAAAAAAATATATAATACGATCGAATTGAGAAACCTGCTTTTGAAGTCAAATAAAAAGGTCAAGCCAACGGTACACAAGAGTTTTTAAAACTAGAAAGAAAGAAAGAAAATATCTTTGCCACACATCGATACGCTTAGGGACTGTAAATCTCTAACGAATTTTGTCGAACTAAATGTTTCCCTTTGAGCTAAGTTTACTCCTAAACTTTAAATAATCGCTGAATATGCTTTGGCCTAATCCAGGTCATGGTCTACCCGTGTGTTAATTTTCATCCAAATCCGTTCAGCCGTTTTAGTGTGAACGCGTATGAAACTCACTTTCGCATTTATAATATTACGCAGTTAGGATTATAAACAGCAGAGAAGAATCATAATGTGATTCCTTTAGGTTTCATCATTCTAAACTTAACGATTACTAGGTGACTCGTTTTCTGTATCCATGTCGGATTATTCTTTTTATTTACTTCCTTATTATTGTATTGTACACCGTATGTATATTGTAGCTACTTTTTTTTTTAATTTTGACCTTATTTGTAACCACCTATAAATAATAAATTATATTTTTTTTTGTTTACTCTAAAGGTATTCCTCACTCTAAACGTATGTTGTAGGTACAAGAGATACTTTTCATAATTTTGACCAACATTATTTTTAGCAATAATAAGTCAGTTTCTATTTTTTTAAATATTCACCCTTTGCATTTAACATGTACACTTAAATAAGCTAAACCATCCACATTTCTCGCCTTGTATAGTGTCATGATTGATCTAAATGACTGTCAAGGTAGGGTCACAGAGCAAGGGGGACAGTGCATGTGAGGCTATAATAGAATGATAGTGCACTTCACACCGTGCAATGGCCAAGTCACAATGATTACCACTTACAGATGACTGACATGTTCAATATCATAACGCCTATATTCCCCAAAGGGTTAGGCAGAGATGTACCTATACCCAGTACACCTACATTTCGCCAGATATGTTTAAGTTCCATGTTATAGGGGGGCAAGCATATTGCCATCAAGCGGGCACAAATCCAGACTCGAGACTGCTACTGAGAAATTCCTGATGGTTATCCCAATAACACTTTGCCTGACCTGAGAACCGAACCCAGGACCTCATTCTCGTTGTAATACACGTATATTAAACAACCGCCGACTTTAATATTTTTATTCACACAAGTAGCAACTATGTTTTTAAATAGTAATTACTGATGAAACTCTCTTCTACTCTTTCTGCACCATGGTTTTTAGGAAACAAACAAGGTACCTACTTTAATTTCGTTGAACAAAAATATAGCAAGAACCCAAAGGTACAGGCAACCAAATAAATGCAATAACTTCCGAATTCTGATTACTGAACAACAAGATAGAGAAAAAAATAAAAATGAGGAAGAAACTGGGTTTTTTGATGGCAAAATTAACTGGAATGAAAACACTGATGCGCTTCACGAAAAGGGTCTGAAGGCTATTAATGCGTTAAAGCCTATATTAACAGAAATTACAAGTTAAGCACTGCCACTAAATTACGCATTTATACCAAACTCGTTCGACCATGTCTTACATATATGCTGCGCCAGCCTGGAGTAGCTTGACCGATAAAAACTTCAATAAGTTGCAAGTTGTCCAAAATAAGGCAATTAAAATATAATTTAACACTGCTTTTCGTACAAAATTAAAACATTTACACGAACAAATAAAATTTCCAACGATTAAAAATTTTATCTTAAAATCAGCCAGAAAATTCTATTTAGTTAAAAATCCCAAGCATTGTAACCCGTTAATTTCATGTATAGGTAAAAGTAGATCTAATAACTTATCGTATTCAACTACATAAATAATCGATATCGTTTACCACATCACTATTTTCTGAGTGAATCTATACTATCTACCTACCACCGGACCGACCGTGCTACCCTCACCCGGTCGCATGAAGCATACGGCGAAAAGTCACGCTAATTACCCACTGATCAGAATTATAATTTCTTTGTCTTAACTCATCAAGTAATAATGTTTAAATATAAGTTATATTATATTATTATTATACTATTGTTATGTCTTATCCCGCGCCTCAAATAATACTTGTATTATTGTTGAGTGCATTACCTTTAGTAGGTAAACAGTAGTGGTATGCGTTTAGAGTCAGTGTTACTAAGACTTTTGTGCTTGTGAATACCATTGTGTTCTTAAGGACTTATTGTATAATGTATTAGAATATTAAAAATCAAACTCAGTGTAAAATGTTTATAAAGGTAAGTTAGCCTAAGAACTTGTTATTTTTATGGTTATACACGATTAGAATAAGATCTTATTGTATGCACTTTGTAAAATTATGTTAATTAAATACTTTTAAAATCAATCAATCAATCAAATCAATGTTGAAACAAACGCGCTCTCAAGCTTCACTCCTACGTACAAGTATTCCATCATACATCTGTTACGATCAAAATGTGTTCAATAATTCCAATTTGAGATGCATTAAGACTGATGTGGTAAATTAATGACAAGAAGGAAGACTAGGTTTTTTTTTTTTAAAGAATTATTGCCTCTTCCACTTTGTAAGATATGAATTAATAATACGACAAGCTGCAGATAATGTTGATCATCGGGCATAAATCATCATCTCGTTATAATGAAATGATTTTAGACTTTAAAAAAATTAAAATTGTGTCCTCGGCAAAAACGATTAGTACCTAATGTATCTAGAATTCCGCTACAGTCTACAAAATACTGTAGAAAAAAAGCAACAGAGTAGAGCAATCTTAAAAACAATTGTTTATAAATAAGTTTCACCAGCTTAATTTTAAAGGCGCAGTCCCAAAAATAATTGCGCCTTTAAAATTAAGCAGGTGAAACTTATTTATAAACAATTGTTTTTAAGATTGCTCTACTCTGTTGCCTTTTTTCTACTACGCCACATGCGAACTACGCATCAAAGACCGGACGCTACACAAATCCTGCATCGCGCAAGCAGAGTTTACCGCGCGACTGGCGTAATGTACAGACAACAGAACATCACGTAAATGTGGTAAACCTTAAAATATTGATTATTAAGTTCAAAATTGAATGAGAAAATTTGACAGTTTGTAGTAACTTGACATGCTGCTATGTAACATCCCGACATCAACCATCGGGCAGTAGCCAGTAGCCCACCAGACACGACACCCGTCTGGTCGGGGGATTCCTCTCTTTTCTATGGAGGTTGAGTGAACTTTAAACCCTGTTCCTCATTCCTCTATACTGGTGCCCCTTATTAATTTCCTCTGCATTTTCATAATACTTTTCAAGTAGAATTACCGTGTCACCCAAGTAGCACAGAAGCTGCATAAATGGCGTTTTTATTTTTTTAAGTATGGTGGAGGTCTAATTAGTTACGAGACAAAAAAACAGAGAGTGGTGACATTGTCAACAGCTGAAGCCGAATACATGGCAATGACAAGCGACGAAGGAAGCTTTGCATTTGAAGCAATAAAAGACATTGGAGTGCCACAACATACAGTCATTTCTAATGATAATATGACTGCTCAAAAATTAGCAAACAATATGATTACAGGAAAAAGATCCAAACATATTAGCATAAAGAAACATTTTATAAGAGATTGTGTCCAAAAGAAGTTAGTGACAATTCGCTACAAGGACACAGAAAATATGGAGGCAGGTATTTTTAACAAAGGTGCTGCCACACCAAGGTTGTTAAAATTGCTGAAAATCTAGTTACGAGGGTATGGTTTCCGCACTTAGTCCTTCATGTGGACCATTGTGCGTGGAATTGCTGAAAATTATGGGAATTAGAGTCACTCGGACCTAAAGATCACCTTCATGAGGGGGAGTGTTCTATACAATAAGATTACATAATGTTCGACCTCTAATGAGAAGAATAAACATACATACATACAATACATACTGGTCAAAATCATAACCCTCCGTTTTGCTTTGCCATAGTCGGTTAAAAAAATTATTGTCATGTTGGTGTATCAGAAAAAGTGTCCATGTAAAACAACTGATCTCATGAATGTAGAAACATTAAATAAATGTTTTAGTAAAATAATCTGTAAGTATATTATAACTATAATAGCAGCACATGAAGTAATTTTTTGCTTCGTTGGTGTAATTGCTGTATGGCGTTCTAGTTGGAGGATAAATAAATAAATAAATATACTTTTATTAGTATTAGTCTAAATTACTGATAAAACATGTTTTAAATAAGTTCTTAACCCTCCTTTTGGTTTGGCCGTAAGTCGGGTAAAAAATAAAATGTGAAGAAAATTCACACTATACTTACTGGTAGGAATTCATGGTAGGAATAGTGGAAACAACCGGTGAAAAAGCTATGCATGCGGATTGATTTTTGATGTGAAAATAATGGAAGTTTGTAAACACATAATGTTGAAACAAACGCGCTCTCAAGCTTCACCCTTACGTACAAGTATTCCATCAGACATCTGTTACGATCAAAATGTGTTCAATAATTCCAATTAGAGATGCATTAAGACTGATGTGGTAAATTAATGACAAGAAGGAAGACTAGGTTTTTTTTTTAAAGAATTATTGCCTCTTCCACTTTGTAAGATATGAATTAATAATATGACAAGCTGCAGATAATGTTGATCATCGGGCATAAATCATCATCTCGTTATAATGAAATGATTTTAGACTTTAAAAAAATTAAAATTGTGTCCTCGGCAATTTTTAAAATAATATTTAGGTTGGTTTAGAACAAATGAGCAAATGCACATTCTGTCTCATCTCTATAAAATTATTTATATTATGTAAACAGGGATCGAGCATCCTTTTGTTGGTTGATCCATACTGAAATGTTAAGAGTATCAAGAATGTTCTTGTTCTATGTTTGTTTGGTTTACCATCAGAAATTAAGTTTTTACTAGTCAAGTCTGATGTTTTGCAAACCATTGCAGTTTTTTAGGAAGAACAGTTCCTTTGTCAACTCACAAAGAAACCATAACACAGCTGGAATATTCCCTGTGTTGGGTCACCAGCGCCATCTAGTGAACATAACCTGAATCAAGCATAAGTGGATAGTGGAACTGTGTCATTTGTCAAATATGGTATTAACTTGGTTTTGGTATCCTAACAACATCCAACTCCTGTTAATGTTTTAGCAGAAGACCACCATAATTAATGAGGTGTATGTATGATTGCAAGAAGTAAGTCCAAGTCAATAAATTTCTATTAAGTGGCAAGGTATTGATTGTCTCAGTCAGATTCAAGGTATTTTTGTATGTAGGGTAATGTTTATCATTGATGACTTTAATGTGGATCGATGAATAATTAATTTAGCTTTTTGAGCTTTTAAGAACTCTATGTGGACCCAAAGCTTAGACAAGAAGTGTTCTTTCTTACTGGCCTTGTTACCTTGGCTTGTTACACAAAAATACTGTTTTGTTCCAATTTAGCCACAAATTGATAAGTATTAAAAAGTTAATTATCAAATAATTTTATCGATTTTATATAATATAAAATATGAAGAGCCTAAACATGAAAGTCGTGTTTAATCCAATTCATGTTTATTTCATAACTGATGCAAGAGAAAATGTATTAAATATTGGGCACACAAGCAAAAAAAGCCTCTATAGCTACTAACATTATGTAGTTGGTACCATGCACGTAGCAGTAAAATATGGAGGATGCATATCCGATACCACCGAAAATCTCTTCTAAAACGAAAAGGGCCGCTGTGATAGACAAGGAATAGCTTTATTATGCTGTTTATCAACGAATCACGATCATTTTTATTGATAAAAAATGCTGTAAGACAAGAAATGCTGTCAATTGCCACACGATAGTACCGCCCTATCCACTGGTGTTGATGTAGCTTAAAATTCGACTTACCTCGCTCGAAAATGACATATTCCACGAAGAAAATAATAATAGATGAAGAGAGATAAAAACTAAACCGAAATTATTCACTGATCGTGTAGGATTTAGTTAAGTTTCACAATTTTTTCCACAAAACAATAACACTACGCGCAATCACTATCGAACCACCACACTGAAGTTGTTGACAACGATTCAAAACAGCCAACATAAGAGACAAAATTAATCAATTTTTTGGAGTTACTTCGTGGTAAAGTGCTCGAGGTTGTATCTATTCGACCACGGCGTTACAAGAAAAAAAAAATGTTAATATAATTTTTATTTTGAATTCTGAAATAATAGATAAAGAACGACTATCTAGAACGTCTACATGTTTCACAAGCTAGCTATCTGGCAAAATCTTTTCGAGAAGGTATGAAAAGACTCAATACTAAATCAATGCCAAGCGGCTCTTCTGAATAACATGGCCCTTTTTTCTGTTTTTTTTTTTTTAGTATAGTACATAGATGATAAAGATAGAAAAAGACAGTTTGAAGAATAATTTGCCTACTAAACCTGAAAAACGATTAGTACCGTAGTAGTAGTAGTATATAGAATTCCGCTACAGTCTACAAAATATTGTAGAAAAAAAGCAACAGAGTAGAGCAATCTTGAAAACAATTGTTTATAAATAAGTTTCACCTGCTTAATTTTAAAGGCGGAGTCCCAAAAATAATTGCGCCTTTAAAATTAAGCAGGTGAAACTTATTTATAAACAATTGTTTTTAAGATTGCTCTACTCTGTTGCCTTTTTTCTACTACGCCACATGCGAACTACGCATCAAAGACCGGACGCTACACAAATCCTGCATCGCGCAAGCAGAGTTTACCGCGCGACTGGCGTAATGTACAGACAACAGAACATCACGTAAATGTGGTATACCTTAAAATATTGATAGTTAAGTTCAAAATTGAATGAGAAAATTTGACAGTCTGTAGTAACATGACATGCTGCTATGTGCAACATCCCGACATCAACCATCGGGCAGTAGCCAGTAGCCCACCAGACACGACACCCGTCTCAAACTCAAACTCAAAGCATTTATTTCAAATAAACCAATTACAGGCACTTTTGAATTGTCAATGGGTCGGTCAGTCAGAAAGATGAAGCTAGTTGCCCATTCCAAAGCGTAGTAGATCCCTATGGAGAAGAACGGGGAAGAAACTCCACGGACACTTTTAAATCATAATATTTTTACAAAATATTGGTTACATCGTTCATGTTGAAAATATACATGTGAGAACAATGTAGAAAGACGTGTACGTTAAAAAGCGTCCGTAATAAAAAGATAAAAACTAAAACAACTAAATTAAATATTAAAATTAAAAATAAGCCATGGCAGCTAAGAGACGACCAGTCCCAACTGACGGCGCCCGTTCACGAACATGACGCATGGATCAGCACCAATTAGCTCAACCATTTTGAAGGGAACTTAATGATTCAACACACACGCCACCACCAGCGAGACATTTGAGTGAGCATGACATACTCTCAAACGCCAGGGCACACTCAAGTCAGTGAAAGACGTACCCAGTAAAAGGTAGCTTAATAGTAGCTACATAGTGCTCACACATGTGCTATGCAATTATATAATACTAGGAGATTGAATTTAAACAATCCAAAGAAAGTTTTCTCTCATCTTAATCTTCAGCAGCTCCAACGATATACCCGAATGCTAATCAATTAATTAATGCGTCCATATGGAGCAGGACAAGCAATCAGCCAAGCATTTTTGTCAGCGATGTAATCCCCCAACTTATAATATGCCTGGCTGCATAGTGTGCGTTTTATACAAGATTTAAATTTCGTTTCATTCAGCTGGAGTATGTGGGGAGGTATTTTATTATAACATTTTAAACAGTACCCCATGAAGGATGAGTCTACTTTAGCCAGTCTGAAACCTGGTTGAACTAATTGTTCCCTATTTCTAGTCCTATAATTGTGTCCTTCACCTCTTTTACCGAAAAGATTTAGATTTTTTCTTACGTACATGATGTTTTCGTAGATATATTGACAAGGTACCGTCATGATGTTAATATCTTTAAACAGTTCCCTTAGAGAATCGCGCCTGCGGAGGCCATATATTGCTCTGATGGCTCTTTTCTGCAGAATAAAAATAGACTCTATGTCTGCAGCCCGTCCCCATAGTAAAATACCGTAAGACATAATACTATGAAAGTAACTGAAATAGACCAGCCTTGCGGTATCTACATCAGTGAATTGACGGATTTTTCTCACCGCATATGCTGCTGAACTTAGCTTAGATAGAATAAGAAATGAGTACATAAGAGGAAGTCTAAAAGTGGCACCGGTGACTGAAAAGTAGTGCGGAAATCGGCTGTCATGGTATGGGCATGTGATGCGGAGGAGTGAGGAAAATGTCGTGAGGAAAGTTTTGAGTATGAATGTCGATGGCTATAAGAGTAGGGGAAGACCAAAGAAACGATGGATGGATTGTGTGAAAGATGACATGGCTAGAAAGGGGGTGACTACCGAGATGACGAATAATAGAGAAGTATGGAAAAAAAGGACATGTTGCGCCGACCCCAAATAGATTGGGATAAGGGCAGGAGAATGATATGCTGCTGAACTTAGCCGTCCTGCAAGAGATATTAAATGCGGACCCCATTGCAGCCTTGAGTCGAGCGTGATCCCCAGGAAAACAGTTTTATCGACGAATTCTAGTTTCTCTTTATTCAATACTATGTCACAATCAGTACTTTTTTTTTGTCTGGTCGGGGGATTCCTCTCTTTTATATTGAGGTTGAATGAACTTTAAACCCTGTTCCTCATTCCTCTATACTGGTGCCCCTTATTAATTTCCTCTGCATTTTCATAATACTTTTCAAGTAGAATTACCATGTCACCCAAGTAGCACAGAAGCTGCATAAATGGCGTTTTTATTTTTTTAAGTATGGTGGTGGTCTAATTAGTTACGAGACAAAAAAACAGAGAGTGATGACATTGTCAACAGCTGAAGCCGAATACATGGCAATGACAAGCGACGAAGGAAGCTTTGCATTTGAAACACTAAAAACTTTTTTACAAAAAAATACAACCGACTTCCAAAAACAACACTACAAAGTGGAAAATAACTTTAATTTCGGAAGTCGGTGTCTGATTAAATGTATTTTCGTTTTTGCCACCGACTTCCGAAATTAAAGTTATTTTCCACTTTGTAGTGTTGTTTTTGGAAGTCGGTTGTATTTTTTTGTAAAAAAGTTTTTATTTTTCACTTTTTAGTGGTTCACATGTGCTTACCCCTTCACAGCGTACTGGCGTGATGTTATGTTATGAACTGGTGTGAACAACAAACAGACATGAGATTTCAGCAATCCCAGTCCATTTGCTATCATTTATTGAGGAGTTCCGTTACCTATCTCAGAAGTTCTTCATCAGATCTTCACCAAATTGAAATGGGACCACTCCAAGAAAGTACTCTTCCAAAAACTATCCAAATCGCTTCATGTGTGCCTATAAAATTGGAAGAGTTCTCTCTATTTCTCTAGGATCCCATCATCAGATCCTGACTTGATGATCATGGGACCAACTGGGAAGTATACCCTTTCAAACAAAAAAATAATAATCCAAATCGGTCCAGCCATCTTCGAGTAATCGGGGAACATACATAAAAAAAAAAAAAGGTTCCGACGAATTGATAACCTCCTCCTTTTTGAAGTCGGTTAAAAAGACATTGGAGTGCCACAACATATTTCATTTCTAATGATAATTGTGTCTGCTCAAAAATTAGCAAACAATATGATTACAGGAAAACGATCTAAACATATTAGCAAAAAGGAACATTTTATAAGAGATTGTGTCCAAAAGAAGTTAGTGACAATTCGCTACAAGGACACAGAAAATATGGAGGCAGATATTTTTAACAAAGGCGCTGCCACACCAAGGTTGTTAAAATTGTTGAAAATTATGGGAATTAGACTCAGACCTAAAGATCACCTTCGTGAGGGGGAGTGTTCTATACAATAAGATTACATAATGTTCGACCTCTAATGAGAAGAATAAACATACCTACATACATACATACTGGTCAAAATCATAACCCTCCTTTTTGCTTCGCCGTAGTCGGGAAAAAAATTATTGTCATGTTGGTGTATCAAAAAAAGTGTCTATGTAAAACAACTGATCTCATGAATGTAGAAATATTAAATAAATGTTTTAGTAAAATAATCTGTAAGTATAATAGTATAAATAACTATAATAGCAGCACATGAAGTAATTTTTTGCTCCGTTGGTGTAATTGCTGTATGGCGTTCTAGTTGGAGGATAAATAAATAAATAAATCATCATTCTCCTGCCCTTATCCCAATATAGTTGGGGTCGCCGCAACATGTCCTTTTTTCCATACTTCTCTAATATTCGTCATCTCGGTAGTCACCCCCTTTCTAGCCATGTCATCTTTCACACAATCCATCCATCGTTTCTTTGGTCTTCCCCTACTCTTATAGCCATCGACATTCATACTCAAAACTTTCCTCACGACATTTTCCTCACTCCTCCGCATAACATGCCCATACCATGACAACCGATTTCCGCACAACTTTTCAGTCACCGGTGCCACTTTCAAACTTCCTCTTATGTACTTATTTCTTATTCTATCCATTCGTGTAACACCACACATCCCTCTTAGCATTCTCATCCCAGCTGCATGCAATTGCTTTTCATTCACCGCTTTTGTGGCCCAAGACTGAAATAAATAAATAAATATAATACTTTTATTAGTATTAGTCTAAATTACTGATAAAACATGTTTTAAATATGTTCTTAACCCTCCTTTTGGCTTGGCCGTAAGTCGGGTAAAAAATAAAATGTTTTGTTTTCTCACGATTTACATCTAGCAAGTCTCACGATTTACTAAATTGCAACACTGGTTGGAACCATTTAACGTTGTCAATGTCACGTAAGTCATTTGTGTCATTTCTTTGTTTTGTCATTTCTGTCAACTGTCAAGTGTCACTGATCACAGCACCAGACCACCAGCTCCCCTAAGTAGTTTGTGCCACCAGCCATTCCACCGCCACAGAATACTTTGTATTGTATTGTCTCATTTGTCTGTGCGATGATCTGAAAATCTGAAAGCTCAATTTAAATACATAAATCCAAGTGTCACAGAGTAATAATTAAAGATAAGTGTTCTATCATAAAACTGCGACTGGGAATATACTGTTTGTGTTAAATACACTAAATACTTTTATTGTGTCTAATAATGAAATCAGTAAATGTATTTAGAAAAACATTTGTGATGGCTATCATTTTAAGTGCTATAGTTTTTGTTTTCTTCTGGGCAAACATGGAAATTGTAAGGTAATTCATATAATTTTAATTATAGCAATAGCCTGCTGATTCTCACCAATTTTTATAGTCATGAAAATTAAAACTGAATAATCATTAGGTAGGTATTATTTAATAGGTTACATTTTTTCTAATAAATTATTAGAACTATGATGGAACTAGCCTTGCGATTCCGTTTAGTACCCATAGTTATAAATTTCAACTTAAAGTATGCAACAGCTTTTCAATAAATTTTGTAAGCATTTCAAGTATTAAGCGTCAGGTTATTTCAGTCTTACCAAAAGGTGTCGTATTACCCAGTAACTGTTAAAGAGGTTGTATGCTGGATACATCTAGTCTATTATAACGTTAGTTGCTAGGTAACTTTAATGATATAAAAAACATGTATGTCACTCTGTAAAAGATACGAAATAAAAGTCCACCATCTATTTACTAGTTTTACTAAACTAGCTCTGTTTACAAGATATTAATTCCAACAGGTTATGGGCCCAGACCGTGCCTCGTTGATGCTAAATTTGTAGGGCAGTTATATATAGTAAATTCAACTAGGTATAAAGATGGAAAGTTCGACGAGTGCGATCAAAAAGCTCACAGGCCGAAATAATTATGGCAGTTGGGCCTTCAGCATCGAAATGCTATTAATAGATGCGGGGCTCTGGGACTGTGTGAGCGAAAATTTCGTTACTACCAAACCTGAAGACCGGAAACGCGACGAAAGGGCAAGGGCAAAGATTTGCTTATCAATCGCAGAACAGTGCATCACCATTGTCAAGAATGCTAAAACCTCATGGCAAGCATGGAATGCTCTAAAAAAGGCTTATGCTGACTGTGGTCTAATTAGAAGATTAGGTCTGCTGCGGAAGCTATTTTCATTGAAACTGGATAATTTCCTAAATATGGATGCCTACGTCAATGAAGTGCAAGCTACGCATCAAGCCCTGGAGGCAATCCAAGCTGCACTGAATGATGAATTCATCGCGGTTATTCTCTTGGCTTGTTTGACGGATTCTTACGACCCTTTGGTGATGGCCATGGAACATTCTGGCAAGGAATTATCATCGGAGAACGTAATAGCGGCTCTTCTGCGTGAAAGTCACCGACAGCAAGTGAATTATAAGGACGATACGGTGTTAGCTAATGTAGCAGGTGGTAGTAGCGGCAGCGGTAACGCTCGTAAGAAAATAGTTTGCCATTTTTGTAAAAAGAAGGGTCACTTTAAATGGCAATGTAAGCTCTTCAAAGCCAAACAAGGTAAGACTGAGGGCAATTTAGCGGCTGTAAGCAGAATTAATGATGATTCTACTGATTTTGTTACTTTACTTGCCGCTAGTGGAAATAATTGCTGGGTGGTAGACAGTGGCGCGACATCACACATGACATCAAATAAGTCTATTTTAACGCCTATAGCAAGCAGCTCGAAAGCTGTTACTTGCGCGAATAATGACAAAATAGTATCGACCTCGCAAGGTACTGTGAAGTTGGACGTACGTCACAAGGGACGTCCATTAGGACTGACAATGAATAATGTGTTGTTGATTCCAGAACTAATCACCAACTTGATGTCTGTTGGCAAGTGCACTGATAATGGCAAGGTTGTAGTGTTTGACCAAAATCGTTGCAGAGTTTTCGATGGCAATGTATCTGTGGATGGGAACGTACTGTTTACAGCGCCACGCAAGCAAAACGGGCTCTATGTTTTAGGTTCGGGGAGTAACAAGGCGACGGTTCTCTTAGGAGAAAGTCAGGATGACTTTGAGTTGTGGCATAGGAGATTGGGCCACTTATCCCAATCTGAAATGTGTAAACTTAAGAACATCGTCAAGGGCCTTAGTTATAGCCTTGGGAACTGCAAGAACCCCTGCGTACCATGCAGTCAAGGCAAGCAATGCGTGAAAAAGTTTCCAAAAAGGAAATTCAATAGAGCTTCACAGATTTTGGAGCTGGTCCATAGTGACGTTGCGGGTCCCATTGAGGTGGAGTCATTGGGCGGCAAAAGATACATACTGCTATTCGTTGACGACTATAGCAGAAAAGTTTATGGCTATTTGCTGAAATGCAAATCAGAAGCTTTCGGGAAGTTTCGTGAGTTTCAGGCATTAGTTGAAAACCAAACGGGCCAAAAGATTAAAAAGTTAAGGAGCGACAATGGTGGCGAGTACACCAGTAAGGAATTCCAGGATCATCTGAAAAATCGTGGAATTCAACATCAGAGAACTGTAGCGCACACTCCACAGCAAAATGGAGTTGTGGAGAGAACCATCCGGACAATCGTCGAAAAAGCGAGGTGCATGCTAGCAGAAAGCAATCTCAATAAGAGATATTGGGGTGAAGCAGTTCTAACGGCAATTTATCTGAAAAACCGCTCACCCACTATGGCTATTTCGCAACAGGTCCCTGAACAGGTGTGGACCGGAAAGGCAGTGGACCTTTCGCACTTAAAAGTGTTTGGTTCAAAGGCACAGGTTCTTATTAAAGATGGAAGCCTCAAAAAGTTTGATCCCAAGACACGAGAACTTATATTTCTTGGCTATAGTGAGGAACAAAAGGGGTTTAAGTTTGCTGATGTTAAGAATAATCCAAGGCGGATTATTGTTGCTCGGGACGCTGTGTTTGATGAGAGGTTGCCAAATCAGTCTAAGGACAATATGGATTTTCTCGGACCTCCAAACAAATCGCCAACTAAGATGCCGGTGATGGATGTTCCTGAAGAATTTTTCAGAGTCCCCATTAAAGGAGGGACTACCGGGGCTATGGAAACTGAGGACGAAGTTCCAAGCCAGAGCATACCAGCTCCAACAACCGGGTCCACCACACCCGAAAACGTTGTAGTCGAATCTGAGGAGTTCCATGATTCAATGGATTCCATCTCGGATTGTGACAGAAGCGAAGAAGGAGAAGCTGAACCAGCTGTAGAGGGGCCTCGATACCCTCAAAGGATCAGAATTCCAAATAGGCAGGAAGATTTTGAATATAATTTTCTCAGCGTGCACGATCCTGTGTCGGTACAGGATGCAATGGATCGCGCAGATAAGGACCTGTGGTTGGATGCGATGAAGCAAGAGTATGATTCGCTCATCGAGAACGGAACCTGGGAGCTGGTGGATCGTCCAAGAGGAGCTAACGTGGTCAAATGCAAGTGGCTATTTAAGCTGAAGATTGGCGTTGATGAGACAGTGCAGCGCCACAAAGCAAGACTGGTGGCTAAAGGGTACTCCCAGAAGTGGGGGGAGGACTACTCCGAAACCTTTGCACCAGTGGTTAAACTGTCGTCGGTCCGACTACTGCTGGCGCTATCGGCAGAAATTGGATTGACAGTGCATCATATCGATGTCACGACCGCTTTCCTTAATGGTGACCTTGCTGAAGACCTGTATATGGAACAGCCAGAGGCATTCATCACGAGGGGGAAAGAGGGAAAGGTTTGCAAGCTGAAGAAGGCCATATATGGTCTGAAGCAGGCAGCACGTTGTTGGAACGTGAAGGTTCACGCTCACATAATTGAGATCGGGTTCACGAGGTCAAAATATGACCGATGCGTATACCTGAAGAATGTAAACAGCAAATTTCTCGCAATTGCCTTATACGTAGACGATTTCTACATTTTTGGGCATGACATTGACGAGATTCAGGCCGTGAAAGCGAAAATTTGGGACGCCTTCAAAATTAAAGACTTGGGATTGGCAAAGGACTGCCTGGGCATGGAGCTCACGCAAAGGAAGGGAGAAGTGGAGCTCAACCAAAGAAACTTCATAAAGAAGATCCTCCGAAAGTACAAAATGGAAGATTGCAAAGTTGTCGCGACTCCTACAGAGACTAATCTCAGATTGGAGAAAGGCGATCCGACTGGAGATATGAGCTACCAGGAGATTGTGGGTTCACTAATGTTCCTGTCCTGTGGCACACGGCCTGACATCACATTCATAGTGAGCTACCTGAGTCAGTTTAATTCGTGTTGGAATTCGACTCACATGGCTGCACTCAAGAGAGTGCTGAGGTACCTAAAGGGTACAGTAGATCACAAATTAGTCTACAAGAAGACTGGCAATCCTCTGGTTGCATATGCCGATGCGGACTGGGGTGCCAACGCTGATGGACATTCGTTTACAGGGTATATGCTTACCCTTGGCGGTGCTGCGGTTTCCTGGCAGACCCGCAAGCAACGTTGCGTCGCACTCAGTACGGCTGAAGCAGAGTATGTCGCTATCTGTGAAGCAGCGAAAGAGGTAGTTTGTGCCAAAGGTCTCTACCATGAACTGACAGGTCAGAATAATACGATTGATCTGTTCAGCGACAGCCAAAGCGCTATAAAATTAGTGTACGTGCCAACAGTCGGTAGGAGGTCTAAGCACATAAATATTAGATACCATTATGTGAGGGAATTAACCGAGGCAAATGAAATTTGTATCAAATATTGTAAGACTGATGAGATGCCCGCCGATATCTTCACAAAAGGACTTGCTAGAGTTAAGCAGGACTACTTTAAAAAATGTATAGGCATACAGTGGGGGTGTTAAAGAGGTTGTATGCTGGATACATCTAGTCTATTATAACGTTAGTTGCTAGGTAACTTTAATGATATAAAAAACATGTATGTCACTCTGTAAAAGATACGAAATAAAAGTCCACCATCTATTTACTAGTTTTACTAAACTAGCTCTGCTTACAAGATATTAATTCCAACAGTAACTGGGTTGTAGAAACAGGCAGTTGCTCCATGTAAAATACTGGTATACAGCTGCATCTGTTTAGGCTAGATGCCGACCCCAACATAGTTGGGAAAGGCTTGGCAGATCATGATACAAAGATGACCTCAAAAGTAAAAAAAAAACTATAACATAACTAGTTTCTGCAATGCCATTTTCCTTTTGTTTGGAACCTTCTCCGGTGTGCACACAATTACTCACTAAAGTATCATCACAATCGGTCTAGCCATTTTCGAGTTTTTGCAAGACTAACGCACGGCAATTGATTTTTATAATATAGACTTATTAAGAATTAGTTTATTTGCACTGTGGTTCCCAAACTAGGTAGTGTCAGTACCTTAGGTAGTTTGGGTATGCAAAGCAATAAATTAACTATACGGCTGAAGATGTCACTGGCATAGAGACATTAATTGTGAGGTCTACAGTTTTATTTGTTTTGGGTAAAAGTTATTGAAATATATTCCTCAGGTATCACATTCAGGTTTGGCATCAAAAGGGCATTTAGCATCTTTAGACAGACTGGAGATTCGGCCCTGGCTACGGATTTGGATGGCAGTTGCGCTAACAGACTGTGGCTCTGATGGTGTTCGTTGTGCACGTAGCAACACTGTCAACCTGGTGATATCAAAAATATTATGACACTTAGAACAGGGATGAACTACAATTTAGAGATTAATAAGATTATTAGCAAACTAGCTGCTGTCTGGTACAGTCGAGTTCATTAATATATTGGCACTGTCAAGGATTCAAAATATTGTGAGCGTTGGAAAACTCAATAAATTCTATAGAATCAATAGATCAAAAATATGTCCTCATGTGAACGGTTCAATAATATATGCTGTGCATTGTGCAATAATATGTGATCATGAACAGTTCAATAATATGTGATCAAGAACGGTTCAATAATACAATATGCTGTGCATTAGGCAATAATATGTGATCACCCTTTTCAAAAATATAGTATTGGCTTTTATAATATCTGAGCAGGGTAAGCTTCTTAATTATCTCTACATGCATGGGAAAGTCAATTATTTGCTCGAACAAATAAGATCTAGTTTACATTGTTACAGAAATGACAGTAGTTTCCATTGTTTTCCTCGCGTTTGCGTTTGTTTTTAAAATGAGTGTCTTTCAATGCCATATGTTTTTCGTACAGCATGGCCATTTAAGAATTGTAAAAAAATTATGTGCCACCTGTCATTTATATAGCAATACGATTCGACCTTAAATTTGATTACTTTGCCATCACAACTTTTTTATGACTAACGAAGTTGTTTGCAGTGAATTGAATTTCACGTCACGGGAAAGAAAAGAATATCATTACATTATAGTTTAAACTGTATTATTTGACAAGTATATCTAAGAAAATATTAAAGTACTAAGCAACAAAATAGCACATGACTTACGTTAAAAAAAAAACAAACAATATTTTATCTTAAACTAAAATTAATCTTAGTTATAGACAATTATTGGCGGCCAAATTTCTACTATTCCAGATGTCATATGCATGAGCCTTTAAATTCTCTTCCGTGCGAGCCTCATTACCTACAGTCCCAATTCTGTACCATTATTCCCATAGATTATCTATGGGGTTAAGGTCCGACCTTTTCGGTGGAATTTTTAATAATTCCAAGTCTACCTGCTCAGCTATCCAATTTTGAACTTGTCTGGCATTGTGAACGAAACTATTATCCTGTATAAAAGTAATTCGATGATTATCAGGATAGACAATTCTTGCACTTGGTAAAAACACGTCTTTTAGAATATCTTAATAGGTATCACTCCTCATTCGGCCAGATATTTCGCACAATTCTATGGGTCCACCGGAATTTATCCACCCCCAAAACCCGATCGTAATGCGTCCACTGCGTCTATTTGGCACTACATTCTCTTCATCATATCGTGTATTGGCTGCACGATACAAAGAGATCCGCCTGTTCGCCGAAGAGACAAAAACTTTCTCGTCCATGAAAGCGACATGTTCAAAATCATAATTTAAATATACGTCACATTTTATGCCTTTCCGTTAGTAACATTTTTTTAGCTGGAATTCGGTGATGAAATCCCGCTTCATTAAGTCTTCGTCGTATAGTTAAGTTGGATACAGCCAGATCAGCTGCAAATGTAGATGTTCTGATAAATCTTGCATTTCGAACACTTTCAACCAGTTGCATATCTTGATTATGAGTTGTTTTCCTAGGTCGGTCAAAAGATACATGTTTTGTAAGATTTCCTTCTTCTTGCCACCTTTTCCACTATAATAAAGAACGATTTTATTAAATTACCACATTAGAGATCAGAGAAAAACATGCGACGAATACCTAAAATTACTTTGCTAACCGATAAACCTAATTCTTCTGCAATGGCTGATTTAGAAACACCTTCCTCACACATATAAACTATTTTATGTTTCGTATGCTCATCAATTCTATACATTTTTATTTTAAATGGGTAGGTATATTTCAATAGAATTAATATTGTATAATAAATCGTAGAATTAAATCGTTGAATGACATGTGCGTCAAACATAATTTTATTAGGAAAACATAACGCCATTTGTAGTTAATCTAGCCAGTGATAAATAATGTTGCAAACTCCTTGACCATGCAATTTTAAGATTGCTAGTAAAATCATCTTTATGAAGTAAGTGATACGGTTGAATTTGAATTACATTTACTTGTTTAGATATTATTGTATTCATGTGTGCATACATAATTGTGAATCCTACAATGTTCAGATAATATGATCTTAATGTTGTTCATATAATAATGTGCTTTTGGCTGTATACATGTTACTGAGAAAAACCAGTCACATATTAATGAATCTAAATCTTGACCACAATTTAATGATGCTGATAGTTGTCACAATATTATGATTTTTTTTGACGGTCATCTATTTTTGAAGCCTGAAAGGGCCAATATATTAATGAACTCGACTGTACTTCGTCTGCATGTATTTTGTATTTCATAAATTTTTAATACAATTATCCAACATTAAAAGTAGGCTTGTGACCTAGTAGCCTATAATGTCCTTCTGTCTCAACCTAGCAAAATGCAGGCAGTTTTAGACTAGCCTGGGGCTACATATCTGTAAAATAAAATTAAACTTTTAGTTCAGTGCCAAGACGACGACGTGCGACTTAATATGGATAGTTTACATGGTGCGAGCTAGCGTGCGAGTCGGCCTACCGAGTAGCTGCAGTGCAGCAATTCGCACTGAGTGGACGTATCATACGAATTAATCGCACTTGCGAGTTGGACAGCATCCGAATAACTACGACATTTTTTGCTTGCACTCGCCTGCTCTCCTTCCCCATTACTCGCATGACAGCAGCTCGCACATCACTAGCATCGTTCGGACGTTTTCGGCAGTCGCTCGCCAGTCAGTCGCAAGAGAATTCTGTAGGACGTAGGTTGACGAGTACATTTTTATGTAAAGAGACTAGGCAGCTTCTCTCATAATGAAAACAGCCAAGGCAAGCCAAGCTATTGACGTTTACTTTTTGTAAAGAGACTAGGCAGCTTCTCTCATAATGAAAACAGCCAAGGCAAGCCAAGCTATTGACGTTTACTTTTTGTAAAGAGACTAGGCAGCTTCTCTCATAATGAAAACAGCCAAGGCAAGCCAAGCTATTGACATTTACGGTAAGCCGGAGTCTAAAACATACTTCAAACAATTGAGAAACATAATAATGTCCTAATTTAGAACATGCTGTATAATTTAGATCATGATGTTGTATAATTTAGAACATGTTGTCTAATTTGAAACACATTTATTTATTTATTAGGTACACCAACAGCAGTACATACAGATAAAATTATACAAAGCAATAATATAATAAAGTTACTGGTATGTATGCCTATTACAGGTATACACAGCATTCACATCAAAACAACAACGTAATTAACTTAAATAAAAAACTTATGAGTATAGCACACATTTAGTGAGGTTGTGGTACAAGCGCGCCTTTTTTTTTTTTTAGTGGTTGGGAAATCATCAAATGACTTCTCCCGCTAAGGCCGAGCGGGAGGGCGTGTCAGACTTTTACTGACTAAAACCCACCTGTGTTCCTTCAGTAGCCCGTGCCAGGGCCACGGTATCTCTTTCGAACAACCCGTGACCCCGGCGGTATCGGCCCTATTGGACCCCGTCACTGCTGACATCTCTTTGAGGCGCGCATGGAACACAACGCGCCTTCGACCCAGGCCTGGTCCTTACCGGACGGCGAGCTGCCCATGTCCTGAGGTGCTTATGAGGAGTGGAGAGGTATTCCACGGCTATCAGGACAACCAGCATCTCATATTATTCCTCCGAGCACTTTTGCTCTTGCGAATCTCCACTCAAGCCAGCCAACAAAGGCAAGAAAGAGGTGGGAGCTCTGTTCCTCGTCATTGTTTACTCCAGCCGGCCAATAAAGGCAAGCTAGAGGTAGGAGGAACAAGACTTCTCCCGGGAGGTTGGGCAGTAGCGAGTGACCCCACGGACCCTCCGTGGGGTCGCTCACTACTGCCCGACAGCTCGCCACATGCTGCCCTGCAGGTTTCTGTATCTCTCTTGGTCTGAAAAGTCTGACACGCCCTCCCGCTCTGCCCAGAGCGGGAGAAGTCATTTGATGATTTCCCATCCACAAAAAAAAAAAAGGACATGTTGCCCTCTTGTCGCTACGACATTGGCTAGCGACCGTTTTAGGGGGCCCATTATTGAGTGAGCAAGTCACCTTAGTCACCCCCTGTCATTTTATCTGTGTATTGTATATAAATCATTGGTCAGGCAGTGACCATAGTCTTTCCATAGTTCTAGGTAACCAGTCCACAGACACCTAAACCCATAGCCCAATATGAAAAGAAAAGAAAGAAAATGCATATTGTATATGTTTTGTTTCCATGTTCTGCAATAGTCCTGCACCAACCGGAGGTTGTCCTTGGTGCACTTGCATAGTGCATACAGGGATAATCGTCGGTTAGGGCCTCCTCATCATTTAAAATTGTCTAAGGGGCCTCTGCGAGTTGGCTTTGGCCCCTCGTACGCATTCCAAAGGTCTGGGTCTCCAAGATCCCGAGATATGTCAAAGATATTTAAAAATATAATAATAATTATCATCTATTTCGGGTAACAAAGACCCATAACCTTACAGACTATCATGTATATTTTTAGAAACCACAAAAATATTAATAAACTATTGTACACGAAGTGACGGCGTCGTCGTATTGCCCTGCCTGGTGTCGCGTAGCCTTCCGCGGAATCACCGATACACGACACCCTTCGGCCAAAACTTTTCCTTGAGGACGCATAGCTTGGGTGTTCTGTGCTGAGCTCACGCAACGCATCATACGTCCACCCAGTAATAGGACTCGCCCATCAAGGAGCGCTGTCCCAAATTAGATGCATTATTAAGTTACTAGCTTTTGCCAGCGGCTTTGCCCGCGTGGATGTCGGATATTATCCCATGGGAACCATACATTTTTCCGGGAAAAAAAGTAGCCTATGTCCTATTCCAGACTATAATCTATCTCTGTGCCTTTCATCCAAATCCGTTCTGTCGTTCTGGCGTGATTAAGTAACAAAATAATATCCATTTATCCATCCAAACTTTCGCATTTTTAATAGTAGTAAGATTATACACTAGCTGACCCGCCAGACGTTGTCCTGTAAAAATTTCATTTTTTTTTTTGTTTTATACCACCCCAGTAATCAATCTGCCTAGCCTTTTCCCAAATATGTTGGGGTCGACTTCCAGTCTAATAGGATGCAGCTGAATACCAGTAGTTTACATGGAGCGACTGCCTATCTGACTTCCACAACCCATTAACTGGGTAATACGATTCCCCTTGGTAAGACTGGTTGTCAGATTTTCGGGCTTCTGACGACCCGTAACGACTGTCAAAGATGAGAGCCGGGACCAACGGCTTAACGTGCTTTCCGAGGCACGGAGGAGCCTCGGTATGTAAAGATGGTCACCCATCCACGGACCAACCTCGGCAAGCGTAGCTTAACTTGACGGATTGACCCGTGCGGCTGTTATTACTTAGCCACGCGCTCCTTTTAAACCACGTAAAGAGGAGAAAAAAACAAAAAAATAACGGACAGCAATAGATTTTTATATATAAGAAGAAGATAAAACAAAAAGTATTGTATTTAAACACGTATACTAAAAGATAAATAATTAAATCATCTTTAAAATGGTGAAGGTTTAATAAAACATTAAAAAAACACGACTTTATAAATTAATTACACTAGTAATACATATCATAACATAATCTAAAATATTTACATATTTGGTAATTAAGAAAATGCTCTAACTAATTTAACATATATTTTTACAACACAACTCGTATAGACGTGATCTTCAGTTTAAAGTCATTAAAAGTCGTTATCAGCGCTTAAGTTTTGAATTTTAATTTTTTAGATTCATTGCAACTGTTACAGAAAATTTTAGTGGCACACTTTGGGCACAGAAAACTGAAAAGATAAGTTTAAGGACGCTGTTACAAATGGGTAGTCAAATCATTACTTTTTTACCCAAAAGTGTGTATATTAAATAAAATGTTTCGCATTCTTAAAATGTTTTTGGCCAAATTGTTGATAGATGTGCAAGGTACGATTCTGAACTATAAATATATTTTTTTTATGAAACAATTTCTCAATAAATGTACCGAAGTGAAAAATTTTACTTCGGTACATTTATTGAGAAAATGTACCCATCTAAAATTCCCATCCCTTCCATCCCAATGTACCCATCTAAAAATCGTACCTTGCACATCTATCAACAATTCGGCCAAAAAACATTTTAAGAATGCAAAGCATTTTATTTAATAAACATACTTTTGTGTAAAAAAAGTAATGATTTGACTACCCATTTGTAACAGCGTCCTTCATATTGCTTCTTGCCAAATTTCATGATTCTGTTTCTCCACGGCAATGCGCGTATTTTGCGTAACGGTTGATAAAATCGATTATTTGATCCACCTCAGCACCTCAAGGAAGGCCAGCAACGCCTTGGTGTTACTGACAATCTGACGGAGCGTACCTGGCTTACCTTAATGGATACTTTGCCCTGTATGTGGCGACTACCGAGCAGTTTTAGTAACCCATGAGCGGCTGTCTCGTCCTCCATGCAGACCCTGCACAGCGGACTGTCTGTGACTCTTATGACAAATAAATGTTTAATAAGGAGTAGTGCTGCCAACTACCGCAACCATTAAGAAAAAAGTCATAAGTCTGGAGATAATAAGGAACATTTTAAAATTTCCTATGCTCACATTTCTAGAGGTTTAAGTAGAATTTTTTAGAAGCCTTAGCAGTTATGGGCATTTTTGGCGTTAACTGCTAAGGCTTCGAACCTAAGAGGTTTAGTGTTGATTTTATATGCAAAAATTTAAAAATGCTACGCTTGCCGGGGTTGGTCAGTGGATGGGTGGCCATCTTTACATACTGAGACTCCTCCGTGCCTCGGAAAGCACGTTAAGCCGTTGGTCCCAGCTGTCATTCGTGGATCTTTGACAGGCGTTACAGGTCGTCAGAAGCCCGAAAGTCTGACAACCAGTATTACCAAGGGGTATCGTATTACCCAGTTACTGGGTTGTGGAGGTCAGATAGGCAGTCGCTCCATGTAAAATAATGGTATTCAGCTGCATCCGGTTAGACTGGAAGCCGACCCCAACATCGTTGGAAAAAGGCTAGGCAGATTGTTTTTATGCAAAAATTTTACCTCATCTGACTAAAAATTTGGGCATAAAAATTTCTTAATGTTCCATATCTCCAGATTTATGATTTTTTCGCTAGTTGGCAGCACTACACACATTAAATGATCCGTGACCAGTTACTTATAGCTGCTGTTTAGCTAGTCGGAGAAACTGTTTCGTGAAGCGGCCAGATAGGGAGGGGGGGACCCTATAGGATTTATTTGCGAGTATTTATTAAAATATGTCGCATAAATTACCGTATTTTTTTTATTGCGTTGACTTAGACGCTTGACTTTTTAGAGTTCCAAGGACTTACAACTAGGACTTTCAGACTTACGGTAGATGATATTAATTTCAACTTGATACCTCCTCGCGTTCCTGAGAAAAAGGGTCTTGACAGACTGATAGACAGACAGACGGACAACGAAGTGATTCTATAGTAATTTATAATATCCTGGTAGATGTCACGTCAATTCCGCACCCGCATCTGGATGCAATTCTTATTTTTACACCTGTGTATGCCCGATCCCGCCCAACTAGTTACCTACATACCTACCTACTCAATTTGTAACTTGTAGTATCGATTACCTAATTGAATGAATACAAACGTCACCAGGCAGGCCAGGGCACTAGGGCCATATCTTATTGATGTTTATCGCAGGCTGTTGTTGTCAACCAGATAAAACGCGATAAAGTTTTAAAAAAAAAGTTGATATAAAGTACAAGCACATCATAAAATAAATAAATTTCGTGTCCGGGAACTGACCTTTTCTCTCGTTACTAATTTAATTAGTTAGATTAAAGAATGCGCTTTTATAATTTCTACCTTGACGGTATTATCGTGGATGTTCACGTCCTCAACTGACCGGGAACTTATATTTAAAACTCAAAAAGCGTTGCGTTAGTTCGATGTTCAAACTTGAAACTGAAACCACTCAGAGTTGCAAGCCTTATTTTCAAAAATACAAAATCTTAACATTACCTTCACTTTAAATTTACAAAATGCAATGTGATCCAACCCTCTCCTCTTTCCTCGTAATAGATGTGACAATTATAGTCAAAATTGCCTTCATCAATATATAATATAACTACTTATGCGAAAAAGTGTCTTTTGCATGGCTCCAAAAATTTATAATAAACTACTTAGAAGCTGGAAGCAGAGCGTTCAAAAAGAAAGATAATAATTTTCTAGCAGTTAAATCTTATTAAAATTTGAATGAGTTTTTAGATAGAGATTTTGATTATGTTATACTAATTTATTATTTTTAATATTCTTTTATACATCATCACATCATCATATTATACACATAACATCATGACATTTTTAAATAATTTGACATAATAAATGGCGGAGTGACATAATAAATTATTGTATTAATATGTGCATGCAAAGTAAACGTGATGATCTGTTTTTATCTTTACTTTTAACATCTCTTGCATGCTGACAATTTTATTCGTGATGTATGTATGGTACTCATGTTTGAGCAAATAAATGATTATCTTATTTTATCTTATCACGTCACGGCAAACTCAGGGGAAAAATCAGTAAAAGTCGGACAAAACCTAAACATTCACGATTATTATTGAAGAGGAGCTCGTAGCTAAGTAATAACAGCCGCACGGGTCGATCCATCAGGTTAAGCTACGCTTGCCGGGGTTGGTCCGTGGATGGGTGACCATCTTTACATACCGAGACTCCTCCGTGCCTCGGAAAGCACGTTAAGCCGTTGGTCCCGGCTGTCATTCGTGGATCTTTGACAGTCGTTACGGGTCGTCAGAAGCCCGAAAGTCTGACAATCAGTCTTACCAAGGGGTATCGTATTACCAAGTTAATGGGTTGTGGAGGTCAGATAGGCAGTCGCTCCATGTAAAATAATGGTATTCAGCTGCATCCGGTTAGACTGGAAGCCGACCCCAACATAGTTGGGGTAAGGCTAGGCAGATTGATTTCACGATTATTATTGAAAATCATCTGCAACGTTTCATTTCTGACTTTAACAGAAGGATTTGAATTGCTGAAGATGTTTGCCATAAGATTAGATTTTACAATATATCTATACTAATAATAAAGCTGAGAGTTTGTTTGTTTGTATGTTTGAATGTTTGAACGCGCTAATCTCTGGAACTACCCGTCGGATTTGAAAAATTTAGCATTTGATAGCCCAATTCTTGAGGATGGCTATTTTAACATCACGCTAGGACCCTTAGGAGTCGAGCAAAAAGAAAAAAAGCCAGAAAGAACGCTAGCAAAAACAAAGTTAGTAATAGCGTGGGCAAGTGTTGCGATGCGACGGGGTGGGTCGGGGGAACAAGAAATTTCACGCTGACCAAGTCGCGGGCAGAAGCTATTACTAATAATAAAGCTGAAGAGTGTTTTTTTGTATGTTTGAACGCGCCAATCTCTAGAACTACCAGTCGGATTTAAAAAATATTTTTTTCATTTGTTAGCCCGTATTCTCGAGGAAGGCTATAGACTATTTAACATCACGCTAGGACCGAGCAAAAAGAAGAAAGTCAGAAAGAACGCTAAGCTAAAACGAAGTAATAACGTGGGCAGGCAATGCGATGCGACGGGGTGGATAGGGGGAACACAAAGTTTCACGCGGACGAAGTCGCGGGCAGAAGCTAGTTATGTATATGTATAGGCAGATTGCATACCACTCGTAGCAATGCTTGTTGTTTGCTAGTTTTAGCGAATTGCTTTAGAAACTTTTAAAAACCTGTAATTTACCTACTACAATTCTTACAATTAAAATTTCATTTCATTTCAAGCCGTATAAATAAATACGTAATAGGCATGTTCCCGAAACTCAGAATATGCGAAGAAAAAAGTCATACCTTTTCATTTTGTAAAGCTGCGGTTTCCTAGAAGAGCGGTGGCCGCACTTAACGGCCACAGTGACGCCTGTCATGAAAATGATGACAGTGGCAAAGATTTAAATCGTTAGATTAGCCCTACCGCGTCAAAAGCTAGTCGCATTTCTGTTTCGTTTGTTGTATTACTTATCTTGATTTAAAAGTGTCCGTGGAGTTTCTTGCCCGTTCTTCTCCATAGAGATCTACGTTTTGGAACTGGGCAACTAGCTCCAACTTTCTGACCAACTGACCCAGATCACACAGAACAGAACAGATAATTATCTGTTCTGTGAACTGACCGACTCTTTGACAATTCAAAAGTGCCTGTAATTGGTAAATGCTTTGAGTTTGAGTTTTGACACGTGTGACACGCAGTGACTTTACTTGATTATCATGGAAATGCTGTTTAATAATGTGCTCAGTCTTCTCAGTATGGACACTTTCTTGTGACTAACTTGACTTGTGACGGTGAGGGCAAATCTAGCGTTTGAAATATTTGGGGGGCGGGGTTTGACTTACACTCCTACCAACTTATCTGTGAAATGGCGAAAATTGGAACTACGGCCGTCATGTAGAAATGTCTTCGATTGTGCCGACGCATGTCATTCGATTGTGTCGACGCATTGACGGTGGCATCCTCTTTCAGTTCACAGATAAGTTGGTAGGACTGTAATGTCAAATATTTACTGGTAAAAATGACAGATGTTCATGACGGCCGTTACGGCCACTTTCCATAGGAAACAAAAGCATAAGTAGTTACCAGGGGGGTGAGGTACGGAGGGGTCTCGGTATGGAAAGATGGTCACCCACCCATCCACCAACCCCGGCAAGCGTAGCTTAACCTGATGGATCGACCCGTGCGGCTGATATTACTTAGCCACGAGCTCCTCTTAAGGGCCGATTGTTCAATAGGTTGATAACTTTTACCTGAAGAATAAATGTGACAGTTTGACATATTTTCTATACAAAAGCTGTCAAACCGCCATATTTATTCCTCTGATAAAAATAATCTGACTATTGAACAATCAGCCCTTAATAAAATAAACAAAACAACGTTGATATAAATATTACTGCGTATTTATATCAATGCAAAACAAGTATATGATTTCAAAGTGAAAGTTGCGCAACGTGACACAAATTGTGACAAAGTTTCAGTTAACGCAAACGTGATGTTTCAGTTAACGCTTGTATTTCAATCCTCATATTTTTTCCTTATAAGAAAATCGATTCTTTTAAGGAGTAGACTCCAAAAAACAAAAGTAGGTACTATTTGTTGCGGGACATACTCGACTTGTGTGTATTTTTTTTTCAAGTCTATAGAGCCAATTGGGTAACAAACATCCAATCTTATTTTTGTCTTTGCCTTGTAGTTATTTCATGTATTTTTTTTTTTTTTCAATAGGTCGGGTGAGGTTCCAGGTATACCTCTGAAAGTAAAGAACAAATTGTGCTACGTAAACTTCAAAGATGAGAGGAGCCATGTGAACAAGACGACTGATTTGAAGATGATATACTTTGTGACACCTACATACCCCCGGCCAGAGCAAGTGCCGGAATTAACGCGGCTTGCACACACACTGATGCACGTCCCCCGCCTACACTGGATCATAGCTGACGACCAGCCGGCCTGTTCGGATATAGTTTATGATATACTAAGGTAAGATAGATAAAATACTCTTGAACAGATGATAGACAATTTGTCCGCGACGACCAATGATGACCTTATAATACGTCATTGGCGACGACCGCGCCAATGTGCCGATGTGCCGATGCTTGCCTGATGACCTCTCGTGCTCATTCGCACACAAAATGTCCGCCGTCTGCTGAGCGCCTAAGTGGATTATTATATTAAGTACTTTCTATTTTTCCCGCTTTAGTAAAGATTTTCTGAATGACAAAAAATATAGAATACGCACAAAAAGCGCGGGTTCTCATTAGAACCCGCTGGCTGCTTCAACCATCTGCGATCAACGTCGCGTCTTGGTGATCTGACCTTTTATGGGCAATGATTACATACTAATTACTACTTAGTAACCGGAATTAGGTTCGGAGTTTATGACGGGAATATAATCCCGGATTTTGTTATAAATTTTATTTTGATTTACAAAAAGTTTATTTCAAGCACACAAATGTACAGAGGCGGACTTAATGCCTTAGGCATTTTCTACCAGTCAACCTTTGGGTGATGCAGAGACAAACAGTGGGAGGTGCAATGATGAAAAATTAAGGAATAAATATTTATTCATATATAAAGATACTCATGTACCTCACTTCTTCTTCTTCTTTTCTTCGCTCACTTTCTCGGTTCAAAATGTCAAGCTTCTATGAAAATGGTTGAAAGACCGTCATCATGACATAAACATACAAGTAATACGTACAGTCACAGGTAAAATGTGTTCATCACCTTACGGGCTATTTTGGTCTGCTCATTGCTCGATAGAATTTGCTTTATCGATTTAGCATTAGGAATACCCGTAATGTCAATACTAACCGCAGAATGACCCTGAGCCAAGTACCTAATGAGTACAGAATGAATTAAAAATGTGACACTGAAAGACTATATGCTACATTAAATTAAAAAATATGTAAGTATTTATATTTTATTAAATAGCCAGGTTAAAAAGTTTTAGGTTGTCACCTCGACTCGAGGGGCTTGTGGCTAAGTAATAACAGCCGCACAGGTCGATCGATCAGGTTAAGCTACGCTTGACGTGGTTGGTTCGTAGATGGATGACCATCTTTACATACCCAGACCCCTCCCTGCCTCGGAAAGCGCGTTGGTCGCGGCTGTCATTCGTGGATCTTTGACAGTCCTTGCGGGTCGTCGGAGGCTCAAAAGTCTGACAACCAGTCTTACCAAGGGGTATCGTATACCCAGTAACTGGGTTGTGGGGGTCAGATAGGCCGTCGCTCCATGTAAATACTGGTATTCAGCTGCATCCGGTTGGACTGGAAGCCGACCTTAGCATAGATGGGAAAAGGCTAGGCAGATAGATATAGATACCTACGCTACGTAAGTAGTCAACTCGACGTTGGTCAAAGGTGTTTGATATTTTGATCTTTGTTATCAAGTAATTACTAACTTAAATAAATATAGTTTTCTATGCAACAGTCTGCTCAGTGGCATAGCTTCAAAACGTATTCCGTCTTATTACAAAACAAGGTTCATCTTCAAACCCATGTTTAAACCATGGACCCTTTTTCGAATTTCGAGCTTTATTCCGACACATTAAGATGTCAGTTTTACAAAACTGACAACTTAGTACCGGACTAAGTTGTCACTTTTGTATAAAGAACTGTATTTCTATCACAGCTAGGTTCATATTACAAAAACTGACTCGATGGTTTAAACCATGACGAAGACAAACCCCGTTTTGTAATAAGACCGATTGGGTTTAAAATTATTTCCTTTGTGAAGTCAGGGCGACTTGATAAAGGAAATAATTTTAAAACTGAGGAAGATTTAAAAAACTTGACTGTACAACACATCCAATGATAAGTACGTAAGTATTTAATTTCATTATAGTAAGAAAGTAAGAGAGATTAGAGAGAGAGAGAGAGATTTAAGTATAGATATACTTTACTATAAAATAAAGTCGCTTTTCGTGTTCGTTTTGTGTGGCCGCGTTGTTCTTCTAAACTACGCAACCGATTTTGATGCGGTTTTCACTATCACTTAGAGAATTTATTCCGGAAGGTTATATGTATAATACATTAATATTTAACTTATCTTTATGTTTTGTCAAGTCGTAAAAACCGTGCGAAGCAGGGCCGGGTTGCTAGTATTCGTACTTACATAAAGTTTTATCTCATTCCAGGCGTTCTGGTCTACCCTACACACACATATCAAGCCCAAAGCCGTATATCTATAAAGAAAGTAATTTCCCTCGAGGAGTGTCGAACAGACGAGCATCATTGGCGTGGCTCAGAGAAAATGTGCACGAAGGAGTCCTATACTTCGGCGATGATGACAACACCGTAGACCTGCAACTCTTCGATGAGATAAGGAATACGAAGAAAGTGTCCATGTTCCCAGTTGGCCTCATCGGAAGCTATGGAGTGTCCACACCGATCGTCAAAGACGGAAAGGTATTCAAATTTTATGTTATAACTAGCATCTGCCTGTGACTTTGTCCGCGTGAAATTTCTTGTTCCCACGACCTATCGCGCCCGTCGCATCGCATCGCCTGCCCTTAAAATTGTATAATTATCTATTTGAGACCCTCACAGTAAGCCCTTTTATTTGATATGTCACACGGTTCAGTTTGCAAAACTTTTTTTTTTAATTTTCTTATTAGCCCCCCAAAAGTGATCCCCATATTCAAAATTCATATATTTACGTTACACGTCCGTGTTTGGGTCACAGAAATTCATATGTGAACCATACAACTTAATAAGTCCATTGGATTCGGAGCAAATTGGCTGTGACAGACGGACAAACCAGACACAGGAGTGATCCTATAAGGGTTCCGTTTTTCCTTTTTCAGTACAGAACCCTAAAAAAGGTAGCACTAGAATGTTAATTGTTATAATTATATTTTTAGGGTCCCTTACCTCAATAGGAAAAATCGGAAACCTTACAGGATTACTTCGTTGTCCGTATGTCTGTCTGTCTTGACCCTTTTTCTCAGGAACGCGTGCAGGTATCAAGTTGAAATTAATATCAAACATATAGGTCTATAATCCCTTGGAGCTCTAATTAAATCAAGCTTCTAAGTCAACGAAAAAACAAAATACGGTCACTTATGCAACATAGTTTGACACTCGCAACTATATCAAAACCAATAGGCTACTTTCTTACCGTTGACCTAGAATCATGAAATTTGTCAAGAAGCAAGGTCTCACAGCACAAGTAAAAGAAAAAGTCCCAAAATTGTTAATTTGTAATTTTATCACATAAAAAAAATTTGGGATTACCAACTTAAAGCAGTTGGAGAATTGACCGTGACGTCGTATATCCATGTATGGGACAACATGTTTTTGAACTACAATGTTTAGTTTGTTTTTTTTTGTTTGTTTGTTTTTTTTGGGATAAATTCTTTTCAACTACGGAACCCGTCATTGTGCGTGGTCCAACACGCACTTGGCCGGTTTTTTAATTAGCTAATTAATTTAATTTAATGGGATAACCTAATTGCCACTGTATGCAAAACGATTTTTCACTATTTTCGCTGATGTTCAAAATTTTGGTTTTTCTGTACGCAAAACAGCCTTGTAATCTTGTGGATTCATAGTGACACCATAGATAGCATAAGCATAATCTGCCTATAATGTTCCCAATTCTGGGACACAGGCCTCCTATCTCTCTCTCTCTCTGTGAGAGGGAGTGGGCCGTAGTCCACCACACGAGCCCAGTGCGGGTTGGTAGATGTCACATGTCTTCGAATTTTTCGTTCTAGGATATGCCGGTTTCCTCATGATGTTTTCTTTCACCGTTTTGAGAGCAGTGGTGATGAGATTATTTTTACACAAAGTAAAGCTCCTGTCAGGGTTCGAACCTACGGCCTACAAAGTCGCGGCCGTTACCACTGGGCCACCACCTGCACTCACTTAGAGTATTAGAGTAAGTAGGTGTACATGGCGTATTTGAAATAACTCAAAATCTCAGACTCCCCATCACATTTTTATTGTAATAAATTAAAATGGCATCTTAGCAAGTCGATTAGTTAAGACCTGTAAAAGATGTTTGTAATGGTGTTCATGTTCTAATCGATATGCCTTAAAAATCGTTTTTTTCTTTTTGCTATATAATAACCAACTTACATAAAAGTGTAGGTAACTAAGCGATGTTACAGTAGCCGCCAATGAAGATGTCAAATTTTCGGCATGCAGGGGGGAATAGTCTCCTGTTGCGTGATTGGTCGTGTACCTGACGCGGCCAATCACGCAACAAGATAACGTACTGCGCATCCCCACTTTTTTGACAACTTGTGTGGCGAATACTTTACCCTCGATTCTAAACAAACTAATTTCAGATAGGTTTTGAGTTATTTTTAACTAGCGACCCACCCCTACTTCACACGGTTGCAATGGTGACATGTGAAAAACGTCACTGGTCACACAAACAGACACGAAACACTACACTGTTTTATACTATGGTCATGGTCCTGGAGCATCCTTAAATTCTGATTCGAGCTGATTACTGACAAATGCGTGCATTGACTGGACAGACCCACTCAAATGTGTGTGGTTCTGTCATCAATAGACCATCTCCGGCATTAATCTGTATGATCCTCATAAATGGCCTGACAATAACTATGTCTGGACTTTAAAAGAGATTGTAATCTCTGAGTTTGTTTCGGTTTTTCCTCTCAGACAACAGTAAACACCGGTGTTCAGTAAACACCGAACTCATCTAGTTTTAAAACATGAGTTATTCTTGTGTGTAAGTTTTTTGATGTGAAACATCTAATGCGGCGGGTCACACAGTCTCCACGGGCTCGTAACTCTGCGAATCTGTTCCCACTCGGCTCAGTAAGCCCCCTCTCTCTCACCGCGCTGAGCTCGTGTATAATGTATACAACATAGTGTCGATTTTCCCATCTGCCAGGCCAAAAAAAAATCAGGCAATTTTTTTAACCAATTTACAGATACAGGCAGATATACATTTTGTACCGTACCCATCATCCATGAGATTTAATAAAATATATTACTGCGTTCGCGTTTTAGTTTCCAAACATGTAACGGCCTTATCACAATCTCCGCCGCGAAACCTCATGATGTTTCTTTATGTTTTTTTTTTCAAAATTCCAGTAGATAGATTTCACAGGCCTTAAGTTGATATTTATTTGAGGAGCTCGTGGCTAAGCAATAACAGCCGCACGGGTCGATCCATCAGGTTAAGCTACGCTTGCCGGGGTTGGTCCGTGGATGGGTGACCATCTTTACATACCGAGACTCCTCCGTGCCTCGGAAAGCACGTTAAGCCGTTGGTCCCGGTTGTCATTCGTGGATCTTTGACAGTCGTTACGGGTTGTCAGAAGCCCGAAAGTCTGACAACCAGTCTTACCAAGGGGTATCGTATTACCCAGTTACTGGGTTGTGGAGGTCAGATAGGCAGTCGCTCCATGTAAAATAATGGTATTCAGCTGCATCCGGTTAGACTGGAAGCCGACCCCAACATAGTTGGGAAAAGGCTAGGCAGATTGATTGAAGTTGATATTTATTTATGTGGAAATATAGAATTGGAATAGACGTTTGCTTCTAGGAAATTGTAATAGCTAATGCCCATTTCATGAAATTGCAGGTGGTGGCATTCTTCGACTCCTGGCCGGGTTCTCGAACATTCCCCGTGGACATGGCTGGCTTCGCCGTCAACATTGAGTTCTTGAAGCCCTCCGCCTCCATGCCATACATCGCTGGACACGAAGAAGACAGGTTCCTAGTTAGCTTAGGATTAAAACTAGACGAAATAGAACCCCTTGCTGCCAACTGCACAAAAGTGTTAGTCTGGCATACGAAAACTGCGAAATATAAGAAGCCCTCTCTAAAAATTAATCTGGAAAAATTCGATAATTCCCCTAAATACGGAAACTTTGTCAGTTTACTTAAAGAAACATCTAGGTTAGGCATGGCATACCTCAGCTCAAATAATGGAACAAAGACATACGTAATACGGAATCGTAAGCAATATGAAACCACGGCTGGTCTACTGTAGGTACTTATCTTGAGGCAAATCAGTTTATATAGATTAAGTTTGCCCCAAGTTAGTACGGCAAAAGGTCTCAATTTGTAGTCGACTTTACTGCCTTTTATTTGCTCCTTTAGACAACATTTCCCAGTCAATTGAAGATTTACTAATGTTGAAACGATCTAACAGTCACATAGACAAATAGACCTTATCGTTTTGTAACGTGCAACAGACATTTAACCTCAGGGTGACAAAGCAATTACGAGGACGATTATCTTCGTGATTTTAATGTTACCAGCTTAATGCAACGCATTAGGATGGTAACCTAACCTAAATTGCAAAAAGGTGTACCGTAGCAGTTCATAATATGAGACAATAATAATATTTTATTGTTCAGGATAAATTGTAATTTGTAGCTATTCTGTATTTTTCCGAATCCAAAAATTTTTGGAACGATGTTCTTTAACGCGGCTAGCGGTAGGAGAAAACTGGTAAACATCGTCAAAAAGCGTTATGCCCGAAAAAATAACAGAGCGGGTCGCTAAAAACTTATACTAGACTAGCGACCCGCATCTACTTCGCAAGGTTTTTACGTAAACAGTAAGAAGGACAATTAAAAATTTCGATATTTTTCTGCTCTTCTTTTAGTAATAAATTTTCTGAAATGTAGCAATGTAACATTATTTTCTTTTGTATTCTAAACTGCTACGGTTCGGGAACAAAAAACGGATTCAAGATATCCTAAATTGATTTGATACATACAATAACGTGTGGTTGTGTTGTTAAAATTTTAATCGATGATCTCATGCAAATAGATGATGACTTTAGGACCTAAACAAAGTGACATTCTATCAGCGATAACAATGTTGGAAAAGTAAAAAGGGCCTTAGTATACCTCCGCCGCGAAACCATAGTAGCGAAAGCGCCGTGGTTCAATTCAACTAATTCGCATGATGTTCCTCTATTCGAGTAGGGGAACATCAGCGGAACATCATGCGGTTTCGCAGCAGAGGTATGCTAAGGCCCTTAAAAGTCGCTATAGAAATACGAAACGGTTTGAAAGCGATTGACACTTGTCTAGATATCTGTATGTTTCAGTTCAGGAGAAGGAAATCTCAAACTAATTTATTTATATTTATGATCTGTTCGAAAAGTATCTGATGAAAATGCAAACAAATATAGTTTATTGGGGCAATTGTACGATAGTGGGTATATTCTGTTTGATGATAATTTCTACCAAATGCAGCGGCATTTTTATATAGCAACAACGAAAGACGGTGGCTAATAAAATGGCGTCTAACCACTATGTTGCCAATATAAAAATTCCGCTGCGTTTGGTAGAAATTATTATCAATCGGAATATACCCATTAGCGAAATTACCCCAATGCACCTTAGATCAGAAAACGTATATGTGGATGCCAATTTGCTGTGCCACTTACAAATTGAGTGATTTGATTTGATTATTTGAATATTTAAAGCCGAAATTCTAATTATAAATTGTTTAAAGATTTGACAACTGAGCGTAATTTTATAACCTCAATTATCGTCAGTGATTTTTCAATCACAATCTAATAATAATAATTATTATTCAAACAAGAATTGAAGATATAATGTTGAAACCTTTTTAACACAGAATAACGTGTTACTAATGGCCTTTATTGAGTGATTGCGTAAGAATTTAACTGTGTGTGTTTCCACTTTCATCAATTACTTTAGGAATAGTTAAAACTGGATAATGCGATAACTCGCGAGTCTTTTATTGTTAAGTACTAATATGTACTAGTATTACTACGACCAATTTCGATAGGTAGCTTATCTCGAGACAGATTTATCGTCGCTGCGCCTCCAAAACCCGATAAATATTTTTTTGTCGAAATAGAGCCAAGTGCATAATTTGATAGTATTCAGGACTTCAGATGTGGCAAATAAAACCGTTTTGTGTTACCTCAAGTGCATAATTTGATAATATTCAGGAGCCCAGTTGTGGCAAAAAAAAAAAAAAACGTTTTGTGTAAGCAAACCTTTGTATTAAACGGGTTTTTTTGGTACATCTGTGGTCCTGAATACTGTCAAATTATGCACTTGGCTCATTTCGCCAAACAAATATTTTTTGGGTTTTGCAGGCGCAGCGACGTCATGTTATAATACCTACTGTAATCTGACAAATAAACTGCACTTATTTTTCATTAACATACATTATTTAAATGTTAATGTAAATAATATGTTCTGTACCTACAATATTTGTTGCAAATTAATCTAGTACTGGGTTTCTGCATAATATAATTCGTGATTAATAAATTAGCTAAGTACAAGAACTAAATACAAAAATCATACAATTAAGTACATATAGGGTTAAAATTCAGTGTGATCTTAGATAGAACAATAAATTATTCATAATTAGGTCAAGCGAAAGATTTTCACAAGGTTTTAGATTTTAATCCAGTAATAATAAAGGTAGTAAGATAGGTACCTACGGTGTTTACGTAGATATGTTTTACGTTTGTTTTAGTATTAACATTTTGCATTAATATAATAATGTGCAATTTTAAATTAAGTTTAGGTAAATATTCTATGGGTGTCAAAAAATTATTTGTAATCAAGTTAATTGTTTAATTACAGCACGGCGCGGCGGCGTTTTATTATTGGTTATTTTACGTGAACCAAATACTTAAATCTTTACTTAGAAAATGAGAACACTCAGTCAGAATACGTATTACGTTAATTAAATATTTTGGTTATTAACTATAAACTTTATTGCAATTTTATTAATAAATATTTAATAATAATAATATCGGTACTTGTCCGACTAATTCTCGAGAATGGTCATGCCACATTATACTGGGGGATCGATCTATCATCACTGACAGGACTTTTGTAGCCAATAAGCCTGATGTTGTGGTGATAGGTCGACGAGAGCGCCGTGCAATGATTGCTGTTATCGCGTCATGAAGAGAATCTCGTGAAAACTGAGAAAGATAAAAAACATCAAGTATCTTGACTAGCACACGAGGTTGGGACATGGACTCTGCAATCATTGTACCGATAATCGTTACGGTTAATGAAATGCGTTTAATTGGCATTACAGCAAAAAAAAAAAATACACCTTAAAATAAGGCTAATAGGGCTTGATTCAGAAAGCAATACTCCTGGTCACGGCATGCATAGTGAGGAAGTTCCTCTCTCTAGAGCCCTGACCACCGCCAGCTTGGACCCTGTTGATTTTTATATTAGGTCTTTACCTATGAAATTGCCGTTCTGCAGTACTGGCCATTTCAAATCAAAATAATTTTTGTTTGGCTAAGAATTCTAATTTCAAATTAATTTTATTTTAAAGACATGGATTTTTTTTCCAAAAGTAGTCATTTGTTTATTGATTAGTGTTACATTTTCATCGCAATTCAATCTTTTTCGTCATCATGGATATGTTAAAAATTCGAGTAATTATGGAATATGAGTACCGTCGTGGCAGCAACGCGGCACAAGCGGCACGCAACATCAACGACGTTGACGGAGCTAACACTACAAACCAACGCACCACTTGTTATTGGTTTGCTCGCTTCCGTTCTGGAAATTTCGACCTGAAAAATGAACCTCGCGGTCGTCCGAAGACTTTGGTCGACAATGACGAATTAAAGGCGATTGTGGAAGCTGATGATACACAATCTACGGCTGAATTAGCAGCAGCTTTCGACGTTAGCGTCAAAACAATATTGGTCCATTTGCGTCAAATTGGCAAGGTAAAAAAGCTTGACAAATGGGTGCCCCACGAACTCAATGATGGAGAAGCTGGCACATCTCCAACCAGCATTGGTCAATCGCTCGTCTCCGCTGCTCCTGCACGACAACGCGCGACCTCATACTGCACAGCAGACGGTCTCCAAGTTGCAAGAACTGGGGTTGGAAGCTCTCCGTCATCCGCCCTACTCACCAGATCTTGCGCCTACAGACTACTACTTTTTCCAGAATTTGGATAACTTCTTGGCGGGAAAAAAATTCAATACCCGAGAGGCAGTACAAAATGCCTTTGAAGAATTTGTTGCCTCCCGTCCAGCTGATTTCTTTAAGAAGGGCATCAATAAACTGCCACTGCGTTGGCAAAGATGCATTGATTGCATGGGTGATTACTTCGATTAATACAAATAAAAAATGCATGAAAAAAATTCGTTTAAACTTTTTCATACAAAACGGCAATTTCATAGGTAAAGACCTATTATTTAAAAATGTTAAATATTTAATAATACAAATTTTTATTATTTATATTTTTTGGAAAGAACAAAGCAATATATTGTGCATAATTTAGTCGTATCTTATAAGATGAAACGTTTTTTTGTGTAAAGGAAAAGAAAATGCTACTTATGTAACAGTTTGAACAAATGTTAGACCAATAATCACATCACGGAGCTGCCTCGGCGCGGCCGCTGCTAGAGGCGGCATTGTCAACACTTTCCATACAAACCATGTGTTTGCTCGCAACTAACTGATAATTAATTTATTTCAAGTAAGGCATATTAACAAGGCACTTTTGAACGTCAAAATTTATAAGAAAATTAATTGTTTCTAGTTTCCCCTTTCAAAAGAATGTTTCGTATGAAGAAGAATGGGTAAGAAACTCAATAATTACTCTTTTAACATGAACTATCTTCTGCCCGCGACTTTGTCCACGTGAAATTTCTTGTTCCCCTACTCACCCCGTCGCATCGCATTGCCTGCCCGTGCCATTACTTCGTTTTCGCTTGGATTTCTTTCTGACTTTTTTTTTCTTTTTGTTCGGCTCCTAAGGGTCCTAGCGTGATGTTATATAGCCAAGAATCCCCAAGCTTGGCTTATCTCAAGAATTGGACGGCCAACAGCAAAAAAAAAACAAATATAAATAAATAACATTATTATTTTGATCTACGCGTACTAACAAGGAATGTAATCATTATATTTGCACACACTACCTCATCCTCTGTACAAAAAGATACACATATATTATAAACTAACTTTAAAGGGTCAGTTCAGATAGAACGAAAAAATCCTCGCGCAATTTACTGGCTCTATTGAAAATAGGACCGTATTACCATAGCCTAAATTATTAAATTGTATGAATATCGACATAGTCGGCTCGCGGGAGCCGATTGTGTCGATATATATATTCATTTTCATACAATTTACCGTTTGTTTGACCTGCCCCTAACATGCTGCTAAGCAATCTAAATGGTTTCTATAAGTAAGACAATTACTGGAATTCTCTTCAATAGTTATGTAGGTACTACAGGCTTGAGTTTAAGTGAAAAAGTGACGCTTATAATTTGTTGGCGAAACTTCTAAGAGTTTATAGTTTATGGGTATCGACTAGAGATTTCAAGAATAGTGATTGACCTAATATTCGCCCAAGCTCTCGGCCGAAGTGCCGAATATTCGACGTAAGATGTTTCTTTACAATTATTTAATTAGTTTTACTATAGTAACATTTCGAATGCTATCATAAGAAAAATGTGAATTGTCGATTTGTCGTAGATACCATGAGGTCTGTAATTACTCCAAGTAATAAAAAAAAAACGTAAATTATATAGGCCTATATTTATTCTTTCTAGGGTTATTAACTTATTTATAATAATAGGGATGTTGACTAATTTTTTTTTCCGCAATGTAGATTATTAAAAAATATTGGATACGTATTTTTTCTTTTTTTACGTAATCAAAAGATTACAGCGATATATTGAGTTAAAATGTGGCATTAAGTCACTCCTTGCCAGATTTTATAAGTAGTTTGTTATAGTAGCGACGTAGCGAGCCCCCAAACTTTAATGCGTTTTATATAAGTCATTTTTTATTAATATGCTATAGCAAATAATACGTATCTAATGGTTTTTTATTATTATCTGACTGATGACGGATTAAACATATTTTTTATGTTTTTTACCCAGGCTTCGTCCCTATTGCATTGCAGCACAGTGTACCTACTATTGTATTAAGCAGTTTAAACAATATATTTTTGTTTTATTCTTAGTAGTTTATACCACATGTAAAGCACTAACCCCCTTATTCATAAAACAACTAAAACGCTCTATAAACCTATTTTAGTAGTTGTCTTCTTCTTTCAAACCCAAATCATATTTCTAAAGAAATTGACAAAACACTTCTATGACTAAAATATGTTTGTTTATAGAGCGTTTTAGTTTTTTTATGAATAAGGGCCGGGGTAAGTGTGTACTCTGTATTAGTTTTGGTTCGTGAATGTGATACTTGCTTTATTTTAACATGTTCCGTCACATAACAGCTGCGGCCGTAAATTAATATTTGGAGTGACAGTACGGTGACAGCTGTATATTTGGAGTGACAGTACGGTGACAGCTGTATATTTTCCAACTTTACATCAGCACTTTTAGCCTAAAGCGTACTTAGACTTTACTCAAGCTAAGTACAGTAAGCGTTTCATACGAATATTATCCTTCTTCCAATGATTCCAATGTGCTTATTCGTATAAGCGAATATGTAAGGTTCATATTCGTATGAAACGCGTAATGTACTTAGCAAAATCAAAATGGAAAGTGAGTAAATTTTATAGATCTCAGACTTGTCTAAGCTGAACCCTACTTGAACTTGCAGTAACGGTACGTCAGTAAGCTGATTTTGTTGATGTTGATTTTGACACTTGCGCTGGAACGTGTTATAATGCGTACTTGTTACTTGCAAATGATATATAATATTATTTAGTTAAGAACAACTTTTTTTTACAATTTATAATCTTAAGGCGCATAATATATACCAAAGGCAGACTAGTTTAATTTTAATTTAATATTTTATAATTTCTTCTAAAGAAAAATTATCTTCAATGCTTCTAAATCACAACACATACAATTAGTAGTAAGTAAATTAAAAGAAGAAATTAAGTTATAAATAAGTTATTTGAACATTTTCCGGGAAAGAATTTATATTATTTTTTTATGATTAAGTATACCATAAAGATTATTTACTAAATATAGGTAGCAATTTTTTTTTTTTTTTTTTTTGTTAAACGTCCTTTGCACCATCGCATAGCGGACATGTGTACATGTCCGCTATGGTACATGTATATTAACACAATATAAGTGAATCATTAGGTTGTCTAAGTGCAGCTTGTTTAAAATTTTAAGTGTAGCACCTAAGTATATTACAAACATGACAAAAAAGGCTCCAGGCATGACTCACACCAGGCAACGCTTTGGTACAGTCAGGGAAATTATTTTTTATTCAATTGACTACCTACCCAACGTATCATCTTAGGTGAAGTCAGGGAAAATAATGTTTTATCAAATTGACAACTTAAATTGTCCGTAGGTATATTCAAATCACAACTATCGCTCTTTGACAGTTATATGACTAAGAGACTAAGGGCTAATTTTTCAATAGTCAGATTATTTTTATTTGAAGATAAATATGACAGTTTGACATATTTTCTATACAAAACGTGTCAAACCGCCATATTTATTGCATAAATAAAAGTTACCTGGCGATTGAAATCATCAATTGGTCATCAAAATCATCAATACAACTCTCCGAGTTCATATAATCCTAATGGATGACTATTTCATGAAATATTGACATTTGGGGATTATACTAACTTAAGGAGTTGTATTACTGATTCTAATGATTCTAATTCTGTAAATATATATTTGTTACGGTCGCGAATTATACTTTAATCAACATACACCCAGACAATGAGCTGCAAATTGCAAAAATCGTAAGAAAATTTGAATTTCGCGGGCTACCTTAGCGCTTTCCCCTTAAGGTGGATCGGAAGTCGTAGCCCGCGAAATTCAATTTTTATTGCAATCTGCAGGACAGTGTCAGATTGTCTTTTCTTGATCAAACTATGATTCGCGACCATAAAAAATATATATTTACATAATTATAACCATAAGAATCATCAATACATCTCTCTTATCAGCGTTGCGGTATTTATTTTTTAAATATCGCAGCTTTATGCTGAGATGGGAGCCTTTTTGGCCTCGCACAGGTCTCTTTTTTTTAGTCTGAATTTTTATTTAATTTAATTTCTTTTTTTTTTTTTGTTTTTTAATGTTTATTTTGTTACTTTTATATGCTCCTTTTTAACTGTATTTCCTGTGTGTGTCCCAAATAAAATATTTTTCTTTCTTTCTTTCTTAGATTAAGTTAGATATGCCATGTTTCGATCTGATTTCCGAAATCAGATCGAAACGCGGCAAATCTATTCACAATTGCACTATTTATAATGATTTTCACTAATATTCATTGTATGTCATTTTTAACTATAATAAGATTCAAAATGCTAAAAAGTTGCTGCTAACACAAAATTAGACTTTTCATATGGAAAGTAACGACGCTATGAGGTAAAGGTCCGCCATTAGCGAACACGCCACCTGCGACCACGTGATTACCGGAACTCCGCGCTGATTGGTCGATGGTGTGTCAGTTGTGATTGGCTGACAACTAACGGGAAGAGGGGAACTAACTAAGTTTGTGGCCGTAGTGCGAGTTTTTATACTTACTCGATCGCGTTTACGTTAACGTTAACATAATTATGTCAATTTGTATGGAATAATTGTGTTTCCCATTATAGTCAAAAGACGGCGCTTATTAATTTCAGTACAAATTACGAGTACGAGTAAGTATAAAAACTCGCACTAAGGCCTGTGTATACACAGTACTCTAAAAACTTTATGAGCCCTCTGAACGCAGCCCGGGTACGAAACCGCGCATAGTACCTACTGTTGAGTGCTCAGTCATTATTGTAAGAAGTGAAACATTTTTTATAGTACCTTTAAGCCTACATTGCATTGATTTGTTCATCACATAAATAATTAGCTATTAATATACTTTTAGATCACTCGCGTGCAACTTCCGAGAGCTCATTACGTTTTGCGCGTAACTTTTTTACTACACCCTCTCACATATGCTGTGCATCGTCACATGCCGAATAATAAATGACTTCAATACACTTCCTCGAAAACTGGTTCATATCGCACTACGATTAGGTTCACAGTGCAATATATTTCACACGCGTGCGATTTTTCTTTTTCCAACACGTGTGCGGGAATAAAAATTGCCACACATACCTTATACCTATACTAAAGTCCAAATTGGTTCATTGCCTCTATTCGGAGGAGAATGTTTTTTTTAATCTCGGCAAAGAGATGCGTCTTTACGGCGTTAATATTTTTTGAATATTTAAATAATGTTTATAAATAGAATATCATTAAAAACCATTATTATTACAATAAAAAAAAAAAGTTTATGAACAAATTAACATTAATTTGTGTTTTAAACTCAAAAATATTTGAATTTTCTATTTTTTATGTTAGGCTGTTTAGCGGCTTTACCTTTGCTTCTCCTTCAACCTGGCGAAAGCAAAGCGCGGAAAAAACAAAAGAAAATTTAAATCATAGTTTCCTAATAATTAATGACAAAAAAATTTTTCGTTACTTTATTTTATTTCTTCAAAAGTGTATTGCAAAACGTCGTTTGATACACGTGCACATTTGTTATTGCAGTTCTCGGCTCAAAAACAACCTCGTCTACGGCTCGGGTGTTAATTCCGCCTCGAATGCAATAACAAAAATTCTCTACTTGTATCAAAGTGTACTATTGTAATTTATGTAATACAAAATTCTAAAAAAACGCTTTACTCATACTAAATACCGGTGAAAATAGTATTTTAAATGGTATTATTATAGTTTATGTATGTCATACTGGAGATTATTTCTTAGAATTCGAATTGAAAATTGTTTATCAAATTTTTACTTTTAATTATGCATCGCCTTGCGTGTGTATTCAATAATAATTATGTTTTAGAAACGTGCTAAAAACTGTTTGAATAAAAACATAAGTAACAAAATAACGTGAATTTTAAAAAAATTGTCTGGGGCAGATTTTTCTAACGTTAAGATATCTTTAATCCTTGGAATATTTTATTAGGTATTAATTTTATTTTCCATATATAACCAGTCAGACGTCAATTAATTTTAAAATTATTCCTCAGCTACCGATATCTGGCATTGGAAAAATGTGACCTAAGTATCATGTTCTGCATAATAATTTTAGTTGGTCTGCCACAATAGGTAGGTACTTATGTTTTATCATACTAATATAAAGCCCGTTTTTACTAACACTGGGAAAAACCCAAACGAATGCCTAAACTAAGCGCATTGTTGAATTTTCAGTGCTCAGCTAAGGGTCGAGTTGAAAATTCAACAGTGAAATAAAGTGAAGTAACCTAGTGTTAGTTAAAACTGGCATTAATTTAAGTTTAATAATCTTGTGATCATAATAAGCATGTTTTAATATTGTAGAGTTTGTAACACTACGTGGTGAAAATGTTGAACATATTTGGGATTTTGTAATTACTTTATTTGGTATTATTTCATAAATTATTCAAAACATGTAATTATGTTTATGATTATGTTATGTTTACTGTATGTGTTAATGTAATTGGTCCACAAACCGTATTAACATAAATAAATAAATAAATTGAGTTTAAAGTACCACGTATAAGAAAAAAAAGAAGAATTGGCGTTACCACACTAGGTTTTTTATTGGTTTAAAAAATGAACATAAAATATTTTATAGTGGCCTATGGTGTTCATTTCATTGGCATAAAAATAAACATACTTAATAAAAAAAACCAATATAGAATAATAATTGGCTTTGGCAATGGTAAATATACGATAGCATAGTGTTTATTCAATAAATATTTGGGATTCAAGAATCTTTACGGTTGTGGTACGATGATAATTATTAGTTTGTATTGTGCTCAAATGTGATTCGAAATTAGAATGTAGGTATTCTTATTTACGTTATTCCAAACATGTTCGTTGCTGTTCCACATGTAACTAGTCGATGATAAGAAGTAATATTGTGTTATCTCGTTGTACCATAAAGAATCATTAGAGGTGCATTCCAGTTTATCTTAAAAGAAATAAAAACATCATAAAGTATAAAGTATTTTTATTTAATTCATTTAGGTAAGTACCATAGAAGGCTGAGGATACAGGTTTTTGTGATTACATGATTTGTGTAACTAGTGTCTATTATCAGTCACTAACGCAACGGCGTAATAAATCATTTACTGATTTTATTATTACAAGTTAACTCGACACTAAAATATTGCATAAAAATTAAGTTAGAATAATGAGAAAAAAATATATTCCTTTTTGCTCACTTGCGCTGAATTTTATTTAACTTTGCTTTATACGCCGGCAACTCGACGTTATCCCAATGCAGTGCGACATTGCCGAAAAACCTAGAAACAAATTAAAATCTATTAGCTTTTAAATTACTGATTTACCTACAGACATGTTTCCCTAAAAATGTATAAACAATTATATAAGTGTAGTTAATGTAATTTTACCACACTAATCTTTATTATTGTCAATAATACTAAAATGTTTATGATATTACTGCAATCATGGAAAGTGGCGCCATCTGTGAATTTGCGCATGAACTAAAATGAAGCCTAATTCATGCCGTAGTCCTTTGTCAGTGCCCTATCCTAGATGTTCTGTGGTTCCCTACTAATTAACTCTTCCTGCTAGAAGTAGATAGCGCTACTGGCTACAAATTGTAATTACCATAGGAGAAAAGAGCATCTGCTGGTTTGCAAACATGGGTAAATAACACGTATCTAGGTAGATGTTTTATAAAAAAAACCCCATGTTCTATCGTTATGTCGATCAGGTAAAGCTACGCTTCCCGCGGTCGGTCCGTGGATGGATGTCCATCTTTACATACGGAGACCCCTCCGTGCCTCGGAAAGCACGTTAAGCCATTGGTCCCGGCTGTCATTCTTGGATCTTTGGTAATACGATACCCCTTGGTAAGATTGATAGTCAGACTTTCGGGCTTCTGACGACCCGTAACGACTGTCAAAGATCCACGAATGACAGCCGGGACCAACGGCTTAACGTGCTTTCCGAGGCACGGAAGAGTCGGTATGTAAAGATGGTCACCCATCTACGGACCAACCCCGGCAAGCGTAGCTTAACGTGATGGATCGACACGTGCGGCTGTTATTACTTAGCCACGAGCTCTATTTGGGTAATAGAAATATTCACAAAATAATCAAATTGAGGTAAGTGGATGTCTATAATATTGTCTATCTCAGCCAATTTGTCAATCGGAATTATTACACTGTGCAACACATCTGTGATTTTGATACCCACTTTTATCATAAAATAACACTGAAACATACAAAAATAGTTTTTCCAATTAATAGTTTTAAAGAGAAATACTTAGCACTTTCTTGTTTTTATTTTCCCATAAATAGAGCTGCTTACGATAAGGGTCGGCACAATTTGATACACTGGAGAAAGATGCCAACGCGCCGCGCCGTCCCAAATAATAATATTGCTTCCAAATCTTCCAATAGTTCCTAAATGACTTGGAGGTATGAAATTACGGCTACGTTGCAATTAAAAACAACGATATGTGATAAAAGTGCTGTCATATTTATATAAAATAATATGTGACGTCATCAGGCCATACGAAACATATCGGTATGGAGTTATTAATATTTTTAAAATCTACTAGAAAACTATCGAAACATTGTGTGTAATAAACTCGTCAATAAGGTCCCTCCCTACTCTGTGATAACTCTCTACGTCACATATTTATATAAAAGTAAATAAATACTTACTTATTTAAACCATTTGTACGCACTTGTACCCATCAAAATTCAATTATGATTCTACCAATTTAAGAAGGATGGCACAATGTACTGTGCGGCCGCTTTTATGTAGTCATTCGAATTTGTTCGGTTAATCGTGTGATTTCTTTTCCTTTTGTTTTTTTCTTATATCTAAGTAGTTAAAAGGTTTTTTCAGCTGAAACTATAAGGATAAATAATTTAATAAAAGTACTAATTATTAGTAAAATCATAATTACCGTCACTTAATAATAACTCATGTATTGGAGCGTTACATTATATCGTAGTCAGATTTTAATTAAAATGGATTAGGTATCTCTCTAAGGAGTTGGAATAGAAACCTTTAATTTCACATGATGCATAGAGTTGATAAAACGTACAAACCCCCATGATTGGTAAGTTTCTAGAGTGTCTCATGAAAGCGCGAGGATCGATTTTAGGGTTTTTGAAAAAAAATATCTAATTTTCCAATGGTGTCGATTATAGAAAAAATAAAATTGCACAAATTAAGACCCACCGTAGTAAAAAAATCTTAGTTGTATGTCATGCCGTTTAAGAGATACAGCAATTTGCTAAACGTTACCACAGCGGCATCTTGAATAACTGTGAAACCTCAAGACGCACAAATTATATTTTTTGGGCACAATTAGGCACAAATTATATCTATCTAAGTAGCTAGTTTGTATTCAGCTACGACCACTGGTAAAAAACATGCCGCTGCAGTCATGTTACTACAGCGGAATCTGTTTTTCGTGAATATCTTTGGAGTGGCTGGACGCACAAATTATACAGGGTTACTGGTAACTCGACGTATTCCTTGCAGGACGTCATAGTAGGGTTAAAATGCAGCAAATTAGGCCACCAAATGTTCTACCGAAATTCAGTAGTTTTTGAGTTAATTCGATTTTTAGCTTTTCTATGAAAAATCCCAGATTAAATCATTTGGAGCCAATTTAAAAATGATTTACGGCGCGACTGTACTGAAATTTAAGTTAACATCATAGCTGACGCCGTAGCAGATCCTTGTTAATAATTCAAAGTTCAAAAATGCCAAAAACTTTGGCAAATATCACTAAAGAAACATTTAGTTTTTTTGTGAATTTTGCTATTACTTCATACAAAATGTTGTCTAGTGAAAAAAAAAATTACTACGTCTGATGTACAAATTACTAGGAAAATATCCTTGTCTTATCAGCTATTCAGAAAGGTATGAAAGTTAATACAAAGTTAAGGACTACATTATGTGCGTCTCACAAAAAGGTGATTATTCGGAAAATCAATAAAACTATTTCGTGAATATTAGCATTATTTTTAATAATAAAATATCAGTTTAAAAACTTTTACTACACTTTCACACGTCTTGTTCGATGTGCTGCCCTCGGTTTCTAATACACGTTCTTATTCGCTTCCTCACTTCAGTTTTTGTGATTCTTGATGTGATTGTTGCCCTCATCTGGTCCGCTGCATCTCTTATTCTCTCCCTTAGTTCTTCAATTGAATTTACTGGGGTCACATAAACTAGGTCTTTCATATGACCCCAGACGTAAAAGTCTAGTGGCGTAAGATCAGGGCTACGTGCAGGCCACGGAATTGGCCCACCGCGCCCTATCCATCGGTTTGGGTAGGTTTCATCCAGCAATTGTCGAATTGTGATTCGGAAGTGGGCTGGACATCCGTCATGTTGATACATCATGTTTGCTCTTCTGTCTTCCGGTACATCCGTGAGCAGTGGTGTTAAATGATTTCTTAGGAAATCTTCATAAAGTTCCCCATTTAATGTTTGGGGTAAAAAATGTGGGCCAATTAATTTGTCGTCGATAATACCCATCCAAACATTAAGCGAGAATCTACGCTGGGATGCGGTTGGTTTCAGTTTCTTAGGATTTGCTTCTGCCTTCGGTGCCCAGTAATGTAAGTTGTGGTAATTTGTGATACCATCACGGTCAAAACATGACTCATCGGTCCACAGAATGTTTTTTAAAAAGTTTTCGCTTTCGGCGTCGGCATTTAGCATAAAACGACAAAATTCAAGCCGTCTTGGCGGATCTCCCTCTTCTAATGACTGGACAGGTTGATAGTGGTATGGATGTCGGCCTGATAAGTGAACTACAGACCAGACTTTCCACTGTGACATAGCAAGCTCACGCGCTACGATGTTTGTCGATATGTTGGGGTCGTCAATAAAACGTTGAAGAATCAGCTCTTCGTCCTCAGCCGTGTATCTCCGAGAACGACCAGTGTCAATTTGCCTGCTTTTTTGGACGCTGCCAGTTTCAGATAATCGCCGATAAGTCGATCCAAAAACACTAACGTGTGGGAGTCGGCGGTTGGGAAAACGAAGTTGATATTCTCTCCGCGCCTGAGCAGCGTTACCGTCACTAAGTCCGTAACAGTACATTATGTCAGCGTATTCAAGGTTAGAATATGCAGCCATAGTCAGCACTTATGAAGGCACAGCACAGCACAAGAGCAAGATACGCAGTATCAGTTAAGGAAATAGCCAGATAACAAAACACGAGCTTGCGCGACGTAGAGTTGAAACTAACTGACTCTGACGACCAGATTTTGTAAAGTCGCACCCCGTGTCATGCCGGGAGAACAATAGTGACCAATCACAAAGCTTGCCGAGTGTTTGGGGTTCAAGCGCAGGTAAAAACTACGAATAATACGAATATGAAACAATAGGTTGACCGTCTCGCAATTTTACCTGCTCCTCATAAAACTCATTCTTTCCCTGTCACACATGCAAAAGTATTGACAATCATACCTTTCTGAATAGCTGATAAGACAAGGATATTTTCCTAGTAATTTGTACATCAGGCGTAGTAATTTTTATTTTCACTAGACAACATTTTGTATGAAGTAATAGCAAAATTCACAAAAAACTAAATGTTTCTTTAGTAATATTTGCCAAAGTTTTTGGCATTTTTGAACTTTGAATTATTAACAAGGATCTGCTACGGCGTCAGCTATGATGTTAACTTAAATTTCAGTACAGTCGCGCCGTAAATCATTTTTAAATTGGCTCCAAATGATTTAATCTGGGATTTTTCATAAAAAAGCTAAAAATCGAATTAACTCAAAAACTACTGAATTTCGGTAGAACATTTGGTGGCCTAATTTGCTGCATTTTAACCCTACTATGACGTCCTGCAAGGAATACGTCGAGTTACCAGTAACCCTGTAAATTTCGGGCGAGATGAGGCACTAATTTCTGTCACGAGATGAGGCACTAATTTCTGTCAAGCCGAAATCCTGAAAAGCGACAACATTCCGCTGGCGTAACGCACACATTTAATCATCATCATCTGCTTAGCCTTTTCCCAACTATGTTGGGGTCGGCTTCCAGTCTAACCGGATGCAGCTGAATACCAGTATTTTACATGGAGCGACTGCCTATCTGACCTCCACAACCCAGTTACTGGGTAATACGATACCCCTTGGTAAGACTGGTTGTCAGACTTTCGGGCTTCTGACGACCCGTAACGACTGTCAAAGATCCACGAATGACAGCCGGGACCAACGGCTTAACGTGCTTTCCGAGGCACGGAGGAGTCTCGGTATGTAAAGAATGGTCACCCATCCACTGACCAACCCCGGCAAGCATAGCTTAACCTGATGGATCGACCCTTGCGGCTGTTATTACTTAGCCACGAGCTCCTCATTTAATGACCCAGACGAAATTAACCGGGCGTTTCTGAATATACCGGGACTGTAGGTACATACTGCCCATAGCACAGGTTTCTTTTTTTGAGACAAACAGATTCGGTGACACTCAGTTTGAGCTACGAAATGTTAGTGAGGAAGAAATTTCAAAAAATATTAGCAGTTTGGGGTGAAATGCTAAAGGGATTGATGGGGTGAGTCTAGACATGATAATGCTAACGTTACCAACCACCCTTCAGGCCATCACCACTATGGTAAACAAGTCGATAGATACCCACACTTTCCCTGACTTGTGGTTTATAACCAAATGTTAGAATATTTAGAAGCAAATAATATAAATAAATAGATAAACCATTTATTTCAGGCGACACTGGCCCATAGATAAATACCTTAACCTAAACATACATATTTGAAAATAAACAAAATTTGTGTTAATAAAATAGGCTTAAAGAAAGAAAGAAAGAAAATACGTTTATTTGCGGTAAACATGACACAAAGGACAACAAAATAAAATAAACAAAGTAAAAAGCAAGTTTTGGGGAAAATATGCGTCACATCTACGCAAGATGTGACGTCGCATCTTAAGACTATGTTACTAGCACTCCTCTTTGCACTAGCTCCCTGACCTTCATTCTGGTTTTAGGAAGGGTCGTGGGACGGCCACGGCCCTTTCTGACGTAGTGGGGAATATCCTAGAGGCGCGGGACAGAAGGGAGGGAACAATCCTTGTACTTCTTGATTTTTCACGGGCCTTCGATGCAATAAACACCACTCTTGTTACTTTCAAAGTTGGCCTATTATGGTTTCGAAACGGAAACAATACAGTGGTTCGCTAGCTACTTGCAAAATAGGTCACAGCTCGTTGAAATCCAGAAGGAGGATGGATCAAAGGTGTCATCCCCCCTTCGTCACGTGCCACGTGGTGTGCCTCAGGCAATGATATTATATGTAAAAAGACGTAGATAGGTTACCGACCCAACATTCTGTGTTCAAAAACGGCACAATTTCGTATCATTAGATGACATGTGGAAGTAGGACGGCATGTCTTAATTATCGGGAGCGAAAAAGAGACAAGACGACGAAAATGTGGCTAATTAGCCAGATTTTGACGTGCCACTTGCGGAGCGTGTGTAACCTATATAATATCGTTGGCCTCAGGGATCAATTTTGGGGGCCCCCTCTGTATATCCTTTACAGCGCAGACATTATTAAGTCATTTCAGAATTGCAGGTACCACATGTACGCAGATGATATCCAATTGTATAACACTAGCTGTGCCCGCGACTTCGTTCGCGTGTATGTCTGAAAATAATAATGTGTAGCTTAGATAAGGTAAGGTGTATCCTTTAAAACTCCTCCAATGATAATGAAGAATCTTCCGATCTTGCCTGGTGGGAAGTATGTGCTTCCACCAGACAAGATCGGAAGATTCTTCATTCCTGGGGTTCTCTACCATAGCCCTTTCGAATGTAGTCACTGCGGTTTATAATGTCAAAGCGACGAAGTGTCACTTTGATTTTTGAAAGTAAATAAATATCAAGGCAATTCACTAACTGTGATAAATCGACTGCTCGTCTGGCGGAGTGTGTTGTAGTGTTATCATGGTGAAGAAGGATCACGCTTTAAGCGCTGTTTAAAATTTCCCAAGAAAACACGCAAAACAACTATGAAATTATTAATATAATATTATTGTGATTTCATGTAACCTGTGTCTTTCTTTCTTGCGACCTTTGTGGGAGATCCAAATATAAATAAATTTCTAAAAAACTTGTTTTAATTAAGAAAATGCTTCTCTGTAAACGATGTTTGAGCTACGGTTGTCCGTGTAAACTGAAAAGCAACCCATTTACTGAGATCCATCTCTGGTTATGGCCGCCATTTTGGATTTTAATTTCCTGATATTCGGCCCAGCGCCCTCGGGAGCTATATAGGATGACACCCCCTTGTCGAACATGTTGTACACCATTTTGATTTAGACCTCTTTTGACCCCTGAAAACCGTAAAAATTACACCCCCGCTTTAAAATTAATACAGTATTTTATTTATGTGCCCATCGTTAAAAAAACTTATTATAACAATAAAACTGACTTCCTTATAAAACACTACAAAGTGCAAAATAACTTTAGTTTGGGAAGGAGTTAGCAAGGAATTACCGAAACTGTAACCGACTTTAATAAATACTAATAATTAAGTCTTTAGCATTATGGTACACATGGTTACATATTAAGCTATTCAGTTCCAGTATAAGCTGACCTCTCATTGTACGGAAATCCTATACAAAGCGAGATCAGTTTATACTGGAAATGATATGTAGCCGTGTGTACAATATGTGCCACTAAAGATGAGACTTGACACACCACGTGGTCGACTTGTGCAGTAGACGATATAAAGGTCTCTTTAGTGGTATGAGGTAAAGACGGGAATGGACCGGGCGTCATCGCGCAGCGCGGGAGGCGCGGTACGGCGCTCGTCAAGTCTCATCTTTCGTGGCGCGTATTATACCTGCCTACCTCAAACTACCTAAATCGTGTACGTACTTCTTTAAATTGATACTCGGCAACTTTTTTTCACATACCGTAGGATAACCCATTACAAGAGGTATAGGTACTGTTCGTCATTGAGGAGTTCCGTGACAGTAGGGTTTCTTCGCAGTCCATGATTAGGTGACCACTGTTACGTACTTAACCTATTGTGTGTTTCATCTTCCTTACAATTACCCATTCACAATTATGTGTACTGCTCGTCGATGAGGAGTTCCATGGGGTAAGTAGGCACTAGATACTTACCTACTTATTTTCAAAGTCCATAATTAGTTGACCACGGATAGTAACTAACCAGTAATTTTCTTTAGTTTTCTGTACAGTAACCAAATCACAGTACGTTTACCTACTGTACGTTATTGAGGAGTTCAATTGTCAGATCTTCACCATAATAAAGGTGACCATCTCGGGAGAATACTATCCAGTATAAGCTGATCTCGCATTGTATAGGATTTCTTTACAATGAGAGGTCAGTGTAAACTGGATGTATAGCTTGATGTGTAGCCATGTGTACAATTAGTTAATTACTTTTGTTAAATCAAACTGGTTTTTACTTTGTAAGTTTACAAAGTGAAAACCAGTTTGATTTAACAAAAGTTGTTATGATTATTGTGTTGTGTTATGTGTCAGAACACTACATCAGTTAGTAACCTATTATCTTACATAGCTTCCTCCCGCGGCTTCACCCGCATGGTATGTCGATAAAAAGTAGCCTATGTCCTTTTGCAGGTCATGGTCTACCGGTTTGCCAAATTTCAGCCAAATCCGTTCTGCCGTTTTAGCGTGAGAGCGTTACAAACAAATAAACTTACTTTCGCTCACTATTTTTGCTGCGGATTATTTTAAAACAGTTATATCTCCGAAGATATTCATTGAAATGAAATGATGTAAAAGGCAATCTTGTTCAAAATTAAATACTTGTGATGAATAACGTATTTATTTGGATAAGGATTAATACCATGTTTATGAAAACACCTTCACAAATAATGCATTATTTTATAACAAATTTGATTACCATTAAAACAGTTATAGGGAGCCAGCCTTAAAAGATAGACATATGCTATCGCGGACTTTTTTTTAGAACTTTTTAAGAGGAACATTTCTGTCATACATGATTGTTGCGTAACTTTAATCGTTTACGCAGCGCACGCAACAGAAGCTCTCAAAAGGAATAAATTTTCCCCGTTTTCGCAACATTTTTCATTGATGCTCCGTTCCTATTGGTCGTAGCGTGATGTTATATAGCCTGTAGCCTTCCTCGATAAATGGGCTAACCAACACTAAAATAATTTTTCAATTCGAACCAGTAGTTCCTGGGATTAACGCGTTCAACTAAACAAACAAACCCTTCAGCTTTATAATATTAGTATAGATTTAAATCAGCTGTACATTAGAGGCAGTGGCAAGAATCAATGACGATCTTGAAAGAGCGATGCAATGGTCAGATGATAACTCACTGGTATTAAAACCCACTGAAATCTAAATTTATGGTTTTAGGAAATAAAAAAATGATCAGCGCTATACTGTCAGCTAAGCCGGAAATTGTCATTAGGGGGGAAAAAATAGATATGGTAGAGATAGCATGCAACCTTGGGTTAACCATGGATCCGCAACTATGATTTGAAAACGGAGAAAATATCTAGTTGCACCAGAAGTCTCGGTTTAAACCTCCTATGCGAAACGGCAATTCACCAGACAATCCGCTTCCATGTACAACAAAATAAATGAACTTTTAAATATTTATCCTATGAGTTATCGAGAATGTAAGAAATGTTTAAAAGACTGGCTAAAATGTAAGAGTTATGACGACATTGAAACTCTCTTACAAAGTATCATGTGATAACTTAACGAAAGCGACATACACACACACACACACGCGCGCACGCACCCCCGCACCCTTACACACTCACACACCCCTCCCACACACACACACACCCACACACACATACCCTCCTAGATTTAAGTTAAATTTCGTTTGTATGTACACTCCTACATTATTATTGTTTCTAGTTTTAGAAGAGCGGGGTCTCCTAGTACAGGTATTTATTATACTTAAAAGGAGGCCTCTATGCAAGATTATATATTGTAGAAGTTTGTAAAGTTAACTGAAATAAATTTATTTATTTATTTATTTTATTTATCAGTAACACCATGAGGAATTGTTTTTATAGATTAAAACTACTATATTCTATTAGAGACTTCCTTAGTGTTGATCTACGTAAACAATTAGTGGATAGCCTAATTTTATCAAGGCTTAACTATTGTGATACCGTGTATGGCCCATGCCTATTGGCTAGGACAGAGAAGCTGATACAACGCATACAAAATGCATGTACTCGGTTCTGTGTAGAGATACCTCGTAGAAGTCATGTTACTCCTTACATAAATGAAAATAATATTTTGAAAATGGCTGCTAGGAGAAAGTTACATATGGCTAGTTTACTTTTTGGGGTAGTCACTGCACAAAACCGCACTATCTGTTTGAGAAATTAAGTTGGAGACAGAGTAAATATGAACCACGTTTTCCTACCAAACCCCTTTGTACAACAACACACAGGACCGCGGCATTCAGAGGTAGTTTTAGATATGCCGCCACACTGTTGGAATAACATTCCTCCACCGGTAAGAGTCCTGTAAACAAAAAAGCATTTCTTGAGTATTTTAAAGAAATATTTCATGCAGATACAGAAATCCACATAAATAATAGAACTAGTACCTAATAATAGCTGCTCTTTTTGTAATTACCTCAAGGGTCATGGCCTACAGGCAATGGATGGGGTTTTCCAACGGTGTGAATGGTCTCTGTTCTGTTAGAATCACAGGAGGATTGGGTGAACCTGAGTTGTCTGGGACGTGCTTGCTGTCTCTGAAGCTGCCTTATCTGAGTGGGGACAATGGGTACAATTAAAAAGTGTGATGATGGATGGATGAATGAATGAGTTTGCCTTTATTTCAATATTGTTTGGTAACATAATACAATTTCATATTGTGATACTTACCATTAAGATCAGGAGGCTTGATAGGCGGTAAGGTTGTGTATTCTGTAGATGTCAGTGGAACTGGCTACTTCGTACATCGAGGGATACATGACCCATTCGGCTCACTGAAATAGTAATTCCATATTAGTATTACATTATATCAAGCTATAGGTACCTGAACAGCTTTGAACTGATAAGCATGGTTGTCGGCTTGAAAAGTTGATTAGTAAAAGCACAGAGCATGTTGTAATTTACAGACAAAAGAACTCGTGCAGAAAAACAACACCATGCTTTGATAGATGACCAACGCTTTTGCAAATGGCTGCCATGCCATAGCAAATATCCCATGACACTTAGCCATGACATAATTATAAACATGGATCAATTTATTTATTTATTGGAGTCAAAATATTTAATTATAGAGATAAAATAGCACACCATACATAATAAGGAATTATTTAGTATATTTTTTATTTACTTTATTGCTATTGAGGCCATAGCATAAGTAAGTACTTATTTCTTTTCTTGTTCTATCTATAAAAGTTATGGCACTGACATGTTTATTTTTGTTTGTATATTTCTCTTTATTTATATTAGTATTAATGTTCAGCTAGATTCACACATGCATATCTCTGTGAATAAAACTTACTCGAGCTATTAGGTCACACAAGGGGGACGTCATTGCGTTATTCGATAGGTAGTTGCTGAAAATCAGCGCCGCTGACGATAGGCTCGCCCGTCGTCTCGGCATTTTGCTGAGCAACGACATTTTCTTGCACAGATACGACGCACGGATTAATTTGTTCTTGTTGTTTTTCTTATAAAAGTATTATTTTTCCACTTTTTATTGCATGGTTGTATCTAGGTTTGTTTTCATTTCATAGTGTCACAACACGGAGCAGAGGCAATGTAAAGTTGTAAACATATTTTTTTTTTTTTTTTTTTTTTTTTTGTATGGCATCTCGTAGTGTGACCATGAGAGGTCTCGACTACTTAACCGGACTTTCCTGTGGGTGCCTTTAAGCGAGCTCAAAAGCCTCCAGCCAGGGGCATAAATACTAACTAAATTATAAACTAAACGACTGCGCACTAAGGGCACCCCCTGTGGGGTACGGACCTCGGCTTAGGGAGTCGTTGTCATTGACCAATGATAAAAAAGGCAAAGCAATAGGCTGGATCAAGTTAGGGGAATTATTATTATCAGGGGAGTTTAAAGCTACAGGCTCAGCTACGCCACCAGCTGGCTCGATTAAACCGATCAAGGGACATGAATTTACATTTACGTTAGATGGTCTTAAACGCGATGGGCCTCGGCGGCGAGGCCGGAATGTAGATCTGTGTTTGTGTTGGACTGTGTTAGTGTCCCTACTACTTTCCTGGAGGAGGGTGATAGGGTCATCGGGTTCAGTGAGGGCATGTCGCGGACGGCGGATACTACTGATTCTACTGGGGACATAGCTAGCGGCTTCGACAACCAAGGGGTTGCGATGTTTCACGGCGGAATCAAAGAAACGCTTGGAAAGGCGTTTCAAGTACTGACGGATGGTCGGGACTTTAAGGTCAAGGTGGAGGTCCGCGTTCCGAACGAACCAGGGGGCTCCCGTTACCTTTCGGAGGAGACGGTTCTGAAGGGTCTGCATCCTATGGATGAGGTGGGGCTTTGCATGCGCAAAGACTGGGCCCGCATAGGTCATGATAGGTCGAATGCACGCTGTGTAAATACGCAACTTGCACTTAAGGGACAACTTGCTGCGTGCATTCAGAACGGAGTGTAAACGGCCGAGAGCAAAGTAGGCCCGCGAACGAACCTGCTTTATGTGCTCTGAAAATGTTAAATGACTATCGAGCGTCACACCTAAATATTTGGCTCGCTTTTCCCAAGGGATCTGCTTGCCAAACATGGTGATCGGCCGAGGAGGGGCGGTGAACCGACTACGCCGTCTCGTAAAGAGAATGGCTTGGCTTTTATCGGGATTGACTTCGATTCTCCACTTTCGAAACCACTTGCCGAGGGCATCGACTGCGGTTTGGAGGGTGCGAGCGATCGAGTCAGGGCGAATTCCCTTGGAGAAAATGGCCGTATCGTCTGCGAACAGCGCCAACTGTGCCTTTTTACTCTTCGGGATATCGCTGGCGAAGAGGATGAATATGAGGGGGGAAAGCACAGAGCCCTGAGGGACTCCTGCGCGAATAGGGTGGGGGGAGGAAAGTGCTCCTTCAATGCGATAGCGAAAGGTGCGGTTTGACAAAAAGTCTCGTAGGATGAGCACGAGACGATCCGGCACACCGAGTTGGTACAGCTTATATAATAAGCCGTTGTGCCAGACTTTGTCAAAGGCTTTCGCTATATCAAAGAAGACAGCACCAGTCATCGCACCGCGTTGGAACCCAACGCTGATGTGCTCGACAATACGGTGGACCTGCTGCACGCAATAGTGCTGGGTTCGAAAACCGAATTGCTCGTCGGGAATGAGACCCTTTGTCTCGGCATAATCTCTGAGACGCTTATAAATAAGCCTCTCATAGATTTTGCCGAAGACGTTGAGCAGACTGATAGGCCGGTAGCTAGAGGGCTCGCTCTTAGGCTTGCCGGGCTTAGGGATACCGATAACGGTAGCCTGTTTCCAGGCGTGAGGAAAGATATTATTACCCATGGCACCATTGAAGATGATGGTCATGAGCATAATCAAACGGGCAGGGAAAAGTTGGAACACCCTATTGGTGATTCCATCTGAGCCGGGGGCTTTACGGTGTTTTAGACCCTTGATTATCTCGTGCACCTCGTCAGGAGTGACGGGAGGCAAGGGACAATCAGGGTCCTCAACGGGGGGAAGGGAGGCTCTACGTTCGACTTCAGCGTCAACCTCAGAGAGGTGGGCTTCGTCTACTGGTTGAGAGCTGGGTGAGCACTGGGCCTCAAGACTATCGGCAAGGCATTCGGCCTTGTCGATATCATCGAAAGCGATGGTATTGTCTGGGCGTACTAAGGGGGGCATAGAAGCTGTCTCTGAGGACCTGAGTTTCCTCTGTAGGTGCCAGAAGGCCTGATGAGTTGGCTCGAGCTCACTCAACATCTTGTCCCAACGCGTGGAACGCAGTTCCTCTATGCGTTTCTTTACAGATTTCTGCAAATAGCGCATATGGACTTTGTTCAAGCGGCAGGGAAAGCTGCTGTAGGCACGGACAGCCGCGTTCTTCTCATTCATCAGGGCACGTACATCGTCCGGCAGCTTCCAGCGATGGTCCTCCACCGCTGGAACCTCCCTTGAACAATCGTTCAGGACTGATTGTACGTGCTCCGTGAATGAGTCGATCGCAGCTGTCGTGTCAGCGAGAGAGTCAAACTGATCAGGAATAGAGTCTAAGTGGGGAGATGAGGAGGATTTCAGACATTCGCTTACTTTCCTCCAGTCCGTCACCAACCGGGTGGGTGTAAACATATATGTCAGTTGTAAAATTTAAATTCTCTTTGGTCAATCAATTTAAAATTGAATACGAGGCTTTTGCTCACATTGTTTTTTGTGTAATTTGTAATTTTTTATAATGTGCGTTTTATTTGTGCAGAATAAACAGGTTTTCTTTATTTCATTCATTTTTTAAAATAATATTAAGTTGTAAATTTTCGTCATTGTAATTTGCTCATTATCATTATTTTATCACCTTTATTATACTTATCCTATATATCCATCCTATCCTAAATCCCGTTTTTAATATTAAATAAAATCTTTGTAATATCTTCCCTACCTTCGTTTGTACTAACTAAACTTGACATAGAAAAATTACAACAGAATTGACTTTCCACTACATGTGGGTAGTTAGAAATAACTGGGAAATTTGTAGTTGTTCCACGTTTGTTAGAATGGCAAGCAACGCGTACAAGATTAAACTTTTAATTTATCTTAATATGGAGTATCATATTAAAGAACTTTTGCGCTGTGGTTTCGATCCTGATACCGAAGGCGGTGTGCTAATCAGGATGGCAGCCCTATATGGTTATTCGAAAATCGTTAAAACATTGCTGGAATTTGGAGCAAATCCCCATTTATCGAGCGACTCAGGTGAGGTACTCTTTACGTAATAATAAATGTATTTAATATAACTTAATTTGGTCGGTAATCGGTATGTAAGTGTTAAAATAATATTTAGTTCGATACCAACCAACTCGCAACGTTAAGCTAAGCTACAGGAAGCATCTGAGATTGCTAATATTTTAGATCTTTAAACATAAATAAGTAGGTGCTTACCAGCCCAGTATTTGGCAAATGAGGTCCTTTAATTTGCTCAGGATTTTGTAACTGCTTAGATTTACCACCAGGTAGGTAGATACATAATTTAACTAGAGTTGGAAATTACGAGAAAATGGTTTAGGTAGCCCGTATCTCCCAAAATTGCTCCTCCGTGCTGTGCGGCTTCCGTTTATCGCCTCAGCTGCAACAACAGGGCCCTATTTCTCGAATTATTAGTTTACCTACTAGTATATTAGTTACTAGCTTTTGCCCGCGTGGATGTCGTGAAATATCCCACGGGAACGTACTACCGGGAATTCCTTCCTTATCTACTTGTTAAAATTTCAGCTTTCTAGGTCCAAGGGTTAGGCCTCTGCCTCGAATTTCGCGGGCAGCGGGGCGGCAGGATTTTATACATAAAAACAAATGGATCGGACCTCGAAAACAGCGGCGCGGAAGCGGGGCGGGACAATGCGAGACGGGCCGCCGCCGCCGCCGCCCCGCTGCCCGCGAAATTCGAGGCAGAGGCCTTAGAGCTGGCGTTGATGAGTCAGACAATCAGTCAGTCAGTCAGGACTTCTCTTTTTATTTATATAGATAGCTTTTACCAAAATTCAGAAATTCCTTGCTGCTGATACATTGCGCACGCTATTATTTCTTTTGCTTAGCGTTCTTTCTGACTTTTTTTCTTTTTGCTCGGCACCTAAGAGTACTAGTGATGTTAAATATGCTTATAGCTTTCCTTAAGAATTGAAGGGTTATTTACAAAAACAACATATCTGAATTGAATGTCATTTATCAGAAACCTGAAAAAACTTAATTTCTCTTTCAATAAGCATGACTGATGCCACATTTCTACATATTACTTATATAAAGAAAAAAATACAGATTAGAAATCATCTCATTTTGATTAGATAACATTTTTAAATAATATATTTAATAAAAACTATCTGACACTTATGCAATTTTTGTGAAATATTCATAGTTAAGTATGTTGTTTTTGTGAAAAAAAAAACACAGTTTACCAAATTAATGTTGTTTTTGTGAAAAAAAAAACACAGTCTGCCAAAGTTATGCTGTACCTATTTGCAAAAAAATATCATATTAATCATGATTCTTAATCTTCTGTGCCACTGCTATTATCCTCGTTGTCCACATCATCAGCTAAATTAGTGAGTGCTGAAGTACTCAGAAGATTTTTATAGAAGTTGTGAGATGCAAAGTTTGACAAGTAAGGCATCAGCTTACGTAAATCATTTACTTTATGTGGATTCAAAGGCAGCGATGACTGGTACATCCTACTTAATTCCAGATCTTCTGGTAATTTGCGTTTATTCCTTATCATAATTCTATGCCAAGGACCTGTGGACTGATATCGTACTAAAACAAAAGGAACATCCTTCTATATTTTGATCATTCAAACTTCTTTAAGTTTCATTGGAGATTTGCTTTGATGTAAAAAAATTGGCTAACAGCTTCTTTTATATTAAAAAACATGTCATATGTTATTTTTCCGACATTATATGGTGATGGATGTCTTCGAGCTTCTTCCATGATAATGTTCCAGTCTTCATGTGTCTCTGAAGTGCATTTCTTTTTTTTATTCCCAATCATGCTAAAATCCTGATCATTAGGTAGGTATGTGTGTCCTCTTATAGGAAATATATATTTGATTGAGTTAAATAAACCCAAGACATGAACTAAACAATAAGGAAAGTACACCATTATGTAGTTTTTATTTTGTCCTGAGCATCCATCACTGATTAGTACTAATTTATCAGAATGAATCTCATACTTATTTAAGTATCTCAGTAGGAGTGATGTTACATCATTCTGTCCCTTTTTTCCCTCTGTTTCTACGTAGCTATTCATAACAACTTGATTATTTCCAACATTATGAATCCCAAATACATACATCCATTGTTGATGACAGTAAAATACATCACTTGTCCTAATATGGGGCAGAGGGAGATTTTGCATGAAATCAAAGGTTAAGCAGACAGTTTCACCCTGCTGAGCCTTTTGTTTTTCCATTCGTCTAATCTCATTAAATTTTTCCACTTTTGCCAAATGTAATTTATGTTCATTTTTAAGTATGACTTTAGTTTCATCTAAAGCAGCTAGTTTAATTTTTAATCTGTAGGAATCGCATGTTGTGCATGTATCAGTTTGGGGTAAGCCAAACTTAAGATTAAATTCCTTCTTAAAAACTGACCAATACACTACATAAGAAACCTGAATATGATGACTGTTTAAAAATAAATTATACATCTTATTGACAGATAACTCTTCATCCAAATATCTGCAGTTAGGATTCTCTCTCAGGGAATAATGTGATTGCCGTGTCCTGAATGATTCTATGTGACTACGGATTAAATGTAAAAGTTCTTCAGGTGTTTTCTTATATCTGTTTAACTTGTGTCAATCTCGCATGTCTTTTGGTATTAAAGCATTAACAGTAATGAGTCCTTGCAACCTTCTAATACGACCTTTTTTAATTCCATGAATGTTACAGAAAGCAGTAAGGCATACCGGTATTTCTTCCACTCCCATACGAATTTTAAAAGAATATGTGACCAATCTAAACTTTTGCGGTTTCTCTGTTGTATGCCTTTTGGGATGTGACGAAGAAATTAAACTCATTAAGTAGGCATCCTGATCGTTTTTGTTACCTAATTCATAAAAATTTCTTAAAATACTTTGCCTCTGTTCTGCATCAATTTTTTCATAGCATTTGTATACTTTACACCTGAAATGAAATAAAAATGATTTTTAACCCAAAATAACGACAATAACCGAAATGCACAAACAAATAAACCTGCTTTAATTATTAACGTGGTGCTCTTGATTTACCTGCAATCAGGCCCGACTTCTCGAGCTAGTATTAAGTTATTTTTATGGTTTTTATGTTCAAGTCCTTTAGCTATTTTAATTTTTAACACTCCTTGTTTTATCCTCTTCCTTGAATATCCATTTTGAATTATTTGTAAGGCGCGAGAAAAAACGTATCACAACATCACAATCACAATACCATAGAGTATAGTATAGTTATAAAATACCAAGCATTGACATTGACTTGACCACAGACATGATGTTTTTTTACAAAAACTAAAATGTTATGCAGTTTTTGTAAAATATTAATGAAGATATGCTGTTCTTGTAAAATAGCATGAATTTTAAAGCCAAATATCTTCGAGAAAATATGTAGTTTTTGCAAAACATATAATATAATTATCATTCGATAGCTTAGTCAAAGACGAACAAAGTGTTGTCAATAACAAAAAAGTTGTGAAAGTGTTGGTTATGTAGTTTTAGTAAAAACTTCAATTGCGCTATCAAATGCAAAAATAATTATTAAAGTCCGCCTAGTAGTTCCAGAGATTAGCGCGTTCAAACAAACAAAAAAAGTGTGTGTCAACTCCGACGCAGACTGGAGTTTACTCCTGTTTTTGTGCCTACTTTCTATTTTTCGGTCAATTCTGTCGGGCAGGGTTTCTTCAATGCATCAATGCTATACAAAAAGCAACTTTAAGGCATATAGGCACTCGTATTCCCTCCTCCTCCTTTTACCCTTCTCTCACCCCTCCTCCTTTTCCTATAATCCTTCTCTCAACCCTCCCCTTCCCTCCCCTCTCACCCCCTCATCCACCCCATCCCCTCTCCCTCTCACACCTCACCACATTCCCTTCCCGCTAACCTCCCCGTCCCCCTTTTATCCCCTCTTACACCCCCTTCACCGCTTTCCCTCCTCCTCTACTCTCGCTTACTCCTTCCCCCTCACCCCTCCCCTCTCACTACACCCTCCCCCTCACTACAACCTCCTATCCCTCTTCAACTCTTCCCGCTCTCCAATCAATCAATCAGTCTCAACTCAATCTCTCTTCAATGAATCAGTGCTATACAAAAAGCAACTAAGGTGGTGCAGGTGCCCCCTTCACCCCTCCTTCTCTCACCCCCTCCCCCTCTCTCTCTAACCCTCCTCTCACCCTTGCTCCTCTCCCTCTAACACCCTCTCACCCAACTCTCCTTCCCACCTCTCACCACTCCCTCACCTATTTCAAGCCCCTGACCGCCTCCTTTCACCCCCTCACCCTCCCCATCCCCATCTCCCTCTCCCTTTTACCCCCCACACCCCTCTCTACACCACACCACCTCACCACATCGCCTTCCCGCTAACCACCCCTTCACCGGTTTTCCCTTTCCCTCTACCCTCAGTAACTCCTCTTCTCCCCCTCTTCTCACCCTCTACACCTCCTTCCCCATCACACCCTACTATCCCTCTCCCCCTCCCTTGATCATCCTCCCCTTTTCCCTCCTCAGTACCCCCTCCCCTTCGTCCTTTCCCTCCTCACCACCCTCTCCTCTGCTCCCCTCATCCTCTACCCTTTCCTCTGTAGGAAAAACTATGAATGACAAATTTTATTACTCGCTTAGGCAAGTATTTTTGCCAAGTTTCAAGTTAATTAACTAAATGAATAAGATATTTCATATAAACTATATTCCCTGTTTTCACCCCCACATGGGTGGAATATAAAAAAACCGCTTGGGATATTTCCGTAACTTGACTGAAATTTTCGAGTTAATCAAGCCCCACAGTAAAACTTGCTCTGTAAATTTGACTACCCCTCTTCTCCCCCTTAGCGGTAGATTTTCGAAAAACCCTGATACACGTTATTCTTCATTTCTGATCTCAAGTATAAATACTGAATTTCGAGTTAATCGGACCGCGCTTTAAAATTACTCCATACAAACTACCCCCTGACACCCCCTATATCCCTTTTTAGGAGGTAGTTTAGGAAAACTAAAAATGACAAACTTTTTGTCACCCTCTTAGAGGGTGAATTTTGAAAAATCCTTTCTTAGTGCACACCTAGACTTCATAAGGAACCTACGTGCGAAATTTGGAATCCCTAGACCCAGCGGTTTGGGCTGTGCGTTGATATGTCAGTCAGTCAGTCAGTCACTTTCTTCTTTTATATATTTAGATTAGTTACTCGTGTAAAAAATACAAGTCCTAATAATATTTCTTGTTTCTCAAAAACAGGTACCTGGACTAATAACTAGCTACTATTACCTAGTTATTACTCCAGGTACCTGTCAGGCACCAGGTCAGGTTGGTTGAATGCACATTCCTAGTACCCACGCCTCGATGGCACATTCTATTCATCTCCTAGTTTTTTTATGAACTCGCAGGAAATTTTTATTTCCTTGATCATTTGGTTCCGTGACTAAAGGTGGGATCAACCAATCCTTTAAGGCATAGCCACTATCTGCGAGTAATATTGTGTCAGTTGACCTCCAGCCATTTTCCATTCTAAGAAAAAGTCCACTATTGCGTAGAACTCCCGAATGAATCGTACACTGCCTTTGGCCAATTAGCATACGAATACCTACTCGTAATAAAACTGTAGGTAAATCGGGACCGCAAACTAGGTACTAAACTACTTATTTATTGAGTGGTTTCCATGCCTATCGATAAAATTGTTCTTCGTTTTCATTTAGGTCATAAAAAGGCACTAATGTGCCTCTAAACATCCAGCAACCATGGGCATTCCCGCATCTCTGTGAAATGCTTCAACAACATCTTCTATATTTTCTGGCCAGTTCACTAAATCCGGAAACATGTTTTGCACTACAGAATTCACCACTTGATTCACAGATCGACATACACTCGTCTTTGAAATACCATGCATATCAGCTACTGCGTGGTACTTGCTCCCGTACCCATCCAGTGTAGAGCAACTAAAATGATTAGTTATGGTGACAAGGCTTGATTTCTTTCGGTTAACCGTTGCAAACTAGGCCCGATAACAGTCATTTCCATTTTTATGCTCGTTATACGAAACTTTTCATTAAACTGGAACGTGGATTCGAATATTTCGTACCTAAGTGTTTCTGGTTAAAAAGACTCGACGACAGCGAATTATTATTGGAATTATAGCTATATCAGTGTAATTTACAAGAGTACCTATGTATCTAAAAACTCATTTTTATAAGAAACCAAATTTAATTTACTCGAAGGCAATTTTAGCTAATATTTAGATATTAGTTGGCAACTAGTAACTAATATTTTACTACCGTAGCTTCGAGAAGCGCACACTAGAAAACTTGAAAAATATTCGTGCATGGACTCATAATATTAGTTTATATTTATTGTCGAGAAATAGGGTTCCAGTACCTACGGCCGAAATATCTTGCAAGTCTGAACATAGACACTACGGCACACACATAGGAACTTTCGCGCATGTTCTCTCACTCACACTCGCCATATGGTTCCTAAAAAAAAACTTTTTTACAAAAAAAAAAAAACAACCGACTTCCAAAAAAATACCAAACAGTGAAAAATAACTTTACTTTCGGAAGTCGGTGTCTTATTGGATCCTGTATTTTAGTTTTTGCCACCGACCTCCCAAATTAAAGTTATTTTTCACTTTGTAGTATTTTTTTGGAAGTCGGTTGTTTTTTTTTTGTAAAAAAGTTTTTTTTTCACTTTTTAGTGGGTCAGTCTGTAATTTATCTAAGTTACAATAGCCTAATGTCAACTGCTCATCACCTTTTACAAAATATTGCTTTTCCCGATACAAGGCCGTTAATTGTTGAGGAGTTCTCCCAGTAAGGAATCAGGAGAACTGGAACTGATGGTGAAGTCACCATCAGCTCCTCTTCAACATATATATTGTGACGAGCATAAATTGCTTAGCAATAATTCACGCACTCAAATTTTACCCAGTACCCAACACAGGACCACTTTCGCTCGGCACCAATTTTACATTCTTGGGCCTTATCTGTACAACAAAGTCAATAAACAACTGAAAATAATGGATCTAAACTCTCACAATCTGAAAAACAAACTGACTGAATGGCTACAACAAAAAAACTACATATCCACGGAGTCTTTACTTACATTCATAGAATAATCCCTATTATCATTACACTACCCAACTCACACTATAATTGATCACTCATTTATCTATTCAAGCCTGGTCCCTGCATACTCACTCACTCTCACTTGCCCCCTTAGAGGTACACACACACCCCCATACTCACCACTCATACTCTTACACTACACATACTTTCTCTCTCACGCACACACTCACACACATTACACAACGGCACATAAATATGTGACTTGGCCTCCCTCGCGCTAAACACTCTGGCTGCAGCTATACCTTTATGATAAACTGCCCTGTATGGCCTAACACTGTCTCCTAAGATACAGGACTACCTAGTTTAGGAGACAGGGTTACATAATCTGTGTAGATTTATGTAGATATCTGTGTTTTGTTGTTTTGTACATCTGCTTTTGTGTACCTATCATGAATCTTGTGTGTGTAATAAATATTATTCTTATTCTTATAATCAAATCGCAACCCGTGAAATACATATTACCTATTGAGTAGTTCCGATGGCTATCTGTGGTCTTCCTCATCAGTTCCACTTCACGAAATGGTGCTTTCCGGGAGCAAATACACGAGTTACTATAAAAAATACCCAAATCGCTATAGGTGTGCCTATAAAATTTAAAGGTTCTCCTCGATTTCTCTGGGATGCCATCATCCGATCCTGGTTTCCTTATCATGGTACTACCCTTGGGATATCTCCTTTCCAAAAAAAAGAATCATCTAAATCGGTTCATAAACGACGAAGTTATCCGCGAACACACATAAAAAATATATATAACAAAAATTATATATATAACAATAATAATATAATATATATAAATTATATGTATAACAATAAACGGTCGAATTGAGAGACCTCCTTTTTTTGAAGTCGGTTAAAACTGTTACTGCGCAGACTTCTGGGCGAAGTTCGGACTTGCCAAGATAAATCGGCCGTACTGTAAAGATGTTTAGATAAGTACATATAGGCAAGCAACGCGTGAATTATTAATAACATTAGGTTTTCATAATGGTCTGGTCACTGGTGTTCTAATTACCCAGTCATCGCAAGCGCAACAGCACGCGCAGCACGAAGACGTTTTGTCGATGGAAGAATAGACAAAACGATACACTGCCATGCTTAGACGCGTTGAAATAATTCTGCAGTCTGTCATTTTATGATCTATTCTTCCGTCGACAAAACCCTTAGACTATTTACAAGACAAAACCCGTTTCTATGGTGGTCATGTTACGCGTACTGTGGTGGCTAAGCGTGACATCCTGGTTTCCCTGGATTCCCAGGACTGGCAAAGTGTTACTGGGTTTTTATCCCCATCTATAACCCAAACATAATTTGCAAAATGTGGGTGTACTTAGGTACTAAACACATCTGCTTAAGCCTTCGGGGAAAACAGGCGTGATGTTATGTTATGTTCATAATTACAGGTCCGTCAGCTTTACAACTAGCAGTATGTTCTCATGCAGACTGGGACACTGACAATTGGACGTGTTTACTGTCGTGTTGCGATTCATCCCAACTAGCGGACGGAGCAGCTGTGGCATTAATTTATAGTAACGTCCCGGCCTTGAAGAAGATTTTGGCTACTGGAAGATGTGATATTAACGTTCCTACAACGTTAACAGGTACTTATTTGTTTATAAGCTATGGTTCTATCTATAATATAAAAAAAAAATATGGTAGGTAATGCCTGCTTGCCTCTTGATGAGTGCAAAGCCATATCACCCAACTCAGTCGGGGTCGTTACCACTGGGCCACTAAGTTAGGTACTACTAGTGTTGTAAAAGACTGACTTTTAGTCTACATTTCGAGACTTAATAGATTTACAAGACTTGGGAACTAATAGTCCCACGAGTCACAAGTTCTTTGAGTCTTTTGAGTCCTATGAGTTCTTTGAGCTGAACTGAGTCATCAGCTTTAAAGTTTGTGTACTATGTATTACTATATCTTACTTACTATCAATGTACAGTATACAAATAAATAAAATTGAAGTGTCTGTTTGTAACGTCAAAATAGCAGCTTTTTACTAAATGCATAATCATGAAAGTATATACGATACTCATAACAAAAAAAACCGGTCAAGAGCGAGTCGAAAAAAGAAAAAAAATGTTTGAGAATCTGTAAACAGCGTTCTTTCATGATACCCCACGTGCCCTAGTAGCCCCACTTCGAATTTTTAAGACTCCATTTCAGTCCCAGTTGCAAAAAAAAAAAATATTTCTTATTTGCAAAATAGTTGGGCCTATTCCAAATTTCAAGTTGATAGCATTAGTCCCCTGGTCATGACGGTCTCAGCATTGAGCATTTGAAATATGCAGGTTTTCAGTTGTCTCGAGTACTTGCTATGTTCTTCAGCCTATGTATGAGTCATTGTTACCTACCGGATGAACTTATATATACCGTGGTTGTTCCGGTTATGAAAAACAAGACCGGGGATGTCTCAGACCTGGCAAACTACAGACCCATTTCGCTGGCTACTGTGATAGCAAAAGTGCTGAACAGTCTGCTTGACAAACATCTGGATAGGCACATAAAACTTCTTGATGCTCAATTTGGATTTAAACCTGGCCTTTCGACCGAGAGTGCCATCCTGTGCCTCAAGCAGTCTGTGCAGTATTATACAGCCAGGAAGACGCCGGTCTATGCCTGTTACCTGGACTTGTCCAGGGCATTCGACTTGGTATCATATGATATATTGTGGCAAAAGATGACAAATGAAACAGATGTGCCGCGTGATGTTGTTGCAATGTTGAGATATTGGTACTCGAGTCAAAGGAATGTTGTGCGGTGGGCAGGATCATACTCAGACGTGTATGGGTTGGAGAGCGGGGTGAGGCACGGGGGGTTAACCTCTCCTCGTCTTTTAAACTTATACATGAACGGGTTGATCGGCGAGCTCAGCAGAACAAGCATAGGGTGCCACATAGATGGACAGTGCGTCAATAATATCAGCTACGCGGATGACATGGTTCTGCTGAGCCCGTCGATCAGTGCCATGCAGACTGCTAGGTATTTGTGAAAAGTATGCACGAACCCATGGACTCAGATATAATGTGAAGAAGAGTGAAGTGATGGTGTTTAAGGCTGGTACTAAATCCTTCGCTAACATGCCTCCATTGTATCTTTGCGGTGCCAGCTTAAACAGAGTGTCTAATTTTAAATATCTGGGTCACTGGGTCTCAGAGGATCTATGTGATAACATTGACTTGGAGAGGGAGCGCAGGGCACTGTCTGTGTGCTGTAACATGCTGGCCCGCAGGTTTGCACGGTGTACTGAGCAAGTCAAAGTGACATTATTTAAGGCCTTCTGTCAATCTTTTTACACCTGCAGCCTGTGGACTAAGTACACGCAGCGTACATACAGTGCTCTGCGTGTACAGTATAATAACGCGTTCAGGATACTGTTCCGGCTGCCGCGCCACTGCAGCGCTTCAGTAATGTTTGCAGTGAAGAGAGTGGATGATTTTCATGCAATCATGCGGAAGCGTTGTGCGTCTCTTATGAAGCGCATGCGGGCCAGCTCGAACAGCCTTCTGAGCGTGTTCGTGGGCCGCTGGGACTCGCCGATGTGGCAGCACTGGATGCGACTACACACTTCGGGTGGTCGCGTCCAGGGCTTGCCATAAACTGGCACTCCTGTGCCACTTTGTGATTTTTATTTTTATTTCTGTCTGTGGCTTTGTTTTTTGTATGTACTAACAATAGGATTATAAGGTTTTTGTGTTACTAACAGTATATGGACTACGTCTGAAATAAATGTCTTATTATTATTATTAGTAGTTCTTGAGATATCCAGCTGTGACAGACAGACAGACAGAGTCGCACCATAAGGGTTCCTTTTTACCATTTTGGCACGGAACCCTAAAAAGTTTTAAAATTTTTTCTCTGTCTGTCTATCAGTTTGTTTCGGCTTATCTCCAAAACGGCTGGAGCGATTTTGACGGGACTTTCACTGGCAGGTAGCTGATATTATAAGGAGTAACTTAGGCTACTTTTATTTAAAAAAAAAAGAATTAGGGTTCCACGAAAAAAAAAATAAAACCCATGAAATTGTGAACAGAAAAAGTCGGATTTGAAAAATTCTTTTTGCATTTGGTAGCCCAATTCTCGAGGATGGTTGGATTTAATATCACGCTACAACCCTTAGGAGCCGAGCAAAAAGAAAAAAAGTCCTAAAGAACGCTAAGCAAAAACGAAGTAATAGCGCAGGCGGGCGATGCAACGCGGCGGCGGCGGGTCGGGGGACAAGGGAGTTTTATTAAATTGTGGCTGTTACTTCCACGCGATCGAAGTCGCGGGGCTCATCTAGTAAAATTATAAAATCAACTCAAAATTATGTAAGCACCTACACACATCAAAAGTGTCTAGGGATCAAGCATTTTTATGCGGATTTCTTGAGATTGAGATGTGGCTTTGTAATAAATTTATGATTTTATAAATTTATATGGATCCTTTTTGGTGCATTTCATAATTTGAATCAGGAACTGTGAATCAAATTCGAGTAAAAGATGAAAATCAGCTGTCAATATTTTCCCTATAAAAACATACAACGCATTGAAGACATTATTAGTGCTACTGTTTCCCTACTACTGATTAAAACCAACGTTATTATGGAGCGGCGACGTCATTTAAGCAGGGAAGAAATGCTCAGAGCCGTGGGAATGATAGAAGCTGGTTCCCGGCAACGTACTGTGGCTTTAGCTCTGAATACAAGTCAGAGTGTTATCAGTCGACTTTGGACACGTTACCGAAGCACTGGTACCGTGGCTGAGCGCCATGGAGGACGGTATCGCTGCACCACACGGAGACAAGACCGATACATTCAAATCTTAACTCGAAGAGCTCCAACTATAACCGCCATGATGTTAGCCGTGAGGCTTCATCACTCTTCAGGGAACTTAATTAGCGACCAAACAGTCAGAAACCGCTTGCATGAAGTGAACCTTCATTCCCGAAGACCGCTACGGGTACCACCTATAGCAATGCACAATCGTAGGATTCGATATCAATGGGCTCTTGAACACAGAAATTGGGCAGAAGAACAATGGCGTTTCGTGTGCTTTTCTGATGAGTCTCGTTTTGGTATGAGACCGGATACAAGACGTATACGACACTGGAGAACCCCTGGACGCCAACAGCGATTAAAATTCTGCCAGGAAGTCCATCCTTATAGTGGTGGAACCATCATGGTATGGGCGGGTATTTGGATCGGCGGAAGAACTGAGTTGATTTGGATCAGAGGCAACCTCAACGCTCAAATTTATGCTGAGACGATTGTATCAGACGTCATCGTTCCTCTACAAGTGCAAATCGGTCCCTTATTTCAGTTAATGCATGATAATGCACGACCGCACACCGCAAGAGTTGTAAGACAGACTCTCGCCGCAGCTAACATCAATGTCCTGCCCTGGCCTGCTCAGTCGCCAGACTTGAACCCGATTGAGCATGCATGGGATATGCTACAGAGAAGAGCTCTGCCGAATATGGAGGGTATCCAGTCGCAAGAAGACCTTTTTTTGTTGTTGCAACGAACATGGGCGGCCATTCCACAGCGTGATTTGGATGAACTCATTTTGAGTATGCCAAACCGATGTTCTTGTGTTGTTAGTGTTCGCGGTAGAAACACGGATTATTAATTGTTTAAGTTACCCAATAAAATTTTAAAGAAAACTGTTATTTCAGTCTTTTTTTCGAACTTTAATGTTAGTGGTTCAAATGTCAAAAATCCCTTTATTAGGAAAATGGCAAATTTCTTTATTAATGCAAAGGTGACTTGGTTTATCGTTACTGTGACAAACGAAAACACTTTATTTGATGAATCCTTAAAGAAAATTTTAATTAATATCAATCAGGAGAAAAGTTATTGCAAAAATATATGTTGATCCCTAGACACTTTTGATGTGTGTACTTACAAATTTACCTATAAATCATACACTGGCCTTCAAAACTTAGTACTTAACACACTTTTAAAATTGCAATAGGTAACAATAGCAAGAGTTTTGTTCACTGATGGATGAGTCTCGATTCTCGCTATTCACTTCCGATGGAAGGCGAAGAGTGTACAGGCGACCTGGTGAGCGATACATTCAAGCCTGCTTCACAGAAAGAGTCCAATACGGTGGAGGCTCTTTACACGTATAGGATGGTATCTTTTCAGAAGGTCGCACAGAGCTAGTGGCCATAGAAAAAGGCATCCTGACTGGGTAAATATATACTCAAGAGATCCTTAATGAGTATGCAAGCCATATTTAATATGATGATGAGTATAAAAGCCACATCGGATCGATACTGATGTAGCATGCATAACGACATAAAGCTCGGGTCGTAAAAGGGTATACATTCTGGAGGTAAATATGGCCATCAAAAAGTCCCGATCTCAACTCGATGGAGTACGCCTAGGATGAGCTCGGGAGGCAGTCGGAAGCCGCAGACCACCACTTATCACGCTTAGGGGCCTAAACCAGCACTCTAATTGCGTATTAGTCTATGAATTAAGCAACTGCATGCTAAGGGCACCCCCTGTGGTGCACGAACCTCGGATTAGGGCGTCGCTGGGGGGAGTACAGCAAGGAGGGATAGGCTGGATCATATCTGGATAATTATTATCTGTTACAAGCTCATTTACGCCAACAGCGGGCACTTCTTCACCGATCAAAGGTCGGGGGAAATTACGTGGGGGTCGTCGTCGCAAGGGACCTCGGCGGCGAGGTCGGAATGTAGGTTTATGTTTGTAAACTGTAGGTACTGGTGGCACAGCTGGTGGCCCTACTTTTCTCCTGGCGGAGGGTTATGGGATCATAAGGGTCGGTATAGCCGTTCGGAGGAAACGATTTTGTAAGGTCTGCATCCTATGGATGTGTCGGGACTTTGCGTGTGCAAATACTGAACCCGCATAGGTCATGACCTGGATGTCATTGGTCATGATTGGGAGAATGCACGCTGTATAGATGCACAACTTGCACTTAAGTGACAATTTGCTACGTGCAGTCAAAACGAGATTGCTTTATGTGCTCAGAGGTGCTCATTGAGGGTCACACCTTGGCTTGCTTCTCCCAAGGGATCGGCTTGCCAAACACAGTGATCGGTCGGTGGGGGGAGATCGATTGAGACGCGGTATCAAAAAGAGAACCGCTTGACTTTTGTCGGGATTGACTCCGATTCTCCACTTTCGAAACCACGCGCCGAGTTTATCGACTGTGGTTTGGAGAGTGGAGATATCGGGTCTTGGCGTTGGCTGGAATAGTAAATGGCCGTATCGTCTGCGAACTGTGCCTTTTTACTTTTCGGGATATCGCTGGTAAATAACGCAGAAATGAGTGGAGAAAGCACAGAGCCCTGAGGGACACCTGCGGGATTGGGTGGGGAGAGGTTAGCGCTCCTTCGATACGATAGCGAAAAGTGCTGTAGGACTTTGGAGACTTTTTAGTCTCGTAAGATGAGCACGAGACGATCTAGCACACCGAGTTCGTAAAGCTTATAATAATATGACATAATAAACCGTTATGCCAGACTTTGTCAAATAATTACGCTATATTGAAGAAAACAGCACTCGTCATTGAACCACGTTAGAAAACCAACGCTTATGTGTTCGTTGCATGTGGTGGACCTGTTCGTATGTATGTATGTAGGAATTATATAGGCCCTTTGTCTCGGCATAATCTCTGAGGCGCTTATAAATAGGTCTCTCATAGATTTTGCCGAGGACATTGAGCAGACTGACGAGGCGAAAAAAAACGTGGCATGAGACCCGGCTTAAGAAATTTCTGATTTGCCCCCCCCCCCCCCAGATGGCCCAAAAAAAAAAAAACTCCAGTTATGGACTCGGCTGACTCAATCCCGAGTTCTTTTGAAAAGACCTGAGTCTTCCTATATAACAGACTTAATTCAATAGGACTTGGGCTCTGTAGTGCTATTCTGTAAATATCTCACCGTGAAAACATAAGTGAAGTGATCTTAAAGTGAGCTGTCAATAGTGTCAACCCCTAGCATTAGGTGGAATGACGGCTCATTTCACGCTCACTTCACCTGAGTTATCACTGTGAGATGTTTACATAATAGCACTACTGAATATTTTTTATCTGACTCCCGGGTCTTCAAAGAGCAGTCAAGTCTTATCTATTATTGTAAGACTTAACTCGAGTTTCTTACAACACTAAGTACTGCTCAAAAATCATGAACGGCTTTTGTCGCTGACTATACTTAACTACCCGCCTTAATAACTTTTGAACGTTTCAGGAAAAACTTTGGAACTTGTGGCAGAAGGTTTCAATTTCATTCATTTGGTGATCCCACCTACTACACCAAATTATAATGAACATGTAACAACAATGTCACCAAGGATAATAAGAGTGGCAGACCGAGAGGTAACTAAAATTATATTTTCTTTTTGGCTTATGTATGTAAGTACCTACCTACTGTAAGTTTCAGCAGTGTTCCAAATTGGTTCCAACAGTTTTGGTTCAGCACCCTGATTGCGTAACACACTTTCAATCACAATCTGAATGATTTTGAAGGATATTGCTAAGTAGTCCTTCATGTTCGAAAAATTTCCACGGGTGCGGCACCCTAATTGCATAACACACTATCGATTGGAATCTGTTTCATTTTGACAGTTCAACAACATTCATTGCGTTATTTACGTTGTTGAGCAGACAAATTTTTCGAACATATGAAGCAATGGATTAGCAATTTGTTTCAAAATAATTCAAATTCCGATTGGTAGTGCGTTACGCAATTAGGGTGCAGGTTGGTATAGGTACTCTCGGTATAATAAGTATGCGGATGGTCACAAATAGAAGAGCAGTGATACCTACATTGATAATTTTGTTGATAAAAGTGGTTGGTGATCCGTAAAAACAAATCTAACAAAGAACGTTACATTTTCGTACTTTTACAGGAACCCACCAGAGCCACATCATCTCGATATCACGCACACAGAAGCCTATCACCATCAGTAGCCAGATTTTTTCATCAAACAGCAAGTCAGCCATCTTTATCACCTACAAGAAAACTTTTTTTGGCGTCCACGTTCATATGTGATGCTGCTGGCCCACGTTTTTATTTATATCTTTGCTAGAAACTATACCTAATAAAAAAAGTAATAACCTAAAAAACCTAAACCTAAACCTAAAATAAACCTGTTTTTATAAATAAAAATAAACATAAGTACTTAATATTTACGCAAGATGAAAAAAACCAATATAGAATAATAATTGGCTTTGGCAATGGTAAATATACGATAGCATAGTGTTTATTCAATAAATATTCGGGATTCAAGAATCTTTACGGTTGTGGTACGATGATAATTATTAGTTTGTATTGTGCTCAAATGTGATTCGAAATTAGAATGTAGGTATTCTTATTTACGTTATTCCAAACATGTTCGTTGCTGTTCCACATGTAAGCATGTAACTAGTCGATGATAAGAATTGAAAAGATGATAAGAAGAAATATTGTGTTATCTCGTTGTACCATAAAGAATCATTAGAGGTGCATTCCAGTTTATCTTAAAAGAAATAAAAACATCATAAAGTATAAAGTATTTTTATTTAATTAATTTAGGTAAGTACCGTAGATACAGGTTTTTGTGATTAGGTAGGTACATGATTTGTGTAACTAGTGTCTAATATCAGTCACTAATTCCACGGCGTAATAAATCATTTAGTCACTGATTTTACTATTACAAGAACTCGACACTGAAATATTGCATAAAAATTAAGTTATAAATGAGAAAATAATATATTCCTTCTTGTTCACTTGCGCTGAATTTTATTTAACTTTGCTTTATACGCCGGCAATTCGACGTTATCCCAGTGCAGTGCGACATTGTCGAAAAACCTAGGAACAAATTAAAATCTATTAGCTTTTAAATTACTGATTTACCTACAGACATGTTTCCCTAAAAATGAATAAATAATAATAATAATATAAGTGTAGTTAATGTTTAATGTAATATTACCACACTAATCTTTATTATTGTCAATAATACTAAAATGTTTATGATATTACTGCAATCATGGAAAGTGGCGCCATCTGTGAATTTGCGCATGAACTAAAATGAAGCCTAATTCATGCCGTAGTCCTTCGTCAGTGCCCTATCCTAGATGTTCTGTGGTTCCCTAGTAATTAACTCTGCCTGCTAGAAGTAGATAGCGCTACTGGCTACAAATTGTAATTACCATAGGAGAAAAGAACATCATAACACCAAGCAAAAAGAAAACCCGTGCATCTGCTCTAAGCAAGCGTTACTATTGCGGCCGAGCGCTGCAAGCAGGGATAGTCCTTGCCCATTTTTTTTATATTTCTATGGTCCTTACTACGGTGTATAGATGTTCGTTTCTCCGATAGTAACTACATCCCACGATGTTAGGTATTTATCATCGCTTTAAATTACAGCGTGGTCGCGAGAAACGAGATACCTCGTTAATTAGCATAATATATCAAAGCTTTAGGTAAGTAGACACCTGTATTCATGCCATATCGTACATACAGAACGATGGAAAAGTGATTCTTTGATGTAGAAATTGCTGATTGCTTCTCATTCCAATACAAATACTATTGCTTGGCTAAGTACCGCACGGTCATTTATTGGTTTACAAACATGGGTAAATAACACTTGTCTAGGTTTAATAAACTTCCAGAGGACTTGCAAATGTTATACAGGATGAGTTCGAAAAGTTATAAGTACAAATCCAAACGTTTTTTTACACAAAATTTCTCTTAATGCACCAATAAATTGTTATCATCATTATACATATAAATATTTTATGTATCAATGCAGTAATAAACATTTTTGTAAATTTAAATGAGCGGCTTGCCAGCACACAGATAAGCCCTGAGAGGTTTTCGTTGTATGGCTAAAACCAATTGTACTTAATTAATACGTGTATTGGAAATAAATAAATAAAATAAGATGTTTTCTAAAAAAACCCCATGTTCTATCATTACAGGGGCATGCAAATCTTATTGTTATGTCGATCAGGTAAAGCTACGCTTCTCGCGGTCGGTCCGTGGTTGGGTGTCCACAAGGTGTCCATCTTTACATACGGAGACCCACAGAACAGATTTTATCTTTTCTGTGTGGAGACCCCTCCGTGCCTTGGAAAGCACGTTGGAGCACCTTGGAAAGCACTTGGAAAGCCGTTGGTCCCGGCTGTCATTCTTGGATCTTTGATAGTCGTTATGGATCGTCAAAAGCACGAAAGTTTGACAACCATTCTTATTAAGGGGTATCGTGTTACCTACCCACTAAGAGGGTAATGGGGGTCAGATAGGCAGTCGCTCCATGTAAAATACTGGTAGGTATTCAGCTGCATCCGGTTAGACTGGAAGCCGACCCCAACTTAGTTTGGAAAAGGCTAGGCAGATTGATTGACCATCTTAACTTTTGTGCTTTTGTTTATAGCTAGCTAGGCTAAAAAAACATATTAACTTATAAAAATGTTAGGTAGCACACACTATAGACACTGCTACACACACACACACACACACTACACACTACACACACTACACCACACTACGACACACACGACACTACTAAAGTTTACACTACTTGTAGAGTTCCTATTATTTTCTTCAATCGCAAATTCTCGACCATTCCTATTTAATCGACTGCAGGTATAGATGGCTACATTGTTCAGGACAATATGGTCAAATAGAAAAGAAAATACGTTTATTTGCGGTAAACATGACGCAAAGAAGAACACTAAATCAAATTTAAAGGAACAAGTCAGGGGAAAATATGAGTCACATCCACGCATATCGGCCATCGCTCAGCATAATGCCGCGACTCTATGCGAGACAGAGCCCCAGCGTTTCGGAGAACTACAGTCGTGTCGGTAGGTCTAGGTACCTAACAGGTAACTTTTACTGGACAAAACGAACAAGCAGTAGTGGATGTCACATCTCTTAATAAGTCCTGAACAGTAGGTACCGACAATGTTAATACCTAGATAAGATAAGATAAGATAAGTCTTTATTTGCCTAGGGACCGTCGATTTAGCTACGATCGAATGTGGTCATGTAGAAAGCAGTGGTGGCCCAGTGGCAGCCCCGCCCGGAGTTACGAGTGGTCGGTCGCGAGTTCGAACCGTTGCAGGCACTTAACTATGTGTAATTTATTTCATCACCACTGGGAGAGCTGTCGTTATCTGTAATTTAGTGTGCATTACAGGATAATTTATAATACTTATACAAGTTTTAATTGTAGAAGTTAATTGTACCCAATGCAAGTATCTGTCGTTGGTAATCCTTATACCTAACTTCTCAAGCACTGCACTGGTGACTCCAATAGGAGCGGGCGCGTTAAAGCGTGGTGCCACCCCCGACCACTAGCCCATTTGTGTAGAAACGAAACCAAATCAATGCCGAACATTATTCCCACACTGACAATGGTTTACAAATATTATTGCCAGTGTAGAAAAAATATTCGACATTGATTTGGTTTCATTTCTCCGCAAAAAAGGCTAATATTCGGATGGCGCCACGCGGATCTCCGGGCAAACACCGGGGCTTGAGCAAAGAAATAAAAAAAGAAAACATCGTGAGCAAATCGGCATGGCCTAGAACCAAAAATACGAAGACGTGTGACATCCACCAACCCGCACTGCGGGCCCGCAGTGCGTGTTAGTCTCACAGAGACGACGCCTGTGTCCCAGCAGTGGGGAACGTTATAGGTTGATCATGCTTGTAGTCCTGTTGCATGTTCATAATAAATTCATCAATTCCACCCTATAAGTACGTACATACCTACGATGGTTTCCCATCGGTGATTTCTCAGAAGCCTTACGGGATGAGTTTCCAAAAAACTATGATGTCTACGCTACAAGCTACAACTAGGTATCTAAGTACCAACTTCAAAACTGACGAACTTTCATCCCCTATTTAACCCTTTCAGTCCTGCACCCTAATTGCGAAACACATTATCAATCGGAATTTGAATCAATTTGATACAAATTGCATTAGCAATTTATTATTTTATTATTTTTTATTTTTTATTTATTTGCATTAGCAATGGATTACCATTGCTTCATATTTTCGAAAAATTTGTCTGCTCGACAACATAAATAACGCAATGAATGTTATTGAACTGTCAAAATGAAACCAACTCCGATTGATAATGTGTTACGCAATTAGGGTGTGATTTTTTGATTTTCGTGTACAGATTTAGGTAAATTAAAAAACATAAAATTATAATAAAAAGGTATGTAATATATATATATATTATGTCCTCAATTGAGGATGCCAGGTCTGAAAGGGTTAACCCCTATAGGGGGTGAATTTTCAAAAATCCTTACTTAGTATGCTTACCTTATACCACAAAATTTCATACTTCTAGACCAGTTAGGCTTAGGCTGCGTTGTCTGTCAGGTAGATTGTACATAGGTCTGTAGGCAAGTGTAGGTACTCACCTTAATTGAATGTCATGCAGTACTTGTTGTTCGTGTTCAGTCAACCCGTTGTCCAGTACGTCAACAGTGTCTCTAAGCTGTTCAACGTTGTAGAAACCGCATATGTTTGTGTCAATACCGGGTTGATTAAGTGTGAACCATGTCGCTAAGCGAGCTAACTCGACGTTCTGTTCCTAGAATGAGATAAAGGAAAGATTTTTAGTCAACATGCATTTGTGCCAGCCTGTCAGCATAATTGACGTGGAAGCCACCCTAGGAAGGTGAATGTCAGGTTCGCGGGTGCCTATTATATTATGAAAAATGTCCGTAATAATATGATTCCCCTCCTTTATCTCCGAAGTTTGCAAAGCGGATTTCAATAATCAGCAAAAACCCTTTACAAACCAACTTAGTTTAGTGGTCGCAAAAAAATATGTAACTGAACATGGAAAAGTAATTTTTCAATACAGTTGTTAAACATGGCGTACTGGCGTACTTTCAGAGGCTATAATTATGATTCGAAAATGAAATCTTTTGCATAGGCATCTTTCTGTTACGCGCTCGTGACTTTTTTTTACGAGCTCGATCATTAGTTTTGCAGTTGAGTAATTCATGAGTCAATTTAAAAAGTTTAGTAGCAAGGAGTTTTCATACATACCTAGAATAAAACGGGCTACATTTTATACGAGAAAAAATGAATGAGTGCGTACGTCTTAGCATTGATTTGTCAAAAGTCTTTTAAATGGTTGTTTAATATAATAGGTTTACCTATGAAATTGCCGTTTTGAAAAATTTAAACGAATTCTTTTCATGCATTTTTTATTTGTATTAATCGAACTAATCATCCATGCAATCAATGCATCTTTGCCAACGCAGTGGCAGTTTATTGATGCCCTTCTTAAAGAAATCAGCTGGACGGGAGGCAACAAATTCTTCAAAGGCATTTTGTACTGCCTCTCGGGTATTGAATTTTTTTCCCGCCAAGAAGTTATCCAAATTCTGGAAAAAGTAGTAGTCTGTAGGCGCAAGGTCTGGTGAGTAGGGCGGATGACGGAGAGCTTCCAACCCCAGTTCTTGTAACTTGGAGACCGTCTGCTGTGCAGTATGATGTCGCGCGTTGTCGTGCAGGAGCAGCGGAGACGAGCGATTGACCAATGCTGGTTGAAGATGTGCCAGCTTCTCCATCATTGTGTTCAGTTCTTCACAGTACACATCTGAAGTAATGCTCACCCCGTTTGGTATGAAGCTGTGATGAATCACACCGGCGCTAGACCACCAAACAGTGACCATCACTTTTCTAGGGGTAAGTTTTTGTTTAGGGCATTGTTTAGGTGCTGAACCAGGATCCAACCAACTTGCTGAGCGCTTGCGGTTATCAAACAGAATCCATTTTTCATCGCAGGTAACAATGCGGTTCAAAATTCCTTCATTTGTGTGTCTGTTCAGCAGTGCAAGGCACGTCTCGACGCGTACTTCGCGCTGGCGATCATTGAGTTCGTGGGGCACCCATTTGTCAAGCTTTTTTATCTTGCCAATTTGACGCAAATGGACCAATATTGTTTTGACGTTAACGTCGAAAGCTGCTGCTAATTCAGCCGTAGATTGTGTATCATCAGCTTCCACAATCGCCTTTAATTCGTCATTGTCGACCAAAGTCTTCGGACGACCGCGAGGTTCATTTTTCAGGTCGAAATTTCCAGAACGGAAGCGAGCAACCCAATAACAAGTGGTGCGTTGGTTTGTAGTGTTAGCTCCGTAAACGTCGTTGATGTTGCGTGCCGCTTGTGCCGCGTTGCTGCCACGACGGTACTCATATTCCATAATTACTCGAATTTTTAACGTATCCATGATGACGAAAAAGATTGAAATGCGATGAAAATGTAACACTAATCAATAAACAAATGACTACTTTTGGAAAAAAAAATCCATGTTTTTAAAATAAAATTAATTTGAAATTAGAATTCTTAGCTAAACAAAAATTATTTTCATTTGAAATGGCCAGTACTGCAGAACGGCAATTTCATAGGTAAAGACCTAATATTTAATTACCAGTTTTAATTTAATTAGTTTCACATCAACATTTGTCAAAAATCGTATAGGCTGTTTTCGTTGTAAAAAAAATATGTCCAGTTGCAAAAACGCGCCTTTTTCTGAAAATTTATATAGTTGGTGTGATAAATATTTTTTTTTTTTGTTAGTATGAATTCAAGTACTTACAAGAGATGAAATGGAATTAACTCCACCCGATATTTTATCTGAGGCGAAACTGCGCAAGATGAAATTTTGCCCCCAAAATCTCGAGAAAGATATATGGCGACTTACGATAATTTTATTTTATGGAAAAAAACAAAAGAACACTATGTCATTTTCAGAACATGTTTTGTTAGCTTATTTTCATGAATTGACTAGCAAATATAAACCATCTACATTGTGGTCAATTTATTCCATGTTAAAAACTACTCTCAAACATATTTAATTCTTTGATTTGTGTTTTACTATTTCCCACAACTGTATTGAAAAACGTCGTGTGATACACGGGTGTGTAGGTTATTGCAAACTTTCCACCTTTGTATCACAATGTAGGTACTATTCCTACCAAAGCACGAAAACCTCGGTGAGCGAGTCTGCCGACTCGCTCTTTGCCGGTATTTTTTTACAATCTACTATCTGACTATCTTATCGAGTTTATTATTTCTAAAATTATATGGGTCAGTTCCTAGATCATAAATTATCGCAAAATTGATGTGACAAATTGTCAAGCGCACGCGTGAACTGCTGCTGATGCCTTTATCAACAGCCAAACGATCATTGACGGTGCTGGAGGAGGTCTACAGGGGCCATACTATGACGTGAAAAAGATCTTGGATCCATCATGATTCCAGTGAGAGAGAGAGAGAGAGAGAGAGAGACGGAGCTAAGCACCATCCTTTTTCTCAACGGAACCATGATGGATCCATTATCTTTTTCCACGTCATACGAGTAGTACGGCCCCATCAGTGTGCCCGGATATATTTATTTGTTTGTATTTTTTTATAACCCCCATAAGTTCTATGATAATTTTGCTATTTCAAGGTTTACCAGACACGCTGTATATCTAGTAGCGAACGAGTTGCGGATGAATAATAATTATTTGTTACCTTGCAATAATCAGAAGCTCTCTTGCATATGGCTTTGATGTCATCGCTAGCGGGATGCCATGGCTGCGGACCGTGGTTCGAGAGGAGACCCATACCTGTGGCAGCTGCGTTGATCACACCCACTCCTTTGCTCTGGAGTTATAATATAAGATTTTGTATACTAACACAGGTGGATCTTTACATGCCGAGACTCCTCCATGCCTCGGAAAGCACGTTAAGCCGGATGGTCCCGGCTGTCATTAAGTGGATCTTTGAAGTCGTTACGGGTCGTCAGAAGCTCGAAAGTCTGACAACCATCCTTACCAAGGGGTATCGTATCTAGTTACTAGGTTGTGGAGGTCAGATAGGCAGTCGTTCCATGTAAAATACTGGTATTCAGCTGGATCCGGTTAGACTGGGAGCCGACCCCAACATAGTTGGGAAAAGGCTAGGCAGATTGATTGGATACCTACTAACAAGTCGGTATTTTTTTTTGTAAAAAAGTTTTTTATTTTTCACTTTTTAGTGGATCAGTCTGGTCTGGTCTGGTTATCTAAGTTACAATAGCCTAATGTCAACTGCAGATTTCCTTTTACAAAATAAGTTTTGCTTTTCCCGATACAAGGACTGTTTATGGGTTTTAGCGGCTATTGTCTATGGCTGGACGACGACGACTTACGACAAGACAACTGTCAAAATAGAAAGCCGTTTTAGCCGTTACATAGTTAGTCAGTTAGTTCTTTTTGGAAGCAACGCAACCATGTAAAACAAGAAATAAACATAATTATATCGTGAGAACATATATTTTATTAAATACAACCATGCTGAAGGAATACAATAACAAGGACGTTAATTGTTGAGGAGTTCTCCTAGTAAGGAACCAGGAGAACTGGAACTGATGGTGAAGTCACCATCAGCTCTTCAACATATGTATTGTGACGAGTGCTTAGCAATAATCAAATCGCAACCCGTGAAATACGTATACGTACGTGGTCTTCCTCATCAGTTCCACTTCATCAAATGGTGCTTTTCGGGAGAAAATGCACGAGTTAGGTACTATAAAAATGCCCAATTCGCTATAGGTATGCCTATATTTGAAGGTTCCCCTTGACTCTCTGGGATGCCATTATCAGATCCTAGTTTCCCTATCATGGTACCACCCTTGGGATATCTCCTTTCCAACAAAAAAAAACATCCAAGGCTTGCTTTACGGTGCATACTGGATATGGCTCTTTATCCCCTCCATATCCTAAGGGCATGTCTTCCCTACCATTACCGCGCCCCCCGGTCTACTCACTGATATACAATGGGCTCTGTTGCACCATGTAACATGAGGCAACAGGGGCTAGTGTGAATCTTTGGGTTCATTCGAGTGATCGAGTCTGGTTAAACCACGCTGGGATCGGTGCAATTCATTCATTCATTCAAAATCGGTTCATAAATGACGAAGTTATCCACGAACACATAAATTAAAACATAATTATATTCGGTCGAATTGAGAAACCTCTTTTTTTATGTCGGTTAATAAAGATAATCCGATAAAATTGGTGTTTTCACTTTTTTTTTACTTTTCAAAAAAAGTACTTACCTTTATTGCCCGGTTTCCGAGGTTTTTAAACTGAGTTTATCCATTCGATAGTGAGTGAGGAGGGGTTTCGGTATGTAAAGATGGTCACCCATCCACGGACCAACCGCGGCAAGCGTAGCTTAACCTGGTCGATCGACCCGTGCGGCTAGCGGCTGTTATTACTTTTCACTGTTATTACTATGTACTGGAATTTCTCATCAACCATGTCTTTAAAAGACCATAACACTGTAGCCTACAATGTAATGGTAGGCTACATACAAGCACTTAATAATATTTAATTTTAGTTATAGTATTACCTTGAAATAGCTCGTATAATTCTGCAGCCTATTATCACTCAGCGTAGACTTTGCGTAAGACAGTATGGATGAGATTTTGACATCCGACTCTTCAATGACTTCCTTCATGAGCCCAATATCGTAGTCTGCAAGACCGATGTATCGTGCTTTGCCGTCTTTTACTGCCCTTTCCAGGGCAGGTAAGGTCTCTTTAATCACGACCGAAATGTCTGGCGCGAAAGTGCAGTCATGGACCTGAATGAAAAATAAATTAATTGGGGTAAAAGTAGATAGGTATATACTCTGTTCACTAGGTTATTCACTTTTGACACCTGTCAGTTTCATACTAACGAAAATGTGTTTTGTGAATTTGATCCTAGAACACAACTAGAAATTGTACAACTAACAGGTGTCAAAAAGTGAATAACCTAATGGACAGAGTAGGTATAGTCTCCCTGTGGTTAAATGTCACCTGCGAGTTACAGAACTACCAACTTATCTGTGAACTGAAAGAGGACGCCACCGTCGATGCGTCGACACAATCGTGACATGCGTCGGCACAATCGAAGACATTTCAACATGACGGCCGTAGTTCCAATTTTCGCCATTTCACAGATAAGTTGGTAGGAGTGTAAATGTAAAGGACTAATAGTAAATAATGGTGCCGATTCTCTTGTGAACGCACTAAACTAAAATTAGAGAATCGCTATCTTTTACTAACAGGCAGCGCGAGAAAAGGACGGCTATAGATATGAACTAAGTTGGAGATGTCAAACTAGTTCACGTCTTGCGCTTCACCGTGTTTTTAGTCGACATGTTTTTACGTGTCGTCTAAATGTCTATGTCTAAATGTCACATCGCGCCCGCGCCACAGGGGTGCAAAAGTAATAAGCAAAGTTAGTGTCTGGAACTCTAAACTACTTAATATCCTAATAATATTCTAGTAGAGCAATTCGTTTGATTCCTTTGATCTCATGATAACAAGATGAAAGATAAAGATTTGAAAAACTTTTTATAAGTTTCAAGAAAATCATGAAAATTCGCTATCCTTATTTATTAGAATTTAGTGAAATCACGTCAATAAATGCATCTGATATTATAAAACATAATTTTTTGCTATCAATGATATTTGATCACTCCGCATGGTTTTAAATCACTAATTGGGTCCCCCCAATGCACCGTTTTCATTGGCAATGCATTTTATTGGAAAACTATCGAAGAACCATTTTGTATTTAGGTAATTATAAAGCTTAATTACTCATCACAGTGGCTTGTCTGCTCATATCAATCAACTCATTTTCTCAAAACAATAACCTAATAATTTGGAATTTACCGTGTGGAATCATCTATGGTTGCGTAACTGTCAGTTTCAATTGGCAGTGCATATAGAATAAATGCATCTTGCTAAGGCAATCTAGTGGCCGTGATTTACAGCGATAAAACGGATGGTCAAGTTCGCGTGTGGATGCACGGCGCCGGCGACGATTACATCGTCCCCTCGGTTACGTAAGGTTAATGGCCGGAAGAGTATTAGTGTAAATGGGCAGAGCCCACAATGATCTTGACCTGTATCAAATCCACGTATTCCAAGCCAAGGAGTTGCAGTGTGCTGTCCACCCCAGCCTCCGTCTTCTCTGCGGAGAAGTCGAACATCTTTTCCGTGGCCTGCTCATATCTTCCTACTTTGCTTCCGATGAAATAAGATGATCTCGGAACTCCGACTAGCGCCTGTTAATAAACAAATTGTACACAACATTATTGATACCAATTAAATGTAGGTACCTAAGGTAGGTACAGATTTTTTATGAGCGACTGACGCAGCCTAGATCAGAGGAGGAAATCACTTGAGACAATAATAGCAGAGGCGTACACAGTATCTAAATATTATATTGTACCTATATGATTGACGCGTAAAAGTGTTTGTAAAAACCTACTTACAGAAATAAATCATTTATCATTTCATTTATTTATCAAATCATTTATCATTTAAACTGTTATATTACTTCTGGTTTATTTCATTGAAATATCTCTTAGTAATCAATATGAAGTGCAAGCTCGCACCAAGTCAAATTAAGCCGCTGCAAATTTTTCGCCAATTCTTGACTTGTTTAAAAACCATCAATGGTCAAAGTGTTATTATCGACCATGTGCGGTCGACTTTTACTTCAAAGCGTGACGAATTGAATTTCAGCATCAGGTTCAGTAAAGAAAAAATTGGTTCATCAGTTTTTGAGAAAATCGCGGACAAACATACATAATATACATACAGAACCTCCTTTTTTGAAGTCGGTTAAAAAATGGTTAACCTTAGCGCACTCGCCAGATACGGTACGGTGGTTATAATAGGTACGTATATTTAGCACAATGTAAACTAGGTATTGATATACATATCAACTCACATACCTACCTACGCAATACCGCGGGGTATCGCGAGCAGCCTATATACCTACACGTAATTATTATATTGTTCGTGCAATATTAAATTATATCTCTGTCAGTACAGAATAATTGTGAATTTGATAAGTGAAATACTTTGTTTTGTAGTGATTGTTATCACAAAGTCTGATATTATTACAATAATAACTTAAATTTTACTTCGATAATAAAATAAAATATAGAACTGATGAAACTTAAAATGGCGGTAAACCGTTACTAGAATAAAAATGGTCCTAGTATCATACCTTGGGGTAATCACTAAGTATTAGTATCCCAGTATCGTAACATGCAAAATATTTTTTATTTTTTATGAAGCAATAATAATTTTACGCTAAGAGCTTGACATTATACGGTATAGCGAAAATTATGTAGAGCCATCTCCTAATGTCATAGTAATAGTTCAAAAAATCAAACGCTTCAATTGCTTTCAACAATCAATCAAAAAATTTCAATTTTGCGTGTCCCGTACAGAACAATATTCTATTATTTGTTCAAGTGCAAGGTTCGCGCATCTGTGGTTGGAAAATCACACAATATTATAATATATATAGAGTGTGAATGTTTGTATGTTTGTTACTTCTTCACACTCAAACGGCTGGACTGGTTTGAATGAAATTTGGTATGTACATAGCTTATATCCTGGATTAATACATAAACTGCTTTTTATCCCGGTCTACGCGGGTGAAACCGCGGAGCGCAGCTAGTCCTTCATAAAACAAACTAAGTGGAATGAAACTAGAATGTATCCGCAATATCTTCTCAAGTGAATATTATTCTAGACAGAAATAATTACATTGTTCACTTATTATAAAAATGTCATACTTAAGCATACGCATATGCTTCTAAGTACGTTGAAGTCCATAGATTAGTTCCGAAGGCCGCTGCAAGGAAAATACCGTCGAAATAACATACGAGTAATACAAAAATTGGTCTAGCTAGAAGCTGTCTGCATTTATTGGCTGATTGTTGTTTTTGTAAATGTGTGTGCATCTAAAGTAACTGTAAACTCCAATGATGGTAATTAGCAATAAATATACAATCTCTGCCTAGCCTTTTCCCAACTATGTTGGGGTCGGCTTCCAGTCTAACCGGATGCAGCTGAATACCAGTATTTTACATGGAGCGACTGCCTATCTGACCTCCACAACCCAGTATCTGGGTAATACGATACCCCTTGGTAAGACTGGTTGTCAGACTTTCGGGCTTCTGACGACCCGTAACGATTGTCAAAGATCCACGAATGACAGCCGGGACCAACGGCTTAACGTGCTTTCCGAGGCACGGAGGAGTCTCGGTGTGAAAAGAATGGTCACCCATCCACTGACCAACCCCGGCAAGCGTAGCTTAACCTGATGGAACGAACGACCCGTGCGGCTGTTATTACTTAGCCCCGAGCTCCTCCTTACTCTCCTCCTCCTTACTTAGCCACGAGCAATAAATATTACCTTTATAATATACGTCATTGTTAAACTCTTTATATCGAAATTCAAGGGACCGAGCATTTTTTTTCGTTATGTGGAGTGAGGAAAGAGAAACAACCAAATACTAATCACAATACTTTTTAATATTTTTATTATTTACTAGCTTTTGCCCTCGGCTTCGCCCGCGTGGTTGTCGGAAATAATCGCACGGGAACGAATAGCCTTTCTTATTCCTTGTCTACCTACATTATAAAGAAAACCTCTATGCAAAATTTCAGTTTTCTAGATCCAAGGGTTTGGGCTGGGCGTTGATGAGTCAGTCAGGACTTTTGTTTTGTAACTATTATTGAGATTTATTGGTTTACGAAAAGTGCCTAGTGTGTGTGTGTGTAACTGGGGCCAACATTCTTAAAGAAAATGCAACACAAGAGTAATGTCACACGCGTTCTAGGCAATTAACAATAACAAAAGCAAGGCGGCTGTTAAGGAACTCAGGTGTCTTTCTTAGAAATTTAGGCACCTCAAAAATTTAGTCGGAGCCTTTTGTGAACTGGTAATGCAGATAAAACTGACTACTGACATCTAATTAAGATCGTATTTCTTCATGATATAGAATGGCTGATGCATTATAAAATTAAAGAGTGTATCAATGTATGGGTGTTAAGGTAAATTAACCAACTTTAAGTAATTTCTGCGTTATAGGGAGTTTTACGTTATAGCGAAAGACGATAAAAAGAGTCACTGTATGTATATCTTTTTGCAAAAGTTCCTAATTTACTTAATGCATTTTCAACTAAAAATCGTCGTACGAACGACGAATTTATCGGGGAAATAAGATTTAAATCTTTGCGAATCCCTAAAAGTCAAGATAAACTGACTGCAGTCACAAGTATTTTTAGAAAATTAAGGACAATACAGACGGTTTCTAACAATTTAAGTGTCATCATATGGAGCTCTACGTTCCCAAATCGTCTGCCATGTGTATCCAGCCAGGGTCATGGGTTAATTCTGTACAATTATAATGTACTAGCACTTCGCCCGCGACTTCGTCCGCGTAGATTTCGTTTTTCTTTTCTTTCCCCTACCAAATTGTACCCCTCCACCTCTTTTAGAAGGTAGTTTTCGAAAATGTCAAAATCCTACGATCTTTTTATTTATTAGGATAAGTATCCGAGTCAATTTTCAAGTTTATTGATCAATGTAAAATTATTTTTCATAAAATCTGGACCTTTTCACCACTGAGAAAGTGATTGAGTTTTGAAAAATCGTTTGTGCCGTTTCTATTATTTGACAATAAGCCACGCATTAAATTCCCCCCTCTAACATTTGCTACTTGCTCCGTTAGCGGAGTGAAAAGGGGTAGCAAATGTTGAATTTCGAAAAACCTTGAATTATAATACTTTGTTATTTTTAATTTATAAATTATACTGAGTTTCGAGTTAATCGGACCATGCGTTAAAATTCTATCATACAAACTTTGAGAGTATCGTGGCTAAGTAATAACAGCCGCACGGGTAAGATTCATTGCCGGGGTTGGTCCATGGATGGGTGACCATCTTTACATAACGAGACTCCTCCGTGCCTCGGAAAGCACGTTAAGTCGTTATGGCACAGAATAAATAATAGTACTGCTGTTGGTCCCGGCTCTCATTCGTGGATCTTTGACTGTCGTTACGGGTCGTCAGAAGCCCGAAAGTCTGACAACCAATCTTACCAAGAGGTCAGATAGGCAGTCGCTCCATGTACTGGTATTCAGCTGCATCGGGGATGATGAAAAACTTTGACACCCCCTAATCCCTTTTTAGGGGGTTGTTTAGAAAAACAAAAATATTCAATTTTTTTTTATTTACCTACTTAGATAAGTATTTATGCCAAATTTCAAGTTTATTAACTCGAGGAACAAGATTTTTCATACAAACAAAACCTCCTTTTCACCCCTTCAAAAGTCGAATCTTCAAAAACCCTTTCTTAGTGCTCCCTTAAATTATAAAAGGATGCCGTGTGCAAAATTTTACTTTCCTTGTTCCAGTACTTAGTTTCGACTGAGCGTTGATATGTCAGTCAGTCAGTCATTCAGTCAGAGCCTACGGATATTTTTTTTTTTATTTTATTTTTTTTTTTTTTTGTGTACAAAGTCGAAGAGGCTTCCTCCATTATATAGAAGTTCCTTTAAGCAAGTCATAATGGCGAAAGCGCCAGGGTTGCTCCCGAAATTCAATCTGTTACGTTTTTTGCAATTTGCAGGTATGATTCGCGACTGAAACAAATATGTATTATCTATATAAATAAAAAGATCGCACTAACTGACTGACTGTCTTATCAACGCCTAGCACAAACCCAGCCAATCCAACAGCTTTCGCCAGCGGCTTCATCCGCGTGCATGTCGGAAGTTATCCCACGGGAACTTAATAACGGGATAAAAGTATCCTATGTCCTAATCCAGGTCAAGGTCTACCCGTGTGCCAAATTTCATCCAAATCCGTTCAGCCGTTTTAGAGTGAAAGCGTAACAAACAAACAAACTCATGTTCGCATTTTTATAATCGTAGTATTATATTCTATGATATTAGTTAGGATTTTAATAATTAAAATCAACAACAAATCTTGCCGCATCTCCGTTGAAAGCAAATAAAACTAGAAATACATACTACATTTGTGTAATATAAATTACCTTTCCGAAAGTTCGCTCGGAGGTTCCCGCGCCATACCAAGGACCAGTTTCCATGTAATTAACGCCGCATTTGAGAGTTTCTCTTATTAACTGCAAAGATTTTTCTTCATCAAACGATCTAAAACAATGGTTAACAAGTTAGTGCATTATTTCAAAAAAATTATTAAACAGGATATCATCTAGGACAGAGTCCTTGTCAAGACGAATCAAACGAGCCCAAACTCGATTAGGATTGAGTCGTTTTGTTACTAAGTTCCCATGGACACCTTCCGACACGATCATCACATCAGCTCCATGTCATTGAAGGGTATGTATGCTCTCTTATAGTGTACAACGTAGTAAGTACGCTCCTTTAGAACATAAGTATAATTTTTAACCGACTTTTTTTTTTATGTATGTTCCCCGATTACTCGAAGATGGCTGGACCGATTTGGATTTTTTTTGTTTTATTCGAGAGGGTATACATCACAGTTGGTCCCATATAAAATTGATTAACTTTGCTTAGGTAGTTTTTGAGTTAGCTTCAATAATACGTATTTTTTCCACACTTTTATATGGATGATGTTCTAGTTTGTTTTGCAGGTAGTGGTATTAGAATTTGTGTGGGGTAGGTACACAACTAAAAAGTGAAAAATAAAAACTTTTTTTACAAAAAAATACAACCGACTTCCAAAAACAACACTACAAAGTGAAAAATAACTTTAATTTTGGAAGTCGGTGGCAAAAAACGAAAATACATTTAACTAGACACCGACTTCCGAAATTAAAGTTATTTTTAACCGACTTCAAAAAGGAGGAGGTTATCAATTCGTCGGAACCTTTTTTTTTTTTTTTTTTTTTTTTTAATTTTTTTTTTATGTATGTTCCCCGATTACTCGAAGATGGCTGGACCGATTTGGATTATTTTTTTTTTATTTGAAAGGGTATACTTCCCAGGTGGTCCCATGATCATCAAGTCAGGATCTGATGATGGGATCCTGGAGAAATAGAGAGAACTCTTCCAATTTTATAGGCACACTTGAAGCGATTTGGATAGTTTTTGGAATAGTACTTTTTTGGAGTGGTCCCATTTAAATTTGGTGAAGATCTGATGAAGAACTTCTGAGATAGGCAACGGAACTCCTCAATAAATGATAGCAAATGGACTGGGATTGCTGAAATCTCATGTCTGTTTGTTGTTCACACCAGTTCATAACATAACATCACGCCAGTACGCTGTGAAGGGGTAAGCACATGTGAACCACTAAAAAGTGAAAAATAAAAACTTTTTTACAAAAAAATACAACCGACTTCCAAAAACAACACTATAAAGTGAAAAATAACTTTAATTTCGGAAGTCGGTGGCAAAAACGAAGATACATTTAATCAGACACCGACTTCCGAAATTAAAGTTATTTTTCACTTTATAGTGTTGTTTTTGGAAGTCGGTTGTATTTTTTTGTAAAAAAGTTTTTATTCACTTTGTAGTGTTGTTTTTGGAAGTCGGTTGTATTTTTTTGTAAAAAAGTTTTTATAAGCTAAGTAAGCACTTTACTTGAAAGCGCATTATAAAATATATTCCTTTATGCATTGATTAAAATACATTCAATCAAGTTGGTTGTCTAATTTAAAAGACCATAGGACCCCCAACATTTCATGGCGACCCTGCCTTAGGGTCTGCCAAGGGGCAGATTAAACAAAGTTTTTGTTGCGAACGATTTTCAAAATGTGTAACTCCAAGATCGAAAAGGACGAGGTGTTCTTAAATCAAAATGCTGCTGGCGGAAACAATGACGCCATACTTGACGCCTTACATTGGAGGACACATGGAGCTGCTGAGCACGATCACTATCATTATTCTCGGAGTCTTAACTCTCCTGGTAATCTACTTATTCCTGAAATACTACCGCAGCTGCCATCGTCAATGGATACAAGAAGAAATCGGATTAAGCGCAATTCAGCGCATAAGGGCATCCCTACGTGGACGAGTGGAAGGTACACCTGCTAACTAATTAATCCAGCATTAAAGTCAGTTTCAAGTTAATTCAAAGAATAAATCAGTGATTTGCATTCAGACTCATACCTATTTGTTTTATAACGCAAAAACTTAAACGACGTAAAACAGTGCACGAAGACTCAATAAATAATTATGATACCTCGCGGATAAAAGTGCAACGTGTGAAATTCTTGTGTGCCGTTTCGTAGTAATTATGTTAACATGATTCTTTGGTTCATTCCTTTAGGAAATAATTGGTATGATAATTTTAAGTAATATTTGATTACGATAGATATTTTGTTCAAAAGTATAATGTTCTGGTAGATATTAGAAAATACTTAATTAAGAAAGGACAGGCTAGGTATAAAGGTCAAGTTATTGAGACGAAGTTAGGTGAGGCAAAAAGTATTTTTGACGAATGTGGAAAAAAATTATTACTGTTGTTGTTGTTGTTGTTTGTTGTTGTTTGTAATAATATTTCATTGTCATTTGATTTACTGTATTTGAAATTTCAGCTCGATCGGAAACCTGGAAGTGGGTCAAATTTAACTTGTAAGATTCGATTACAGACAGACAGACAGAAATACACCGGGACATGTGAAACTAAATAAAAGCTTGTAAAAATACGAATAAAATATATTTTTAACACATTAGTGTTGTTTAAGAAAGTTAGAGGTTACGGCGGTCGGTCAACCATGCAGGCTTACCCAAGGGATAACATGTTACCCAGTAACTGGGTTGTGGAGGTCAGATAGGCAGTCGCTCCATGTAATATACTGGTATTCAGCTGCATCCAGTAAGAATGGAAGCCGACCCCAACATATTATTATGTAGTTGGGAAAAGGCTAGGTAGATGATGACTTTGAACGAAACACAAAATGAAACCTTTGATCATTGCATTCACAGAGTGTGGTGTAGTTAACGAAACGGTAAATGCCATTTTGTTAATTTGGAATAAGGTTTTTTGTTATTTTGTTTTTGCCCGTTGAAGAGCGCAGTGTCGTGAACCGAGGGTGGAATGGGAAGTTTGGGGGTGCGCCTCACTGCCCGCTGAATGCCGCCGAACCAGGCAATCAAAGCCGGGAGTACGAAAACAGAGGGATGACAGATATTACTGACAATTTCGCCCAATAACACGGCTCACCGGCCAGAATGCCGATGCCATTCCAATATTGATATACAGGATGGAGAAAAAAATGTCCGGTTATGGAGAAAAACGAAAAGCCGTTCAAAAACAGGTACTGTGTTCTATGTGGTAGCTCATCTTCATCTGCCTAGCCTTTTCCCAAAGACTATGTTGGGGTCGGCTTCCAGGCTAACCGGATGTAGCTGAATACCACTATTTTACATGGTGCGACTGCCTATATTACACAACCCAGTTACTGGGTAATACGATACCCCTTGGTAAGACTGGTTGTCAGACTTTCGGGCTTCTGACGACTTTAACGACTGTCATAGATCCACGAGCGACAGACTACTTTCCGAGGCACGGAGGGGTCTTCGTATGTAAAGAGGGTTACCCATCCACGGACCAACCGCGGCAAGCGCAGCTTAACCTGATCGATCGGCTGTTATTAGTTAGCCACAAGCCCCAGCTCTAACTAGTTGTTACGAGTATATTGCCTATGCATTAGCGCTATTAAAATTTAACAATAAAAAAACCGATGGAATTCATTAATAATAATAATAATAACCCCACCGCCGTATCTCTACGTTGACGTCGTGGTGGGGCTTGCGCGCACTGAACTTTGGGTCTGTGCCGGTGGAGTTTACTTTGCCGAAACAGGTCTAGGGTGAGGAGCCAGACCAAGAGAGATACGTGAACCCGCAGGGCAGCATGTGGCGAGCTGTTGGGCAGTAGCGACCCCACGGACCCTATTTCCCGGGAGAAGTCTTGTTCTTCATCTCTGGCTTGCCTTTATTGGCCGGCTGGAGTGAAAACTGACGGGAACAGAGCTCCCACCTCATTCTTGCCTTTATTGGCCGGCTTGAGTGGAGATTCGCAAGAGCAAACGTGCTCGGAGGAAGGAAGTATTCCAGTAAGTGCTTGTAGGGATCTTGACCATCTTCCGGGCTCTGGGATTGTTCTGAGAGCCGTGGAATACCTCTCCACTCCTTAAGCTCCTCAGGACATGTTGCCCCTTGTCGCTACGTCACTATGTGCTAGCGACCGTTTCCGGGGGCCCATTATTGAGTGTGCAAGTCACCCCCTGCCAATTTATCTGTGTATATTATATAACATTGGTCAGGCAGGGGACATAGTTCTTCCATAGTTCAAGGTACCCAATCCATGTAGCCACCCAAACCCATAGGCCCAATGTGTTTTGTTTCCATGTTCTGCAATAGTCCTGCACCAACCGGGGGTTGTCCTTGGGTGCACTTGCATAGTGCATACAGGGATAATCGTCGGCTGGTGCCTCCTCGTCATTTAAAATTGTCTAAGGGGCCTCTGTGAGTTGGCTTCGGCCCCTCGTACGCCTTCCAAAGGTCCGGGACCCCAGGGTACCGAGATATGTAAACATAATAATAATAAATAAAAATATTTATTTCATGAAACAAGAACACATTGCACTGTATACATTGTAGATTATAAATTTTACAATTGTCACACTATTAGCACAATAATATAGTCTCTATCCCTTAAACTAGGTCTAGCCTGTATCTTAAGAGATAGGGTTCAGCCTTATGGGTACAGTAAGTAATTGACATTCAATAATAAGTTAGACAGTGTAGATGTTACATAATCAATAGTAAATTCTATGAAATAAGTGTAGGTAGATTTTATTAGTGTGTTGTGTATGTGAGTGAGAGTTCGTGTGCGTGCGTATTGGCATGAGTGTGTGTGCATGTGTGTGTCTGTGCATGCATGTGTGTGTATATGTGTGTAGATAATGCGATTGTAATTTTAGGAGATGAATGCTAGAAGATTCTCCGTTGTGATGTAGTCCTGTTGAAGTAGCCATTGAGTAATTTTGTGTTTTAGTGTGTGCCTGTTTTAGTGTGTGCATTAATTTGTGGTTTAAAAGAATTGAAATTACCTATAGCGAATACAGTGTCTATGTAAGAAAAACCTATCATCACCATCATCATCATCATCAATAACTCGTCTCTCATCATCAATCTCATCATCTATTCTTTTTCTTGAGTTATATTTTTGTTGTATTTTTTTAACGGCCGCAAGTTCTTCTACGATCCATTTCAAAGTCATCCATTATTACTGAACACCCTTTGCGAATTACGTCGACTGCTTTGTCAACTGGTTTATCTCTCGATCTATCTATATCAGTTTCATACAATTTGTGGACTGATGTCAAAGTCAAAGGGTTTACAGACTAATTATTACCTACCTATTAGCATAGCTATTAGTAGGTAGGTATACCTAATAGGTAGTTAGGGATTTCTGTTTTGTCTAGGAACCAGTTTTACCTACATCTGTTTTGCAAACGTTGGCAAGGGACTTTTAAACTAAAAACTGTAGTAAATACGATAAATCAAATCAAATTAAAAGTAATTTATTCAAACTGAGAATCAGTACTTTTCGAACGTCAAAATTAGGTGTATTCCCGCTCGTCCCCTTGACTTGGTGACGAACGGGAATTCGTTTTTTTTTTTTGTTGGCAATACACGAAAAAAATTAATAAATATTCCCGTTCGTCCCCACCAACAAATTAGGGGACGATCAGGAAAAAAATAACGAATTCCCGTTCGTCCCCCTAGGGGGACGAAGTCGAGGACACACACGGGCATACACCCAAAATTACATTAAGCCAGTTACCCAAAACGTTCGGCGCGCACCACTTCCATACATAGTGCTAGTACTTTTTTTTTTTTTTTTTTGCTTCGCTCGGTTTTGCTAGTACTTTAGTCTTGTGGCTAGTACTGTAGAGGTTTTATGCTATGGTCAAACCCATAAATATATTTTTTATATTTCTATGGTCAAACCTCAACAATATTATACTGACTAACATTCAATTATTTAAACATCGAATTACTCTAGAAAATAAAAAAAAAACGAAACTCGTTTTTCTTTGTAGGGTGACAGTTCGATTTTAGCTAGGGCTTGGATAAGCAGTGTGATTATAATTAAATTGATTCTTTTAATATAGCGGGCTTCAGCCCCATTCCACCCGTGTATTGCATTGTTATTTTAATAGCTAGCCTCCCCTACCTAGTTAGTACTTATTTAGGCCTCTGCTTACCGACAAAATTGTTTTAGAGACGATTCTTGTAAGCATCACCTATGCATCACCCCTGCTTCTAGGCTTCCCGACTGGCTATGGTAGTACAGGTAGAATGTTGGATGTAAGTGGGATTGAAATGAGCTGGAGCACCCCCTCTCGGATAGGTTAAATTTTCTTTTGAACATCTGTACAAAAAAATTACAGGTTCACTTTGTCGACTCATGCAGAAAAGTTCGAGAATTAGGAGAATGTAGTATGCAAGCGACCGAAGCAAGTTCGAAAATTTTCCTTTTACCATTCATACATAATATGGAGTTACTTTGCTCAAATATGCACAAACGTTTGGGAATTCAGATAATGTATGTAAAGAGTTATCGCATCTTTAATCTTATTTGATACTCATACAACTGGCAGCTATGGCCATAGATGTTAGGACATGTCACTTCTGATGTTTTGACAGGTGCTATCAACCAAACATTGAATATTTATTTCGGTTACAATTATTATATTGGAAATTAATTTACTAATTGGAAATAGAGGCATTAAATGTTGTTTCTTTGACTTATAACAGAGAAACGCAATTTCGTCTTTGTTTCAATTCTAAAGAATCTACATTATTATATGTATTAGGATGCAAGTTGCATGAGCAAGCGAAGCGAGCTCGAAAGGTTTTAATTTCAAACTACCTCTTACTTACTGAACATATTTTAATAGGTACGAGTATGTGTAGGCAATCGGCTCGCCTTTTCGAGAACATGGGTGACATGGGCGACCGAGCTCTGCTGGGGCGAAAATAGAGAAAACGTATTTCCCCAGAAATGAGCCCTAGCTAGATTGATTTTTCGCCCGCGTAAACCTCTATCGTTAGAGCCGTTTACGACAACATGATTAAAAATACACAAACATTGATTACAAAATATAGGATAACTGGCGAAATGTGGGTACTATCGGTAGTTAGGTACACCTCTGCCTAACCCTCCGGTGGAAAAGGCGTGATGTTTATTTATAAGACGCTGTGTACTGTGACTGTAAATACCATTTTAGGTAAATACTATGTACTGTTTGGTTTAAGAAGTTTTATCTCGCCAAAGAGAATAGCCGATGGTATTTAAAAATCTTGGTATACGTTATCTACTACGTAAGTTGCTTAGGTTGTTATAAATAATTAATTGTTTATTTAAACATAAAGGTACCTACTTACCTATCTCGATCAATTTATTACCCTAATAAATAATAGCGGGTACCTAACTCTTTTCTACAATGATAACAAGTTGTCGTGAAGTTATCATTATCGTGTGAATTGGACAAATAGTCGACGATCGAATGCAAAGTTGAAAAAAATGTTCCACTTTTAATTGGTTGGTCGCCTCTTTGCGAGAAAAACGTGACATTACGGAAAAGGTATCTTTTGTTATTATTCGATTAATTAATATTCGATTGTAGAATCTTTTTGTGTAGGTACCTATTTTTTAAGTTTGATAAAGGACGCTGTTACAAGTGGGTAGTCAAATCATTACTTTTTTACACAAAAGTATGTTTTAATGCTTTGCATTCATCTAAGAACTATAAATATAATTTTAGTTATGTACATTTCAGAAATGTACCTAAGTATCTAAAATTTTATTTATAGTTCAGAAACGTACCATGCACATCAATCAACAATTCGGCCAAAACACATTTTAAGAATGCAAAACAATAAAGGAAACATTCTTTTGTGTATTTGCATTTTTCGAGATAGCACGTTTTTCTCGCAAAGATGCGAATGTGATGTTGAAATTCTTTTTACGAGTCGCGTAGAGCAATCGTTCGTGACGTAGCAAATGTAATCAATGTCAGCCACAGCCATCTATATAAATCGACCTTGAACCTAGCAGAGCTAGTTGTTTGAGAAAATCTAATACAAAGTCACATTAAATCCGTTCAAAAAAAAGAAAAAAGATATCCGTACGAGTTGCCACATATCCGTATGAGAGTTAAAAATAAATGCTAATAATGGAAGAAAACATAAACAATAACGGAGACCAACAGCCGGTCGAGATAATTTTGTCAGTGACGAAACTGGAAATAAAAAACATACACTGTACAGATGTTTCTCCAGTATATTACATTTATTTTGAAGATTCCTGACAATTATTGAGTCTGAGCGTGACAAATGTTACCTAATGATTAAGATTTAAAGTTCGTTTTTCAAACCCAGTTAATAATTTGACAGGTGCAAATGTCAAGCGACAATCCACCGCGCATAAGCAAAGAAAACAAACTTGTGAGTTATGTACTATGCTACTTATCATAAATTGCTACTTACAAATATGAGAATAATTACCCATAAAAGTTACTGAACGAAGCACCTCCCAAGCTGACATGAGAGACTTGGAGTCCGGTATTGCCGAGCTCGTTATATTTCATGTTTAATTGTTCAAACAAAGTAAAAATACTAATGACACGATACGCCGCACCGCCTTCCTTGCTTGCGACACATTGAGTCGCGTTACCTACCACTGCCTACACTGATAAGCTACTAACTACAGAGTAACAGAACTACATATGTTCAGTGTTAATGTTCTTTAAAATTATAACTAGCGAATTTATTTACACATAAGGAAGATTCCTTGTTAATTTAATATTTTATTCTAATTAAAAAAACCGGTCAAGTGCGAGTCAGGCTCGCGCACCGAGGGTTAGTACCATCATTTATGATGTAATTTTTGTTGATGATTTCTGAAAAACTGTGCTATTTAGAGACATCGTTTTATTTTTCCTGTAAACTATACATAAACTCTTCTATAGGGGGTTGGGGAAGGTGTATTTTTTTACATTTTTCATCAAAAGTCGAAAACTATGCGGCCTAAAAAAAGAACATATGATACCCCACATGCCCTGGTAGCCCCACTTCGAATTTTTAAGACCCCCTTTCAGTCTCTGTTGCAAAAAAAAAACATATACAATAGTTGGGTAAACGTCATCTAAAACTGATCCAAATTTCAAGTTGATAGCATTAGTAGTTCTTGAGATATCCAGCTGTGACAGACGGACAGACAGACTGAGTCACACCATTTGGGTTCCTTTTAACTATTTTAGTACGGAACCCTAAAAACATTTCAACATGACTGTGTTAGACTCAGTCCACTGTCGCATAATTAGGACAAGGCCTTACATTTCAATTGCTAAAATAACTACGAAACTTATACTAAGTAATATTTTCCCTATTAATACTTACGTAACACCAAAAAAAAAAACTCGGAAGCATTAAAATACTATTAGCAGAGCCGTTCCCCATAACAAATAGCCAGAACACGATGATCAATCAACCACCAAAAGTGAACCTTAATGCCAATTTTTCCCGCTAGAGGAACCATTCCAATTTATCATAACATAAACTGACGTAAATAGAACAGTAACTTACATGAGTTGTAGTTGAAGTTGAGATTATCCCGTTCTTTTACAATCTACTGAGAATATTATTTTTCGCTTAGCCGTTCGTCAGGATTATTCTGAATGAGTAAGTATCAGATATCAGTAATAAGAATGAATCGGTGTTGTATCATTCATTGTAGAATTGTATACTTTTACGAAAAACTTCACAAGCATTGGCAAATTGCTCTAAGTAGCAAGCCTTTTACAGCCACAAAAAATTAAACATTCAATGTTATTTTTATAAATCAGTAAGTATATATACTTATGATAGAAACACAATATTTTTAGTACTCAGTAGTTCACTATTCCACTTTTTAAGTTTTAAACTTCTAATATCAACTTTATTCTACTAATCGAGAAAAGTTTTTTTTCGGCTGGTATGGTAGCGTCAAACGTGGTGCGTTCAAAAGTATGTGATAATACATACAGTAAACCTAAAAAAAAAACAATTCAATAATTACAATTTGACTCGTAAACAAGGTAGTCAATGTGGTTAGTAATCCGATTCTGAAAATAATCTTGTTTTTTTTCAACAGATCGACCGATGGGTGAAACATATACCTATATATAAATTCCAAGCATAAGTCTCAATCATACTACAAGATTAACAAAATTAAAAAATAATAAGGCCAAAATATTCATTCAACAATGCATGGCGCGTTTATATATATCCGCGCGTGTAACCGAACTTCCAGTAAAGTTACTCTCCCCTGTTCGTGTTGGGGGTGGCGCCACTCATAGACTAGTATACATAAAATGAGAGCGCCACTTTCCGAAATTACCAACGTCCCTAAGCAGATAAACACGAGTCGAATAGACTCAGTTTTTTAATTTGATATTCTTGGCTAAAATTATACCTATCATGACTAAAATGTCAAAATGACAAAAAGAAAATCGAACGCAGCTGTCATTTTAATCTAGTTTAATGAAAATCAGAGTTCGTAAATAAAGACAACAAACTACTAAAAAAGGCAAAACTTTTGAATGTTGCTATGTGACAAAATATTAAACAATAATTCGATAAGTAATAATAGTCTTTCATTAGTCATTTTTATTGAATTGACAAATGGAACAAAAATAGTAAAAAAAGAACTGCCAAAATTTTATAAAATTGTAGCTTGGTAGCTCTGCTCAACAAGGCTGGCAACTCAGTAGCGACTTGTCATTGCCTCTGATTGCCAATCGGTATTGTAGCCGTATCGCGGAGGGTTGGTACGCAGTGCCGTTTAGCTACCGAATGCAGGCGTGATTCGATAACTTACACTACAGTTAAATAAATATTCGAGTTTATTACGAGAAAAATAAAATGTAAACATTGTTATTTCTAAAGTTGTGACTTATAAAATGTGAGTTAATTCATTTTAAGTAGTTTAAAGTGTTTGCCGCATCTTCGCTGTTTACTGTTTACGGTAAGTCGATTGAAGACGAGCCAATATTTTTTTAAGCTGTCACTTTTTTGTGCTAAACTTTTGGTTTTAGTTTTAAAATTTAAATTTTTACGAATTTGTGTTACTTTCGATGCTGGTAACGAGTGATTTAGTGTTTGGACTGCTTATTCTGAGCGTTTATAGTAGGTGCATTATCTTAAAAAAAATTCTTAGATCATAAGCTGGTTAAATTAGATTTTTGGTTAAAATTTTAGATTAGCATTTAAATTATGCATAGTTCAAATTCGTCGTTAAAATGTCAATTTCACTCGAAATAGGCTACAAATAGCGTAAGTAGTGTATAAACCACCAAGGCGTTATACGTGTATAGCTCTGCTGTAAGTTAATAGACATATACTCCGGGTTTGGGTGATGTAGGAATTTAATTATAAATTTTTGACGTTTTTTCTCGATCTTATAATATTTTTCTAATAATTACTTAAGTCACTAAATAAAATTTTCAATTTGTTTTCAATGAAGTCTACTTACCCAGGTATCAGTTACCAGTAATCTTATTATATTCTCTTGTAAGCAGTTATTATTTTAAATACAGTTATAAAGTTAGGATAACACACTTCTCAAACTTTTTTTCTGAGTAAAAAAACTGAATATTGCAGAATGTGGTAGTCCTAGGGTTTATTTTCTCTTGATTATTATTAGTTGCTGTTGTAAATTAAATTATTTTTAGGTATATTCAAATAATTGAGTACAGACTTATAAAATAATGGTGTATTTGCAGTTTTCATGATGAGGACCCGGGTCCTGCGTTGCCGGCCCTTCTCCACCCGAATCCTGCTGCTCCTGCTAATTGTTCTTGCCTTTGGAGTCTACTGCTACTTCTACAACACTTCTCCCCAAAACTACAACAAACCAAGTAAGTGCCCTTATTCTAGGAATCTACTTATTCATTTATAGTTTTATTTTCCTTGTTTTTTTACTAATTTTTATTTGGTTATCATGTTTTTTTTTTTCAGATTTTGTTTAGTTTTCTTTTTCTAAACTTCATTTGTTGTAATAACATTCGATTTATATTACGTAATATTTAATTACTTTTATTTTAGAGTACTTTGTACTTTGTTTGAATTGCAAATATTTACTGGGGTTTTAATGTTAACTACATTCCACCCCAGAGGATCTTCATCAATAATGTTTATTTTATATTACCTACATAATATTTCCTTACTTTTATTATATAATAAAGTACTTTGTACTTTGTTTGAATTGCAAATATTTACTGGGATTTTAATTTTAACTACATTCCACCCTAGAGGATCTGCATCAATCACATTTATTCATTTATAATAAAATAATTTTGTTTTTCCATCAAAGTAAAGACTATGGAGGGACGAACATAGAATAAATATAAGGAACCTTGCTGACTGATCTTGAAGCAAGACTATGCACTACTTCAAATTTTTATCTTTTATCTTCACACATCACAATATCATCTTATCCATAATGAGATAATTATTAGGATAGTGAATGTCCATCCTGATATATCTGTCTAAAATGATATTATTAAACAATCATTACAAGGGCATATTTTAGTTTTTTTAATAATTTTAGTTAGGTTAGGATATTATATATTAACTTAATTATTTATATATTGTATACTTAAATTATGAATAAACATCTTTTATTCAAGTTACAAGTACATCTGGAAAAAAATATTCTAAGAACAGAAAATATTTTTTGTATGTTTGTTTGAAATGGAATGGATAAACTGAAAAAATACTTAACCAATTTAAAAAAAATTGTCACCTATAGATAGCTACATTATCAGCGAGTAGCATGGCATGGGGTGTATTTTATCGACTTCCACGTGAACAAAGTCACGGGCGAGAAGTTAGTTTTTTTAAATACTTACCTAGGTAGCAATTTATTAACTAAACATATTCATGAACACTAATACAGACTCTCGTAACCTTGTCCGTCCATTCTAGTTGATTTTTGTTAGATCATAATTATGATACATAATATTTCCTTTGCTTTAACCTTCACAAAACCAGTTTAAAGAAATTGTAAAGATTATTTAATTACAATGCATTAAAACGCAATTAAGATGTCTGCACAAGTGTTATTCAGGAAAATATATAACAAATTGACCATTCGGTACGTAAACACACCTCGGCACTATTTGTAGACCGATGAGTCAGTTCCTAATTAGGCAGTATACAGATTATTAGGTCACAGTTCGAAGGAAGGCCGCACGTTCGCAATAAACAGCTGCTATGTCTCACTACGGCTTTACGGTGCGGATTTCATCAATCCTTCCATATACCTATGAGTCCACCAGGATTCTTGGCTGTTCTCCAGTAAAAGATCCATTTAAACCGACCGCTCCGTCGTATGTTAGATATTCGAGTTAGCAATTTTCAATTTATGATTTTAATGTATGTATCATACAAAAAATATTTGTAACGATGAAAAGATTTTAGTTTCCTGTATCATAAACATTACGCGGAGGGGTGCCACAAGGGCAAATATTGGGACATCACACGACGAAATATAAGTCGTCGTAAGTCGACGTTTGTACGTACGTAAAAATATCGCGGCGATTTTTTTTCGCGCACTGGATTTTCAACGCTCTGCTTAGCGCCGCGAGTTCTTAATTCAACATTGTGTTTTTTCGACGCGCTAGAATGTACTCTTTTATTGTTAAGTTGGATTCTCAACGCTTGGCTCAACAACGAGAGTTGAAAATCCAGTGCGCGATAAAATCCCGCCGCGATATTTTTACGTCCGTGCGAACGTCGGCTAACACGCGTACAATTTCATTGATAAAAATTAAGAAAATATATCCCTCGCTACCGTCCGGCAAGTAGTTGCCAGTTATGAATTTAATTTTTAAATCACATTTAGAACACACATTTAAAATAATGGATACATTATCGATGGTCTGGTTATTGGTCTGGTTTTTCTAGTATGAAAAGGTGTTACAAAGCAGTTGAAAATTAATTGAATTCGGTATTTACGTTCTGCGCCACACAAATACCAAACTCCTAAAGGTACCTACAGTTTATACTACAAGTTGATCTAGGTGAATACTTATGAAGCGATATAACGCAGGATAACGATGGAGAACACGGAATTAATTGGTAGCTCTAACTTTGAGCACAATAAACGCTCGTATTTCTCAATTAACCGATGCGAAACACCTGAACTTGACCGTCTATTGCATTTTAGTCCTTATGCCGCGAGCTGCCTTATAAATAACTGATTTGGTATTCTGATATTTTAAATGTAGGTACCTATCCGAAAGTTTTAATTTATAACTGAAACTGTTACAGTCACAGATATACTATTATATTATTATATGCATTATGCTGAGCGGTAGCCGTTTTGCGTAGATGTGACGCATATTTTCCCCAAAACTTGCTTTTTACATTGTTATTTTATTTTGTTGTCCTTTGCGTCATGTTTACCGCAAATAAACGTATTTTCTTTCTTTTTTCTTTCTAATATATATTGTGTATCTATATCTATGTTTATAATGCTAAAGAAACGTAGAGACAGTGCGACAGTAGTCAAAATGTTATCACATTAGTTTTACTCAGTCTAATCCTATCCTGTTGCCACTTGCGTCTCTTCTTATGCCCGGGCCACACTAACGTCAACGTCAAAGCCCATCATCGCCATAAACATCGCGGTAGTTAAATTCGGTCAAGATTCGGTCAAATTATCGCGGTAAGTGTTGGCTACACCTACGGCCAACGTCCTTCATCGCGATAATCAACGGCATATCCCTTTAATGTGGATCTTTGACAGTCGTTACGGGTAGTCAGAAACCCAAAAGTCTGACAACCACTCTTACCAAGAGATATCATGTTATCCAGTAACTGGGTTGTGGCGGTCAGATAGGCCGTCGCTCCATGTAAAATACTGGTATTCAGCTGCATCCGGTTAGACTGGAAGCCGACCCCAACATAGTTGGGAAAAGGCTAGGCAGATTGATCCCGTCAATGTGGCCGTGACATTAGCGCAAATCAAATCACACAGTTGTTAAGAAAAAGTACAAATGTTGGGCTCAAAATTCAGCCACGCGAACTCCATTCGCTGACGCAGTTGTAAGAACTAAGAACCTCAAGCGAACAGGAGACAGATGCGGCGCAAGATGGAAGGTTGTTTAATATACACAATGAGATACCTTGCATGGATTGAAGCTTTATGAAAATAAAGCGGGCGCATGTTTTAACTTATTATACCTCTACAAAAGCCACGACTTACTGCTAGATATTCATCACCAAAAAATACTGCTCAACACGCCATCATCAATTCAACAGTCTTGGTGTTGAGTCCGACGTAATCGGCGAGACCACAGAACAGATTCTTTTCTGTGGGCGAGACACAATGCTTTTTAATTGTTTCTGTAATACGAGTGGTTAAAAATGCTCGCGAAATATAAAATAATGGAAATGTTTTCGTTCATTGTTCATTAAAATTCAATCGAGCTTGAATTCTTACCTTTTTTAAAGGTAAATCATTATGTACAAGTGCATCGTGAAATTCACAAGCGTTGGTAATTTATAATTCGAGATAAGTGACAAATTGCGTTTTGTTCCAATAGTGAAACCAATACGCTTAATGTCCGTGACCAAATGAATCCAAAACCGGTAAATTGCAAACTAATAAGCGTTTATAACACAACTAGCGACCCGCCCCTGCTCCGGAGGGTTGTACGACTTGACCAAACATCGATAGTGAGTTTAGAAGAACAATGCGGTCATACAGACAGACACGAAAAGCGACTTTAATTTATAATATCTAATTATGTATACAGTGTGGCCAATTTGGATGGAGGAGCTCGTGGCTAAGTAATAATAGCCGGACGGGTCGATCCATCAGGTTAAGCTACGCTTGCCGGGTTCGGTCCGTGGATGGGTGACCATCTTTACATACCGAGACTCCTCCGTGCCTCGGAAAGCACGTTAAGCTGTTGGTCCCGGCTGTCATTCGTGGATCTTCGACAAAAAGCGAACGCATTTTTACGAATAAAACAAGAGGAGATTAGGCACATCTTATTTACCGTATAAAATTGCCAAGCCTGAATATTATAATATAATAGAAAAACTAGTTTCTGCCTGCGACCTCTTCCGCGTGAAATTTCTTGTTCCCCGACCCATCCTGTCACATCGCATCGCCTGCCCACGCTATTACTTCGGTTTCGCTTAGCGTTCTTTAGGATTTTTTTCTTTTCCTCGGCACCTAACGGTCCTAGCGTAATGTTAAATAGCTTATAGCCTTCCATCAAATGCAAAAGTATTTTTCCAAATGCAACTGGTAGTTCCAGAGATTAGCGCGTTCAAACAAACAAACTCTTCAGCTTTGTTATTAGTATATAGATATCCGGTAATAAAAATTATCTTAATTTAAAGTGGTCAATCAATCTGCCTAGCCTTTTCCTGTTGGTGTCGGCTTCCAGTCTAACCGGATGCAGCTGAATACCAATACTTTACATGGAGCGACTGCCTATCTGACCTCCACAACCCAGTAACTGGGTAATACGATACCCCTTGGTAAGACTGGTTGTCAGACTTTTGGGCTTCTGACGACCCGTAACGACTGTCAAAGATCCACGAATGACAGACGGGACCAACGGCTTAACGCGCTTTCCGAGGCACGGAGGAGTCTCGGTATGTAAAGATGACCCATCCACGGACAACCCCGGCAAGCGTAGTTTAACCTGGTGGATCAACCCGTGCAGCTGTTATTACTTAGCCACGAGCTCCTCGGTCTTATAGACTGTGCATAACGAATTTGCCGCATTTTATTTAAACTAACTAAAAGAAATCAAAAAACTGCAAATCAGTATGGGGGCTCAAAATATGTTGTTTGTTGAATTGGCTGCCCTATAGAAGTTTACTGTTTAGAATAACTTTTCTATTATGTGCTCAGGTTTTATTAGTCATTTATTAGCGCTTCTTCTTTTCTTATCGATTTGACTCAGTGCGACCAGCAGTAGGCATGTAGCCACCTAGTAAGTATAAGTAGTTCGATTCGAAGTTAGCTGCGAGTGCAGGATCTTGCGATTCAACCTTATTGGAGCTAAATCATTAAAAAAATCTTAAAACTTAAGTAAAAAAAATAATAATCGAGCTTAACTAAACGGAGCCTAAATTATTGTCGACTTGACTGTACCTGCAAGTTCTGCACTCGCAGCTAACTTCTGAGGCGCGGACTGACTACGATTTTAAACGGCACACAATTGCGTAATCTATTGTCACCATTAGCTGGCTTGAAATAAGGTTGAAAGTTGAAAATAATTTGTGTTGCCGAGATGTGACTAAGCTGCGAAGTGCATTTATTTTCCGGGGTTTCTTTAGATTATTCAGAATATACACAATAAATTAAATAATTGTCCGGTGAGTTTTAAAGAAATGCTAATTCTATTAAATTCTTAAAAAAAGAATGTCGTTATCGCTGAAATACAGAGATGTTCGACGCTAAAGTTTATTTTCGTGGAGCAACTTCCAAATTTTTTATTGGGAATATTAAACTATTTTTTTCTATTTTATTTGATTAAAAATTTTTCTTTAAACCCTTGTCTGTCCACTGTATTTTTTGCGTCGGATAGTTTCATTGCGTTACGTCTTACTCGACAATCCAAGAAACCAATTTTTGTGAATATTGAGCTAATACCGCGCCTTAAGTTTGAATCGAACTATATTCTAAGCTGATAATTTAACAAAGCTAGACGCAAAAACCGAAGAGATTATAAAATGTGTCTGCACAGAAATGAAACACAAATATGTAGCCAAATGTTGGGACCGCAACCATGTCACTTACTAGTTACTAAACGCCGGCCTAACCCGCAATATGAAAGGACTTGATTTAAGTTACGGCTCATATTATATTGTTAAATTACACTATGGTGATCGAAAACTGTACTTGCGCTTCTCTCATAAAGTCATAACATCTTTTAAGTGGATTCCTAGATTCCATTGAAGCAGCTTAACTTCTCGTCTCAAAAATTCTTTTGCCTTTCCTCAATTTATTTGGGTCGGCGCAGCACGTCTTTTCTTCTCTATTTTTAGGGTTCCTTTCCAAAATGGTAAAAATGATCCCTTTGTTTTTCTTAAGCCGCATATTATTTGATTATGACGAAAAAATTTAATGGAATGTTACAGGAAAATAAAACCATGTCTCTAACTAGCACTAGCAGGTTTTAGAAATTAGCAAAAACCCTTACATACAGACTTAGTTTATCCATTAAAAGCTGTCACAACAGCCCAATGGCAAACCCATAAAGAGTGATTTTACGACTCGCATAAAATTTGAGAATAACCGAGTTTATGTGCGCCTGAGCGTATACAACTGTACATCATCATAATCTGTATTCATATTTAATTTTATTCAGACTACACGAAGATGTTAAGATCCTCTTAACCTACTGTGTATGACTACTGCCATACACATTTTCACGACATCATTTTCTACAAATGACTTACTAGTCATTTGTAGAAAATGATGTCGTGAAAATGTTCACTGACCTTCCGACAGGCGCGCGGCGGCGCCGCGGTAATACGTCAGGATTTGCACGACTATTCGTCCGTATAGTGACGCATAAACTTGTTTGACAAGTTTGAGACCGATAAAGAAATCTAAATTGTAGTTTGGACATGAATTGTCATCCATCGATTTGTCCAGGACCTTTGTAATCATCTGTCAACTGATGTTTGCTTTTGTCGAGTACTAATTACGTATTTCCTTTTTGTATTCCCATATTCCCATTTTGTGAGGATATTGATAGGTCTTGCGATTTCCGTTGTTTAATTTAATAGTGTATGCCTCTTCCTACGTTGTGGGAAAACGTCATACCTACACGTAACCTTGACTGCTCGTGACATTCAACTTCATTCAAGTTGCGAAGAGTTCGGTGCGTAGAAGGCTCGTCACACCCACCCGTCCGTCACCCAAGGACATTTGACCGCTGCGCTGCGATATGTACCTTGTAGATTGTTTCGTACATCGATCCACGTGCACGGTATCTAAAAGTACAATTAGGGCGTTGTGTCAAATAGTGAGTAAAAATTTTCCTGATACTTTTCTTTATTTTTTGTATAGCACTGATTCATTGAGGAAACCCTGCCCATAATGGTCCTTTGTTTTCGTCCAACAATAGAAAGTCGGAACTGCACAAAAACCAGGAGTAAACTCCGGTCGTGCGTCGAAGCTGACACACACACACACACACACACACACACACACACACACACACACACACACACACACTTATTTTCCAATCACTTCTGAGTTTCTGACGTATTATCCTGTACGTTTTTGAAGTTCGAATATAGATAGGAAAACTGTGTAAGTACTTCAGGATCTTGAACTGTAAAGCATTTTTTTTTTTATAGAACTGAAAAGAAACGGGTTGTGAAATTAGACGTTAACATTACCTATAGTTTTGAAGTTTCCAACAACGAACAGACGACGGCAATAATTTGCCGTAGTCAGCAGTAAGCATAATAACACTTTCAATGAACTTCCAGAATTTTAACATTGCTTTTAAAACCACGTAAAAGCATATTTTGTAAACTTTTCCAACCCACGCGCAAGGAATAAAAGAAGAAAATGACTTTGCTTTCATGTGGGCGCTGATATAACGTTTAAAACGTTCGTACTTGGAATAGTGTAACGCTTGCGCAAAATTGTTTCCCGGCACCAGTTCTTTCGGTTAGAGAGCTTAGAAGCCTTACACTTTCATTCGAGCGCAGTGTGGACGGCCAGACTGGGAGATACGGTTCGTGTAAGTTTTTACCTTCCTAAGGTTCTCGAGCTTCAAATAAAAACTTTATATCGCCAAAAAAGTTATAGAGATAAAAAGTTGCTGAAGATTAAACTCAAACGTGACATATAAAAACCCTTTCGTTAGTTTCCCTGTTCGGAAAATTACTACATAGTATAAAACAAAGTCCCCGCGGCGTCTGTCTGTCTGAATGTGATAAACTCAAAAACTATCGAACGGATTTAACGGATGAACATCAGTTACATTTTAATCTAACCCACATGCTCGACGCAACAGGCTGAGACGACACGACGACAGAAAAAATATGTAGGTATAGGTAATGCTCTGCTACCCGTGCGAAGCCGGGGCGGGTTGCTAGTTGCATACTTGCATATAACTTTATCAAAATACTCTACCATCGTACCTACGTCTTATATCTTGCTATCTGCGCCGCGCGCTTTCACCCGCGTAGACCGGGATAAAAAGTAGCCTATGTGTTAATCCAGGGTGTAAGCTTCTACATACCAAATTTCATCCAAATTGAGCGTGAAGAAGAAACAAACATACACACACACCTCCACACACACACTCACAAACCTTCGCCTTTATAATATTAGTGTGTTAATTCTATATTTTCTGTTGCTTCTTGTAATTTATGTAGTGTAAGTATACGAACGTTGGTAAATCTAAATACATCAATATACCCACCTCATAGTATAAAAATAAGTCTCTATTCCTGTCTGTCTGTGTTAGCGCTTAGATCTTCTAAACTACCTACTCTATGGATTTTGGTGCAGTGTTCACCATTTTATAGAGCATTTATTCCTGAAGGTTTATGTGTATTAATTCATTCATGTGTATTTGTGTGTGTTTAGTATAGCACAGAAATCTCGATGTTTGACATGTCGCTATTGCACACGTGCGAAACAAAGACGGATTGCTGTGCAACTGAAGGAACACGGGTGGGTTTTAGTCAGTCAAGTCTGACACGCCCTTTCGCTCCACCCAGAACAGGAGAAGTCATTTATACCATACCCATCTAAAAAAAAAAGAAAAGGCCCCACAATTAGCAACAAGCCCAACTATAAAACTGAATACGTAGATAAATCTCATGATACGTAATACTAATTATAAAATGATTACTCATACGTTTGAGGAAATTAAATCGTCTAAAGAAATCGCTAGGCAAACTCAGCTCGGACGCTAAGCTCCTATCAGCCATGAATTCTACATAATATACTTGAATGTCAGCAGTTGGTGGAAACAGGAAAACATGCTATAATAATAAATAAACTGATTTACAACGAATATAAAAAAGTTATCGAGCAGAATAAATAGGACAGTACTGAGTCGTCCAAACAACGTTGTGTTGCCTCCGGATAATTTTAAGTAAACATTATTATATTTTCTGTATAATATGTAAATATTGTTTGATTGGGTTCAAGCTGTTGTATTTATTGCTATCGATACATACATAACACAAGTTCAAAGGAACGTTTGTTTTAGCCTATTGTCTTATTGAAAATTAAGTAATTTTATAGCTTGATTCGATGAGAACATTGTAGGTATATGTCCGCCATCAAAGTGAGTAAATATCTAAATATTCATTTACGAGATGGCTGATTCTTGCTCTTTTCTGTAATCGTAGAAAATTTACTGCTTACAAAATCTAGGGGCGGGGGGGTTACAGGTTAAAAATAAAACAACGGCCAGGTGCGTGTCAGACCACGCTCAGTGAAGGTCCCGTAGCGATGAACATTTACCCATGCACAATTTTGATTTTATCGTCAGCAAAAAAAAAATGTTATTTCATAAGTAGTCTTTCTCAAAGAAACTGTGTGAAAAACAAATTTATTTCTGCGGTTGCTGCGAAAATGTCGACGATATTATACGAAGTAGCCTCTTCATAACTTCAATGGCTCTAAAAATCACGTTATTTTTGTCGTTTTTTGCCTTTTTTGCCTTCTCTGTATGACCTTTGCCCTGCAGTGGAACAGCAATAGGCTGGTGTTATTATAATTTAAATTGGGCCGAGGGCCCGAAGCCAACTCGCAGAGGCCCCTTAGACAATTTTAAATGACGAAAAGGCACCAGCTCCAGCCGACGATTATCCCTGTATGCACTATGCAAGTGCACCCAAGATCAACCCCTGGTTGGTGCAGGACTATTGCAGAACATGGAAAGACAACATATTGAGCTATGGGTTTGGGTGGCTATAGTGGATTGGGTACCTTGAACTATGGAAGAAATATGTTCCCTGCCTGACCAATGTTATATAATACTCTCAGATAAAATGGCAGAGGGTGACTTGCACACTCAATAATGGGCCCCCGGAATCGGTCGCTAGCACATAGTGACGTAGCGACAAGGGGACAACATGTCCTGAGGTACTTGAGGAGTGGAGAGGTATTCCACGGTCAAGATGCCTACCAGCATCTTACTGGAATACTTCCTTCATCCGAGCACTTTTGCTCTTGCGAATCTCCACTCAAGCCAGCCAATAAAGGCAAGAAAGAGGTGGGAGCACTGTTCCTCGTCATAGTTCACTCCAACCAGCCAATAAAGGCAAGCCAGAGGTGAAGAACAAGACTTCTCCCGGGAGATAGGGTCCTTGAGGTCGCTACTGCCCAACAGCTCGCCACATGTTGCTCTCCGGGTTCATGTATCTCTCGGGAACAACTAGTAGAAACCCTGGTGCTGTCTAGGTTGAATTACGCTGACACGGTTTACGGCCCGCGCCTACTAGCTCGTACAGAACGCCTCATCCAAAGGGTACAAAACGCTTGTGCTCGGTTTTGTTACAATATTCCTCGCAGAAGCCATGTAACACCATTTCTGAACAGGCACTTTACTCTTAAAATGAAGTCCAGACGCAAACTGCACTTGGCTTGCCTTCTGTTTGGTGTGGTTAAATATCAAAAACCGGACTATCTATACAACAAGTTAAGTTGGGTGGCGAGTAGACGGGAATGCGGGAGAAGGCAATGCTCGCAGCAACTCACGACTCGGTCTCAGGGTACAGCCGCTTTTAGAGGCAGTTTTCGTTATGCGGCTTCCAAAATATGGAATAACCTGCCACCACCGATTAGAGTTATTAACACGATAGGCGCTTTTAGACGACGCTTACGGCAGTACCTCATAGAAGAGCAACAGAAGTTGGATTTGGTCACACTAAAGATCTCAATTATATAATGTATGTACATACCCATCCACTTATGTATGTATCAGAGTTTTTTTTTGTCAGTGAATGTTGCACGAAAATTGAATTTAAATAGCTGCTGTTATACACTTCTGGACACATCTTTTGGCCCACCTTGTATTTTCAGTTTCGTTTGGTCCTAGCTAAAATTTTATATTAGGTCGAGCAAAAAGTTTTTATGCAGTTTTGAACCTGGCACATTCACAATTTCATTCAATAGTCTTTTTTTGAATTTCGAACACAGAATTTAAAGAAACAAAAGACAATTTGGAGCCTGTTTGCTGATATCAAACAATCGAATACTAAGAAAACTTGGTTTTATTGGTTTACTTGGATTTAATTCTTGAAAAAGTGATTGATATCTTTGGTTTTGCAACAAACATTACTTATTCTTAACATTAAGGTGAGGTTCTATCAATAATCTATGAATACTTCACCTGAAGTCGCCGCCCAAGCTGTGGCACTTATTCAGGCCGGACACAGCCAAAGAAACGTGAGTGCTCAACTTAATTTAAGTCGATCTGCGGTCCGAAATGTTTATCGGAGGTACCCAGAGACTGGCGGCTTTGTTCGTCGCCAAGGAAGGCCACGATCTCGGGTCACAACTGAAAGGCAGGATCGATTCATCGTGACGACCAGCTTGAGAAATCGTCACCTTACCTCCATTGAGATACAAAACCAACTTTGCGACTTCCACGGAGTATCTGTGAGCGCTCGAACTGTTCGGAGAAGGTTAAAAGAACGCGATATGGTACCACACAAGCCAGCTAATGGCCCCAAACTGACGCGAGCCCACCGAACAGCGCGCCTTCATTTCGCACGCAGTCATTTAAATTGGACACAGCAAGATTGGAGCCGTGTACTCTTTTCTGATGAGTCTAAAATTGTGTTACATGGCAATGATGGAAGGAAGAAGGTCTACCGACGTAAGGGAGAGCGTTTCGCACAATGCTGCTTTGAAGAGAGGGTTGCTTATGGAGGTGGCTCATGGACTGTCTGGGGCGGTATATCCGCGAGCGGCAAAACTCAACTTGAGGTTGTTACAGGACCACGGCTGCTAACATTAAATGCTGAAAGGTACATTCGTGAGTGCTTAGAACCTCACGTGACTATGACACGTACCATACGCGGACTATGTGGGCCCAAATTTCCTTTTTATGCATGATAATGCAAGAGCCCATGCGGCCGGCATCGTCAGGGAATATCTTCGGGATGTGAACATCACAGTTATGGACTGGCCAGCCAGAAGCCCAGACATGAACCCCATTGAGCACATGTGGGACGAGCTAAAAAGACGTGTTAGGGCTCGTCAGCCAGTTGCCCAGACGATGCAGGAGTTGAAAACTGCCATAGAAGAGGAATGGGAGATGATCCCTCAAAATTTCATAGAGCGGTTGATAAACTCTATGCCTAATCGTATGAGAGCTGTGGTAGATGCCCATGGAGGCAACACGCGTTATTAAATTAAACCTTTATTTGATAAAACATGTTTTTTATTCAAAAATTATCGCCTTTAACAAGGCGCATATCCGACTTTTTAGGCGTAGCTCCATGTCGTATGGTATTCTGAATTCAAATTTAAAACAATACGATCGAAAAAGATGGTAAAATGTATCAGGTTTAAAACTGCATCAACAGTTTTTGTTCAATCTAGCAATCATATTTCGGTAGGGGCCATCGAAACCTAAACTCTAAGGTGGGCCAATAGATGTGTCCAGAAGTGTACTATACAGTTGCTGGGGATTGTTCTCGCTCATCCTAACGCTCGACTCGGCTTGCTGGCTCATTGTCCCATACGCTTCGGCTCGGAGATTGTTGTTGCGGTATCCGCGGAATCGCTTCGTCCCATTGGCGTATGTGAGACCTATACATAATGATTACAATACAACACATTATAATAAACGTTTATCTCAATCTCCAACTTACTGCATTGCTAACCACGATGTGTTAGCGCGTGGAAGTCTGGCATCGTTTAAACAGGTTTTTTGTTCTGACACAATATCACATTATTTATGTACGTTTATTTGACACAAACTTATTTTTTATTTTATTTTAAGTAAGTATACATCACACGTTGCAGTATAAAACTGATTTACGTCCGTCACCTCACACTTCAGTCCAGTTGAAAACCAGCGTCAGGCACTAGTTGTCTGGCATTTTTTTGCTGAACTGGGCCTTTTTGGCACAGCCGTGAGGCACACTTTCCTGCATTGTATTTTTTATTTTTTGTTGTTGTTGCATCGCAAATGTAGATTTTAAAAATTTTATTGTTATTTTTTACTTTTTTGTTTTGCCTCTAATTTAGTCTGTGCTAAATAAATGTGTTTTCTTTCTTTCTTCTTTCTTCTCTTGGTCTGGCTCCTCATCCTAGACCTGTTCCGGCAAAGTAAACTCTACCGGCACTGATCTACAGTTTGGAGCGCGCAAGCCCCACCACGATGTCAACGTAGAGATACGGTGGCGGTGGGGGTATTATTATTTTAATATGCTTGCTCAAAAACCCCCTGGAGCTTCCCCTACCATTAAATTGACGTTATTGAAAACGGACATTAGATGTCTATACACTACAAACAAACCACTGATTAGTTGTAGTTCTAAAAATACGTTGTTCAGTATTACCGATAGAAAGACGATGTATTGAAAAATACAAAGGTCGGGTGAAAAATTCAAAGTGAGTGCAAGTCTCGTGAATCGTAGACGTCGTCGACCCAACTCGTCTGGAATGCGGTGCCGGTTAGGAATTGTAAGAGAACTGTGCTGGCACTATTTGTGGGGCTTCAAGGCAATACTACTTATTTCTACCAACTATTATGTTATTAAAGTTTGGATGGATGGATGTTTGTTACTCAATCACGCCAGAACGGCTGAACGGATCTTAATGAAATTTGGCACAGAGATAGATTATAGTCTGGAATAGCACATAGGCTACTTTTTATCCCGGAAAATGTACGGTTCCCGTGGGATAGTTTCCGAAGCCGCTGGCAAACGCTAGTGTTTAAACGGTGGAGGAAAACATCGTGAGGAAACCGGTGCCTGAGAGATATCATATTAATTCTCGACGGCATGTGAAGCCAAGTCAGAGGCCCATAGGCGGGGGCATAAATAAAACTCTGACACACACCAGGTGTCAGGTCCACTAAACAAGAACACGAAAAGAAAGGCTGTGTAACGTAAGTTTTTTCATAAATTTCTAATAGAAAGTTCTCGTTTTATAAGCAGTAGGTGCTTGTGGCTAAGTAATAACAGCCGCAGGGGTCGATCCATCAGGTTAAGCTACGCTTACCGGGGTTGTCCTTGGATGGGTGACCATCTTTACATACCAAGACTCCTCCATGCCTCGGAAAGCACGTTAAGCCGTTAGCCCTGGCTGTCATTCGTGGATCTTTGACAGCCGTTACGGGTCGTCAGAAGCCCGAAAGTCTGACAACCAGTCTTACCAAGGGGTATCGTATTACCCAGTTACTGGGTTGTGGAGGTTAGATAGGGAGTCGCTCCATGCAAAATACTGGTATTCAGCTGCATCCGGTTAGACTGGAAGCCGACCCCAACATAGTTGGGAAAAGGCTAGGCTAATTGAGGTGCAAAGGCTATAGGTAATTGTGAGGCTTTTAGATAGGATTATCATAGGGTCACCATTTCGACATTTGAAGCTCGTTTAGCTTTTTCTATTTCTTAAAAAAAATCCCATTAAATCGAAAAGTGTGGACAAATGACAAAGGCGGACTAAGTCCGGACGAGGGACCAAAAAGACGGACCTGTCCGGACGGATAGTAACCCTAACTCTACAGGTCCGATTTATTTTCTCTTCACATTAGATAGTACACACTCATGCATGAGGTGAGGTCACTATGATTTATTTTTATTTCAGGAGTCCATTTGTGTAGACTCGTAAATAGGTAAAAAGGTACTTAGGTGAACTTAACTAAAGGCGAATAGCACGCGACACAAAGGCACCGTTCGTCGCGCGACACGCGGTGACTTTGATCACGTGCGATTCGCGTCTCGTGTCGCACATGTTTTTAGGAGCCTGTTTTTAGGAGGATTTTACGATCAAATAAGTATGTATGTCCCTTTTAAACATCAAGGTTTAATTGTAACACACACACCTTTCATCTTTAACAATATTGTGAGGAAACAATAATAACTACAGGTGAAAAATAACTAGCGAAGTAAGTCGACGTTCACACAGGCGTAAAAATATCGCGGCGATTTTTTTTCACGCACTGGATTTTCAACGCTCTGCTTAGTGCCGAGAGTTGAAAATCCAATAGTGTGTTTTTTCGACGCGCTAGAAAGCACTCTATTATTAAGTAGGATTCTCAACGCTCGGCTCAACAACTTGAGTTGAAAATCCAGCGCGCGATAAAATCCCGCCGTGATATTTTTACGTCCGTGCGAACGTCGGTTTAATGTAAAGAAACTGGCAGAAAAATACTACCAGAAACATGGCATGTCATGCTTAGCTGTAATGCTGTTTCGTGAATAGAGATGATGCCTGGGTAAAAAAAAGAAATGTATTTGGTCCGTCACTCAGATAATAAAAATAATATTAGACACGTATTTTTTACTTTATAAAAATTACTTAGATAAAACGCATTAAAGTTGGCTCGCTACGTCACAACTACATATAACTAAAACGCATTGAAGTTGGCTCGCAACGTCACAACTACATATAACTAAAACGCATTGAAGTTGGCTCGCTACGTCACAACTACATATAACTAAAACGCATTAAAGTTGGCTCGCTACGTCACAACTACATATAACTAAAACGCATTAAAGTTGACTCGCTACGTCACAACTACATATAACTAAAACGCATTAAAGTTGGCTCGCTACGTCACAACTACATATAACTAACTTCATATAAAATCTAACAAGGCCACTATTTAACGCATTATTTTAACAAGCCACATTTTAACAAGCCACGTTTTAACAAGCCACATTTTAACACAGCATATCGCCGTAATCTTTTGATTACGTAAAAACATAAAAAAACTTGTGTCCAATAGAAGGGACGGACAAAAAAACAATTTTTAGTTATCATCTCTATTCGTGACATTACCTGTCAATTGTCAGAGCATACAGTTGAGCCACTTCTTCCCAGATAAAGCACTAGGAACTTGGAAGTGGTGAAGTGCGGGCGTTTTGGGGGACTGTCTTGTGTAATTTTGACGTTCAAAAAATATTGATTCTCAGCCTAATTTGAATAATAAATGACTTTCGATTTTTAATTATAATCAAATACCTAATACCTACTCTGCTTATTATTCTCTTGAATGCTGTATCGTGAATTCGTGACATTACCTATTAATTTTGTCAGAGCATACAATTATCATCATGTAGGTCGGTACCTATTCTGCTTATTATTCTCTTAACGTTATCATTTTTTAAATGTTATTCTTTCAATGATAAATACATTGTACATGTGCAATTATTGAGGAAAACTCGTGGACGCAAACAATATACTACTTAAACTAATCTTTATTTTTCATAACACCCTAATTGCGTAACACACTATCAATCGGAATTTAAATAATTTTGAACCAGATTGCTAATCCATTGCTTCATATGTTCGAAAAATTTGTCTGCTCAACAACGTAGATCAATCAATCTGCCTAGCCTTTTCCCAAATATGTTGGGGTCGGCTTCCAGCCAGTCTAACCGGATGCAGCTGAATACCATTATTTTACATGGAGCGACTGCCTATCTGACCTCCACAACCCATTAACTGGGTAATACGATACCCCTTGGTAAGACTGATTGTCAGACTTTCGGGCTTCTGACGACCCGTAACGACTGTCAAAGATCCACGAATGACAGCCTGGACCAACGGCTTAACGTGCTTTTCGAGGCACGGAGGAGTCTCGGTATGTAAAGATGGTCACCCATCCACGGACCAAACCCGGCAAGCGTAGCTTAACCTGATGGATCGACCCGTGCGGCTGTTATTGCTTAGCCACGAGCTCCTCAACAACGTAAATAACGCAATGAATGTTGCTGATCTGTCAAAATGAAACCGATTCAGATTGATATTGTGGTTACGCAATTAGGGTGCCGTTTAAGATGTGCTATGCGGTCCGCCAGGGGTACTCGTAAATGCATTTAAGATTTGTATAAGGAACGTGGATTCCACAACACCACAACGTAAATTGCACCGAGCCGCCAGTTGGTTAGTCTGGAAACAGAAATAATTAAAACTGCCATTGCAGTGGAAAAATAACAAAGCTATAGCTTTCCCGTGTAACAAGAATAACTACAATAAATGTTGTTATCACGACATACCGGTGTTATCCAACTCAAACAAAGCACCTCTCTGAAACTAACTCGGGAAACACTTTGACTTACTTGCATTTGTGAACTTATTTGTATTTACAAGTTCATGTTTGTACAGCTCAACAAAAAGCAAACAACATTGTAGATATACATAGTATAGAATCGTGTTGATTCCTTATTTAATTTGATTATTTCCTGCACTGGCACCAAGCCGCTCGTGCAGGGCTACTTCACTTTCAACCAACCTTTCCATGCCATTCGTAGTGGCTGCAGATAGATGATATTAGTGACCGCAGCTACCTCATTACTTGTGTCAATGAGACAGTGTTTACCTGTGTCAACATATGATTTTGAACACCGTTAATTTATACACTCCTACCAACTTATCTGTGAAATGGCGAAAATTGGAACTACGGCCGTCATGTTGAAATTTCATTCGATTGTGCCGACGCATGACATTCGATTGTGTCGACGCATCGACGGAGCCGTCCTCTTTCAGTTCACAGATAAGTTGGTAAGACTGTAATAGTCTATCTCGCCAGATCGATAAATTGTGAACAATAGCATACTGTTTACAATGTAACGTATTATTTTTCGGTAGTTTATAATCTATCCATGTCATACCGTCAAATTGTGAACGAGCCTGCACTTAACGACAGGGTTAGTATTAGCGCAAGGTGCATTCGTCGCATGGAAGTTTGATACCAGTTCACAATTTGTCGGTTGGAATAGATAGATTATATAAACTATCGAAACTTATGCGTTAAATTGTAAAAGAGTTGTTGCAGTTCACAATTTTTCGATAGTCTAACGAAGTTCATAATCATATGGTGACAGATACACTACACCTAGGTAATATATGTGAAACAACAAGAGGCTTATAAAATTTGTCTTTTTAATTTGGAAACATTGCGTCTTCGTATCTTTTACAGGGTGCGTTAAGTTTAAAAGGTTCATCATAAAACATTTATTGCCACCATCAAAGCTACGTAAGTACCTGCAGCAACCCGTGTCGTGTACGTTCTATCCAAACAAACTGCCTAGCCTTTTCCCAACTAACATCCATAGGAAGCCGATCTGAATACCAGTATTTTACATGGAGTGACTGCCTATCTGACCTCCACAATCCAGCTACTGTTGTTTCGACCCCGTAACGACTGTCAAAATCTACGACAGCCGGGACCAACGGTGTACCGTGCTTTCCGAGGCACGGAGGGGTCTCGATATGGTCATCCTTTCACGAACCGACCGCGGCAAGCGTAGTTTAATTATCGAACGACCCTTGCGGCTGTTATCATTTAGCCACGAGCCCCTCTTTTAATTTCGCTTTTGTGATTAGATAAACAGGTACAAACTCGCAGGATCTCCATACTTTTCATTTTAGGGTTCCATGCCAAAATGGTAAAAAGGAACCCTTATGGTGCGACTCAGTCTGTCTGTCTGTCCGTCTGTCACAGCTGGATATCTCAAGAACTACTAATGCTATCAACTTGAAATTTGGAATAGTTTTAGGTTACGTTTGCCCAACTGTTTTGCAAATGAGAAAGAAATGTTTTTTTTTTTTTTTTGTTACGTACTGAAATTGGGGCTCAAGTGGGTATCATACGAAAGAAAAAAAAAACCAAAAAGAAAGAAATTCTCAAACCTTTTTTTTCTTTTTTTTTAGGCCGCATAGTTTTCTGTTGTTTTTGCAAGGGTCATCCATCTACGGACCAACCGCGGTAAGCGTAGCTTAACCTGATCGATTGACCCAAGCGGCTGTTATTACTTAACTACAAGCCCATTATAATACTCCTGCAAATTGCGCTCGTCGGAAATCTCTTCAAGTACCTTTTCTACTTTTAGTTTTCACTGGAATTCCTTTTTAGCTGAGCAGCACTCTAATTGCTTATCACAATATTAATCACAATCTGAATGATTTAGAAGCATATTGCTAATCCATTGCTTCTTAAGTTCGAAAAATTTGTTTGCTTCTCAACGTTAATAACGTAATGAATGTTGCGCAATTAGCATGGGTCCAGGTAATTTGAATATAGGTACTTGTGTTCATATAAAAAACTTTTTTACAATAAAATACAACCGACTTCCAAAAACAACACTACAAAGTGAAAAATAACTTTAATTTCGGAAGTCGGTGGCAAAAAACGAAAATACGTTTAACTAAACACCGACTTCCGAAATTCAAGTTATTTTTCACTTTTTTTTTTTTTTTTTTAGTTGTGTACCCCACACAAATTCTAATACCACTATCTGCAAAACAAACTAGAACATCATCCATATAAAAGTGGGGAAAAAATACGTATTATTGAAGCTAACTCAAAATCTACCGAAGCAAAGTTAATCAATTTTATATGGGACCAACTGTGATGTATACCCTCTCGAATAAATAAAAAAAAATCCAAATCGGTCCAGCCATCTTCGAGTAATCGGGGAACATACATAAAAAAAAAAAAAAAAAAAAAGGTTCCGACGAATTGAGAACCTCCTCCTTTTTGAAGTCGGTTAAAAAGAACCTTTGGATTGGTCCTGTGATGCGAACACATACCTAGGTACGGTAGGTTATTTACCTAGGTACTTAACTTTCTTCCTTAGTGGACTGAAATAGAATAAAGCTCCTACAAACAGGCGCGACACGAGACGCGAATCGCACGCGACTCAAAGGCACTGCTCCGCTAGTCGCGTGACACGCGGTGCCTCTGTGTCGCTTGCAATTCGCGTCGCATGTTTGTAGGGGAATTTCTAGTTTTATACCTATTTTTAATAAATCTGTTTTACGTGGGATCTAATTGATATAATATAATTTCAATTTGCCTTTGGCGCAGCCGTAAAGGCTCCTTCAAACAGGCGCGATACGCAATGCGAATCGCGCGACACGCGTTGCAGGCATTTATTCTCAATATTAAAGGCGTAAAAAATGAGATACTTGATACGAGCTTTTCAATTTACACGTGAAATAAAAAAAATACCTGTCTCAAATTTATAACAAAATAAAATGTCAGCTGCTCTGCGTCGTTACGCCTCCATAAAAGTGTAAATTGGGGGCCTTTGATCTGTACCGACTACCGTGCAACTCTGCAAAAACACTTTATCGCGGGCAAGCTGCGAACTTTGTTTCGTTGATATTATTAATTTTATTCATAACAATAACCCTGCGACTTTGTCCGCGTGGTAGTCGGGAAAAAAAAACCATCGTAATCTATTAGCGTTATTAAAGCTCTGGCCACACTGAGGCGAATCTCGCGCGGTAGGCGGAACGAAAATAGCTCACTCGTGTTTGTCTACTAACTTGTATGGTGTTCTATAACTGGCGCCAATAGTCGCGTGAGTTCTTAAAAATATTAAGGCGCGGTAAGACGCAATTCTTCAAGGTTAGGCAGTAAATCGTAAAGGTACACAAATACTGTTGAAAATGCCGATGTGCTTGATTTTAATTGAATCTCGTGTCTGCCGTATGAAAGTTATTGCGCAGTTTACTATTGACTATACACTGTATGTTTTTAGGGCTTGTAATATTAGGTTGGGGAAAAAGTCTTTTCGCATTATAGTATGTATGAACTTAAAATAAAATCTCTTTGGCTATACTATTTGTATCTGGCTGGTTTTGGTATCATTGAAAGTTTAAATGTTAAAGAACATAATTCCAAATTTAAACTAGGAAAATGTGTGATTTCATTTGTTTTTCGTACTGTCGAGTGAATCTAATGAAGAAATTCGATACATTTTAAAATTTTATTACAAAAAAGGTAAAAATGCAACGCAAGCCGCGAAAAAAAATTGCGATGTTTATGGACCCAGTGCAGTGTCTGTGAGAGTAGCACAAATTTGGTTTAAGCGTTTTCAATCCGGAAATTTTGATGTCAAAGATGCACGTCGCTCTGGTCGCCCTAATACGGATAAAATGGATGCCATTTTTGAAAAAGTGGAGCAAGATCGGCATATCAGTAGTTACGACGTAGCTGAAGAACTGGGAATTGACCACGAAACAGTTTTGGCGCATTTGAAAAAAACTGGGTACACAAAAAAGCTCGATATTTGGGTACCTCACGAGCTCACTGAAAGAAACCTAATGAATCGTGTACTCATTTCTGATTCTTTATTACGACATAATGAAACCGAACCATTTTTGAAGAAGCTGATAACTGGTGATGAAAAGTGGATCACGTACGACAAGAACGTGCGAAAAAGGTCGTGGTCAAAGGCCGGTCAGGCTTCACAGACTGTGGCGAAACCCGGGTTAACTCGCAGCAAGGTGTTGCTGTGTGTGTGGTGGGATTGGAAGGGCATTATTCATTATGAGCTGTTACCACCAGGCAGGACCATCGATTCTGAACTCTACTGCGAACAACTGATGAGGTTAAAGCAAGAAGTTGAGAGAAAGCGGCCGGAATTAATCAACAGAAGGGGTGTGGTTTTTCATCATGATAACGCTAGACCTCACACATCTTTAGCCACTCGGCAAAAATTAAGAGAGTTTGGCTGGGAGGTGTTAATGCATCCGCCGTATAGTCCTGACCTTGCACCTTCAGATTTCCACCTGTTTCGGTCTCTTCAGAATTCTTTAGGCATTGTCAGGTTAACATCACGAGAGGACTGCCATAACCACTTGTCGCGGTATTTAGATCAGAAGTCCCAAAATTTCTATAGCAATGGGATCATGTCCCTACCTACAAGATGGCAAAAAGTTATCGAACAAAATGGTACCTACATACTTTTGATATATGTAAATATTGTATATTAAAAAATGTTTTAAATTTTCTTAAAAAATGCGAAGAAACTTTTTCCCCAACCTATTATGTAGCAATATGGCTAACTGTGGGACGAAAATGTGGACATTCTACGGTGTCCCGGATAGGGCAGCGCCTTAACGGGAGGTTATCCGAATTTTACCTGTTTTAGAATCAATTTTAAATGGTCAAATTATTGTATTAAGGTTCTGAAAAAAATATATGCCGTAGATACATCCTTGCTTGAGGGAAATTAACGGTTCAAAACACGATAAGTTGTAATTTCCCCGATGAAAAAAAAATCCAAAACATGGTCGATTTCAAAACCATTTTCCGTTTCATTTCCTAATTACAGCATAAAATTATATGAAAATTGCATGTACCATTAGGTAATCGTATTTCAGAGGGAATTTAACGGTTGGATTTTTGAGTTTAATAGATTTTTTTTAAATAAACTCAAAATTAGTCAATTTGGCTTAATCCGCTCGCGGTCAGAGTCCTGCGGGACGTCATCGAGGTTGGACCTGTGTCAAAATTTTTAAAAATTCGCTCTCCCTGCTGTTGTTCAAAAAAATTCAAACAAAAGACGAACACATTATATATGAAATTGCGACAGCTCAGAAAAAATATCTCGTAATTATATTATAGTTTTAATTCATAATATTGTTTTCGAAAATGTGATTATTTATATGTGGTATGATGACGTTTAATTGTCATCTTACGATAGTGCTAAGACACATTGCAAATTATTATCGATAAAATTATAGTCAAGCGCGAGTAGTTTATAATTTTTTATCGTGGTCCTTTATGAAGAAGTTTTAAAACACATTTTTCTAAGATTTTTCATCAGATTCATCCACATTAGTATTTTCACTCTCCATCGAACTGTCTTCACTACTAGTCTACTACCATATCCTACATAAATTACACATAATATAAATACAATGTGTCCGGTTGTCGGTTGGATACTAATAATAATCAACTTTCACTCTGGCAACAACAGTGAAAATTAGAAAAAAATAAAAATGTGCGGTCGGGGACCACCGTCAGGAATGAAGTTCCTTATAACGTATGATTTAAAACACAAACACAAAATTTTCACATCCACCATCTTGAATTTTCATTTTGACTTCACTACCGGCTTTGGCTCCCTCGAAAACCATAAAAACGACACCCCATGATCAGTTTTGAGTACAAAAAGTCACAGTATACGATAAAATATCGTGTTCTATACATTCGAAAAATAGCGCTTTGTGAACGTAGCCATGGCTAGGCGGTAACCGTATCACTCAGTGCCCATGTTCGAAAGCAAGTTCGTCGATGACGTATCCTATTGTCGGTTTGAAACTTTTAACATATTGACACTTGCACTTTTGTTTAGGTAAATAGTCCTATGGGACGCCAATCCCACATGAGCGGGGCCGGTTAGACAATATACTAAATTAATTTTGATGTCGTAGAATAGTAGATTCGATAAATTATAGCTGTAGCAGTAGGTACATCCCTTGATAATAAAGTACGGCAATTGTTCCTTCATATGTAGTTGTCAATAATTACTGATCTTCATGAGCAGTGGTCAACATCAAAAACAAAAGAATATGTTTGCAGCATAAGCAAAACAGTACGACCATTTTTAGCCCATTCTAAAAAAAAAATTTTTTTTATTCAGTCACTAAAGGGGTTATAGGGGATGCAAGTTAGACACACAATATACTAAAACAACAGCCACATTTTATAAAACTTTCCTTTACAGTACGTTTGTAGTTGTGGTCTCTCTCAGTAGCCAAAATACACAGAGAGTTAGGACTGGTGACGCGGGAGCAAGCGATCGACGACGAAGCAGCTTGTCCTGAGGTCGAAACGCGCAGCCTTCAGTAGCAATTTCCCACTGCTTGCGAAGTTTTTCGTTTTTAGTGGATAAATAAACAAACGCTTGTTCGTGTCGTTCCTGCATAGGAACGACACGAACAGGAGTAATACCTAATGGCATAACACGAATACACTGAGTGATTCTTACAAATTATTTCTGACGAACCCGGCTATCGCTAAAAAAAAAAACAGTAGATTGTACACACGGGATTTCTCATTAACTGTCAGCTAACCATTAATAATAGGTCTTTACCTATGAAATTGCCGTTTTGTATGAAAAAATTTAAACGAATTTTTTTCATGCATTTTTTATTTGTATTAATCGAAGTAATCACCCATGCAATCAATGCATCTTTGCCAACGCAGTGGCAGTTTATTGATGCCCTTCTTAAAGAAATCAGCTGGACGGGAGGCAACAAATTCTTCAAAGGAATTTTGTACTGCCTTTCGGGTATTGAATTTTTTTCCCGCCAAGAAGTTATCCAAATTCTGGAAAAAGTAGTAGTCTGTAGGCGCAAGGTCTGGTGATTAGGGCGGATGACGGAGAGCTTCCAACCCCAGTTCTTGCAACTTGGAGACCGTCTGCTGTGCAGTATGAGGTCGCGTGTTGTCGTGCAGGAGCAGCGGAGACGAGCGATTGACCAATGCTGGTTGGAGATGTGCCAGCTTCTCCATCATTGTGTTCAGTTCTTCACAGTACACATCTGAAGTAATGCTCACCCCGTTTGGTAAGAAGCTGTGATGAATCACACCGGCGCTAGACCACCAAACAGTGACCATCACTTTTCTAGGGGTAAGTTTTCGTTTAGGGCATTGTTTAGGTGCTGAACCAGGATCCAACCAACTTGCTGATTGCGGTTATCAAACAGAATCCATTTTTTATCGCAGGTAACGATGCGGTTCAAAATTCTTTCATTTGTGTGTCTGTTGAGCAGTGCAAGGCACGTCTCGACGCGTACTTCGCGCTGGCGATCATTGAGTTCGTGGGGCACCCATTTGTCAAGCTTTTTTACCTTGCCAATTTGACGCAAATGGACCAATATTGTTTTGACGCTAATGTCGAAAGCTGCTGCTAATTCAGCCGTAGATTGTGTATCATCAGCTTCCACAATCGCCTTTAATTCGTCATTGTCGACCAAAGTCTTCGGACGACCGCGAGGTTCATTTTTCAGGTCGAAATTTCCAGAACGGAAGCGAGCAAACCAATAACAAGTGGTGCGTTGGTTTGTAGTGTTAGCTCCATAAACGTCGTTGATGTTGCGTGCCGCTTGTGCCGCGTTGCTGCCACGACGGTACTCATATTCCATAATTACTCGATTTTTTAACGTATCCATGATGACGAAAAAGATTGAAATGCGATGAAAATGTAACACTAATCAATAAACAAATGACTACTTTTGGAAAAAAAAACCATGTTTTTAAAATAAAATTAATTTGAAATTAGAATTCTTAGCCAAACAAAAATTATTTTGATTTGAAATGGCCAGTACTGCAGAACGGCAATTTCATAGGTAAAGACCTAATATTTATTTTTATTATAGATATAGATGGTATAAGAGGCCTAAACTTTATGTTTTCTGTGAACGTTATGCGAACAATCAAATAACAGTAGGTATATAACAAAATATAAAAAAAATAATCGAAAAAAATATAACAGTTGAGAATCAAACTTTTAACAACGGGTTTGCAAAGCAGTCGTCGAACCGTTAAGCTATTTGGTTTGATGAAAGTTTACTAAAATAGCCGTTTAAAGGTTCAATCTGTAACTATCTGCTATATTCGTTTCCTACTCAGCCCAATGAATTAATGGAATAATTCGCTTTTACATTGTGTTTTAAAGTCACTTATATCGTCGTAGACAACGACCGATACCGATTATCAGCATTCTCCTGCCCTTATCCCAATTTTTTTTGGGGTCGATGCAACTTGTTTTTATCTTCCATACTTCTCTATTAGTCGTCATCTCGATAGTCATTCCCTTTCTAGCCACATCATCTTTCACACAGATCATCCATCGTTTCTTTGGTATTCCCTTACTCGTATAGTCATCCAGATTCATAATCAAAACATTCCAGACGACATTTTCTGCATTTCTCCGCATCACATGCCCATACCATGATAACCGATTTCCACACACGCCGATACCGATATCGGCACGATATCTACCGGCGAAGACAGTGCGGGGTGAGAGTAGCGGGCATTCTTTCAATTGAACAAACTTATTCAAACTGCCGCCGACTTAGTAGTGTGGTTGTTTGTCGTGTCGCGATGGTTATCGATATTCACCAATATCATGGGGCTGATAATAATTGTACCTATTGTTATCGAATCGTGTTGGTGTAGTTATCTGATAATGTGAAAACAAAACGACATTTTATGTAATAATCTTAGTTCACTCCACCGTAGACACCATAAAATGTAAACCTAAGGAAAAAAAATCGACCTAAGAAAAACTAATTAAGTTGATCAACTGCAAATATTTTACACTGTAGCATAGATTTTCCGCGAAATCGTCGGCAGCGCGTCGTAAATAAACACGTCGCGCTACATTTGGGGGAGGCGGAGGTAGCGTTTCAAAGGCCGACAGGCCCGAACAACCTGCCGTTAAACCAATCGACGCGCGCATTCGCGTCCTGCATTGCAGTGTGGCTAGAGCTTAATTGCTGCTTCACTGAAAATCAGGTATCGCCACAACGCTACCGATCTGAGGGCCAATTCTCGTAATTAAAAACGTTCAAATTCAAGTCACAATGTCAGCCAGCGACAATCAAAATGTCAAAAATGTAGGCAAACTCTATACAATTTTGACAGATTGAGACTGAGATGAGATTGCGAACGTTGTTATAAAAATACGGGAATTGCCCCTCTGATGTCATCTCATCCCGGATGTTTATGAACGTTTTTCCAATTGCCAGTAAAATTGTTTTTATGTCGTGTAATTGTAGGTAATTATTTGGCCAACATTTTTATCCAAAAAAACAAAGCTTATAGTACTAAAGTAGAGCACAGCAGTGCTATTCTGTACAAATCTCACCGTGAAAACCTAGGTGAAGTGAGTTGTCATTCTGCCTGATGCTAGGGATTGACACTATATTATAGCTCACTCCACGCTCACTTCACCCAAGTTTTCACGGTGAGATTTGTACAGAATAGCACTGCAGCTCCGTTCAAACCATTTTTTGTAACATAGCTCTAAGAATTTTATGTATTTTATTGATACCGCTTTTTAGGGTTCCGTACTCGAAAGATCCAAACGGGGTGCTGTCACTCACATATCCGTCTGTTCGTCGTCTGTCACACAGGTTTTACAGCCAAACGGTTGGAGCTACAGTCTTCAAATTTTCACAGTATAAGCATCTTGTTGACCCAAAGCCATACAAATTGTCAATAAATATTTTTAAATGTTTTTTATACTGTTTAATTGGCAGGCATAAAGCTAAGGAGGGCGCTAAAAAAATTTATTATAATTTAATAAAACAGAAAATATAAGCAGCCAGTAATAACTCGAATTCTCGAAAGGTAATTTTATTGTTTTCATTGTTTATTTGTACTTATTTCTGAAAAATAAGTCTAAACGGTTACTCTGTGCTAAAAACCGCAGCTTCAATTTAAGACATTTCTGCTGTGGAGGGACTTGTTCGATACAATCAAACATTTACTTGCTTTGTAGTCTATGGTATTAAAATAGATTGGCGAACAGACTGAGGGCCATAGAAAAGTGGTTATCGTGATGGCCGTCGCCTGCATAGTGTCAATTGTCACTATTCGTCACAAGCCAACCTTAGGGACAAAGTGGAAATGTCATAATTATGTGCCTATAATATCGCCAACAGGGCTTCAAACCGTAACAAAGCAATCAAATACCGGTTGGCGGCAGACTGACAGATAAATAGGTATGGTGAACGGGACGGGAAATTGTCAATCAGGCAATTGTTTTCCGAGAAATTTCCCGCGTGCAATCATAAATAACTTAATCGCATCAGTCTGAGCTTTCCAATTCTGTCTGAAATAATAAATAATATAATAGTACATCGTTTAAAATAATTGATGTTAAGGGTCCCCGAAACGATCAATTCCAATTATTGTTAATTTTTATGTGATTGATGCACATTGATGCGCAAATTGATCGTCTACCAAGTGCAATTGAAGCGATTGACAATATTACTACTATAGAAATTAATGGCAGTTGATCAATTGCGATTGATCGTTTCGAGGACTGTGCATTCCGGAAAATTAAAAATGAAAGTTAAAATTTTATTTTTTTCTGTGTCTTTTCCCTATTGCAAAAGTTTCATTCGTGGACAGATGTGCTTAAAATAGGCAAATAAATGTTGTGTTGAATTTGGTGACATTTTATTTCGGTGCGCAGTCAATATTTGCCGAAACTCAGCGGAACCGCCCTCGGCACAGGAAATTGAATTGATTTTCTGCAGTTGATATATAAAATACTTAATATATGCTAATATGAGGGACTGTAATCAGGGCGAACGGAACGAACGGTGTTAAATTGACGTTTATTTCAGGGACTGCAAAATATTTGTCATATTTGCAACATGTAAACAATGTCATGCAGTAATTTTATGGAATAAAATGAAGAAAAAGCCCACGTACGCACCGACGCTTTTTAACTATACTAGCCCACTGCTGGGCAAAGGCCTCTCCAGAAACTTTTCCTGAGCAGCCACTTCGAGTAGGGTTACCATCCGTCCGGATTTGTCCGGATTTTGTCCGGCTCTTTAATTTGTCTTGTCTAGATAAAAGTGACACATAGTTTTGCACTTGATTCTTTTCCACGTTGTTCCAAGATATGTCTTTATACTCTTTAGGCTGAGGCTATCAGGCCGCGACGCGACCTGCGACACATGAGCGATTCAAACAAATAAATGAATGCTCACGTAAGTATATGGCTACACCGTACATTAAATATTACTAGCGATCTTTGATTTCTTTATGCGATAGGAACAACATTATTGTAATCACGGCTTCGGCTACGTCAACATATTAGCGAAATCGCCGAATATACGCCGGATTTTCGCTTATAATGTAGCCATACCATGTTTATCTCGTTTCGCTCGTTTCGCTCTTCCAGTCGCATCGCAAATCGCTGCCTACTGTAGCCTAAGCCTTTGTTTATATTACCGCCAATAAAAAACAATTAAAATATTATTTCAAAATCTAAAGCGATAACCCTATTTTTTTATTTGCCTAAAATATTGCCCATGTGTCAAATAATCAAATCACATCATACACATAATGACATATTTACCTTTGTTCTTCCAAAGTTTTGAAATACGAACAATAATCTCGGTAAAAAAACGACCCCCCGCGCGCTCCTCCCGCGACGCATATTTTTTTCAACCACAGACTAACTTTGTTCGTAATGCCAATACAACCTCACGGATTTGGCAAAAATATGCTACACTTAACGAGATCAAACATAAATATTCTATTGCGCAAACAATCAACTAGTTCAAACATTATATATTTTCTTCAATAGTTTTACGTAAAATCAAACGCTAATCAATCTGAACGCTAGTTTTTGGTACTTATGTTCATTTTCATATTTCTCAGCGCCAGATACATGACGGAGCTGCTCCCGTTCATTCAAACTTTTCTTGTTTCGACTAAAATGTCCGGCCTTTTGGTGAAATGTCAGGATTTTTGTCAGCACTTTTCAAATTCCTAAATGGTGACCCTCGAGCGATGCTCGTTAAAAAACTACACGTTATAATAATTATAATTAGTATCATTTTGGATGTTTGGATTTGTGCCCGGTTGATAGCAATAGAGCCTATTGCCATCAATCCACTATTACAATAACTGGTGAAATAAATGTGGTGTACTATAGGTACACCTCTGCCCAACCCTTCGAGGTATACAGGCGTGGTAGAGCGTGGGTGTTTGTATGTTTCTTATTTCTTCACGCTCAAACGGCTGTACCGATTTGGATGAAATTTGGTATGTAGATAGCTTATACCCTGGACTACACCCCCCCCCCCCCCTGGACTACATAGGTCCACGCGGGTGAAACCGCGGGGCGCAGCTTAAAAAAAAACCGGCCAAGTGCGTGTCGGACCACGTACAATGAAGGGTTACGTAGTTGAAAAGAATTTATCCCAAATACAAACTTACAATTGCAACCCAAAAAAAAAAAAAAATATATGTTAAGTATAAAATTACAAATTAACAATTCTTATTTTTCTATAGGTTTTGATTTAATTGCGACTATCAAAATATGTCGCATAAATAGCCGTATTTTTATTGCGTTGACTTAGAAACTTGATTTTTTAGTAATCCAAGGGACCATAGACTTACGTATTTTATATTACGCGTAGACGCGTTCCTGAGAAAAAGGGTATTGACAGACTGACAGACAGACGGACAACGAAGTGATCATAATAAGGGTTCCGTTTTTTCCATTTGAGGTACGGAACCCTAAAAACATTCTTTACTTTAAATATTAATGTGAAGAATAGAATTGTGTCACTGTCTTCTTAATAATTGCTTTATAGATACCAGTCTTTAAGAAAACAGTCAGGCTTGCCTTTATTGACCGGCTAGAGTGAACACTGATGGGATCAGAGCTCCCACCTCATTCTTGCCTTTATTGGCTGGCTTGAGGGAGATTCGCAAGAGCAAACGTGCTCGGAGGAAGGAAGTATTCCAGTAAGTGCTTGTAGAGTTCTTGACCATCTTCCGGGCTCTGGGATCGTTCTGAGAGCCGTGGAATACCTCTCCACTCCTCAAGCACCTCAGGACATGTTGCTTCCTTGTTGCTACGTCAATAATGTGCTAGCGACAGTTTCCGGCGGCCCATTATTGAGCGTGCAAGTCACCCCCTGCCATTTTTTCTATGTATAATAAAACATTGATCAGGCAGGGGATATAATCCTTTCATAGTTCTAGGTAACCAATCTACAAATCCATAGTCCAATATCTTTATTTCCATATCCTGCAATAGTTCTACACCAACCGGGGGTTGTCCTTGGGTGTACTTGTATATTGCGTACAGGGATAATCGTCGGTTGGTGCCTCATTTAATTGAAAGCGTCTAACGGGCCTCTGCGAGTTGGCTTCGGCGCCTTGTACGCCTTCTAAAGGTCCGGGACCCCCAGGGTCCCGAGAATTGTCAAGAGACATAAAAATAATAATAATACCAATCTGTTAATGTCCCACAGCATGGAAAGATCTCTTCTCATACAGAGAAGGGACGAGCATTGATCACCACACTTGCTCAAGACGGGTTGGTGATTTCAGACTACTATAAGTCCAGGAATTCCTCATAATCTCAGTGATGTCCAACATAAACTTTAAAAAGATCATATGAAGTGAAAAATGTTAGATTTTTCCATAATTTCGTTACGATCCATTTGCCGCCGGTGTGAGTGAAGCGAAGTGAAGTGCAGCGCTGTCGCGATAATCAAATTGAAACTCTTTTTGAGGACGTTGAGTGGCGTGAATTAAAATAGCAGCATTCAGCGCTCCGGTAATGCTTTTTTTTTTATTTTAGAAGTTTTCATAAAAATACACTAAGATAAAAGTAGGCAATAAGTTATGTACGAAGTAAAATAAAAAAATCCATTTAGAGTTTTTAAAGAGAGACAACGGCATTATGAGTTTTTTTTTTTCTATTAGTCGGTTGGAATCTGCCTAATAATTTTTCACATAGCTACATAGTAAGCGATAAACTTTGTTCAGGCTATCACAAAAGTTAAACTGCAACAAACTGACCAAAAGGTAAAAGCCAATACTGAAAATTAAAACAATAATGAACTTTTCGGATCGGCGTGCCACCGCATCTTTGTGGCGATTTACATTAAAAATGTATCGGAAATGAATCTAACCATAGCTCGGATATTGTTGTTGCTGAGTGCAGTCAGTAGAAAGTCTATTTCCTTACTTAAATGTCTAGTATTGCGATGAGGTGTGCAGGATATGGCAAAGCTTGCGTAAGTATACGGAAATAGAATGAAATAAATTTAAAGTAGTAGCTACGAAGAAAAAAAATGTCTGGCTAGCTCAAGACTTTCACCAGTCACTGAAAGAATGAGATTGACACTGTCCACTGCACCGGGAACGGGACGTCAACGATAAAACAGATGACGGTGCCATAGTAAACGCTTCTTCGGCACCTTCATCATCATCTGTTTTCTTGTTGACGTCCCGATCCCGTTGCGGTGGACAAACAGTCTAGGATGAACGTTGTAGACGATTTTTCAAAAATATATTGAACTAGCTGACCCGACAGACGTTGTCCTATCTTGGCTATGAATATTCTAATGTAAACGCGTGAAGTTAAAATGTTTTTTCTGAAATTTTCCAATTTTCTGCGAAATTTTCTTAATTTTTTCTTTCATAAAAACCTTCTCCTGACAATCATAAACACAACAAAAAAAAGAATTAGCGAAATTGTTCCATCCGTTCACGTGTGATGCGGTGACTAAGGGAAATAGGGATTCATTTTTATAGGGTTACTGGTAACTCGACGTATTCCTTGCAGGACGTCATAGTAGGGTTAAAATGCAACAAATTAAACCACCAAATGTTCTACCGTGTACCGTGTGACGTGTATTAGAAATAATTAATAATATTATGATTATCCTAACTCATCATGAACACGTCGCCGCTCTAACTAAACCAATGAGAGTTTATGATGGCGTTTCGAAAGAAAGAATGGAACTGCAAACTGCAACCCATATAGACCACCCATTTCAGAACGAGGTAGTTTGAAGTTTTGTATTGTCTTTGACTAGCCTTTTGTTTGTTGATTGTTTTCTTTTTGTTTTCTTTAAAAAGGAGGACGTTCTCAATTCGTCTATATATTTTTGTATTTTTTTATGTATGTTCAGGCATAACTTGTTTGTATCAAATTTGTGTGGGGTTCAATCATCAGCCTTTTACCAACTAAGTTGAGGTCGGCTTCCAGTCTAACCGGATCAGCTGCATACCAGTATTTTACATGGAGCGACTGCCTATCTGACCTCCACTACCCAGTTACTGGGTAATACGATACCCCTGGTAAGACTGGTTGCCAGACTTTCGGGCTTCTGACGACCCGTAACGACTGTCAAAGATCCACGAATGACAGCTGAGACCAACGGCTTAACGTGCTTTTTGAGGCACGGAGAGGTCTCGATATATAAAGATGGTCACCCATCCACGGACTAACCGCGGTAAGCGTAGTTTAACCTGATCGATCGACCCGTGCGGCTATTATTGCTTAGCCACGAGCCCCTTTAATACAATACAATAAAAGTGAAAAAAAAAACAAAGAAAAGGACATCCCACTTCCGAAACAAACGTGAAAAAGTGCTATAGGAAGTCGGTTGTTTTCTTATTGGGAAAAGTTTATGGAAATAAATCAGGCCTGCATTGTCTTTGTGCAATCAGAGACTAATTTAAATTCCATCTTATAAGCAGTAGCATTGGAGGAGTTAAAGTCATAGACGGAAATAATGATATTCAAAACATGCCCTATTAGGTGACCATAAAAGTTAGAAGAGCCACTGACTGCGCATACGACAGCATCGTATAAGCTTTCAGCTTTTTAAAAGGTTAACAAGTGGGTACCTATTGTAAATTGAATACGAATCAAAAATAATATTTATTAACTGACTTAAAAAAAAGGAGGTTATCAATTCGACATGTTATTATGTAATATTATCGGAACTGCAATATATTCACATTATGATAATCTAATATGGCTTTCAAACAAATATACAAAATTTTATAGGTGAATGTTTGTATGTATGTTTGTCCACGCATTTCTCCGAAACTATTAATCGGAACGTGACCATTTTTTTTTATTGGCTTACATTTACTTCAACTTAGGGAACAGTGCAAGTTTCATCAGAATCGGTTCAGTAGTTTTCAAGATATGGACTAATACGTGTGAGTGTGACGGCTTGGCTTATTGATACGAGCTACTGGTGTGTGGTGTCAAAGGGAAAATACCTCAAAACCTTGCTCAAATTCTAGTGCAATGTTTACTACAAAACTATAAACTACTATTGCAAACAAATATTCCAGTTTTTACTTAAAACTAAAAATACGAAATAAAAAGTAATTTCATTTAAAAAAATAGACTGTAAAAAGAAATTAACTCAAAATTATGAAATAACTTTAATTAATTTGAAAGTCGGTGGCAAAAAATTAAAATACAAATCCCAAGACACCGACTTCCGAAATTAAAGTTATTTCATAATTTTCAGTTAACTAATTTCTTTTTGAAGTCGATTTAATTTTTTTACATTACTTTATTAACCACACGGTTCGTTAACCTCGGCCTTGTCTAATTTTCATTCTCAATTAGCAATTCAAAATCAAATCTTACTTGGGTAATTATTTCTAACAAATAAAATAGTATAGTCATGATCCGCGTTTTACGTAATATGGATTTTTTACAAACTTAATATTAACTCGCTTCGTTCGTATGTGTATCTGGTTACTCTCTTTGCCATCCAATTAATCTGCCTAGCCTTTTCCCAACTATGTTATGGTCGGCTTCTAGTCTTACTGGATGCAGCTGAATACCAGTATTTTACATGGAGCGTCTGCCTAATTGACATCCATAGCCCAGTAACTGGGTAATACGATAACCCTTGGTTATCAGACTTTCGGGTTTCTTACGACCTGTAACGACTGTCAAAGATCCACGAATTCTTTACACCCGGGACGAGACCAACGGCTTAACGTGCTTTCCGAGGCACCGAGGAATCTTGGTATTGTAGGTACGTATAAAGATGACCCATCCGCGGCCAATCCCGACAAGCGTAGCTTAATCAGCACCCTAATTGCGTAACACACTATTAATCGGAATCGGTTTAATTTTGACAGTTCCGCAACATTCATTGCGCTATTTACTGTGTTGAGAAGCCAAATTCGAAAGAAGAAAAAGTTCGAACATAGCATTTTCGAGCAATGGTAAATTGCTTCAAAATTATTTAGATTCCGATCGATAGTGTGCTACGCAATTAGGGTGCTGATGGAACGACCCGTGCGGCTGTTATTTAAAAACTTAGCCACGAGCTCCTCGACAACTCTCTTTGTCATCAACGACCAACTGAACAACTTTGTCACATAACTCGTACTCAGACAGTTCATGCATTTTGACAATTCAACGATATCCATTCCACTTCCTTGAAGGAAGAGAGGCAGACAAGCGCGGCGCGACGGTGCGACACGATTCTCGTAGAACATTTTTCATTTGGAATGTTCATAGAAATTGTGTGTCGCGTCGCGCTGTGGTGGCAGGCCAACCTGCGGGAGCCTTTACTTATTGATTCAGTAATAAACTCGGCTACCCACTGTTGCAAGCTCAAATGGAACGTGGATGCCAGAAATCCCATTGTTGTAGACACACGCTGAAATAATTAAACTTGTCTAAACCGTATTTAGAAACTATATCATGAAGCCGACGGATACCTAGTTGTTGTAGAATAGAAATACTACGTCATACGTACGTACGTTGTTGGAGAATAGAAATACTACGTCATATGTACGTACGTTGTTGGAGAATAGAAATACTACGTCATACGGTACTAAGAGATTGCTTCCGCATTTCTGTGACAAATCTTTCCTTTTGAAACTTTGAAACTTGTCTAAACCGCAGTTAGAAACTATATCATGAAGCCGACCGATACCTAGTTGTTGTAGAATAGAAATACTACGTCATACGTTGTTGGAGAATAGAAATACTACGTCATACGTCCTTTTGAAGCTTTGAAACTTGTCTAAACCGCAGTTAGAAACTATATCATGAAGCTGACCGATACCTAGTTGTTGTAGAATAGAAATACTACGTCATACGTACTAAGAGATTGCTTCCGAATTTCTGTGACAGATCTATCCTTTTCAAACTTTTAAAGAACACAAGAAGAAGAAAAAAAACAACACAACCTAAGACACAAGGAGAATAAGGAAAAAGGAAAGGATGATCAGACTACAAATGCATCAATAAACTGCATGCCCTATGCAGTTTATTGATACATTTTGTAGTCTAATCCTTTCTATACATCAACATTGGCAGTTTTGATTATGCAAATATTTTAGCTACCTATATACCTATACCTACGTTGCAAACTAGATCAATTTTACATTAAACGTTCTAGGTTCCCCTATCCTATAACACGTCCGCCAGCTGTGGGGTGGCGTGGCGGCCGCTCAATATGCACGTCAATTATAACATCACTGTGCACTGGATTCGATCACCTCAAAGGTGGCAGCCAGTTCCGAAAGAGCAATTAATGGGGACCTAGCTTTACAGTGTCTGTGCAGGTATATTGCGAATTTCGCCGCTGCACTGTCAGCCATGCCAGTATGTCACGTATAGGATTTTTACTTTAGCGCGGCACTGCAGCGTTTATTTTCGGGAATTGTAACGACAGATTCCATTTTAACAGTAAAAGCATGGGGATTTTGAAAGGTAATGGTTATTTATTTTCGTAAAGTTTTGGTTCATTTTAATCGCCTTCAAAAAAGGAGGAGGTTCTCATTTCGTCGCGTACATATTATTTATGTATGTACTTACACCGATTTCTCCGATAATTGTCGACCGATTTTGAAAACTCTTTTTTTGTTTGAAAGGGTGTGCTCTCGAGATGGTCCCATTGTCATCAAATCAGAATCTAATGAAATCCCATGGAGATCCAGGGAAACCCTCAAATTTGCACACCTATAGCGATTTGGGTACAATTGACGGAGGAATCGGTGTACATACATATACGCGACGAATTGTGAACCTCCTCCTTTTTTTGAAAAGTCGGTTAATAAAAAACTTTTACAAAAAAAAAACAACCGCTTTCAAAAAAAATTCTACAAAGTGAAAAATAACTTGTAAAAAACTAAAATACTCGTACAGATCCAAAGACATCGAGTTCCGAAATTAAAGTTATATTTCACTTTGTAGTATTTTTTTGGAAGTCGGTTGTTTTCTTTTTAAGTTTTTTTATTGTACCTGTAAAAATACATAACAGGTTAACTTTTGACAAGTTGGCGCAAGAAGAAGATTATACGTACAGAAACTACTTCTTTGACTTGCAACTCTTACGCCCGAGACACTAACGCGTAGGGAGCAGTAGTATAAACCAATGCGTCAATTCAATTAAGTACCATGCTGATGAATGATAATAAGATGAAATCAATTGCAACAGGAATCTGACTGATATCAGTTTGATGCCCAACCAATCCGAAGCGCTTACCACTTGCCAAAGACGCCATTACTTACCGCTTCACGACACCGACGAGCCGTGCCCAGTGAGGATATCACGCGACGGACGCTATTCAGCTACGTAGCATCCATTCAAGTAGAGATAGAGACCACTATAGCCAATTTGTTTTGACATGGTTTTGAATAATTTTTAGTAAACGAAGTGCCTGTTCGTTTGTATACGATTTCTAGAAATAAAGCACAGGGTAGTTTTATTTCTGGTGTCAATGGAAAAAACCGGCCATGTGCGTGTCGGACCACGCACAATGAAGGGGTCCGTAGTTGAAAAGAATTTATCCCAATCCCAAACATTGTAGTTGAAAAACATACATTGATATACGTCACGGTTAATTCTCCAACTGCAAATTTAAGTTTGTAATCCCAAAAAAATTTGTTTTACAAATTAAAAGTTTTAGGACTCTTTCCTTTACTTGTGCTGTGAGACCTTGCTTTTTGCCAAGTTTCATGATTCTAGCTTACTCGTAACTACCTTACCGGTGATCAAAATATGTCGCATAAATGGCCATATTTTTGATTGCGTTGTCTTAGAAGCTTGATTTTTTTTAGAGCTCCAAGGGTCCATAGATCTACGTAAGTACTTATTTGATATTAATTTCAACTTGATAAGTACGTCCACGCGTTCCTGAGAAAAATAGTCTTGATAAACAGACGGACAACGAAGTGATCCTATGAGCGTTCCGTTTTTCCTTTCGAGGCACAGAACCTTAAAAACGTAAAACTATTTGAAAAATTCTGTGAAAAGCGCCACAGAGCACATCGTTCTATCATAATTTCAGCATCTAAAGACCCGGCGAGTGATGTCTTTTATTTTTATAAACGAGCAGCTTTTGGAATTCAATTCTACTTAGGGCGATGCGGTTCAACCTTTAGGTCCATATTCATAAAAACAAAACGAAAGTTGCAGAAAATTTCTCAGATAAGCAGGATTTAATAACATAACATATTATGACGCTTAATCCCCGAAGGGTTCGGCAGAGGTGGACTATAGTACACCCACATTTCACCAGTTATGTTTAAGTCCCATGTAATAGAGGGCGAGCCTATTGCCATCTCAATCTGCCTAGCCTTTTCCCAACTATGTTGGGGTCGGCTTCCAGTCTAACCGGATGTGCCTATCTGACCTCCACTACCCAGTAACTGGGTAATACGACACCCCTTGGTAAGACTGGTTGTCAGACTTTCGGGCATAACTTGTTTGTATCGAATTTGTGTGGGGTTCAATCATCAGCCTTTTACCAACTAAGTTGAGGTCGGCTTCCAGTCTAACCGGATCAGCTGCATACCAGTATTTTACATGGAGCGACTGCCTATCTGACCTCCACAACCCAGTAACTGGGTAATACGATACCCCTTGGTAAGACTGGTTGTCAGACTTTCGGGCTTCTGACGACCCGTAACGACTGTCAAAGATCCACGAATAACAGCCGGGACCAACGGCTTAACGTGCTTTCCGATGCACGGGCCTATAGCCATCTACCGGACACAAATCCAGACTCCGAGCTGTTACTGAAAAATCCACATGGATAAACCCAATAACACCCAAATAGGCAACCGATCCCAGGACCTCATGCCTAGGAACAAACGAACCTAGGATTTAATAAGATGAAAGATTTCCGCTGAAGAACATGCAGAAAAGCTCGTCTCGGCTTTTATCCAGAATTAGATTTTTTAGACATCTTGACTTTAATTGATTTGCGTTTTTATTTTTCGCTCGATTGAAATGTGGAGAGCATGGGTCGAGTTTGAATGAACTGAGAAATTGCGTCAGGTAAGGTAATGAATTTAATGAATCGATTCCATAATATTAGGTCTTTACCTATGAAATTGCCGTTCTGCAGTACTGGCCATTTCAAATCAAAATAATTTTTGTTTGGCTAAGAATTCTAATTTCAAATTAATTTTATTTTAAAAACATGGATTTTTTTTTCCAAAAGTAGTAATTTGTTTATTGATTAGTGTTACATTTTCATCGCATTTCAATCTTTTCATCATGGATACGTTAAAAATTCGAGTAATTATGGAATATGAGTACCGTCGTGGCAGCAACGCGGCACAAGCGGTCGACAATGACGAATTAAAGGCGATTGTGGAAGCTGATGATACACAATCTACGGCTGAATTAGCAGCAGCTTTCGACGTTAGCGTCAAAACAATATTGGTCCATTTGCGTCAAATTGGCAAGGTAAAAAAGCTTGACAAATGGGTGCCCCACGAACTCAATGATCGCCAGCGCGAAGTACGCGTCGAGACGTGCCTTGCACTGCTCAACAGACACACAAATGAAGGAATTTTGAACCGCATTGTTACCTGCGATGAAAAATGGATTCTGTTTGATAACCGCAACCGCTCAGCAAGTTGGTTGGATCCTGGTTCAGCACCTAAACAATGCCCTAAACGAAAACTTACTCCTAGAAAAGTGATGGTCACTATTTGGTGGTCTAGCGCCGGTGTGATTCATCACAGCTTCTTACCAAACGGGGTGAGCATTACTTCAGATGTGTACTGTGAAGAACTGAACACAATGATGGAGAAGCTGGCACATCTCCAACCAGCATTGGTCAATCGCTCGTCTCCGCTGCTCCTGCACGACAACGCACGACCTCATACTGCACAGCAGACGGTCTCCAAGTTGCAAGAACTGGGGTTGGAAGCTCTCCGTCATCCGCCCTACTGACCAGGTACCTTGCGCCTACAGACTACTACTTTTTCCAGAATTTGGATAACTTTTTGGCGGGAAAAAAATTCACCGTTTTGAGAGCAGTGGTGATGAAATATTTTACACAAAGTAAAGCGCCTGTCAGCCTGACCTGAGCTTACGAGTTATAACTCGTGAGTCGCGGCCGTTACCACTAGGCCAACACTGCTGTTATCAGAATTTACATAAAAGAGGTTAAAAAAACTTTTCACTAGAATATCAAGCGCGCCGCGTCGATAGCAGATGAAATTCCCCTAGAACTGCAACTGTAACAAAATTATTCAACGCGAACGCCATTACTTTAACGTTTCTGTTTTTAAAAAATAAAATGGCAATTTGTTCGGACTTCATTCGCACCGGGAAGTGGTATTTGAACGCTTAAATAATTACCACAAACAAGAAACCCCTTGTTTCGTGGTTTTTTATCTTTATGGATAAAATGGAAGGTTATATTCTTATACATTTTCCGATATGCTTTTATTACCCGACTACGGCAAAGCCAAAGGAGGGTTATGGATTTTAACTGGCTATGTATGTATGATCATCTGCTCGCTCGTAGCTCCTACACTACTATATAGTCGTATTTTGAATCTGACCTTTACAACCCAGTAAATGGGTACAGCCGGAACCAACGGCTTAACATGCTTTCCGATGCACGGAGGAGTCTCGATATGTAAAGATGGTCACCCATCCACGGGCCAATCCCGGCAAGTGAAGCTTAACCTGATGGATCGACCCGTGCGGCTGTTATTACTTATTCACGAGCTTGGATTCTCAATCCTCGGACAAAAATCACCCGTGGTTACGAGGGCTTAGCCTGTCGATGGCAACCTAATTTGAGTCAGCCCAGAATTTGGTTACGAATTTGGCGGCTTCAGTAGCGTCCATCAATCAATCTGCCTAGCCTTTTCCCAACCATGTTGGGGTCGGCTTCCAGTCTAACCGGATGCAGCTGAATACCAGTATTTTATATGGAGAGAATGCCTGTCTGACCTCCACAATCCAGTTACTGCGTAATACGATACCCCTTTGTAGGACTGGTTGTCAGATTTTCGGGCTTCTGACGACCCGTAACGACTGTCAAAGATCCACGAATGACAGCTGGGACCAACGGTATAACGTGCTTTCCGTGGCACGGACGAGTCTCGGTATGTAAAGGTGGTCACCCATCCACGGACCAACCCGGTCCATTCGTTTATTCCAAAACATCAAAACCATGAATAGCATAATCAGCCTATAGCGTTCCCACTGCTCTGCGAGGAGCAGCCCGAAAGTCTGACAACCAGTCTTTACCAAGGGGTATCGTGTTACCCAGTTAATGGGTTGTGGAGGTCAGATAGGCAGTCTATCCATGTAAAATACTGGTATCCAGCTGCATCCGGTTAGACTGGAAGCCGACCCCAACACGGTTGGGAAAAGGCTAGGCAGATTGATTGGGCGTTCCCACTGCTGGGACACAGGCCTCCTCTCTGTGAGAGGGACTGGGCCATAATCCACCACGCGGGCCCAGTGCGGGTTGGTAAACCATGCAAAACCATATAAAATTGTAAATTCTCAAAATGACTACCATTTTATTTTTTACTGCGACACCATCAAAATATTGATTTTGTACTGAAACAAAAATTTGTAGGAATTTTATCACGCTTGCCACTTAGTTAATGGTTATTGCATTTTAACGAGTAAAATACTATATAGGTACGAGTATATGCAGTATAAACATAGGCTCAGCAGTATTAGGAAGATTAGCCCGAATCATATTAACTAATGGTTCTATTCACAGCTTACCGCACTGATTGGTACGTACCTACACACTTGCATTGATTAGGTGCAATCTTACCGTAACATAGATCTACTAATATCAAATGGATGTTTGATGATTCAAATCTACAATTAGGTGATGCAACGGACAATGCCATTCATTACCTAAATGTAGATTTTAATCATCTTCATATTCTTTATGCAGTATTTCGCCTATTCCAGACTTTCAGTCACGGTAGGTACCTGTTATACTGAGTTTCGTAACCTCTACGAACGTTATAATTTAATACTATAATTCATCATAAAATATATACTTAATTCATATATTTTAGAAGAATGGAAAAAGAGGAGAAAGCTAGTTTGGCAACGGCCGTCAATACGTGAAAAGATAATAGACAGACAACCTTTCGCATTTATCTGTATCTAGCTGCGCCCCGCGGTTTCACCCGCGTAGACCGGGATTAAAAGTAGCCTATATGTTAATCCAGGGTATAAGCTATCTACATACCAAATCTCATCAAAATCTGTCCAGCCCTTTGAGCGTAAAAAAGTAACAAACATACAAATACACACACACTCACAAACTATCGCCTTTATAATATTAGTGTGATTATTAGTAGGTATGGTTATAATTCTTTTTATCACGCTTCTGTTACGTCGTCCTCATTTACAATTCTTAAAAACATACGTGTCGAATTGAGAACCTCCTCCTTTTTTTTCGTCGGTTAAAAAAAAATCTAATCCTATTTTCACATATTTCCTAGAATGGTCGTAACGTATCCTTTTGCGAATTTTTAATTCGTCAACACCAGCATTGTAGTAAATAAAATATCGCACTTCCAACGTTAAACAACGTGTCGTTTTGCATCCTCGTCAAATTTCAGGGTATGGTTCAGAACATCAAACCGAATAACTTTCTCCATGGGACTAACATCGTATTCGTGAAAAAAAATTCAACTCTCCTATAGAAAACTTCAACACCTACTCAACACAAATCATGGGACGGCTGATTATTTTTTCGCGATTACGATGTTGGTGCCATGGAAAAAGTTGATCGGTTTGATGGTCTTTAGCACACCCTTAAATTTGACGAGGATGCAAACTGACACGTATAGATGAAAGTCAATCTGCCTAGCCTTTTCCCAACTATGTGGGGGTCGGCTTCCAGTCTAACTGGATGCAGCTGAATACCAGTATTTTACATGGAGCAATAGAGTCTATCCGACCTCCACAACCCAACACACCAACAACTGGGTAATACGATACCCGTTGGTAAGATTAGTTGTGGGACTTTCGGGCTTCTGACGACCCGTAACGACTGTCGAAGATCCACGGATTACAGCCGGGACCAACGGCTTAACGTGCTTTCCGAGGCACGGAGGAGCCTCGGTATGTAAAGATGGTCACCCATCCACGGACCAACCCCGGCAAGCGTAGCTTGACCTGACGGATCGACCCGTGCGGCTGTTATTACTTAGCCACGAGCTCCTCCTAGTTGTATAGATGAAAGTAACATAGTAAAATTCTGCGATGATATTATTTGTGTTAATAGTCGCTATCGAGTATCCAACGTCTGTTCACCGGTGCAGTGAAGTTTGTTCATTGTGCGTCGGTATTATCTCGCCTCAGGAAGTGAATGTTTGCTACGAGAACTTATCTCCTGTATAGAACTTATTGCAGTTTCCAATAGGAGCAATACGCTTTGTTGCAACAACACCTGACTAATAGCAGTAGACTGGTAGGCTTGTGATGATGCCGATGTTATAAAACAACAGAATGACATCTATCACTGGACATAGGCCTCTCCCAAAGATTGGTGAAGGTTGTGGAAATCCGTGGTCCCTCCGAGAAGTACAATGCTGCCGAATTAAAATGGTATTCTCGAAAATATGATTCGCGACAGTAACAATTATGCAGATTTGACATCGTTTGGTCTGACTTCTGAAGTCAGACCAAACCACGGCAAATCTAACTTAGAGAGATGTATTGATGATTCTTATGGTTATAATTATGTAAATACATAATTGTTACTGTCGCGAATCATATTTTCGAGAATACCATTTTAATTCGGCAGCATTGTACTTCTCGGAGGGACCACGGATTTCCACAACCTTCACCAATCTTTGGGAGAGGCCTATGTCCAGTGATAGATGTCATTCTGTTGTTTTATAACATCATCATCATTCGGACCACGGGTAACAAAATTCCCCGTGGTCCCTTCCAGGGACTAGCACAGTAATACTTCTTGTGAGGGTAAAAAAACTGAATACATATAGTTTTTATGTAGATAGTTCTGCTAATTTTTTATTGAAAAATATCCGATTAAGGCCCTACCTTGAAAATAAATAGTAGCTTGATGGGCGTGGCTTATTTTCCCCGCACTTTGATCGAACTCGCACACAGTAGATCGAACTTTGCAATATTTTTGTATCGAGAAAATTTCAATGTATCGTGTGTTCTTTTTCTAGGATACTAGATCATATAGTCAAAAAACATACACCATAATGTTGAATCCCTATTTCATAAACCTAATAAGGTACACGATAAAGAAAAAACACATTTTTTTCAACATATCACCTTAAATACCTATAATAATCTTGCTGGAAGCTAATTAATTTCTAAACGGCTGGCTTCGCTCGTATTAAAATTATTTTTTTCATGGAAAAAAGTTGTGTGTAATAGAATTAACTGTAAAACGGAAAACAGGGGTAAAAGTAGTCTTCATCTATATTATATAAAGTCGGCTACACCATTTATAAATCAAGAACGGCGGGACCGATTTTTACGATCTTCGATTTGTTGTTGGAAAAAAATATCAGCTCTCCCGTACAAACCAACTCGACCCAAATGTCTAAGATGGCTGGCAATTTTTCTTTTGAATTTTTTTTTCTTTTTTTTTTTTGTTGGTCCCATGGAGAAAGTTGTTCAGATTGATGGTCTGTAGCACACCCTTAAGTTTGACAACCCTTTCTGATACACCAAGCACTTTCCCTTACGATAGTAGTGCAGGTTGAATTATTGACATTAGAATCAATCTGCCTAGCCTTTTCCTAACTACAAGTTTGTTGGGGTCGGCTTCCAGTCTAGCTGGATGCAGCTGAATACCAGTATTTTACATGGAGCGACTGCCTATGTGACCGCCACAACTCAGTTACTGGATGACATGATACTTCTTGGTAAGATTGGTTGTCAGACTTTTGGGTTTCTGACTACCCGTAACGACTGTCAAAGATCTACTTACGAATGACATAGGTATTATCTTGAGTTACAAAACTAAGTGAACTACAAAAGAAAGTTAAATCCAAACCATCCAATAATTTATAACACGGAGCTTGTTTATTACTTCAAACAGTTGGCACAATATTTATAAACAGATGTGAACTTTGAAATGACCAAAATAGATTTGTCTATAAATATGTCAAGTGCGAGGCTACACTTTTAGGTCAAGTTCCGAAGAGTTCTTTATCGGATAGGTAGGTACAATGTACGCTGCAATAAGTTAAAAATATAGTTGTAGTGTTTATCCACATCGCATCCCATCGTTAGGAATGTAGACAAGATGCGTCATGGAAATAATAAGGTCATTTCTGTATGTACAGTCAACAAAAGAGATATCTAGGCAGGGTATACTAACATACTTATTTGTATGTGAATTGCTTCATGTTCAATTTCGTGACAAAATACAATTTTGTGTTGGTGTGTTATTATAATGTAGGAGTATTGCAAAAACAAAGTAATATATATATAAAATTGAACATGAAGCAATTCACATACAAATATGTTACTCTACCCTGCCTAGATATCTCTTTTGTAGACTGTACATACCTATAACTTTTTTTTAAAACTATTTCTCCTTAAGGCGAAAGCGCCAGGGTAGCCCGCGAAATTCAAAATTTTTTACGTTTTTTGCAATTTGCAAGTCAGTATTAGGTTTTATGTTGATCAAAATTTGATTCGCGACCGTAATAAGTATGTATTTACAGAATTATAATCATTAAAGTCATCAATACAACTCTTTAACACCAGGTAATCCTGTTGAATGACTAGTTCATGAAATCTTGACATTTGAAGATTGTACAGATTTGATTTGATGTTGATTTGTTGGATTGTGAGGTTGTTTGTGGTAAATACATTTTTGTTACGGTAGCGAATCATACTTTAATCAACATACAACCTAAGACTGACTTACAAATTGCAAAAAACGTAAGAAAATTTGAATTTCGCGGGCTGTCCTGGCGCTTCCCCCTTAAGATCCTGTATCGTTGGTATACACACAGCAGCAGGTCAAGTTACTAAAAACTCAAATTTTCTCATTCGATTTTGAACATAACCGCCAACATTTTAAGGTTTAAAATCATTTGGAGAATTTTGACAGTTTGTTATAACCTGATGTGCTGTTGTCTGTACATTTGTTAAAATTAAATCTCATATATAGAAACTCGATGTTCCGGCCTTTTGTCATACAGACCTACGTTTCATGCGAAAATCTAAACCACCACCACGTTGCGTTGAAGCCATAGATATATGAAAGAAGGAGATATGCCCGGTAGTTGAAAATGTATCAGAACCCGATGTCGCTAGGTTGGCCCCACCACCGCGCCACTACTACACATGTAGTTCAATAAAAGCAATAGATACAAAGTCGCGCACACACTTGCAATTCATAAATCAGAACATACTACACAATCAATTATAAACCTTAACTCGTCACACACAGCGTGCATTTACCATGCACCGTACAACTTACTCACACAAAAACATCTGGCGCTATTATTGTGTTGTGCAAAAAGCAATTTATTTTACATATACGCTAGTGATTGACTAAATCGGAAAGTTATCGATACTTCCATTTATTACTGTACAAGAAAAATTTGGGGTCCTGAAAATAAAATAAAAAATGATATGTCCAGAAAGTATTATATATTTTAAATTAAAAAAAAAATGTATATTAAAAAAAAAACACGAATCAATAAATTAAAACAATCCGGTTAAGTTGGTTTAGGCTGTGAAACCATAGGAATTGTTGAACCCTGTTATGATGTGTTTACTCACTGACCTGTAAAGTGGAGGTAGTTGTTCAGTACTAATTTTGGGATTGCCCATTCAAAAAGCCTGCGAGTTTTCTTTAGAAGCTGGAACATTTCTGCCTTAAAGTGAATTGAGCATATGGTGCAACATTTTGTTGGGAACCAGTTAGGTGGCCTTCCTGTGGCATCAATCCATTATTTTTTTTGTATTTGTATCTTTTGGGAAGCTAAAAAGGTACTATAAGAACTTATTTATCATTTACATAATAAGTATCTTAAGCTATAGTCTATAGTCTAGGAACTAGTTGGCCGCTGAGACAGGGGTGAGGCGGCGGTTCGCAACGCACGTACTGAGTATTGCGCCCCCGCTCCTCCATCCCACCGCTCACATACCTAAGGCGTGGTCAACTAGTTCCGCGCGGTCTATACTTCTTAACCTCACGATGAGTAAGCAGGTAGCAGGCAACAGGCGAATAGGCTTTTGTTATTAAAAAAAACCCTTAGTTAAGAAATAGTTAAATATATGAAAACAAACACATGCCATACTCATGCATAACAAATAAATAGCATGAATATGTTGACTTATTTTAAGCAAAAATCACTAATATTTTATCTGAACCATACCGATTACTACAACGCATTCGAATCTTGTGGTGCATAGTTAAAGACTTTAGCGGAAGTAAAATACCAAAACCAAAAAAAAGTAAGGAAATAGCACGAAGATGCGATAATTTAAACCCAAAAACACTCCACCTAAACATTAATAAACTTACTTTACGACCGTTGGTTACGCATTTCTCAACTAGGTACGCTGTAAAATAATCAAAAACCGTTAAAAAGATTATTTTACATTCTCAAAGGTTTTCCAACCGTACTTAAACGTCATCTTTTCAAGTGTTCCAACCGGGCTAAAACGGTTGACAAATTGAAAAATAAACTATAATAGCAATATAATATTCGTTGGGCAATCGACATTATTATCGATAGCCTACTTTAGTGGATCTTAACCTCATCACTATCTCGCCGCAAGACACAGCGGCTGTACTATGCGACGCTCCGCGTAAATAAAGTATCGTTTTGTTATTTTTACATTGCTTGTCCAGTCGCTTAGCGACATACTTAAGGTAGTGGTTAAGGACCAATGTATTTGCTGCAAAAATAGTACAGCCGCTGCGATATTTGAAAACAAAAATAACGTAGTAAAAGCAAGAAATATTTTACGATTTGTTGTTTTTTATGATTTTAAAGATAAATACAGTAAAATACTTTTAATTACATATGGTAAGTGATTCTGTGAGATACGAAGTTTTTAATATCACTTCGGTTTTTGCAGGAAACCACTGAAGAACACGGCATTTTTATAATTTATCGTAACCACGGTCGAAAGCGTACTAGTTCGCGGAGACGGCCATTTGGCGAGTAAAGGCGCAACGTGCGCATAACGCGTGGACACAAACACGCCCCCATGCCACTTCTCCTGTTTTTTATATTTCTATGGTTGAAGCCATAGCTCAGCTACAGCCACATGCAGTTCATTAATATACATGTATGTATAGTGTAAACGTGTGTTCATACTCTAAAGCTACCATTTACTGGGTACGTCTTTATTTGACTTGAATGCGTCCTGGCGGCTGAGAGTATGCCATGCTCACTCTAATGTCTCGCTGATGGTGACGCGTGTTGGATCATTTAGCTAATCCATGCGTCAGGTTCGTGAACGGTCGCTGTCAGTGAAGGCTAGTCATATCTTAGCGGCCCCGGCTTATTTTAATTTAATTTAAATATTTGAATTGTTTTTTTTTTTTTTTTAGGACACTTTTAACGTTCTGCATCGTTCTCACATGTATAATTTCAACATGAATGATGTAACCCTTATTTTGTAACCATTAATCTTGATTTAAAAGAGTGTCCGTGGAGTTTCGTGCCCGTTCTTCTCCAGAGGAGTACCTACTACGCTTTGGAATGGGCGACTAGCTTCATCTTTCTGACTGACCGACCCCTTGACAATTCAAAAGTGCCTGTAATTGGTTTATTTGAAATAAATGCTTTGAGTTTGAGTATAAAGTGATTAAGTCGCAGTAAAAAACTTTATTTAAATGTAATATAAACATAACCTAAAAATAACAAAATGATATCCTAACATAACTAAAACTATTAAAAAACTAAAATATGGCATCGAAAAATTCCTCCGCATCGTTGTCGACTGGTAAAGTACCCAAGAGACTGGCGGCGTTGCCACGTTGTATGACAATGCTAAGCCTCTGGCCAAGGTAAAAGCCAGTAAAATGGTTGTAGCCGTGATATAGTTATATCCCTAGGTTAGGAATATAGCTATCTACCGGGCTGTACCTAGTTATATGAAAGCGGTTCATAGCTGTCTTACAAGAATATAACTATCTTACTAGAAACATAAGTATTAGGGCACTCCGACCAAATAGGTTAGGTTAGAACTATGACCAACTACGTCAAAATTGGTCGCAATATCGACCTAAAAATTACACGATCTAAGTTTATTTATTAGAATCAATAAAATTGTTCAACGAAATCTCCAAACGGCTGGTTGACACTTGCCGTGATCCAAGGGCTGGCTTTTACCTTGGCCAGCGGCTTAGCATTGCCATACAACGTGGCAATGCCGCCAGTCTCTTGGGTACTTTACCAGTCGACAGCGATGCGGAGGAATTTTTCGACGCCTTATTTTAGTTTTTTAATAGTTTTAGTTGTTACCTTTTAGTAAAATAATGTCTTTGTAAAAAGTCATAATTTAATATTTCACAAATAAAATATTACCTTAGAATCAATACACTTTGTAAATTTAAATTGCCGTATTGAATGACTACGAGTATTTCATGAAATCACGATATATAAGGCCAATTCTAACTTAGAGAGTTGGATTATAAATTTATCCTGTAAATACATATTTATTACGTTCAAATAACAAAAAAAAATTTTTTTTTGTTATTGCCTCCGAAATTCGAACTTACTTAGGTAAGTAAGTTTGAATTTCGGAGGCTACCTTAGCGCATCCCCCTTAATAATAATTTGCCCTTGCCCCATGAATTACGTTGGAACACTAAATATTCATCCGTCTGTTATATTTTATTTTAACCTATTTACAAAAACTTCTGTGCAGCAATTTCTCTGTTTCATTCGTTTCAGTTCAATGCGATCTGCATTATTTTTTGCTTTCATAGAACCGCACGCAGCGCTAAGCTAAAGAAGTGCGTTAAATTTTAACACTTTGTTTCATTCTCTAGCGTTTAGCGTTTTTTATAACTCTGCTTTAGTTGTCGTGTGCTTTTGTAATGCTTTTTTTTTAACTTTTTAAGAACATGAGCTGAGCGTTCACTTTTTATATAGGTATATAATAAAAAGATTGCCTTGTTGGTCTAGTGGTCCTGGGTTCGATTCCAATCTCGGGCAAAGTGTTATTGGATTTTTCTATCAGGAATTATTTAGTAGCAGCCCGGAGTCTGGATTTGTGCTCGGCTGATGGGCCACTGTTACATGGGACTTAAGGCGAGTAGTGCTGACAATCTGCGGCACCATTGAGAAAAAATCATAAGTCTGGTGATATGGAATATTTTGTCCTATTTCCCCATTTTTAGTCAGATGAGGTAGAATGTATTGTATCAAAAAATCAACCGTTTTTGGCGTTAACTGTGGCTTCAACCCAAGAGATTTAGTGTTGATTTTTTGGACCTCATCTGTCTAAAAATGTGAACATAGGACATTTAAAATGTTCCATAACACCAGACTATTTATGATTTTTTTCTCAATGGTGGCGCTAGTTTGCATTACTACTTACCTTAAATATAACTGGCTAAATGTGAGTGAACTGCCCAACCCTTTGGGAAACAAGGCGTCTTATGTTATAAAAATCATTCAATTTAGCCAAAACCCATATTACATAAAAATAATTAAATTTCACAATACTGTTAAGTACTGTTTTATTACTTTCTTTTTTTTTTGTTTTTTTACTGTTTTTTTTTTGGTTTATGTAAGACTGTCATCACCTTTTCTTTTGCCAATAAAACTTTTTGTTTTTTTTTTTTTTTTTTTTATGATCAAACCTATCATCTTTAAGATGACTAGGTAGGTATTCACAACATTCACATGCACCTTAAATGGCAAATATATTACGTAACAGCTGTGTCTCCTTCCTGTACTTACTATAATGCTCATTGTGTTATTTCCTTTAGATTGTTGTTCCATGCGAATGTTTTTTGTGCTTTTATTCAGTGTTGTCGACAAATTGCTATGCGATACGTTTTTAGGGTACCGTTCCAAACTGTTAAAAAACGGACTGGTTGTTCACCACACAACGTCAACAGGATGTCGACGAGAAACGAGATTATTCGAACCGAATGTGACGTCCCGGTGGTGTGCGGTAGACACGCGGCCATATAGTGAATATAATTATGTAAGTTTCGCTACTTCGGCGGTGTCATCTTGTTCTCGTTGACGTTCCGTTGTGGTGGCGGTGCACAAACGGCCTTCTGTTGGCTTCCTGCGATTCAATGGCTGTTCCATTTCATTGAAGCCCGGAATGAGGCAAGAAGTTATTGGAATGGAGTTTGCTGGCGAAATGTGGCCTATGCTGAACTCTTCTGGGAAGACGAGCGTGATGTTATTTATTTTTACTAATTATACCTATAGTCGGACTTTTAATTAGCTGCAGTAAAATGACACTTCTAATGTAATTTTTACTGTCATTTCGCTATCAAATGGGAACATTTTTTAACGAAATGACAGATAAGAAGTGTAATTTTACTGCAGCTAATTAAAAGTCCGAGCATAGTCTAGAGTTGTGCTCGTACAGTGGGCTGCATCAAATGGGTACCCCAATTTTAATACATAATATAATAGCGAATGCATTCTGCGAATCGATATTCGTTTATTTGCCACTTCCCTTTTCGTCGTTTTCTATCACGCACGCGTCCCTGGAGGGTGCCATATTGCCATGCATACTTTAATTTATCATCTTCATTGTGTAAACTGCAATTTTTTTTATTAGGGTAACTTTTTTCTGTTACGGATTTCTCAGTAGCAGCCCGGAGTCTGGATTTTTGCGCGTTTTATGGGAGTAGGCTCGCCACCTTTTATATGGCGAAATGTGGGTGTCAGCCCTCCGCAAAGTAACAGGGTGCATTCAGCTCCCTATTTTGAATCGTATTCCACCGAAAAAATTCTCAAGAAAATTTTCATTTTTTTATCGTTTTTTTACGTTACTTAGTACTATAGTATTTATTTATTTCAATGTAAAATTACATTCCCTGCACGCAGCACTCAATTTATGTAAATAAAACAGCTAAAATAAAAAATCTGCAATGGATGTTGAAATATAAGTGCGACGCGCTGCGCTGCCGCCATGCCGTTCGCTACGTACCTATGCGTTTTGCCACGGCAACGATACATTGCGGTACGATACGATACGGTAATCAAACAAATCAGGTTTATTGGATACCGATAACGTGCCGAAAAAAAAATTAATGTACCGGCCATCTTAGTACCTATTAATTCACCCCATCAGTCTGCGGATGGCTGTAGGTACACTTTTGCTTAACCGTTCGGGGATTACAGGCGTGGTGTTAAGTTGTTTTTTATATCCCTTCCGCAGCTATCTCGCAATAACAACCTGAAACAAAATTCACTATTCAGAAATAAATAATTTTCACATAAGTAACTTTTACGAGAATCAACTTCTTGATTTTACGAGATAAAACTGACTTACACGACGTCGTTATGTCTGAAAGTACTGTTTCCACTTTTAGATTAAAATCGTACATAATTACCTACTGGTTGAAAGGAAATTACAAAATAACACTGCTGCCGAGCGCTACGCTAACGAAACAATGATTTGTGCCCGCAGCATACAAGTCATTATAAAAATGTCAGCAATTGCAATCAAACTTTATCGTTACTAACCGAGAACGTGACTGTTGCTAAATAAAAAAATCTTTATTTCCGGATTTACAATTTTACACTCGCCACTTTTTATTTTATTTTTACCCGTGTTCCTTCAGCTGCCTGTGCCAGGGCCACGGTATCTCTTTCGAACAACCCGGCCCCGGACCCGACCCCGGCGGCATCGGCCCTATCGGAACCCATCATTGCTGACATCTCTATATGGCGCGCGTGGAACACGACGCGCCGTCGACCCGGGCTTGGCCCTTACCGGACGGCGAGCTACCCATTGCTCGCCGTCCGCAATCCCGCGCCTACGGTGGCCGGGATTCGCGCCGCCGCCGCTGTGCCTGATTGATACAGGATGGATCAGAAAGGTGTGGTAAAATTTAAAGGTGTGTGTGTAACAGACCAACAAACTGAACAACTATCTCCAAGGCATCAACATCATAATCGACAAAAAATTATCAGCTGTCCGTACAAAGCTTCAATACCTACTTAACCTAAATGTATCGTACAGATGATAATTTTTTCTCGATAACGATGCTGGTCCCTTGGAGATAGTTGTTCAGTTTGTTGTCTGTACCTGACCGTTAAATTTTATCACACCTTTCTGATTACACTCCGTATAAGATGAAATAGATCATTTTATATATTTGGTCTTATATACTGTCTTATTGTCTTAGGCATTTGCCCAGCAGTGGGACACAATATAGGCTAATAAAAAAAATTAAAAAATTTAGGGTTATACACAGTTATAAACCTCTGACACCCATGCTAAGATTAAACGTGTGTTATGGCTTCATGGGTGTTAGGACTCTCTAAGTTCATACCAATTAGACAAATAAAAGTTCGTAATTTCATAGTGTAGGACTGGGTATTTCTAGACCGAAATACTGGGTATTACTGATCGAAAGTCATCACGAATCAGTCTATAATTTATTACAGAATGTAAGTTCCAAAATCCTTCCAATTTGTTAGCATCACAAATTAGCAATCAATAGTTTTCATGTCATTCAATAGCTGAATTACGTAGGACAATTTTACCTGACACTGCATTCGGTAAATGGGTAATTACCAGCTTAAATTGCACGTTAATTTTGGTAATGCGGTTTCAATTGAATATTTCCAAACTGCGTATAAACATTATGCCATCGCGTCGCAATTAAATTCTTCCATTTCGGAATTAAAACGCAAAGTATTCGCAATTAAACCATCACTCTAATTGCGTAACACATTATCAAACGGAATCTGAATAATTTTGAAGCAAATTGCTAATCCATTGCTTGATGCTTCTTTTAGCGATAAGACCGCCCATTGTGTCACTCGTATGTAAAATTTCAACATTGTAAAATTGTAACAGTAATTTAAATGGTGTGCATAATAAAGAGTATTCTATTCTATTCTATTCTATCGAAAAAATTGGCTTCTCAACACCGTAAATAACGCAATTAATGTTGTTGAACTGTCATAATGAAACCGATTTCGATTGATAGTTTGTTACGCAATTAGGGTGCTGGATTCACCGCACGGTCTACGGTGAGGCGGCGAGCCTCCTTGCCGGATTGACGCCGTGGGATCTGGAAGCAAAAGTTCTAGCGCTCGTATGGGAGTGGCGCGAGTAGGCGAAACGCCGCGCCGGGGCGTAACTCTGCTGCCGCGAGAAATCACGTTACAGCGGACAGAGTTCCGGCGGGACCTGATGGCGACATGGAGAGTGCGATTGTAGCAACCTAGTGCTGGGCACGCCACAATTGCGGCGATAAGTCCCCTCTTTGAGGAGTGGTTGGAGAGGCGCCACGTCCTTACCTTCCGCCTGACGCAGGTCCTCACCGGACAAGGTTGTTTCGGGAGGTTCCTGTTCAGGATAAGGCGGGAGGAAACGCCGGGTTGTCACCATTGTGTGGATCGCCCGGAGGACACGGTGGAGCATACAGTGGTGGTCTGCCCGGCGGAGCACTGCCGTGTTCACGCGGAGGCGTGAGTTACGTACATTTTGACGAGTTATGCGAACATAAATGTAGGCAGAACTTGATTTAAAATAAAAACAGTTTGATGGTCTAAAACACTCCTTAAAGTTTTTAGAATTAATTTCTTAACACCATAGATATAAGAAAGAAGATATTTCTATGCTAAAGATTTTATGCTAAAGATTTAAATTATACAAAGACAATATTATATAAGGTGTTACCTTATATAATATTGTCTTTGTATAATTTCAACATGAATATTGTAACCAATATTTAATAACAATATTTTGATTTAAAAGATCACTTTCCATTTAGTGAGTGTGAATATGTGTTTCGTTTTATGCCGTTCTTCTCCATCCTACTACGCTTTGAAATGGGCATTGGACAACTAACTTCATCTTTCTGACTGAGCGACTCATTGACAATTCAAAATTGCTTGTAAAATTGCTTTCAGTGGCCTTAGTGCGAGTTTTTATACTTAATCCATCGCGTTTACGTTAACGTTAACTTACGTCAATTTGTATGGAGTAATTGTGTTTCCCATTATAGTCACCAGACGGCGCTTACTCAGTTTCAGTCATGGACCTAATAATAGTACAAATTGAAGTTTACATTAACATGATCGAGTAAGTATAAAAACTAAGTAAGTAATTGACACAAACAATTTTTATGGTATTTCAATCAATGTAAAAAATTATCCGCTTCTGTCATTCATCAGAAATGTGAGTATCGATCGGCTCACCGCGCTCGTTTTGTTCTAAGGTTTATTTATTCGTTAGTGTCCATTGGTCTGGTCGTCAAAAGCAGAACTTCGTTAAAACTTAATAGCTATTGGGATATTAATTGTGGACATTTTAAACCGGGCATAAATCTGTACTTAGGTACATGACAAACATTCGCTGGCCGTGTAAGTTTGTATGTACTTATCGATTTCATTATAACCTATGTCTGACCGAGCAAATACAAATACTTAATTTTACAGAATTAAACTAACGTTATCAAGGGTAAGCTAATTGATACTGGTCTTTGTGTGTCGTAAGTGTAAAGTGTCGACACTACTTTCCGCCTCGCTGCTGCACTGCGACTAGCAGCTCACTTCTTGTTCTCCTCATCGTTGTCACTGTGGTGAAGTTGTCAACAGCCTCGGACACCATGGCCTGTCATGCAGCCGAAGTGCGGGTCGCTTTGCGCGGTACGCGAACATCAATGACATCATCTGACGAGCCCTTGTCACCTTCGGCGTTCCAGCTGTATTAGAACCCAATGGCTTGGCACGCGACGATGACAAGAGACCGGACGGCATATCTTTATTTCCATGGAAGGTGGGAAGGCCTTTAGTGTGGGACGCAACGTGTGTCGATACTCTAGCACCATCCCATCTTCCTGGCTCGGCGTGCTGTACTGGCACTGCTGCTGCGGCTGCGGGAAACCTCAAGCGACGAAAGCTGGGGTCCAAGTGTTCATAGTTTATTCAAAGAAATCTCCAAGCGGCTGGTTGACATTTCCCGTGACCCAAGGGCTGGCTTTTACCTTGGCCAGAGGCTTAGCATTGTCATACAACGGGGCAATGCCGCCAGTCTCTTGGGTACTTTACCAGTCGACAGCGATGCGGAGGAATTTATCGACGCCATATTTTAGTTTTTTAATAGGTTTAGTTATGTTAGGATAAAGTATTTCGACACGCTAAAAAGAAGATTTCTTTAGACTGCAAATAGCCGAACAAAACGTCGTTATTAATACCTCAGTCCTCAGTGAAGCTTCCGCGATAATAATTGAAAGGAACGATATTACCCGGATAAACATTTTCATGCTGAAATTCTACGCGTAAAACAACAAGATGTTCTGTAAATAACGTTGGGATGCAACTTCATTTGAAGAGAAATGCCTATAAATGTCGGACGATAGGCTAAAATAATACGAATACTTTACGTTGAAATATAATATTAAGAAAGTGGAAATGTTAAAAATTCTCGAGCACATACTTGTTACATCTGAGAATTTAACTAGATTAAACTCTTGAAGTCAACTTCGATACCGTATTTCATTATGATAAAATAATTTCTATTTCTACGTCTTATTGACAGGAGTCTTTTTTTTTTTTTTTTTTTTTTTTTTTTTTTTTTTTTTTTTTTTTTTTTGTGGATGGGAAATCATCAAATGACTTCTCCCGCTCCGGGCAGAGTGGGAGGGTGTGTCAGACTTTTACTGACTAAAACCCACCCGTGTTCCTTCAGTTGCCCGTGCCAGGGCCACGGTATCTCTTTCGAACTACCCGCGACCCCGGCGGCTTCGGCCCTATTGGACCCCGTCACTGCTGACATCTCTTTGAGGCGCGCGTGGAACACAACGCGCCGTCGACCCGGGCCTGGTCCTTACCGGACGGCGAGCTGCCCATTACTCGTCGTCCGCAAGCCCGCGCCTACGGTGGCCGGGAATCGGCGATAGAGACAGGAGTCTCTGCACAGAATTGTGTAAGTAAACCTCAAGTACGCACAGTTTACTTTAAATACTCTAGTGAAGGCAATTAGCGATAACACCTCAAACACCTACCACAGAGCGCTAATTACCACACAAAGCATAACTGTTCAAAGTTCGCTGGCAACTCCACAGCACATCCAAAAAGAACACAGAAAAACATTAAAATCATACAGACAGCGTAAACTATGTCGGTATTTTATTTTATAAACTGCAGTAGGTAAACTCGAGTGCGGTGTATAAATATTACCTATTTTACTTGTGCTTGTCAAATATGTTTAACCCGACTAGGGCAAAGCAAAAAGGTTACGATTTTAGCAGGCGAATGTATCAATGATTTGTCATACGATAACAAAATTTTGGTTGCAGGAACAGAATACTGTTTTTATTTTGCTTTTGTAAAATCAATTGAAACCATCGCTTGCCAAAATATGTAGAGGTACTCGTGGCTGAGTAATAGCAGCCGCGCGGTTCGATCCATCAGGTTAAGCTACGCTTGCCGGGGTTGGTCCGTGGATGGGTGACCATGTTTACATACCTACCGAGACTTCTCCGAGCCTCGGAAAGCACATTAATCCGTTAGTCCCGGCTGTCATTCGTGGATCTTTGACAGCCGTTACGGGTCGTCAGAAGCCCGAAAGTCTGACAACCAGTCTTACCAAGGGGTATCGTATTACCAACGTATTACCCAGTTACTGAGTTGTGGAGGTCAGATAGCAGTCGCTCCATGTAAAATACTGGTATTCAGCTGCATCCGGTTAGACTGGAAGCCGACCCCAACAAAGTTGGGAAAAGCTAGGCAGATTGATTGCTTGCCAAAATATTCAGCTCAATATTTGGTATAAAATTATTTTAGCAAAATTCAACCCCTATTTGTGTACAGTATATTGTATTTGTATAGGTTTATGAATGTAGTAAGTAGCAACAAGGCAATGCTCGTCGATGATTAGGTCGCGGGGTTATCAGCTTGAACTTGCTGATAAGGCGATCTTGAGTAAATCTCCGAGTGACCTCGTCTGAGGCTGATAATGTACTTAAGTATATAAAACGCATGCTGCATCGCCTTGAAGTTATTGACAATATTTGCAATGAAGGTTTGGAAAATACATACATTATTTATTTAATAAGGATTCTTTATCACTACGGTCTCAAAACGGAGAAGGAAAACATCGTGTGGAGCATCCATGTCCGCGGCATGTCCTAGAACCGAAAATACAAACTCGTGTGCCATCCACCAACCCTCAATTGGCCGGGTGGTGGATTACAGCATTTACAACCCACTCCGTCACGAGAGGAGGTCTGTGTCCCAGCAGTGGGAACGTCATTAGCTGAGAAACATGGGAATTATTATCGAATTAGACAAAAGTGGCCCACTAAAGCACGAACATGTTTTGAATCATCTTGATTGACTGCAGTTTTATACTATGTTCAGTCTCAGCTGGCGACAAAAACATTGTTTAATTTATTTATTTGAACACCTTAAATATATTACAGGTTGCCCTAATGCGATAGTTCATCATCTTCCTGCCCTAGCCCCTGTTATTTGGGGTCGGCGCAACACGTTTTCTCTTTCCATTCTCCCCTGTAAGTCACGTTATCATTTACTCCCTTCTATTTCATATCATTTGGTACTCTCACAATCCATCCATCGTTTCTTTGGCTTTCCTCTCCCTCCATCAACATTTCCCTCCTCATCACATGCCCATACCAAGCCAAACTATTTTCTTCCAACTTTTCTGTCACTGGTGATACTTACAAACTTCCCCTTTACTTTATCCAGTTTCGTCACTCCACACATCCATCTCAACATTCTCATTTCCGCTGCATGCAATCTTTTTTCATCCGTCTTCTTCACGGCCCAGCTTTCCGATCCAGTACGACAGGCCTTATCACGATCTTGTAGGCGCATCCGTGGGTCGCAAGTTGTTCCTGTGACCTGTCGCCATTTCATCCATCCCGAGTTGATCCGGTGCGTTACGTCCCTAATGTGTTAGTTAAGTCTACATATAAATCTCCATACTTTTAACTTATTAGAGCAAGATCCCAGAGCCGCCAGATCTTACTTATTTTCTGATTAATAGTATATGATAGAGTAGTGTTAGTATGTACTTTGAACGTACGCATACCTGCTAGCTTGTGCTTGTGCTTGAATTGACTGCAGTATGGCAAAAGTTTAAATTTTACCCTTCCTTACATAGAACAAGTCTGTGGCTAGTACTACTTCCCGCTTCAATCAATCTGCCCAGCCTTTTCCCAACATGTTGGGGTCGGCTTCCAGTCTAACCGGATGCACCTGAGTACCAGTACCTATTTGTAGTTCCCGCTTAAGCTTTAATTTATAATATCTAACCATTCCCAAAATAAATAAGGTTAATAAAGGTAAATTGGGTATCCCGGATATACTCCATGTAAGTGGATATTTAAACACAGAAACCTAATAATATATTTGTTTTTTTCGCTCTAGCAACGTAATGTATTTGGCTTCACTAGGACACCAAATAGCCGCGTTGTGGCGCTAAGTGTCTCTTTTGTAAAGCTAGAGCCTTTTGTAGAGAATGATTAGAGAATTGATTTGCCTGTCGCAAAAGAAACCCTAGATTGCGGCATGCCTTTTTGCAAACCTCTACATGTTTGCGGAAGTGTAAATCCGTGATGAAATGAATGCCCAGATCTTTAACCTCCATGAAAAGCTGCAGCGGTTTACCTTCTATGTGGTAAACATAGAAGGTAACGAATGTAAAACATCGTAATTTATAAAGATGACAGAGGCAGGGTGAGGTTTTAAAAACGTTTAGTGTTAAATGTATTAAGTGATTGGTGAAAAACAGACCTTAATCTATCAATAGTGACTATTGACACTTGCTTGTCACACTACTTATCATAATATTGTTGTTATTAATTTTCGTATACAATATCAATAGTTCCATCAAAACGATAAGCATTGGCATCGTGAATACGGTTCAAGGTACCTAGATGTAGGTGGATAGGGGTACCAATAGCAATAACGCGAACCCTATAGCCCGGGGCTGTTGTGGTTGCGGGTTGAGTGCGTATTTCCTATTCAATTAACATCCGTATCCAATTGACGAACTGCGTGTATAATCGATCCTTCAATTTTAACAGGTCTATTTGTCGCTTGGTGCAATTAGTTGTCTGCAAAAATGCAAATCTACTCAATAGAAATGTATGGAACAGCTGATATATATATATTTTTTCCATTTTCCTTATTTCAGACTCCATACCATAGCAAAAGCTCTTCATAAAGGTGTTATCCCTTTAAAGTATTATACACTTTTTAATTAGACCCTGTATACTCGCCATAATATTTTCGCTCGTAGCATATCTTCATTATCATCCCATATATCAATTTATTGTCTAGTAGTATAACTTACCTACCTGTTGTCAGATCCACAGTCATAGCCTTTGCTACCGAAACGTTCAGACGATTGACACGTTACACCCTTGCCTCTACATATAGTACGTTAAAGGCAAAAACTATATTGAGTTGTGTCAAAGGCCGTGCTAGGAATAATCCGACTATTGTTATGAGTGCGTAAGAAACCGGCTAAACCGGTTCCAACGCCATTTTTGGAAGTTTAGGTGCGGTTTTTCTTCTGTTTATAATAATAATTTAACTATATATATATTGTTTATTGACATAACGGTCCCACACGACGGGAATCTCGTGAAAGCCGAGAAAGATAAACAAATCAAATATCTTGACTTGGCTCGCGAGGTTGTCGACATATGGGATGTGGACTCAGCGATCATTGTGCCGATAGTCGTATCAGCCAATGGCTTAATTGCCAAGAGCCTCGACCAACATCTAAGGAGGCTCTCGTAAACTCTCTCATAAACCCAAAAAAAAACAAAATAAGCATCGAAAATCGGATTTCTAAATTCTAATATCATGTCATGTCGTCCACACCGTATCCGGCGATGGCGACTCCTATATGTTTAATCTGGGTCTTTATTCCGGTGAGCTCTGATGTGGCTAGCAAAACCGAACTTCGTCTTAAAGACTCGGTTGCAAGAAGCACAGTACAGCTGGCCAGCTGAGTTGGTAGTGTAAGTGTAGGAGGGTTTTGGCTTCGTCTTCCGTACTTGGCGTTTTGCGTCAAGATCTTCTAGACGCCTGGTTTCAAAACTTTCCACGCTCTTATGAACAGTTTGTCGCCATTCCGGTCTAAGTTGTGCGCGTTGTTGTAATATACCAACTGAAATTCTAATATAGGTATGTGTCTGTCTGTGGTTGTGTTACCCTTAGCGATAGCTGATTAAATTAATCCTTCGAGTACTCTACTCGTACAGCTTCCAACTTTGTTTTTATTGTCGTTAGTTTTATGGACGGATTATTCATTTCTATTTGTTGTTTCTCGAAGCACTTTTTTATAATCACCATTCACCAAGCGCGATGTTGCGGGTTAGAAAAAATATGTACAAAAGTTATTCTAGGAAAATGTCGTGAGTAAACCTAGATTAAATAAATAGTCAATCTCAACAACACGCAGAGAGAAATTATACCGTCGGTCGTTGGCTCGTCGTTTATCTATAGTAATACAATTACAATACAAATCAATATAATATTTTATTACTCTCTCTAAAGTCACCATCTGTCTAGTCTTATCCCAACTATGTTGGAGTCGGCTTCCAGTCTAACCGGATGCAGCTGAATACAAATATATAACATGGAGCGCCTGCCTATCTGACCTCCACAACCCCGTTACTAGGTAATACATTACTCCTTGGTAAGACTGGTTGTCAGACTTTCGGGGTTCTGACGACACCTAACGACTGTCAAAGATCCACGAAAGTCAGCCTCAAACATCCCCCAGACAATTAATTGTGTCTGTCAAGAATCCCCCAGAAACAATTAACTGTGTCTGATGGGGGATGTTTAACAGCTACGATTGATGCAGTTGCTTACAAATAATCATTATATAAAAATTAGGACTCAAACTATAAGTAAGATGACGTCATTTTTTGCGAGCTTTAAAGCGTCTGGCGAAAAAAACCGCCGACGGGAAGTGTCTGACAGTGTTAATTAGATATGAATAGTAGTATAAAATAAAACGTTGGCCAATGAATAAGGCCAAGCTAGCGCTGTCGACGTGGCTGAATTCTGGTCGATATTTATTTAATTTGGAATTATCCATATGACGCGCGACGGCCAGGCACAGCCAGGCAAGTAAGTACTCTGTGTTAATTATTTCATCACCACTGCTCTCAAAACTGTGATGGAAAACATGAGGTAACCGGAATGTGCTAGAACAAAAATTCGTAGACACTATTTATGTATTGTATGAACCACCAACCCGCATTGGACCTGCGTGGTGGATTACGGTCCAATCCCTCTCACAGTGAGAAGGCTCGTGTCCCAACAGTTGTCCAATGTCGTGTCGTGTCTTACAATGCTTCGAAGGTTAAGCTACTCTTGCAGCGGTCGGTTCGTGGATGGGTGGCCATCCATTACATATCGAGACCCCTCCGTGCCTCGGAAAGCACGTTAAGTCGTTAGTCCCAGATGTCATGCATGCGTAGATCTTTGATAGTCGTTACAGGTAGTCAGACCTCAAAGGTCTGACAACCAGTTTTGCTCAGGGGTATTACCCAGTAGGTAACTGGGTTGTGGAGGTTAGATAGCCAGTTGCTCCTTGTAAAATACTGGTATTCAGCTACACCCGGTTAGAGCCGACCCCACGATTATGTCATTATGCATACGATGAAGAAAAAAAGTAAGACATTTTTAGTTAAAACTAGACGCAAAAGCAAAATGTCGTGCTAATGAATCAAACAGATGCACGTTGCCTCTACGTCCACAATTCGTGTGGGCGTATACGTACCACGTCCGTCCGACCGTGTATGTGTCCACATCCGCGTTGCCTCGAAGTCCACAACGCGTGTAAATTGTGCACACAGCGCAGATCAGTTTAAAGCAATGCCTGGAGGGTAGGTAAGTATGGGGCTGAGGGCATCCCATGCTAAATTGAAATCATACCAGTACTAACATCAGCATATTTGCGGTAATACAATGTAAACTAGTATTTCGGTTCGCATTTCCGATTGAAATATAATTATGCGTGTTTCTGAAACTATACATTGTGTAATTTTAATTACCGGTAAAACCGCTTAAGGGGTCATTGTACTTGTCATTATGAACAACTCTTACTATTGGACCAAACGTGAAATCGTGAATAAAAATCAGTGGTTCCCTACATTTATGTTTGCATCCTAAATTCCTAACTCGTCAAAATGTAGGGAACAGCAGATTTTTTCGCGATTTCAGTTTGGTCCCATAGTAAAAGTTGTTCGTAATTATCAGTACAATGGTAAAGACCCCATAAGAGGTAAACGGTGATTAAAATTACAACCTTTAAAAAGTGACTTAATATTGTTACCAATTCACGTCACTTTTTTAGATTCATTTGATTGCTGACTTGTCACCTTCGATCAATAATAGCACTAGTAATAGTACTATTATTGATCGAAGTAATAATAATAATAGTACTATTATCAATAATAGTACTATTATTGATCGAAGCTTGTCACTCATCATTTATTTACAAAAAGCTGTTGTCAGCGGTTTTACTTGCATTTAAAGAGAGCTATAATATTATGTTCCTTGATGAAAAGTATGTGTTAATTCAGGACGTGGTCTATTTGCATCAAGTTTGTCTAAATTGATTGAAAAATAACGATCTTCACAAACTTTTATTTTACCAAACTATAAGTAGGGCTGGATAATTACTATGTTCGTCATTCCAACTCAGTTTTCCTCGGTCACCCTCTATTGTCACATCTCACATGCTTCAGCTCCATGAGTCCTGTAGTACCTAAGTACAGAACAAATAGATCACATAATCTCAGGGCTTAATCTGAGTACAGTATAATGTAATGTATATAATATAATTATATATTATATATAATATAATTAATATAGTATAATGCACACAACTGAGGCCAAGTTAGTTGGAAGATATGAATTGTTTACAATCCATATCAGCTGAGAACTGATACCCAGATTAGAGCAACGTAATATACATATACCATTATCAAATACTTTAAACTTACAATTTTATATAACTGAGCACAATATGCTAAATTGCTAGTTTGAATTCAATTACGAGCGCTCTTTGAACAATTACTGAATAAATATTTACTGCAGGACGCTACTCGTATATAGTCTAGTCAAAGTGCTTTTTTGTTCAAAGTTTTTCAGCAGTCTCGAAAAAATATGAACAAGGTGTCATCGGAATAGCATGTAGTTGATTTTTGAAAAAAAAAAAAAACAAAGTTCCGCTCGCAAAAATTGTAAAAGTTATAAACAATTTACTGAATAAATAAAAGGGAAACCCCCTTTTTGCAAATAACTAAGAATTTTGAAATCTAAAAAAAATATTCAAAAGAAGAGGAATTTTCCTAAAAGACAGTTCCAACTCCCGGAATTAAATATTAAAATTTAGAAATTAAAAAATTCAGGCAGTTATTGTATAAAATGTGATCGAACAAAAATCCGCCGGAAATTTTTTTTTATCGCGATTTTGCAACTAGTTAATGCAAAATAGTTAATTAACAATTTTTTACTGCTTGAATATGAACAGTGCAAGTGTGATAATTGTTAAACTATTAATCTGAGGCTTGAAAATAGATAGGTACCCGTTGAAAAAAAATACTTTTAAGTGTTTTATTAACAATTTACGTAGTTACGGAGAACGGTAATTATAAAATTAGATTTTTTTTTTTTTTCAAAAAGCAACTCATGGTTGTTTATTATTTTTTCTTACTCTACTCAATGTAATAAACATTAAGTAGAAAAGAAAATGAGGTAAAAATGTATGTATTTATGACAAACTGTTTAATAAATAATCAATGAAAATTTAAATAAATCCAAATAAATTTATTATGACAAGGAACTTTTTTTTTTTTCAAAAAATCGTCATTTGCATCAAAGATTTAGGATTCTAAAAAAAAAATGTAATTATCTTATAAACAACGCATTTGTTTATAACAATTTTTTAGACAATAGGAGATAATAATTAAAAAAAAATCATTTTTATACAGCTTACTACAGTAAAAAAACGGATCATTAAAAAAAATCAACAAATAATTACTTTTTATAATTTTGCAATCTACTCATATTGTTATAATAAAAACCTGAAAAATTAAAAAAAAAACTTTTTTCAAGGGGTCTATTTTGGAGCCTTTCAAGAATAGCTCCAAGGTAGGAAAAAATCTCAGATTAATACTCGTAGTTTAACAATTATCACACTTGCAATCTTCATGTTCAAGCTGCAAAAAATTGTTAATTAATTATTGCATAAATAATTGAAAATCGCGATAAAAAAATTTTTCCCGCGAATTATTGTTCATTTAATTATCCAGTAAAGTCTGAATTTTTTAATTTCTTAATTTACATACGAGTATTTAACATATTTAAATAATTTTTATTGTTAGTGTCCGAAGTGGGCGTGCATAGCGCAAGCCAGAGTACCCGTTTTCGCCCGTATTTTCACCCTTCTGGGAAAATTATAAATATTGGCCGTACAGTTGCGGAAGTTGAAACTTTCTTTTAGATAATTTCCTCCTCTTTTTGAATATTTTTTTTAGACTTAACACCAAATGAAAGATGCATTTCACTCCGATTCAGTCTAGACGGATTATGTGAATATTTGAAATTCCCTGTTTGAGTAGTTTTTAATATCTACTGCTACCGCTATATAATACCTACGACCGATAAATCCTAGTAGGGCCCGATTTATAATCAATACTAGCTTTTGCCCGCAGCTTCGCCCGCGTGAATTTCGGAAAATATCCCATGGGAACGTTCATGTGGAAAACATAGGACCATCCGATATAACTGTGCAAACTCAAATCGCTACGATATAATTATCGTTGCCGTGTACGGTGGGCTTAAAGCTCCCAGTCAGCATGATTTTTTCCGACAACTTCAACAATCATCGTCATATATTTCAGCCAATTTACACAAAACATTAATGAATTATACACTGAATCACTCCGTCCATTGATGAAAACCGTATGAAAATCCGTTCAGTACTTTTTGACTTTATCGCATTCAAACAGACAAACGTACGCGGCGGGGAGACTTTGTTTAGTTAAAATTTATAGAAACTTTCATCCCCTATATCACCCCCTGCAGGATTATTTTTTAAGATAAAAAGTAGCCTATGTCCTTCCCCAGGGTGCTATTTATAGCCTTGCCAAATTTTATCGAAATTAGTGCAGTTTTGTGAATTTTAAAATCAACCCCTATTTTATCCGCATATTATTTAAAAAGATTATTTAAAAACGCTGAACCGCATATTTCTTTATTTCCTACCAAAATCATAAACTTGAATTTTCAGAAATATCACTAACTTAAGAAATGGTGTGTTTCCCATACAAGCTTTCATCCTCTATAGGATCCCCCTGTAGGATTATTTTGAGAAAAAAAAAGTAGCCTATGTCCTTCCCCAAGACGTCATATATAGTTTTGCCAAATTTTATCGAAATCTGTTCAGTGGTTTAGGCGTGAAAATGTAACAGACAGAGTTACTTTCGAATTTATAATATTAGTATGGATTTGTAATCACAGTTGTGTATGATATGATACGGAGGAATGAGGAAAATGTCGTCAGGAAACTTTTAAGTATGAATGTGCATTGCTATAAGAGCAGGGAAAGACAAAGAAACAATGGATGGACTGTGTGAAAGAAAGATGATATGGCTAGAAACAGGCTGACGTCAAATGACGACTAATAGAGAAGTATGGAAGAAGAAGACACTGTGCTGACCACAGATAGGTTGGGATAAGGGTAAGAAAATGACCCACGCATCGCGTGTTTTTCCACCAGTTAATATTGACTCTTATACTTGGTGAAAATGCATATAAATGTCACATGACTTCTGCTTAATCTTTCCCAAACTCTAGTAGATTTTACATCAAGTACGCACAAAATTGATTGCATTTGACGATTTGATGTCATTCATGTTTGGTGGAAATGCTGGCTGTGAAACGACCAATTGGAACCGTTCGCCTAGCTTCTGACGTAACATATTAAGTGCCCATGTAGGTTTACGTGAAATCTATATTTTGAATTTAGAATAGAGAAGAAGCAACCGCAAAACGACGCACGGTGATGTATTTCGCATTTTCATGCACGTTCGGACAGCAATTTTTTAAACTAATAAAACACCAAGCAAATATCGAATATTTCAAGACGAGCCTGAAAACAAACTTTAGGCAAAGCTTTGACGGCGAGCTAATATTTGTGTAGTTTGCCTTTTATAGAGAAACTAGCTTTTGGCCGCGGCTTTATTCGCGTGGCTGTCGGAAATTATCCCACGGGAACGTACTGCCGGGATACAAAAAGTATCTTATGTCCCAACTCATGTAATGGTCTATCCAGACTTTCACTTTCGTATTTATAATCATTACTAGCTGCGCCCCGCGGTGTTACCCGCGGTTTATGAGATACATTAAAACGTGTATTATTTAATCGGTGAGAAAAGTATTCACAAAAAAATTGCTCATCCCACGGGAACACTACATTTTTTCAAGATGTAAAGTAGCCTATGTGTGCTATGTGTATTCAGGATGTCTGCTACTTCCACACCAAATTTTATCAAAATCGGTCGAGCCGTTTCAGTTTGAAGGAGTAACAAATATATTTGAATTCCTTGCTCATCCCACGAGGGCACTACATTTTTTTCAGGATAAAAAGTAGCCTATGTGTTTTTCCAGGGTATAAGCTGTCTACATACCGGATTTCATCCAAATCGGTCCAGCCGTTTGAGCGTGAAGAAGTAACAAACATACACACACACACACACTCACACACACACACACTCACAAACTTTCGCCTTTATAATATTAGTGTGATTAAGTGTGATGGTGTGATTACTTATTTTTGTTTTTTAGTTTTCAAACTTTTATTATTGTGATTTTAGTTTAGTTGGTGATCTTCCTGTGCTAGTCACAATAAATACTTTTTCTTTCGTCCTTTCTTTCTCTATTTTTTCGGGATAATTCGCCTTTATAATATTAGTGTGATGTGATAGTGTGATTATTTAATTTTGTTTTTTTGTTTTCAAACTTTTATTGTTGTGTTTTTTGTTTGGTTGGTGATCTTCCTGTGCTAGTCACAATAAATACTTTTTCTTTCTATCTCTATTTCTTCGGTATAAAAAGTAGCCTATGTGTTTATCCAGTGTCAGCTACTTCCACACCAAATTTCGTCAAAATCGGTCGAGGCGTTTGATTTTGAAAGAGTAGCAAATATATTTGAATTTCTTGCTCATCCCACGGGAGCACTACATTTTTCCGGGATAAAAAGTAGCCTATGTGTTAATCCAGGTTATAAGCTGTCTACATACCGAATTCCATCCAAATCGGTCCAGCTGTTTGAGCGTGAAGAAGTAACAAACATACACACACACACACACACACACTCACAAACTTTCGCCTTTATAATATTAGTGTGATGTGATAGTGTGATTATTTAATTTTGTTTTTTTGTTTTCAAACTTTTATTGTTGTGTTTTTTGTTTGCTTGGTGATCTTCCTGTGCTAGTCACAATAAATACTTTTTCTTTCTATCTCTATTTCTTCGGTATAAAAAGTAGCCTATGTGTTTATCCAGAGTGTCAGCTACTTCCACACCAAATTTCGTCAAAATCGGTCGAGGCGTTTGATTTTGAAAGAGTAGCAAATATATTTGAATTTCTTGCTCATCCCACGGGAGCACTACATTTTTCCGGGATAAAAAGTAGCCTATGTGTTAATCCAGGTTATAAGCTGTCTACATACCGAATTTCATCCAAATCGGTCCAACCGTTTGAGCGTGAAGAAGTAACAAACATACACACACACACACACACTCACAAACTTTCGCCTTTATAATATTAGTGTGATACCTATGTTTGAAAATTGACTTATTCATAAATTGAAAAATCGTTAAATAATTGGTGTAGATCTAGAAAATCAGGAAGACGAAGAAATCAAACCTCGGGGAAGAAATCATATTAATAAAAGATGTTTTGCCGTCTTTAATGTTTTCTTACGATTCCTTTTTCCACGTCTGCAAAGAAATGCTTCGAGATCATTAAAATGTAATACGAGTAGGTATCTAGCTTTTCCTTTTAGGATTTTGTGCAGCAAAATATTTTTTATTGCAGTTATACTCTTTACCGTTTTATGTAAAGATATACAGATTTATTTGATGCCTTTCATCCTCTAACGAGCATACGTTTTTTTTTTATGCGAATGAGACTAAGGGCTGTCTTTTCAATAGTCAGATAACTTTTATCTGAAGAATATTGAGAGTTTGATTAAAACCATGACACATTCTTCACAAAAACTGATTGTATGTCTAATGCGCTGATTGGTCCCTAGTTCATCGTCGTTCACAACGTTCTGGCAGCAAGATACGGGTAGACTATAAAGTACCTATCGAATTTTGACGCGTTTTATTGTAAACGAAATGTTCAGAATTTTTCGAATTCGACTGATAGTTCCAAACTAAAAAACATACTCTTCAGCTTTAATATTAGTGTCGATAGATGTATCTCCATTTGTCTGCGGCTTGACTAGACATTATTTGGACGAGGTATTGTACTAACTGATAATTTAATAAACCTACTAAATATTACTCTAACTAGCCAAAAGGCTTTCCTTAAACTACAGTTATAGAATTGTTATCGTTCCTAAAACGGGTAGCAATTTTACTTTTTCTTAATTTTCCAAATATTTTTTTTTTTGTTTTTGTTTTTAGAGCTGAAGCATTCAGTCGTGAAAATTCAATATCTAGTACAAAATTAAAAAAAAAACAGAGACAGTAGTAGTAGTGAAAACTTAAAACTATGAACTAACAGTTACCTATCATCGGTGCCATTGGTCCCGGCCATAGATACCTATAAGAAAGAAGTTTTTTTATATTTATATGTCCTGGCTCTCATTTATAGGTAGATCTTTGACAGTGTTGGTCAGTGGATGGGTGACCATCTTTACATACCGAGACTCGTGCTTTCCGTGCCTTGGAAAGCACGTTAAGCAGTTGGTCCCGGCTGTCATTCGTGGATCTTTGACAGCCGTTACGGGTCGTCAGAAGCCCGAAAGTCTGACAACCAGTCTTACCAAGGGGTATCGTATTACCTAGTTACTGGGTTGTGGAGGTCAGATAGGCAGTCGCTCCATGTAAAATACTGGTATTCAGCTGCATCTGGTTAGACTGGAAGCCGACCCCAACATAGTTGGGAAAAGGCTAGGCAGATTGACAGTGTTACGGGTCGTCAGGAGCCCGCAAGTCTGATAACCAGTCTTATCAAGGGTTGTGGAGGTCCGATAGGCAGTCGCTCCATGTAAAATACTGTCAAGTATTCAGCTGCATCCGGTTAGACTGGAAGCCGACCCCGATATAGTTGGGAAAAGACTAGGCAGATGACGATAGTCTGGTATTCACATCTAGGTATAGATACTCCGACCACATCGGCACACAATAATATAAAGTCATACTCATAGCTACAAATATACTGTTAACATTAGCATGTCGGTGACGCGAACCGGAACAAAATCACTCAACCCTCTAAAATAAGTTTTGTAACAAATAATCTTCGGTTTCAGAACGCTTAAAAGCTTAAGGCGTGTACAGACGCGTGTAATGTAATTTATCTTGTAATATAACGCAAATTCTGCGTGTGGACGCTCTTCCTAACCTCGGCTGTTGGTTTCTTGCGCGAACACAGTGCTCGTTTGTATGCCGTCCTCACTATTTATATATTGCTTTACATTACACGATACATTACATTACACAAGTTCTTTTGTTACTAACACGATCACTAATGCCCGTGCCACACTAACGTCAACGTCAACACCCATAACCGCCATAAACATTGCGGTAGTTAAATTCGGTCAAATTATCGCGGTAAGTGGTGGCTACACCTATGGCCAACGTCCTTCATCGCGATAATCAACGGCATATTCCGTTAATGTGGCCGCGACTTAATACATACCATCAGATTAGTAAGAGTGCTGGAACGATTAGTTCGTTAAGTGTTTTAAAGTATGCTGTTGTCGTGTCCCTATTATTTACAAGCTCCATGTTAAGGACATATTATTGAACTCTTTTCAAAGCTTGATATGCCACAAGCTAATTGTTTATTTTAGAACGGTGGCAAAACCATGATAATTAGTTATTGGTTTACTGGAGCTGTTCGTGTATGACATGCAACATGAAAGAAACACCGTACCTATTTTTTTTTAATTGCCCTGTTTTGAATTAACAATATTCGATTGGCATAGGTTAGTACCTATTGCCTCTCGCTCTCCATTGCCCTTTTTAGCCTCTAATAAAGCCCATTATGAGCGAACATCTTTCAGTGTCGTAGGTCATCACTGGCAATACGCAGGGGTCAATGTGGACACAAAATCTGGTGTCAGAGAATTGAAAAGATATAATTGTGACACTTTGGACGTCCACAAAATGTCTATTCGAACGGTAAAGCTTTGGTTTCCTAAGTAAGCGATGAACGGGTCTCACAATACGGCTGTCCAAATACACAGCGTTTTTTGCCACCTTAATGTGAAATACTGGTGAAAATGACAGATTTTCATGACGGCCGGTATAATATGCCGGAACCGAACCCTAGCTTAACCAGGCGCCGATAAATTGGGGGGCCAACGGGTGCAGTGCCCCCCCCCCCCCTCCCCCCGGGCTTCGACTAAACCGAGTCTAAAACCCTAAATTAGCCATAAACATAGTTATTTAACCTGTATTTTACTTTGTATACCTACAGTATATCACTAAGATATAGATAAGTCGTAGGCATCCTGGAAAAAAGCCGGCACATTTATGAGTTTACAGAAAATAGGTGCGGAAGGTTTTTTAATAGGGTCTTCACGAGATATGCCCGTCCTCCCAGAGAGCAACATTTGTAAAAAAAAAACCCCTCTCCCTTAAGCGAAAACCTTTCAGACATCTCATTTAGCGCCACATTTCACTTGGCGATGTGGTGGGACTGTGGGACACGGTTAATTTATAAAATTAACACTTAGACACACACACACACACTTATTAATTCTGCGTAGTTCGTAGTACAGTTTATAATCTTATACCGTGGCTCCAATACGCTATGTTTAATGCAATTATAGGCTACCAATAAGCCGCTTCACAAACAGTACTAAGCTATCTCTGTTTAGGGGGACGGGCAGACGCCCTATCATAGGGATGACGACCCGTCCGTGTTGACCTCAGCTCGTAATTTTGTTATGCGTTCCCTGAACCTTTGTGACCTTTAAGAACGCTTACGTAAAAACAATGATAGGTACGGTAGTTATTGTACTAAGTATACCAGCCAAAACTAGCTAAAATCGTTATGGATAGTTTAATACATAATTATGACAAAGATAGGAACAGCGTTGGTACCACACGTAAATTATACATGTCTAAAAACTTTTTTACAAAAAAATATAACCGACTTCCAAAAACAACACTACAAAGTGAAAAATAACTTAATTTCGGAAGTCGATGTCTGGTTAAATGTATTTTCGTTTTTTGCCACCGACTTCCGAAATTTAAGTTACTTTTCACTTTGTAGCGTTGTTTTTGGAAGTCGGTTATATTTTTTTGTAAAAAAGTTTTTATTTTTCACTTTTTAGTTGTGGTACCTACCCCACACAAATTCTAATACCACTAACTGCAAAACAAACTAGAACATCACCCATATAAAAGTGGGGAAAAAATACCTATTATTGAAGTTAACTCAAAAACTACCCAAACAAAGTTAATCAATTTTATATGGGACCAACTTTGATGTATACCCTCTCGAATAAAACAAAATTTTTTCAAATCGGTCGACTGTAAAAAGTTGTGCGTGTGTCGAATTGAGAACCTCCTCCTTTTTTTCGCCGGTTAAAAAATTCACAGATCTCATGCACCACAAGACCTTCAAATAGCATTGGAAATGAACTTCGGTAATAGAAAAAGAAAATAAACGTAGGAATATTTATTTAAATTTTTCAAAACATTTGATTTTAATTGTTATAAAAAATACAGACGGTTTTAATACTACTAATGCTAGGTAGTATTAGTTCTATGGCTTTGTTGTACAATTAACCCTTTCGCTGGGTGCAGTTAGAGACAAATTAATAGTACGCACTTCGCGCTATTTTGTGCTGCACGGGTATAGACACGTACGGTGCGGGGGTGTTAAAGGGGAGGGAATAGCGCGACCGAAGCGATTATTCCCGATGTCCACCACTTATTTAGCCACCACTGAGGGACAGTGAAACAACTTTTAAAAATTATTCTCGTTGTCCACCACTGAGGGACAGACCTAACCTCAAAACACTTTAAAGTTGCTTCTGCATCGTCTCCGGCGCTGCGTGAAGTGCAACCCCTTCGCCCTTACCTAACAAAGGATGCTCACTTCCGCAGTTTCGGCTTGTTTGTCACCTCCGGCGACCAGCCTCAGCCGCTACGGATCGCACGGGTGTCTATCACGGGTGTTTAAAGTGTTTTGAAGTTAGGTCTGTCCCCCAGTGGTGGACAACGAGAATAATTTTTAAAAGTTGTTTCACTGTCCCCCAGTGGTGGCTAAACAAGTGGTGGACATCGGGAATAATCGCGACCGAAGCTTTTGTTTGTGACAGTCAGGTAGTATTAGTTTTAAGTGTAATAAGGGATTAGTTTTTAACTTGCGTGATAACAAATTTTTCACCGATTTCAGGATGGAGTAGGTTCGCAATTTGACTGTATTTGTGCCGATTATGACATGTAGTTTTTTTTTAATATTCATAAGTCATAACATAAGTCATAACTAAGGATAGATATTGAGTACAGTCAACAAAAAATATATCTGGGCAGGGTATACTAACATATTTGTATGTGAATTGCTTCATGTTCAACTTTATATAATAGGTTGGGGAAAAAGTTTCTTCGCATTTTTTAAGAAAATTCAAAACATTTTTTAATATATATTATTTACATTTATCTAAAGTATGTAGGTACCATTTTGTTCGATAACTTTTTGCCATCTTGTAGGTAGGGACATAATCCCATTGCTATAGAAATTTTGGGACTTCTGATCAAAATACCGCGACAAGTGGTTTTGGCAGTCCTCTCGTGATGTTAACCTGACACTGCCTAAAGAATTCTGAAGAGACCGAAACAGGTGGAAATCTGAAGGTGCAAGGTCAGGACTATACGGCGGATGCATTAACACCTCCCAGCCAAACTCTCTTAATTTTTGCTGAGTGGCTAAAGATGTGTGAGGTCTAGCGTCATCATGATGAAAAACCACACCCCTTCTGTTGATTAATTCCGGCCGCTTTCCTTCAACTTCTTGCTTTAATCTCATCAGTTGTTCGCAGTAGAGTTCAGAATCGATGGTCCAGCCTGGTGGTAACAGCTCATAATGAATAATGCCCTTCCAATCCCACCACACACACAGCATCACCTTGTTGCGAGTTAACCCGGGTTTGCCACAGTCTGTGAAGCCTGACCAGCGTTTGACCACGACCTTTTTCGCACGTTCTTGTCGTACGTGATCCACTTTTCATCACCAGTTATCAGCTTCTTCAAAAATGGTTCGGTTTCATTACGTCGTAATAAAGAATCACAAATGAGTACACGGTTCATTAGGTTTCTTTCAGGGAGCTCGTGAGGTACCCAAATATCGAGCTTTTTTGTGTACCCAGTTTTTTTCAAATGCGCCAAAACTGTTTTGTGGTCAATTCCCAGTTCTTCAGCTATGTTATAACTACTGATATGCTGAACTTGCTCCAATTTTTCAAAAATGCCATCCATTTTATCCGTAATAGGGCGACCAGAGCGACGTGCATCTTTGACATCAAAATTTCCGGATTGAAAACGCTTAAATCAAATTTGTGCTACTCTCACAGACACTGCACTGGGTCCATAAACATCGCAAATTTTTTTCGGGGCTTGCGTTGCATTTTTACCTTTTTTGTAGTAAAATTTTAAAATGTATCGAATTTCTTCACTAGATTCACTCATCTTGACAGTACGAAAAACAAATGAAAATCAAATATTTTCTCATTTGAATTTGGAATTATGTTCTTTAAAATTTAAACTTTCCATGATACCAAAACCAGCCAGATACAAATAGTATAGGCAAAGATATTTTATTTTAAGTTCATACATACTAAAATGCGAAAAGACTTTTTCCCCAACCTAATATATTACTTTGTTTTTTACATTTATTTTTTATATTACATTGTAACACACCAACACAAAATTGTATATTTACACGAAATTGAACATGAAGCAATTCACATACAAATATGTTAGTATGGCCCGCCTAGATATCTGTTTTGTTGACTGTACATTAGGGACCCCAAAAATATAACCATTTTAGAGTTTATTTTTATTTTTTAAAGAAATATATTACTAATTAAAGGAGAATGGGCATTTTGGGCGGTCGGCGGCCAGTTTTCAAATTAGTGTCAAATGAAAGTACTGTTAGTTAGGAATAACTTTTACTATGGGCGTTACGTTGTGTTTCATTTAGAAAAAGAGATATTTAAATATCAGTACAATGTTATTGTATAGAGCATTTTTGCATAATTATTATATTATAAGTGTGTGTAATGCTTTAATATTACTTCAAAACGTGTCGTGACACGTGTTATTTTCACTTATTATCATCAACACAACAAAACCCACCGGTTTGACTCAACTACCTGCTCACGCGGAGGACCAATCAGCTTCGAGCAAGAACAAAGCAACCCTGTTAACGCGGAAGACTAATTAGCTTCTTGCAAGAACAAAGCAACCCTGTTAAAGCGGAGGACCAATCAGCTTCGAGCAAGAACAAAGCAACTGGCAAGCGGTGCGCGCGCGCTTCTTCCGCGCAGTCCTTCGGTTACGCTTGTGTCGTTGTGTACTGTGCGATTGTTCATCGATTTACCTTGTGCTTCTATAAACCTTTCGACCTCTGCTTGCATACTGGACTTTGTTTACTCCTATCCTAAATTGATCACTTGGCATACGTTTTTGGACTCGATTCTACTTACAAACCGGGTTTAGTTGAATATGGCGGAAAATCGACCAGTGTGTGTTTTGTGCAATCGGTCAGTGGTTAACAGAAGATCATTCGAGATAACCCATGCATTTTTTGAGGAAAATGCCGCAAATGCTCAATATATTATTGAAGCTATTGCCCCACATCAAGTAAGTTTTTTTAATGTTAATAATAATAGTCTTGGACGAACATAACAGTAAATAACATATTACTACAGTTGTCACAGCGAAACATGACCTTTGAGTTCTAGTGAGTAGAGTCGTCCTGTAATAAATGTCAGTAACAATAGGAATGTGCTAACGACTTGCGAAACATCGACAGTTTGCTACCTGCTGACTTGCATGAGTCATTTCTTTTGTTTTATTTTACCTGTAAAACACTTCAGACGATTTTTTTATTAATGTTACACATCACTAGGTATGTAGTTTACTTATAAGTTAATATGATTTTTCCAGATTGAATATAACGGTCTGGAATACGTTTGTCGACCATGCTGGCAACGAGCTCAACGTGCTGTCCAGCCTAATCCAAACCCGGCCTCGCACGAATGTGTACTACAGATTGATGAGTATTCTAGAGTGCCTAACAATGCAGCGGTCTGTATGTTTGAGAGATGTAGAAATACTACACGTCATCGGATTCCTCAAAATATACGGATATCACTTCTTATGGATGCCAACTTATATATACCAAAAGAAACAAGAGTATGTGAAACACATCTAAGGTCCAATGACTGGGACGAGATCATTGATAGTCCAATTCTAAGACATGATTTTAATAGTACTCATTTCTTACACATGATGGGTCTTATGAAAGAAGCTGTGTCAAGAAGCTCTGTTCTAGATTTTGAAAATATTGAAAATATGGACACCAATGAAGTACATATGCGCTTGGGTCTTAGTCGAGAACAATTCTACGATATTTTGGAACAAACGCCTTCCTTGTCTAGTTCACATTCCAAAACTGCTCTAGCCATTTATTTGATGAAGTTGCGGACTGGTGAATGCAACGAAAGACTTGCCACGCTCTTTCAAATGAGTAGGAGAACTCTTGAAAGACATTTGAAAACCGCAAGAGATTGTTTATTTGCCGAGTTTGTGCCTAGGCACCTGGGTTTCAATCACGTCGACAGAAGAATGCTCGTTGAACGCAATCTCTACGTACCGAATGCTTTGTTTGGAAACCCTGATTCAACATTAGACGACAGACATGCAATAGCGATAATGGACGGAACATACATCTACATTCAGAAGAGTTCCAATTATTCTTTCCAAAGAAATACGTATAGTTTACACAAGTTTTCCAACCTTTTAAAACCATTCATTATAGTAAGCTGCGATGGTTATATTTTAGATGTTTGTGGACCCTACGCAGCTACTGATTCAGACGCAACTATATTACAAAGAATGTTATATGACGAGGAAGGTACATTTCATTGGTTCTTTCGTCGTAACGATATATTTATACTAGATCGTGGGTTTAGAGACGCCCTTCCTGATTTGTCACAATTTCATTACTCTGCTTATATGCCTGAAAGTAAAGACCGCGGTGCAGATCAGCTCACAACCGAACAAGCGAATAGGTCTAGATTGGTCACCATTTGCCGCTGGGTGGTAGAAGTAATAAATGGTCGATTCAAGCGTGACTTCAAATTGTTTCGCCAAGACTATTTTAATCGGGCTTTAAACCATATGTTTGAAGACTTTAAAATAGCAGCTGCACTAATTAACGCTTTTCAGGAGCCCATACATGATAGCGTACATGCAGCCACATTTGTGGATATTATAAACGACCGCTTGAATCGACCAAATCACCTGGCGGACTATGTTGTTCGTAATAATATAAACAGACAAAGAGCAACGTTCCAAAGCATCACCGGTGATCAGCCTGTTTTTGACGATTTCCCAAATCTTACAGAGGATGATCTTATTCTGTTTGCTCTCGGTACGTACCAAGTCAAGTTAGCCCGCAGTTATTATGCTGAGCACCTAGTACAGGGCTTGTATAATATTGAAGTGTACCGAGAGCAGCAAATAAGGGGTCTTAGCGATTACATTGCAGAGCAAGACGTTTGGTTATTACGTGTCAGAATACAGTCTAGACATGTAAGGTCTAGGATTTATTATTCATATATTGTTATTGACCGACAAATGAACGGCCGGGAAGCTATCGCTCATTACTATTGTTCATGTCTGAGTGGAAGGCGCACGATAGGATGCTGCGCACATGTTATGTGTGTGGTGTGGTATTTAGGCTGGGCAAGAAATCAAACCGAGGATATCCGGTTACCAGCAGCGGAATTAAGTGCGATTATAGAGCATGATGAGTAGGCACTATTATTATAGCTATGGAATATCAGATTAATCGGTGGTTTAGTATTGTAAAACTAACTAACTTATAGTAATTACATCGTATGTAACATGTAATACGTAGTATGGTAATTGTTCATACTAACAATGTAATATATAGATAATTATATATTAAATATCTTTGAGCCTATCTAGAATAGTTTTGTTTTCAGAAATCACTTTCCTTTTCTATTTTTGCATTGTACATAAGCCTAAGCATAAGCATAAGCTATACAAAGTGTAACGTTAAATGCGCAAAACCTCTTAAGGGGTCATTGTACTCATCATTATGAACAACTTTTACTATGGTACCAATCTTGAAATCGCAAAAAAAATCAGCTGTTTAGTACATTTTGACGAGTTACTCGAACATAAATGTAGGAAACAACTGATTTTTTTTTCGCGATTTCAGCTTTGGTCCCATAGTAAAAGTTGTTCATAATGATGAGTACAATGACCCCTTAAGAGGTTTTGCGCATTTAACGTTACACGTTGTATAAAGTGTTCGGAAATAAAAATGTATTTTAGCCGGTTTAGAAGTACACCACAGTGATAAAACTTCTACACGGTAATTTTAGGACTAAACCACATCAATAAACAACAAAATCATCCTTGGCCGCGGACCGCCCACGCTCCATACAAAATTGCCCATTCTCCTTTTACTTTTTTGTATATTGTAGACCTTGTCAATCCAAACATTTTGACACCTCAATGGGGATTGTTTAAAATTTTTAACCATTAGATTTTATTTAATTTTTTGAAAATTTAGAGCATTTTGAGAAACTAATTTGAATATTTTGATGATTGGCTCAATAGTTATTTTTTTATTGAATTTTAAAATATTTTAATTTTCAAGGTAGGTGACGTCATCAGTGGCACAAAAGATTGTGCCGTTGCCCCACTAATACATAATTAAAAAGATTGTAGACAATACTTGCCATTTACTTTTTATTTTTTGAGGCAACGATACAAAACTGTACGACCAAAGCTGAAGTAATTTGAAGGGCAAACAAGGTCAATCGTATTTTATAAAAAAAAAACAATAAAATATAAATATTTTTCAAGATTAATTAGTCCGTAATGATCAGTAACGCTATTCCTCGAAATGGTTTTTCAATTACAACATATTAAAAAATATGAACAATGCCCATTAACTATATTGACTTAGAAATAACTTCTTCAAAATAGGGCCGTACCAGAGTGATCGATAAAACATTTCCAATGTTAAAAGTGTTGTTTCAGATTTCCATTAGTTGCGTTAGTAATTCATACGTTTTATAAAATATTCACATTTTAAAAACATCGTTTCGAATATGATTGTTTCTTTTATCCAGCCAAGTATTCAATCATCCCGACCGAACGTCACTCGAATTCACTCCTCGATGCAACGGGTGTTGCAGCAAAGCGTAATAGATAAACAGTTCAGTAGGAAGTAGCGAATACTCAAATTACAGCAGCGCTTCTGTCCACTTACTCGTAACACAACAGCCCGGGATTTTCTGAGAGCAACCGATTGTGAACTACAAAGAGATTCATTTGAAAGGTAAACTGTGCGAATTGAAACAGGTACAGTTTTGCACGGAAATATTTTTAATAACGATATGGATTAATTAAATGAAAATGTCAGAAGCCCAAAAGTCTGACAACCAGTCTTACCAACCAGTTACCCAGTAACTGGGTTGTGGAGGTCAGATAGGCAGTCGCTCCATGTAAAATACTGGTATTCAGCTGCATCCGTTTCGACTGGAAGGTGACTCCAACATAGTTGGGAAAAGGCTAGGTAGATTGATTGTCTCATCACACGCGCATAATCAGGGATCTTTAAAGTTTTTTTATAAACATGAAAATAATGTAAAGTCTGATATGTCTGATGAAATCTACCAAGGTATTCAAAATTTCAGAACTTGCCGTAAAATTCTCAAACTGCGTCCTACGATACCTACTTACACGTTACGCCACATAGGAATAGGTAGTGTTTTGCAAGCATAATAAATTACTGAATCGTAAATTTACACCGGATGGTGTATGTGTTTTATTGAACTCAGATATAGCAGAGAAATCTCGATGTTTTGACATGTCGCCACATCAGTACATGGCACCCGTGCGAAGCACGGCCGAGTCGCTAGTTTAAAATAATTTATACATTTAATAAAGGGAAGAAAATGACGTAGGAAACTTTTTAATGCTTTCTTCTGCAATTGTCTTTTCTGATTAATTTCGTTCCAAACTCAAAGTAGTTGAGACATTTCCGTAGCGACGTGACCTAACCCAACTTCCCATTTTGTTTGTTTGCCACTGCAAGTAGATTCTTAGCTTAAGGAAGATGCAGTGGGAAAAGTAGGTATGGAAAACATGTCCCCATAAAAATAAAACGTTCTAATATGTGTTTCCTGCTGACCCCAATCTGGTTCAGTTCTCCTGTGTACCTACCTTATGTTGCGACGATGTTGCATTAATTAAAATAGATAAATTTTGTGTTTTAAAAAATTCTATAAAACCAAATGTACGGTTAAATCATTTGGATTATTATCCATTACCTATGTGCTATTTGATACCTAGCAAAGATTTATGGACAAAATGCTAGGTATTAAAAAAAAATGTATGTGTGTAATGTGTTGTAGGTATAATTGTAGATACATTTAAACGAAGCGCGTTTAGTTCCGATGCGCGTGAATCTTCTGTCTCGCGCGTTAAACTAGACAGCCATAACGCCATTTCACCTACACATCGAGCTAAACCACGCTTCGATGTATCCTCTTAAGGCGAAAGCCCCAGGGTAGTCCGCGAATTTTAAATTTTCTTACGTTCTTTGCAATTTGTAGATCAGTGTCAGGTTGCATGTTGATCAAAATATGATTCGCGAAATCGCGACCGTAACGCGGAAACGTAAGAATATATTTATGGAATATAATCATTAGAATCATCAATACCTACAACTTTCTTAATTCAAATTACTGTATTGAATGACTATTTCATGACATCATGTCATTTGAGGCCGATTCTAACTTATGTAGTTGTATTGATGATTCTAATGATTATAATTTTGTAAAATCATGTTTGCTACGGTCGCGAATCATATTTTAATCAACATACAACCTGACACTGACCTGCAAATTGCAAAAATCTTTACAAAATTTGAATACCGGGAGGTATATTAGCGCATCCCCCTTAATTATTTCTGAGACCGAAGCCGGATCTCGACCGCATTAGCGACCGGTGGTGCAGTGAAGCGCTGTCCCCAGAGGACAAACCTTACTCACACATCCACGACATTATCAACGCGTGCTACTCTCATACAATATGTATATCAAACTATACTAATTTACACTCTTTTGTTGCGCTAATAAAAGTTCCTTGCATTTTTTAAATATTCACAGGAAAATTCCGGAATCTTTCCATATTTTAATTATCACGGACAAAGTTCTTGTATCAAAAGAAGCCAAAGTATTCTTTTGTAAAATATCTAACATTTAAAAAATTAACGTTCTGAAAATGTTATGAAACTTCGCACAATAAAGTGAAGCAATTTGAGGGAATGTTCAACAAAGGTATACTACTCGTAAGTTAGCTTTCATTCGTTCGATGAATCTGCACGAAATCTAACTTATAGAGATGTATTGAAAATGATGTAAATACATATGTTTTATTGTCGTGTATCATATTTTGATCAAGATATTATATAACCTTACACGGACCTGCAAATTGCTAAAAAACCCAAAAAAAAAATAATTTCGCGGGCTACCACAGCGCATCGAAGTTTTAATCGCGAGATTCAATAATTAATTATTTATTGGAGTTTATAGTGTACGAATGATTGATTTGAACAGTCATATTATTAAATTTTTTAGGGTTCCGTACTAAAATAGTGTCAAATTGTTTTGTCTTAAGTAGGTAAAATAAAATTAAGTAGGTTGCTTTTAAATGTATTTACTAGGATATTAGGTACCTAAATTAAAACTTGGCTTCAAATATATACCTACCCAGGTAGCGGTTTCTATTGTTTCAAAATGTCTTTGGTTACACAACAATGTCTATAGTTACACAACAAAATGTGATATAATTTACTATCTTTTTCACATGATGTAGAATTTGCTATTTGTTATCTCTTTCACTCAATGCAAAAGCTGTGTGAAAAAAATAGTAAGCACCATAAACCAGCCAACTGAATTATATTTTACCTACATAAAATAAAACATTTGAATTTGACTCAATTTTGGTAAGGAACTCTAAAAATGTAAAAATATGATTCTTCAAATCATTAATTTGTAACTACAATAAAGTCCAATAAATAATTCGTTATTGAATCCCGGGATTAAGGTGATATGTAAAAAGCGAACTGGGCGGGAATAAGAAAGTGACACAGTCAATTACTTCCACATGCGAAAAAAAGAGAGCGCAACAATGCGCTGGAACCAAAATAAAAGCGCCAAATCAAATAAAAATTCTTTAAAAATAAATTAAGATTGATTGATTTTTATTCAATCTGTCTAGCCTTTTCCCAACTATGTTGGGGTCGGCTTCCAGTCTAACCGGATGCAGCTGAATACCATTATTTTACATGGAGCGACTGCCTATCTGACCTCCACAACCCATTAACTGGGTAATACGATACCCCTTGGTAAGACTGATTGTCAGACTTTCGGGCTTCTGACGACCCGTAACGACTGTCAAAGATCCACGAATGACAGCCGGGACCAACGGCTTAACGTGCTTTCCGAGGCACAGAGGAGTCTCGGTATGTAAAGATGACCAACCACGGACCGACCCCGGCAAGCGTAGCTTAACCTGATGGATCGACCCGTGCGGCTGTTATTACTTAGCCACGAGCTCCTCAGGTTCCCCTCCACGATTGATTTTTATTATCAAAAATATTTTCAGCCTGAGTTTTCAATTACCTAATAAGAACCTACGCACATTTTGAATGCAATTTTGCAATGAAATTAATTTTAGAATTACAGAAAAAAACATAAAAAGTAGAGGTCTTCTCGGAATTAAATTCTATCTATAGAAAGGTGTGGTCAAAACTAAGGGTACGGTTCAGACCATCAAGCTGGACAACTTTCTTCAACTCGGGGACCAACATCGTAATCGAGAAAAATTATCAGCTGTCCCATACATTTGGGACGAGTAGGTATTGAAGTTTTGTATGGGACAGCTGATAATTTTTCTCGATTACGATGTTGGTCCCATGGAGAAAGTTGTTCAGTTTGTTGGTCTGTACCACACTCTTGAATTTTACCACACCTTTCTGATACAGCCTGTATACAATTATTGCTCATTTAATAGTATAGGACAAATTAATTGGCAAGGCCATCACAATGTTAATCTTTTATTCTGAGAGATTCGCCGCGACGCAGATTATAAATGGCTCCGACACAGCTATCTGTTGCAAAATGTTGAGATGGATTCAATGTCACCACAGTAAAATGCCGTACGACATAATCCGATGGAAGTAGCTAAAAAACTTTTTTACAAAAAAAAAAAACAACAGACTTCCAAAAAAATACTACAAAGTGAAAAATAACTTTAATTTCGGAAGTCGGTGTCTTTGGATCTGTATTTTAGCTTCTTGCCACCGACTTCCGAAATTAAAGTTATTTTTCACTTTGTAGAATTTTTTTGGAAGTCGGTTGTTTTTTTTTTTTTTTTTTGTAAAAAAGTTTTTTATTTTTCACTTTTTAGTGGGTCAGTCTGTAATTTATCAGAGTTAAAATAGCCTAATGTCAACTGTTCATCACCTTTTATAAAATATTGCTTTTACCAATACAAGGACGTTAATTGTTGAAGAGTTCTTCCAGTAAGCATCAGCTCCACTTCAACATAATTATGTATTGTGACGAACATAAATTGCTTAGTAATAATCGAATCGCAATCCGTGAAATACGTATTATTGGCACTACTCAATAATAAGTATTTCACGGATTGCGATCGGAATTAACCGATGGCCATCTGTGGTCTTCCTCATCAGTTCCACTTCACCGAATGCTGCTTTCCGGGAGCAAATGCACGAGTTACTATAAAAAATACCCAAATCGCTACAAGTGTGCCTATAATATTTGAAGGTTCCCCTCGATTTCTCTGGGATGCCATCATCAGATCCTGGTTTCCTTATCATGGTATCACCCTTGGGATATCTCCTTTACAATAAAAAAAGAATCATTAAAATCGGTTCATAAACGACGAAGTTATCCGCGAACACACATAAAAAAAAAAGTTAAAAAATACACACATCAAAAGTGTCTAGGGATCAAGCATTTTTATGCGGATTTCTTGAGATTGAGATGTGGCTTTGTAATAAATTTATGATTTTATAAATTTATATGGATCCTTTTTGGTGCATTTCATAATTTGAATCAGGAACTGTGAATCAAATTCGAGTAAAAGATGAAAATCAGCTGTCAATATTTTCCCTATAAAAACATACAACGCATTGAAGACATTATTAGTGCTACTGTTTCCCTACTACTGATTAAAACCAACGTTATTATGGAGCGGCGACGTCATTTAAGCAGGGAAGAAATGCTCAGAGCCGTGGGAATGATAGAAGCTGGTTCCCGGCAACGTACTGTGGCTTTAGCTCTGAATACAAGTCAGAGTGTTATCAGTCGACTTTGGACACGTTACCGAAGCACTGGTACCGTGGCTGAGCGCCATGGAGGACGGTATCGCTGCACCACACGGAGACAAGACCGATACATTCAAATCTTAACTCGAAGAGCTCCAACTATAACCGCCATGATGTTAGCCGTGAGGCTTCATCACTCTTCAGGGAACTTAATTAGCGACCAAACAGTCAGAAACCGCTTGCATGAAGTGAACCTTCATTCCCGAAGACCGCTACGGGTACCACCTATAGCAATGCACAATCGTAGGATTCGATATCAATGGGCTCTTGAACACAGAAATTGGGCAGAAGAACAATGGCGTTTCGTGTGTTCTGATGAGTCTCGTTTTGGTATGAGACCGGATACAAGACGTATACGACACTGGAGAACCCCTGGACGCCAACAGCGATTAAAATCCTGCCAGGAAGTCCATCCTTATAGTGGTGGAACCATCATGGTATGGGCGGGTATTTGGATCGGCGGAAGAACTGAGTTGATTTGGATCAGAGGCAACCTCAACGCTCAAATTTATGCTGAGACGATTGTATCAGACGTCATCGTTCCTCTACAAGTGCAAATCGGTCCCTTATTTCAGTTAATGCATGATAATGCACGACCGCACACCGCAAGAGTTGTAAGACAGACTCTCGCCGCAGCTAACATCAATGTCCTGCCCTGGCCTGCTCAGTCGCCAGACTTGAACCCGATTGAGCATGCATGGGATATGCTACAGAGAAGAGCTCTGCCGAATATGGAGGGTATCCAGTCGCAAGAAGACCTTTTTTTGTTGTTGCAACGAACATGGGCGGCCATTCCACAGCGTGATTTGGATGAACTCATTTTGAGTATGCCAAACCGATGTTCTTGTGTTGTTAGTGTTCGCGGTAGAAACACGGATTATTAATTGTTTAAGTTACCCAATAAAATTTTAAAGAAAACTGTTATTTCAGTCTTTTTTTCGAACTTTAATGTTAGTGGTTCAAATGTCAAAAATCCCTTTATTAGGAAAATGGCAAATTTCTTTATTAATGCAAAGGTGACTTGGTTTATCGTTACTGTGACAAACGAAAACACTTTATTTGATGAATCCTTAAAGAAAATTTTAATTAATATCAATCAGGAGAAAAGTTATTGCAAAAATATATGTTGATCCCTAGACACTTTTGATGTGTGTATATACGGTCGAATTGAGAAACTTCCTTTTTTTGAAGTCTTTTAAAAATAGACCAAACGCGCGGTTTCTACATTTGTCAACTGTCTTATCTCTAACAGCATAAGCGGCCGAGCTTATCAGTCCCGCAAGAGATGTTTTAATAAGGCCCCCATTGTAATTTATCGTCTAGCGTGATTCCTAGGAAAACCCGTTTGATTAATAAATTCCGATTTTTCTCCATTCAATTTATGATGTCACATTCGCTACTTCTAACATTAGGTAATTTAAATCAAATGCATTTTTTTTTAATTTAGTTCCAATTTATTTACCTTAAACCAATCTTGGATCTGAAGATTATAAGAGTTATTCACGTCGTCAAGATTATGTGACCGTCACTCGTCGGTTTATTTTAAAGATCAAGGATGTGTAATTTGCAAATAGCACCATTATCGGTTGATTTAGAAGTAACATACCTATTACCACTTTCCTATGCTAAATAATACAGTCTCGAAGAGTGATCGGAACCCGGATTGAACATAATAATATATGTACTTTAAGTTCCGTTCACTCTCCGAGGAAATCAAAACCACGTTCATTAGTAAGTACAAGTTTCTTAGAAAAGGCAATTACTGCAACTAGCGCAATCATAATTATGTAAGAGTTGCTTAAGACTACCGCAGACAGGAGCGACGCGATTTTAGTACAGACTAAAACAACTCCATTTACTTACAGTACCTGGTCGAAGAAGCTCTGTTCCGGTGAAAATAGAGAAAACGAATTTTCTCAGATATGAGACCTTTAATGCAACTTTCATCGAAATCGTTAGAGCCGTTTTCGAGAACGGGATTACAAATATACATAAATATATTATTATATATTATAAATAATAGGTTGGGGAAAAAGTTTCTTCGCATTTTTTAAGAAAATTCAAAACATTTTCTAATATACATTATTTACATTTATCTAAAGTATGTGGGTACCATTTTGTTCGATAACTTTTTGCCATCTTGTAGGTAGGGGCATGATCCCATTGCTATAGAAATTTTGGGACTTCTGATCAAAATACCGCGACAAGTAGTTTTAGCAGTCTTCTCGTGATGTTAACCTGACACTGCCTAAAGAATTCTGAAGAGACCGAAACAGGTGGAAATCTGAAGGTGCAAGGTCAGGACTATACGGCGGTTGCATTAACACCTCCCAGCCAAACTCCCTTAATTTTTGCTGAGTGGCTAAAGATGTGGTAGGTCTAGCGTTATCATGGTGAAAAACCACACCCCTTCTGTTGATTAATTCCGGCAGCTTTCTCTCAACTTCTTGCTTTAATCTCATCAGTTGTTCGCAGTAGAGTTCAGAATCGATGGTCCTGCCTGGTGGTAACAGCTCATAATGAATAATGCCCTTCCAATCCCACCACACACACAGCATCACCTTGTTGCGAGTTAACCCGGGTTTCGCCACAGTCTGTGAAACCTGACCAGCCTTTGACCACGACCTTTTTCGCACGTTCTTGTCATACGTGATCCACTTTTCATCACCAGTTATCAGCTTCTTCAAAAATGGTTCGGTTTCATTACGTCGTAATAAAGAATCACAAATGAGTACACGGTTCATTAGGTTTCTTTCAGTAAGCTCGTGAGGTACCCAAATATCGAGCTTTTTTGTGTACCCAGTTTTTTCAAATGCGCCAAAACTGTTTTGCGATCAATTCTCAGTTCTTCAGCTACGTCGTAACTACTGATATGCCGATCTTGCTCAACTTTTTCAAAAATGGCATCCATTTTATCTGTAATAGGGCGACCAGAGCGACATGCATCTTTGACATCAAAATTTCCGAATTGAAAACGCTTAAACCAAATTTGTGCTACTCTCACAGATTCTGCACTGGGTCCATAAACATCGCAAATTATTTTCGCGGCTTGCGTTGCATTTTTACCTTTTTTATAGTAAAATTTTAAAATGTATCGAATTTCTTCATTAGATTCACTCATCTTGACAGTACGAATAACAAATGAAAATCACACATTTTCCTAATTTGAATTTGGAATTATGTTCTTTAAAATTTAAACTTTCAATGATACCTAAACCAGCCAGATACAAATAGTATAGCCAAAGAGATTTTATTTTAAGTTCATACATTTTAAGTTCATAGTCAGATAGGCAGTCGCTCCATGTAAAATACTGGTATTCAGCTGCATCCGGTTAGACTGGAAGCCGACCCCAACATAGTTGGGAAAAGGCTAAGCAGATGAAACATACTATAATGCGAAAAGACTTTTTCCCCAACCTAATATACATAAACAAATATTGCTCATTTAATAGTATAGGAAATTGTGCTTAAGTTGGTAAAAATGCTAGAAATTGTAAACAACTCTAAGAACATTGTCTTGTAGAATGACCAATCCAATCTGTCTAGCCATTTCCCAAATATGTTGTGATAGGCTTCCAGTCTGACCAAATGTAGCTGTACCAGTGTTTTACATGGAGCGATTGTCTATCTCAGTTTTACCAAGGGATATCGTCTACCCAGTTACTGGGTACACGATACCGCTTGGTAGGACTAAATGATAGACTTTCGGGCTTGTGACTACCCGTAACGACTGTCGCAGATCGACGAATGACAGCCGGGACCAACGGCTTAACGTGCTTTCCGAGGCACGGAGGAGTCTCAATATGTACCTATGGTGGTCACCCATTCACGACCCAAATGCGTCAAGCGTAGTTTAACCTTCGATCGACCCGTGCGGTTTGTTATTATTTAGCCACCAGCCCCCGTCTTAAGCCAATAATATCAAGTGACAATGCGAGCACTAGTTCACACGATAAATTTTATTGTTTTTACTTTCACTTAAAGTAAAAGTATTTTCCAATGAACTGTCACAAATCACATTACTATAATTATGTTAGATTTTTCAATCATTTGTGTACTCGGTCGTTAATTGTTTTAGAAACAGTTCAGTTTTGTACAGCGTCATGTGATCATATCTGTCACCTTAAACTCGATGTCAGTAGAGTCAACCTCGCAAAAACGCTTTCTCAATTTTGACGACAATTCCTAGTAAATTGAAACTTCACTAAGGTTAAAACCTTCTTTCTTATATCTATGGTTCAAACGATATAATGTTCACAATCTCTTCACAATCGGCGATCATAGACGATTACCTGAAAAACTAAACTAAACCACTGAACAGATTTCGATAAAATTTGCCAGGGAGATAGATGGCATCCTGGGGAAGGACATAGGCTACTTTTTGTCTCAAAAATAATCCTAAAGGGGATGAAAGTTTATGATCGCCAATTGTGAAGAGGCGCCATAACTGTCACATAGACAAATAAACCTTGTCGTTTTATGACTTGCAATAGTGACATTCAACCTAAGGGTGGCAAAGCGATTACGAGGACGATTGTACATGCCATATTAACTCCCGGGCTTTGTACCTGTAGCAAAACAAAGAGAGTTCCCTAAAATACTCACATAGGTACTAGGTACTTGAAATAATATGGTTTGTAAACGCAAATGGGACACTGAAACACGTATCGCATCGTACTTAGCGCCAGTCGGTTGTATTTCTATACCTACTCTCATTGTACAATCGCGGCCAAAGGCGGTTGATAGCTTTACACCCTTATGTCCTGAGTAATAAGGTTGAAAAGTCTACCGCCAGTATCCGCGATGGTACCTACTACACATATGCGCCAATTTTGCGTTGAAGCGAATCATTTTGCGAACGTTCACAGTTCACACACATGCTCCGAATTCTTAATCAGCAGATGAAAGAACTGTTCCCAGATTTCAGTCTTACACATGTTTTGCTCGTGGAATTAACTGTGATAAATTAATTGTACAGTGCTGTTACAATCAAGAAAGTTTACACAAAGGGCCGATTTTCAGATAACTTTCAACTGAAGAATTAAGTTTGCAGATTGACGTCTTTTGTATCTATAGGAAATATGTCAAACTGCCATGTTTATTCTTCGGATAAATATTATCTGGCTATTGAAAAATCGGCCCTAAATTATCTTATGTTATACCTACACTTTGGGCGCTAGGTATTTATAATAGACATGCTGTCACATCCAGAGCTCTTTGCTTTGGATAATTAGTGTCTTCTAGAATTAGTTTTCTAATAAAATAATTTAATCATTTGAATAGATCGCCACCATCCCATAAAGCTATTATCATCACGCCATTTTATAGACTAAATGGAGAATAACAAAATAAATGTTATGAACTCCATTTAAGACTCAGATAATATGCCAATGGTATTGGGTGGTTGCGGCGGCAATGCGGCATAGCTTGGGTGTTCTGTGCTGAGCTCACGCAACGCGTCGTACGTCTACGCAGTAATAGGACTCGCTCATTAAGGAGCGCTGTCCTAAATTAGACGCATTATTAATTCTGTGGCTTGGTGCTAAAAGGGTCAAAGTACGTTTTTGTGAGAAATGAGATTTTACTGCCAAATTATTGAAAAAGTGATATATTTATCTGTACTAAAAGGGCGTAAGTGTAACGACAATCTCTCAAAAGATACTATGTTACAAAGGCCAATGTGGTGTGTGCTTTTATACTGTTATACAAAAATTATTAAGTGTTAAAAGGGCTGCAGTGTACTTAAGCCAAGGGAATTTAAAAATAAACACTACGCTAGTAATATAGTCGGAACTAAAACGACCAAAGTTAACTTCCGTTTTTGTGATACAATCTTTGCTTTGGCTGCATATATAATATTATATTATGCAGCCAGCCATACGCAAAATACGCGCATTATCGTGGAGTTGCGGATACCAGCCCTTATTACCTATAATATATTATTTAATAAAGCAAAATAGACCAATATTGGCCACACCATTGGCCCATTTTGCATTTGCACTAAAAACAATAATATTTTTACTATCCTCTTCTATTATACTAAAAAGGCCAAAGTTACCTAGGATTCTTGTTAGTGCTAAAAAGGCTTAAGTTAAGTAGCAAATATTTTCAAAAATACAAATTTTTTCTTGAATTTGAATTTAATTAATAAATCAACCTACACATATGAAACAAATAACAAAAAGAGGTTTTGTCTAATAACTAAAAGATTTAATGATTAAATATCTTTCAAATGGTGAAGGCTTCATAAAAATACGCTTGATAGTTTTTGCGAGATTCACAAAGCTTGAAAGTCTTGAAAGCCAACATTGAAGAAGACATTTGGAGCCAGATATTTTGCGAGCTGCATCAACTAAGGAAGTGATAAGTGGTCATTTGACCGACATCAATTTTTTGACTTAATCTCATCAATTTTACACCTTTAAATAAACTTTCCGTGAATACTGAGCCCAATTTTTATCATTTCAAACAAAAAAGGCAGTCCTTTCACACTATGGCATTAATTTTGGCGCACCTTGTACAGTCAGAGTCAATAATATCGGGACGAACAGACTGTTCAAAATGATATAGACAACTATGAAAATGAAGTATTAACTCAATGACACAAGGAATGTTTCAGAATGAAGACATTACACGACAACTGTCATTCTGACAAGAACTTTATCCAATTGAGATACAGTTTAATTTTCTTAGTTGTTGAGATAATTTTGAACAGTCTATTCGTCCTGATATTTGTGGCGCGAGTTTGTAAAATGTTTGTATCAAAATTAAGATTTCACTTCACTTCTTATTCTTTGCGAAGCAAGAACGGTTTGCCTAACGGTAATTCTGCGCCTGTTGAAGAATTCAAGTCTTAAATATTACATGAAGAGACTGAACAAAAAGAAATGAACGATGCGCTTTAAAAGGAATGGAGTGATTTTTCCAGTGTTTGCCTGCGCTGCTTTTGTTCTAGAAATAATTTATCAATTCATGTGTAAATAAGACGCTGAAGATCAAAATCAAAAATCATATAATCAAACTAGGCTGAGAATCAGCATTTTTCAAATTACATAGGACGGTCCCCCAAAATGCCCATTCCCACCCTTCACCACTTCTTAGTGCTTTAGCTAACTAAATATAAAATGGTTAGGTATGTAGAGACCATATCATATGGTCATATATATGAGACTTTTCAATCCAGTTTCAGAATTGAGAATATGAAGTTAAAAACGGTGACTCATTCAATGAATCCTACGAATTTTTTTTTTAAAGTTTTTTGCAAAGAATGGATATGTTCAGTGGCGCAATGGACTTTTGCCTAGGTAGGTAGACTTTTGCCTAGGTCAGAATCAATATTCAGTAAAGATTGTTATATTTTTATAAACGCTATTTTTTTTTAGTTAATCAATGAATAAGTTTTAGGAGCCAGGAACTTACGTCAACTGTTCAAAATATGGTTTACACTCCTAGGATTTTAGTAAAACCCGCAATCTTGAACATTACACGTAACCAGAGGGCAGGAACTGAACATGTTCTTTTTGAATCACATTAATCATATGAATATAATTTATAAATCCGAAATAAATATATTTAATCAAATCAATGATATAAAGTAGAGTAGACCAGTTATCACTTATAAAATTTTCAATTCAGTAACCGGGTGTTTTACTGAGATTTAATTTGAGTAATTCCACGATTTCAATGTCTATTGAATTTTAATACGCTTTTAGAAGTTGTGAGCCGTGCGTGACTCTGTATCATAAATATCGTACCGTATCAATTGTGCGAATTTCTATAACACTTATATTGTAGAAAGTATTACCGATGTACACTTGAATGGTATTGATCTTTAGTTATATATGCATATGGGTGTCATGCAGGCTATCAAAACTGGTCAATCTGCCTAGCCTTTTCCCAACTATGTTGGGGTCGGCTTCCAGTCTAACCGGATGCAGCTGAATACCAATAGTATTTTACATGGAGCGACTGCCTATCTGACCTCCACAACCCAGTTACTGGGTAATACGAAGACTGGTTGTTAGACTTTCGGGCTTCTGACGACCCGTAACGACTGTCAAAGATACACGAATGACAGCCGGGACCAAAGGCTTAACGTGCTTTCCGAGGCACGGAGGAGTCTCGGTATGTAAATATGGTCACCCATCCACGGACCAATCCCGGCAAGCGTAGCTTAACCTGATGGATCGACCCGGGTGGCTGTTATTACTTAGCCACGAGCTCCTCGGCTCCACGGCTATCTAAACTGGTATTCAGCTAAATCTGGTAAGACTGGAACCCGACCCCAACGTAGTTGGGAAAAGGCTAGGCAGATGATGATGATGAGCTATCTAACTATACTTATCCCGCAAGGAATCTAGTTGTTATTGGGCACTTAGCCATCTAGTAGTTTACTTGCTACCTGGGTGTGAATGAATGCTTCTATTCTTTATCTCGACCGACAGTTTGAGTACCTAGTGTCGAGTTGTATGTAATTATATAATTGCATAGCACATGTGTGAGCACTATATATAGCTACTATTAAGCTACCTTTTACTGGGTACGTCTTTCGCTGACTTGAATGTGCCCTGGCGGTTGAGAGTATGTCACGCTCACTCAATGTCTCGTTGGTGGTGGCGTGAGAGTTGGATCATTAAGATCCCTTCAAAATGGTGATCCCTTCAAATGAGCTAATTGGTGCTGATCGTCATGTTCGTGAACGGGCGCCGTCAGTTGGGACTGGTCGTCTCTTAGCTGCCAGGGCTTATTTTTAATTTTAATATTTAATTTAGTTGTTTTAGTTTTTATCTTTTTATTACGGACGCTTTTTAACGTGCACGTCTTTCTTTCTACATTGTTCTCACATGTATATTTTCAACATGAACGATTTAACCAATATTTTGTAAAAATATTATGATTTAAAAGAGTGTCCGTGGAGTTTCTTGCCCGTTCTTCTCCATAGGGATCTACTACGCTTTGGAATGGGCAACTAGCTTCATCTTTCTGACTGACCGACCCATTGACAATTCAAAAGTGCCTGTAATTGGTTTATTTGAAATAAATGCTTTGAGTTTGAGTTATGTCCTGCACTTAGTGCTGCGAGCAACATAAATAAATGTATTTTCTTTCTTTTTTTTTCAACAGTAGGTAACTACAACGTTCAAAGGTTACATCGTTTATTTTCGGAAACACCGAACTTTGCCGAATTAAATGTGACTGGTCCAATAAGGGAATGACGGAATAAGTGCATGGGAATATAAATCAATTTCTATTGGACGATATTCACATTTTATTCGCTGTACTTATTTCGGTTTTTCCGATAAACGATGGAACTTTTGTCGTACTGTAAAGACGTTAGTACTACCGTACCTGCTAAACACAAAGCATGGAACTGACTGCAGCTAAAACTATTCTTTGTTACATCATCAGTTCATGACTGTTGTAGGTAAGTTTACAGTTTACTTTTCCTTTAGAAAATTAAAAGTTTTAGATGAATGAAAACTGCCGCATTTGAGATCCTAAAATTATTTGAAAACTGAACCCAGTCAAAGCGAAAGTAAATGCATTTCATAATTTTACTACTGTGTTTTTCTTTATTGAGATAATATAAAAAAAAAAGATTATCTAATTAAAAATCCGGAGTCACACGTAAGTAATCTGTTCTATTTATGCTGACATGAGGCGTGACTCCCGATTTTTAATTTATCTGTCGGTCTTTTTAAAATTTCAAATAAGAATATTTTCTTGTTTCATACTTTTTGGAGCGTGAATTCTACTGAATTCACTACTACTATTTATATTACATTATTCAATCTGCCTAGCCTTTTCCCAACTATGTTGGGGTCGGCCTCCAGTCTAGCCAGATGCAGCTGAATACCAGTATTTTACATGGAGCGACTGCCTATCTGACCTCCACAACCCAATAATACGATACCCCTTGGTAAGGCTGGTTGTCAGACTTTCGGGCTTCTGACGACCCGTAACGACTGTCAGAGATCCACAAATGACAGCCGGGACCAACGGCTTAACGTGCTTTCCGAGCCACGGAGGAGTCTCGGTATGTAAAGTTGGTCACCCATCCACGGACCAACCCCGGCAAGCGTAGCTTAACCTGACGGATCGACCCGTGCGGCTGTTATTACTTGGCCACGAACTCCACTTTTATTTAATTAATTTATATTATATTATTATATAATATTATTTATATTATATTATTTATACCTACTATTTTTCAAACCTATGAAGCAATGATTTCATAGGTTTGAAAAATTCGTCTGCTCAACAACGTAAACAACGCAATGACGTGGCACTTCAGCTTGCTTATTCTGTAAGCTATGTCCGACATCTTTGGTTCTCTGCCGGATCACCTCGTTACGGATTCTATCCCTCAGAGAGATTCCAAACATAGCTCTTTGAATTTATAGACCAACCGTACCGTGAGAGTAGCACGTTTTGGTTCCGTAATTCATAACAATCAGGAGACCACTGATTGAAGTCTTTAGGCTCTGTGGAATAAATAAATAAATTCATATTTTTTTTATAATATTCTCATAAATAAAATGAAAGAATTTAATTTAAACAAAGTAGATAACAGGAATCTGAACGATATCGATTATAAAGTAATTAAAACCAGTAAAATATTATGCGTAATTCACTGGAATAAAATTAATTGCTTTTTATTCCATTCCTTTTTACTCGTAACGAAGAGAGCTGTACCGTGAAAAGCAATAAACAATTTACTTGAATCCAATCGTTTTCCGTTGCTAACTTTTCATTTAATTTGCGAACAGAGAATGCAGAAAGTAGTGAAAAGTGCGTGCATCTCGCATTTCCACGAACGAACCGAATATGTTTGTGTTTTCTATCTGACGAGTGTCCTGGGCTGGGACTTGTTTGTACAGGTGAATGGGAACGTCGACCCCTGCACAGACCTAGCGTGGGCCATATTAGTCAGCGGAAGATACCAACTCAAGTATCGAGGGTCCATTACAACTTCACTGAGACGTCTTCTAAACAATTGACACAAATTATGTTGATCTTGAATTCATTAGTTTTTAATTTTCAATTAACTTTTGAATGCATTTTTTTTATTAAATTAAATAGCTATATAAATCGATACATGGTATGAACATTAGCACATGTTATTTAAAAGTAATTTGGATGCTTAATAAAAAAAAAGAAAAGTTGAACCGAGATCACTTTGGAATGTTTTTTCATTTAGACCAAAAAAAAATGGAGACAACCACAGCAGAGTACCTGTATCCTGAATCACAACATTAATTCTATAATAATATAAGAGGAAAATGAATCCTTAACGTCGTAATCAACAGCTGCACGAAAATGAACTGTGTGCTAAGTGCTTTTGATTTTCCCCGAACTAGCCCCAACTGCACCTAGAAATTAATTAAATCAGGACTGATTTAATTGATTTCTAATTGAAGTGGAATATACGCTGATTTTCCAGCTTCATCTCAGCACACCTATTTAATAATCAGCCGTACATAATTACTGTAAGATTATGTGGGTGATGTGACATTGGACTTCCTCATTCATTAGCGATACAGTCATGAAAATTACGTTTTCTGTGTGTTTGAAATAAGTTTTTGTAGGGGATAATAATTATGGATTATTTTCAGGTATAGGAATGTTGGTCCCGGCTGCCATTTGTAGACCTTTGGCAGTCATTACGGGCAGTCAATAGCCCGAAAGTCTGACAACCAGTCTTATCAAGGCGTATCGTGTTACCCAGTAACTGGGTTGTGGAGGTCAGATTGGCAGTCCCTCCATGTAAAATATGTGCAGCTGCTATAGAATAGTTGGGAAAAGTTTAAGCAGATCATGATTATAAGCGCCCTAAGCAATTATCAAAATGGTGTAGGGATCGTAGCAGGTGTCGTTCTGTAATAATTCTGCCTACCCCCATGGGAAGAAGGCGTGAGTTTATGAATGTAAGTATGTAGTACCTGGTTGACCGAGCTCTGTTCGGGTGAAAATAGAGGAAACGAATTTCCCCAGATATGACAACTAAATAGCTAGATCGATTTTTCGCCTCCGTAAACCCCTATATTGCAACTTTCATCGAAATCGTTCGAGGCGTTTTCAACAACGTGGTTACAAATATATAAATATTGCTAATTTAGGTAAGTATTAGTAGGATGTAATATTTCACATGTCTTTTCATGAATATTTCCATCAACTCAAACAAACAAAAAAAAAAATGAGCGTCGGTTTAAAGCACCTTCGTTCACTTTTCATCCGACTCCCAAAAAGGTGGAGATTATATGTTCGGCTGTATGTATGTTTTTTTGTTTTTCATTTGGTACAGGAAGCTTGCGCGTTGGTCCCATATTAATTTTATTAACATTGATTGGGTAGTTTTTGAGTTAGCTTCGATAATACGTATTTATCCACTTGTGTATCTTTATGATGTTATATTATAGTACTTCCTGTCACTGTTGTTTACAATACTTCTCAGACAGAATATAGGTAATTCGTGCGGTTCCGCTATCCATCGTAAATTCGCCCATCTGCGTGCGCGCCGGCGACCTAACTCTGCTCCCACGCATGCTGTTTAGTACTTTGATTGTATTGTCTCGTGTCTGGATCACAATTGCGACACGTTAAACCGCTTATATGCCTTTTTAGTTGAGAAATAATTGGAAATGAGAGATTCATTTTGGTACGTAGTGTAGCCTCCTCATCTTTGTAACTTTGACCTACATAATATAAAGTATTGTAAATATCGAAACAAAATGGAGAAACCTTACCAATTACAGAGGCACTTAATAATTTACATTTAGTTGTAAATAGTTGGAGATCTATGCTCTCTGACAGCCAGAACACTAGAAACTAGTTAGAATCCTCTCGCGTACTGAACTAAGTGACTTCTACTTATGTCCCAATCCCAACTCACACGACAAAACTTTTAATTAATACGATTCATCCGGCTTGCAGTGACAGTAGTGGTGGCCCAGTGGTAACGGCCCTGACTTACGACTTGCAGGTCGTTGGTTCGAACCCAGACAGGCGCTTTACTTTGTGTAAATTATTTCATCACCTCTGCTCACAAAACGGTGAAGGAAAACATCGTGAGGAAACCGGCATGTCCTAGAACCAAAAATTCGAAGCTATGTGACATCTACCAACCCGCACTGGGCCCGCGTGGTAGATTAGGTCCACTCCCTCTCGAAGAGAGGAGGCCTGTGTCCCAGCAGTGGGAACGTTACTTATAGACTAATTATGTTGTGATTACTGATTTTGCAACGACCTTATTTCAGGAATTTACTACATTTCAAATTTTCAATATGCATAACAATATTATAATTCTAAGCATAAGTACTTATAATAAAAACAAAACATCTGTTTTGTTTTTATTATAATTTTGTTGTTTTGAATTTTAAAAGTCTTAAAAGATTAAAAAGATGATGGTTGCAATGCCACACGTTTCCCCTTAAGTACTTAGATAAAGATAATATTCCAACTTTGACGAAAAGGAATATTAAATAAATATTACACCGCTGAACATACACAACATTATAAATAAACATTTCCACAGTTTCCAGAAATAATTTACTCAACTTTGCGGAAATGTTGTTGCTATTAAATAATTTACACACCAACGCAAACTAAACCATGTTATAGGTACCTAACTGTAAAGTTATTAGAAATTGCAGGTTAAATATTAAACAATGAAAATTTATTGTGAAAACGGAGAATGTCTACGTTCTACGAGGTTGAGTTGGACGCTCTAAACACTGCAACTTTGGTTAATGCTACCGCAGCCGGGATGACGTCTCTTTGCTACCTAAATTATCATAAGGAACAATCAAAACATACGTAAACTAAGCTCGTCACTGTTTAACAGAATTACCTACTATATTTAAGTATTTTTGTTGAGGGGATTGTGACTAAGAATAATAACAGCCTCACGAGTCGATCGACCAGCACCCTAATTGCGTAACACACTATCGGAATCTGAATCATTTGGAAGCAAATTGCTAATCCATTGCTTCATTTGTTCGAAAAATTTGTTTGCTCGACAACGTAAATAACGCATTAAATGTTGTTAAACAGACAAAATGAAACCGATTCCGATTAATAGTTTGTTACGCAACCAGGGTGCAGGTTAAGCTACGCTTGCAGCGGTTGGTCTGTGAAGGGCCGTGTTGCTCTATGATGAAGGGTGACCATCTTTACATACTAAGACCCCTCCGTGCCTCGGAAAGCACGTTACGCTGTTGGTCCCGGTTGTTATTCGTAGTTCTTTGACAGTTACGGATCGTCAGAAGTCTGTATAAAGTCTGACAACCAGTAAGCTTAAGACATCACGCTTGACAAAGGCTTGATGTACGAGTATAATTCTAATTTTCTTCTAATTTTATACTTAGTCAATATTGATACAGTTACATATTCAGTGAAATTTAAAAAGTTAAAATTTAAAGCAAAAGCTTCATACAATTCAGCCCACTTACCGATTTATCCTTAACAATAGATTTTTTTTATGTAGGTATAGATTTATTTCTACACGTGTGAATTGCTTTGTGATAAAACAGTTTTGTAAATTCTTTGTAACACGCGCAGTGCCACCATTTTTTTATACTAGATCCGCTTTAATTCATTCATGCGACGGCGTATTTTTTCCTGTTTGCGGCAGGTACGCCGTACGACCTAAAATAATTGACATGCATGGGAAACAACAGACGGCCTCACTCGATTTGCAGCTCCCGTCACTTGTAGGCCTGTAGTCGAAACATGTAATGCACAGCGACACGCTTTTTAAGGTTCCGTACCTCAAAAGGAAAAAACGGAACCCTTAATAGGATAATATCCCTTCGTTGTCCATCCGTTTGTCAAGCAGCTTTTTCTTAGGAATGCGTGGAGATATCAAGTTGAAACATAATCAGCCTAATGTTCCCACTTCTGGGATACAGGCCTCCTCACTTCGAGAGGGAGTGGGCTGTAATCCACCACGCGGGCCCGCTGCGGGTGGGTAGATATCACATGTCATCGAAATTTTGGTTCTAGGACAAGCCGGTTTCCTCACGATGTTTTCCTTCACCGTTTTGAAAGCAGTGGTGATGAAATTATTTACACAAAGTAAAACGCCTGTCTGTGTTCGAACCAACGACCTACAACTCGTGAATGACGGCCGTTACCACTGGGTCACTAGTCACTACTGCTCCTATTAGTGCTAAATGATACTCTTATATTTTCCTTGGGAACCAAAGTTCCCAAGACACTTAGGCGGACTGCGCGTCAACTGCACGACATCCAAACTGAATAATCAAGTAAAATCAGATACGTTTCCGTGAATGCAACCTTTAGAATATTAAAATATCCCACTAGTGGTTCAGTGCTTTTTCTTACCATGTTTATGATTTCACTCTAAAAAAGAATAAGACTCTATGACAATATTGATCAAGTTGCAATTGCGGTCGCGTGATGCGAATTTGACGCGAGCGTATCTAACGCCGATCGCCGAAGATACAAATAGAATATGAAAAGTGCTGTTTTCTGCAACTGAACTATTTTATAATTACGTAAATCAGCCCTCTGAGCGCTTTAAATGGTACCAAGTACAAGTCAAACAGCGTTTAAATGAAGGGAGCGCAATATTAGCGGTAGCTACGACGAATGTTGATAGATAATAAATGGATACTTCGATGATTCAAATGTTGTTAAATAACATTATTAATTAACGTTTTGGATGTTCAAGCGTCAGGTTGCTAGCAAACAACAGTTCTGGGGTTTCCAAACTACATGTATTACAAAAGTTTTCATTGAATTTAATATCGAAAATCGTGTCTTCTCTGAAAAGCTGGCCTCTCATTGGCTATTTTCACGTTTGCAAGTAGTCGCTTTGTATCGTGCATTGGCTTCTCACAAAAAGTTGCTCGGCGCCCGCGGTCCGCCTTAGCCGCATGCAGGAGCCGTTGCGTACCTACAGACGCATTTGCAATATGACTTGTCGCTAAAGCTACTGATTTTCCAAGGGAATCAAACTACTGAGAGCAGGGCTTTAGCCTGAGCCGCTATAGCCACTAGATAATCCATGCTGCATAAATCAAATGTGTTCGTCGCTCAAGCGACATAGTCATCGGTGTGCGGCCAACCTAACCGATCATAAATGCAAATGCGAGTAACTACATACATAGTATGCGATCCTGAAGAAAGAACTAGGTTACTATGTTACTGAATAGGTATATACCTGCCTGCGATTTTGTAATGGATGCCTGCATTTACCTTCTTATCTAATTATTTACGTTTGAAGGCGGAACGTAAGTGGTCTACGAAATGTCAGATGGAAAAGAAGTGCATTACGAACTACGAAAGATGAATTTCTCATACAAGGATATTAGTGATTTAACATTATCATCATCTGCCTAGCCATTTCCCAACTATGTTGGGGTGGCTTCCAGTCTAACCGGATGCAGCTGAATACCAGTATTTTACATGGAGCGACTGCCTATCTGACCTTCACAACCCAGTAACTAGGTAATATGATGCCCCTTGGTAAGACTGGTTGTCAGACTTTCGGGCTTATGACGACCTGTAACGACTGAGAAAGATCCACGAATGATAGCCGGGACCAACGGCTTAACGTGCTTTCCGATACACGGAGGAGTCTCGGTATGTGAAGATGGTCACCCATCGACGGACCAACCCCGGCAAGGATCGACTCTTTGCGGCTGTTATTACTTAGCCACGAGCTCCTCCTATATTAGCGATTTAACAATTGTTCAAAATTCTTATGAACTTCTCAAAATTAGAGTGATGAGATTAGCAGTAGGCACTGACAAAGGATAATGGTCGCACTCGTATTACACGAAGGACAAGAGCCCGACACAGGTAGTTTGTAGACACTGCAACTGCCGAGAATCCGAGATACAATCTCTTTGTGCAGGAGATGGTGTATTCACATTCGTGTTACGGTATTGTGAGCTGTCTTGACGGGTGTCGCTACTGTCCAAACTATACAATTAAATGTATAACGTACGTGCTCAAAGTGTATCGTCTATGTTGTGAATAATCGATAATTAATTTGGCAAGGGCTTCGGTATAATTTTTCATACTAAAGAACAATAAACTCAAAGTAAAATAATAAAGGTATAAAACAAACATATTATGGTGGACTAATACATAATTATTTTCTAAACAATTCAAAACTACACGATTAATTCAATGAGATAAGTGTAAAAAGTGTCTCAAGCGAGATCAGCATAGCTTCATTATAGGTAAGTAAGTACAAGTAGTAAGTAATAATATTAAGGCTTCTTCAAACAGGCGCGACGGGAATCCCGCGCGACACAAAGGCACCGCTCGTCGCCCCACACGCGGTTCCTTTGTGAACTGAATACAACAAAATATCAATAAATGATTTCTGGCTGTGTTTACAATAGGCTTTGTTACATGAAACGCTGAACTGCCGACTCAGTGAAACTTGAAGGACGCTAATGGAAATGCATGCATTATGCATCAGCAAATTTATGAGGGAATCGACGTTAATCATACTAACAAGCGCCACGTTTTGGCGGGAACATCGCAATAGATAAATCTGGTGAGCTTTATACAGAAGGCATATAATCCCTAAATATATCTATACATATTATAAATTAAGTTGCTTTTGGTGTCTCTCCGAAGGGTCCGGCAGATGTCTACCAATAGTACTTACCTACACTCAAATTTCACCAATTACGTTAATTAATAATAATATACTTACATTAATATTCTAAAGAAATCTTGATGTTTTGTCAAGTCGTAAAAACCGAGCGAAGCAGGGGAGGGCCGCTAGTATAAGAACAAGGACACCCAAAAGTAAAACAATACGCATTTAAATAGGTAATGTCATGTTTTGCGTTACAAAGTACGAACTTTGCAAAATCGTTGAATTAATAGGGTTAGGTATTATTTTAAATTCCTATTCTGAACAACATTTTGTTAAAACTGCAGACTGCACTCCAGTGGGTATCCTGTGGAATATGTATTTCACTCTCCGCCGTTCGATCATACATTGGTAGTGGGTGCAATGAAAAAAAAAAAAACTTTTTTAAACCTGGAGAGGGACGTTGGTGCATTGATAGAGGTAGCAAATTATACATCGTCTGAGTTTAGGTAGGTGGGCACAGGACCGGAGAGACCGCCAAAATCACAAAACTAATACTCTGTTTTGGTCCGACTTACTCTCAGGCCAACGGTCTCCAGTCTTTTCCACCACACCTCCAATCTGCTCTGGACTTCTTAAGCCACTCTCGGCAACCAGCACAATGTCATCGGCGAGAGTGGCTGCACTTTAGGAAACAGCATTACTGAAAACCGACGTGGTTGCTTCGACGCTATTTTAATTTTAAAAGCACCAAGATTCAATAGCCCTGCACCGCATTGAATATAGAATGTTGTATATGTATATAGAACTCAAATGATAATGGACAGTGCGGGTTTGCAGCAGCACTGTCCATTATCATTTGAATTTAGACGTTCGCTACACAGCATCTGTCTGTGATTAAATGGATGGGATATGGTGCATCGCACAAAGAGTGTTGGTGACAATCATTTACGTATCTGTCATTGACAGCGTGAAGATTGATGTTCGCTAGTCCTCCCGTCGTTGTTGTTGTTATAAATACTCTATCGATAGTATTGACGGTGATTGAGCTGTCTGGCTGAGTGGTTGCACTATAAAAGTTACACAACAGCTACCTCTTCCGACACACGTCAGTAACGCGCCATGCCAGCTTCCCGATACTTTGACATAGATCGAGGACGTCAGATAATTATCTTCGCTGTAAATGCATTAATGCATTTTATTAACTATGCTAACTTTTCAGAGGGACGCAATTAGATATCTAATCTACGTGGATTTTTAAAATAGTTTTTTTTTTTTAATTTCATTTCTTTTAATTACATTTGTTTTGAAACTACTACCTGAACTGGACGATTAGTTGACCTCTAAGTGCGGCGAAGAGTCCATGTTGACAGTAAATAATAATAACCCCACCGCGCGCCGTATCTCTACGTTAACGTCGTGGTGGGGCTTGCGGGCTCCGAATTCTGGGCCTGTGCCGGTAGAGTTCACTTTGCCGAAACAGGTCTAGGGAGAGGTACCAAACCAAAAGAGATACAGAAACCCGCAGGGTAGCATGTGGCGGGTTGTTGGGCAGTAGCGACCCCACGGCCCTATCTCCCGGGAGAAGTCCCCAATCCACTATAGCCACCCAAACTCTAGCACAATATGTTTTGTTTCCATGTTCTGCAACAGTCCTGCACCAATCGGAGGTTATCCTTGGGTGCACTTGCATAGTGCATACAGGGATAATTGTCGGCTGGTACCTCCTCATCATTTAAAGTTGTCTAAGAGGCCTCTGCGAGTTGGCTTCGGCCCCTCGTACTCCTTCCAAAGGTCCGGGACCCCAGGGTCCTGAGATATGTCAAAGACAATTTAAATAATAATAATCCCTTTATTGTTAGGCAACTAAGGCCCATAGATAAAATACGCAAATTATTGTTTCAAATAATAAACTCATACATATTAAAAACATTAGGCACTAGTAGTACGGTGGTTCGGCGAATTATTGCGCTGAGTCGAGGTGTCATGTAGCCTTCCACGATAACGCCGATACACGGTATCCTTCGGCCAAAATTCTTCCTTCATGAAGGTCTCCAGATGATGAGTCGGAACGCGCACCACAAGAGAGTAAAGAAAGAGTAAAGTCGCCGCACGCACACAAGTAAAGTATAAGTATGTCCTCTCACACATTGAAATAATCACGTTTTGTGGAGGGGCGTTAATTTTTAGAATGGTTCATCTCTACAATACCTTCTTACAGCAAATAAATCTTGCTATTATCTATTGTATTGTTTATCAGGCAGGTTTGCATAAAATACTTAATCCACCTACTTAACAAAACCAACAAACAACTAAGCAATTACATTTCAAACTAGACTACAAAATATAACTTAGTTTAAAAAGTAACAGATAAATTATAGTATAATATTTAAGTACAAAATTTAAAAGCTAACATAAACATAGGTTACTTAAACATAGGTAGTTATGTAATCTGTTTATTAATATTAAGAACTTAACGTACCATGTACTGAGAAATAAATAAATTATAACAGTCTTAAAATAAAAATGTTAATATGTACCATTCGTCCGCATCGCTGTCAACAGGAAAAGTGCCCAAAAGGCTGGCAGCATTGCCACGTTGTATGGCAATGCTGATTCTATGGAATACAAATAAATAATTTATATTTCAAAATCAAACGATGTATTTTAAATTTTTAGGGTTCCGTACCTCAACAGGAAAAACGGAACCCTTATAGGATCACTTCATCGTTATCCGTGTCTGTCTGTCTGTCAGTCTGTCAAGACCCTTTTTCTCAGGAACGCGTGGAGATATCAAGTTGAAATTAATACCAAATACCATATCATATTATGTCTATGGGCCCTTGAAGTCTTAAAAAAAATATGGCCATTTATGCGACATATTTTGATACTCGCACGTAAATCAAAACCTATAGGGTGCTTCGCGTTGACCTACTCGTAGAATAATGAAATTTGGAAAGATGCAAGCTCTCACAGCAGTAAAAAGAAACAGTCCGAAAATTGTTAATTTGTAATTTTATCACATTTTTTTTTTGTATTACTTATAATGTTAAGGTTGTTTTTGAGATAAATTCTTTTCAACTACGGAACCCTTCATTGTGCGTAGTCCGACAAGCACTTTGCCGGTTTTTTCCATCTCTGGGTGCATACAATCGTCGGAATCGTTGTCAAATATGTACTGTTGATTGATCGTGACTGGTGATAACTGGCCGGATATGCACGTGACATTTTCCATTTGAAGTTCTATACCGTTCGTGCAATAAAACAAACTATCAGCTACCAGTTGTTGTGCGTGTTGTTGTTGTACACAAATAAAAACAGGGCAATTTTATCACTATGTTTATTATGGTAAACATAATAATAGACTATTATTTTCTATACATTGCGTGCAAGACAACAATAAATTTCACTACCGAGTCCCTTTTTCGTCTCTAGTCTTGAAAAGTTTTAATCCTAGATCTGACTGACAATCAAAAACTGGTCCCGATTTTGTGGTGACTTAGTCGACGTACGCACGGACGTAAAAATATCGCCGCGATTTTTTTTCGCGCACTGGATTTTCAACGCTCTGCTTAGCGCCGAGTGTGCAAAATCCAACAGTGTGTTTTTTCGACGCGCTAGATTAAACTCTGTTATTGTTAAGTTGCATTCTCAACGCTCGGCTCAACAACGAGAGTTGAAAATTCAGTGCGCGATGAAATCCCGCCGCGATTTTGTTACGCCCGTGGGAACGGGGGCTAAACGTCAACGGGACGTCAGCGAGAAACGAGATTATTCGAACCGAACGTGACGTCTCGGTGAGTGGTTTGCGGTGGACACGTGGTAAATGTATCATCTCGGTCTCGTTGACGTGGCGGTGGACACGGCACGGTTTCTTTACGGTACGGGGTATAAACCACGCCGTAGAAAAGACGTGTCCGTCGACGAGCTTCCATAGTGATCCATACAACACTGACGACCGTGCCTACAACGGCGAATAAGCAATAGTTTATCACGGCAAGAAAAACGTGTGTGTACAAAGGGCCTTATTCTTAGAAAGAAAATTATATTGCATTGCACCTCCTAAGTGTTGTTTTTCATTTGTTACAGGTATCACATACCCCAACGGCTTGGATGTTCGTGTGAAATCTGCACTGAATTACAACGGAAAGAGTCGCGAAGAGGCAAGTATCTTAGAAAATAGCTTTATTATCTGCACCACTTTACTATAAGTAAGGGTGTCATTTTATTTCCGACCTGTCGTTTATTTAGCTAACGCTTTATTTAGCTCAGGTAGCAATATTTAAAGGCAGTGCAGGGTTATAGCGACTTTTGAAATGTTCTCAGATTAGTCGCCAAAACAATTTACTTACTTATCTAGTAGTTTTGCGTACACTAGTAGACCTCGCGAGCACAAACTTTTTTGCAACAATAAAGTTATTTAAAACGGGATATTTACTACAGAACAGATAAAATCTGTTCTGTGATATTTACCATGTTTTTAACCGACAAAAAAGGAGTTCTGTATTCGACCTGTACCTATGTTTGTGCGCGATTTTTTCAAAAACGAATGAACCAATTTTGATGGTTCTTTCATTTCCATGATCTACATACTATCAGCAAGGTTTTAGTATATAATACATTAGATAATTATTCTTATGTATGAAGTTATATGCATAAAGGTAATGTATCTTCGGCATTTCTAAGCGGATTTTGTGATGATTCTTTTTTTCGTTCGTCTTGGGCTCATGTGCTTGTATATTCAACTAAAAATGGAAAACCGACTTCAAAACCTAAATCAATCTCAATCTGCCTAGCCTTTTTTCAACTATGTTTGGGTCGGCTTCCAGTTTAACCGGATGTAGCTGAATACCAGTATTTTACATGGAGCGACTGCCTATCTGACCTCCGCAACCCAGTAACTGGATAACCCCTTGGTAAGAACGGTTGTCAGACTTTCGGGCTTCTGACGACCCGTAACGACTGTCAAAAATTCACAAAAAATAACTTTGAATAAAAAAAGTAAAAACCGACTGCAAAACCTAAAACGAATAAAATACCTTTCACAAAAAACTTAACAACTTGTGAAGTCGGTGCCAAGCTAAGTTGCATTGTATGCATATCGTATTACCCAGTTACTGGGTTGTGGAGGTCAGATAGGCAGTTGCTCCATGTAAAATACTGGTATTCAGCTGCATCTGGTTAAACTGGAAGCCGACCCCAACATACTTGGGAAAAGGCTAGGCATATTGATTTAATGTTTTTTTTTTTATTCTACCTACCTCGTTTAGCCAAAAAATTCATGGCAAGCGGCAAGACGATAGTTAAACAGAAATAAACTAACAAGCCTAAACTAACAACAATTAACGTTTTAGAGAATTCTGATAATTATTTTCAGAGTTCTCTAGGTTTGATTTGTTTTGAGTTTTGATGAGAAGGTGGTCCCATGTGCTCCATCAATCCTTACCTAGTAGTTAAAGGGTCGATTCCACTGGTAGAAATCTAAAAGTGAGCAATTTACTGCATTTTGAGAAGCTATTGCGATCATCACGCCGAAGGTCCTCATCAGATCTTCATCAATTTTTTATGAGACCAACTTAAAGTTACTACTTTTCAAATAAAAAAGAACCATCGAAATCGGATCTCATAAGGCGGAGATATCCAGTAGCCCCATTTTTGCCTCTTTTTGGAGGAAGTACCCCGCCAATCAAAATTCTCCGACGACAAAAAAAAAACGAAAAATTCTTAATTAACCTGTATACCAAGTTCGTCCAGATCGGTTGTAAAATACAACCTGTAGAGGAGTAGCAACAATCAGACAGACGAACGAAAATTTTGCCCGACTTGAAGCAGAGACGCTCGTTCGGTCAATAAAAATCCTAAATTCATTCATTCCTGATAGATAACGCGCAGCCTAAACCACTGGGTCTAGAAGCATGCAATTTTGCAGCGTTTACACACTCGTATAACGAGGGTGAACACTAAGGAAGTATTTTTGAAAATTCAACCCCTAATAGAGGGGTTAATTAGGACTGAATGTTTTTATGGAGTTCGTCATTTTTGTCGATGGGAAATCCCATCAGGTACGTGTCTTGTAAGCTTATAAACCATACACTCCAGTGTGAGTCTGTGTGAGTATGACACTCATTGAAGTCGACAAATGAAGTCTCCGTGCCGCCGCGTCCAAACCTGGTCTAGGCCATGGTGCGGAGCGAGAGTGCATGGGAGGCCGTCACCTCCTTCTGCGAAGCAGTAATGCTCGCGAAGGAGGAGGCGGAACGCGTGAGGGAGAGGCAAAAGCCGCGCCCTCGCGCTCCTAGCCGCCGCAGGAGACGCCCTGGGCGGCGGGAATCTATCGCCGATTCCTGGCCACCATAAGCGCGGGGTTGCGGACGACGAGTAAGGGGCAGCTCGCCGTCCGGTAACGACCAGGCCCGGGTCGACGGCGCGTTGTGTTCCACGCGCGCCTCAAAGAGATGTCAGCAGTGACGGGGTCCAATAGGGCCGATGCCGCCGGGGTCGCGGGTTGTTCGAAAGAGATACCGTGGCCCTGGTACGGGCAACTGAAGGAACACGGGTGGGTTTTAGTCAGCAAAAGTCTGACACGCCCTCCCGCTCCGCCCAGAGCGGGAGAAATCATTTGATGATTTCAAGTCTCCGTGCCGCCCTGACTTAATAAAGTGCGCCGAGTATCAGCGCTTGAAACTTTAGATAATAGATCTTTTAATAATAGACCTTATTTATCGTATAGTTCTGATGAAAAATCAAATTACGTAAAAGTTATGAGAAGTATTGGTAGCTCAGCAACCCATCATCTTTATTTAAGCAGAAATAGCCTAAAGGCTCCTACCGCGTTTCGCGCGACGAGCGGTGCCTTTGTGTCGCGCGCGATTATATCGCGTGTCGCGCCTGTTTTTAGTAGTCTTGAATCTAAACAACCTGTACCTACGTATGTATCTTGTATTATATAGTGATGCAGATTTACAAGCAGCTGGGAACACAAACAGTCTGTATCTCTGTATTGAAGGCAAATATTGAGCGAGCATGTTGACACATAGGTAATTTCGGGGCACACAGTTGCAACTTGCAAGGCGGCTGTTATGCTTCGGGTATACGGATTTCCGTACGGAAGTCGGATCACGCACAATGAAGGGTTCCGTAGTTGAAAAGAACTTATCTTAAAAACAAACTTAACATTGTAATCAAAAAAATCATTTTTTTTATGTGATAAAATTACAAATGAATAATTTTCGGACTTTTTCCTTTACTTGTGCTGTGAGTCCTTGCTTCTTGCCAAATTTCATGATTCTAGGAGAACGGAAACTAACCCTTTGGGTTTTGATTTACTTGCGAGAATCAAAATATGTCGTATAAATAGCCGTATTTTTTTATTGCGTTGACTTAGAAGCTTGATTTTTTTAGAACTCTAAGGGACCATAGCCCTACGTATTTGATATTAATTTCAACTTGATACCTCCACGCATTCCTGAGAAAAGGGATCTTGACAGACTGACAGACTTTGAAATATTTTTTTATGTGATAGATACAAATTAACAATTTTCGGAATTTCCTTTACTTGTGCTGCGAGACCTTTTACTTGCCAAATTTCATGATTCCGGCCGCAACGCACGCACGACACGCAACGGATTTCGGTTTGCTTTGTATGAGTTCATAAAGCACTGCGTCCACTACCGGTACTGCCCGCATTTTCATTTCTTCATACAAACAAACCAAAGTCTGTTGCGTGCCGTGCGTGCGTTGCGGCTGGAGTGAACCATGGCATGCTCAGCTTTAATGACCGACTCCTTTGACAATTCAAAAGTGCCGATGAAACTGATTCATGAGACTAGACCTCACGATATACTTATAGTATGAAAAGAAAAGCAGAAACCGTATTTTATTTCTAGAATTTTTTGAATAATCTACAGAAAATGTTAAAATAATTCTAGGTTACTTATTAACTCTATATTTCCTGTGAATTGCTAAGAGGAGCTGATTGTCCCAGTTTTTCTCTCGTTGTTTTCTAGTTAGCTACACGAAGTTATAGTTAACATAGTCGAGTAGTACTTAGTATCTGATTTGCTTTCTACCTAGTGACATGAAAATTTCATATTTTATTTAATACTCGTATTAAAAATTAATATTCTACGAGTATGAAATAAAGCTTAAGTAAGAACTTTATTGTTAGTCTAGGAACTGCAAATATTATATCACTTCAGTTTTTCTGAATCCTGTAATACAAATTTTACTACTTGACTTATCGTAAGCGTCACTTTTGCGAAAATCAATCTGCCTAGCTTTTTCCCAACTATGTTGTGGTCGGCTTCCAGTCTAACCGGATGCAGCTGAATACCAATATTTACACTTTTACGAAAATGCGAGAGTTATTGATTTATATAACAATATGTCTTTTACGATTAAAAAAAATCCAAGACTCCCGACAGAAATGAAAACTTAAACTTAAAACTATGCATACGTAACATATCGCGGTGACGTCACCACGCAAACCCGTAAGTTTTCAACTACCAAAAATCGCTCAAAGCGTCTAAACAAATTTTCACTTCAAAAAAATCTAATTTTCGTAAAATTGTCATCTATATTGGCTTTGTCTTGTGAAATAGGATTTAGAAAATATTATAAGTTTTGTCGTGGATTTGACCGATTGTGTATTGTTTGACAGCTGAGCCCGGATCAATGCCCAGTGTTGAAGGAAAGCGTAGCGGACATCGACACCGTCACCATATACCCCACTTTCGAGTTTCAGGTACGTAGCCATTATTAATTATTATTATACAGGGTTCGACATTATTACACGTAAGTATTCGTGTTTCATCAATTAATTTGACTGCATGGTAGAAAATAGACCTACAAGGACAACACCTGAGACCTTTAAGGACATGATCATATGTGACAGTCCACGGCAAAAGATACCTTACATCTAGTTTCGAAGATATTTCATGTTTTTTGTAAATGTGCAAAAATATGTTTTTAGGGTTCCGTAAATAAATAGTAAAAAGGAACCCTTATAGTGCGACTCAGTCTGTCTGTCACAGCTGGATATCTCGAATAACTACTAATGCTATCAACTTGAAACTTGGAGCAGTTTTAGATAACGTTTGTCCAACTATTTTGCAAATAAGAAATACGATAAAATATATATGGTTTTTTTGTAACAGGGACTGAAAGGAGGTCTTAAAAATTCTAAGTCGAGCTACTAGGGCATGTGGGTTATCATATGAAAGAGCACTGTTTGCACATTCTCAAACATTTTTTTATTTTTTTTAGGCCGTATAGTTTTCAACTTTTGATGAAAAATGTAAAAAAAAAATACCGTTCCCCCCTTATCTCCGAAGTTTGCATAAAGAAAAATCTGAAATTATTCTATGTGATAGAAGTTGATGTAAAGATTACTGGAAAAATAAAACTGTCTCTAAATAGCATACTTTTTCAGAAATCGGAACGGAACCCTCGGTGCGCGAGCCCGACTCGCTCTTGACCGATTCAAATTTGCGTATTTTTTATTTTTTTGCTGCGTAGAAGCTATTATAGCCCCAAGCGTGGTCTTAAAGTTTAGGAAAAAAAGGGACAGGTAAAGGTAAGTGCAGAAATAGGTTGATCTTTTTTGATTTCGATAGCTTATTTATTGCAGATTATGGGAATATGCATAACTCCATACCGGCCATGAGGTACCTTTGCCTGTAGACTGTCACATATCTATGCTAACATGAGACGATATAAAATAAAATAAAAAACTGATAAACTTTAAGTAATTATTTAATTTAAATACGTGACATGTCCTGCACGGCCAACTTCACTGGATTAAATGAATGGGAATTACCTTTGATATAGGGAACATCACAAAAAAGCGAATTTCCAAAACATATGGATTTAATTAGATAAATGAAATCAAATATTAATATTTTATATAATATCTAATTAAGACCTTAAGGTCAAATATTTAATGTCTTTTACGATAATCGAATATTTAATCTGAAGGATATGCCCAATGTTTTACAAGCCATACTGTATAATTTATCAATTCGGCATTAATAATTTAGTTAAGCTTTTTTGTTTGCCACGAATCAAGTGTTGATTAGTGTACTACCTGAAGCGACTGAAGACCTGTAGTGCTATTCTGTAAACATCTCACCGTGATAACTCAGGTGAAGTGAGCGTGAAGTGAGCCGTCATTCCACCTGATGCTAGGGGTTGACACTATTGACAGCTCACTTTAAGATCGCTTCACTCATGTTTTCACGGTGAGATATTTACAGAATAGCACTACTTATTACGTTTTGAGTTCACAGAGGTCCTCCATGCATAAGCGAAACAACTTCATTATTCACTTTAAAAGTTTCCTTTGTTGGTGAAAAATTGCAAAGAGCCAAGTATCAGTTTCTACTGTGAATCAGAGTACCCATTCTGAAGTAAACATGTTATGAAAATTGTTATTCCTTGTAGGTATTTTGATTTTCATGAATAAAACCCATTTTCCTTTTTTTCCGAGAAACTGAAAATATGTACTGTTTTTCTTTCTCTAAAAACTTACTCTTAGTTCTTAAAAGCCATGCAGGCTTAGCTCTACTTATCATAGTTTCAGCGTTCGCCCTGAAGATCCATCAGAAAAACATCCTATATTATATACATAATTATTAAAGTTTCCGTGTATGAGACTTTACTATAGTTGCTCGTCAATATATCATATAATAATTGATTGAAAATAAATGTTATAACTGAATACAAAAAGTTAGATAGTAAAAAAAAAAGAAGCATAATACTTAACAATATCTTAACAAACCAAAATATAGGAAAATTAACTATTACTAAAAACATACTTTTAGGAACAACCTGTATCAATTGAAATCACATTCCTCCACCACTTTTTGTTTTAAAGACGGTCAGTTCGGTCACCGATGTTCGCTCGTTTGTTAGTATTAGATAAATGTTTCACTTAATACCCTCATTTTTATTTTAGTTGTTGTTTCATTATAACTATGATTATAAGTTGGTTTTAGTTATCTAAATTGTATGGTCGATGATTTTGGTGCACGGTAAAACTCTAATGAGTTTATGTTTGCGCCAACATAAAGATGTATAAGATGTAAGTGTACTACTGAATAAATAAATAAATAATAATAATACATGTGTCGTATGCTCGTAGCACGCCCGCGTTCCCCGCACCGTAAAAGTACGCAAGTTACGCGACTACTCGTCCTACTGACTATAATCTCACGCATTGCCTGCATATTTTACGTCACCTTCCTACTACAGATTTTATAATTACTCAACAATGTTTGATTTGATTAGTTCAGTGTAAACGTTAGTGTTTGTGGGTCGGGTTGAGTCTCGAGGTGTAAACACGCTTCGTCTACGTTTTGGCGTAGAATTATAAGGGCGGGAATACGCATGCCTGTAGTTTGTACTTACTCGTAACTATGCAAGTAGCTGGATGCCATCGTGACATTCACCAGTCAGAAGTTGTTATGGCACACGGCATGCAAACTACTTGCATAGTTTTGTTCAAGTTACAGGCATGTGAATTCTCGCCCTAATTAACATAACATAACGTCACGCCTGTAATCCCTGAAGGTGAGGCAGAGTTGCACCTATACACGGTGAATTTTTCAAGTGGGCGTGGGTGGCCAAATCCGAAACTATGAGAAATAGCTAAAAGTATTCAAAGGAGTCTCGGCTCGATTTTGATGAAAACTAAAACTGCATTATTGGATTTTTGAAAGATCAGTATTTCTAGCCAGGAATCAAACCCGTTGACTTAAAAAAAAACATAGGTACACACTGTATTATTACACCATATTGAGTCGCTATTGAGGAGCTCGTGGCTAAGTAATAACACCCGCACGGGTCGATTCATCAGGTTAAGCTACGCTTGCCGGGGTCGGTTCGTGGATGGGTGACCATCTTTACATACCGAGATTCCTCCGTGCCTCGGAAAGCACGTTAAGCCGTTGGTCCCGGCTGTTATTCGTGGATCTTTGACAATCGTTACGGATTGTCAGAAGCCCGAAAGTCTGACAACCAGTCTTACCCAGTTAATAGGTTGTGGAGGTCAGATAGGCAGTCGCTCCATGTAAAATACTGGTATTCAGCTGCATCCGGTTAGACTGGAAGCTGACTCCAACATAGTGGGGCAAAGGCTAGGCAGATTGATATTGACCAATATTACCACGATTCAACAAAATTGATTCACATTGATTGAAAATCACAATAATGAAAGGTATGGTTAGCCGACTGAAACATGAGTTTAATGTTTTGCCATTTAATTTGAACCAATTATAAGGCTTAAGGACGCTGTTACAAATGGGTAGTCAAATCATTACTTTTTTTACACAAAAGTGTGTTTATTAAATAAAATGCTTTGCGTTCTTAAAATGTTTTTTGGCCGAATTCTTGATAGATGTGCAAGGTACGATTCTGAACTATAAATATATTTTTTTAAGAAACAATTGCTCAATAAATGTACCGAAGTGAAAATTTTTACTTCGGTACATTTATTGAGAAACTGTACTTATTTAAAATTATATTTATAGTTCAGAATCGTACCATGCTCATCTATTAACAGTTCGGCCAAAAACATTTTAAGAATGCAAAGCATTTTATTTAATAAACACACTTTTGTGTAAAAAAGTAATAATTTCACTACCCATTTGTAACAGCGTCCTTAAAAGTGAATCGTGTTATATTTATTAGGCGTAGAGTTGATGTGTATGATACTTAACACTAGAGTTGGTAGATTATTGTATGTCCAATTTATCACCCTAACAAGTTTCCGTCAAGGTAAAGAGGCATATTCGGGAGTTGTGATCAAGTAATTAATTAATGTGAGTTGATGTGTATGATAACACTACAGTTGGTAGATTATTGTATGTCCGATTTATCAACCTAACAAGGTTCCGTCAAGGTAAAGAGGCATATTCGGGAGTTGTGATCAAGTAATTAATTAATGTGGCACATCTGCCCACGTTCCCCGAATTCGATCCGTCATCAAAGTGCACTTTCCGAAAAAGTTCTTGCTGTATAGTCGGAACTAAAACTTTGAGGTTTATTAGGTCTTCTTTCCCGTTTCGGCTAGTTGACAAAGTTTGTTCTCAGACTGGGTCAGCAACAGAGCACTTCGTTGTCTCGTTATTTGTTGCTTGATTGATGTTAGGTTCAGCATCAATCATATTTTCAGTTTCATTGCTCCAGATTTCATCTTATCCTTTAAAGTTCTTTCGATTTCTTGCGTAAATGTTGATACATATGTACGTAAATACCAAGCTTCTGATAGATTTAGGAATAGATAAGATTGATGCTTCTTGATATTACTAATGTTCTATATTGTTAAATGGGTTTGGTTTCCGCACTTAGTCCTTCAAGTGGACCATTGTACGTGAAGTAGTATTATTAGATGTTTTTAATTTATCAATGAAGCAACTGTTTTGGAAATTTGTTAACGAGAAAATAATGAAAACAGATGCGGTACGCTTCACATTATGCGAGTGCCACAGGGCGCTATACTACTATACACGCAACATTTACCGAACACAATGTGGTTGCACACAATATAATTCTCGTACCAATGAAAAGAATTTGGAAGCCATGCAATTGTAGAATCGAACAAAAATGCTTTTTTTTACCAGTTCCAGTACAAAGTTTTTCACAAAACGGCTTCGTTCAACTCAAATTTCCGGCGAGTTATTTGCTGGTAACTTCGTTAATTTGTAAGGGATGTACTGAATCGAATATTCATTTGAGTCACGTGATCGAGTGATGTCGGACGAAACTTTACTGCGATAGAAACCGGCCCAGTATGTGTTGGACAACTCACTATGAAGGGTTCCATAGTTGGCATGAATTTATCCCAAGAACAAACTTAACATTGTAGTTGAAAAACATGTTCCCACATACATTCCAACTGCAGATGAGCCTCAGAACAAAACCTATTGTTTTCAATTCTCTTCTTTTTTGTTCCGCAGTCAGAATGTTAAAATCTACATATTAGCAAGAAAATTAGCCGTCAAAAACGATTCTTCCCAATAGAAATAACATCGGTAAAATGGGGTTTCAGATCAAATTCAATCATTTCCACGAAATGATCACGGTCACATCCCAATTCAAATCAAAACACACACTTTTCTAGTAGTGAATTTTGAAAGTGTGACTTTTTCGAACTAAATTTTTCAGCCACTTATACTGGCAACACTACATTCAAAATTTTTATTTTTCCTGTCATGATATAACTGCTCTGTAGTCTTGTTTGTCATCATTCATCATCATTCTCCTGCCCTTATCCCAATCTATTTGGGGCCGACCCCAAATAGATTGGGATAAGGGCAGGAGATAATTATTATCATGTAAGGGTTTCATCATTCTCCTGCCCTTATCCCAATCTATTTGGGGTCGGCGCAACATGTCCTTTTTTTCCATACTTCTCTATTATTCGTCATCTCGGTAGTCACCCCCTTTCTAGCCATGTCATCTTTCACACAATCCATCCATCGTTTCTTTGGTCTTCCCCTACTCTTATAGCCATCGACATTCATACTCAAAACTTTCCTCACGACATTTTCCTCACTCCTCCGCATCACATGCCCATACCATGACAGCCGATTTCCGCACAACTTTTCAGTCACCGGTGCCACTTTTAGACTTCCTCTTATGTACTCATTTCTTATTCTATCCATTCGTGTAACACCACACATCCCTCTTAGCATTCTCATCTCAGCTGCATGCAACTGCTTTTCATTCATCCCTTTTGTGGCCCAACATTCTGATCCATACAAGACAGCAGGTCTAACCATTGTTTTATATATCTTCCCCTTAAGTTTAAGGGGAATGCGGGAGTCGCAGATTGTCCCCGTGACCTGCCGCCATTTCATCCATCCAGTGTTAATCCTATGCTTAACCGTCCGATCTACTTCGCCATCGCTTTGCACGAGTGAACCGAGATACCGAAACTCGGAGCAGACTGGGAGAAGCGCGCCATCAAGCGCTATGCCTCCAGAACTGGAGATACCGCCGAAATCGCAGAACATATAGTCAGTTTTGGTTCTGCTGATTTTCAAGCCAACATTCTCCAGTTTCTGTTGCCATTTCTCCAATCTGCTCCGAATCTCAGGTAAATCTTCACCGACAAGAACAATGTCATCGGCAAACAGCATGCACCAGGGTGCCTCTTCCTGTAGATTCGACGTCAGAGCATCCATAATCAACAGGAAGAGGTAAGGACTTAAAGCCGACCCTTGGTGCAAGCCAACAGGCACATTGAACTCGTTGGTATTCCCAGCAGCCGACCGGACGTAGGTACGAGATTGACTGTACATAGCACGAATTAACTCTACATACTTCCCGGGCAAACCTTTCTCTTTCAAGGCCCACCACAACACTATTGCTATTTATTTATCCTAATTTGGGGATGTTAACCTACTCGGAACTGATTGGAAATTGTTCAATTTAAAAGAATTGGGTGATATACTGGATGACATTTTTACCGTCTCGAAAAAAATAGGGTATATTACGTGAACGGAGTAGAAGCGTATGGCATATCGTTTTTTTTTTTTTTTTTTTAATTAAAAAAAATCAAAATTCAAATCATAATGCAGGTTGCATATGATTTGAATTTCGATATTTTTAAAGGATTTATTATTTTTCTTCAAAATTTAAGTTTTTATTGTTCTAAAATGAAAAGTTTACAACGAATTTGTAGTATTTATTGATACTTAGATATTTTTTTCTGACTAAGCTATTAAAAAAAAAAAACTAGGTATGCCATACGCTTCTACTCCGTTCACCTAATCAATCTGCCTAGCCTTTTCCCAACTATGTTGGGGTCGGCTTCCAGTCTAACCGGATGCAGCTGAATACCAGTATTTTACATGGAGCGACTGCCTATCTGACCTCCACAACCCAGTAACTGGGTAATACGATACCCCTTGGTAAGACTGGTTGTCAGACTTTCGGGCTTCTGACGATCCGTAACGACTGTCAAAGTTCCACGAATGACAGCCGGGACCAACGGCTTAACGTGCTTTCCGAGGCACGGAGGAGTCTCGGTATGTAAAGATGGTCACCCATCCACGGACAACCCCAGCAAGCGTAGCTTAACCTGATGGATCGACCCGTGCGGCTGTTATTACTTAGCCACAAGCTCCTCACTCCGTTCACCTAATAAACCCTATTTTTTTCAAGACGGTAAAACAAGTCATCCTGTATATAAGGTCCCATTAAAATAGATGGACTCAGAAATCATTCAGACCACCAAAATAAGAACAATACAAAAAAAAATCAGCTAGCGAAAGTAGGTACACTAAAAATGTTGATTACCCAATGAATACACACATCTATGTCTGTTATCTCATAATTCTGATACTACAAACGTGCAGGCGCACGTGACCACGTCACCGCTCGCGCCAGCCGCGTTTTTTATTATTATTTTAGGTCACAATAAAATCACTTTAATCGTGTTTTTTTTGCTTGGATATCTTTAGTTACACGTACTGAACGCTGTGTTAAAATTTGTCGCATCTATTTTAATGGGGCCTTATAAAAAAGTTCCAGTCTTGAGAAATTTAAAAAAAAAAACAGAATACCCACTACATTTTTTTTAAACATTCTAATATAGAAGACGCCGCCGATAAGTGGGAGTTTCTCTACTGAAAAGAGGTAAAAACCATATTAGACTTCTGAAACAATGTTCCTTGGAACATAACATTCCCCTAACAAAAAAGAAAGATGTTGATAATCTGTTAAACAACCAGTTTAATTTAACTCGATTGGAGGGACTTGGTTAGGACCTGAAATGGTATGTTGAGATTTTGGCTGCGGAGGATGGAATATCGTATGTACAGGATGATGATGATGCCATTTGAGAGCCAGACACTAGTATAGTAAGAATGTTAGCATTGTTAAACGCGATTCTTGAATATATTTTTTTAAAGTATAATGTGATCTTGCTTTCAATGTAATTTTAGTACATATGAAAACCTAAATTTTCCAGAAGTTTTTGTCAAAACCTATTTTATACAAAAATGTTGCATCAAAACCAATTTTTTCAATTTTTGTGTCTTAATTATTCGGTAAACCGCTCATTATTATTAACAGCAGTAAGATGTCTCAGACTTTGTGCAACACCTCTAGTAGTATAATGTACTAGTTGAAAATGACATTTACAAAAAAAGTGCATGTAGTGTATGAGGGAAGTTATTTATATTTTATTGTTTTTCTGAAAAAATAGCTTTTGTTCTGATCCTCCTATTGTACGTTTACGCACAACATTGAGAGATTTACCATGATATTTGAAGACCATAGACTTCTTATAGGTTTTCCTGTAATCAATTATGAAAGAAATATTTTCTGTATTAAAAAAAAAAAAAAAAATGGCTACGTGGCTTTGAAGATGAGAGGGAGGGAATGGTAAATTTTCGTCTATTTTATAAAATAACTTTAAAATGATTTATTTTAAAATTATATAAATTAATGTTTGAGACGCTTACTTACAGTAAGCTCTTTCACTTGATATGTCAAACGGTACAGATTGCAAAACTAATATTCTTGTATGCTTCCCAAAAGTGACCCCCATATTCAAAATTCATTAATTTACGTTAAAAACCTTTGTTTGGGTCACAAAAATTCATATGTATCTTTCAACCTAATCATCCCATTAGATTCGGAGCAAATTGGCTGTGACAGACGAACAGACAGACAGACAGATACACGGACAAACAGACACACGAGTGATCCTATAAGGGTTCCGTTTTTTCATTCGGACGTACGGAACCCTAAAAATTTCGCTCAGTCAACTCGTAACGTTTTCTTTAATTTTGGACGTTCGCTCTCGAATGTATTTGTTAAACAAATTATTGATAACCTATTAAGGGGCTTTAGCATTGTTTGTTTCCCCCATCCAGTTTATGATGTGTACCTATAGCTTAGATCGAAACGATTGGCCATTAAAATTTCTGGCCATTATTTTCTTGTCTAGAACAGTTCGAGTTGGAACATCACGGCAATTGATAGCGACGACATAGGAAATACGCCGATTATATCGATTTGCGTTCGGATGTTACGGATGCTCCATTTCATTGCTGGTTGGCTCGTTTACGTATTTTGACCTACGTCGCTTTTTCAAATATCCAAGTCTGACAACCGTATATAGTCAGGGTAATAAGCAGGAGGCCGTTACCTGTTTCTTTAAGTTCATGAGGAATTTTGATTCAATTATTTCTTTTAGACTCCAAAATTTCTTTCAAGTCATGTTTATTCTCCATTCGATCTCATCTATGTGTCTCGATTTTTTGAAGATCGACATATTTTAATTTTTTTTTTGTTACCGTTATACTTAGGCTTTTGAGTGTCGTTCGTTGCAACTTTAGTTTTTGACGTACTTATATATTTTTAATCCTATGCTTTTCGCTAACGTTGCATAAATCTGTAATCATTTCTTCTAACTCTGTGGCTTTTTAATTTAGAGAAAAGAACGATGTCGTCGGTAAACCTTAGATTGCTCGAAATTGTCCCGTTTATGTACTTAGATTAATTTCTATTTCCAGCTTAAGCCTTTCATTATATATATACTCCAAAACAGAGATGACTAGTTTGGGAGATAGAGGGTACCTCTACATATTTTAATTTATGCACCTACTTCACTCGGCATTATTGTTTATGTCTTTTAAAATATTTATTAGACGTTAAGGATTTTTAATTAATTAGTGCTTGCCATATCTTTTCATGTGATATAGAGTCAAAAGCCTTCTCAAAATTCGACTTCACCTTCAATTCGAATATCAAGTTATTTGTTCCAACAATATAGTCCATTTAATCCTGTAATATAAAATACTAGCTTTTGAAGGGTAGCTTTGGAAGGGTTATGTTTAGAAGGTCAGCTAAGCGGTAAGCAAACTTTACCGTTCCCATTTACCCAAACGAAACAGTAGTGCTATTCTTTAAATACATCACCGTGAAAATATAAGTGAAGTGATCTTAAAGTGAGCTGTCAATAGTGTCAACCCCTAGCATTATGTGGAATGACGGCTCACTTCACGCTCACTTCACCCGAGTTATCACGGTGAGATGTTTACAGAATAGCACTACAGTACCTAATTAAATGATGAGTTCGTTGTGGCGATGGCCCCCGAAAGTGCATTACCTTCTTACATTAATACACACATCAAAAGTGTCTAGGGATCAAGCATTTTTATGCGGATTTCTTGAGATTGAGATGTCGCTTTGTAATAAATTTATGATTTTATAAATTTATATGGATCCTTTTTGGTGCATTTCATAATTTGAATCAGGAACTGTGAATCAAATTCGAGTAAAAGATGAAAATCAGCTGTCAATATTTTCCCTATAAAAACATACAACGCATTGAAGACATTATTAGTGCTACTGTTTCCCTACTACTGATTAAAACCAACGTTATTATGGAGCGGCGACGTCATTTAGGCAGGGAAGAAATGCTCAGAGCCGTGGGAATGATAGAAGCTGGTTCCCGGCAACGTACTGTGGCTTTAGCTCTGAATACAAGTCAGAGTGTTATCAGTCGACTTTGGACACGTTACCGAAGCACTGGTACCGTGGCTGAGCGCCATGGAGGACGGTATCGCTGCACCACACGGAGACAAGACCGATACATTCAAATCTTAACTCGAAGAGCTCCAACTATAACCGCCATGATGTTAGCCGTGAGGCTTCATCACTCTTCAGGGAACTTAATTAGCGACCAAACAGTCAGAAACCGCTTGCATGAAGTGAACCTTCATTCCCGAAGACCGCTACGGGTACCACCTATAGCAATGCACAATCGTAGGATTCGATATCAATGGGCTCTTGAACACAGAAATTGGGCAGAAGAACAATGGCGTTTCGTGTGCTTTTCTGATGAGTCTCGTTTTGGTATGAGACCGGATACAAGACGTATACGACACTGGAGAACCCCTGGACGCCAACAGCGATTAAAATCCTGCCAGGAAGTCCATCCTTATAGTGGTGGAACCATCATGGTATGGGCGGGTATTTGGATCGGCGGAAGAACTGAGTTGATTTGGATCAGAGGCAACCTCAACGCTCAAATTTATGCTGAGACGATTGTATCAGACGTCATCGTTCCTCTACAAGTGCAAATCGGTCCCTTATTTCAGTTAATGCATGATAATGCACGACCGCACACCGCAAGAGTTGTAAGACAGACTCTCGCCGCAGCTAACATCAATGTCCTGCCCTGGCGTGCTCAGTCGCCAGACTTGAACCCGATTGAGCATGCATGGGATATGCTACAGAGAAGAGCTCTGCCGAATATGGAGGGTATCCAGTCGCAAGAAGACCTTTTTTTGTTGTTGCAACGAACATGGGCGGCCATTCCACAGCGTGATTTGGATGAACTCATTTTGAGTATGCCAAACCGATGTTCTTGTGTTGTTAGTGTTCGCGGTAGAAACACGGATTATTAATTGTTTAAGTTACCCAATAAAATTTTAAAGAAAACTGTTATTTCAGACTTTTTTTCGAACTTTAATGTTAGTGGTTCAAATGTCAAAAATCCCTTTATTAGGAAAATGGCAAATTTCTTTATTAATGCAAAGGTGACTTGGTTTATCGTTACTGTGACAAACGAAAACACTTTATTTGATGAATCCTTAAAGAAAATTTTAATTAATATCAATCAGGAGAAAAGTTATTGCAAAAATATATGTTGATCCCTAGACACTTTTGATGTGTGTATGTATGTTGCACGTAAGGGAAAGTGAAGTAGACTAGGACTAAAGTTGATTATTATTATTATGTCTCTTGACATTTCTCGGGACCGTGGCACCCTGGGGTCCCGGACCTTTGGAAGGCTTACGAGGAACCGAAGCCAATTCACAGAGGCCCATTACACGTTTTTAATTAAATGAGACACCAACCATCGATCATCCCTGTTCGCACTATGCAATTGCTCCCCTGGACAACCCTCGGTTAGTGTAGGACTATTGCAAGATATGGAAACAAAGATATTGGATTATGGGTTTTGGAGGCTAAAGTGAACTGGTTATCTAGGACTATGTATAGCCCCAGCCTGACCAATGTTTTATATAAAATACACAGATAAAATGGCAGGGGGTGACTTGCACACCCAATAATGGGCCCCAGAAAAGTAAATTAATTACTAGGGAAATGGAAAATAACTTCGTCTTAGTGATCTCGATCAGTCGGTCTGTTCTGTAAGAATGTCGCTGAAAACTTAGGTGAAGTGAGCTGTCATTTTACCTGATGATGGGATTGACACTACGCCATAATACATCGGCTGTTGTCTATATTTTCAAAGTACCATTATGTACTTGGTTATTCTGTATTTACTGCGTCAAAACATACATTAAGTATTAAAGCCTGATCGATTACATGTATCGCAAATGAATCAATCGACTGTATGATTGTTCGCCTTATTTGGTCTCAATCAATCAATCTGCTTAGCTTTTTCCCAACTATGTTGGGGTCAGCTTCCAGTCTAACCTGATGCAGCTGAATATCAGTATTTTATATGGAGTGAATGCCTATCTGACCTCCACAATCCAGTTACTAGGTAAATAGGATACCCCAAAACTGATTGTTAGACATTTGGGCTTCTGACGACCCGTAACGACTGTCAAAGATCTACGAATGACAACCGGGACCAACGGCTTATCGTGCTTTCCAAGGCACAGAGGGCCTCGATTCATCCACGAACCGACCGCGGCAGATCCGTGTGGCTGTTATTATTTAGCCACAAGCCCCTTAATTGGTCTACAGACGGCAGAATATTCTGCTGAATTTACTGTGTCTTGCCCTGCGTTGAAGCTCTATTATCAAAGGTCTATCAGAAACTTGAAATACTATTAAAGTTTATACGTGCACTTTTCTTGCCGAGTTAAGACTTGTTTGCCCTATTGAAACTTTGCGCGATTAGTAGGGGAGGACGTTAACAGCGCTAAAACTTTTCAATTCAAGATTTTTTTTTTCTAAGGCAAATCAAACGTTATTTACAAAAATGGTATCTTATTCAGAAATCTATATAAATAAAACTGAATCGCTATTTCCCTTGGTCACGCCATAACTTGAGAACGACTTTACCAATTTCATTCGTTTTTTTTAAGCTTTCTAATACTTTGTAGATGGTTTTTACAAAAAAAAAATGGTGTAACTAATACGAGTTAAACGCAAAGTACACAGAACACAAACGCCTTTAATATATATTGTTGTAAAACAAATATATATGAGAAAATAAATATGAAACAAAATAATGGACAATAATAATTTTACACGAGTGATAGCAAAAAAAAATCTCAAGTTCCTAACAAAACAGTAATGAATTTTACCATACCATATAAAATTGATTGCCTGCCTGTCTTAACAATAGTATGACATGAGGACTATGAGGTTACACATAATGAAGTTGAACCTTCTTTGCTCCAACAAAAAAAAAAAAAATTGCGCAGAAAATTGGAAAATTTCAGAAAACTTAATGACTATTTTAACTTCGCGCGTCAACGTCAAGACAGGACAACGTCTGTCGGGTCAGCAAGTGTTTAATAAAAATCATTCCTAAAATTGTTATCATTTGCAGTGACAGCATTAAAAATAATTGAATTAGAAAAAGGTAAAATTCGAAAAAAAAATCCTGATTAATAATACTATATTTTTATGTATACCAACCGTAGCGGTTTTTTAAAACTGTTAAAATTACTTTTTGCAAATCAGGTAGCTCACCTGATTTGCAAAAAGTAATTTTAACAGTTTTAACCTATCCGTTACGTTTGATCCATTATTTACGGGACACCCTGTACTTATAATAAAAAATCTAATCGCAGGATAAGCTTCATTCCTCGATCATCGAGGCACCCTTTTCCATGATTGGTCCTTTGTAATCAAGCTAAATGAATTGAAGGGATAAATAAATAATGTATGTGGTATGGCATCAAAGAAACAATTTGCTCGGATACGGCGGCTACACTTTGGGTTCATTTTAGTATAAAGAAGGTCTTCAGAATTGACTTCACTTTCAATAGTCGTCATCAACATACTTCTGTTCGTGTCCACATACTTCTTATGATGTTTAGGCAAAGTGCCGCAAGTGTACGGGCACTTGATATCTATACTTAATACTTTAAAGAGTCAGTCAGATGTCAGTCGAGGTAAAAGTTTTTCCTATTTTCTATAAAATAGGAAAAACTTTACACAAACAAACGACCTCAAACTTTTTTTTTAAACTTTACTTTAAATTTTACTACCTATGTATAAAGTTGTAGTAAAATTTCTTTGGCTGTAGGTACTGTTTGTATCTGACTGGTTTTGATACCATTAAATAGATGACATTTTAAAACAGAGAAATAAAAAGTAAAAATGATTTCTCGCCATTTTTCAATTGTTTTTCTGTCCGCCAAAATACTCATTTTCAGTCAGTGCGGTATTAGATTCACTCGAATCTAATAACGCACTTACAGATTCGTGCTCGTGATTCGCCTCGCCATTCGACGAATTCTTCGGCGAGATATTCTTGGGGCTTTAGACCACCACACCACAGAAGACACCACAGAATAAATAATAGTACTACTAACGTAGCACAGTATTGTTTTCGCCTCGAAAAACGGACATCCCCTTTTTATTAGCTTATCCGATAAAACAGGTTATTTTAAAAGTAAGAGTAAAATACCCGTGTGATAATTTTGTCCCAATCTTGAATTTTTTTCAATTTTTTTCTATGGTTTCCATAAAAACCATAGAAATCGCAATAACTTTAGATCCAATCCGTTTTTGTTATTTCTTTGATTGCAATTACTTGACGCTTTATATTAAGTAAATTATCAAGCAAACTCTAAATTTTGATCGCTAACCGGTAATGAGTAACATCGAATTTTACATATTTTCGATTTTATTTTTTTTATGGGCTTATTTCATGGCATTTGCATTCAATATCGAGACAAGCTGTTGCTTTTGCACTAAGAAGTACCGATTTAAAATATCATATCCAAATCTTATGTTATCTATAATTTACAGGATTCTGAAATTTAGGCACTAGGGTTGGTACATGTCGTATTTTTAAAAAATGATTTTTTTATTGAAAAAAAAAATGAATGACAATAGTACTGATTTTTTTCCCACGGAAAATGATAATTAAAGTAAGTACTTAAGCAAGTGAAGTCTGTAAATATTTAATGTTTTATTTTTAAAATTTCAAGTTTTCCGACCAAGTGGTTCAGGCTGTGTGCATAAGTGCAAAATGAACTCTCAGGTCCAACCAAAAACATAAATGTAAAATAGGGGCCAAGTTCTATGGAGGTAAAATATAGTTTATTTGGTTCCTTGCTACTGATTATGCAACTTGGCAATTTTTCAAAGTCAATTATTTGTTTGTAATTGTTGAGAGTTTTGCTTTAACGAACTTCGTAGGTCTAATAGATGTAGGTAGGTGGTCGAAAGTATCTCGAAATGGTTCGTGTAAGTAAGGTGTGCTTCACCCTACTTTATCTCCGAAATTGGCTTGACATGCAATAAAGCATGAAAAAATATTAGTATAAATAATTAACGTTAGTTGTATGTTCGATGTAAAGGTAATAAAAAGATATAAGAATATTATTTGTAAAATATATGAGAGTGGGTGTAAATGTATACGTAGATAAGAAAGTATTATTCTATGATAAGTTAAAATCCAACATAAAATTTAAACCTACAAACAAAAAATATGTGAAGTGATGACCCTAAAATCAAAATTATCAGAAAAAACTTTAGGAGTAAATAACTAATAGATACCGCGAGATTTGGATGTGTGGTTTTTTATAGTGATTGTTTGGGGTCTAAATATGATTTACAATAAATATAGAATCCAACTAAGCAAATATACAACCATGAAAAATCAAAATGTATAAACTCAAAACAAGCATATTTCTATACATCTGTACTAGTTAGTACTCTTTTGTATTTTTTTCCAAATATCTTTAATATAGTTTTATTACACATAATAAAGAAAAGGGTAAAATAATGCGTATTTTTTTTGCAATTAATAATTTAGAAAAGTAGGAAAAAAGAATTGAAAAATGTTTACTCGTGTTTGGTGTAGAATTGGCACACGGGTATTTTACTCTTACTTTTAAAACTTGTTTTATCGGATAAGTTAATAAAAAGAGGATGTCCGTTTTCCGAGGCAAAAACAAACGAGTGACCGTTTACACATTTGCGAACAACTATTTACATATTCGTGCTCATGGCTCGACTCGCTGCTCGCCTCCACTCACGCGAATGTGTAATTGCGGCTTCACGAAGAAATTCGATATATTTTGAAGATTTATTTTTATTACAAAAAAGGGAAAAATGCAATACAAGTCACGAACAAAATTTGTGACATTTATGGACATAACACAGTGTCAGTAAGAGTAGCACAAAGTTGGTTCAAGCGTTTTCAGTCCGGGAATTTTAATGTCAAAGATGCAGCTCGCTCTGGCGCCTCTGGTTGCCTTGTGTCGATGCCATTTTTGAAAAGGGGGAGCAAGATCCGGCCATATTAGTATAGTTAAAGAGTTAGGGGTTGACCACAAATCAGTTTTGACTCATTTGGCAAATGACCATTTATATACTCTTATAATCAAATCTAAATAAACTATGACACGAACTGGATGTGCACTGAGCGATGAGATGAGTCTAATATGCCATATTTTTCTCTTATCTCAAACCATAGTTAGGGTCTGTAACAGTCTGTAACTTTATCAAAAGTATCATGGTGAAATATCAAAACACAAGTAAGTGGGCAAGGAGAATAGTTTATTCTCCGACATGCATGTAACGTAATTTCAATATGACACTGTCAGAAAAAAATTCAGCAATTTTTTTTAAAGAATTGAAATGTTCGTAACAATATCCCCAATTGAACAAGAAGAGATGAGGCTGCAAGTAAAATGAGCGATCCCATCCACGATGTTCACGTCCTGCGGTGTCAGTATAAGCACGTTACACACGTCGTATTAATGGTGCGGAGTTTTCAAGCGTCCTCGTATCTGTTGACGTGCATCATACGCTACACGCTTCGCAGTTTCACGTTCGCTTTCTGAATTGAAGTGAAATGTAAACCAATGAAAGTTACAACCGTGCGACCGCACCGCTTCTGTCTCACAACAATGTTTCATAATTACTTAACGCTACGTCAATCGTGTATGAAATTGTTGTGGAAGTCACCTTCGATTTTATAGTGATTATAATTTTATCATTCTACTCGTAAATAATTAGGTCTATGGTTTTGTTACTTAGAAGTACGTAAAGCTGATAATTCTACATAGTAACAAACTAAAATTAATTTTGTTTAACAAGAATACTTAATTATTATTTATTTTTTGCTACATAGCATTACAACATAAAGGAAAACTTACTGAAAGGGCCAATTAATTACAATATTTTTTACTTTCAGCCGAGCTGGTTGCGCACAAAGGAATTTTGGGACAAGTCCTTTGAGGATCGCTATGAAAAGATACATAACGATACCACACGGCCCAGATTGAAGGTAAGTTCGATGACTATATAATATCTATCAGATTCACCACTGGATTCTCAAAGGTCTCCTTATAAGTATTTCTGTCGCTGTACCATATTCCTAAAGTGACCGATACATGAACTTAAAATTGACTTCTGTTTGAGAATTGGGCCGAGACTTCGATTCATCATCTGCCTTTCCTTTTCCCTACTATGTTAGGGTCGGCTTCCAGCCTAACCGGATGCCCCTGAATACCAATATTTAATATGGAGCGACTGCCCATCTGACCTTTACAACCTAGTTAGTGGGTAAATATCCCTTGGTAAGACTCATTGTCAGACATTTGAGCTTCTGAATACCGGTATAGACTGTCAAAGATCCACGAATGACTGCCGGGACCAACGGCTTAACGTGTTCTCCGAGTCACGGTGGGATCTTGGTATGTACCTAAAGATTGTCGCCCATCCTCGGACCAACCGCGACCCTGATCGATCGACCCGTGCGGCTGTTATTACTTAGCCACGAGCCTTTTTCGCTACAGGTATATATGGTGAAATTAAATTAGCTAACGAAACTCCGCAGACGTGAAGGGTGCCGATGTCTAAACACGACAAAATAAAAATAAAAAGATTTTATGGTTTTTTTTGTGGTCAATGACGCTGGTAGTGTTGTAACTTGAAGTGTGAGTTGATAAAATCTGTTTTATCGCGTTGCGTTGATTGATCGATACCCATCGCATGTGTGAAGTTTACTGAAAAAACTGATTTGTGTAACTGCGCCTGCGGTTGAAGACCTAAAAAAAACATCATCAAATTAATTTATTTCTTGTTTTATTATGTTTAGATATCGATACATATCACGTCTGCAGAGTTTCGCTAACTAATTTAATTTTGTATAAGATACCGGTTCTTGCAATCGTTACTGTTACTGTTAGGCCTCTGCCTCGAATTTCGCGGGCAGCGGGGCGGCGGCGGCGGCGGCGCGTCTCGCATTGTCCCGCCCCGCTACCGCGCCGCTGTTTTGGAGGTCCGATCCATTTGTTTTTACGCATAAAATCCTGCCGCTCCCGCTCCGCCGCCGCTGCCGCCCCGCTGCCCGCAAAATTCGAGGCAGAGGCCTTAGCCTGCATCGTCCCATACTACTGGACAAAGGTCATGAGTTCCAGCTCTTTTGATCCAGTGCTAATGCAATCGTACCTACTATATAATATTTTATTTATTTATTTATTTATTTTAAGGAGAACCAACAGCTTTAACAGATAGATAACAATTGAATATAAAACATAAAGCCAATTACAGGTTCTCACGGGTAAAAACAGAAAAAGTAGTACAAATCTTAAGATCACTAACAAGCACGATAGAAAGAAAAAAAAAAAAAACACAAAAACAATATTATATACCTACATACATAATATATAAAAGGTACAAAAATCTATGCAGTTTTGAAGAAGTCAGCGTTCAGCCGACTGCGTGCAGTATAGGTTTTGGTGGTAAATGGATCAAATGAGAACTCTTTACAAAGAACATTAAAATCCTTACTCGCCCGCACCATATATGAGTTTTGCCTGTAGTTGGAAGAGGTAAAGGGAATGAAGATAGGCGGATTAAATCTAACTGATCTCTGGGGGACATTAAAACGCAATTTATGCAGGAGATCCGGACAGTCAATCTCGTTAGATAAAATTTTTAAGAGAAAAGTGCAATCAGCCAGTCGACGACGATTTATTAGTGGCTGAAGGTGAAATTTCTTGCAGAGACTTATATAATTATCAGAATGGTATGGTATACGAAGCCGAAAACAAAGAAAACGAACAAATCTTTTTTGAATATTTTCAATACGGTCAATATATTTGCCATAACACGGGTTCCAGATTTGTGACGCATATTCAAGATGACTTCTCACAAAAGAACAATAAAGAATCTTAAGGGTTTTGGCCTTCTTGAAACACCCTGCGAGTCTCATAACAAAACCCAGAGACTTCGAAGCTTTGGCAACTATTTGCTCAATGTGCACACTAAATAAAAGTTTGGAATCATGAAAAACGCCAAGGTCACGAACACCGTCACATCTCTGTAATGGCTGCCCTTTAAGTTTGTAGGTTGTAGGGAGAGGGACACGTTTTCTGCTAAAGGTGATTACTGAACATTTAACAGGGTTCAAATCAAGCCTATTGATCAAGCAATAATCATCCAATCGCACCAGGTCAGATTGGAGAGCATTCATGTCATCATTTGACGAAATTGCAGAAAATATCTTCATATCATCGGCAAAACAAAGCAAATTTGAGTTGCGAAAACAGGAGTCGATATCATTCACATAAATTATAAAAAGTAAAGTAAAATATCGGAAATTAAAGTTGCAATCTGAAGACTGGAAACTCGTAGGAAAACTTAACAATAGAACAGAAGATGAACAATACATAATGGGAAGTCTTAGAGTTTCGTTGTAAACGGCACATCTCGACTGGCAATATTGGTGACTTTTATTCCGATAATATATCGTAAATTCAGGTCGCATTTCTGAATGTTATCATAATATTGGAAAGAAGCCCGACCTATGTCAATAGAGTTATTGTACTTTGGTCACAGCTTTTTATACATACCTACATACATATTGAACGTAAATTGGCCACTGTCACTTAATTGTTTTTTTTTTTTTTTTGTAAAGTATGTTTGGGATGGAGGAGCTCGTGGCTATGTAATAACAGCCGCACGGGTCGATCCATCAGGTTATGCTACGCTTGCACGTTTGCCAGGGTTGGTCCGTGGATGGGTGACCATCTTTACATACCGAGACTCCTCCGTGCCTCGGAAAGCACGTTAAGCCGTTGGTCCTGGCTGTCATTCGTGGATCTTTGACAGTCGTTACGGGTCGTCAGAAGCCCGAGTCTGACAATCAGTCTTACCAAGGGGTATCGTATTGCCCAGTTAATGGGTTGTGGAGGTCAGATAGGCAGTCGCTCCATGTGTAATAATGGTATTCAGCTGCATCCGGTTAGACTGGAAGCCGACCCCAACATAGTTGGGAAAAGGCTAGGCAGATTGATTGTGTAAAGTTGGATGTTTGTTACTCAGTCATGCAAAAACGGCTGAACGGATTTGAAATAAATTTGGCACACAGATAGTTTAAAATCTGGTTTATACCATAGAATACTTTTTATCCCGGTAGTACGTTCCCGTAGGATAATTTCCGACTTCCACGTGGACGAAGCCGCGGGCAAAAGCTAATTTGCAAATTAATAACCTCCTCCTTTTGGGAAGCGGTTAAAAATAGCTTGAATGAAAAATGTGTAACATCCATGGGTGTAGCCTCCCTTGTGTGGTGTAGGCTGCACGTCAGCGGTAGCGAAACCAGTACAAGCTGGCCTCTAAGGTTGTAAGTAAACGACGCCGGAGCCGCACCGGCGCCGGACCACGTTTGTGTATACGAATGAATATCGCCCAAGCGCCGCACTGGAGCCGCTTGTACACCGCATTGATACCGAATTATACAGGGTTACTGGTAACTCGACGTATTCCTTGCAGGATGTCATAGTAGGGTTAAAATGCAACAAATTAAACCACCAAATGTTCTACCGAAATTCAGTAGTTTTTGAGTTAGTTACATTTTTAGTTTTTTTATGAAAAATCCAATTTAACAATGATTTACGGCGCGACTACACTGAAATTTAAGTTATTATCATAGCTGATGCCGTATCAGATGTTTTTTAATAATTAAAAGTTAAAAAAATGCCTAAAACTTTGGCAAATATCACTAATTAAATATTTCATTTTTCGTCATTTTTGTCTGTCGAGAATAAAAATTACGAAAAAAAAATCTGAATTTCGGTAGAACATTTGGTGGTTTGATTTGTTGCATTTTTACCCTACTATGACGTCCTGCAAGGAATACGTTGAGTTACCAGTAACCCTGTATAGTAAAACAACAGGCATACGGTCCGACGGCGGCGCCGGTGCGGCTCCGGCGTCGTGTTCATGAAGCCTTATTGTATTGAATCTACGTACTACGGCCAGTTTCAGATGAAAGTGTTACCACAGCTGTACAATAGGTATTAAAAAAATAAAAAATAAACTTTTCTACTCAACAACAGGTTATAGTGGTCCCTCACTCCCACAACGACCCAGGATGGCTGAAGACCTTCGAGCAGTACTTCGAATGGAAGACAAAGAACATTATCAACAACATTGTGACCAAACTGACTCAGTATCCGAACATGACCTTCATTTGGACGGAGATATCTTTTCTGAACGCATGGTGGGAAAGGTCACACCCCGTCAAACAAAAGGTACATTGTATTGGTAAACATACCTAGAGTTCTCGCGAGTTCAAGTATCATTTTCAAGGTCACTTAATTCTCGTGGTTGCATTTTTGGTCTAGTTTTATAAAGTCTACCTGTAGATGTGTGTGTGTGTGTGTGTGTTGGTACACAGTAGTAACTAATAGGATGACGATATGTTCACCTTTGTACTTTGCATATATAATTACACAACGACAAGTAAGTCTCGTCTACCCCATGGTGTGGGGTGTTGTTGGATGGGTCTTTCAAAAATATTGTGGGTTTGTCATTTTGTCAAAACAATTTTTCGATTTATTATTTCTACTTGCTTGCCTATTGACGAGGTAGTTTACGTAGCAGGTAACAGGAAAAATTATAAACAAGCACTAGCTATAGGTAATTAATAATAATTGATCTCATTACAGTTATTGAAAAAGTTGATCAAAGAAGGTCGTCTCGAGATCACCACGGGCGGCTGGGTTATGCCCGACGAAGCGTGCACGCATATCTATGCGTTAATTGACCAGTTCATTGAAGGTAATTAATTATACACTTCTTTTGCATATTTTGTTAGAAAACTCACGATTTAGGTATAATATTTTGTTCTATTCTTTAGGCCATCACTGGGTAAAAACGAACCTCGGCGTCATCCCGAAGACAGGCTGGTCCATCGATCCCTTCGGTCACGGGGCAACAGTCCCTTATCTGCTGGATAAAAGTGGCCTTGAAGGAACCATCATACAAAGAATCCATTACGCGTGGAAACAATGGCTGGCCGAGCGACAGATCGAAGAGTTCTACTGGATCGCGGGGTGGGCAACCACGAAACCCTCTATGATAGTTCACAACCAACCTTTCGACATCTACTCGATAAAAAGCACATGTGGTCCACATCCTTCGATTTGTCTTAGCTTTGACTTCCGGAAAATCCCTGGCGAATATTCTGAATATACCGCTAAACACGAAGATATAACTGAACATAATTTGCACAGCAAGGCGAAGACTTTGGTGGAAGAGTACGATCGTATTGGATCCCTTACTCCACACAACGTGGTGCTGGTGCCGCTGGGAGACGACTTCAGGTACGAGTACAGTATGGAGTTTGATGCTCAATACGTTAATTACATGAAGATGTTCAACTACATCAATGCGCACAAGGAGATTTTCAACGCTGATGTGCATTTCGGAACGCCACTTGATTACTTCAACGCCATGAAGGAGAGGCATCACACTATACCGACATTAAAAGGAGATTTCTTCGTTTATTCAGACATCTTTAGCGAGGGCAAACCGGCTTATTGGTCCGGCTACTACACGACAAGACCTTATCTGAAAATTCTCGCTCGCCAATTCGAACATCAACTCCGATCTGCAGAAATATTATTCACTCTTGTGTCGAACTACATAAAACAGGTCGGTAACAAAGGGTTCGGAGCTTCTGAGAAGAAATTAGAAAAATCATATGAGCAGCTCATCTACGCAAGGAGGAACTTGGGTCTATTCCAACATCACGACGCGATAACTGGCACATCAAAGTCTAGCGTGATGCAAGATTACGGAACTAAATTGTTCACAAGCTTGTATCACTGCATCCGGTTGCAAGAGGCTGCGCTCACCACTATAATGATCGCCGATCACTCGCTGCACTCGCAGAGTATCCTACAAAGCGAAGTGGAGTGGGAAACATACGGCCAGCCAGCTAAGAAACTTCTAGTGTCTTTCATAGATAAGAAGAAAATTGTACTTTTTAACCCCTTAGCAGAAATCCGAACCGAAGTTATCACTGTGAGGGCCAACACCTCGAACATCCGCGTGTTTGATACCCACAAGAAGCAACACGTCATGTACCAGATCACACCAAGCATCGAAGTGCAGGACAGCGGCAAGCGAGTCATCAGCGACACCGTCTACGACGTGATGTTCGTGGCGACCATACCACCTCTCACGGCGATTTCTTACAAGCTGCAAGAGCACACCAACACCTCTCATCACAGCGTTATTTTCTGCAACAATTGTGAAGACTCGCAAAAAAACAATGTATTTTCTATCAAGAAAATGATGCCTGGTGATATACAATTAGAAAATGCGGTGCTGAAACTTGTTGTCAACAGGAACACTGGATTCATACGGCAGGTTTACAGAAAAGATATTAGGAAGAGGACTGTTGTTGATGTGCAATTTGGGGCATACCAAAGTGCGCAACGTCATTCGGGAGCTTATCTTTTCATGCCGGATTACGATTCACCAGAAAAAAATGTTCTGCATCCTTATGCCAATCCGAATAATATGCAAGATGATAACATAATCATAGTTTCCGGCCCGATTTGTACTGAAATTACGACAATGTACTTGCCGTTTTTAGTTCACACCGTGAGAATATATAACATAGGAGACCCAGTGCTGTCGCGTGCTATTCTCATCGAGAACTTGGTAGACTTCGAGAGTCCTCCCAAAAATAGAGAAACTGAGTTGTTTATGAGAATACAGACTGATATACAAAACGGAGACATTCCGGAATTCTATACCGACCAGAACGGATTCCAGTATCAGAAGAGAGTAAAGGTGAACAAATTGGGCATCGAGGCTAACTACTACCCAATTACGACTATGGCGTGGCTGCAGGATGAGGAGACCAGGTTGACCCTGTTAACTAACCACGCTCAAGGTGCGTCAGCGTATGAACCTGGACGCTTGGAGGTGATGCTTGACCGACGGACTCTCTATGATGACTTCCGAGGAATCGGCGAAGGAGTTGTGGATAACAGACCAACAACTTTCCAAAATTGGCTTTTAATCGAATCAATGCCAGGCGTCACACGAACTAAGAGAGATACCAGCGAGCAGGGATTTAAGTTTGTGAATGAACGTCGCTTTGGACCCGACCAGAAGGAGAGCCCTTACCAAGTACCGTCTCAAACCGCAGACTATCTAAGCCGAACATTCAATTACCCCGTCAACGTGTATCTGTTGGACACCAGCGAAGTGGGCGACATCGAGGTCAAGGCATACCAGTCGTTCCTACAGAACTTCCCGTCCGGCATACACTTGGTGACTCTACGAACCATCACTGACGACGTACTTGAACTTTTCCCCAGTTCCGAAAGCTATATGGTGCTGCATAGATCAGGGTATAGCTGCGCCGTTGGAGAGAAACCAATCAGCAAATCCCCGAGGTTTTCGTCCAAAACCAGGTTCAATGGTCTGACCGTTCAGAATATAACTGCAGTCAGTCTGACAGGCCTGAAGACGTATAAAGCTCTGAGCGGTTTGAGCGATATCCACCTGGATGCGATGGAGGTAAAAACTTATAAGATCCGGTTTTAAAGACTGTTAGAAGTAATAGGTAGGTGTAACACATTTGTAATTTTATAATAGTTTACAACTTTATTGTGAACTTGCCAGAACATGCTTCGGCAAAGCAAAAGATGTAAGAGGAGTAAGTAGGAAAATCAAATTTTGAAGGTTTTAGTATAATACCGTGTAATAGAACAGTGTCTATAATTAGTAGAATTATTTTCTATGCATGTTTTATGCACTCTCACTAAGTCATGGTAATTTGCCCTGTATAATTTTGATATTATTTTAAATTGTTAATAATTAATGTCGACTCAATGGCTGTTTTAGTTCAACGGTAATTTCGACTACTAGATAAATCTACCTCAGGACCAAATGTTATACCTGTTCATCTATTGATTCTATTGAAAATGATTAATTATACTAGTTCAATTATTAATTATTATAGTCTATTTGAATCTCCTATTATTAATCTTCTTAACTTTAATCACTGAGTTTTGTAAAATTGTTTTCTTCTATTTTAATGTATTACAACACCCTAAAGTTTATTTTATTTTAGCATTCAGTTGGGGCAGACGCATAATAACTTCTTACATTCATAATAGATTGCTGTGATAGCATTCATGACATACTAAATGTATTTCATATTATTTTAGTTACCAATAGTTTTGGGTTTCTTAATTTTAATATAAAATTCGAATCCTATTATTTATTACTCGTACATGGAATCCTTCTTTATTAAAATCTAACAATAAATCACTATGTTTGTGACAAAGGCTTTTAGGTTGTTCTTATGTTTTGAAATGATTTAAGTATTTTAAGTTTGAAAGTGATATTTGAGTTACATTTAATAAAGTAAGTTATAATTTAATTCATATGCTAGGCATACATTTTAAATAAAAGGGAGGGTTTCGACGTCTATATTCACCCTTGCCTTAGTTATTACGCCTTATTAATAAAATTATGCAGTTCTAAAAGAACAAATAAGTAAACATAATAAAAACTGAATTCTCTCAATATTTTTAAAGATCTGTGTAGGGTTTTTTTAATAAGGCTTATCTTTTAATAGCATTTGATGGACCAAACATATTTTTTTCTTTAGTTGTTATATCTTCTTAGCTTGTTCTTGTAACAATGCACTATATGTTTTATACCCCAAAAAAGTGACATCCTCTTTTTATCAGACAGCAAGAGTAAAACATCCTTGTGTAAATTTTGAAAGCTTTATTTTTTTTTTAATCTTAAAATTTCTGTAATCTTAATTATAAAAAGATAACCATAGCTAAAGGAACCTTTTAGTCCTAGACAGAGGTTTTACTTCGGCCTAGGAAAATTATAAAAAAATAAATACCTACGTAATTCGATATAACATTTTTTTTTTTTTGTGAATTTCATATCATTATTGATTAACTAAAATCTGAATAATATGCTGCTAGAAATGCTTCATATAACTGCGAAACATCAACATTCAATTGTGTATCTTTTTTTTTTTGTATGAATTAATTTGTCATTTTACCACTAAGGTCACAGACAAATATTTTTTTTTTAAATAAGGATTCACAATTGACACATGGGTGTTCAGCTCGTACATTTGTAGTGAAAAGCCCAGTCGAACTATTCAATAAAAGGGGGAGGCGGATCACTTTTTTGGCTATAAAACACACTGTGTGTAATTAATTTTAATCATGCAATTTCCACTTTGTTAATATGTTTTGTATACAGGGTGTTTGGAAGGGAGCTGTACATACGCCTAGGGTAGAAACTAGGGATAGTCTGCTACCTACCCCCGCCCATTATATTGACCTTGGCCTCAAGGTTTTTTTTTAATTTATTTTTATTTTTTATTTGACTTTTTTGTGATTTTTTGACTAAAACTACCTGTAGCTCAAAATCTATCCATGGGACCGGTCGGCTAATGGTCTTGTTTTAATCGTTAGAGTCTTAGGGTCCTGCATCGATCGAACACATTTAATTTTCATTAGTTGAAATTTTTGCTTGAAGTGCCCTAGTTGCGGAAATTAATTAATAACTTTAAAACTAAAAGTGATAATTACACTTTTAGCATATCGTTAGAAAGGGCATGGACTGAGGATGTTTTAAAAAAATCAGAAGAACTCCAACCCTGTTAGTTTTTTTTTAAACCCCATAGAAAGTTGCCCTTAAAATTATTTCTTTACCTTACTACGGTACTTCAGGCCCCATAACTAATTTTTTGCAGGACCCTAAGACTCTAACGATTAAAACAAGACCATTAGCCGACCGGTCCCATGGATAGATTTTGAGCTACAGGTAGTTTTAGTCAAAAAATCATAAAAAAGTCAAATAAAAAATAATAATAAATTAAAAAAAAACCTTGAGGCCAAGGTCAATATAATGGGCGGGGGTAGGTAGCAGACTATCCCTAGTTTCTACCCTAGGCGTATGTACAGCTCCCTTCCAAACACCCTGTATAATTGTGAAAGTGTATATTTTTAAGATATTATTTTTATATTTTGAAACGGCCACTATCAATTTAGACTTAATAAACACTTAATTAAATCAACATATTTTTATTATTTATGGCTTGTATTTTCACCTCAAAACTAGTTATATTTTGGATTCTCATATACCTAATGATAATAGTAATTTGTACAATATTATTATGTACCGAAATCAATTTTATAAAATATTTTATTGTGATAAGGTATAACTTGAAATCATTACCATCGATATTGCTTAGTCAATGAAAGTTAATTAAAATTAAAAGGTCTTATGGATGTAAAGATCATAATCAATAGTATGTGTAAGCTGACCGTGTTTAGTTTATACAATCTGTTTCTCAATTAGTAGAACTGTAATATTTCGTTGTATAATTTGGTTGTACTTGACGTAATTTAATTATAGACATAAACTAGCAACTTAAATTGTGTGTACAATTTTTGTCTGGAAACTTGTAGATGAAATAAAAATGATTAAAATATACAAGAACATGTTTATTTATAATAAATAATATATCCCATTCACGCAAAACAACGGACAATGATCCTGATAGGTTTTCTCTTTAGAATATATTTATTTAGTAAAGTTAATGCAAACAGTTAGTTAGGGATTAGAATTTTATGTAACTTTAACAATAGTATGTGTATATATTTATTTATAAAATTACTAATCAAGGGAGAGCGTCGTGTCATTTCTTCCTTATTCTACTCGCGATCCACTCTAGCCCTAAATGTAATCTGAAAAGAGAAACACAAAGTTAATTATACAAGATTTACTATTTTAAAGAATATTTACAGAATTGCAAGCTCTGCAAATAAGCCGAAAAATTAATTGAAACGAAAGTTATGAAATAAACGAATTATTTTTAAAAACAAGTTCAAGTAGGTACACGATTAGAAGTGTAACTGTGCAGTTAGAATCGAGATATGTAAAGAAACCACTTCCGCTTCTATGCAAATAGATCGTAAAGTCCGCTAGACAACCTGCCGCAAATAAGTGACTAACTATAGCCCGTCAGACACCTACCTATAATATATATTACAGCAAGCTACCACTCACGGAGACAATGCTATAATATATATTTTGCCTTCATTTCATTGATACCATAACGCATATTAATATGCAATAATATAAATTACGGTATAGGTTGGTGACGTCACAGAAATATAGCTGCGTGTGCATAAAATATATCGTAATATGCCTAGTTACAATTTATATTAATATATATTTTAGCTAGGTTTGTGATGGGCTAGCTTGAACTTCTATCAATCCGACTGGTTCACATAATCATCAAATAAAACTAAAATACATAATATTTACAACTAAATTGCTTTATCAAAACCCAAAAACCTTTCAAATACATCTTTAATGATAGATCCTTGAAAGTTAAGAAATAAGTTACTCAACACAAAACTTTGATTATTTTATTACTCGCAGATACACCTAGAGCCATCTAGTGCACTTGCATCAAACTAATGAACGCATGACGTTTGCAAAAGGGCGCGAAATGCAGATGGAATATTAGATTGTATTAACGAAAGCCTCGTGATATCTCAAGTTAGGATATTTATGATCACAGGGAAATCTTATAAATAGGTAGATAGGTTAGAAATTAAAATGCATTATTACATAAACAATAAAATCTTTATTAAAAAAACAGATAACGAAATACCTAGTAGGAATGGTTACAGTCTTTGGTAACAAGCACAATGGAAAGGAATCTCAAAAAAAATATCCGTTTATTAATAACAGCAGTTACCTATCTTATTATTTCTTTGTTGTTATAGGAATGTACCTACATACAAATAACTTTATCTTTTTACAGACCTACAATGTTAGTAGGTATAGACTAGGTATTTTTTCGCATAGGTACATAATGCAAATAAATTGTTACTGTTTTTCTTCATATTGTGAAGAAAATTACGTTAAGTTGCACTTTGTTCGACAACGTGGTACAACAATTTCATACGTAACACAAACTCGTTGAAACAATTTGGAAAAAACATTTTGAATATAATGTTAATTTAAGTAAGTAGGCACAAACTGTATGGCCACTAATACTACTGAACTAAAGAGGATTTATGGTACCTACATACTCGAAATAGATAAGTGGCCTACCCTTCTCTCCTCCAAGGCAGGTAAGTATATCTTAAATTATGACTGGAATTAGTTGGAGGATTTTCTATGTACCCTTGAGAAAGGTATCCAATACATAAATAATATTTGGTTTCTTAATCTTTAAATGTAATCAGTGTCGTCCTGACTTCACGTGAACAGTTTGAGATAGTGAATATCAAAAGTTACTTTATTAGTGACAGATAATTACCGATGACTTTTAAATTAAAAGTGATCGAACATTACCTGTCTATTAAAAGTTTAATGTAGCTAACATGTGCGACAGCCAATTTAAAAGGTGTTCTTCAAAACTTTACAAAGGTCAGGTCAGAATGATTTATACAAAACAAATTATACATAGGTAAAAAAGAGCATACTGGAAGAACTTGGGAAAGTCTTTGCCCAACAGTGGGCCAGTCTGGGCTGAGAAACAACAGACAAGAACTTATATAGATAATTAATTCTCCCTGGGCCACCGTGGTGATGAATGTTCAATTGTTATCTGCATAAGAAAAGGTCCAACAGTGTGTGAATACCGGCAATATGTAACAAATAATAACAACCATATTGGAATATGTTTTGATCGAATTAGAAATATTCTTAGGCCCTGTTTCACCACCTACGATTAAGTTCCTATTAACTTAATTGGCAGATAATTTCACACAAAATCTGTTCCATTTTTGAATTTATTCGGTAAGTAGTGGCTATTCAGACATCGTGAAATAGGCCCTTAACTAAACAATACTTTCGATCAGCCTCTGGTGGTTTCAGTGTCTGTATTTGATTAAGGACTAAGGACTTATAGTCCTTAACCAAATACAAACACTGAAACCGTATACCATCAAGGCATCAGCGCAACACCTTGCCATTCAACTCATAAATTAACATTTAGGTACGATTCGTGCAGATTTTCTATAATGTTTTTGAACATGAGGGATAGGCAATTATTAATGGCGTGGCGTCTCATCATTATGTGTGTAGCCTTTTCCTTCGATGTCACATCTTAGCCAGCCCGATACCAGGGACAATAAAAGTAAAAAAAAAAACCCTTAGCCAAGCGTGTATGTACCATTTGTTGCTGTTCAAGTGGTGATAAAATATTACGAGCCTAGTATTGGCGTACTATGCTCAAAATATTTCGCACACAATATAGATTCGACGCTTGTGCGACATAATTACACACGTAAACGCGCGCTCGTACCCACACTCACAAGTAACAAACTAATATGCTATATTAACAATAATTTACGTCACAACATTCACGTTGACACAATTTCTCTGTAATGCTCCACGTTTGAAGACTTATTCCCAAAATACAAGCCCTGGCTTAGTTTGGATATCATTTCAGTAACTAAAGCAAAAATAAATAAATAATATATCTGTGTACCAAATTCTTGTGAATGTTCTCATTTGTGACAATAAACTTTTTTTTACCTTTGTTAATTATGTGGGTCATATTAAAAGAAACCTTATATATATATATATATAAACGAATGTCTTTGTCTTTAATCAACCAACGACACAGTTTGCCAATCTGTGTATTTGGGAGGGCTAATCACATGCCACGTTAGCTGCGCGGTTCATTTGTTTGCCATCCTCGTATCGTCTCGTATCTTCTTACACACTGTCCCTCTTACTAATAAACACAATATAAACCTATGAAAATGTGAGGCTATTCCTTTGTTATTCCTGGTAAAACTTTATTCCGTGTTTATTAGTAAAAGGGTGAATCTTCTTTCTGCTGGTGGTCTTCAGAACATAACAGCTGCTTCATTCCAGTAATGATCTTTTTTCTCCCGACAAATCACCTGGAAAAAGAAATGAGAATTTTATTATTTCACATTTCATGGCAACAAAAATACGAGTACGTATGAATAAATAAATAAAATATATAGACCGTGTTTTTATGTGATAAAATAAATAAGCAATACTTCTTAAAATAAGGAAAAGAAAAAGGGCATAACAGAAAATAAAGAATTAAATATCATACTTACGTTAGCACTAAATGAATGACGTACTGTCTTGGTCACACAAACTGCTCTTGAGATCGACAATTCACATTTTAAGGGTGCAAGGGAATAAAGCGCTGGTCTCTTCTTCACACGCCATAATATTCGACATATCTGTTTTACTACATACCTGACAAATGCTTGCTGTTTGTAGTTTCAAATGTATGATACGATTGTGAATGGTATATTTGATGAAATACTGATCAAACCTATATTATGCATTGAGACTTGGTAATTCATGTGTTTCTTAGCTTATTTAAATGCATGAGATACTAACTAAATCCTGTATTATTTAGCTTTTATAGCATAGGTAGAGATAGGATTACTATTATATGGGAAAGTGAGTTTGTGTGTTTCTTTGTTACGCTTTCACGCTAACACGGCTGAACGGATTTGGATGAAATTTGGCACACGGGTAGACCTTGACCTGGATTAGGACATAGGATACTTTTTATCCCGGTAGTATGTTCCCGTGGGATAATTTCCTACCTCCACGCGGGCGAAGCCGCTGGCAAAAACTAGTCTCTATATATAAAAAGAAAAGATCTGAATGACTGACTCATCAACGCTCAGCCCAAACCATTGGACCTAGAAAGCTGAAATTTTGCGGAGAGGTTCCCTTTATAATGTAGACAAGGAAGGATTTTTGTTCCCGTGGGATATTTTCCGACATCAACGCGGACGAAGCCGCGGGCAAAAGGTAGTAAGTAATAAAATAGAAAAGTAGTAAACATGTGTTTTGAGATTTGCCAAATACTATTTCATGTCAACAATAGACAAAACGTATTTCAAATTCGTATAAAAGGCTATTTTTCATATAGGTTATAATAGTTGCAACGCATGAAACTGCTGCAAACATCCTCAAAATTAAAAGTACCTTAAATCATAAACAAAGTGTTGCTTGAGCCTGATTTACACAGTGCAATATAATTGCTTGTGGCATGCCACAAGTTGAAGCTACAAAAAAAGTAGCACCGTCTCTCTAAACAGTCTTTAGTTGAATAAGAGCAATTGGTAACAGTGGGCCCAGTGGTAACTGCCCCGACTTCCGATTTCTATGTCGTGGATTCGAACACAAGCAGGCGCTTTACTTTGTGTAATTTATTTTATCACCACTGCTCTCAAAACGGTGAAGGAAAACATCGTGATGAGGAAACCGGCATGACCTAGAACCAAAAATTCGAAGGCATGTGACGTCTACCAACCCACACTGGGCCCGCGTGGTGGATTAAGTACAGCCTACTCCCTCTTACATAGAGAAGGCCTGTGTCCCAGCAGTGGGTACGTTATAGGCCGATGCGATGCACGTAAATTGTTGCTTCAATTTTATTATACAAGGTGTAACTTAAATAACGCACAACGTCTTAAGGGGTCATTGTACTTATCATTATAAAAAACTTTTACTATGGAACTAAACCTGAAATTGCGAAAAAAAAACAGCTGATCCCTACATTTATGTTCGCATAACTCGTCAAAATGTAGGGAACAGCTGATTATTTTTTACGCTTAGTAAAAGTTGTTCATAATGATGAGTACAAAGACCTCTTAAGAGGTTGTGCGTTATTTAAGTTGTTACACCTTGTAAGTTGTGTACCACATGCAAGAAACTTAAATCGTGTAAATAAGGCTTTAGGAGTATAACAATGTCCACTACTGCAGTAAATACAACTAAAACATTCGGACATGACAAAAATAAATTAAAATAGAATAAAAACCACACATCATCACAAACGTTTTTCTAGATAAAGCAAATAAGATTTGAATACGAGTTGGTAGCTATGAATTAAATAAATAAACTTAATGATAAGATATTTATAAGATACGTAAAACTAAGATTAACTTAATTTACTACACACAGATAGCAATTGCTGCAAGTAAATATATTCTGTATTTTCAAGCCAATAAAGACGTGAGACGTCATCTACATGATTATACGGGGTGTGGAAGTCAATACGTATGGATCTGGTGTTGTTTGGATCTAAGTATTTGATAGTTTCAAAATACGCCTATACTTACATTAAAGAAATTTCAGATTTTTCATTTATTGTCGTGACATGGTAAGTATATCATTTAATGCTTCACGGACAAAACATTGGTCAAACGTATATTCGGATTAAGCTTAACTTATCGTATTTATCTAAATAAACCCTTACATGATAGTTCGCTAGTGCCCATCTTCAAGAATAAAGGTGATGTACAGGACTGCAACAACTATCGAGGAATAAAGCTCATGTCACATAGTATGAAGGTATGGGAGAAAGTAATAGAGATAAGACTGCGAGAGGAGAGTGAAATTACCCCGAACCAGTTTGGGTTTATGCCAGGTCGAGGAACTATGGACGCCACTTTTGCACTCCGCCAATTGTGCGAGAAGTACAGACGTGCACACAAGAACTTGCACATGGTGTTCATTGATCTGGTGAAAGCGTATGATAGGGTACCTCGGGATGTGTTGTGGTGGGCCTTGAAAGAGAAAGGTTTGCCCGGGAAGTATGTAGAGTTAATTCGTGCTATGTACAGTCAATCTCGTACCTACGTCCGGTCGGCTGCTGGGAATACCAACGAGTTCAATGTGCCTGTTGGCTTGCACCAAGGGTCGGCTTTAAGTCCTTACCTCTTCCTGTTGATTATGGATGCTCTGACGTCGAATCTACAGGAAGAGGCACCCTGGTGCATGCTGTTTGCCGATGACATTGTTCTTGTCGGTGAAGATTTACCTGAGATTCGGAGCAGATTGGTGAAATGGCAACAGAAACTGGAGAATGTTGGCTTGAAAATCAGCAGAACCAAAACTGACTATATGTTCTGCGATTTCGGCGGTATCTCCAGTTCTGGAGGCATAGCGCTTGATGGCGCGCTCCTCCCAGTCTGCTCCGACTTTCGGTATCTCGGTTCACTCGTGCAAAGCGATGGCGAAGTAGATCGGACGGTTAAGCATAGGATTAACACTGGATGGATGAAATGGCGGCAGGTCACGGGGACAATCTGCGACTCCCGCATTCCCCTTAAACTTAAGGGGAAGATATATAAAACAATGGTTAGACCTGCTGTCTTGTATGGATCAGAATGTTGGGCCACAAAAGGGATGTGTGGTGATACACGAATGGATAGAATAAGAAATGAGTACATAAGAGAAAGTCTAAAAGTGGCACCGATGACTGAAAAGTTGTGCGGAAATCGTAATCTGTCATGGTATGGGCATGTGATGCGGAGGAGTGAGGAAAATGTCGTGAGGAAAGTTTTGAGTATGAATGTCGATGGCTATAAGAGTAGGGGAATACCAAAGAAACGATGGATGGATTGTGTGAAAGATGACATGGCTAGAAAGGGGGTGACTACCGAGATGACGAATAATAGAGAAGTATGGAAAAAAAGGACATGTTGCGCCGACCCCAAATAGATTGGGATAAGGGCAGGAGAATGATGAAACCCTTACATGATAATAATTAGTAATATAGTGTATGATAATAGGTAGTTCTACAATAATTGTATTCCTGAGTGCATTTATTTCTGCGGAAATTGACTAATGCTAAAATATTTACCAATGCAACTAATTGTTGCTACAACTTTTAAAATCAATCGCAGTGATTATACAAATTGCTTGCTTATAACATCTATTTAATTATGAGCTCAGACTAAATAAAAAACCCAGACGGAGCGCTGCGAACTATACAATGAAGCATGCGCAAAACTACACCTCGCTCTGTGCACACACGCTCACATGTACACCAAACTACAATTAAACTACACCTCACTACATGCACACATGTTTATGAAACCCGAAATGTGAGGCCTCACGTCACTGTTAACAGCGCTATGTCTTGATTTTTTATTTAGTCTGAGGTTATGAGAAAGAATGTCAGGTAGATAATAGTAAGTGCCTAATATAATGGGAATTTGTCAGTAGCAGCCCGGAGTCTTGATTAGTGCCCGCTTGATGGCAATAGGCTCCCCCCTATTACATGAGACTGAAATGTTATGTTATATTAGGTAAATACGTATATATATAATGACATTCTATTACTACTGAGTAACAAGTTCCCACGTAGTGTGTAGAAGCAAGTTTAAACTTTCTTTACCTTGCTAGCTGGTCTGATTATCATAAAGTAATACGACCATTAGCATAAAGATAATTATGTAGCTTTTGCAGTAACTTTATCAAACGGATAAATCTAAGATATCGCCAAGTTATTTATTATAAGCAATGTATCAGTATTCTCGTGCCCTTATCTCAATTTATTTGGGGTCGGCGCAGCGTCTTCTTCTTGCATACTTCCCTATTAATCGTCACCTCAGTAGATACCCCTTATAAAATGTATACAGGGTGTCATTTTAATCACCGTTATCCTCTTAAGGGCTCATTGTACTCATCATTATGAACAACTTTTGGTATGGGACCAACAAACGTAAAATGTAGGCAACAGCTGATTTTTTTTCGCGATTTCGGTTTTGGTCCCATAGTAAAAGTAGTTCATAATGATGAGTATAATGACCCCTTAAGAGAATAACGGTGATTAAAATTGCAGTATAAAGAGAATATTGTTTCGTGGACCAAAATTAAGTAGACAATTATGAGGTCCGTTCAAAGTTATTTCTTTTTAATCTTATTAGTGCTTGTCACCTATTATGCTATTTAATATACGTCAGAATTCAATTAAGGATCTTATTTTAACAAATCCTTAAAATACGACATGTATTGCTCAGTTGCTCACACAAGTACGAATTTAGAATTGCGAATTTCACCAATGAAACTGAGTGTCAGTGTGAATATGACACTGACAGCTCTTGAACTCAGTTTAGATGTGCTGTTAGCGACCTGTTTTATGAAATTGCTCGTACTGTCCAATGACAGTAAGGGCCTATTTCTCGATGTGCGAATAGCCACTACTTACCGCATAAATTCAAAAATGGAACAGAATTTGTATGAATTTATCTGCCCAGTAACTTACGTAGGTGGTGAAACAGGCTAAACAGAATTAATCAACCTCGAAGACTCAATAGTCTTCGAGGTTGTTTCTATCAACTGAAAGAAGGTCTACTGAACAAATATAATAAACGTTTTTAACCTTCTCTTGCCTTTAAGAAATGAAAAACGAATCTACTAAACATTAGGGCCGAATTTTCTGAAAAACTTGAAGCAGACAACTTTTTAACAAATCAAGTAATTTTGCAAAAACCTACATAATAAACAGGCTATTTTTCAAATATTATTTTGCGTAACCACGGATTAATTAATGTTTGTCATTCCGAGACTATATTACGAGTTTTTGTTTCTTACGCACAATATGGCGCAAACGATTAGTTATGTTCGTGTTTCATAAGCAGCTTCGCAGTTTAATACATTTCTCAATTCTATTTCGTAATGGTCTCTGATCCTGTTGTTCATCAACATGACGACAATGATTATCTTTCACTAACAGGCAGATAAAAAAGAGGCCGTAATGGCTTGCAAGAAATCTACTAAACTCAAACTCTGAACTCACTCTCTCTAAACTCTGATTTTTAATTTGCTTGACTAAAATGACAGCTGAGGTCGATCTTTTCTTGTCATTTTGACATTTTAGTCATGTTATGTTATTTCATTTTAGTCTAGCAAATTAAAAATCAGAGTATAGTTGCAACTAAAGACGCATTCAAAACAAGCGACAAAATTTTTCGTGGATTTCTGAGTGCATGTCCCATAGTATTTTCCAAGAGCTAGTAATTATATTTTTACTTGCTAATTACTGTCGGACAGTCTGTCAGATATTTATCGCAGAAGTTATCTTGCATTTGGAAATAAGTCTTTAGTTGCAGCAAGTAGATTCGTTGCAAGTTTTAGACAGTGCACGTTAGTTGCATACATCTACTTTTGCAAGGAAAACTTGCTATAACTGCAAAAATTATAACAGTTAATGCTGGTCCTGCTCAACTTAGTTGACAGACAGTTGTTCTTATTTTTACTGTTTTGTGTGTTTTGTTTTTTGTGTGTGTTTTGTGTTGTGTGTGTAGTTGTTTTTTTTTTTTTTTTTAGTTGTTTTATTTTTAGTTGTTGTTTTTTTTTTTGACTATTTATTTTTCAGGTGTCGGTAAAAGATAGCAATTTAATGAAGTTGGTTCAACAAAATCAGGGCCATTTGCATTGCTCAAAAATCTTATTTATTACACTACTCTGAATTTAGGAATCATAATCATGAAGAAAAACTGACTTCCGTTTAAGAACTCAGTGGTTTAGATGCAGTTACCCAACCAGGATATATCATCAGCAAATCATTAAACACGTTTACCGCTAAACGAATTTACAACGTCGTTCTGTTTCAGTCAACCGTTTGAAGATTATAGAGACCGAACGATGATATACAGGGTGTCTGTATTCGGACTGGCGAAAATTAAGGGGGTGGTACAGACGATCAAACTGAACAACTTTCTCCCGGGGACCAACATCATAATCGCGAAAACATTTTCAGTCGTCCCATACATTTGGCCGAGTAGGTATTGAAGTTTTGTATGGGATGACTGATTTTTTTTTCACGATTACGATGTTGGTCCCCGGGAGAAAGTTGTTCAGTTTGATCGTCTGTACCACCCCCTTAATTTTCGCCAGTCCGAATACAGACACCCTGTATATATGATGATATGTATAAGTGGTTTGTAGTGCAAGAGTATGTCTAAGTCTTCTAGCTTCCCAGTTCCTAAAAACATAGTAGTATAATAAAACGTTTAGGGGTATTAATATACTTTCAATAGTGGACCGTACCCTTCGCCGGTGAGAGCACAACACGCCTGTATGTGCCACGGGTGCTGCTTTATTGACGTTAGGTCCAACTGTTCTGATATCTCCGCCGCCGTCATCGAGCCTTTCACGTCCTGAAAGCAAGGAAACGGACTGGTTTTAATCACTGACAAACATTATTCCACACCTGTGATCCCCGAAGCAGTATGTTTAGTAAACCACATAATACGTAAAACGTTTCGGTCCAGTTGAAAACCAGCGTCAGGCACTAGTTGTCTGGCATTTTTTTGCTGAACTGGGCCTTTTTGGCACAGCCGTGAGGCACACTTTCCTGCATTGTATTTTTTATTTTTTGTTGTTGTTGCATCGCAAATGTAGATTTTTAAATTTTATTGTTATTTTTTACTTTTTTGTTTTGCCTCTAATTTAGTCTGTGCTAAATAAATGTGTTTTCTTTCTTTCTTTTTAATATGGGGCAGGCCAATTGCCAGACAGACCTCCTCTCTGTAAAAAGTGTGGCGTAATCCATCACGCGAGCCTAGCGCGGGTTGGTGGATGGCACATGTCAACAAATTATTGTTTCTAGGACATGCCGGTGATGAAAACGGTGAAGGAAAACACCGTGAGGAATGGGTGAAGTGTTATGGGGTTTTACCATCTGGAATTTCTTAGTAGCAGCCCGGAGTCTGACCTATTTATTACATGAGCCTTGAACATAACTGGCGAAATGTGGGCGTGCTATAGGTACACCTCTGCCCAACTCTTCGGGGAAACACGGCGTGATGTTATGTTACATATAGCACGGTTTTTTTTCCCAGTCATTCACGTTTTGCAAATTGCAAGTGCGACACACTCTATCAGTGATAACGAGCAAATTGGACCCATGTGCAGCGCGACCTTCCTGCCACGACCATTAAATCTGACGTCTGACAACCGGCAGCCGGCATCCTTGTCACATATTAGATAAACATCGCTCGCTATGTGGGTTAGTAGAACATAAAACATCTGTAGGTAAAGTCAGCTCTACGGAAGACAGAAATATGGAATTTGGAAGGTATGATCCTGAGGGTCGAGTCTGGTGACGCAATTGTGTCAGGATGGCCGATCATTGATACTGTAATCTCATAATTGAAAGCCGTCATTATATTATGGTTTTCCGATGGCGGTGCCGCTGTCATTATATCCGTATTTGGTAACCTCGTACATCATTTACAAGTCAATGGTCTGGATTAGATTAGGCAGTCTCTACACAATTTCAAGAAAAACAATTATCACACTAATATTATAAAGGCGGAAGGTTGTGAGTGTGTGTACTTCTTCACGCTCAAACGGCTGGACCAATTTTGATAAAAATTTAGTATGGAGGTAGCTGACACCCTGAATTAACTCATGGCTACTTTTTATCCCGGTGTACCCGGATGAAACCGCGGGCACAACTAGTTATTTTATTTTATAAAATCATATTGTCTTCAAATCCAAGTTTTTTTTCAAGATTTTTTTAACCGTCAATATTTGTTTGTAGTCGTTTTTCACAGAAATCTAAATAATAGTGCCTTATTATTTAGATTTCTGTGTCGGTATTCGAAGCTTACACTACAGCCAAAATATCTTGGCGAGCCCGAACTTCGCGCAGAAGGCTACGCAGAAACATTTTTAGGAACCAAATGGTGACATGAGGCGAGTGTGAGTGAGAGGACATGTGCGAAAATTCGTACTGCCTGTGTTCAGACTCGCCAAGATATTTCGGCCGTAGTGTTGTAACACTATCGAGCGACCATTAAGAGTTTATGAGATCTTTTGGTAATGATTTCTGTCTGTCCGTAAATGTGCTTGTAACTCGTGAACAACAAACCGTAAGTATGTGTGCATTTTGTTGGTTTTTGTAAACTCGTAGTTATATTCTCTAGGCTAAGCTATTTAGTACATATTTTATTACATTAGGTAACATATTAAAAATGGTTTTAAGTGAATTTTAGGTGAACTGACTCATCTCCAAAACTACAAAAAATTGTCTTTTTTAAACAAAAGTATTTTTTTAAAACATGTAGTGTTAAATATTGTACGGGGGTACATTACCCTTCGTGTGCGAGTCCGACTCGCACTTGGCCGGTTTTTTTTTTTTGTTAGGTTTCAGAGGTAAGTATTTCTTTCTCACTTGCTAGATATTTTTTTAGCATTTTTTCCTATTCCAAATTGACATAACTATCTTAATCAATAGATTCATACACAATCTGCTTCAATCTGCTTAGCCTTTTCCCAACTATGTTGGGGTCGGCTTCCAGTCTAACCGGATGCAGCTGAATACCATATTTTACATGGAGCGACTGTCTATCTGACCTCCAAAACCCATTAACTGGGTAATACGATACCCCTTGGTAAGACTGATTGTCAGACTTTGGGGCTTCTGACGACCCGTAACGACTGTCAAAGATCCACGAATGACAGCCGGGACCAACGGCTTAACGTGCTTTCCGAGGCACGGAGGAGTCTCGGTATGTAAAGATGGTCACCCATCCACGGACCAACCCCGGCAAGCGTAGCTTAACCTGATGGATCAACCCGTGCGGCTGTTATTACTTAGCCATGAGCTATTCATACTATTTAAATAAAACAAATACTAAAATATTACGTAAAGCTTACACATTATTATACAAATCGGTTAAACCGTTTCTGAGATTAGCGCGCACAAACTCACAGACAAACCTACAAATGTTTTGAATAATAGTTTTTCTCAAATATCTTCCATGTAAAGACAGCGATCAGTTACACTTTTATTATATGTAAATGAAATAATTAATAAAAAACTTAAATTCTGACAGACAACGCGCAGCCTAAAGCGCTTGGTAACACGCATAAAATTGTGCACAAGAAATCCTTATGACTGACCGTATCCTTCAGGAATTCATCGTCACTTTAATAAGGTCGATGAAAAACCGGACAGAACCAGTACAAGTTATTGAAGCAAGTTTGTTATTTGTGTTTTTTAATAAGAAAACCAATTTTACCGTTGAAAATCGGCGAATAAAATTTTGTGTTATTAAAGCGTTTCTCGTTTTAGGCCTGTTAAGTTTGTATGCAATTTTCAATTTCGATTTACAAATTTATTGAATCCTATCCTTTTCACCTATTCAATTTTAATGGTATCAAAAGTTATTTTTTATTCATTGTACTTTTTGAGATATATCTTGTTTCAAATCAAAGCATACAGGGTGAGCCGATTTTTTGCATGCAAGGATCGAATTTCCCTTCCTACAAAAGTCAGACAGGATTTTAAGGCGAGTAGTTCTGCCAACTAGCGGCACCATTTTTTTGGGAGTTAAATGCTAAGGCTTCGAACCTAGGTTTCGTGTTGATTTTTTTGATACAAGAAATTCTACCTCATCTGACTAAAAATGTGAGCATATGAAATTTTGAAATTTCCATATCTCCAGACTTATGATTTTTTTCTCAATGGTGACGCTAGTTGGCAGCACTACTCGCCTTAACTTTTATTTTTATCACATAGGTATTGCGCTCACACAGTAATTTCACTTAACAAGTTTGACTACCTCCATTTTGTTTGCATGTATATTGTATTTATCTCGGAGAATAAACACGCGCGTTCAAGGACACCATACACTTTGGATAACACTTTGTTTCGAATATAAATAATGATGACGCGAGAATATTGAGACAGGTGGCTACACAAAACATAATGATGGCAGTTTTATTACAACTTCTAAAATATATACTGCACAATAGGGGGTTACTTATGACGTTTAAATATGGTGTTAAAAATGTGTAGTGTTCAAAATACGCACAATTTATCAGATGAATTTAAAATGAAATTATCTGCCTGACAAGTTCCTCCGTTAAGTCTTGTTTTTACGTGGCTGGTTGACCTTTGTTCTTGTTGCGGAGTTACCTTCGTCTTAAGAAATTATGTATATTCAGTACCTACCCAAGTACCTACTTAAATAAGTAATGTATCGAATTTCATAGAAGACGGCCTCGTTGGTCTAGTGGTCGCAAGCGCTACTGCTGAGCATGAGGTCCTGGGTTCAATCCCAGGTCGGGCAGTGTTGTTGGGTTTTTCTGTCAGGAATTTTTCGCAATAGCCCGCAGGCCCGCAGGTTTGCTCATTGTACACCACAAGTGAAAGTGACACTCTTTAAGGCTTTTTGTCAGTCATTGTACACGTGCACTCTGTGGGTTCGATATACGCAAACGGCATACAACGCCCTCAGAGTTCAATATAATAATGCCTTCAGAGTGTTGTTGGGGCTTCCACGTTACTGCAGTGCATCAGGAATGTTTGCCGAAGCCCGTACGGATGGTTTCAATACCATCCTGCGAGAAAGAATTGCGTCCATGATGCGCAGAGTGCGCGGGAGCGTCAATTAATTTTTTATTACATTTTACTAATTTACTCGTAATGTATCGAATTTCATAGTACGAAGAACAAAATAGCAGATTTATTTTAAATATCTACGCGGCTATTTATCTTATATACAAAGCATAGAATAGAATACTCTTTATTATGCACACCATTTAAATTACAGGTTACAATGTTACAATGTTGAAATTTTACATAGAGTGACACAATGGGAGGTCTTATCGCTAAAAGCGATCTAAAAGGTTGTCTGTAAAGACAACCTTTGGATGGAGTATAGCTTTGGCATATTTTCCCCAAAACTTGTTTTATAAATTGTTATTTTATTTTGTTGTCCTTTGCATCATGTTTACCGCAAATAAACGTAATTTCTTTCTTTTCTTTCTATCTTCTTTAGAGGATAGTTCTTTCTTTCATCGAAGCGTAGTTTAGCTCGGTGTGTAGTGAAATGGGGTTATGGCTGCCTAGTTTGACGCGCGAGATAGAAGACTCACACGCACCGAAACTAAACGCGCTTCGTTTAAATGTAGATTTATGACAAAATGCTATACTTAAATAAATTTTTAGCTTAGTAAATTCTTAACATATTGAAATACCTTCGATTTAAACCTAATTTTACTGCACAATAAGGAACTATTTACGTATATAACAAAAATAGACGGTGCTACTTTGGATTTGTTTTCTATCGAAAAAATTTCAAGTAATCTATTTCGGTTTTAGTACAGCTGCATACAATATAGTCAAATAACACATATGGAAACTCCAAAAGATTTAACCATATACATTTGGTTTTATAGGAATTTTAAAAACACAAAATTTATCGTCGTTTTAATGTCATTGTGAGTTGAAACATGATCTGAGTACTTTCACATTCCACAGACAGATTTGAAGGTTTTTTATTATGACTAATTAGAGCAACACCTAATAGGTACTTTTGAATACATTGTTACAAGTAGCAGTGCCCAGCTTTGCTCGCGATGCCTACTATAATTATGTCATACTAAGGGCCTATTTCACCATGTCCGAATAGCCACTACTCACCGAATAAATTCAAAAATGGAACAGAATTTGTATGAAATTATCGGCCAAGTAAGTTAATAGGAACTTAATCGTAGGTGGTGAAACAGGCTCTAAAACCAAGTCAGAGAATGTATCTATCAAATAAAAATCACTTGTCATCTTCCTCTTACTAAATAAAAAAACCAAGACAGCGTTGTCAACAGTGACGTGAGGCCGGTTTCGTAAACATGTGTACTATTAATGAGGTGTAGTTTAGTTGTAGTTTGGTTTAAATGTATGCGTGCAAGCGTGCATGCACAGAGCGAGGTGCAGATTTGCGCATGCTTCACTGTACTGTTCGCAGTGATGCTATGTCTTGGTTTTTAATTTGATCTGACGTTCTATACTAATATTATGAAGCTGTAGAGTTTGTTTGTTTGTTTGAACGCGCTAGTCTTCTATATATTTATGATATCTTAAATACATAATTTTAAATTAAAGTCTCTATTCGTGTCTGTCTAACCGTTAGATCTTCTAAACACCACAATGGATTTGATGCGGTTTTCACCATTATTTAGAGCATTTATTCCGAAAGGTTTGTATATTATTATGTACAATACTTTAACATTTAATTTAAGAATAGCACAGAAATCTGAATGTTTTGACTTGTCTCTATTGCACCCGTGCAAAGCAGTGGCCGGCCGCTAGTATAGTAACACCAAGTCTGAGGATATATCTACGAAATGAACGATAAGTTCTTCTCATGTTATTTATTTTTGTTTAGTTCAAATTCAGTGTAAAGGGCTTATCCACCGCGTTTCATAATATTATGTAAGCAATCAGAGCACGGCATCACCGCGCCCGCCGGCATCAACTAAAGACGGCAGTGCTAATAAATATCGTGGCACAACTTCTGTCACGGACCGCCTTCAAAGCTGTCAGTTTATACAGTCAAATTAAGTTAGCTAGCAAAACTCCGCAGACCTGACGGAATCACATGATAAAACAAAAAGCAATTAATTAAGTAGATGATCATGGCTTTTTTTTGGGGTCGTCAACCGCTGGTAGTGTAGTCACTTAAAATATCAGTTTTTTTTTTTGTGTTAACTCACAAACGTGATGGGTATCGATATCTAAACACAATAAAATAGATTTTATCAACTCACACTTCATGAAACAACACTACCAGCGGTCATCGACCCCGAAAAAATCATCAAATCTTTGTTATTTTGTCGTGTTTATACATCGATAACCAGCGGAGTTTCGCTTGCTAATTTAATTTGACCCTGTAAACGTCATTTGTGTCATACGACACTAGTACTAGTGCGAGTCAACAGTGACATGCTTGGCACTGGTCGAGGCCTCTCTGTATATGGAAGGCAAGGAAAGATAATGATTACCTGTTTATTCGCGTAAACCAAGAGACAGGCTCTGGTCAGTTCCTCGTGTTTCAGCATCTGATGCAGCTCCTCACGACTTATACTCAGCCGGTGGCGGTCCGTCGAGTCAATTACCATTATCACGAACTGAATAGACAGAAAAATTAACAACTTTGAATGATCACACGCCACAATAACACAGAAGTGCCTTCCCCATTGAATAAATAGAATTTATAATAATAATAATTGATATTGTACTTATTAAACACAAAATCTTAAAATTGTACACCAATCAATCTATCAATCTGCCTAGCCTTTTCCCAACTATGTTAGGGTCGGCTTCCGGTCTAACCGGATGCAGCTGAATACCAGTATTCTATATGGAGCGTCTGCCTATCTGACCTCCACAACCCAGTAACTGGGTAATACGATAGTCCTTGGTAAGACTGGTTGTCAGACTTTCGGGCTTCTTGTACACCATCATTCAAAATTAATAAGATTGTCCAAGAACAGTTTGGGCTGTGATCCCAAACTAAGCCTTTGCATGAATCTTGGCGATTGGAATTGCGACATTTTCATAGTTAGGGATAGTACTACATAGAGATTTACATAAATGTTGTGGTAGAATGTACAGAACTTATAAAACTATTAACATCATACAAATGTAAACCTACATTCTTAAAAATAAATAAATTCTGATTGTGAACAAAGCAGGTAATCGCAAGCAGTTAATAAAAATAAATAAATTCTGATTGTGAACAAAGCAGGTAATCGCAAGCAGTTAATAAAAATAAATAAATTCTGATTGTGAACAAAGCAGGTAATCGCAAGCAGTTAATAAAAATAAATAAATTCTGATTGTGAACAAAGCAGGTAATCGCAAGCAGTTAATAAAAATAAATCATCGCGTTAAATATGTCGCGAAGCTGGCATAGGCTTTGTGTACAGCTTAGCATTTAAAAAAATAATTTGCAGGTAAATTCGACCTCGTAAAAACTTTTATCACCTTAAGGTTGAATGTCACTTGCACGTCATAAGACGACAAGGTCTATTTGTCTATGTGACTGTTAGATTGTTTCACGAACATTAGTGAAGTTTCAACGTAGTGGGAATAGTTGTCAAAAGTGATAAGCAATTACGACGTCGACTATAACGGATGTATCAGAAAGGTGTGGTCAAATGTACAGACTGAACAAACATCAAACTGAACAACTTTCTCCATGGGACCAACATAGTAAACGAGAAAAGATTATCAGCTGTCCCGTACCAAACTGCAATATCTATTGTATGGGACGACTGGTAATTTTTTGGTCCTATGGAGAAAATTGTTCAGTTTGAAGGCCTCAATTATGACTACACCTTTCTGAGACACTCTATACAGTACCATGTGACATTATTGAGCTTCTTAAGTTCTGAGTTGAGCTACACGTCGACTGACACATGCGTGCACTGACTGGACAGATTCACTCATACCTGTGTGGTGCTTTTCTCAAGGGACTACTTCGGACATTAATCTATACACATAGTTCTCATAATGATCTTGGACCTGGACTTCAAGAGAGACTTATGACTTCAGAGTTTGTTTCGGTGTTTCTTGTCAGAGTAGGAAAAACCGACCAAACAAAGTTCAAAAAAAATTACTTATAGAGTTCTTATTTTTATTTTCAACCTATTTTTAAAATAAATATCATTTATAAACAGGCTGTGAACTTATGTCTAAGATGCAAAGGTATCAACATCCAGTTGTAACAAAATGGCGCTAAACAATATTTTTGATTTCAAAGCAGTGCAGTTACTATTGGATATTGGTGTTTTTGCTGCAAACCTATAATTTCAACGGCTATTTTATAAGAGATGTTACTGTTTTTGTTACAAACATATTAGGTCAAACAATGACGCTGATTTGAAATTGAAGGACCTCATTCAAAGTTTCTAATAGCTGCTAACTAGCGCCACCATTGACAAAAAAATAATCGTTTTTGGCGTTAACTGCTATAACCTAGAACCTAGGAGGCTTAGTGTTCATTTTTGATAAAAAAAATCTACATCATCTGACTAAAAATGTTAGCTTTTGAAATTTCAAAATGTTCCATACCTCCAGACTTATTATTTTTTCTCGATAGTTAGCAGCTCTACTCGCCTTAAGACAATATTTGCATTTTAAGTTAACAATAGCAAGGCGAAAACTATCTAAATATAAGCGCATAAACAACACATAGTAGGTATATACGTATATAAAGTCGCTTTTCGTATGTCTGTATGACCGATTGTTCTTCAAAACTCCGCAACTGATTTTGATGCGATTTTCACCATCATTTAGAGAAAAATGTCGGTGTTAAGACATGTCGCCGCATTAGTAGATTGCACTCGTGCGAGGCTAGGGCAAGTCACAAGTATTGCTAGGCAAAACGCTAGCAGATTATAAAAAAATACAGTGGCATTTTGCTAAATCGACACAGCAGACATGGCTTGGCTCTAATCACTGAACTGTGTTTTAATTAGATTTAACTGATGCAATAAAGTCGCTTGTTAAAGTTTATTAATTACTATTCGCGAATTACATTATTTAGATGCATAATCAGCCTATAATGTTCCCACTCAGGCCTCCTCTCTGTGATGAGTGAGTGGACCATAATCCACCACGCGGGCCCAGTGCGGGTTGGTAAATGTCACATGTCTTCGAATTTTTGGTTCTAGGACATGCCGGTTTCCTCACGATGTTTTCCTTCACCGTTTTGAGAGCAGTGGTGATGAAATTAAATACACAAAGTAAAGCGCCTGCTTGGATTCAAACCCACGACCTACAACTTGTAAGTCGGAGCCAATACCACTGGGCCACCACTTCTCCACTGCTTTTAGATGATCAATATAATTTTTATCATGGTAATCGCCTGCGCCTGCTGCTGGTGATAGAACTTCTCAATTATCTCTAAGAACAGCAATGCTTTCCGCCAAGTAACGTTGCTAATATCTATTTATTAAAAAAAAAATACATTTTCTCTCCCTATAAAGTTTACATTACAATATAAACTATATATTTTTCCAGTGGTGTTAGTATCATAAGATGACCCTATTGAAATTAACATGGTACGAACCAGATCCCAGGCTAAGATAGCCTAATAGAAAAAACCCAATAAAACTTTCTGCCCGGGAATCGAACCCGGGATCTGACGCTCAGCTACTACTAGACACACGAGACAGAATTTATTAGATACTGTGTACTGTGTTATATTTTTGACTTGTCCTCGCAGATTTGACACGAAGCATTGAAGTTATCATTCGCCATGTAGCAATTAAAACCATAGATAAGACAACAGTTCCTAATATTAATTTTCAAATCATATTAATGTGAAGACAAGTAACTAAAACTTTACTGCTAGCCAGCATCATCCCACCAAAGGGTAAAGGCCTGTACTGTGACTTCCAGCTGTATTGATCCAGGGCTAATGTGGACCACTGGTGTTGTGTTTTATCCAGCAAAACTTTACATATACAATATTTTACTAAGATTTATCCTGTTCACGCTTAATTTAGACGATTCCATTTAATTGCAAGTAGGACTCGTACCTACTTAAGTCATAAAGCATGGCCATAATGTATTGTAATTAACAACTAATGGAACCAAACAAAATAACATTTCCTTATCATTTATTTATTTTAGTCATAATTATTGAAACTACAAAGGTATTAGAAAATGTGTATGTACGAGTACATAGGTACTCAGAGCAGGTACACATTCAAGTAAGTAAGGACATTGTTCTACACATAGGTATGTGTATTGGGGAATTTTACGTGGGCTAAATATGGACAAGATACTTGTTTGTATATAATATACAAATTGATAGATAAAATGACGACACGAATTTTTTAAAGAAAAACTATGTTAATGAGTGTATTAATTTTGTACTTCGATGACTCTTGAGTTTTTGCTCTTAGGCACTAATGAAAGTGAGATTACTCTTGGGCATTCACGGTCAGTCCATCGCTGCAAATGACGACAAAATTTGATGGTGAATTTTAAAATCAGTTGGCGTGATGTAAAACTCTGGATTTCCAATCGCTCCATTTGAGTTTAGTCGTTTGGAGCCTCGCCGAATGGCGCTATCGTGAATCCCACCTTAGCGTTACCTAAGCTACGATACTAAGACTCAAAACTCAAGAAACAACCATTATTTACCATATTCACAATGTTTACCAGTTTTCCACTTATAATAATTTTGGTAATAATTCCACAAATTCGATTATCCGTATTAACTGAAGGCGTACAAGATCGCAAAACTTCGTTAACAAGGTCGAATTATCGCCGAGCTACTTGAGGGTAAAAGTTAAAGAAGGATTATGAACGCCATTGCAAGAGCATAGTATTGTGTTTTTAAGACATAATGAGAAACTATTACATCTATCTATTCGCATTAATTTAAGAACTACTTAGGGAGTATACAGTCTTTGTACCTATTGCTATTTATCCAGCATAGCTTCTTGTCATCTTGAGCAAAACCAACTAAATATTGAGGATCACATTAGAAAACTAGAAGCATCAAGTATATGACTGCACACAGCAAATACACACTAATGATGAGCACACACACATAATGAGGAGCTCGTGGCTAAGTAATAACAGCCGCACGGGTCGATCCACCAGGTTAAGCTACGCTTGCCGGGGTTGGTCAGTGGATGGGTGACCATCTTTACACACCGAGACTCCTCCGTTTCTCGGAAAGCACGTTAAGCCGTTGGTCCCGGCTGTCATTCGTGGATCTTTGACAGTCGTTACGGGTCGTCAGAAGCCCGAAAGTCTGACAACCAGTCGTACCAAGGGGTATCACATTACCCAATTACTGGGTTGTGGAGGTCAGATAGGCAGTCGCTCCATGTAAAATACAGGTATTCAGCTGCATCCGGTTAGACTGGAAGCCGACCCCAACATAGTTGGGAAAAGGCTAGGCAGATTGATTGACAGCAAATACACACTAATAGTTACTTACAGCATTATATTCTGATGTCATTATAAGATTGTGTCAAACAAAATCATATTATATTATCTATCTATCAGATCAGAGGCAGAGTAGAAAAATTCTTTTTGCATTTGATAGCCCAACTCTTGAGGAAGGCTATTTAACATCATGCTAGAAGACTTTTCGGCTTAACGTGCTTTCCGAGGCACCGAGGGGTCTCGGTATGTAAAGATGGTCACCCGTCCACGGACCAAACCCGGTAGAGCGTAGCTTAACCAGATGGACTGCGGCTGTTCTTATTTAGCCACAAGCTCGTCTCACACACTACTATAACAATACTCTGTTTTATTTATGATCTTGCTATGCATATTATAATATTAGGTTGGGGAAAAAGTCTTTTCGCATTATAGTATGTATGAACTTAAAATAAAATATCTTTGGCTATACTATTTGTATCTGGCTGGTTTTGGTATCATTGAAAGTGTAAATTTTAAAGATAATAAAAAAAAAAAAAAAAAAAAAAAAAAAATTAGGAAATAGTGTGATTTTCATATGTTTTTCGTACTGTCAAGATGAGTGAATCTAATGAAGAAATTCGATACATTTTAAAAGTTTACTACAAAAAAGGTAAAAATGCAACGCAAGCCGCGAAAAAAATTTGCGATGTTTATGGACCCAGTGCAGTGTCTGTGAGAGTAGCACAAATTTGTTTTAAGCGTTTTCAATCCGGAAATTTTGATGCCAAAGATGCACGACGCTCTGGTCGCCCTATTACGGATAAAATGGATGCCATTTTTGAAAAAGTGGAGCAAGATCGGCATATCAGTAGTTACAACGTAGCTGAAGAACTGAGAATTGACTACAAAACAGTTTTGGCGCATTTGAAAAAAACTGGATACACAAAAAAGCTCGATATTTGGGTACCTCACGAGCTCATTGAAAGAAACCTAATGAACCGTGTACTCATTTGTGATTCTTTATTACGACGTAATGAAACCGAACCATTTTTGAAGAAGCTACTAACTGGTGATGAAAAGTGGATCACGTACGACAAGAACGTGCGAAAAAGGTTGTGGTCAAAGGCCGGTCAGGCTTCACAGACTGTGGCGAAACCCGGGTTAACTCGCAACAAGGTGATGCTGTGTGTGTGGTGGGATTGGAAGGGCATTCATTATGAGCTGTTACCACCAGGCAGGACCATCGATTCTGAACTCTACTGCGAACAACTGATGAGATTAAAGCAAGAAGTTGAGAGAAAGCGGCCGGAATTAATCAACAGAAGGGGTGTGGTTTTTCATCATGATAACGCTAGACCTCACACATCTTTAGCCACTCAGCAAAAATTAAGAGAGTTTGGCTGGGAGGTGTTAATGCATCCGCCGTATAGTTCTGACCTTGCACCTTCAGATTTCCACCTGTTTCGGTCTCTTCAGATTCTTTAGGCAGTATCAGGTTAACATCACGAGAGGACTGCCAAAACCACTTGTCGCGGTATTAGAAGTCCCAAAATTTCTATAGCAATGGGATCATGTCCCTATCTACAAGATGGCAAAAAGTTATCGAACAAAATGGTACCTACATACTTTAGATAAATGTAAATAATGTATATTAAAAAATGTTTTGAATTTTCTTAAAAAATGCGAAGAAACTTTTTCCCCAACCTATTATATTATGATTGTATTCTACGGGAACTGAAGGTTATGTTATTACATTATTTATAGCCAAGCCAAGGAGGATTACCTTATTAAATGGATGATATAAAGTTTAAGCCCAACTCTGTGTCCAGACTGTGTATTTGGTACATCTTTTGTTGATTGATAAATTGATAGAATTATTGTAAATTATTATGTTTCGGATGATTAAATAATTACAATCATCTTCAATATTTTATTCAATATGACAGTGACCACACAATGACATGACCAAGTGACAAAGAAGTAAACACATATATAACATAAATGAATATAGAGGCCTACCGTTTAACAGAGACTGTGCCTGAGGTAGCTGTGCAGTGCGGGAGGGGCACTTGCGACACGTCACCACACCCCCTCACAATGCACCTCACCGCACCTACCTCAAGCACAAGTCTCAATTAAGCGGTAAACCTGTACTTTCAATTTTAAAGTGATTAGTTACCTCACTGTTAGTGTAGTATGTATTCCATGCTGATCTCAGGCTTTGCTGGCCACCGAGGTCCCACATGACAAAGCGCAGGTTCCTCCACACTACCTCCTCTACATTGGAGCCTATGGTCGGCCTGGTGTGGACAGCTTCACCCAGGAGCAGCTGGTATAATATTGTGGTCTTGCCGGCATTGTCCAGCCCAACAAGGACAAGCTTATGTTCTGTGGATAGGTGAGGATGAAATGTAAGATTCAATAATCAGTTCATGCATGAAATTCACTATGCTTTTAACTATGTAAGTCTATGTAGAAATGACGTAAATAAACAATCATGCATTTAAGATTACTTAATTAGTTTTAGCAATATAATTGAGGGCTGTCACGTTTTGTCACCTCTCTCACTCACACAGGACCAAATTTTTAAGAATGCTAAATGAAAATAGGCTTGAGAGGTAGATGCATAAATATAAAGTTTTATGGTACTTAATGAACAAAATAATATTCCATCACATATGTTTTCTTATAGAATTAGACCATATTAGAAAATAAATAAATAGGAAATAGCAAATAAAAAACATGAGAAATTAAATAAACAAAACAGTTGTTTGTAAATTAACTTATCTGTATTGTAACAAATATCATGTAAATAACTGTAATGGTATATGTTTATGAATCCTAACACAATTTCGGAACTCTGAACTTAATAATTATGTTTGAAGACAAATCTTTGAATTTCATTTTAAATACCTACTTGGTGTCTAGTTACATTTCATAAGTAAATTGGGTCACATTGGACAAAGACCCTGCTTTATCATTAGGAATTCTTACTATAAACATGAATTTAGGAGCCTCGTAAGACATTATCTTATCTCCAACGTCAAACTTAAAGTAATATTATACAGTTACTTACCCTCATTACCGAACAAGCTCCAAATCTTTGATATAAGTAAACCCATTTCGGCAAACTTTGTTTGTGGCAGTTTGCACTATAAGCATCAAGGAGACAATGACTGTAAGGTAAACTACTTATTTATTCTCATTGTCGAAAGCGTTTACACAAGTACACGCAGTGTTATGACTTAAAATTTCACTGCATACTACTTATGGAACTCTTTTCATGCTCTAGTTCACTTTAAAATTTCACTAAATCGCATTTTTATTAATATTTGTAGCAAAAATATGTTTGGTAAGCGTCTCCGTATTTTTCTTGCGACGATGTTACGCGAACATTGGAAGACAAGACAGTTGGTTGAATGCTGACACAAACGCTAAGGTTGAACTGGTCGAATGAATGAAGGAAGGCAGATACAGATAGAAGCAAAACACAGATTACTAATAATATGCGACAGCCGACAGGAGTCGGCAACATACAGTCACGGGTCACCACAGAACACAAACAGCTAACACTAACACTCCACCACACTGTGCCCAACTGTGACAAATTGTGTGTGACTGTGACTACTTTCCTCTACTTTCCAGGTATAAAAGGGTTGCCATGGGCCCATGGCAATATTACAAATGTTACCGTTTGTAAAAACTCAATAGTCGAAAGTCAATGTTTTTATATTTTAAAACATGGTGTAAAAACAGGTATTGTAAATAAAAGATTACAGAGATCACTTTGTTTTGCCTTTGCTGGCAAATAAATCAATCTATTATGTAAATATTTAAAATTACACTTGATTATCAGAATTATAGGCAAAGGCCGAAAATGAATACAATAAACACTAGATTCCTTTAAAAATGTTTCTTGGTAAAAACTCAAAACAAGCAAACATCTAACTCTTCTCATTCACTTTTAAGATATACCTACCTACACGTCATAATTTTCGTGGATAATTTTTCATTATATAAAGTAATACAAATGTCGTGTTTCGACACGCGTGTCCTACTTGGTACCGCCAGAAAGGAGTTTCTCGACATTCGAAAAAAGAAGTCTTATTAATGAAGTGTTTCCAAATGGCTCGTCTAAGGTCCCCCATACACAAAAGCGTCCCGTAGAAAAAATCGGGACTTGAAAGAAATGGCGGGTGCCATGGTATTTATTGGTATGCAGCGTATCGTATCGTTGTGAATAGCCATGCTGGTACCTAAATAATATTGACTGTGACAGGACATACGCCGTCCGTAATCACTCTCGATAAAATCCGGCGTGCTGCCCCACTAACATGAGCACTTCGGTGATTTAGCTGTCCTCGCCTAATCTCAGTAAGTCAGTATTAGTACAGTCGAATATTAAATACTTAAGATTTCACTTACAAAAACCCCCGTTTATTTTCCGCTATGCTATCCCACAAGTAAATTATTTATTTCATATTGTAGGGCCGATTTTTCAATGGGGAGAGACACTGCCAATTTATCCCGCTAGGAGTCGCATCGTCGCTGGTGTTGTTTACCTATCAAACACCATTATTTCTTTTAGGGTGAGAGCGCGTCTACTTTTTAATATTCTACAACAGATAGACTGTTGAGACTGCTACTCTCAACATCGCCGCGCGCTGGCGGCAGTGAATGCGGGGCAGCGGCGAGGCAGCCGGCCGAGCGACCGCAGCGCGCACCCCCGCGCCACGCACAAGTCAAGGAGTCAGCGGTTGCACGCCTCCACGCACGGCTGCGCTTACGCGTTTTCTTAGTGTCATAATTATCTTGTTTGCCTTTAAACCGACACCGTTGTATTTACTTATTTCTATCATATTATACATGTTATACAGTCCGCTCTATTTCAATTACCTCTACCAAGACCTGTCGTCACGAACATAGACAGCTGACGTTTACCATCATTAATGGCGTCATCTTTAATTAGCTTTGTCTGTTCCTTCCCAGCCCGACCAACGAAGACAAAACTTGTGGGGCACGGTTGTAGGGGCGTTGGATATCGCTACACCCCCGTCAGGTGGTGCGGCTAGCGGTGTCAGGGCGTGGCCCCCCTACCGCGGATGCGGTACATTGGCCCGTCACTATGGGCCCCTCATTATGTTGGCCTACTGCGGCCTAAAAGATGATGGGACGCGAATATGCGCGTCCCTGTGTATGGTTGCTATATCTGTGTCTGTAGGCATGCCACGACGCTGCTAGTCAGCGCCGCTTTCTTCACCGTATCCCGGCGGTCAATCTCTACCAGGTGGAACCCCCACCTACATGGGGGAAGCTCAGCAGAAGGCGACCAGCGACAGGGATACGGACTCGACGTTCCTACAGAAAGGGTGAGTGGCTCCCGCCCGCCCCACTTTCAGAGCTAACCGAGCCTGGCACGGTGTAGGGAGACCGTGTTATGAGTATGTGGGTGACATTGTATTGTTTGACGTCACCCGGTGTCTACGCGAATCGCACGCCCACGCTGCGTCTTCAGTGTGTATTTATACGCCTGTTTAGAGGTGAATGTGTATTGTTTGCTGCGTGACACGCCTAAATTATCCTAGCACGCATCACGCAACAGATGTATGTTATATGTGGAGTCTATTGTCACAAGTGAGCCGCGTGTAAACTGAGAGCGACTCACTCGGGAAGTCCAGTCCGGTGTGGAGTCACACGTCCGCGAGCAGGTCGCGGGGCAAGGGTCTCTTCGCGTCAAGGGGGCGCGTATGCCAGGGCGCAATCTGTTTGATGTGTGGCCAAACAGATGCGCCGGCACGCGCGAACATCCCCTTCGCGAGGCGCAGCACAAACTCATCCAGGCCCTCTATCCCTAGGTCCCGCTGGATGATATCGTTCCTCACGAAGCGAGGGGCAGCAACAATGGTGCGCAGCGCAGCACTTTGCTGCGCGCGCAGAAGCCTGCGGTTGGACTCGCTCGTGAGGGCGAACCACGCAGGGGCGGTGTACGTCAATATTGGGCGCACGTACAATTTGTACACGCCCAACTTGACGCGCGCCGGGATGCAAGATGAGAGCACTGGTCGCAGGAGGTTGCGGGCGACCCTACCACGCGCGGCGACCGCGCGGACATGTGCCTCCATTGAGAGCCGACGATCGATGGTGACCCCCAGGTACTTGAACCGGGGCGACCACTTGACGTCAGCTCCCTGCAGCTTCAAGGGTGGTGGGAGAGGCGCGGTGCCGGTGACCATCGCCTGCGTCTTACCCACGTTGACCGACAGCCGCCACTTGGACAGCCACTCGGGGAGCAGGTCGAGTGCGCGCTGCATCTTCACCGCCGCGTACTTAGCATTAAGCGAGGTAGTAATGTACGTGGCATCGTCAGCGTACAGCGTGAGCATGGCTTCAGTGGTTGTGGGGATGTCGTCGGTGTAACGCGAGTAACACGCCGGCGAAACGCAGCTTCCCTGCGGCACACCAGCGCGCACCGGGCGAGCGCCGGAGAGCGCTCCGTCGACCACCACCCTGAAAGTCCTGTGGGACAGAAAAGCAGAGATCACTTTTACGACGCGACGGGGCGCGTCCGATGTGGCCAGTTTATAAATGAGGCCTTCGTGCCACACACGGTCGAAGGCCTTCTCCATGTCGAGGAATACTGCCACCGAATACTCCTTCTTGTTCAATGCAGCTGCGAGGTGGTGCAGTACCCTCGACAGCTGGAGCGTCGTGCTATGTTCCGACCGAAAACCGAATTGTTCCGGTCGTGGTGCAACGTGTGGTAAGAGGTGTCGCAGCAGGAGTGCGCCTCGAACACCTTGGAGACGGTCGACAGTAGTGTGATCGGCCGATAGCTCTCCGGCTTCAGAATATTCTTCCCCGCCTTGGGCAGCATAACGACGCGCCCCTCCTTCCACGAGGCGGGAAAGGCCCCTAAAAAATTCACGATAGTAGTATATATATATATCACTTCACTATTGCTAGCGAAAGTTTCCGGGAGCCCGCGTCCTGCTTCAAGTTTCCGGGAGCCCGCGTCTCTGCTTCAAATCTAGCAATATTTGCTTTCGTCTGTCAGTTTGTAACTACTCCTCCACAGGTCGTATTTTACAACCAATCAATCTGCCTAGCCTTTTCCCAACTATGTTGGGGTCGGCTTCCAGTCTAACCGGATGCAGCTGAATACCATTATTTTACATGGAGCGACTTTTTTTTCGTATTTTACAACCGATCTGGACGAAACTTGGTATACAGGTTTAACGATTTAATAGAATTTTATTGTCGTCGAGGATTTTTGATTGGATAAACTTTGGTACTAATTCCCCCAAAAAGGGACAAAAAGGGGGTTATTAGATAATAATATCTCCGCCATGAGATCCGATTTCGATGGTTCTATTTTTATTTGAAACACTAAGTTGGTCTCATAAAAATTTGGTGAAGATCTGATGAAAAGAAAAAAGTTTGTGCTCGCGAGGTCTAATGTTCGCAGAACTACTAGTAATAACATTGGTCAGGCACGGGACATAGTTCTTTCATAGTTCAAAGTTACCCAATCCACTATTGCCACCCGAACCCATTGCCCAATATGTTTTGTTTCCATGTTCTGCAATACCTACTCCTGCACCAACAGGGTGTCATTGGGTGCACTCATAGTGCATACAGGTATAATCGTCGGTTGGTGCCTCCTCATCATTTAAAATTGTCTAAAGGGCCTCTGCGAGTTGGCTTCGGCCCCTCGTACTCATTCCAAAGGTCCGGGACCCTAGGGTCCCGAGATATGTCAGACATTTTGAAAATATAATACTAACCACACCACCGTATCTCTACGTTGACGTCGTGGTGGGGCTTGTGCGCTCCAAACTTTAGGTCTCTGCCGGTAGAGTTTACTTTGCCGGAACAGGTCTAGGATGAGCAGCCAGACCAAGAGACATACCGAAACCCGCGCGCGCGCGCGCGAGCTGTTGGGCAGTAGCGACCCCATGGACTCTATCTCTTGGGAGAAGTCTTGTTCCTCATCTCTTGCTTGTCTTTATTGACCGGCTGGACTGAAAACTAACGAGGAACAGAGCTCCCAACTCATTCTTGCCTTTACTGGCTCTGGCTTGAGTGAAGATTCGCAAGAGGAAAAGTGCTCGAAGGAAGCAAGTATTCCAGTAAGTGATGATAGGCCCTCTTCCGGACTCTGGGAGAGTCCTGATAGTCGTGGAATACCTCTTCGTTACTAAGTGCTAGCGACAGTTTCTGGGGGCCCTTATTGAGTGTGCAAGTCGACCCTTGCCATTCTATCCGTGTAGGAAGTATTCAGTAAGTGCTGATAGGGATCTTGACCATCTTCCGGGCTTCCCCGACTACAAAATATGTCGGGTTTTTTACTTCATAAGTAAGTTATTGATGACGTACCTACAAGTTTTTCTTTATGAACCTACGAGTAATTGAAAGCGAAGATAGGAAAGTACAGTACAACTATGTTCTTAAATGTCCCTCCGCAAACTTCGTGTTTCGTCAGTCGCCGAACTTCTATCAGTTGCCCTTAGTGCAGACCGGACGCTCTCAATCGACTTGGTAGCAAATAGAGTCGTACTCTTTTAACTTATGTACGAAAAGTAACAAAATGACAGGTCGTGGTAGAGCTTTGTCTATTCTAAAATGACGCGTCCCGAACTCCCGATGCTTGAATTTGTATAATGTACAGACGCCAGCACATTAAGCCACCCGAAACTGTCAAATTTTCGCAATCAACCTTGAACCTAATGCTTTAGCAACAAAGATGAAAATCTAATAAAGAAATTTGACAGATTGTAGTAGGTTGATGTGCTGGCGTCTTACCTACACTACGGTAAATGCGGTAGTGGGGCGCGTCTTTTCAGACTAGACAAGCTCTAGATAAATGCTGAATACTCACTCATACTCACTCTTACAAGATAAGGTCATAAAGTTAATACGCTGAATTTAGTTTTTCTTTATATCATTAGAGCCTACCTATTGAAATTAGTGGGCTGGCGCGCGCGCGGCGCTCTGTACGCCCCGGCGCGGCGCCCTCCGGCGGTCGCCCGGTGAGGGCGATCGCCCCGGTAGCCCACCCCTACAGCCGGCCCTCGGTATACCTACTTAGTTTCGCCACAGAATACATAGTACAAGCATAGATAACAAATAATACCAAGGCTTCACTATGAATGAAAATGTAGGCGGGAACTTCGCTGCGACACACACCCACGCTAGGCATGCGTGGCTGGCAAACAAAATGAATCGCGCAGCTAACGTGGAACGTGGAATGCTTTCCGAGCCACGCGGAGGGGTCTTGTTTTTTTGTTTCACCCATCCAGGGCCCGGCCTCGGCAAGCGTAAAATTAAACGTTGACCATGTTATTACAAGGCAACATCCTCGGTAACCTGAAGTTCGAATTGATTGAATTGGAACTCCCTCCAAGTCCTTCAAACTCTCACCTTTGTCTGACGAGGGACAGAATAACTGACAGAAACATCACCTGTCTAGCCTTTTCCCAACCATGTTGGGGTCGGCTTCCAGTCTAACCGGATGCAGCTGAATACCAGTATTTTACATGGAGCGACTGTCTATCTGACCTCCACAACCCAGTAACCGGGTAATACGATACCCCTTGATATAGAGCATGAGGAACAGGGTGTAAAGTTCACTCATCCTAGTCGCGCGGTAAACTCTAATTGCGTGATGCAGGATTGCGTGACGTCAGTGTGACGCGTAGTTCGTATGTGGCGATGTAGATTCCGCCACATCACTCCCCTTCGGAGACCGGAGGTCGATAGTGGGCTGAGTCGTGTATCTTGCGATGCTTGCCAGTGCCAGTTGTGGTTCCAGTGAGTCGGAACCGGGTGCCGCATAGTTCACGGTGAGTCGGAACTGTCTGCGGTGATTCCCCAGTGAGTCGGAGTGTACAGCGCTGGGTTGAGGCCACAGAAAAGATAAAGAGGTGTTGAGGCTGACTGCTGGCGTCGACCAGGAGAGGTAGGGCTCTTCTTGTGGACCGGCCGAAAGTGCAGTATGCTGTGCCATGATTGCTGATGAGGTTGAGGGTGATGACCAGGTATGCGCGTCCTCTGCATGCTGGTGGTCAGGATACTCTTGAAAACTGGCTGGCTGTGTGACTCGCCGCTCGAAAGCTTGAGGAAGTGATGCTGATGACGTCACGCTGAAGGAGTTGCACGAAGGCTGCGTTGACGCATACTCGGGGTCACCAGTATAGAGGCATGAGGAACAGGGTGTATAGTTCACTCATCCCTTATTGAAAAGGGAGGATCCTCCGACCAAACGGGTGTTGTGTCTGGTGGGCAACTGCCCGACGGTTGATGTTGGGACGTTGTATCTATATATGCTAGTCGCGCGGTAAACTCTAATTCCGCGATGCAGGATTACGTGACGTCAGTGTGACGCGTAGTTCGTATGTGGCGATGTAGATTCCGCCACAGTACGGCTGCTGGTTGAGAGGCTTTCGGGCTTCTGACGATCCGTAACGACTGTCAAAGATCCACGAATGACAGCCGGGACCAAAGGCTTAACGTGCTTTGCGAGGCACGGAGGGGTCTTGGTATGTAAAGATGGTCCACGGACCAACCGCGGGAATCGTAGCTTAACCTGATCGATCGACCCGTGCGGCTGTTATTACTTAGCCACGAACCCCTCCAATAAGTCACAGAAACATTAATTAAAATATCATAACACTAGCACTTCCCGCGCGGCTTCGCCCGCGTGGATGTCCAGAAATATCCCACGGGAACAAAAATCCTTCCTTTTTCCTTGCCTACATTATAAAGGGAACCTCCTTGCAAAATTTTAGCTTTCTAGGCCCATGGTTTGGGCTGAGCGTTGATGAGTCAGACACTCAGTCAGGACTTTTCTTTTTTATACTACATTAGTTTTAGTATATGCGAAACCCGAAACACGTGTCTTGAATTTTTATGTAAAGAATCTATGTACAAAATTTCAAAACTGTATCATCAAAAATCACAAAGTTATAAGCTTGTTATGTTACAGCTGCACCCTAATTGCGTAACACATTAACAATCGGAGTTGGTTTCATTTTGAAAGTTCAACAACATTTATTGCGTTATTTACGTTGTCGAGCAGACAAATTTTTCGAACATATATTATGAAGCAATGGATTAACAATTTGTTTCAAAATTAAACCAACTCCGATCGTTAATGTGTTACGCAATTAGGGTGCTGGTTATCCCTACAAAAACATGATCAACACGCGGCGCTCGTACCTAGTGCCGCTATGACCTGCCGTGAATTGTGTTCGTCGCTGGGTGTCCATATTGTAACCTTTTTTAAAGATTTTTGGGGCAAAATATAACACGGTATAAAAATTATTGGAATCGATTCAGTTATTTATTCTGAACAAACTATATTCAGTTTTCGCATACCTATATTAAAAATAATGTTGTATATTACGGTTACGTCTTTGTTCTTGGAAGGGATAGACAAAAGAGGTGGTACAGGTACCTATCATAGATCTGTATAGCCGGTACACAGGTACCTACTACCTACATCCACACACACTCAGTTAGTTACGCCATGCAAAGGTAGCCCTCGAAATTCAAGTTTTCAAGCAATAAAATGTCATGATTTCCGAAAACTGCCATTTTAGAACACATCTAACAGAGATATATGTATTGATGGTTCTTATGGTTTTAATTATGTAAATACAGATCTGAGGTTGGAAATTATCCCACGGGATCGTAAATCTGGGATAAAAGTTTTCATCCAAATCTGTTAAGCCGTTAAGGCATGAAAAGGTAACAGACAGACAGACAGTCCAATGGATTAGGTTACATTATAGACTATGTACCATAAGATATCAATTAAAACAAACAAGTACATTATTACCTAAGTATATTTTCAATTTCTCACATTTCATACAAACAGATTTGTTTCAGTCAACACGCTTTTTTTTAAAGCTTAGAACTACCTCCTTATTTCAATTTTGAAATAGGTACTGTGTTATCTTTCTCATCTTCTTTTAGAGCAAGATCCCAGGGCCGCCAACCTTAGTTATTTTCTGACTAACAAAATGTATGGGATAGAGTAGTGTTAGTATGTACTTTGAACTTGTACTTTGAACGTACGCATACCTGCTAGCTTGGGCCGATGGCCAATTTTCAGATATCAGGTATCTACCAGATACGTAAAATAATTTCAGCTTATCTTAAAACCTGACTGCTTGGCTGTGACTAAGTAATAACAGCCGCACGGGTCGATCCACAGGTTAAGCTACGCTTGCCAAGGTTGGTCAGGTGACCATCTTTACATACCGAGACTCCTCCGTGCCTCGGAAAGCGCGTTAAGCCGTTGGTCCTGGCTGTCATTCGTGGATCTTTGACAGTCGTTACGGGTCGTCAGAAGCCCAAAAGTCTGACAACCAGTCTTACCTAGGGTTATCGTATTACCCAGTTACTGGGTTGTGGAGGTCATAATAGGCAGTCGCTCCATGTAAAATACTGGTATTCAGCTGCATCCGGTTAGACTGGAAGCCGACCCCAACTTAGTTGGGAAAAGGCTAGGCAGATTGATTGACTGTCAGACACTTCCCGTCGGAAAAAACCGCTGACGGGAAGTGTCTGAAGGTATTGATTATTAATTATTAACAATATTCTGTAAAACATACAAAAATCAACAGTCAGACTTTAAGAAAAGTGAGTAATATTTTTACTTAACTCTTAATACCTGAAAATTGGCCATTGGCCCAAGCTAGCAGGTTTGCGTATGTTCAAAGTACCTACATACTAAAACTATTCTATCCCATACATTTTGTTAATCAGAAAAGACGTAAGGTCTGGCGGGTCTGGGATCTTGGACTATTTAGCCGGTATCAAATCGGCCATAACGAGGAAAGTGTAGTGGATACCCAGCAATACAAGAATCTCAAAATTAACCTATGTAGGCACAGTTACCACTCACAGCTGTCAATTAACGTAAATATAATTTATAAAAAATTATGTTTGTTTGTTCGTATTTTATGCGCTGCCGTACATAAATATCGTTAATCCAATGGCGATAAAACTTTGTCAACTTATTGCTTGCACTTGCGCGAAGGCTATAGGCATATTATACGGGATGAAATTTAAAACATGTGCCAAATTGAAATGGGAGATTGTACTCATCATTATGAACAACTTTTACTATGGGACCAAACCTGAAATCACGAAAAAAAAATCTGCTGTTGTGTGACAATTTATCTACATCAAACTCGTCAAAATGTACTGAACAGCCGATTTTTTTTTCGTGATTTCAGGTTTGATCCCATAGTAAAAGTTGTTCATAATGATGAGTACAATCTCCCATTTCGATTTGGCACATGTTTTAAATTTCATCCTGTATATTATATTATGTTATTATAATACATATTTGTACGCCGTTATGGTAAAACATGACTATGATCCGTTCTGCAATGTTAATATCTTGCATACTTTGTGTGTACATACTCATGTTTCGGACAAATAAAGAATCTCTATCTCTCTCTCTCTCTCTTAGGTAGTACAACTTACGGCAGCAACGCGCCGGGTACCAGACCAGCTAGTATGGTCAAATTAAATTAACTAGCGAAACTCCGCACACGTGATATACGACACGACAAAATAAAAATAAATGGATTTGATGATTTTTTTTTTTTTTTTTTGGTCATTGGCCGCTGGTAGTCTTGACTGTTACTTAAAGTGTGAGATGATAAAATCTATTTTATCGTGTTGAGGTTTCGATAATCAATACCCATCACGTCTGTGAAGTATACACAAACAAAAAACTGATTTTTAAGCTGATATTTTAAGTGACTATACATGCACTACCGGTTGACGACCAGAAAAAAACATCATCATTTTTTGTTTTATTTTGTTTAGATAACGCTGATACCCATCACGTTTGCGGAGTTACGCTAGATAATTTAATTTGACCCTGTATACAGGCTATATCAGAAAGGTATAGTCAAAATTAAGGTTGTGGTACAGACTAACAAACTGTACAACTTCCAGAAAAATAATCAGTCGTCCCATACATTTGTATGGGATGACTGATTATTTTTTCGCGATGACAATGTTGGGCCCATTGAGAAAGTTGTTCAGTTTGATAACCTGTGCCACACCTATAATTTTGACCACACCTTTCTGATACACCCTGTATAAAAATCAATTCAGGCAAAAACACGAAAATTTATTGTGATGAAACTGGTAAGTTGTTGTGTGCGCACTGGAGAAGGATCCTAACAAAAAAAAGGCATTGCAAAGCATGCCATTAGCTAGTAATTTGGCATAGGTACTTAGGTAATATTTTGTTATTTAACAAGATTTCTGGGTTTGTGACCAAAGCTATTGGTCAAGCGCACATCAGTGGTAACTCTTGCACTACAAAAATCACCCAGTGTGAGTGGCAATAATTTGACATTGACAGCGCCTTTATGATGTAATCATAAATAAATTCTGTCAATGTCAAATTATTGCCACTAATGAGTGGTTGATTGTACCATACAGTATGGAATTGGCATCTTGGCAATAATTGAAAGCTCAAGTAATATTACTCCATAGAAGTATAGAAAAATTAAATAATAAATAAAAAACCGAAAATTAAAAAAGTTAAATTTTCAAACAAAATAAATATCAAAATAAATTCACTTAAAGTAAACACTCTGTTTAGACAACGTACCTTGACCCCAGGAGCGAAGAGTGGCAACGGTGCACGCGGGCGGCATGGCGGATTTTTTGTCGGCGCCGCGGGCGGCGCGGCTGCGGCGTGCACTACGGAACCCTATTACTGCGCGTGGCCCGACACGCACTTGGCCGGTTTTTTTTCTGGCTTGTTTTGCTTAAAATCATACTTAATCAAGTGTAGCACAGTTATAAAATAAAATCAATATAATTATCTATAATTTTCAGAATGCCGAGAGGATCTCTGCCCGCTCTGAGGCGCCGTGCACAACCATACCTGGCCCATCTTCTACGACAGCGCCGCCCGCCGCCGCCAGCCACAGAAGTACAGGCCGACGTTTTTTGTGTGTAATCATTGGGATATACGCTAGTAATAATAGTTCTATGTGTGTAATACGTATTGAGTAAAATATTGTACCTACTTAAGTATTTCATTAAATTGTGAAAGGTGGTACTTGACATTATGATTTTGAATTATCACAAAAAAAAAACATCCACAAAAGTCCAATAGAGAAAAAAATCTATCTCCTAAACTAGGTACCTACCTACCTACTTAGGTACTTACTGATAATCGCGGAAGGCGGAACATACATGTACTTAACTTAAATAACGCACAACCTCCTATGGGGTCATTGCATTGTACTCATCATTAAGAAAAGCTTTTAATAAGGGACCAACACTGAAATCGCGAAAAAAAATCAGCTGTTCCCTACATTTTCACGAGCTAAGTGAACATAAACTTTAAAATAGGGAACAGCTGTTTTCCCGCGATTTCAGTACCCTAATTGCGTAACACATTATCAATCGGAGTTGGTTTCATTTTGACAGTTCTACCATATTCTTTGCGTTATTTACGTTGTCGAGCAGACAAATTTTTCGAACATATGAAGCTATGTATTAGCAATTTGTTTCAAAATGAAACCAACTCCGATTGATAATGTGTTACGCAATTAGGGTGCTGGTTTGTCCCCATAGTAAAAGTAGTAAAAGTTGCTCATAATGATTAGTAAAATGACCACTTAGGAGGTAGCGCGTTATTTAAGTTACAACTTGTATATTTTATATCCTGGCCTCGTCGAGTCGAATAGGTATTTACCTAAATGGTTTTTTACTCACTATTCAATAATTTGGGTTGAATACGAATTTATAAATAACTAGCTGCGCCCTGCGGTGCCACCCGCGTAGACGGGGATAAAAAGTAGCCTATGTGTTAATCCAGGGTATACGCTATCTAGGTAGGTACTAACCAAATTTCATCCAAATCGGTCCAGCCGTTTGAGCGTGAAGAAGTACCTAACAAACATAACACACACACCCAAACTTTCGCCTTTATAATATTAGTGTGATTACCTACCTAATAATAAGATACCTACCTACTCATAAATCTATTGACATAGCTTGAATCTAGTTGATAGCTTGTTACGTAATATGTAGTGTGCAGAAATGATATCATTATAGAGCATTCCTACATGCTCTCCGGCAGGTGTGGTATATTGAAGAGTGGGTACAGAGCATCAAACTGAACAACTTTCTCCATGGGACGGGATCAACATCGTAATCAAGAAAAAATTATCATTTGATCATTTGGGTTGAGTAAACAGCTGATAAATGTTTCGCGATAAAGATGTTGGTCCCTTGAAGAAAGAAAGTCGTTCAGTTTGATGGTATGTGACGGAAAACAGTGGCAACTATTTTCCGTTTTAACGATTATAATAAAACTTAAATGCATAGTCTTGTGGAGCACAATTATTCCGGCTTATTTTCTGCATTTTTATTCTAAAATGAAAGAAATAACCAAACAAACGATGAGGGCGCCAATGCGCGGTCGGTACCCTCTTAATATGACTACACCTTCCTGATACACGCTGTATATACCTAGATGGTAAATAAAATTGTTCATACAAATGCTACACAAGCTTCTTTACGCTTCGCTTGTGTCCAAGATCCCAGAGCCGCTAGACCTTACTTATTTTATGATTAACAAAATGTATGGGTTAGAGTAGTGTATCGGAGAAGTACTCGTTTTAACGATTAAATAAAACTTAACAATATAAAGCTACTATTTGTAGCTAATAAGAATAATGTATAGTCTTAACGCCGCCACTGGCCTCAAGCTTTTAAGAAATAATTAAGGTTCTGTGTTAACGTAAGTTTTATATACTTATTACTTTTTAGTTCATTAAGTACCTATGGGGAGACCTTTGCCCAGCAGTAGGACAAAATAGGTCAACTAAAGAAAATTCATTGCAAGCTTGTTTTTAAAAAGGTTTTTACTTAAATTTTATTTTATGGTAGGTATGCAACATAAGTTCAAAATATACCCGTAAAGACCCAACTTATTTAAGAATTCCCACAAACTAAAGTAGGTACAAAAATAGTTTTATCACAGATCACAGGGTCAAAATTTCTAACAATAAATATTCTAAAAGATATTAGAGAACTCGCTGAAATATTTCAAATCTAAATTGTATATATGGGGGCTAGGTGTGGTGTGGTTGTAGGTATGGGAACAGTACAGTACATAATAGTACAAGTACAGAAGATTCACTCTGCAAAATAATTTAAATAAATAGCGACTCTTGCTACGACACAATATAGTCCAATTCAGGTAGCACAGTGTTAATTACCTACAGTTATATACCTAGAAGTTGCGTCTCTTACTATCGCGTAACTCTCATACCTTAGGGTTGCCTTCTTTTAACGACGCGGCGCGTGAGTGAGTATGAGAGAGTATCGAACTAACGCGCGCCCTGACCGGCGCGCGGCAGCCCACACTGAATTAGCTCGACAAGTCGAGCCCGCCGCGTACTTGTAGCTTCATACTTAAAATGCGGAGTGCGCCTAGCCTGGTATGGGTATTACTTTTTATAGGGTAAAGGATTTTTTTGATAAAAAAGTAAGTGATAAATATTTTTACTGATATTTAATTATATACTGGTAAAGCTAGTTACAGCCATAGTAAAAGTTTCAGTTGTATTTGTGATAGTAAGGATCATATTGTCTCTGTATCGGTAGCAGTAGAATACAGTGCTGCATTCTTTCAATTCTAATTCAAGTATTTACAACTTATCTTCTTATTATGTTTGTTATTTCTCAGTGACATGACATTCACATTAACAACATTTAAAATATTTAAGTCACCTTTCCTTATTACAAAAAATTACTAAGACTTGTGATCTATTTGGGGATATATGCCTTATCTATTCTAACACCATCAACTGGACAATCATTTTTGTCACATTCAACTAATCCTATTCTTTTCACAACAGCCATTCCAGATTGAACTCTTCCGAAGATTGTATGCTTTCCATCCAGCCACTGTGTTGGAGCCAGGGAGACAAAGAATTGAGATCCGTTTGAATTAGGTCCAGCATTTGCCATAGACAACACTCCAGCTCCAGTATGTTTTAAATCCAGAGATATTCATCATCAAACTGCGGCCCATAAATTGATTGTCCACCCTTGCCTGTGCCTGTGGGATCACCACCCTGTATAGTAAACTCACGCAAATAAGTGATAGTCCTAATTTCGTGATAGTCCGTTTCATTGTGTTTAACAAAGGTTTCGATTATTAGCTATAAGTCTTAAAATAGTAGTCCTAAGTAAGTTTACTATCCTAATTACTTATTGTAAAAGAAAGACTGCTATAAGTTCCTAATTTAAATAAAAAGAAGATTTTACTAAAGTATCGAAGTTCTATTACATATTTTGTTTTATCACGAAATTGGATGAGTTCACCCTATCATAAAATCTCTGATAACTCTGTGGAACTTTGTGTTGTTGTAGTAACCTCGGCGAACTAATTCCATAAAGTTTCTGCATGTTATTGGTGAATGTTTCCAATACATCTCCACAACCATAGAACCCATTCTGAAAACAGTAAATTAAAAATATGCTATTAAAAAGTTGCGATGAGAATAATAAAAAATAATAAAATGTATTTATTTTCTCCCACAAATATTAAAATGGACACAGTATAAAATTACAAAATTTGAATATGGAAGACAGGAGCCCATACTAAGTATAACCTGTGCTACGGGTCTCCTGGTCTCCTTATCTCGAACACAGAATTGAGAGCCAAACTAAGGACATAAACTGACAGCAGCAGGGAGCTCTTACAGCTATTAAACAATAAAATAAAGTAAAATTTAAAAACAATACAAATAAAGAAAAAAATAAAATAAGAAGTGGTGTTTTCATAAGTATGTGATTTAGTTCGTGAGTGTATATGTGGGTTTAGTGGGTGTGATATACGAGTTGTGCTTGTGATGTTTTGGGTGTGTGTGTGTTTGTGTGTGTGTAGTGCATCTGTATTATACTTCTCTGTAACTGTATAACAATTTCTCCGTATCGTCGTAAGTAAGAGTTAGGAGCCAATTTGAGACCTTACGCCTGCATTCAATTTTTGTAAGTGGATAAATAGTAAACAGCTTATTCAATAATGTACGAAAAACCGAGTTCATGGTCTTCAAGGCCGCCGGCAAGTGCCCAGACATCATTCCCTCAATTACATTGAACGGCGCTAATATAAAGCAGGTGACCAAATTTAAATATCTGGGCCATATACTTGTCGACGACCTTAAAGATGATGATGACGTGGAGAGGGAGCGCAGGGCGTTGGCGGTCCGCGGGAACATGTTGGCGCGCAGATTTTCTCGTTGTACTGATCAGGTCAAAATAACCTTGTTTAAAGCGTACTGTCAAGGCCTGTACACGGGAAGTCTGTGGTTCAGCTGTTCTCGTGGGACGCTAAATGCCCTGCGCGTCCAATATAATAATGTTTTCAGGATGATGTTGAAACTCCCTCGTTTCTGTAGTGCCTCGGGGATTTTTGCCCAATCGAGTACAGATGGTTTCCATGCTATCATCAGGAAAAAGGTGGCATCGCTTGTGGGGAGGAATCGAGGGAGTAGCAATAGCATCCTGAAAGTCGTGGCTGAGGACCCGAGAGCTCCTGTGCTGAGGCATCTCATGCGGATTCACTGTCCGCATGAAGTGCCTCCAAGGTACATGACTCACTAACTTGGTTTTTTATTTATAAGTTTGTTACTAATCCTAGTGTATAAGTTGTATATATGATGTTTACTAACAAAAATGGTTCCTATGTTGTCCCAAATAAAAGAATTTTGAATTTATTCGCAAAATATTGCGAATAAATTCAAAATTCTTTTATTTAATCCTCCCCTCCCTCGTCCTCGGCCTCGTCTGTATAATAATACAGACGAGGCCCTTGGAAAAAGAAGAAATGTCGGCTGAAACTCGTTCTAGCCGGTCTAGTTTGGCAGACTTGGTGAGCACGCCTTCTTTTTAGAACTGGGTTAAAACGACTGTAGTTCTGGGAGGCATGTTGCCTAAGTATAGTAGCGAGGACGTATAATTGTCTAACCGTTAAAACTTCAGCTTTTAGATATAGAATGCATTATTATTGTTTTCTACGTTTATTCCCGTTGTCTCCGTATGCCATATCCCCTTCACGGGGACAACGGGAAGTAAACTTTTCACGAGTCGTTGTCCTCTAACTAACTAGTCGGTTCTTGATAGCCTGTTAAAAATAATCTCTTTTTTTCCACATTTTTTTTCTGTAAAATCTAGTCGTTTCTGGCACTCGTCGGCCGCTACCGCGGCACCGCTCGCTTCGTTCGCTCGGCTCGTGCGTAGAAGGTCACAGTTTTAACCTAACCTAACCTATATATTTTTTGTCATAACAAATCATTTGACCAAAAAGACCAAACGTTTATTGTCTAAAGATTGTTTGCTGTAATAAATCAAACTTTGTTTGATGGGTAAAATACTCACACATAATACTACAGAAAAAAAAAAAACGGGGACTGTGGGCAATAATTTTTACTTATTTTATTCAACTATATTAATGGGGACAGTGTACGGGGTAAGTATTTTTAAATATTTAATTGAAGTACCGCTGTCCCCGTAGGACGGGGACACTGCGTACGGGGACAACGGGAATAAAGGGTTTTCTATAATAATGCATTTCTAATTTACCCTGAAGCTGAGCGTCCACTGGTCACGCCGGCCGCTATTGGTTTGTTTGTATGAAGAAATAAAAATGCGGGCGATAGCGGAAGTAGACGCAGTGCTATATGAATTCATACAAAGCAAACCGAAATCCGTTGCGTGCCGTGCGTGTGTTGCGGCCGGGGCGCGTACCAGTAGACGCTCACCTTTAATCGACACCCTCTGGTCGAATATCGTTTGTACAGATTGTCCGTTATTTGTTCAACCACACCACCAGATACCACTACTCGAATATATGAGGTGAGAGTTTCGATTAGATAGATACAAAATACAATGTTGGTTTCCATTTCCATACGGACGGAGTTATAAGACAGTCTATAGAGGTTACCTAGAATGAAACTTATATGATTACTTTAAATAATGAAATAACATATTACGTACGTTGTTTCTATCACAGCCACTGGCGGTTGCCATGATTTATCAGGAATAGCCTTAGGCATTAGAATAGCCAAGCATGATAGTCTGTAACTCCTAAAGCTTGAATTAGAAAATTCAGGTCACCACTAATTTTATACAAACATATTTTATTAACCGACTTCAAAAAGGAGGAGGTTATCAATTCGTCGGAACCTTTTTTTTTTTTTTTTTTATTTTTTTTTTTATGTATGTTCCCCGATTACTCGAAGATGGCTGGACCGATTTGGATTGTTTTTGTTTTATTCGAGAGGGTATACATCACAGTTGGTCCCATATAAAATTTATTAACTTTGCTTTGGTAGTTTTTGAGTTAGCTTCAATAATACATATTTTTTCCCCACTTTTATATGGATGATCTTTTTCGAGTACTTTGTTTTGCAGGTAGTGGTATTAGAATTTGTATGGGGTAGGTTCCACAACTAAAAAGTGAAAAATAAAAACTTTTTTACAAAAAAAATACAACCGACTTCCAAAAACAACTACAAAGTGAAAAATAACTTTAATTTCGGAAGTCGGTGGCAAAAAACGAAAATACATTTAACTAGACACCGACTTCCAAAATTAAAGTTATTTTTCACTTTGTAGTTGTTTTTGGAAGTCGGTTGTATTTTTTTTGTAAAAAAGTTTTCATAGTATTTTGCACACCAAATGTGACCAAATGGTACCAAACTTATGTCAAACCACACTGTGGTTTGACATAAGGCAGTGTCACGGTCAGAATCAGGAGCGTGGTTGCAAGCGCTTCCTTCAAATAGCTAACTCTTTTAATAATTTTTTTATTGATGTTGCTAATATAAAACCTCAACCTGCAAGAAATACCTGTTTATCTCAACCCATTAGGAACAGTTGCAGCATATTTTTGAACCCATGTTCTGATAGTGAAGTGTTTCGTCTAATAATATCTCTAAACAATAAAAAGTCGGTAGGGTATGATGAGATCTCTACGCACATACTCAAATTATGTGCTGAATTCATATCACCAATACTGTGCCACACTATTAATTTATCTCTATTTAAAGGAATCTTCCCAGATAAATTAAAAGTTTCAATAGTTAAACCCCTTTATAAAAGCAAGAGTACGCTAGATAAAACTAATTATAGACCTATCACTCTTATTTCAATATTCTCAAAAATTTACGAGAAAATAATGCATAGTCGGTTAGTTCAATTTATAAACAAACATAAAATTATTAATGAAGAACAAAATGGGTTTCAAAAAGGTAAGTCAACAACTCTGGCAGCATTCTCTCTGGTCAGGTCCATAACAGATAGTATAGATAAGAAACGCTCTGTTTCAGTTATCTTCCTAGACATGAGCAAGGCTTTTGATCTCGTTAACCACAATACACTTCTTGATAAATGTGAGCGATACGGCATCAGAGGTCCAGCGTTAGAATGGCTGAAAAGTTATCTTAGCAATAGACAACAATGTGTTGAAGTATCCCGTATTAATGATAAACTTGTTGCAATGGCATACAAATCTTTATTTAGACACAATGGGTCTGGAGTACCCCAAGGAAGCATCCTTGGGCCTCTTCTTTTCCTTTTATATATTAACGACTTACCAAATGTAACAAACCACAAGTGCGTACTATTTGCAGATGATGTGTCAGTAATAATACCGAAAAATAATAAAACATTACATCAACAAGAAGTAAATCAAACCATCAACAATATAATAAATTGGCTAAACGAAAACAACTTAAAAGTAAATTTATCTAAAACAAAATTCATTCAATTTGCAAACTACAAACAAAATCCCCCAAAAATTAATTTAGTCCACAATAACGAAATAATTACCAAAGAAAATAGTATTAAATTTTTAGGTCTAACACTAGATGAAAATTGTAACTGGGGAATACATATTGAAAATGTTTCTAAAAAAATAAACAGATTTGTCTATGCATTAAGAGAGTTACGCAAAACAGCGAATGAAGAAGCTGCACTCAATGCCTATCACGGCTACGTAGCGTCGGTATTGAGGTATGGCTTACTTCTATGGGGTAACTCGTCCCACATTCAAAGAGCTTTCATAGCGCAATAAAAATGCTTGAGAGCAATAACTGGGGCGCCTCCATATGAGAGCTGTAGACCAATTTTTAAAAAGTTAAAGGTTTTAACGCTAGCTTCTATTTACATTTTTGAAATAGCCATATTTGTTAGGAAAAATTCACACTTCTTCTCCACAGTAACCGAAAACAATAGATTTACAAAAAGGGACCCCACCAAGTTAAAAAACCAATTTTGTAACAGCACTCTCCACTACAGAAACAGCTACCTTATGTCCATAAAAATTTACAACCACATTCCAAAATTAATAAGAGAACTGCCATTTAATTGTTACAAAAAAGAACTAAAAACATGGCTTAGTCAAAATAACTTTTACACTATAAAAGATTTTTTTTATTATAAGGGTTAAATTAGATTTATTTAGATTTAAAAGGTAATTTAGTAAGGTATTTTTTTAGTAAAATTAACGTGTTAAAGTATTTTTTTTAAACCCATTTTTAGATTTATAATTAGGTTGTTGTTAGGTTGTTTGTTAAAGTTATTGTTGTGTTTTTATTGTTAATTTTATATTGTAGGTTATAGGTACCCGAGAATAATAATTAATGTGTCTCTATGTCTATAGTTTTAAGTGTTCTATATTGTTATATAGAGTATAGGTATGTAGTTTATAAGTTAGGCTTTATGCCCATGTGCACATACTATTGTAAATATTCGTATGCCGCTTTTAGCGGCGGATGTGTCCTGAACACAATTATTTTAATAATAAATAAACGTAAAATTATATGTTGGTAAATATAGGGGCCGGAAGGCTCTGGAGTGGCGACCGGGTACTGGAACACGTAACATTGGAAGGCCTCCCACAAGTTGTAGCGATGACCTTGTGAAGGCCGCAGGAATCCGCTGGATGCGGGAAGCACGGAGCCGGTCGAAGTGGCGGTGCTTGGGGAAGGCCTATGTCCAGCAGTGCACGTCTTTCGGCTGATATGATGATGATGATGAAACATTATACGTTATTATCTCGTTATTATGTACTTAGCTATTATTGAAAGAAGATTTTCTTTCTCCTCTAGAGTATAGTTAGGCGATCTCTTTTTCTTATCTCTATCCATTTTAATTGGTATAAAACAGAATTCCAATAAAACTTGTGTTTATTATTTACTTTCGGTTTGACATTCACGATTCGGTTCATAGAAACACGTCGAATTGCTAAAATATACATATTATATTAAATTGCTAAAATATGCATTAGCAACGCTAATGACATAAATTTGTTGAAATAATGCCGTTATTTAAAATTCACTTACTTTTTAAGTCTGTTTTAAATTTAAAAGAATAAAATGAAGTAATATTATGAGTTTTTGAAAAGTACCGGTTTTTGAATGTAAATTGGAACGTGTTAGCTTTGATGAATACTTAAGTAAATGATCAGTTGATTATGGTTTGACGAAATTCGATTTTAATTAACTTGTGAAACGCAAAAAACTTAAGCGCATACTTATGTATTTGAGAATAATCAGTTGAGATTTGCTACTTTTCTCACATCAGAAACTGGGTGTTATTCTACAATTATTGTAGTTACAATATGGGGAGAATCCTTTTAAGCAAATAGTTTGCTTGTGTTAGGATGCTCCGCCCTTCCCCAGTTATGTAATTGCTATTAAGTTATTGTAATTAAACTTATACAAATAAAACAAAAAAAGAGTGAAAAAGAAATACAATATTTTTATGAATTACAAAAAAACGCGCTAGGATGTGTATGTTATGTGTGTGAAATGGTGTGGAGGTGAATGTGTGAGTGAGTAGTGGGTTTAAATTAATTAGAGAGACGGTTGTACCTACACAATATAGGTACATGGTGGTGATTAATTATCTAGGTAAGGTAAAATGCAGATAAATGCTAGCTAACCCGACTAGGAGTCTTGGGATCGGAAAATAATGTAGGACATTATCTTCCATTAGCGGCAGAACTATAATAACGTAACGTATTTACCCATAAGTAAATATTATAGTCTTATCGATTGCACCATATTTTCCACCTCGTCATAGGTCTTTGACTTAAGCCATTTACACAAAGCTTTTTTGCATTCGCGGTAGGTTAGTGGGTATTATGTCAAGTTCTTTATTAAGAAGATTATATAAATGGGATGATTGACTAGGGTATTGTCTTTGCGAATGCAGACTTTACTGAGACAGTGGGAGCAACCGTGTTTTTTCTTCTGCCTTTTGTCTTCTGTGGGTTGAACGATAGAGTTGTATGCTTAGTTAGAATTATATTTAGTAGGTACATAAAGCTTTCTAACGGTCAGAAGATCTGAAATCCGGTAAAGGTTCTCCGTTGAAAATCTGAAGGGTTTAAAAAACATAACTTTCAGTAGGGACCTCTGAGCCCTCTCAAGGTCTAGAAATTTAATTTTTGTGGCACTTCCCCAGATAGATAGCAGGACTGAGCAAGAGAGATGTAAATCTGTAGCAGGAGTTTTTTTGAGGTTACATGACGTAATGTCTTGAAAGTCCAGATTAATTTCCGTATTCGTTTCATTATTAATTCCGTGTGATTGTGCCAGGATAATCGTTGATCAACCGTTACACCTAGGTATTTGGTGGATTCCACCCTAGGAATCACTGTGCAAGAACAATTCGGGTTTACAGGATAATGGCATTTATGAATCTTAATTTTGAAATCTGGAGAGCGTTGAGAGATGTTGTACTTTGTGAAACAGATGAAGTTGGTTTTGGAAATATTTAAAGTTAAAAGGTTAAGGTCGAACCTTGCTGCTATCCTTGCCAATCCATGCTCGGCAGTTATCCTGACCTTGTCCTAAGAAGCAGCACTGAACACTATAGCAGTGTCATCTGCGTATGAAATAATGTGTCCATCCACGACTTTCATGCTAAAAAAACTAAACTAAACTATTTATATATATGAGGAACAATGTCGGTCCGAGCACACTACCTTGGCCCACTCCGAACTGAACAGTCTCTTCAGAGCTACTGGTGCTGCCTATCTTAATCTTTTGTTTGCGATCGCTTAGGTAGTCTTTGAGCAAGGCGTGGGGAATACCCCTTACTCCAATTGATTCCAGCCTATCCAACAGAGTGGAGACAGAGACAGTGTCCAAAGCCTTTTGAAGATCCAGGAAGGCAGCCAGGCACTTGCCTCCGCTGTCCACTTGACTGGTTATAGCAGAGGCAAGCGCCAGTACTGCATCTTCCGTAGACATTTTTTGTCTGAATCCGTACTGCGAGGGCGATAGAAGGTTATTTTTGTTAAGATAAGATAAAAGCCGTGAATTTACTAATCTTTCAATTATTTTAGATATTGATGGCAGCACAGATATAGGCCTGTAATTCGAAGGATTAGCTCTGTCACCACTCTTGTGCACAGGTGTTATAAAAGCTAGTTTTAAGGCGTTCGGGTAGGTAGCGTGCTCAAAGCACTGGTTCGCTAAGTGGGTTATACTTGGGACGACAAGAGCATGAGCGGTCTTTAGGAAGTTGACACTTATGCCGTCCCAGCCTGGGGCACTATCTGATTTCAGGGACATTAAAACGCGGTGCACTTCATCCTGGTCAGTTTTTAAAAGTACAAAAGATGAAAAAGGCAGAACATTAGGAGACCACAGACATATAATATGTCTGTGTAGGAGAGTCATAACTATAGTTTTGGCCATACGCTGTGGAGTTGGTGCTGGCAATTATTTCATTCGCAAGAATTTTACCTATGTTGGAAAAGTATTTATTTACAGTGTCAGCTGACTCTTTTGGAGTAGCCTCAAGCTCTAAGAGATCCGTATTGAGGGCTTTGCTTGACTTTCAATGAGTAATGTTATTTATAGTTTCCCATATTTTTTTGGGATTTTTATGCGCTTTAGAAAAAAGATCTCGATCGTGTTTACGCTTTAGCTTTTTAATAATACAGTTGCAATAATTTCTGTATCTTTTGAAGGTGATCTTTAAGATTTCGTTATGTGGCTCAGACTTTAACCTAAGTTGCATGTCATTGCGGTTACGTATGCAGCGATGTAATCCAACTGTCATCCATGGTTTTAATATCTACATTTTTGCGATAATAGGTCTTTACCTATGAAATTACCGTTTTGTATGAAAAAATTTAAACGAATTTTTTTCATGCATTTTTTATTTGTATTAATCGAAGTAATCACCCATGCAATCAATGCATCTTTGCCAACGCAGTGGCAGTTTATTGATGCCCTTCTTAAAGAAATCAGCTGGACGGCAGGCAACAAATTCTTCAAAGGCATTTTGTACTGCCTCTCGGGTATTGAATTTTTTTCCTGCCAAGAAGTTATCCAAATTCTGGAAAACGTAGTAGTCTGTAGGCGCAAGGTCTGGTGAGTAGGGCGGATGACGGAGAGCTTCCAACCCCAGTTCTTGCAACTTGGAGACCGTCTGCTGTGCAGTATGAGGTCGCGCGTTGTCGTGCAGGAGCAGCGGAGACGAGCGATTGACCAATGCTGGTTGGAGATGTGCCTGCTTCTCCATCATTGTGTTCAGTTCTTCACAGTACACATCTGAAGTAATGCTCACCCCGTTTGGTAAGAAGCTGTGATGAATCACACCGGCGCTAGACCACCAAACAGTGACCATCACTTTTCTAGGGGTAAGTCTTCGTTTAGGGCATTGTTTAGGTGCTGAACCAGGATCCAACCAACTTGCTGAGCGCTTGCGGTTATCAAACAGAATCCATTTTTCATCGCAGGTAACAATGCGGTTCAAAATTCCTTCATTTGTGTGTCCGTTGAGCAGTGCAAGGCACGTCTCGACGCGTACTTCGCGCTGGCGATCATTGAGTTCGTGGGGCACCCATTTGTCAAGCTTTTTTACCTTGCCAATTTGACGCAAATGGACCAATATTGTATTGATGCTAACGTCGAAAGCTGCTGCTAATTCAGCCGTAGATTGTGTATCATCAGCTTCCACAATCGCCTTTAATTCGTCATTGTCGACCAAAGTCTTCGGACGACCGCGAGGTTCATTTTTCAGATCGAAATTTCCAGAACGGAAGCGAGCAAACCAATAACAAGTGGTGCGTTGGTTTGTAGTGTTAGCTCCGTAAACGTCGTTGATGTTGCGTGCCGCTTGTACCGCGTTGCTGCCACGACGGTACTCATACTTATTCCATAATTACTCGAATTTTTAACGTATCCATGATGACGAAAAAGATTGAAATGCGATGAAAATGTAACACTAATCAATAAACAAATGACTAATTTTGGAAAAAAAATCCATGTTTTTAAAATAAAATTAATTTGAAATGAGAATTCTTAGCCAAACAAAAATTATTTTGATTTGAAATGGCCAGTACTGCAGAACGGCAATTTCATAGGTAAATACCTAATATTATAAAGGCGAAAGTTTGTGTGTGTGTGTTATGTTTGTTAGGTAGGTACTTCTTCACGCTCAAACGGCTGGACAGATTTGGATGAAATTTGGTAAGTACCTAGATAGCTTATACCCTGGATTAACACATAGGCTACTTTTTATCCCCATCTACGCGGGTGGAACCGCAGGGCGCAGCTAGTTATTTATAAATTCGTATTCAACCCAAATTATTGAATAGTGAGTAAAAAACCATTTAGGTAAATACCTATTCGACTCGACGAGGCCAGGATATAAAATATACAAGTTGTAACTTAAATAACGCGCCAGCTCCTAAGGGGTCATTTTACTCATCATTATGAGCAACTTTTACTATGGGAACAAACCTGAAATCGCGGGAAAAAAACAGCTGTTCCCTATTTTAAAGTTTATGTTCACTTAGCTCGTGAAAATGTAGGGAACAGCAGATTTTTTTTTCGCGATTTCAGTGTTGGTCCCACGGAGTAGAGAAAGAAGGTTGGTCCCTTATTAAAAGCTGTTCTTAATGATGAGTACACACGCAGATCGAAAACGTGTCCAGCCAGCATGAAAAATCAGTTTTCGCTGGTCTCTCAATCTCGGTAACGGAAGTGATATTGACGACTTTTTGCATATCAACGGGCGTCACATAAATTTGTAACGGGCATCGAGCTAAAAGGGGTTGGACTTGGAAGCTCTCCGTCATCCGCCCTACTCACCAGACCTTGCGCCTACAGACTACTACTTTTTCCAGAATTTTGATTACTTCTTGGCGGGAAAAAAATTCAGTACCCGAGAGGCAGTACAAAATGCCTTTGAAGAATTTGTTGCCTCCCGTCCAGCTGATTTCTTTAAGAAGGGCATCAATAAACTGCCACTGCGTTGGCAAAGATGCATTGATTGCATGGGTGATTACTTCGATTAATACAAATAAAAAATGCATGAAAAAAATTCGTTTAAATTTTTTCATACAAAACGGCAATTTCATAGGTAAAGACCTATTACCTAGATGGTAAATAAAATTGTTCATACAAATGCTAAACAAGCTTCTTTACGCTTCGCTTGTGTCCAAGATCCCAGAGCCGCTAGACCTTACTTATTTTATGATTAACAAAATGTATGGGTTAGAGTAGTGTTAAAACGGAAAAGTACTCGTTTTAACGATTAAATAAAACTTAACAATATAAAGCTACTATTTGTAGCTAATAATAATAATAATAACCCCACCGCTGTATCTCCACGTAGACGTCGTGGTGGGGCTTGCGCGCTCCGAACTCTGGGTATGTGTCGGTAGGCTTTACTTTGCCGAAACGGGTCTAGGGTGAGGAGCCAGACCAAGAGAGATACAGAATCCCGCAGGGCAGCATGTGGCAAGCTGTTGGGCAGTAGCGACCCCACGGACCCTATCTCCCGGGAGAAGTCTTGTTCCTCATCTCTGGCTTGCCTTTATTGACCGGCTGGAGTGAACACTGACGGGAACAGAGCTCCTACCTCATTCTTGCCTTTATTGGTTGGCTTGAGTGGGGATTCGCAAGAGCAAACGTGCTCGGAGGAAGGAAGTATTCCAGTAAGTGCTTGTAGGGATCTTGACCATCTTCCGGGCTCTGGGATTGTTCTGAGAGCCGTGGAATACCTCTCCACTCCTCAAGCACCTCAGGACATGTTGCCCCTTGTCGCTACGTCACTATGTGCTAGCGACCGTTTCCGGGGGCCCATTATTGTGTGTGCAAGTCACCCCCTGCCAATTTATCTGTGTATATTATATAACATTGGTCAGGCAGGGGACATAGTTCTTCCATAGTTCAAGGTACCCAATCCATGTAGCCACCCAAACCCATAGGCCCAATGTGTTTTGTTTCCATGTTCTGCAATAGTCCTGCACCAACCGGGGGTTGTCCTTGGGTGCACTTGCATAGTGCATACAGGGATAATCGTCGGCTGGTGCCTCCTCGTCATTTGAAATTGTCTAAGGGGCCTCTGCGAGTTGGCTTCGGCCCCTCGTACGCCTTCCAAAGCTCCGGGACCCCAGGGTCCCTAGATAAGCCAAAGACAAGAAATAATAATATTAATCAAGATCAAGTATCTTGACCTGGCTCACGAGGTTGTCGACATGTGGGATGTGGATACAGCAATCGTTGTGCCGATAGTCGTGACGGCCAATGGCATAATAGCCAAGAGCCTCGATCAACACCTGAGGAGGCTCTCGTTAGGCAGCTGGATCAAGGGCTTGATTCAGAAAGCGGTACTTCTGGACACGGCGCGTATCGTTAGGAGGTTCCTCTCTCAGCAGCCCTGACCACCGGTAGCTTGGACCCTGTTCCCGATATCGGTGGACTACTATTTTTTATATTTTTAAATGTTTTTATATTCTAATATTTAAAAATATAGTTTATATGTATATAATACTTAAATAAAGGAAATAATAATATATAGTCTTAACGCCGCCACTGGCCTCAAGCTTTTAAGAAATAATTAAGGTTCTGTGTTAACATAAGTTTTATATACTTATTACTTTTTAGTTCATTAAATACCTATGGGGAGACCTTTGCCCAGCAGTAGGACAAAATAGGTCAACTAAAGAAAATTCATTGCAAGCTTGTTTTTAAAAAGGTTTTTACTTAAATTTTATTCAATAGACCGTCGACAAACACGTGATCGGTCTATTTGTTATTATTTATTTGTATTATTATCAGTGAAACATTCATGAAATAAAATCCAATTGTTGTGAGATGACAACAAATTATTTATTCAAAATAACGTTCTTACATTACAGTTTTGGCAAGAAGGGACGTTTGGTCCAAAAATATCTATTACTTACATCATCCACGTTATGCTTACCTTTAGTATCGTCTTCAGACATTTTCTAATAAACCAAATAGACCATACTTTCATTTATAATTACTTTAACAGAATAACTTTAGAGTCTTGAAAAAACATACCTTTTAGCAGAGAATTAAGGTTTCATTTCGAATACCAGAATTTAGGGGAGGCAACTTAAAACTTTAGAAATGATTTCGTTAGGAAGGGTATTATAATCCCTAAGTAATCCATAGTTAAAATCTCACCATCACAAACACAACATTTTAGAACACTCAAAAGTTATTCTGCTAATAAATTCACCACAAATTCTTTATCTTACATGACTAAATGTGTATCGACACACTATAGGTACCTACATTCCTAATTTTGTTCCGAATACATTGCTCCACGACACATTCTTGCCTTGAAATTAAAAGTCTTTGAAGTCTAAAATGAGGATTTGATAGATACAAACTTCTATGAATGAACACTTTTTCTGATTGCTAGGGAAGTACCCCATATTTTAATCTTGTAGGTACTAATAGATCAACCAAAGAGACGGAGATTAACCAAAACATAAACCACAATTCCGTTTGAGAGACAATTTTGTTAATAACTACAATATCTGCTTACCTTTAAAACGGCTTGAGCCGAATACCGTATTTTATACAAACATTTGAATACTACGACACCTATCTATGTATCTACTACTTAAACATCAATTAGAAATGAATCCAGACGTGTATTGGACCGGACTGGTTTGTATGCTACATAACAATAATGTGAACAATTTTACACCACAATTATATTTCGCAAAAATCGTCTAGAAAGTCTTTAGAATAAGACTTGAGCGAATGAGTTGAGTTTGTTGTAAGGAGTAGCTTTTGAGTGAGAAAACATTGAAGATTTATTTTTGTGACCCACGCAGGTTCTCTCCACCAATGACCCTGGATTTCGACACCTTATAAAGTAAGAGTTGAGCTACACTTGTCAGCATCAAAATGGGGTTGTTTACCGGAAGCTTCGCCCGAGAGCCAGAGAGCGCTGTTTGTCACTTGTCAAAGTCGTCTTGAAGACAAAACGCAATGATATTATAAAGGAAAGATATGCTACATTCATACTGAGTGGAGTTCGGATATTGTCGCGTTGTTATTACAAATGTAGGTACTTACATATTATAGGTGTATAGTATTTTTTAACTACGACTGCGATAGATAATACGGAACGTATGATACAGAAAGAGATAGCTTGGCATTTTAGATATATTGTCTCGCCATGGACACGCTTTGTTTCGCCTGCTGCTATTAGCCGACTAAATCAAATGACAACAATTGTCTGAATTTGTGTGCAACAATTTGCGCGCGCTTGTGCCATATCTACCTCTTTATTTATATAGGTAATATCATTGACAAAACGACCATTCGGCGACAAGAAAAAACACTTAGCACCATCTCGTGGAAAAGTTTTCAGCAGCGAACTCGATTGGTATCTGAATGAAAGAACATAAGTACACTTAGCACCATACGCGGAACTAATTTAGCAGTTTTCTTCCCCATTTTTACGATGAAACCAAGCCGCTGTTTCTGATCAGTGCTTGCTGTGTCAAACAAAACACACATGGAATGGGGAAGAAAACTGCCAAATTAGTTCCACGTAGATGGCGCTAAGGGTTTCTTATTTTCATTCAGATGCCAATGGAGTTCCTTGTTGAAGACTGCCGCGAGATGGTTCTAAGTATTTTTTCTTGTCGCCGATCGGTCGCTTTGTCTTCAAGAAGACTTTGACAAGTGACAAACACACAGCGCTCTCTCGCGGCGAAGCTTCAGGTAAACAACCCCAGTAAAATTATGCGAATTAATGCTGATATTGCTGATGAGTACCTATGTCTCAACCCCAATAACTCGAATACTTCCTTAATTTTTGTGAAATAAGCCCGTTAGAGATGTCATCAATACTAAATTTTATATAATGATACGATAATTTTTAGGATTGCAATGTAATTTGTTTTTACATTAAGTATGCTCTTTTCTTTTTTGAATACTATTTATTTTGATTATAATACCAAATTGTTATAATTATTGTGCGCGCCGATACAGCGTTGTTTTGTGTCTGTCGCTGCAGACAGAACTTGTGTAGATTTTATACATGTTCTGAGACAGTCACACGCCGGCTTGCGCTGAAAACCAGCGCCGTTGATTTGTGCCTTCGTGCACGGGCCACGGCATTATGCTGAGCGTTAGCCGTTTCGCGCGGAAGTGACGCAAATTTCCGTTTTGTTTTAGTTTTTAAGCCTAGTATGTAATGGGCGTCATGTGAATAAACAGTTTTTCTTTCTTTTTCTTACATAATTCTAAATGAAAATTATAATTTGATTTGCTTGGACCTAATTCGCAATTTTTGCCCGAATTTTTTGGTTCGATATCTTCCCTATGTACAAAAATAGCATTACGTGTTAAATTCTATCATTAAGTCCTGCGATGACTCAGTATGAGCGATAGGACCTCTCGGACACCTCAAAGCAAACAATTACGACAAAATTATTATACTTATCATAAATACGTAGGTACCTATTAGGTTAAATGCTTTACTCAAAATATCTAAGTGAAGAGTATAAAAGGGATTACAATTATTATAATATTATTAATCAGTTAATACGAATATTACGTCAGGCCAATTCATCCAAAAAGTTCTCTTCAAACAAAATCCTATAAGTAACTCTGACTGTAGGTGGTGAAAATAAAAAGTCGAGAGACGTCCGAGCTACCACCGATCCTATTTCCTATGAGTTTGGTGTCCAGTGAAGCTACGCTGTGCCGTGTAGTGAACCCTATCGTACCGACCCCACCCTAGCATTGTATAATAACCTTTATCGTGGGATATTCTACTTGAAACTAAGGACACCAAACTCACCTATGTGGTAACTTACCTACATAGCCTAACCTAGCGTCCTAGCTAAGAATAACTCCAAATAAAATAGTGCGAACTTATATATCGGGCAGTATATAGAATAATGGATGTCTCAGGTTTTTATTCTAGTCCGTGACTCAGACTGATTTTAAGGCTAGGCACGTAGTATGTGATTCTTAAGTTATCCTTAGACTTAACCTGAATAATTTTGAATTAAATTAATTAATAAAACTGCATGGCTAACTCAGTCTAGATCGAGCCTCGTTTGTAACTAGTTTTTATTGTTCAGTAGATATTCGGCAGTGTTCGTGATGTCACGATTTCTTATCAATACCTATTGATGAGATGATTATTTGAGAGGCCTCTGTTCACGAGTCTGAAACTACCTACTGGTAAGACTATAGCGATTGAGTAATATGTTGTTTAGAAATTACTTCCACAATATGGAAAAGACAGTTTTCTACAAGTACAGCTTAATTTGCGCCGCAGAGTACGGGGTACACACAGAAGGCAAGTAGGTATTTCTTTTTTTAATCTTATGTATCGACGTATGACGGTATCAACTATTTCAAACTGTGTCTATACTCCATCGGTTTAGGTAATTAAATAAAGGTAAAAAAACATATCTGGTTAACCGACTAAACTTAATACCTGTCACTTCAGTTGTCATGCTACGACACAGTTATACTCTTCAATTTAGCAGCTTTATAATTCGTTGTATAACGTAGAGATCCGCCGAATGTTCGGCTGAATATTCGTTTTCGGTACATTCGGCATATTTTTTCATGTTCGTATTCGGGCGAATATCCGGTTGATTTGCCGAATAATTACCGAATATTAAAATTATTGTTAATATTTTTAAAATAACATTTTATTAAACAGTAAGGTTAACTAATTACTAAATAAGTGTGGTATATTCCGAAAGTTGTACATAGTTTTTTGTAAATGAAAGAAACATTACTTTTTGTACCAATTATTTATTGACAAAATAAAAATATTAACTTTAATAATCAATTTAAATAAAATTTTAATCAAATAAACGTCTGCTTTTTTATACAAATGATAAATTAAACTAAATTAAATATCTATGAAATTAAAAATTTTAAGAACACTGCTTTGAGTAACAACTTTTTTCAGAAAATATTTTTTTGGAGCGGTGGCAAACGCCGCCCGGCTCTTGCAGAGCGCCGTACTGACGTGTACAAACCTGTTTACCGCGCTGAATTGAACCAAATGATTCGGCCGAATATTCGGTTCGGTACATTTTGGAACGAATATTCGGCCGAAAATTCGTATTCGGTTGAACCTACATTCGGCGCATCTCTAGTACAACGTTGCTAAATTGAAGAGTACAACTGTGTCGTAGCGTGACGACTGACGTGACAGCTATTACGTTTAGTCGGTTAGCCAGATACGGGTTTTTTTTTGTTTACCTTTATTTAATTACCTAAACCGATGGAGTTTACATACATACATAAACACTCACGCCTTCTTCCCATGGGGGTAGGCAACCTGTGTCTAACTTATGTATATATTTAACCTTTTGACCGCTACAATAATAAAACACTGAGAAGCAACATCAGCTTTCTACTCTACTGCACATAAGCTGAATGTTTCAAAATTCATAATCTATTGGCTACAGTACGACAAAGTTCAAACGTTCCATCGTATTTCGGATTTTTAGATTTCGGAAAAATTGAACTTTCCGAATTAAATGTGACTGTTCCAATAAGGGTGTGACAGAATTTGTGCGTCAATCTATAATAATTTAGGTGGGAATATAATTATGTTTATTTAATGTGTAAGTAATTAAAATATTCGTCACCGCATGATGACGTACCTATAGTTTTAAATCATCATTGGATGACTGTGGGGGTCAAAAGATTAAAGTGAGTGAAGGCTCTCAATGTGTTGAGTTACTAGGTACGAGTATATAGAAATGGCTTACAGGAAAATATAGTACCTAAGTATAAATAAACACGCTGCTTTTTTATTGACTAGGGAGCTGCCACGACATTATTATGAACAATTTTTACTATGGGACCAAACCAGAAATTGCGAAAAAAAAATCAGTTGTTCCCTAGATTTTGACGAGTTATGGTAACTATAAATGTAGGGAACAGCAGATTTTTTTCACGATTTCAGGTTTGGTCCCATAATAAAAGTTGTTCATAATGATAAGTACAACGTTATCGTGGCAGCTCCCTAGCCAATAAAAAGCAGCGTGTATAATATAGTGTATGTGTTGTACGGGGTTGGGTATAAAACAAAAACAACTCAAATCAATAATAGAATTTCGATTACAAAATTATATTAAAAAACATAACAGAAATAAAATAATTTGTAACAATCAAAATAAAGTGTAGTATTAAATTAGGAGTCTTTAGAAATTAAACCTAAATAGTCCATAAATAATTCAAATATTGAAACTAAAAGTCTGTTTCTTTTTAACAAACGAGTACCGAAAATTTTGACTGCGTTGCTATTGGTCCACGTAATCAACATAAAGTCTCGTTCCACACAAACGCTGTAGTTTCATGTACATTCAGTTGAGTTATCGTCTACCTGCGCGTCGCACGTGTTTTAGTGAGTGAACCAGACGACATTGTTTGTGCGTGAGTCATGGCGGACATGTCTCCTATAAGTTAAGTGTACTAAGCGCCCTTTGCAATGTACAGAAAAACAAATGGTATACAATTTGTTTAAATCATTTCAAGAGTCTAATTATAATAGTTCTCATAGTAAAATTGCCAAGGCAAGTTCAACAGGAATTCATGTCTCTACGGTGTACAAGGTAAACATTTTTTTTGCTTACCCACTTTTGGCATTTTCAAAAAAGTAGTAAACATTATAAATAATTTATTATATTAAATAGATAAATTAATGTCAAATTGACATAACTACTTTTATAAATATATTTTCTTGACAATTAAAAAGGAGTGACGATAAAGTGATGACTAGAGATCGGATAATCGGATGCATATTAACCTAAAGTTGAGGTGTTGGCTAAGTATGGAGTGGGCTTTTGGATTGTAAAATCCCAAAATTCCGGTATCGGCCAATTTTGACTTCTGATTAAAGAATCGAACGTATAATTTGCTTAAGTTCAGATGTTAGTTAATATGGATTGCACTTATGTATCGAAAAAATCCCGGGATTCCGGAACGACAATTTTTAAGTTCTGATTTTGGAATCGAATGTTTTAGTTAGGTACTTGCGTTCAGGTGTTGGCTAATATGGATTGCACTATTGTATCAAAAAAATCCCGGAATTCCGGGATTCACAAATTTAGAGTGCTGATTATAGAATGGAATGTATAATTTGCTTAAGTTCAGATGTTAGTTAATATGGATTGCACTTATGTATCGAAGAAATCCCGGGATTCCGGAACGACAATTTTTAAGTTCTGATTTTGGAATCGAATGTTTTAGTTAGGTACTTGCGTTCAGGTGTTGGCTAATATGGATTGCACTATTGTATCAAAAAAATCCCGGAATTCCGGGATTCACAAATTTAGAGTGCTGATTATAGAATGGAATGTATATTTAGTTACGTTTAGGTTTTGGCTAATATGGAATGCACTTTTGTATCGATCGTCAAATTGTCGCGATTCCGAATTGATAAATTAAGTATTTTTTGACTATTAGAGGGTAACTTTTTTATCACTAAATTTTCACAGGGTGTTTTTCTCATGAACAACTTTCACTATGGGATCAACCCTAAATCACGAAACATAAATCAGCTGTTTCATACATTTTGGTCGAGTAGGTATTAAACTTTTGTATCAAACATCGTAAATTTTTCGTGATTTCAGAGTTGGTCCCATAGTGAAAGCTGCTGAAAATGTAAATCCAAGATGGCGGCTGCGAATATTTTCAAATTTTTCGTCATGGGTTTCGTTTTTATGGTTTTCAAGGGTGTTAAAGCTGATAGTGACATGAAAATGTAAATCCAAGATGGCGGCTGCGAACATTTTCAAATTTTTCGTCATGGGTGTCGTTTTTATGGCTTTCGAGGGCGTTAAAGCCGATAGTAACACTAAAATGTAAATCCAAGATGGCGGCTGCGAATATTTTCAAATTTTTCGGCATAGGTGTCGTTTTTATGCTTTTCAAGGGTGTTAAAGCTGACAGTGACATTAAAATATAAATCCAAGATGGCTGCTGCGAAAATTTTCAAATTTTTCGTCATGGGTGTCGTTTTCTTGCTTTTTGAGGGTGTTAAAGCTGACAGTGACATTAAAATATAAATCCAAGATGGCCGCTGCGAACATTTTCAAATTTTTTGTCATAGGTGTCGTTTTCATGCTTTACCAGGGTGTTAAAGCCGATAGTGACATTAAAATGTAAATGCAAGATGATTAATGGTTTTTTAATTACTATCACACGTGTTTTCAGGTTGAAACGCGATACGCTGCGCTGACGCAGGGTTAGTTAACTAAGCATCAGCCAAGCGCCACGCATTTTGACTTCACTATCGGCATTAGCACACTCCAAACCCATGAAAACAATTTATATTTTAACGCCACTATCGGCTTTCTCGAAAACCATGAAAACGACACACATGACGATACGAGTAAGTTAGAAAATTTTACAGCCGCCATCTTGGATTTACAATTTAACGCCACTATCGGCTTTAAAACCCTCAAAAACCATGAAAACGACACCCATGACAAAATATTTTTAAATGTTGGCAGCCGCCATCTTGGATTTACATTTAAACGCCACTATCGGCTTTAAAACCGTCGTAAACCATGAAAACGACACATGACAAGAAGTTTGAAAATTTTGCAGCCGCCATCTAGAATTTACATTTTAACATAACTATCGTTTTTAAAACCCTCGAAAACCATGATAACGACACCCATGACAAAAAAAAAATAAAATTTTGCAGCCACCATCTGGAATTTACATTTTAACATAACTATCGTTTTTAACACCCTCAAAAACCATGAAAACGACACCCATGACGAAAAGTTTGAAAATTTTGCAGCCGCCATTTTGGATTTACATTTTAACGCCACTATCGGCTTTAAAACTCTCGAAAACCATTAAAACGACAGCCATGACGAAAAGTTTGAAAATTTTGCAGCCGCCATCTTGGATTTACATTTTAACGCCACTATCGGCTTTAAAACCCTCGAAAACCATGGGAACGACACCCATGGCGAAAAATTAAAAAAAATCGCAGCCGCCATCTTGGATTTACATTTTGACGTCAATATCGGCTTTAACACTCTCGAAAACCATGAAAACGACACCCATGACGAAAAATTTGAAAATGTTTGTAGCCGCCATCTTGGATTTACATTTTAACATTACTATCGGTTTTAACACCTTCGAAAACCATAAAAACGACACCCATGACGAAAAGTTTGAAAATTTTGTAGCCGCCATCTTGGATTTACATTTTAACGCCACTATCGGCTTTAAAACCCTCGAAAACCATGGAAACGACACCCATGACGAAAAATTAAAAAAAATCGCAGCCACCATCTTGGATTAACATTTTGACGTCAATATCGGCTTTAACACTCTCGAAAACCATGAAAACGACACCCATGACGAAAAATTTGAAAATGTTTGTAGCCGCCATCTCGGATTTACATTTTAACATTACTATCGGTTTTAACACCTTCGAAAACCATAAAAACGACACCCATGTCGAAAAGTTTGAAAATTTTGCAGCCGCCATCTTGGATTTACATTTTAACGCCACTATCGGCTTTAAAACCCTCGAAAACCATGGAAACGACACCCATGACGAAAAATTAAAAAAAAATCGCAGCCGCCATCTTGGATTTACATTTTAATGTCACTATCGGCTTTAACACTCTCGAAAACCATGAAAACGACAACCATGACGAAAAATTGAAAATGTTCGCAGCCGCCATCTTGGATTTACATTTTAATGTCACTATCGGCTTTAACACCCTCGAACCTATGAAAACAACCCCACCGATATATTGACGGACCTTCCAGGGACATCCATTTTAAATCGGCAGCTTTGTATTTCTCGCGGGGACCACGTGTAACAAACGGAATATTTATGTGATCCCGATTTCCTGGTATTTTTAAATAAATAAAACTACATTTTATAAGAAGTCGTTTCCATACCATGTATCCGATTAGTTGTACATTCCCACATTTTCTGGAATCCCGGTATTTATATTAAGAAAAAAAATATTAAGAAGCCGCTTCCATAGTTTGTTAGCCAAATATTAACTTTAGGTAAATATGCATCCGATTATCCGATCACTAGCTGATGACTATAGTTTTTATGATTACAAGTATTGTATAATAGTTATTTGATTTATATGTTCTACTGCATAATATAGAAATACTATTACAATATTGTTTTATTGTTATTTATTTATGAAAATATCATATAACGCAAACAGAAAATTTTGTTACGAACTTAAATTATAGAATGTCCAGATTCCGTGTTCAATACAAAACGTAACATAAAACGTGAAGCCAATTTTTATACGTGTGAGTGACCGCCACGGTAGCGAGTGTACTACATAACGCATTTGCGTATGTGTGCAACACGCAAGTAATACCAGCGCATAGAGATTACCCTAATAATGTGGGAAAATTTAAATATAAAAGGAACATTGAAATGGAACTTGTAAAGAATAAAAGAAGACAAAGAAAAAAAGTGTGAATTTGGTCAAAATGAAAATCCAAGATGGCGGCTGCAAAAATGTTCAAATTTTTCGTCATGGGTGTCGTTTTCATGGTTTTCAAGGATGCTAAAGCCGATAGTGAGGTCAAAATGTAAATCTAAAATGGCGGCTGCAAAAATTTTAAAATTTTTCGTCATGGGTGTCGTTTTCATGCTTTTCTAGAGTGTCAAAGCCGTTAAAATGTAAATCCAAGATGGCGGCTGCGAAAATTTTCAAAGTTTTCGTAATGGGTGTCGTTTTCAGTTTTTAAGGGTGCTAAAGCCGATACAGAAGATAAAATGTAAATCCAAGATGGCGGCTGCGAAAATTATTCATCATGGGTGTCGATTTCGTTACCTATTTCCGAGGGTGCTAAAGCCGATAGTAAAGTCAAAATAAAAATCCAAGATGGTGGCTACGAAAATTTTAAAATGTTTCATCATGGGTATCGTTTTCATGGTTTTCGAGGGTGAGAGTGAGCTGATAGTGAGGTCAAAATGTTGTTGTTGTTGTTGTTTTAAATCGTAGGTACCGAAGGAACTTCGTTCCTAACGGGGGTCTCCCGACCGCACACGTTTTTACTACATAGAGCAGTAGCCTTAGTGCATGTTTTTATACTTACTCGATCGCTTTCATGTTAACGTTAACTCACGTCAATTTGTATGGAATAATTGTGTTTACCAGTATAGCCACTAGACGGCGTTTATTCAGTTTCAGTACAAATTGACGTTTGCTAAAGTGATCGAGTAAGTATAAAAACCCGCATTAAGGCCTCAGGAGTAATAAATTAATTTTGCGATTTTTGTGCTCGCTACGGTACCGCATCTTTATGTTATGAAATTGTATTTCTTTCGGGCTAAATATAAGAAAAAAAATTATAACACTCATTAAAACAATAATCATCATCCATGTTAATAAAACTCCTTTGTCATTCCTCGTTTTTGTCTTGAGTTGTTAAAAAGTATGGGTAAATAGAATTTATGACCTAGGCAACACTTCAACAGTTACTCTGGCAAATTGTACTTTTTCGTTTTCAAATTTAACTAAGAATTATGCGGTGAATTCGAATAATTACTTATGAAATGAGAAGTTAGTGCATTTTTCTTTTTTGTTAGTGTAATTTTTGCACGATTTCACAGCACAAACTGTCATTTAAAAAAAAATTAAAACACCCCGCTCGTGACGTTTGCGTGGCGAACATTCCTTGACGTGTGACGCAGGGATCGAAGGAGTTGACAATATTAGCGACTTAAATTTGAAATCAATTTACGGAAGCCTACTAGGAATCCGGACATTCTACAATCTAACGTTACGAATATACTAAGTCTGCAAATTTAAATCATAAAATAATAATTTAATTTTCTCTACAGTAAATTTTAGAAGTATTCAATATGAACGGGCCTTAACAATTTGAAAACCAGAATAAAGGCGTTGGCCCCACCCCGACCAATGGACCCATTTCACTCTGTCAATATCGGAAATGTGCGAGAGACATACTCAGTACTAGTTTGTTAAAAAAACAGACTATAGTAACTAAACAAACAAAATAAATATATGTAAAAATCTTTAAACGACATTTTAACATCATTTTGAAATAAAATATATAAAGACTAGAAATTGAGCGTTGAAGTAGAACTATGTTTAGAGATGGAGAGGGACAAAGAATAGTAGTCATCTCTTAAACGCGCCACATGTCCTAAGCTATTAATATAAATACTACTTCATGTCTACAATATATACATCTCCTTTTTTCAAACAGACTTAGTCAGAGCTCTAACCTCGAGGCGAGAAATCAATGTTTTAATAACTACATTGTCACCATGTAAACATCACTGATCTTTACAATGCTGGATGCAAAATGTTAATTTAACGTACAATATGTTATTAGCTGCTCGAGTTTCTCATATAGCTTTTATTTAGTTTTTATTTCGTTCACAGCTACCTGGTAATTATGATCTCAGATTTATTCCTTCATTAATTACGTTGTGCGATTTTGGCGATTTTTTCCCCCTTAGTGAAATGTGAGATTTGGCTCGACCCTCTTCCTAATCTCACGTGAGATTTTTTTAAATGGGTATTTTTAGTGTAAATAGGTACGTTAGTCTGTGCTTAAATACGTTGAATTTATTAAAATAAACCAGTTTTCTCACAATTTTACACTGTATCATGCAAAAAAAAATTACGTGATATTTGCCGAGACTCCCCCTCGCCCCCACGTGATATTCGGCTCGAACACCACCCCTAAACGCCTCACGTAATTAATGAGCGCCCCCTTATGGACTTGGTGATTATTCAGATTCTCTAACATTACCTATCATAGCTACCCAGTGATTGTGTTATGTTTTTACACTTCGTTCATTTTGCATTCAACTTCAACCCTCCAGATTATTTATAAATTCAGTTCAACGTTATTCAAAAAATAATAATGTCCACAATGTTCCCCAGCCTCAAGGCAATGCGTCAAAATGTACACTTCAGACAATTAGACCTGATCACATAAATTACAAAACATTCACATTCCTTTCAGTACAACGACGATTACCGTTACATAATACAAAGTTTAAATCTTGACAATTAATATGGTAAATACCTGTTTTAACAATAATATGCGCATATGATGACGCATGCATGCGCATATGCTTTAAGCCATGTAATAACTAAAATAAACTTTGGCCAAAAAATTAAATTATCACAATGTGCATAGAATGTGCGATATTACTGACCATCTGAGCAGATCTAATATTTTGCGCTTTTGCTTTGAGCATACCAGTTTTCCCATAAATATATTGAACAAAACATTACGTGTTTTTAAAATTATCACATTTTTTTCTTCAGAATTATGCTTCCGTTTTGCTCAAACGATCACTTGATCGTTTACGTTAATCGTTTTTTTTTAACGTTAATGTTTTATTTAGACCTCTAAAATGAATGCTTCGCATTGGCGTCTAAAGCCTTTCAACAAATAAGCAAAATAAATCTAGTACAAGATATTTTATAAGAAATTCGATCTCTACTTATACACTTTTAGTAATAATCAGTAATCTAGCTTAAATCTAACTCTTCACAAGAGTACCCGTTCATCACATCCACATCGCATAGTGCTCAACAATAATAATCACGTACAAAAATTATATTAATACGATTTTAAGAATTGGACAGTTGAAGCAATTTTCATACTCCCTCGATTAGAATTTGGTAATATATAATCTGATTGGTTATAAAAAGTGGATGTGAAAGGTGCTCTTCTGAAGGCGACTGCAACCGCAAACCCCAAGCGGCAACGACAGACCGCAGCGACAGGACTGGTTCTATGTAACTGCGGTTGCAGTCGCCTTGGAACAGCGCCTTTAGTGTGCCGACGAGTCAGTTACTTTATGTGATGTTCAACTGTTTTATATTGTGATGATTATGATTTTATTTTGTGATTAGTGTTTGGTTCCTGTAGCTAAGTAAATACTTCGTTTCTTTTACTATCTCGGAGTTCAATAAACGCGGCGACGTACCTATTGCAAGTTTAGATAACCATTGTCAATTAGACATTTTGAAGTATTACACATAAATGCCAATAACCTATCTATTTCTGCAAAATTCTCTTACCATATCGCATTTAAATTACAAGCATCCTAACCGACCTATAGATAGCCCATTGGAATTTCTACCTTATTTTATAGGCTTCTACCAATCATTGTGCCAGCATTTGTGCGCCAACTATGTTGGTCATTAAGGCCAATATTGGTACCAACATACGAAGCCGTCGTAATCAGTACTTGATTAGAAATGTATAAACAAATTTGTTAACTTAATACAATCATATCGCAAGGAGTCCAAGACCATAATATTATAATTAGGACAGAATTTATTGTACCGATGGCAGTGATGATGAATATACAGAGTATAGAAAAATCCCGCAATTCGCGTCGAAACAACGTATAATTAAATCTTAGTACTAACTTATTTAATCAGCTAACTTTGGAATGTTCAGTAATAAATACTTTAGTATAAAATGTGATAGAAAGAGACGGTTTTGTTTTCTATAATAAATCTATCAAAAATTCAGCCAAAAATTTACATAAAAGTATACTTAAAACTAACTTATATTTGGCAATAAATAATTAATGTAGGCCTTGAACTCCGTCACTGACTCATTCAATTATAATCATAATACAACAATAAATTCACATTAAATACAATTAATATATGATTAATAATAATGATATAAGCTACTTGTAATAATAATATGAGTAGATTCCTCTTACAATAATACTGGAAAAACATATAAGTAGATTACGAGAACTCTAATCTGCGCCTTACCGGCGTTGTTCCGAAGTTACATTCTGAAAAGAAAGCAATAAGTCATCAAAATGATATATTTGTCACGTTAAAATGACGTCGGTTGGTGCCTCATTTCATTATAAGCATAAAACGGGCCTGTGCGAGTTGGCTTCGGCCCCTCTTCCGTCCGTCCAAAGGTCCGAGACCCCAGAGTCCCGAGATATGTGAATGATTATTTTCAAAATAAAATAAATACGTACCCGTATTTAATGAGCAGCTCGGATCTGGTTTAGGTCGTCGTCGCTGTCGGTAGGTGGTGCGGCCTCGGAGCCAGCTAGGACGGTAAGGTGGGTCGAGTCGCTCTGGAGAGTACTGCACTCCCCGCTCCAGTTCCCACATTGAGCCTTTTTCTGCAGCGCTTGTACGTATGACTGTGGGTCGGGTAAAAGTCGCAATTAACTTTATGGCGCAGGAAAATAAGTTAAATTAAACAGGTACATTCTGAAACGTCCCAAATATCTATCAAATGTTTGGCTTTTAGGGCGCTCGTCTCATCTGCCTAGTCTTTTCCCAACTATGTTGGGGGTCGGCATCCAGTCTAGCCGGATGCAGCTGAATACCAGTATTTTACATGGAGCGACTGCCTATCTGACCTCCACAACCCATTAATTGGGTAATACGATACCCCTTGGTAAGACTGATTGTCAGACTTTCGGGCTACTGACGACCCGTAACGACTGTCAAAGATCCACGAATGACTGCCGGGACCAACGGCTTAACGTGCTTTCCGAGGCACGGAGGAGTCTCAGTATGTAAATATGGTCATCCATCCACGGACCGACCCCGGCAAGAGTAGCTTAACCTGATGGATCGACCCGTGCGGCTGTTATTACTTAGCCACGAGCTCCTCCATGTCCATCATATTACCTATCATGCATAAGTATAATCAGTCTATAACGTTCCCACTGCTGGAACACAGGCTTCCTCTCTTGAGAGGGAGGGTTGCGAATGGGCCTGGAGGATCTTCGTTGTTATGCTATAGATTTGTTCTCTTTTGAGCCGTTTTTCGAATCGGATCAAAAGAGAACAAATCTAACTTAGAGAGATGTATTGATGATTCTTTTGGTTAAAATTATGTAAATACATCTTTGTTATAGTCGCGAATCATATTTTAATCAAGATACAACCTGACACTGACCTGCAAATTGCAAAAAAACGCAAGAAAATTTGAATTTCGCGGGCTATCACTGCGGATTCACCTTAAGTAAAAACCTGTTTGAAAATCAGGCTTTAATTAACTAAAAAGTACTTAATAAAACTTACGTAAACATAGAACTTTAATATTTTCTTAAAAGCTTGAGGCGTGAACGTTTATCTTACACTTTAGATAAGCCTCAAGCATTTAAGAAAATATTAAAGTTTTATGTTTCAATCAACTCAGCCAATTGCAGTCCACTGCTGGACATAGGCCTCTCCAAGGTAGCGCCACAACACCCTGTCCTCCGCCTTCTGCATCCAGTCTGTCCCAGCCACTTTCTTCAGGTCGTCGGTCCATCTAGCTGGGGGACGTCCCACACTACGCTTACCGATACGCGGTCTCCACTCCAGGACTCGTCTGCTCCACCGGCCATCGGTCCTTCGACAAACATGGCCAGCCCACTGCCACTTCAGTTTGCTTACTTTGAAAGCTATGTCGGTTACTCCGGTTCTTTTCCGGATAACTTCATTCCTGATTTTATCCTTCAAAGAAACTCCGAACATAGCCCGCTCCATAGCGCGCTGACCGACCTTGAATTTGTGGACCAGCCCGACCGTCAGTGTCCACGTTTCGAGACGCAGCACGGGCAGGACGCACTGGTTGAAAATCTTAGTCTTCAAACATTGCGGGATAGGTGAGGAAAAGACTTGACGAAGTTTTCCAAACGCTGCCCAACCCAACTGGATCCTTCTGTCGGCTTCTTATAATTATTAAAGTTTTATGTTTACTTAAGTTTTATTTAGTATTTTTTATCATCGTCTATCGGAAATACAAACTTGCGATAATGAAATCTATAGAGTTGTTACAACAGTTACAATCGTGTGGAGCTCATGTTACAAGCATTGGCAATGACGTAGCATTATATTATCTGTGGCAATGGTAATATAATCTAAGTAGTGGGACGCGTCTTTTTAGTTTAAACGAGTTCTACCTACGTATTATTTCCATTTCCCAAACCATTACTTATTTAAATAAATAGCCCGGGGAATAACAACTTCGTGCACTTTGTAAAACTTATGACTATGAGTGACAGGTGATGAGGCGCGACCACAGACAAACTACCACAAACCATTTATCCTAACTAATATTATAAATACAAAAGTGAGTTTGTTTGTTTGATACGCTTTCACGATAAAATGGCTGAATGGATTTGGATGAAATTTGGCACTTGGTTAGACCATGACCTGGATTAGGACATAGGAATTTTTTTATCGTGGGGTAGTACGTTCCCGTGGGCTAATTTCCGACCGCCACGCGGGCGAAGCCGCGAGCAAAAGCTACTTTCAAATAAACCAAATACAGGCATTTTTAAATTGTCAAGGGGTCAGTCAGTCAAAAAGATGAGCTAGTTGCCCGTTCCAATTCCAAAGCGTCGTACAGGAGAAGAACTGGCAAGAAACTCCACAGAAACTTCTAAATCAAAATATGGTTACAGAATAATATTGGTTATATCATTCATGTTGAAATGATACATGTGGAAATGATGCAGAACGTTGAAGTGTCCGTAATAAGAAGATAAAAAAGCAATTTAGAAATTAAATTACATTAAAAACTTTTTTACAAAAAAATACAACCGACATCCAAAAACAACACTACAAAGTGAAAAATAACTTTAATTTCGGAAGTCGGTGTCTAGTTAAATGTATTTTCGTTTTTTGCCACCGACTTCCGAAATTAAAGTTATTTTTCACTTTGTAGTGTTGTTTTTGGAAGTCGGTTGTATTTTTTTGTAAAAAAGTTTTTATTTTTCACTTTTTAGTTGTGTACCTACCCCACACAAATTCTAATACCACTATCTGCAAAACAAACTAGAACATCATCCATATAAAAGTGGGAAAAAATACGTATTATTGAAGCTAACTCAAAAACTACCCAAGCAAAGTTAATCAATTTTATATGGGACCAACTGTGATGTTATACCCTCTCGAATAAAACAAAAAAAATCCAAATCGGTCCAGCCATCTTCGAGTAATCGGGGAACATACATGTTCCGACGAATTGAGAACCTCCTCCTTTTTGAAGTCGGTTAAAAACAAGTCGTGGCAGTTAAGAGATGACCAGTCTTTACTGACAGCGCCCGTTCATGAACCTGACGCATAGATTAACACCATTCAGCACAATGTAAAATGTTTATTTTTTACGCATTTAGCTAGGGTTTTATGCTAGGTACGTGATGGTAAGAATTTGTATTGATAGCTTGTGCGTTAAAGGAGCTCGTGGCTAAGTAATAACAGCCGTACGACTCGATCTATCAGGTTAAGCTACGCTTGCCGCGGTTGGTCCGTGGATGGGTGACCATCTTTACATACCGAGACCCCTCCGTGCCTCGGAAAGCACGCTAAGCCGTTGGTCCCGGCTGTCATTCGTGGATCTTTGACAGTCGTTACGGGTCGTCAAAGCCCGAATGTCAGACAAGCAGTCTTACCAAGGGGTATCGTATTACCCAGTAACTGGGCTGTGGAGGACAGATAGGCAGTCGCTTCATGTAAAATACGGTATTCAGCTGCATCCGGTTAGACAGGAAGCCGACCCCAAAATAGTTGGGAAAAGGCTAGGCAGATTATGACTAGAAGATTCCAGCCTTGTGTCTGTATAGTTACTCTGTATGGCACGACGTTCGTATTAATTCAGAAACACCTGTTTAGTTACTCTGTATGGTATGGCACGACGTTCGTACTAATTCAGAAACACCTGTATAGTTACTCTGTATGGCACGACGTTCGTACTAATTCAGAAACACCTGTATAGTTACTCTGTATGGTATGGCACGACGTTCGTACTACTTCAGAAACACCTGTATAGTTACTCTGTATGGCACGACGTTCGTACTAATTCAGAAACACCTGTATAGTTACTCTGTATGGTATGGCACGACGTTCGTACTAATTCAGAATCACCTGTTTAGTTACTCTGTATGGTATGGCACGACGTTCGTACTAATTCAGAAACACAAAGTTTATTGAAGCACATAACTTTTCTGGTATGTTTGTACGAGTATCTTAAGTAACAATGCAGCTAAACGAAATGGCCGACCCTTTGATAAACGTCGAGTTCAAACGTGATCTTTGTCCTACTGTGGTCTTATCATCATGATTTCATACCTGTGAAATTACATCCCCATGTGCGGTGCGGACTTGGTACAGGTATCTGTATTTGCGTTGTTTCATCTCGGTTCGTTGCTCGCGGGTGATCGGTCGAGTCTGTTGGGCTTTCATGTGACGCTTCTGTGCGCTTATACCTTTGGAACAAAGCCTTTGTTAGCATAGTGATGAGATAAGACTAATAATAATAAGTCAGGATAAGAGTTTAGATAAGTACACTATCGCAATAGGTTACTCTGTAATGATAGGTGTAAGTTGGAAAATAAATCTATTATACATTTTTGGAGGCATGAGGAACAGGGTGTAAAGTTCACTCATCCTCCAAAAAAAGAAAGGATCCTCCGACCAGACGGGTGTCGTATCTGGAGGGCAACTGCCCGACGGTTCTGCGAGATGTCGCTATGCCCCGTAAGGGGCGTGGCGTGCGGCTCCAGGGCGTAGCCCCCCGTCCGCGGACGCTTTACGGTGGCCCGTAACTACGGGCCCCTCGTCGTGGTCGCCACTGGCGAAAGATGGTTGGGCGTGCTGCTTTTTCACGTCCATGAGGATGGTGTCTGTAATTGTATCCGTAAGCTCGTCACGACATATGCATACTGCCGCTTTCTTCACCGTATCCCGGCGGTCAACCCCTACCAGGTGGAACTCTCACCTACGTGAGAGAAGCCCAACAGGAGGCAACCAGCGACAGGGATACGGACTCGACGTTCCTACGGATAGGGTGAGAGGCTCCCGCCCGCCTCATTTTCAGAGCTAGCCGAGCCTGGCACGGGGTATGCCCGACGGTTGATGTCGGGACGTTGTATATATGCTATTCGCACAGTAAACTCTGATTGCGCGATGCAGGATTTTTGCGTGACGTCATGTCATTGTGATGCGTAGTTCGTATGTGGCGATGTGGATGCCACCACAAATTAAAGTCGCTTTTCGTGTCTGTCTGTGTGGCCGCGTAGTTCTTCTAAACTACGCAACAGATTTTGATACGGTTTTCACTATTATTTAGATAATTTATTCCGGAAGGTTAATAAAATCAGCTGTTTCATACATTTTGGTCGAGTAGGTATTGAACTTTTGTATGAAACAGTTTTTTTTTTGTTCGTGATTTTAAAGTTGGTCCCATAGTAAAAGTTGTTCATATTCACGGGTAGAACGCCCTGTGAACATTTGGCTGGTCATTGAGAGCTAACCCTGTATAGGTGAGCGTCCACTGGTCCGCGCCGGCCGGAACGCACGCACGGCACGCAACGGATTTCGGTTTGCTTTGTATGAATTCATACAGCACTGCGTCCACTACCGGTACCGCCCGCATTTTCATTTCTTCAAAACAAACAAACAAACCAAAATTCGTTGCGTACCATGCGTGCGATGCGGCCGGCGCGGACCACCAGTGGACGCTCGGCTTATAACATAAAAAATAGAACTTACATGTAATAAAGAAGTCTTGATGATTTTTCAAGTCGTATAAACCGTGCGAAGCAAGGGCGGGTCGCTAGTAAATAAATAAAATAAGAAGGATGAAGCTAATTTGGCCTTGCGTGTCTTTGGTGGGGTAAGTAGTTGATGGAGCTACGTATACACCAATTGCAAGCGCACTCACAACTAAAATTCGCATGAACATGTACTTTGTTCCGACATCACACTATCACACTAATCTTTAAATACGTATAAAAGCGAAAGATCACTCATTCATTCACTCACTGATTAAACACGAATTCTCAAAAACTACTGGACCTACGAAGATGAAATTTAACACAGAGGTAGATTATTATTATTTATTTATTCAATCAAGTTACATGACTCATACACAACTCTCAACAAACAATACATTAACATTACAGTACAAATACAATACAAAACAAAACAATAACCACCACACTATTAATTTAAATTCGTGACCGTCGACTGTATGTTACATGCAAGTCACTACAGCGTCTAATCCATATATGGACAGTCGAGCCTGTCCGCTATCATCATCAGCACACTGTTGGGGCTGCCGCGCACCCTGCGCACCAGGGACGCGCTCCGCTTGCGCATCGTTGCATAAAAGCAATCAACACTAGCTTCGGCATTTATGAGTTGGAGACGAAGAAAAAGAAAGGATTTTCGGAAACTCACCCCGTAACGGGGTGAAATAGGGAGTGGAAGTTTGTATGAATTTTTTTTATTCCTTGAGTTAACAAACTTGAAACTTGGCACAAATATTTACTCGTATCTAAGTAAATTATTATTTTTGTCATTATTTATTTATCTAAACTACAACTTAAAGGGAAATTATGGGGTGTCAGTTCGTATGGAGGAATTTTAACGCGCGGTCCAATTAACGCGAAACTCAGTATTCATAATTGAGACCAAAAATTAAAAATAACGTGTATCAGGATTTATCGAAAATCTACCCCTAAGGGGGTGAAAAGGGGTAGTCAATTTTACAGGACAGGTTTTACTGCGGGGCTTGATAAGGAGGAAGTGGTGGGTATGGTGAGGGGGACAGGGTGTGGAGAGGGGGAGAGGGGTAGGGAAGGAGTTGGTGCGGGTAGAGGGGTGGGGAGAGGAGGAGGGGAGGAGTAGGTGCGGGTAGAGGGGTGGGAAGAGGAGGGGGAGGGAGGTGGGTTAGAGGGAGAGGGGGTGGTGAGAGGTGGGGGACGAGTGCCTTTAAGTTTCATTTTGTATAGCACTGAAACCCAGCCCGACAGAAATAACCGAAAAATAAAAAGTAGAAACTCGTAACGGCACATAGAACAGGAGTAAACTCCTGTTGTGCGTCGGAGCTCAATCACACACTTTTTTTTTGTTTGTTTGAACGTGCTAATCTCTGGAACTACCAGTCGGACTATAATCATTATTTTTGCATTTGATAGACCAATAGAAAAAAAGTCGGAAAGAACGTTATGCGAAAACGACGTAGTAGCGCGGGCATGCAATGCGATGCGACGGGGTGGGTTGGGGGAACAAGAAATTTCACGCGAATGAAGTCGCGGGCAGAAGCTATCTCAGTATTTAATGAGAAAAGTCCTGATTGACTGACTGACTCATCATCGCCCAGCCTAAACCCCCAAGGTTTTAGGCTGGGCTTTATAATATTACTAGCTTTTGCCCGCGGCTTCGCCCAAGTGGATGTCGAAAAATATCCTTATTCCTTGTCTACATTATAAAGGGTACCTCTGTGCAAAATTTTAGCTTTATAGGTAAAAACCTATAAAGCTAAAATTTTGTGCATGTTATAATACTTATAATAAGGAGTTATTTCTCTAGTTTACCCTTATCCCAATCTACGCCCACAATAAGTATATCTGACACGACTGACACTAGGTATGTCTAATCACGGTCCTTTTTTTTTATCGTGGAGAAATGCTCATGCGTACTGAACTACCACGGGGAGATAGTGCAGTTATGTGGGATTCTAACCCAATAAAACTCCACGGTGTCCTGCTCTGCCGCTTACGGCGGGCACGCATTTGACGATCCAACATGTACATTTCCGACTATACCTGGTGGTTGCGCCAACATGCAAAATTTGATTGACATCCGCTATTTCCTATTTCTATCTCCCTTCCGCACAGACCTCGCGAGTGTATAAGATGATTCTTTCGTCGCGAGTCTCTTCCGATTAAGCTACAAGACGCGCGCGCAATGGCGTCAAACCGCTCCGCTCCAAAATATTGATAACTTTGGAATCACCGCATTTTCGCATGTAATAAGACTTGCAATCAATTGTTTGTGTTTGTGTTCAACGTGTGAGGACAGTAAACTTGAAGCTCGACTGCCCCTGAACCTGGAAAAGTGAACCGGTGCACCGGCGACTACGCGAGCACGTGGCTCCAGTAAAGGTTTGTGCTTCCCTCCCTAATTTGTTTCGGGTTGTGTTCTATTGTCCTACACCCACCGCAGCTCGAATTACCTATCGCCAAGCGTTCGTCAATCGTATTGTTCCCCATCGCAAATACAGTCCACTAAATTAGCACCTCGCGCCACCACCTGGGAACTCTCTGGTTGCGGAGATATTGAAGATCAACTTTGTTTTACTTTTTTTACACGAAAACAAGTTATAAATGTTAGAACTTAACTTTTAATACTCCCACAACTCCTGTATACCGTTGCATGCACCATTTTTAATCAGCGATTTTTCACATCAAACATTATTTTTTTCCCCAGCCATTGCATATTTTTGCTCCATGTTACTTCGTTTGATGTATAGAATGCCTCATCATCCCTTCAGCCGAAAGACGTCCACTACTGGATATAGGCCTCCCCCAAGCATCGCCATTTCGACCGGTTCTGTTTCCTGCATCCAGCGGATTCCTGCGGCCTTTACAAGGTCATCGGTCCACCTTGTGGGCGGCCTTCCAACGCTACTTCTTCCGGTACGCGGCCGCCACTCCAGAGCCTTTCGGCCCCATCGGCCATCTGTTCTGCGAGTAATGTACCCTGCCCACTGCTACTTAAGTTTGGCAATTCTTCGGGCTATGTCGGTTACCTTGGTTCTCCTGCCGATCTCTTTATTTCTGATTCGATCACGTAGGGAAACTTCAAGCATAGCCCTCTCCATTGCCCTTTGGGTGACTTTTAGCCTTTTATTAAGACCCGTTGTGAGCGACCTCGTTTCAGTGCCCTAGGTCATCACTGGCAACACGCACTGGTCAAAGCCTTTCGTCTTGAGACACTACGGTATGTGAGACGAGAAGATATTGCGAAGCTTCCCAAACGCTGCCCAGCCGAGTCGGATTCGACGATTGACCACTTTCTCAAACCTACCTAACTGGACAGTTTGTCCTAGGTCCACAACATCGAGTGTAGGATCTCCGATCTTCATGAGAGTGGGTGCTACATGGGCATTTGACATGACTTTTGGCTTATCCATTCATTTTACGACCCACTCTTTCGGAAGCTCTATTGAGGTCATAGAGCATTGTACTGAGCTCCTCCATAGTCTCAGCCATGACTACTATATTCTCGGCAAACCGAAGGTGACAGAATGCGTAGATAGCGGTTATATGATGGGCCTTTGTACACACTGTCTGTATAGAGCACTTAATACTCACTCTGCTCGTGGTAGATCCCGGTGGCGGTTAGAGCGCATTGCGCGGTGAGGCCCACAATGGCCGCAGCTGGCCAAGCAGCCAGCGTCAGCCATGACAGTCGGCAGGGTGGTACCACGGCCGGCTCCAGTTTCGCACGCTCCCACAACTAGAACATTACAATATAACTCCGTCATTCAGTTATTTGTTGATTGACAATAGAATTAAACAAAAATAAAAGTAGTATGCAACAATAACATAGGCATATAGCAGCCATCTTGCAAAACTTGATAATCATAAATTATCAGGCAAATAAGGCGTGTTCGCCTGTATGTGTCGGAGGTTTAAGCTAGCATGAGTAAACCCACATTTCGAAAGTTATGGTAAAAGTCCCCAACTTTAATTTGTCTTTCTTTTTGAAGTGACAATTCCTTTAGGCGCGTTGAGCGATTTTTATTAGGGGGAAATCTTACGGGTCACCGCGACATACTATGCATAGTTTTTAACCGACTTCAAAAAGGAGGAGGTTATCAATTCGTCGGAACCTTTTTTTTTTTTTTTTTTTTTTTTTTTTTTTTTTTTTTATGTATGTTCCCCGATTACTCGAAGATGGCTGGACCGATTTGGATTATTTTTTTTTTGTTTGAAAGGGTATACTTCCCAGGTGGTCCCATGATCATCAAGTCAGGATCTGATGATGGGATCCTGGAGAAATAGAGAGAACTCTTCCAATTTTATAGGCACACTTGAAGCGATTTGGATAGTTTTTGGAAGAGTACTTTCTTGGAGTGGTCCCATTTCAATTTGGTGAAGATCTGATGAAGAACTTCTGAGATAGGCAACGGAACTCCTCAATAAATGATAGCAAATGGACTGGGATTGCTGAAATCTCATGTCTGTTTGTTGTTCACACCAGTTCATAACATAACATCACGCCAGTACGCTGTGAAGGGGTAAGCACATGTACCACTAAAAAGTGAAAAATAAAAACTTTTTTACAAAAAAATACAACCGACTTCCAAAAACAACACTATAAAGTTAAAAATAACTTTAATTTCGGAAGTCGGTGGCAAAAACGAAAATACATTTAATCAGACACCGACTTCTGAAATTAAAGTTATTTTTAACTTTATAGTGTTGTTTTTGGAAGTCGGTTGTATTTTTTTGTAAAAAAGTTTTTATATGTTTAAGTTTTCACTCTGTCGGCAATCCCCTTGACTGCAATTTTATTTAATACTAGTGTGTCTATAAAGTTCGTTTCCCGACTCACGATTTGTACTCGTTATGGAAGATACCTACTGTAAGGCAGTCTTTCATTCTAAGCACAATGTTACGGAAACACTCGGAGTTGCCTTACGACCCTAACGCCACTATTGAGCGTAGACGTGGGTGTAGATCGGACAAAGTTTGTAGCATAGTGCCGGCGAAACTTGAAGTGGTCCGGCGGCAATACGATTTCTTTAGTTCGAGGCTGTACAATAAGGTAAACAGTGTACTCCATATTCATTCTCGTTCTTATAGGGATTGTAAAAAACTCACTGACGACTGGCTTTAAACCCTCACCTATGAAGACCTGGAGAGCTTGGTCAAACCCTGATTTGTTTCCAATATCGACCTCTTCCTTCCGAAATAGACTCATTACACATAAAATAAGACACACTCACGCACACACACACACATACACACACACCTATGCAAACACCCACACGCACATAATACATTCGCTCGTACCTACACATTTTCACATTTTAAACCTATTATTCTAGTTTGTAATCTATCTCCTGTGTTTAGTATAAATTCTAGAACACTATCGTCCTTTTACTGAGGTGGGCGTTAATTCCTACGTCACAGTATTTTACTAATGTAGGTATTATCGCACTAAATGTTATTGTCATACTGTATTTTTTGTTCAATAAAGAATTTATTAAAGTGAATCTTATTTGTGCAGATTAAACAATTTTTCTTTCTATCTCTCATGTGATGAGCAAACTTATCGCCAACGTAATCGTTTCTGCTGAGTATGATGAAGCCCGAGTATGTGGTCGTGGGTTAAAACCCAGGCAGACGCTTTACTTTGTGTAAATTATTTCATCACCGTTGCTCTTAAAACAGATTAGGAAAACATCGTAAGGAAACCGGCATGTCCTAGAACCAAAAATTCGAAGACATGTGACATCTACCAACCCGCACTAGGCCCGTTTGGTGGATTACGGCCCACTCCATCTCACAGAGAGGAGGACTGTGTCCCAGTAGTGCGGATTTTCACGCTACCAGTTTGCACCACTTTGACCAGAGGTCTTCTGTTTCGACAATTAATATAACATATATGATGACGTACATCATTCGCTTCTTTCTTATATCTATGGTTACGATAGACTTCGATTAGCATTTCATGACGAAGCCCCATCCCGTGCCACTGTTTACAACTGGTTTAATTAATGAGTTTAAACGTGGTCGAAGCAAACTCACTGATGATTCGCGAGAAGGACGTCCTTCTACAGCGACGACTGAAGATAACGTGAGTGCTGTGCGGCTAATGATAGAAGGGTGACATGTCAACAGATTCGGGCAGCTTTACGTACAAAAAGTCTAACATGAACATTTAGGCGTCAGAAAGCTTTGTAATAGATGGATGCCTCATAATTTGACGGAAGATCAAAAACGCCGTCGTTTGGATTGGTGCCGCTCAAATCTTGAAAAGTATGACGGAGGTGACTCGCATGCTGTATATGACATCATCACAGGTGATGAAAGCTGGATATTATTATGTTGTTACGAACCCGAAACCAAAAGACAATCTGCGCAATGGATGTTTCCATTCGAAGATTTGCTGACAAAAGTAAAGAAGGGCAGAAGTCAAGGGAAAAAGATGATTGCCTCATTCTTTGGACGGACGGATCATTTCGCAACAATTGTCCTAGAATATAAAAAGACTGTTACTGCACATTGGTATGTCAGTCATTGTTTACAAGTTGTCCTGGTAAATGTTAGACAGCAGCGCCCAAGAAGCAGCATCCGCCTCCACCACGCCAACGCTCCAGCTCACTCCGCCAGACGCACTATCGAAAGTGTGGAGTTCAGCATCCTCCTTACTGTCCTGACCTGGCACCTTGTGACTTTTATTTATTTCCCAAAATAAAAGATAAACTTAGAGGAATTTGTTTTAACCCTGAAGATGCCGTGGCTGCGTTTGAAAAAGGCGTGGAAGAAATCACTAAACAAGAGTGAGCCCACTGCTTCAGTCAATGGTTCCATCGCATGCGAAGGTGCTTAGAGAGAAACGGAGACTACTTCGAAAAGCAATAAAAATATTATCAGGCATCATACATCATTCGGTTTTTAATTTCTAAAAACTTTCAGCGTGACCCACGTAAGTGGCAGTGGGCAGGGCACATTATTCGCGGTAAGGACGGCCGGTGGTGCCGAAAGGTTCTGTAGGAGTGACGACTGTGTACCGGAAGGCGCAGCGTTTTCCTAGGACTCCCACAAAGGACCGATGACCTGATGAAAGTCGCGGGAAACCGCTTGGAAGAGGCCTATGATCAGGAGTGAACGTTTATCGACTGTAATGATGATGAAGATGAACCGATGGGTGATTATGAGCAGTTGAAGAACGCTTCTTATAATTAAACTATGTCATGCAGTTCAAAGCAACAATGAACACGAATAAAATATAAAGCTGCTGACCCATTTTAGCATCATCATTCTTTCGAAGAAGTAGTCGAGAGACGTTGCAATCACAGCGCCGCCGTACACGCTCGTGCCGAAGATTGTTAGAACTGAAACATGAGGAACACTTTGTGGATATGGAGAGAATATAGACACAGTAGACACTATTATTTGAGTTAGTGCTAAGTACGATTATTTTAAATTACAATAACGTTGATCACTTTGAACGTTCATGCTACATTTGTGACGTCACGTCGTCGTCGTCGTATTTTTTTCATCTATATACCTAGTATAAAAAAGTAGCATTTCGTGTTTATGTCCTTTGTTCTTCTAAATTGCACAAAGGATTTTGATGCGGTTTTCATTACCATTTAGAGCATTTATTCCGGAAGATGTATAAAGGGTGTGGCCATCAAACCGAACAACTTTTTCCATGGCACCAACATCGTAATCGGGTAAAAATAATCAGCTTTTCATTTGCGTCGAGTAGGTATTGAAGTTTTCTGGAACAGTTTATATTATTTTCGCGATTACGATGTTGGTCCCATATAGATAATTGTTCAGTTTGATGGTATGTACTACACACAAAGACCACACCTTTCCGGTACACCCTGTATGTTAAAAAATATGCGGAGACAACTCATAAAGTGCACCAAACCCAACTACCTTTTCGCCGTATATTGTGATCGGATGCCTTGAGTTTTTCGCCGTTTACTGGGATCGGCTGCCTAAGTTTTTTCCGCGTTAGGTTAAATGATTTGAATTTTGGTAAATTCCGTTTGTTTTTATTATGAAAAATTGCTAATCACGATCATATTTTACGACAAGATAGCATAATCTGCATGTTACTTCCTTCTTACACAAGTTATATGTACACTTGACTACATATCAAGCTACACATTTCCAGTATAAGCTGACCTCTCATTGTACGGAAATCCAATACAATGCGAGATCAGTTTATACTGGAAATGTATAGATTGATCTGTAGCCGTGAGTACAAAATAAATAGGTATAATAATAACAAAGTGTCAGTACTATCACAATGTTATCTGTTGAGATTAGATAGCGGCCTTACCTTTCTTCCAATACAGGTTGATGACAGCGAAGAATATTCCTGAACATAGCAACACTACTACACAGAGCCAGTACTGAAACAAATGAAATAATATTAATTAGAATTAGAAACATTAGTTCAACATGAAGGAATCTCGGGATGAACCCACAACGTTGACCAAAAAATTCTTATGAAATAGAATTACAAAAATTAAGCAAACGGCAACAAAAGATAAAAATACATTATTCGCTTAGGCTTCAATCGCATCGGAACGGACTATTTATTTGTCCCAATTAAGCATTCGCGGGAACTAGCATGAATAATACTCAGCAACATTATAACATTTACCTAATGCCAGGTCAGATTAAACTTTAAGGGACTGAATTGCTTAAAATTAAGCCGACAATAAAATTGACGAGCCTTAAAAGCATTTTTCACTGTTAGTCGAAGTTCGCACGGACGTAAAAATATCCTGGCGATTTTATTTTGCGTACTGGATTTTCACGCTCTGCTTAGCGCCGAGAATTGAAAATCCAACAGTGTGTTTTTTCAACATGCTGGAATGCACTCTGCTGTTGTTAAGTTGGATTCTCAACGCTCGGCTCAACAACGAGAGATGAAAATCCAGTGTGCGATAAAATCCCGCCCCGATATTTTTACGTCCGTGCGAACGTCGGCTAACTAAACTCCATTTGAAATAAGATAAGACATTTAAACAAACCTTTTTTACAGTCCGTTCAACCGATTTTAACTTCTATTGCGTTGGTGGCATGACAAATGGCAGCTGCAGTAAACAGTTGGTATCGTAACCACCTTTTTGCTTTTAAAGCCATTCTTATGCCTACGGAATAAAAGTCAAAATCGGTTGAATGGAATGAAAAAAGTTTATTTAAATGTCTAATCCTATTTCAAATGGAGTAGGTAGATGAAAATTCACAGAAATTGTTCTACTAGTGTCTGTCTGCGGGAGCCTTTATACGGCCCTTAACAGACATTTTTAGTAATGGCATTAAACGTACCATTTTAATGTCAGACCGTTCAATCACGGGTCAGATGAGATTCATTAATAGATAATATTGTACACGATATCCTGTTTAACATTATAACGTATCGAATGCAACAAGCCTTTCTGAGGGCCAATTCTCGTAATTAAAAACGTTCAAATTCCAAGTCGCAATGTCAGCCAGCGACAATCAAATGTCAGAAATGTAGGCAAACTCTATACAATTTTGACAGATTGAGACTGAGATGAGATTGCGAACGTTGTTATAAAAATACGGGAATTGCCCCTCAGGTGTTGAATGAAAGAAGAGCTCTGAACAATGCATAAACTGTGTTACATGTGAGGTAGGCAAGTACAACGAGGTATTAAATTAAAGCAGTGCTGCATAGAAACATCGATGTTACCTCATTATAATTCAACGCCATTAAGTAATCAGATTCTTACAAGACATTATGTGAACCGAGAAACAGGAAAAACAATTGAAAAAAAGTGTACTTTTTCATTCGCGAGGCAGAGGTAAAACCGAACACCACAAATGGGGCTAAAAATAGAATAACCTCTTGTTACACCACTGTTACTTGATAAACTACAGAGATCAAATAGGGTATGGATGGACGACGGACACCAGTCACTTACGTTCATAAACTGATAACATTATATGTTACAGTAGTCAGGGGGCTTACTCTTACAGCAGGGCAGAAGTTCAACGGTTCCAGTGTGAGAGAGAGACGGAGCTATATACGACATATAGCACCATCCTTTTTTCTCAACGGATCCTTAATGGATCCATGATGTTTTTTCACGTCACAGATCCATTGAAAGATAACACCTGCCTAACGAAATAAATTATTACTATGAAAGCATAGAGATGTGTCGCAGTTAATTTATATAGTTTTATCAGAATTTATAAATAGATATATCGAAATAGTGTGGTTCTATAAAATACCATTTAAAATAGCATGTAATTATTCGCTGCCCAAGCATTACATGATGATATAATATAGGTAGAAATAGATATATTATTATTGATTTGAACCTACAATAGTCGTACACTGCATGCAACAATAATCACCGATACCAATTAACTATAATGGTTTAACTACTTTTGTTTTCTGAGTGACAGCGATGGATCCATCGCATCGGTTCGTAACATTGTTATTGTAGCGTTACATATCGCGTGGACTGTGGCTACCAAATTGTGTACGATTCAATCCTACAATTTCCGCATGCATGCGTTTTATGAGAACACAACGCACGTTTATAATTGGATAAATATGGAATTTTAATAACAACAAACATGACCGCAAAACACTGGCAAGCTGGCACTGGCAATGACGACAAAAATTATGTCATATTAAGTATTTAAAAATTCTTGCACATCTACGATCAAAAATCAATATCCCTGGTAATAATTAGGTATGACTCATCCCCTTTTTACGATAAATATGGCATCATCGCAGTCATTGCTCGCAGTGATTTGAGGTCTCTCGAAGTCTCTGGTAAGTTGTCGCCAGCATCGCAACCGCCGGGCAGTAATCTCCGTCATTCGCATCAGTTACTAACTGCAATTAACTACCCACTGGACCTGGACATGACAATTGAATTGCAAAATTGCATTTGATTGCTACCCACCAATCCTGATGACATACAATTCGCTGCAACGAGCAATTGATGTACTGGTGTAAAGGCAATCAGTTTTAAAGATTAGCTGACCAATTGATCCGCTGGGTCTGATATACTGGATATGCTACCTTCATTCAATTCTACTTTGTTCTACGTACTACCTATTTACTATTGGATAGTATTTAAACGCACATCAAAAATGCCTAATTTTTCCTAACAGAATACGTTACATCAAAAATACTGTTTGCACGTCTAAATAAATTAAACTTACGTACTACCTATTTACTATTGGATAGTATTTAAACGCACATCAAAAATGCCTAATTTTTCCTAACAGAATACGTTACAACAAAAATACTGTTTGCACCTAAATAAATTAAACACAACGTCAGGTTGACGGATGTCCTATTTCTGTCTGCAAGGTTTAAAGGAACCGAACCAAACCGAACCTCGGGGTGCCCAATAATTATAAATTGTACAAGTTTTGATATTCAATTAGTTAATTAGTAGTGCAATCATTCAATCGCACACCAGAAAAGAATATTTTTCTGGTGTGAGATTAATAGTTTCCCTTTACTATTTAGAATACATCACTTGATTGCATTGCGTCTAATCCATTTGCACTACTAGGGTTTAGTTAATCTTCTAAGTGCAAATTAACACTGTAGCTTTGAATACTTTCGCCTGCATTAGCATTGCAGTATCTGGCAACTCGCGTCGCTAAAACGTGTTCATTAATTAATCATCATTTGGATTTCACTATCGCTAGCTTCACTTTCACCTGACTTGATTGATAAACCTTTATCGGCCTAAGTCTACGGTAGAGATGGAGTTTTCTTTCTCTCTAATAACTTGTTATAACATATTACATAGCAAAAGTCCATTTAATATGTCTGGGTCGTTATTAAATTAAACTGCGGTGAGTCAGTTTTTTTGCGATAATCTTCTCGTTGCAATACGTATTGTGTTCGTTTGTCTTGTGTTGAATCCGGAGTGCTCAGAAACTTATCACGATCTATACAGGTATGGCGATGAGCTAACCCAGCACGTTTATCTTAAACTAGCTTCTGCCCGCAACTTCATCCGCGTAAAACTTCTTGTTCCCCGACCCACCCCGTTGCATCGCCATCACCTGCCCGCGCTATTACTTCGTATTCGTTTAGCGTTCTTTCTGATTTTTTTCATTTTGCACGGCCCCTAAAGTTCATAGCGAGATGTTAAATAGCCTTCCTCAAGAACTGGGCTATCAAAAGCAAAAATAATTTTTCAAATCCGACTGGTGGTACCTACCAGATATAAACGCGTTCAAACAGATAAAAAAACTAAGTCTTCAGCTATAATATTTGTATAAATATTCAAACAAATCTGTAATGTACACTAACATCAATCTATGAGCAAGAAATGCAAGTATAGCAGGCAAAAACTATTTTTGTAAAAAACATTTCAGTCGTCTGTCGTTCGCAAAGCTTCTGAAAGGAAACAGTTTTCACAGAATTCGCAACAGGATTATATTTGCATTGCAGTCTTTGTGGGTGTATACTTACCTGGAAATGTACAGATTTTAAATGAATTAATTAATTCCCAGTCTCACCAAGGGGTATTAAAGAGTAACTGGGTTGCAGAGGTCAGATAGTCTATCCATGTAAAATACTGGTATTCAGAGCTGTATCCGATTAGACTGGAAGTCGACCTCAACGTAGTTGGGAAAAGGGTAGGCAAATGATGAAAGGACGGATTTTAATAAAGCTTGCATGTAGGAGGCCGTTGCTGTTCCCTAGGAGTACCCATATAAATGAAAAAGGCTAACAGACCTGCACGGGCCGGGATAAATAAATAGGGCTCCTAGTGCCGACGCATTAAGACGCAGATAAGTGCCAACGGTGTTGAGTGGTTAGCTTGCGTGTTCTGTGCCGAGCTCACGCAACGCGTCGTACGTCCACTCAGTAATAGAACTCGCGCATCAAGGAGCGCTGTCCCAAATTAGACGTATTATTAATTTATAAAACAAAAGGTATTATGAAAATGCTTTAATTTAACATAATTATATTTTTTCCAAATCATTCAACACTACTTACTCGTTTAGACGAGATCTTCAGTTTAAAATCATTAAAAGTCGGTTATCGTCGCCTTAAGTAAACAAGACTTTTGAATGAGTCTGCCTCACCAAAAACAAATTTTAAGGTAAAACAGAATTTTATTTTTGATGCGTTTTTATAGTGGGTACCTACTACTAAGTATCTACACGATTTCCAAGTAAAATACTGGACTTCTTTTTTTCAGGGCTTGAATAAATACTAATGTGCCAGTCTCGCCCCAGTTGAACGACTCGTGTGCCCCTTTACGAAGACGCACTCGTGAATAATATAGGCTTAAATTGTCTATAAGCGGCCACTTTAAACCACTTTGTCGAGAACGTAACTAAGACTAAAAACGTACAGTCAAAGAATAAATATGTTAAAACACATAAAGGTTAATTTATACTTTTTCCGACTGCGTCAGTCATTGCCAACATTTTGAATGTAAATGACAGGTCAAACAAGTGTATTAAGTATTTAAAAATGTTTTTTTTTTAAACAAGCATTCATTAGTCTGGATATCATCTAAGATCAGAGTCCTTGTCAAGACGAATCAAACGAGCCCAAACTAGATAGGGTTGCGTCGTTTTATTACTGAGTTCCCATGGACACCTTCCGGCTCCATAATCAAATCATCTCCATGTCATAATAATATTGTATTGTCATCAGATTTACATAAGCATGTAAAATTTCAGCTCAATCGGAAAGCGGGAAGTGGGTCAAATTTAACATACAAGATTAGATGCAGGCAGACATCGGGACAGGTGAAACTAAATAAAAAAATATGTGAAAGTAATTTGTTTGTAAATTGTTTAACATTATCGCTCCTCGATGGTACCTACTAATAGTAACGACCGACGGAACTTCTAATTAATAGGAAATCTGTTATTGATTTTACAAATTTGAATTTCGATATTCCAAATTCTTCGGAGTGTACGCATACGCACGCACGGCTACAGATCAAGCTATACAGTTCCAGTATAAGCTGGAAATGTATAGCTTGATGTGTAGCCGTGTGTACTACGATGCATTATACGATGCATTTCGAGATCGCGTTCTAAATAATGTAGACAACATTGTTATTCTCTCAAGCTCAAACTCAAAGCATTTATTTTTACAGACACTTTTCAATTGTCAATGGGTCGGTCAGTCAGAAAGATGAAGCTAGTTGCCCATTCCAAAGCGTAGTAGATCCCTATGGAGAAGAACGGGCAAGAAACTCCACGGACACTCTTTTAAATCAAAATATTTTTACAAAATATTGGTTACATCGTTCATGTTGAAAATATACTCGTACATGTGAGAACAATGTAGAAAGACGTGCACGTTAAAAAGCGTCCGTAATAAAAAGATAAAAACTAAAACAACTAAATTAAATATTAAAATTAAAAACATGACGCATGGATCAGCACCAATTAGCTCAACCATTTTGAAGGCAACTTAATGATCCAACACACACGCCACCATCAGCGAGACATTTGAGTGAGCATGACATACTCTCAACCGCCAGGGCACACTAAGTCAGTGAAAGACGTACCCAGTAAAAGGTAGCTTAATAGTAGCTAGCACACACACACATGTAGCTCACACATGTGCTATACAATTATATAATACTAAGAGATTGAATCTAAAATATCTATTAATATATTAATAACAACATCTATTGTATGTCTGAATATGACATGCGAGTTTTCAAAGGTAAACAAACAGTCTACGTATTTGAATATTGGTTACTAACAGCTACGAGTAATGTCTTCAGGGCTCAGGCACTCCCATATGCACCTTACGGATACGTAGGTACGTACGTGAATGGTTCTGGTACACACGGCTACACATCAAGCTATACATTTCCAGTATAAGCTGACCTCTACAATGCGAGATCAGCCTATACCTACTGGCAATTTATAGCTTGATATGTAACCGTATCCGTGTGTACGTACTACTCATACTAATTATGCATGGCTTCATTTGGAAACCTCAGGCCGTTTGAATGACTGCCCATTTAGTCCATTTTAATACGAATTTTTAAAATCCATTTAAGTGCTGTTTAATGCATTTTATTTTTACTTTGTGTACTTTAACTTTACTCTTACTAATTACTTTGTGTTATACCAGGTGCTAGGTCTGTTCCAGAATATCTGATGAAAGTGGAAACACCCTGCTCAGGTTAAATTCTTACGCAATTACTCGCAAAAGGGAATTAGTAACACACTCGATCTGTGTTTCGAAGGTTTCAACTTTATACGTCACCGCTTTTCCAACAATTATTGTTTGAATAACTTTTTAAATTGTACTTAATTGAAAAGTCATCCATCGAAAATTGAGCTTATAAAATTAAAAGTCTACATTTCGACCGTGATTTTTGCGTAAATTAGCCAATTTTGGCGTTGTTATTCTGAGAAACTGAAAGACTGACAACTTTCACTTATTGAAAGGTGGAGAATAGTTATTAGTACGTCCTTAGCGACCTCGCTTTTTGATTTTTTTTCCTATAAGTATATTATTTTTTTAAAGACAAAATTCCGAAACAAGTTTTTCATAAAATGCGCTAAGTTGCATTTTTTCGAGCTCGTGGATTGACTACTGTACATAAGCAACTGAAGTGAAAAATATATAATATCTGTTAAATAGTGGTTTAGTTCATAATGGCCTCAGAATTTTGAAATATTTATGGAATAGCTATAAAAAAAATCCCTTTTAAAACCATAAAACTAGGTACCTACCTACTACGCTCAGAATTAATGTAAATTTCTCGTTACTACATTAATATTATTAAGTAGGTACGTAAAATTTATACCAGAGTAAACATTAGTTCATAAGAAATTAAAATTTCACACTAAACAAAAAATAAATTAAATTATTAAAACAACTGCCAAAATGCTACAATGCGATGCGTTGCCGTGCAATTGCGGTAAATTTACCTAATATGTCAAAACGGAATTTTGTGACAGGGTCCTTGACCTCAAAGTAAGGTGATTTATTTTTTTTTATTAAATTCGATGGTGTAATGATTTGATGAGACATGTTTAATACTTTGAAATTATCAAAGGTATTTACTATCCATGAATATTTACATAATTTAAAATCTAACAATCACAAAAAAAATATATGTACAAGTATATAAAAAAGGAAGGGAAATAATCAAAAAATTCGTCCGCATCGCTGTCGACAGGAAAAGTACCCAAAATTTGATTTCAGGTTTAATACTCAAATAATCAAATCAAAGCACTTAATTTGTAAGTGGCATTACAAATTAGCATCCACAGATGCGTACGAGTACGTTTTCGGATCCATGTTAGGCTAAAAGTTTGAATAACGTGCTCCTAATTAATAATATTATCATATTTTTAACCGACTTCAAAAAGGAGGAGGTTTTCAATTCGTCGGAACCTTTTTTTTATGTATGTTTCCCGATTACTCGAAGATGGCTAGACAGATTTGGATTTTTTTTTGTTTTATTCGAGAGGGTATACATCACAGTTAGTCCCATATAAAATCGATTAACTTTGCTTAGGTAGTTTTTGAGTTAGCTTCAATAATACGTATTTTTTCCCCACTTTTATATGGATGATGTTCTAGTTTGTTTTGCAGGTAGTGGTATTAGAATTTGTGTGGGGTAGCTACTACAACTAAAAAGTGAAAAATAAAAACTTTTTTACAAAAAAAATACAACCGACATCCAAAAACAACACTACAAAGTGAAAACTAACTTTAATTTCGGAAGTCGGTGGCAAAAAACGAAAATACAATTAACTAGACACCGACTTCCGAAATTAAAGTTATTTTTCACTTTGTAGTGTTGTTTTTGGAAGTCGGTTGTATTTTATCGACTATAAACTTCTTTCACTGTTCAATTTAAATTCCAGCAAAAGACCAGGATCAAAATGTATTATTATATTTATAGATCGGACCGTATAAGGGGTTAACCTACTAGCAAGCTTAGTAAAATTGATTAAGCCTTTTCCGCCAGTTGAATATACTCGTACCTAAGCCTTTTGTGCAGGAATTATCGTAGGTAAGTATTGGTGATGTGGTGCGATACGATCACTTGATTTTTATACTCATATCGTAATACTTTAGTCACCTCTTGTGTCACGCACCCGTAGATTATTCTATTCTTGGCCTAGTCTTGGAAAAAACAATAAATAAACAGATTTTTTCTTTACAGTCGTGTTTGGTAAACAAATACCTATGACGACTTTGCAATTTGTAACTGGTTTAAGTCTCGCGACAGGTGCGACGTGGCTCTAGTAGAACCATTTCCATGAAAACTTCATGGAAATTGTTTTACCAGAATCGCGTTACACCGTCGCGACGCGCCTGTCTGCGGGAGCCTTTACCAACCTAAGGTTGATTGTCACATGCACGTCAAGATAATTATAACGACACTGTCTATTTTTGCTATAATACCAATGTAACAATTAGATACAGTATTTTTATCTCACACGCGCTTTACTTGTGGTTACCAAGTGTACAAACACGCTGTGAATGTGTATAAGCACAGGAGCTCTCGGTACCGTCCGAGACAATGGCAAAGGTGCTACGCTACTCGTGAAGACGAGTAGTGCGTGAAGACGCATACTTCACGGTGACCTCTACTTGTACACTTGGTACAAGTAAAGGCTCCTACAAACAGGCGTGACGCGATAACATCGCGCGCCACACCAAGGCATCGCGTGACACGCGGTGCCTTGGTGTGGCGCGCGATGTTATCGCGTGTCGCGCCTGTTTGAAGGAGCCTTAAAATGCGCGCCGCTTCGTTACATAAAAATAATATAGTATCAATTCAACCTTACTGAAGTTTCAAATAAAAGGGAGTTATTATCAAAAGTGGTAAACAATTACGTGGCCGACTATACCACTGGCTACTGCTTTATTTTTTTATCGAAACTGGATCATGCTTGTATTTCCAATCGTAGCTATCAACATTGTTATGTTAATAATCCTCTATAAACTGCTTTTGTTCAAAAGAGTTACAATGAAAAACTGTTGCTACAAACAACTGTTTAACTATACGCTATTGTGACTCCAATAGATTGCTTCTTACAAAAAATATAGGTAGGTACAATACTTTCGCTAATCAGTAACTATGTGTATATTATGAATCAATTACGTAATTACACACATCAAAAGTGTCTAGGGATCAACATATATTTTTGCAATAACTTTTCTCCTGATTGATATTAATTACAATTTTCTTTAAGGATTCATCAAATAAAGTGTTTTCGTTTGTCACAGTAACGATAAACCAAGTCACCTTTGCATTAATAAATAAATTTGCCATTTTCCTAATAAAGGGATTTTTGACATTTGAACCACTAACATTAAAGTTCGAAAAAAAGACTGAAATAACAGTTTTCTTTAAAATTTTATTGGGTAACTTAAACAATTAATAATCCGTGTTTCTACCGCGAACACTAACAACACAAGAACATCGGTTTGGCATACTCAAAATGAGTTCATCCAAATCACGCTGTGGAATGGCCGCCCATGTTCGTTGCAACAACAAAAAAAGGTCTTCTTGCGACTGGATACCCTCCATATTCGGCAGAGCTCTTCTCTGTAGCATATCCCATGCATGCTCAATCGGGTTCAAGTCTGGCGACTGAGCAGGCCAGGGCAGGACATTGATGTTAGCTGCGGCGAGAGTCTGTCTTACAACTCTTGCGGTGTGCGGTCGTGCATTATCATGCATTAACTGAAATAAGGGACCGATTTGCACTTGTAGAGGAACGATGACGTCTGATACAATCGTCTCAGCATAAATTTGAGCGTTGAGGTTGCCTCTGATCCAAATCAACTCAGTTCTTCCGCCGATCCAAATACCCGCCCATACCATGATGGTTCCACCACTATAAGGATGGACTTCCTGGCAGGATTTTAATCGCTGTTGGCGTCCAGGGGTTCTCCAGTGTCGTATACGTCTTGTATCCGGTCTCATACCAAAACGAGACTCATCAGAAAAGCACACGAAACGCCATTGTTCTTCTGCCCAATTTCTGTGTTCAAGAGCCCATTGATATCGAATCCTACGATTGTGCATTGCTATAGGTGGTACCCGTAGCGGTCTTCGGGAATGAAGGTTCACTTCATGCAAGCGGTTTCTGACTGTTTGGTCGCTAATTAAGTTCCCTGAAGAGTGATGAAGCCTCACGGCTAACATCATGGCGGTTATAGTTGGAGCTCTTCGAGTTAAGATTTGAATGTATCGGTCTTGTCTCCGTGTGGTGCAGCGATACCGTCCTCCATGGCGCTCAGCCACGGTACCAGTGCTTCGGTAACGTGTCCAAAGTCGACTGATAACACTCTGACTTGTATTCAGAGCTAAAGCCACAGTACGTTGCCGGGAACCAGCTTCTATCATTCCCACGGCTCTGAGCATTTCTTCCCTGCTTAAATGACGTCGCCGCTCCATAATAACGTTGGTTTTAATCAGTAGTAGGGAAACAGTAGCACTAATAATGTCTTCAATGCGTTGTATGTTTTTATAGGGAAAATATTGACAGCTGATTTTCATCTTTTACTCGAATTTGATTCACAGTTCCTGATTCAAATTATGAAATGCACCAAAAAGGATCCATATAAATTTATAAAATCATAAATTTATTACAAAGCCACATCTCAATCTCAAGAAATCCGCATAAAAATGCTTGATCCCTAGACACTTTTGATGTGTGTATATCGGCATGTGTTCAATATTGGAGAAACCGTTACGGACATGGACGACCACTAACAAAAAGGAACAAGTTTTATTTCATTTTATCAAATAAAGATCCTACTCTTATTTACTGAAACTGGTTTCAACAGTTACCTACCTACAAAAAGAATGAACGGAAACTTGACCTTTTGTAGTGTTTTGTCCATAGAGTTTTTTTTATATTTCTATGGTTTTGTCTAACAGAAAAGGATTCACGTTGTGTATCTTCATCCAAATTTTCAATATCAATGGCCGTTCATGTGATATCCTGTAACACAGTTTTATTTATATTTTAAGATGATGAGCATAATAAGACTAAACCCGGCTATTGATATCAAGTTTAGACGACGAATTTTGTGAAGGGTAGTTGTTAAGAGAACCGCTAACCGGTCACTATGATCAGTGGTCAGCCATACAAATGTATTTAATAATACTTATGTCTTTTGAAATGAGTATAAAAAAGCACAATAAAACATGTTGTGATTCTATTAAGAGGATATTATGTTAAAGGGTGGTTTAGCTCGGTGTGTAAGTGAATTGGCGTTATGGCTGTGTTTGACGCGCGAGTTAAGACTCACGCGCACCGGAATTTAAACGCACTTCGTTTATATGTAGATTATGACGAAATGCTATACTTAAATAAATTTTCAACTTAGTAAGTTCTTAACATATTTAAACACCATCATTTTAAAGCAAATTTTACTGCACAAAAAGGAACTGTTTAAGTATGTATAATCGTATATAACAGAAAATAGACGGTGCTATTTTGGATTTTTTTTTATAGAAAAAATTTCAAGTGATCATGTTTCAGTTTTAGTACAGCAGTAGACAATATAGTCAAATAACACATATGGAAAATCCAAATTATCGATGAATCCCCATAAATACCGTCAATTTCCGTTGTGTTATTCATCCGTGCACCATCACCATCTCTCAACAGTATATTTGTCTCCTTCCACTTAATATTAATATTATTTCTAGTAAAGTATCAACTGTCACAATGAATTGACCTATTTTAAACTTTATCTATAGGTCTAACTCATTTCACCTTCATCGAAGCTTTTGTTCGAAACTTACAAGAAATCCGGCTACGATTGCTATTATTTGCGATAGCCAGTATAGGTAGGTAAATAGTCGGAGAGTGCATACTTAGCTAGCGGCGATGTGCGTTGTGCGTCTGAGAGTAATACACATCGGAGCATGCAATTGAGGTCACATACTCACATTATATTGTCAGATGCAACTACAGATCCCTCGCATCCTATCGATTTAACGGTTTTAATACATTCACCGGGAAGCAGTTCCTATCATTCAATATTACATTTGTCAGCTATGCAAAGGAAGAAATGCATTTGTCGCAATTATTTTATCAGACAGAAAGTTTTTTCCGAGAGACACATTTTGTCGCGTTTTGTTCAGGAAATCAAAGCAGTTTCATTGCGATACCTATGCAACCGAGTGACATCACGTAAGGGACGCGTATTATGAAACTAAAAGCCTAATGTTCACATGTTGGGAAGTGTGTTTGAAAAGGAATTGAATCGACATTGTGGGTGGCCCGGAAAAGGATCTAGGTATCTACACTTAGCGCTGAGTTTATAATAAGTTTTCGGGATCCAACGACATCAAGCCTTCCTTTTCAAGACCTAATTGAGAATTAGCAACATTTCAAAATGTATGCCACTAAAATTAAATAAATTCCGGCTGCTGAAAATCTCCCATCTGGATACGTGTTGCCTTGGCTAACCTGGAAATCTTTAAACAGACGCCGGACCAAGTTTGACTAAAGAAAGGAAAATCTGTTCAAGTTCAGAAAATTCATAGATGACTGCCCTGGATTGTAATGTGTTGTGCTGTTCCACAAACGATAGTGCACTTCATATTATAGTGTCCTGCATGTCCTGTTGTCTGCAAGTTGCAGGATTTGATGGACGCTAGGTACTGACGCCGGATTCTGGGCCGCAAGCATTTATTTTGCCATTTGCCATCGACGCGCAAAGAAGATTAGGTACTTATATTTGTTTACGAAGCTCAACCTGTTTAGCACAGTGTAAATAATCCTACTTACGCAATACGCTTGACTCAATACACTGAGGCCGAGGATAGTTTCATAAGACCTTTGACTATCAAACCGTGTCATACTCAAAGCACCACAAGACACGTCCGTGTGGTTCCAAAACCGTAAAGTTGACACTTCAAAGTAAAAATTAACAAAGCAGCATCGTTAGTTCCGAGCAGTCGTCTGCGGCATCTACAGAAATCCGTTTAAGGCTCCCGCAGACAGGCGCGACGCGACGGTGCGACGCGATTCTGGTAGAACAGTTTCCATGAAGTTTTCACAGAAATTGTTCTACTAGAGTAGGCGTCACGTCTGTCTGCGGGAGCCTTTACAAGTTAGGAAAAATAATATATGGACTATTGCGGAGCAAAATTCTATTTTCGTTTCGCAGAACTATGTTATTGGATTTAGGTAGTTTTAATATTTGCTCACTTGCAATAAGTGTAGTTCAGTGTAGGTTCTATGGAGGAGTCCAAACCACAGTAATTGGCATTCTGGAAGGATCGATTTTATATCTGTGTCATCAAAGTCACCTACACGACCTAAAAACAAATATTACGAGTTGCTGCAGGGCGGTGTCTTGTACATATGACTAATTTATTTTGATCAAAAAGTTTTATTTAAAGCAACAAAATGTATGTCAGTCAAGCTACGGCTGAGTTCGCACCTACTCACACGAGATAACAATGAATCACTTTACACCGAATCGATGAGTTCGATGACGCGCTACGGACGACGACTAACCAATATTCTCAAAATAGTCAAGACATCCTTCCTCGTCACTCGTCATAAAGTTAAGTAAGTAAGTAGGTACTTAAATTAATTAGATATAATATAAATATTTTAATTATATTTTACCACAACAAGTATCATTAGTACCTATCCTTTATCAGCGGACGCTATACGAGACACAATATAAGTTTTATTGTTATGATATGACGTCTGTAGACGTCAAGCGCCCGCGAAAGCGTTATATATAATTTTTAGTCAAGGCGAAATGTTCTAACATTTTGCAATAACTATTCTATTTGGCGACAATGAAAGAAACTAAAATATTATCCGTCAATCGGAAAGATACTGCGTCCGTCGAATTGGTATTCTCCGCGATTGCGTCCTACATAAGCATGGTCACGATATAATCACGCACAAATCATGGTAGAATACACATTCAAGTGTGAGGATATGCAAATACTTACTGTGGTTGGGCGGGCCTCCAGGAAATGGTCGTAGATGGCCAGGCCAGCGATAGCGAGCAGCACACCGGTGTGGAAGCCCGTCATGAACAGCCCCACGTACTGGATCAGCATAGTGATGAGACCGAACAGAAGCCCGGCACACAAAGCCACACCTACAAACAAACAAAGTAAAAATCCATTTCATTACCAGATGTCGAATCGAAGTGACACCAACAGGTTTTTCGTTAAGCTAAGTGTATTGATTTTATAAACATAGAAAACCCTCTCTTTAGTACAATGCACCTAAAACAGTACTAAACATAACTACTTAACGAAGTAGTTATGTAAAGACATACGTACCTACTACGGTCCGACGTGAATGCACCGCCAGACACGCTGTACGATACAAAATCACTAAATAAGTTATTAGATACTGCAAACTTGCTATTAAACGCATCCTGGAAATTATGAATATTTTACACAGGGAATATTCTATTAGGTTCATATTTCGAGCTTATTACTGGATATACGTACAGCTGAATGTGTGGGTATAGTTGCCAACCACGGCTAGGCAAATTGAGAAGGAACTTGACTTACCAACGTTGCCATACGGAGGCATCAGGTATTCCTGGAGGCAAATTAGATAGACGATGGCGGAGCCGAAAGTGAAGCCCGTGAGGAACATGCTGGCTTTGAAACATCGATAGCCTGAAATACAAGCTCTCATTAGATACACAGAATACAAGAACAAAATTATTTTACTTCATTTCAGCAATAACAGTTCAAGCTGTCTTTTTCTTTTACGGGATGAAAAGAATTTAAAAGCAGTTTTAGTTTTCTAGACGAGCGATGTCATTGTTGATTCTTCTTACCACTTTGGTCTTTCTTTCATTTTCGCAGCTACAATACCAAAGGATTTTTCAGACTACTTTTATCGTTGGATTTACAAGAGCAACAAGTTGTCGTGTTCAATAGTTTTTAATACTTAATTAATCTTTTTTTTAACCAACTTTCAAAAGGAGCTTTTTTTTGTTTGTTATACGATTTCTGTCAATTATTGACCGATTATGAAAATTTTCACACTTAAACGGCTGGTCCAATTTGCATTACATAGCTTATAGCCTGGATTAACACATAAGCTACTTTTTATCCCGGTCTACGCGGGTGAAGCCGCGGGGCGCAGCTAGTAAAAAATAAAAAGGGGAATAGCTTTAAAAAAAAATTGTATGTCATTTGGTAAAAATAGCACACCACTTAATTTTTTTAAATGTTTGTAGGTATGTTTTCACAAATAAATTATTCTATAAATTATATTCTATTGAAGCACACTGACTATTCGCAGATTCATCTCATAAATAACAATGGCATGTCAGTTATCTGCGCACACGCTTGCGGGATCCTACTTTATGTTGCGATGTTTTTAGAACGTAACCAACTGTGTGCATAACACACAAAAACGGTGGTTTATATTACTGCTGTAATTGAGTATCTCGAGTACATTTTAGGTATTACAAAAAATTAGAACGCAATCAGATGTTATTTTGAGATTATTTAGGTAAGTCGATCTCGTCTGCTGAACCACTTCTGACTACTTAACTAAAGTTGAAATTATATACCTGGTACAAGACATCAAACCACAGGTTGTCTTTAAAATACCGCTTTTAGAGATAAGGCCGCCCATCGCGCCACCTAAGATTTCTGTACATTTATAAAAGATATAACTTAAATAACGCACAACCTAAGGGGTCACTGAACTCATCATTATGAACAACTTTTAACATAAATGCAGGGCAGATTTTTTTCGCGATTTCAGGTTTGTGTACATAGTAAAAGTTGTTCATAGTGATGAGTACAATGACCCCTTAAGAAGTTGTGCGTTATCTAAGGGACAATAATAGAGTTTTCTATTCTATTCATGTCGTTTTATTAGGGCTATACCTATCAATAATCTAAATAGCATTTAAAATTCCACAACAACTTCATTATGTTTAATTTCTATACCTACCTACTTATCAACTAGATAATTACGAGTACAATAGTACATGTGCGATATAAATACAATAAGGACTGCTTTAGAGCCAAATCAAGTTTGATCGCGCCTACAATGTTTTTGTCGGTTTTATAATTAATTCTACAAGTTTCAAGGTCAAACTAATTAAATCTATATGTTCGCAAATGGAATAAACAAGCAAAAATGCACTTTTAAAATAACACTATACTAGTAGAGTTCATGGAATTATTTTCGTAATCTGTTTAAAATAATTATAATCAAAAACGTAAAATACAAAACGGTAGGGACAAATAGCCTATATTTGCAATCACATGATAATAATATGAGCGTAGCTTGTCATATCGCGAAAGTTATTTTTTTAAATATCGTGTATCGGTGTTATTAGTTAGAACTAGGTACTTGATTAGATTAATTAAGAGAAAGAACCGAATTTAAGCTTCGTTAAATTAAAGCTACGTTTTGTAGTGCCTCATAACCGCAGCCTTTTGCTATGCAGATAAGCCTGCTTTTAACCTCGAACTCGCCTGATGGAAAATCATAATTGCTGTCTGAAATTTTCATCCCATAAGAGAAAAATCACATTGCTAAATCACTTACCAAACAATGTGTAAACTATGCCGAATGCAATGTACATAGCGCATAGGACGCTTATTACAGGGTCATAATTGTAATCTATTGACGTACAAAAAGTCCCCTCGACGTGGGGGCCGTTGAATTTGACCGTCATTTTTGGGGGGCTTCTCGTCACCTGAGGGACTAACTGACCCACTGATGACATGTTAACTCACTGGTAGCTAAATAATTCTTAATTGACTGGTGTAAGTGAAGTTCTGTAAGAAAAGTAAGTATTATCAGTTTCATCGCCGAATACTCAATAGCCCTGTTAAATGTCATGCTGATGTATCTGCCACTTATAGGAGTATTGTAGCGACAAAAGGACTTGTAAGAACGTCTTCAACTTCAGTGTAGTTCGAGGGTCTACATTGCAGAAGCTAAGTACATATCAGTTTACAATAAAACTAATACCAAGCATACTTCAGAAAATCTCTAGAGACTGGTTTATATCAATGGAATGCATTCTTGTACTTTACGAAATAGTTCCGAATCTTAAACAATTACTGTTTGTTTTACATAGTGTCGAAATATAAGTAAATATTATTGAAAATAGAGGTGATGCTAAACAGATCCCTTATACATTTAGCTGTGGTTTAATTTGCGAAATAGTTCGTAAATTATGTTTTTGAAGAGAACAGTAGTAATAGAATATGCTTTGAAATCAATTTTTTTAAGCCGAATAAAAAAAAAACAAAAAATCCGACTGCAACTATAAAGTTCAAAACAAGCTAACTAGTAGTCTCATGCACATCAACGCAGCCCATCGCAGTCCACTGCTGAACATAGGCCTCTCCCAGGCTGCGCCACAAAACCCTGTCCTCCTCCGTTTTCCGCATTCAGTCTGTTCCACCCACCTTTTTAAGGTCTTCGGTTCATCGAGCTGGGGAGCGTCCCCACACTACGCTTGCCGATACGCGGTGTCCACTCCAGGACTTGTCTGCTCCACCAGCCATCGGTCTTCCGATCAACATGGCCAGCCTACTGCCACTTCAGCTTGCTTGCTCTGCAAGCTAAGTCAGTAGCTCGGATTCTTTTCAGGATAACATTATTCCTGATTTTATGCTTCAAAGAATAATAATATCCTCCAAGCATAGCCCGGTCCATTGCGCGCTGAGCTACCATGAATTTGTGAACCAGCCCGACTGTCAGTGTCCTCGTCTCGGCGCTGTATGTCATAACGGGTAGGAAGAAGTAAGTAAGTTGATGACCTAGTCTTCAAACATTGCAAGTCTGATGCATTTGGTGGCAGTTATTTTGGTTCCATCTCAGGTGGTTTTGGTGACAACCAACAGCTGCAAAGTTTCTTCAAAGTGAGCTTGTTTTGAACTTTTTAGCCGTCAAGTTTTTTTTAAACTTTTTATTTTCAATGTTAAATGTGTTAAATTTTTGGAATCGCCTCCTAAGCCCTATATTTTGATGCCCCACATGGTCATGGTACCAGAAAATATTTTTGTAAGACATTACTAACTTAACGACGTCTAAAATCCGCCATTTTAATTTTATAATTTCCAAATCCTAGCCTTTATCCATCGCGCGACCTAAACGAGTCGATATATACCGTTAGAATGCTTCGAGGGTGCAAAGAATCTCACATACAAAGATACACAGATAACCGGGAAAAACATAACCCTGTCTTTCTGTCGCGCAGTCGGGTAACAAAGGAGTTAGCTAGAAAAAAAAATGAATAGAAAAAGCAGACACATTATCTTCATATGATTGAACAATAAATAGTTGGTCAAGACATGGTTGGCACTATCTAGAGCTGCCAACAAACCAATGACACTCAGAACAAAATGTTTTGCACAAAACAAGCAGTAGGTACTGTTGGGGTATCGTGTTACCGAGTAACTGGGTTGTGGAGGTCAGATAGGCATTCATTCCATGTAAAATACTGGTATTTCTCTGTATCTATTTACGGATAGGCTGGGAGCCGATCCCAAAATAGTTGGAAAAGGCTAGGCAGATAACTAGCCTAACTTAATTAACTTCTGGATGGAGGTGGGCTGATTGGAATAACCATCGACGGCCGCCATGGCCCACATACAATGGTCCACCTAAAGGACTAAGTGTGGAAATCGAACCCTTTAACATAGAACATAGCAACAATGTATCTATTCTGAGACAAAACAAGTGTTCTCAAAAAATATAAAGATCTGTGTAAATAGTCTGTGTAGCATCAGTGTTAGTTATGAACAGGTCCCACATACAATGGTCCACCTGAAGGACTAAGTGCGGAAACTAAACTCTCTAACATAGAACATAGCAGCGCTGTATCTGTTCTGAGACACAACAATTCTTCTCAAAAAATATAAAGATCTGTGTAAATAGTCTGCCTAGCATTAATGTTAGTTATGAACAGGTCCCACATACAATGGTCCACCTGAAGGACTAAGTGCGGAAACCAAACTCTCTAACATAGAACATAGCAGCACTGTATCTGTTCTGAGACAACAATTCATCTTAAAAAATATAAAGATCTGTGTAAATAGTCTGTGTAGCATCAGTGTTAGTTATGAACAGGTCCCACATACAATGGTCCACCTGAAGGACTAAGTGCGGAAACTAAACTCTCTAACATAGAACATAGCAGCGCTGTATTTGTTCTGAGACACAACAATTCTTCTCAAAAAATATAAAGATCTGTGTAAATAGTCTGCCTAGCATTAATGTTAGTTATGAACAGGTCCCACATACAATGGTCCACCTGAAGGACTAAGTGCGGAAACCAAACTCTCTAACATAGAACATAGCAGCACTGTATCTGTTCTGAGACAACAATTCATCTTAAAAAATATAAAGATCTGTATATAAAGATCTGTGTAAATAGTCTGTGTAGCATCAGTGTTAGTTATGAACAGGTCCCACATACAATGGTCCACCTGAAGGACTAAGTGCGGAAACTAAACTCTCTAACATAGAACATTGCTATGTTCTATGTTAGAGAGTTCTGAGACACAACAATTCTTCTCAAAAAATATAAAGATCTGTGTAAATAGTCTGTGTAGCATCAGTGTTAGTTATGAACAGGTCCCACATACAATGGTCCACCTGAAGCACTAAGTGCGGAAACTAAACTCTCTAACATAGAACATTGCTATGTTCTATGTTAGAGAGTTCTGAGACACAACAATTCTTCTCAAAAAATATAAAGATCTGTGTAAACAGTCTGCGAAGCATCAGTGTTAGTTATGAACAGGTCCCACATACAATGGTCCACCTGAAGGACTAAGTGCGGAAACTAAACTCTCTAACATAGAACATTGCTATGTTCTATGTTAGAGAGTTCTGAGACACAACAATTCTTCTCAAAAAATATAAAGATCTGTGTAAATAGTCTGTGTAGCATCAGTGTTAGTTATGAACAGGTCCCACATACAATGGTCCACCTGAAGGACTAAGTGCGGAAACTAAACTCTGTAACATAGAACATAGCAGCGCTGTATCTGTTCTGAGACACAACAATTCTTCTCAAAAAATATGAAGATCTGTGTAAATAGTCTGTGTAGCATCAGTGATAGTTATGAACAGGTCCCACATACAATGGTCCACCTGAAGGACTAAGTGCGGAAACTAAACTCTGTAACATAGAACATAGCAGCGCTGTATCTGTTCTGAGACACAACAATTCTTCTCAAAAAATATGAAGATCTGTGTAAATAGTCTGTGTAGCATCAGTGATAGTTATGAACAGGTCCCACATACAATGGTCCACCTGAAGGACTAAGTGCGGAAACTAAACTCTCTAACATACATAGAGGGCGCTGTAGTTTCAAAAGAGTTTTACCACAGTGTAGCACATTCTTTTTTAATTCTTTTTTCAAATTTTCATACCAATCCCTTCATTTGTTTTAATTTGACAACTTATGGAAGCGAACGTGTCGATCGGTTTTACAAAAATGGAAAAAGAGCAATATCGTTCAGTGATTCGATTCCTATTTTTGGAAGGGAAAACGCGCATCGAAATCAAAGACCGCTTGGATGCTGTGTACGGTGACTCTTCTCCATCGATGGCCACCGTCAAGAATTGGTTCAACGAGTTTGCACGTGGCCGTACGTCGGTTTTTGATGAACCACGTCCAGGTGCACCGAAAACAGCTGCTACGGAGGAAAACATTAAAAAAATCCATGATCTCGTATTGGCAGATCGCCGATTGAAGGTTCGGGAGCTAGCTGAGACTGTAGGCATTTCAGAAGGAACAGTGCATCATATTCTTCACGAGGAACTCGGCATGAGAAAGCTGTCGGCGCGATGGGTGCCGCGTTTACTCACACCAGAAAACAAGCGCAACCGTGAGACCACATCGGAGACGTGTTTGGCGCTGTTTAAGCGGAATCCAGCGGAGTTTTTGCGTCGTTTTGTGACCGTCGATGAAACCTGGATCCACTGGTACACACCAGAGACCAAGGAGCAATCAAAACAATGGATCCAGACCGGGGAACGTGCTCCAAAGAAGGCGAAAACTGTAAAATCGGCCGGAAAAGTTATTTTATTTTATTTTATTTATTATGGCCACCGTTTTCTGGGATTCACAAGGTGTGATCTACATCGATTACCTCGAGAAGGGTAAAACAATTACAGGGCTTTACTATGCCGATTTATTGGGCCGATTCGACGCCGAATTAAAGAAAAAACGACACCATCTGGTGAAGAAAAAAGTGCTGTTTCACCACGACAACGCACCGGTTCACACGTCTGCCGTTGCCATGGCCAAATTGGTCGAATTACGCTACGAATTGCTGCCCCATCCACCGTATTCTCCAGATTTGGCCCCTTGTGACTTCTTTCCGTTTCCTAATCTGAAAAAATCACTCGCCGGGAATAGATATGGATCGAATGAGGAGGTCATCGCCGCCACGGAGGCCTATTTTGCAGAGTTTGACAAAAACTATTTTTCGGACGGGTTAAAAAAGTTGGAGCATCGCTGGGCTAAGTGTATCGAACTAAAAGGAGACTATGTTGAAAAATAAATTGCCACTTTTCCAAAATTTTCGTTTACTTTTTGTAGGCTAAGTATTTATTGAATGACCCTCGTAGTTATGAACAGGTCCCACATACAATGGTCCACCTGAAGGCCTATTTGCGGAAACCAAACTCTCTAACATAGAACATAGCAGCGCTGTATCTGTTCTCTGTGTAGCGTAGTGTTAGTTATGAACAGGTCTTCACATAGAAAACTTGCTGTAAATAAATATTTACTTACATAGCAATATCAAGTAGGTATTGTATCTTTTCGATTTCCAAAGATATAGATCGAAATATAACAACTTAACTTATTTACTTAACTTTATAAATACCTACTGCTATAATATCGCCTCAAAATGTTTATAATGTACAGATTTTAATATTAGTGGATAAAACAGGTCTGTATTGTGTCCAAAAGCAGGGCAATAAACCTTACTACACACTTCTACTTGATTTAAAAGGGACCAGTTCTTTCAGTACTAGGATTCATTAGGAGAGATTCTGGGCTGACTATTTAGGTTGCCACTGACACGCTAAGAAGAAGAATAGGAGATATTGCAAGATATTATATTAACAGTTAGGTTTAATAGCACCAATACTAAAAACGGATGTTATGTTGGTACTTCAATAATAAATGTATGTGGGTTGATTCTAGTTTTTAATAAAACAGTTGTTATAGTTGCCGGCATGAGTTGTGAGCACAAACTCTACTCTTAAACCTAACAAATCTTATTTCATATCACGGCAGGTTGCACACGGGCGGGAGCAATGAAATCAATATATTATCAAGCATAATTTAGATATAGATAGAAATAAAAAAAAAATTAAAAAAAATAAATAATAATTTTATTAACTTCAGTTGTACACTAACACTTATCTTAAAACTATGCAACGTTTCAACAATGGAAAAGAGTGTTTTCGATGAACTCTGGCACCCAAAGTAAGATTTAACTTGTGTTTAGGGTGCCAGCGTCCTCGCCTAAGATTTGAACATATAGCAACAGTTGTAAGACGAGCACAGTACCTAATCAAATTACAATATAAAATACTAAACTAACTAGCCAAAGCAGCTATGATGTGGCCTATTTCTGTACCTATGTATGAGTGTAACAAAAAAACAGAATACAAAAGCATGCCGTCGAGGGCAGTTAAAGTTAAGGTGGAATTTGAGCTCATGATTCGTGCCGCCAATTATACTTGATCTCTGCCTTTTATTGACGTGTCCATAACAACGGAAATGTGCACTTGCCTACTAAACAGCTGCAAAGAAATATTGGTATCACAAAATGTTCCTCAGGATATGAGATTAGAAAGTGCGGGTTGGTTGGGGTGTAGACATAGAGTCTACACCCCAACCAACCCAGCAAACTGAATTCAACCTAAATTTTGTGATAGCCTGAGTTGTTTAATTGCAATTGGATTGCAGCACATTTGTACAACAATAAATAAATAAATAAATCTTTATTGAAATAAATTTGAGTTACAAAAATATGAAGCCTCTGAAAGCCAAACTAGGTAAGAACCTGTATGTCAGATTTCAACGCCTTCTCCCAATTATTACATTATATTTTTATACAACTAAGATTTCAATGAACACAATAAAATAATTAATTTTTTTGAGCATGCAGAAATTACAATTGAGAGATTAAGGTACTAGGTTTTTTAAGGTACTTATTGATAATGTAGTGTGAAAGTAGTGTGTGGATGCGGAGTTAGGGGTGTGTGTGGGTGGATGTGTGGAGTTAGGGGTGTGTGTGGGTGGATGTGTGGTGGGGGTGTGTGTGTGGGTGTGTGAGGTTGAGTTCACTTTACCCAATAAAATATTTTTCCGTTTCTTCGTAGTTAAGAGTATGAAGCCAGTTCTTAACCTTGGACTTGCATTCATGAAAAGAAAGCGGGTAAATGTTTAGTATTTTATTAATTTTATTGTAAAAATACACAGAAAGAAAACGCCTTTGACGTCTGGCTAATGCAGTACATGTTCTTACGGAATCAAATACATTAGTTATTTTACGTCTGTTGCTCAATCTATCTGGATCATAATGGGTAGACACATGCAGTTTGATAATAACCTGATAAACAAAAAGCTGCTTCACTGTGAGAACCTGACACAGCTCATATAGCGATCTAGTGGGGAATCTGTAGGGTTTGAATGTCATATTTTTCAGCAAGGATCGTTGAGCTCTCTCTAGCTGTATTATATGCGTCTTGTATGCACCTCCCCATACCCCAATGCAGTATCCGATGACAGATTGAACAAGGGCATAGTAAACAGTACGAAGAAGTCGAACAATGTCGTCATAATGGCATCAACTCTCTGATTGTTTACCATTTATCTATTTGAGGACCTCCAGCAAAAGAGGTACAAAAACAAATCACAATGACCACAGGATGCACTTGTATTAAATACAAGCAAGCAAGTATTCCAAGTATGTCTAGTTTTACTAATTCTTAATACATCACTTTAGAAACTAACTAATAGAATGTGCCTACCAAAATGGTATTATAATTTTGAATACACTTGTTTTGTTAAATTAGAGCAAATAATTCTTACAGAAGATCGTAGCAAGTGGTGTTCTGTAGTTTCTGCCTACCCCCATGGAAAGAAGGTGTGAGTTGTATGTAATACTTACAGAAATGTTACAAAATGAGGAAAATATTATGCCAGGTGTACATTGACAATGGAGTGTAATATACTATTAAATAAAACAATGAATGGGTCTCTAATAAACTTCAGGAGGAAACTTAAAAGAAAAAAGAACACTGGCAGTTTTGTTCTTCTTTAAACTTTTGCTTTGTTATTACTAGCATTAACCAATGGAATTAATTTTCAGATAAATTTAATCCCCATACAATTATATTGAACTTTAGATACCTACAGCATGTTTCAGACCTGTCCTTTATCATGAATCACTCAATCAATCCATTGATTTGATAATTTTTCCACAATAACTAAGTAGGTAAATACCCAATATTTTCGAAATTAGATAAATTTGAGTTAATATATTTCCATTCTCGTGGAAATAAAAATAGTACTTCAATTTATTTAAAATAATGTTACTTGTACATTATTTTCCTAAATGTACCTACAGTACCTACTTTTTAAATAATAACGGACTATTACAATTTTTTTCCTGCATTAGTAATCGTATGAGACACAGAGTGCATAACCTCAGACGAAACCACTAGGAAAACGGAGATTGTACCCCAAATAAGTCAATAACTAAAACATGATTCTTCTTCGACATCGACTAGTTCGCTTTGTTTAGTGAAAAAGCTAAGTATCGCTAATGAAAAAATCAATGACAAACATAAATAATGTACAAAGAATACAATCCATTAGAACCAGTATTTTGTTAATAAGTTTTTACAAGAAAATTAAATGCTTAGTGTAAGTAACAAAAAATATCTCACCAATCTACGTCGTGTCGTCGATTTCACATTGTAAATTAAAAAATCCAGAACACTATTTTAACTCAAGGATCACAAATTCCCCCGTTTCTACAACAAACGCATGTTTTTATAGTATGTAAATATCCACCAGAGCCAACACTCCGCACTCGCGACTAGTCTACGTAAAAAGAAAAATATATGTAACAAAGGAGACGTTTCCACTGATTTCCACCGAGTTTTCTCTTCAACTAGTACATACGTACATAGATAATACACTATATAAAGTAATAGTAACTACCTTTATTAGTGTTGTTGTCCGCTGGTCCGCTGCGTGCGAAGGTGCGAACTGCCACAGATGTACTAAACCGTTTCCCGAATCGACATTTCAGTTTGACATTGCAATCGATTCGAAAAACCGATAATTTTTGTAAATAATTAAAAAATAATTATATGTCAAACGCCCGAGTTATTAAACTACGAAAAAAGTTGAAAATTGTAATAACAAAAATATAATTTACAACCATGGATGTTACAATAAAAATACCGTTAACCAAGCGCAAAGAGTAGGGAGGACTGAGGAGGAACGATGAAGCCAGCCAACGAATTCAGCGAAATACAACCCTAGTCGCAACCGAGTTCACCTTGTGATTGTGAATTTATCTACCTTACTTTTGTAATTTTATTTATTTAACGCAGGGAACATTTCCAATATTATTAGCCAGTCAGTTGTGCTTGTGTTAGTGTACACAAAACAAGGGTATTCAAGGGGCGTATACAAGATTTAAAATGTTTTGGCCAGTCATCCCCAGAGTTTAATTTAAACAACACGTATTTACCTCAGTGATCACAGTTCATTCGCAGTAGCCGCATCACCCAAATTTCACAATGAAAGTCACAATTACAACTCTGAACGATGAAATCTTCGTCTTGGACGTATCCGAAGATTTGGAGTTGGAAAATTTTAAAGCATTTTGTGAAATTGAATCCGGGTTCCCTGCGAAAGATATCATCCTCAATTACAATGGAAAACCGCTTTTGGACGATAAGAAATCCTTAAAAGAGCACGGTGTTCACGACGGGGACGTCATCGTGCTTCTCCACATGATGCAGTCAGCCTCCAACCTCAACCAAACTGATTCCAGCCAAGGTACAAGTTTATATCACAATTTACTTCATTTCATTGTGCATTATAAATCTGCATTGTCATGCCTATTGTCATTGATGACAGTGTATTTTCGTCAAATTTATTACTGGCAGCCAAGATACAAACAAAGAGAGCTAATGTATTAGGTCATTAAAAAAATCGGACTGTTAATGTCAATAATATTTTTTTATATTTAGAGGTTCAGTTACTTTTTTGTAAATAAATTAAAAACATCATCCTTGCAGCTTTGCCAACTGGCTTAGCCAGTTTAGACTTCAGCGGCATCAGAGTCCCACCAGCCAGTGCAAGCACTTCAATGGCAGCTAGAAACCCACCGGTTGAAGAGGACCCACGTATCATCAGGGAAATGTTCTTGGCTAATCCAGATCAACTCGCTCTTCTAAAGCAAAATAACCCAAGATTAGCTGATGCACTTCTCAGTGGAAACTTAGGTACGTACATTACTTACTTTAAGAAAAATATGGATTTTACTTTATTACATCTACCTACCTAAATATTTTATAGCAACAGTTAGTTTCAGTGCATGTTCTTAATTTCCTGTGCATAGGTTTCTGCAGTAGGTTAGTGATTTGGTTATACTCAACAGATAAGCTTGTATATATTTTATGTTTGGGAAGAGGGATAATTCCTGCAATGTTTATTAAAAGGCTGAAATCATATTATTTTTTGTGACACACACTGTGTAGTACTCTAGTGCTTTCCTTTATTATTTAACATTAGTCTATTTTAAACTATTATAAAGATAACATCTGAAATAAGTCTAGTATAAATTCAAGGTTTAAGAAAAAACCTAGCATAAACAAATCTATTTGTTATAATAAACATTCAAGCAAAACTAAAGTCATCTTCTGAAGGTAGCACAAAATTGTGTTTAGGTAGATTAGGCTAGTAACAACAGCACTAAAATGCAATTAAACAGGAAAACTGAGGGTCTTAGGTACAACAGACTTTTCTTAGCAAATTCATTGAATTTATAAAGAGAATGCAGAAATTATTAATAATAACGGTGATTGGAATAATATTAACAAATATAATGATATTGAGAAAACCAACTTTAATAATAATAAAAGTTGGTTCTCTTAATAATGTCAACAAATTATTGATGATATTTAACCAATAATTATTAACCGTAACAAAAACTTAATGTTGAAAATTTAAATCTTGTTTCTTAGATACATTTGCTTCTGTGCTTCGCGAACAAATCTTAGCTAGAACGGAACGTCAGCAACAGCGTATAAGGTGAAAAACATTACAGATTGGTTTCGTGAGATAGGTGCAAATAGGGAGACATGACTTAAAGCTAGACTTATTTCAGGATGATGAATTCAGATCCATTTGATACAGAAGCGCAGCGTATGATTGCTGAGGAGATTCGCCAGAAGAACATAGAAGCCAACATGGAGGCGGCCATGGAGTACAACCCTGAAACATTTGGCACTGTGGTGATGCTGTACATCAATTGCCATGTGAACGGGTAAGGTTATCATTTATACACTTGTTTTTCTTTGCTCCATTTTGATCAGTAGTATTCGTAGCTCTGTTCTCATTCTTCTCTGTCTCATTATTTGGGGTAGACAGTTATGAGTAAGTACCTATATCTTCACTGTTATAAAATAAGTAGTCAATAGATCTCGTGTTTGTTGCGTTCAAACCTATTTTATTTTAATCAATGTGATTCTTCTGCTGTAATGAATAAATACCTTGCACTTTAGGCAGTGTATGTTCAAGGTAATTATGTCAATGATGAGAATAATTAATGCACACTGTTGGTTTGTTCTAGATTTCCGGTGAAAGCATTTATCGACTCTGGTGCTCAGACAACAATCATGTCAGCAGCGTGCGCTGAGCGGTGCAACATCATGCGGCTGGTGGACACAAGGTATGTATCTCATTTCGTTTATGCCTTTAAGTTTATTTATTATTTTATTCAAAATCTGTATTAACAATAACATACATAAAGACTACCATTTTTTTTTAATGAAGCTCACATAGTAATGTTAAACATATTATACAAGGAGCTGTTGGTGCTCGATTGAAGTTGACAGGGAACTTCTTCCCTGTCAACTTCAATCCCCCTTCCCCCTTCGGGGGGAGGTTGTTGGTAAACATTTGTGCGATTATTTTTTTAAATGTTACTTGAAATGTATTAAACAACAAGATGTCCGCGTTCCAATTTTGGCCACAACCTAAAATGACCTCATAGCACTATGTGAATCATACATCAATTTTGTTGAACTGTGCAATATTGCCACTATGCCATTGTTTTAGTGTGTTTACTAGCTAATTACCATGATAGCCAGACTTTTGGTTCCTTTTTATTGACATTTTACATGAGAAGCACAGCGAAAATTTACCAATTTTAGCTGCATTGCAAATATTGACAAGATCTCAGATGTTCCACATATTTGCTTTTGTCATTAACACATGTTCATTGTCAATAAGTTTGTGCTAAACATATTTTATAGAGTACAACTCCTATTTACGGACGTTTTTGATGTTCTATAAATGATGACAGCCATGATGAATTCATTCCCAAAAAAATTATGAACGTCTGAGTAATTTGATTACATTAAAACAATACATGAAAGTGATACATGATCAGTATACGATGTCAGATTGACTGATGATTGATTTATTGCTATGTGTTTGGAGCGGAAATCATTATTTAATAGATTGTCAAGTTGCTGCTCGACTGCAGTTTAGGGTGTGCACGGAGAAGCTGCGCGTAGTGGAAAGGTCAGTTAGCTGCTACCTTTCCACAAAGTGCGCCCAGATATCGGGGCGATGGTTATGCACAGTACAACCGTTTACGTTTATCCCTCTTTGTAGCAAAAGCTATGAAGTTATGGAGATACACCTGGCAGGAGGCCAGGCAGATGTCAATGGCCGCGATCATTTACGCGATATTGTACAGTAGTCCCCAATTTTTTTGGCCTTGTTGAACGTAGACGCGAGCCGATGCGCAGAACGCAAAATTAAGTTATCAGTTGTGAAAATAACCTGCGCAGATGGCGCAATATGGCGTTCGCGCTAACTTCAGCACGGCCAAAAAATAGGGGACTACTGTACTGCACGTTTTTATGCAAATCATGCTGGGATCACAATGCACTTTATCAACAATATTCTTTTTTAAGTTTATCAACAGAGGGGTTTTGCCGTCGGGGGTCGAACTTCGATAACACTGTCACTGGAGCGTGGAGGTGGCAAACAAAGCGTGGCCCGTGTTACCTAGCAATGGGTAAAGTTGGAATGTGGAAGATGAACAGCGGATGTTACTGTTCGATCCCAGCATTATACTGCAAAAACAAGTGCACTACAATATCGTGTGACACATCAGCAGACCATGTATCCGTGCGAAGCGCTTTTGGTGATGGTGGTGGGTGATGCTTAGCATGTCCATGCGCCGCAATATATTTAATTAATTTATTTTATTTTTTATTTTAATTTATTTAAGAGGATACATCGAAGCGTGATTTAGCTCGGTGTGTAAGTGAAATGGCGTTACGCGCGAGATGGAAGACTCTCAAGCGCACCGGAACTAAACGCGCTTCGTTTAAATGTAGATTTGTGACAAAATGCTATACTTAAATCAATTTTTAGCTTAGTAAGTTCTTAACATATTTAAATTACTGCACAATAAGGAACTGTTTACGTATAATCGTATAAAACAGAAAATAGACGGTGCTACTTTGGAATTAATTTCTATCGAAAAAATTTCAAATAATCATAAATTTCAACATTTGGTTTTTTAGGAATTTTAAAAACACAAAATTTATCGATGTATCCCCTTAAGGCACATGAAGACGTCTGCAGACGTTAGAAAATCAAACGATTTTAAATCTTTTATTCAATTATTTACTTATTATGTTTGTAGATTCTAGAAGAAGGAACGGTTGGTTCTTCATTAATGAGTCAGTATTAGAATTTGTTGACAACAGGAACATTAATAAAGAGTATGTTTTATTACATGGCTATCTCAAGATGTTAAGTTAACTTTAAGAAATGTGTGTTTACAATAGCCTTCGTTTTTTTCACACGCACAATGGTCCACATGAAGGACTAAGTGCGGAAACCAAATCCTTAACATAGAACATAGCCTTCGTTTTTGCTTAGCGTTTTTTGTTTTTTATTTCTTTTTTCTCGGCTCGTTCAATTAGCGCGTTCAAACATACAAACAAACTCTTCAGCTTTATTATTAGTATAGATTCAATAAAGTTAGTGAAGCTAAGAAAACTTGCTGTAGCCATTTCTTTGTGCTATTTTAGAATGTTAATTAAGATATTTATTTTCTCTCTACCCATGAAACCATACTGCTGAGGTACTTTCTGGTTCTTTCCCACTTTTCTTTCTATTGCCTTCGGCGTTTTGGTCTTTCCGACACATTCTCGGCCTGCGTCAGAGGTTAATTAATTCCTCAAACATACAGATGACCTTTACCGTATGTATTTTAAGAACATGGCCAGCGCTGCTCCTGTTGTCTGCTAGACATGTTATTGCCACCCGCATTAGGTACTCCTTGTAGGAGTATCATTACTTTCACCTTGCTTATAGAAAAATAATGTTATATTCTACTTTGCTCCCCCATCCGTGTCCCTACGTATTGTACTTTTCCACAGAAGTCCAATATAGATCCACAACAATAGCTCGAGATTTCTTTCAATCTTTTATAAATAGCAAACGTAAGACTCTTACGAATGGTATTTATAGAAAATTAACGAATCATTAACAATATACAATTTTTGCTCTTATCGTAAGAGGAAAAATTGTAAGAGGAAAATTCGTTTGATAGAAATTATATTTATTTAGGATCAACCATAGTGATCGATGGGATCATCAAAAGATACCTATCCTTACACAATTCTTCACAATGTGGTGTGAAATTTCCCCCAAATAATTCTTGTGAAGAATTTTATTCTGTGTCATAAATAACTCATAACCTAATTGATATGACATTTTGCTATATAATATGGAGTCCATACCTTAAATAATTCAATGTAAAAAATAAAATAATTAGCAACAATAATCATCGCTCTAAACTATCTAATTATTAATATAATTTATATTAATAATTAGATGGGAGTTTTCATTGTTTTTTTTTTTCACATTATTTTTGTTTAACCTTATAATGATGAAGTCAATCATTTGTCCAATTCACACCGATAATGTAGCTACTCATACTTGACTCCTCTTTTTATCAAAACGAAATACTTATTATGTTATCAAATATAGCATTATCAGTCCCGAGCTCTCATAATAGCCGGCTACCCACACCCGCATTTTGAAATACCAACTTGATCAAACGCACTTCTAAAACTTCTTTTTAACCGACTTCAAAAAAGGAGGTTCTGTATTCAACCCGTATGTTTGTATGTATATATGTATGTTTGTTTGTCCGCGTTTTTCTCAAAAACTAATGAACCGATTTTAATGATTTTTTCACTAACGTGATCTGCAAACTTTCAGGAAGGTTTTGGTATATAATACATTATGTAATTATTCTTATGTACGAAGTTATATGCATAAATGCACTATATCTCCGGCATTTCTAAGCGGATTTTGATGATTCTTCTTTTGGTTCGACTTGGGCTTACCTACTTATGTAATTGTATATTCAACTAAAAATGGAAAATTAAATTTACTTTAAAAAAAGTAAAAACCGACTTCAAAACCAAAACGAATAAAATAACTTTCATAAAACACTTAACAGCTTCTGAAGTCGGTTTCTTCAATTTTTCAATGCACTTTAGCTAGACACCGACTTCAGAAGCTGTTAAGTGTGTTATGAAAGTTATTTTATTCATTCTTGGTTTTGAAATCGGTTTTTACTTTTTTTAAAGTAAATTTATGTATGATGCGTTTTTGTACCCACCGAAGTGTACCCAACGTTTTCACTGACTCCCACACAACCAACTCATTGAACGCAGCTCACTTTGTGCTTGCGCTATCTATCATTCTATAAAAACACATTGCGATATACATCCTAAATTTTTCCCTAGATGGGCAGGCATCGCGAAAGGCGTCGGAGTGCAGAGAATCATAGGCAGAATCCATATGGTGCAGATGAGAATTGAAAAAGACTTCCTGACAACATCTTTCTCCGTGCTTGAGGAGCAGCCCATGGACATGCTGCTTGGTTTAGACATGCTCAAAAGACATCAGGTAACAAAGAATTTAATTCACTTAATTGTTTGTAGATTATCTTTGTCTGTGGGAACTTAGCTTCACTTATACATTCACGACTTTTTACATAGTGCAACATAGATTTGAAACGGAACGTTCTTCGTATCGGCACGACCGGCACCGAGACACCTTTCTTGCCCGAGTCAGAGCTGCCGGAATGCGCCCGGCTGTCCGGCTACTCTGAAGACGAAATCGTCAACCAGTCTATGAGGGACCACGAAGAGCGACAAGTGAAAGAAGCAATGGAGAAGTCAAAGCAAGGTGGGCGTGCCAAAAAGAAATAACAAGTGCGATTAAATATGAAAGTTGTGGAGATGTCATTTTGTTCTTGCACGGTAATAAAAATAGTATCGTAATAATATTTATAAAACAATAAAAAACGTAAAACTAATCCCTTGTTTCTGTGTAGTTGATTGCATGTGCGGTGTAGCTAACAGCTTGTCGGTAACGCGTGCATTTTTGTCGGGAAAGTTGGGTCAGTGAATGGAAACGGTAATGAAACCAAGTTGAGAAATGAATGAAACAATGGGACTACTCGACAATGCATGGGGATTTTACTATTTTGATAATTTTGTTAATGTTCACCTCGTAGAAGAATTTAACTGCGTTCATAAGCTATGGATGTTTGACTTATTTCCGGTATGTTGTTGTTATTCATTATTTTATTATGTGATAACTTCATTGACTGTACTTTTTCGAGTAAGTAGAGTAGAGATCATGAAAAACAGGTTGTTAGCTTTAAATTGTTGGCTTCTGACTAAACTTATTTGATAGCAGGCATTCAATGAAACAACATTTTAGCTAGTTGATAATATACGGTTGGGTCTCTATAATTCGAAAAGTTTTTCAGAACAAACTGCCGTTGCTTGTTGGGTGTTTGCAAAATAAAGTGTTTTTTCTGGATTTGTTTAAAGGGCTAATTTGTCAATAGTCAGATACCAATTCTAATTTTATAGTAGTGGCTCCATCGAATAGTCGCATAACTTTTATCAAAAGAATAAATATGACAGTTTGACATATTTTCTATACAAAAGCCGTTAAACCGCCTTTATTCCACATATTAAAGGGTGCGTTCCGAGTTGCGCTGTAATCGATTTGAGAGTGCTTAAACCCGTTCCGAATTAGCGTGAGTCAGAGTATAGTTATAGATTGGGAATAGAGAACCCACTCCGGATTTTTCTGCAACCTTCTAAATGTCGTTTGAAGCGCCTCCTGGTATCGTTCTCCTAAGTTAATCGGCATATAGGTATATATATTTATATATACATACTCAGACATTCTATTTATACTTACGGCCGGTTTCTTGATCCGTAGTTAGCTCAACCAATAGTTATTTTTAACTATTGGTTGAGTTAAATACGGATCAAAAAACCGGTCATTACAGTGTTTGTTCATGCCTACAAAGTACTTTACAAAATGTACACTTGTTATTGATCTGTAGCAAATAATTATTTATCATTGCGTAGGTAGTACAATGTAAGTAGGAAATAAAGATAGACATGCTACGGAACAATATTATGTACATTTGGAAAGTACAGCAGTAAGCAGCCTGGAATGAAATAAAAATCACACATACTTATTTGTGTTTATGTTTATTAAAATATATTTGCGCTGAAAGTTTAATTTCATCATCCTCACCACGGTATTGGATTTTACCAGATAAAATCCGATTAATTGATCGGCACCAACTGTATACCAATACATTTATTGTTGTGTTTTCAAAAACATTTTTCAACTCTTTCTTGTGGATCTCGCATGTGAAAGGATAATCCACAAATACACTTCTGGACACATCTTTTGGCCCACCTTGTATTTTCAGTTTCGTTTGGTCCTAGCTAAAATTTTATATTAGGTCGAGCAAAAAGTTTTTATGCAGTTTTGAACCTGGCACATTCACAATTTCATTCAATAGTCTTTTTTTGAATTTCGAACACAGAATTTAAAGAAACAAAAGACAATTTGGAGCCTGTTTGTTGATATCAAACAATCGAATACTAAGAAAACTTGGTTTTATTGGTTTACTTGGATTTAATTCTTGAAAAAGTGATTGATATCTTTGGTTTTGCAACAAACATTACTTATTCTTAACATTAAGGTGAGGTTCTATCAATAATCTATGGATACTTCACCTGAAGTCGCCGCCCAAGCTGTGGCACTTATTCAGGCCGGACACAGCCAAAGAAACGTGAGTGCTCAACTTAATTTAAGTCGATCTGCGATCCGAAATGTTTATCGGAGGTACCTAGAGACTGGCGGCTTTGTTCGTCGCCAAGGAAGGCCACGGTCTCGGGTCACAACTGAAAGGCATTATCGATTCGTCGTGACGACCAGCTTGAGAAATCGTCACCTTACCTCCATTGAGATACAAAACCAACTTCGCGACTTCCACGGAGTATCTGTGAGCGCTCGAACTGTTCGGAGAAGGTTAAAAGAACGCGATATGGTACCACACAAGCCAGCGAATGGCCCCAAACTAACGCGAGCCCACCGAACAGCGCGCCTTCATTTCGCACGCAGTCATTTAAATTGGACACAGCAAGATTGGAGCCGTGTACTCTTTTCTGATGAGTCTAAAATTGTGTTACATGGCAATGATGGAAGGAAGAAGGTCTACCGACGTAAGGGAGAGCGTTTCGCACAATGCTGCTTTGAAGAGAGGGTTGCTTATGGCGGTGGCTCATGGACTGTCTGGGGCGGTATATCCGCGAGCGGCAAAACTCAACTTGAGGTTGTTACAGGACCACGGCTGCCAACATTAAATGCTGAAAGGTACATTCGTGAGTGCTTAGAACCTCACGTGATACCATACGCGGACTATGTGGGCCCAAATTTCCTTTTTATGCATGATAATGCAAGAGCCCATGCGGCCGGCATCGTCAGGGAATATCTTCGGGATGTGAACATCACAGTTATGGACTGGCCAGCCAGAAGCCCAGACATGAACCCCATTGAGCACATGTGGGACGAGCTAAAAAGACGTGTTAGGGCTCGTCAGCCAGTTGCCCAGACGATGCAGGAGTTGAAAACTGCCATAGAAGAGGAATGGGAGATGATCCCTCAAAATTTCATAGAGCGGTTGATAAACTCTATGCCTAATCGTATGAGAGCTGTGGTAGATGCCCATGGAGGCAACACGCGTTATTAAATTAAACCTTTATTTGATAAAACATGTTTTTTATTCAAAAATCAATTGCCTTTAACAAGGCGCATATCCGACTTGTTAGGCGTAGCTCCATGTCGTATGGTATTCTGAATTCAAATTTAAAACAATACGATCGAAAAAGATGGTAAAATGTATCAGGTTTAAAACTGCATCAACAGTTTTTGTTCAATCTAGCAATCATATTTCGGTAGGGGCCATCGAAACCTAAACTCTAAGGTGGGCCAATAGATGTGTCCAGAAGTGTATATCCAAAAACATTTTAATTTTTTCTTTTATTTTATTTTTGGTACATTTTTTTTCAAAATTTCCAGGGTAATATTTTAGTAATAATTAATAATTTAAGTATTGTTGTCATACATATGTTGTCATTGTTGTCCATTGTCATTTTGCATCATTATTGCCATACAAAAATATAATTATAGAACACTAAAACATTTCTGATCAATGAATTAAATTATTTATTTACATATCGAAATTACTTTTTTGATGAAAGCACTATCTATTGTAAATTAAACGTACTAAATAGTTTGCGCAGACGCTAGCGGATGGCGCTTTTCTCCAAGTTTTTACTGAAATCTTGTCTACTATGGAAGTGACCAGCCCTGGCGTGAGTGCGAAAACGATGTCCCGTGAATCGTCATAGATAATGTTTTTTTTTTTTTAATAAATAAGTAATAAGTTTATTGTACAAGGAGATACACATTAACAGATACACTAAACAAATACAAGTAGTAGATGACGTCACGACATGCGCCATCTTGCGATAACGCTGACCATGCCTTATATTAATAACACCGTGAGCGCTGTCAAAAATGACAGTTGTACTGTTTTGTTTTGAGTCGCATCATATCTTTAAACTAACGTGGCATTTTCGAAATTGTGCTTCTGGTTACAGTCGCCATTTAACCAAAGCAGAAAAAAAATTTTTGGTGTATACACAAAGAAATACTGTAATCTATCTATCTTTCTCTATGGCAATGGTGCCGATGTCGACAATTCTGCCAATGTCAGATGTGTTGTGGGAAAACGTGCAGAAAGAAAAAAAAAAAAAACTAGAAACCCAAATCCAATACTAATTCATTAATAATTGAATTTAATGTGAAACTTGTTGATAAGTATTAGTACACTGAAACAAACTGAAGAATATTGTTAGTTAAATAAATAAGTACATAGACATTGGTCTATGTACTTATTTATTTAACCGCAAAGAACCACAAACCGCAAAGAATATTGTTAGTTAAATAAATAAGTACATAGACATTGGTCTATGTACTTATTTATTTAACTAACAATATTCTTTGCGGTTTGTGGTCGTCTATGTCAATACATAGACGACCACAAACCGCACAAAAATCATCATAGTTTGATGTCATTGACCCGGATAAAAAACATTAAAGCTTGAAGGAGCTTTGGGGAAGAATGTGTTAGTAAGGATGGAAAGTTAGTTGGGACAGGGATCTTTAATTTAGGGAGATAGCTATACAAGTCGTGGGCTGGGTTATTATTGGAGCAGTTAAAAAAGATGTGCTCCAAAGTACCTTCATCCAACACACATTCGCAGAGCGATGAGTCTCTGACCCGGATTTTGTGTAGAAAAACCGGAGAACAACAATGACCTATACGGAGACGGCAAAGAATACTCGTAGATATTACTTTCTTGGATATTTTTTTATATGAGTAAAACCAAGGCTTGGGTGTAACATTAGGCTGTATTGCGTGATAAAAAGCCCCTTTACGTTTACATGAATTTTGCCACTGTACCTGCCATGAGGTTAGCAAGTTCTTTCTGGGAAGGCTCAGCAAATCGTATCCCTGACATTGAAAATGTTTAAGATCAATGGCTTGGGACGTAACTGCATCTTTAGCAATAGCATCAACATAATCATTTCCTCTTATGCCACAATGGCTTAGAATCCAAACCAAGTGTACGGTTTTGTGATTCCTGGCACAAGCGGAAAGAGACTTTTTGATTTGAAAATCATGATCACAAGTTTTGACGTTGAGCGAGCACTGAGCGCGTTCACGAGCGTTCCGAATTGTTGACAGCTCTCAGCTGATAATCGTGATCGTGATAATCTAAATCGGAACGCAAATTATTAATGTGAGTGCTGCCTGTGAGATTATGGCCTAATTTGGAATGCAGCCAAAGTTATCTGACGATTGAACAATTAGCCCTTAGTCTTGTAATTTGTAATTTACAAACGTTGCATTTATGTCTCCATTGTGAGTCTGACAGATTTTGCAGGTATAGCAAATCTGTTAAAAACTCACAACGGAGATACCTTTTATAAATTAGTAGACTTGACCCCTTGCTTGATATCTTTGAGTGTTCATATATCCTGTATATTTTCAATCAGTTATAATTTTTAATGTATAGCTTTATTATAGACAACAACTGCAGGACCTCTGTATCCGCGTCGTTTCCCTACCGTAAACAGGCCTGTTATGTCCAGATTTTAAATAACAAAAGAGGTTCAATTTGGTATGCAACAATAGTGATATATTGAAGGTTAGAACACAATACTTTGATTGTACATGTGCATCTTCAAATTGAGTCTGGGCTAAGTGGACCGGGTACGGCAGTCCTGCATTGTATAGCGTATAAAACGTCCCGCTAGACTTATAAGCACATTTGGACTGAACTGGGTTGGGTTGGTGATGTTTATGACAATTATGTAACATATTTGACATTGAACAGAATCCGGCGGCAACCTACTTAGACCGACTACTAGCGGCCAATCGACATCAGTGCCAATGCAAATCAATCACCAGATCAATAACCAGAGAATGGGTAAGTATAGTATAGGTAGATAGCACATTAGTTATCCAGGCACAGAATTAGTATGGTATCGGGCAAAACTAACTCCTTCCTCAACTGACCATGTAGGTATTCAGCCAGTATTATGTAACTCTCAAAAAATTCTTTTTCTAATATCTTTACAGTTCTGGGTGATCCTAGCCAGACCATCATGCCGAATGACAACTTCGGCGAACTTGAAGTAGAAGAAATTATGTCCCTTGGATTCACTAGGGAACAGGTAAAATGTTGTTTATCATATGACCCTTCCTTACTTACTATTAGTAAGTAGTGACTGTGAAAATATGCGAAGATGTTTGTACCCAGGAGGAGCTCGTGGCTAAGTAATAACAGCCGAACGGGTCGATCCATCAGGTTAAGCTACGCTTGCCGGGGTTGGTCCGTGGATGGGTGACCATCTTTACATACCGAGACTCCTTCGTGCCTTGGAAAGCACGTTAAGCCGTTGGTCCCGGCTGTCATTCGTGGATCTTTGACAGTTGTTACGGGTCGTCAGAAGCGCGAAAGTCTGACAATCAGTCTTACCAAGGGGTATCGTATTACCCAGTTACTGGGTTGTGGAGGTCAGATAGGCAGTCGCTCCATGTAAAATACTGGTATTCAGCTGCATCCGGTTAGACTGGAAGCCGACCCCAACATAGTTGGTAAAAGGCTAGGCGGATTGATTTTGTTTGTACCCAATCACGCATAAACAGCTGAACAGTTTTGGATGATAGGCACACAGATAGACCCTGTCCTGGATTGATATAACCGGGTACATGAAATAATTCCTTTATTAATAATCGAATCTGATTGAAACCACAGCAAAACTTGTTTCAAAGTAAACACCCCTAATTACCCTTTATTAATCTACCGACGAAGTAGTGCGACTAGTGGAACGTTAACTCAATTTACTCGTTGTCGTTTCAGGCTATCGTGGAGCTGCGGCGCTTCAACGGCGACAAGACTCAGGCCACTATGGCACTCTTCGCCAAGTCTCTCAAGTTCTGATGGACCACGAGTGCGGTAATAAGCCCCAGACAGACTGTCGACCTTTCGTCAAATATTGACGACCTATAGGTCGTTAATATGTTACTTAATTAAGCCACAAATTTCGTATAAATACATTTTCACTGTAGTAAAAAAAAACAACCTTTTTTTTTTTTTTTTTTTCTTCCTGGCCTTATCCCATATTACTGGGGTCAGCGCAGTTTTCTTCTTCCATTCTCCCCTGTCCATCGTCATCAACAACCTTATCATTAACAACCTTCTCTTTCATATCATTCCTCACACAATCCATCCATCTTTTCTTTGGCCTTCCTTTATGACATGTTATTTTTAGATAATTTCAAAAATTATCAACAACCATTATCATGATAAAATGTTAATGTTAGATCATTTCAAAAATTGCAAAACCAGATTTTAGATTGTTGCAAAATTTTATTTTAAATTGTTTCAAAATTTGATTTTATTTTATGAATAATATTGACGGTAGTGCGACGCCAACTGGTGATTAAAATTATTCTTTGATCATCACGTTTTGTACAGACTTTAATGTATTGTGTACGGACTGATGCTAAATATTACTGCTTATATACTGGAGTTCAAGAAGACTTGCTTATGAAGTAACGCAGAATATTGTGCATAGAATTTATCAATAAATTCAACCGCAAGCTTACTTGTGTCTACTTGAGACTTATACCTGATAAACGGTGGTATAATTTTTATTGACATGAAATGATTGTATTAATAATTAATATTATTAAGATTAAGATTAACTCAGACTTAGAATATATAGGAATTAATCTTTCCTATTCACTTGACGATATTTTATAAGTCACGGAAAACATTTAATATGATTACTTTATATTAAATGTTTTCCGTGACTTGCTATTAAGTACTGAATTTTTTTACTGAAAATATAACTTATATTTTATTGAAATAATAAGTTTATTTAAGTTGAAACATGTGCCTGCCTTCATTACTACTTCAGTATCTGACAGGAAAAGTACTAGACAGATTGACTTTGCCCGCGACTTCGTCCGCGTGGATTTCGTATTGTCCCCTGCAAAATTCAGTACCCCCTCCACCCCCCTAAAAAGGTATTTATAATATATTTTGATCGAATGATTAATCATTATTATTTATTTAGAAAAGTATTAAGAGTCAATTTTGAAGATTATTGATGAAAATAAAAATATTTTTCATATAAACTATCCCCCAAAGATTAATGAAAAATATTTTCCTTTTAACCCAACATGGGTGGATTTAAAAAAAAAATCTTCGTTCATGTGTTTCATCATTTATTTTTTAGATAATGTATACCAACTTTTGAGTTAATCAAGCCATGGAGTACGCTATGCTATAAACTTAATTACCCATTTTACTCCGTTGGGGTCGATTTTCGAAAACCCAAACTCTCGTAATGCTTTACTTTCTGTCATACGTATTAATACCGAGGTTTACGCGTTAAGATCCTTGTATGCAAAATTTAACCCCCTAAATGGAGGGGTAGTTTTGAAAAACTAATAATGACAATCTACACTTCTGGACACATCTATTGGCCCACCTTAGAGTTTAGGTTTCGATGGCCCCTACCGAAATATGATTGCTAGATTGAACAAAAACTGTTGATGCAGTTTTAAACCTGATACATTTTACCATCTTTTTCGATCGTATTATTTTAAATTTGAATTCAGAATACCATACGACATGGAGCTACGCCTAACAAGTCGGATATGCGCCTTGTTAAAGGCAATTGATTTTTGAATAAAAAACATGTTTTATCAAATAAAGGTTTAATTTAATAACGCGTGTTGCATCATGTTGTTGTGTGGGCATCTACCACAGCTCTCATACGATTAGGCATAGAGTTTATCAACCGCTCTATGAAATTTTGAGGGATCATCTCCCATTCCTCTTCTATGGCAGTTTTCAACTCCTGCATCGTCTGGGCAACTGGCTGACGAGCCCTAACACGTCTTTTTAGCTCGTCCCACATGTGCTCAATGGGGTTCATGTCTGGGCTTCTGGCTGGCCAGTCCATAACTGTGATGTTCACATCCCGAAGATATTCCCTGACGATGCCGGCCGCATGGGCTCTTGCATTATCATGCATAAAAAGGAAATTTGGGCCCACATAGTCCGCGTATGGTATCACGTGAGGTTCTAAGCACTCACGAATGTACCTTTCAGCATTTAATGTTGGCAGCCGTGGTCCTGTAACAACCTCAAGTTGAGTTTTGCCGCTCGCGGATATACCGCCCCAGACAGTCCATGAGCCACCGCCATAAGCAACCCTCTCTTCAAAGCAGCATTGTGCGAAATGCTCTCCCTTACGTCGGTAGACCTTCTTCCTTCCATCATTGCCATGTAACACAATTTTAGACTCATCAGAAAAGAGTACACGGCTCCAATCTTGCTGTGTCCAATTTAAATGACTGCGTGCGAAATGAAGGCGCGCTGTTCGGTGGGCTCGCGTTAGTTTGGGGCCATTAGCTGGCTTGTGTGGTACCATATCGCGTTCTTTTAACCTTCTCCGAACAGTTCGAGCGCTCACAGATACTCCGTGGAAGTCGCAAAGTTGGTTTTGTATCTCAATGGAGGTAAGGTGACGATTTCTCAAGCTGGTCGTCACGATGAATCGATCCTGCCTTTCAGTTGTGACCCGAGATCGTGGCCTTCCTTGGCGACGAACAAAGCCGCCAGTCTCTAGGTACCTCCGATAAACATTTCGGACCGCAGATCAACTTAAATTAAGTTGAGCACTCACGTTTCTTTGGCTGTGTCCGGCCTGAATAAGTGCTACAGCTTGGGCGGCGACTTCAGGTGAAGTATCCATAGATTATTGATAGAACCTCACCTTAATGTTAAGAATAAGTAATGTTTGTTGCAAAACCAAAGATATCAATCACTTTTTCAAGAATTAAATCCAAGTAAACCAATAAAACCAAGTTTTCTTAGTATTCGATTGTTTGATATCAACAAACAGGCTCCAAATTGTCTTTTGTTTCTTTAAATTCTGTGTTCGAAATTCAAAAAAAGACAATTGAATGAAATTGTGAATGTGCCAGGTTCAAAACTGCATAAAAACTTTTTGCTCGACCTAATATAAAATTTTAGCTAGGACCAAACGAAACTGAAAATACAAGGTGGGCCAAAAGATGTGTCCAGAAGTGTATTATTTTTTTAGGAATGTATTCGTGGCAAGTTTCAAGTTTATTAACTCGTGGAATTTGATTTTTCATACAATAGAAAAGAAGAAAGAAAACTAGTGAATTGGCATTACTTACAGCAACAAAAATCGGCCAAGTGCTAGCCGGACTCGCGCACGAAAGGTTCCGTACCATTATCTATAAAAACGGCAAAAAAATCACGTTTGTTGTATGGGAGCCCCCTTAAATATTTATTTTATTCTGTTTTTCAGTATTTGTCGTTATAGCGGCAACAGAAATACATCATCTGTGAAAATTTCAACTGTCTTAACTATCACGGTTCATGAGATACAGCCTGGTGACAGACGGACAGCGGAGTCTTAGTAATAGGGTCCCGTTTTACCCTTTGGGTACGGAACCCTAAAAACGAAGTAGTATTTTATGATACTTGCCGTTACATAATGAAGGGGTAACAAGAGTGTGTGTTTAAAAATCTCGCCTAAGGCTCGGTTATTAATAGTAGTATCACATGAGTGTTTTAAAACCTAGTTAGTTATGTGCAGTTTCATACACTACTTTGTCTACACTTCTACACTCATGCAATACGTAGTTACCTATTTACAAATAAAAAATAAAGTTAGCAAAAGTGAACAAACACAATAATGGCTCACAAACCATCACGTGCGATGTGACTGACACTGGCATGGCCACCATCAGGGATTTTAATTTTGATAACACAAAAAAATTGTCGCTACATAGTCGAAATTGGCCGCCAAATATCAGAATTTGTCGCTCACTGGTTCAAAAGTTATCAAGGGTTCATAGGTGGCCGATCTGGAGAGCATCTCCCCAAGTATAGCCCAAGAGCTAGATCGAAGAGTTTATTAATAAAATCTTTGAATTTCATAAAATTTTTGAGTAAAAGAATATTTAACTTTTAGAGAAAATTGGCAAAGAATTGCTTTTGATTTCGGCTACTTAGAACTTTAGTTCATAAACTAAAACAACCGAAATACACTTCAGTTCAAAATCAATCCATTTCCTGAAAATAAAAATATGCGAATAATTAAAAACATTTGGCATTAGAATATCTTTTAAAACAACCTAATTCTCGCATTAGAAACTCGACGCAAAATAAAAGAGCTCATTCATTAGATCATAATTGAAATGATCTTTCATGTATCTTTTCTGTGTTGTGCATTAACCGTCTTGGCGCGAAACCTTTGACACGTTTCTCAACCAAGCAAGTATGTGCAATCATTAACAACATAAAACGAGGCAAATCTCCAGGGCATGATGGGCTCAGTATTGAGCACCTGAGGCACGCAGGTGTCCATTCGCTGCGTGTCTTGTCTATGTTTTTCACAATGTGTATTAGTCACGCGTACCTACCTGCTAATCTAATGAAGACCATCGTAGTTCCCATTGTGAAGAACAGGACAGGTGACATCTCGGACAGAGGTACTATCGTCCCATTTCTCTTGCGACTTAATAGCCAAGGTGTTGGACGGTATGCTTGATTCTTGCTTAAGTAATTACATATATCTTCGCCCCGTACTATCAACTGACAGTGCTATTTTAAGTCACAAGCATACCGTACAATATTATAAAGATCGCGGTACGCCGGTTTACGCCTGTTTCCTTAATCTCTCCAAGGCGTTCGATGTTGTTTCATATGATGTGCTCTGGAGAAAGATGGGAGACAGGGGTATACCAGCGGAAATATGTGGGCTTTTCCAGTACTGGTATGGTAACTAAGTCAATCAGGTGAAATGGGTTGATACAGTCGCTGAGCCGTATAGGTTAGAGTGCGGGGTGAGACAGGGTTGTCTGACGTCTCCTAGGCTTTTCAACCTCTACGTGGATTACCTGATAGTCGCACTCAGCAGCATGCGTGTCGGATGCAGTGTTGATGGGGTTAGAATTAACAACATCAGATATGCAGATGACATGGTGCTGCTGGGTCCATCGGCGGGAGCAATTCGAAAGATGCGGCTACCGCACATGGATTAAAATATAATTTTAAGAACTGTGAGTACATGGTGTTTGAGGTCAGCGGCAAACGACGTGGAGAAGGACCCGAGTTGCTTATGAACGGGTCGCCTATGAATAGGGTGTCAACTATTAAATACCTTGGGCATTGTCTTGCCGCTGGCCTGAGGAAGATATAGACATTGAGAGGGAGCGCAGGGCTCTAGTAGCGGTCCGGAGCATTGTCCCGTAGATTTGCGCGGTTACAGAGCAAGTAAAAGTAACACTTCAAGGCTTATTGCCAAAGCGGGCACGGGCAGTCTATGGGTCAATTGAACTAAGAGATCGCTGGATGTCCTGCGCGTCCAATATAACAATGCTTTCAGGGTGTTGGTGAGGCTGCCTCGTTACTGTAGTGCGTCGGAAATGTTTGCGCAAGTCCGCACCGACGGCTTCTATGCGCATCTATACACAAAAAAACTGCGTCGCTACTGAGGAGAGTGACGGGCAGTCAAAACAGCATCCTGAAAACTAGCCGAGAGCCTTGGCTCTCTGATTGTACATCAGTTTGTGCGGAGGTTGATTTTTACTAACACTAGGCAATAAGTTATTTTTGTATGTTACTAACACTGGATACCTATTGTGTGTACGAAATAAAGCTATTCAATTCAATTAAAACTTATAGAAATACAGTACTTTAACCGTAAAATCACGCAAATCAGCGAAATCGGCAAAATTTCGTATACGGCCTCTTAAATATAGCTAGTCTCGATTATGGGCTTTTTCCGACAAATTTTTAATTTTTGATGGTAGTAGTATTAGTCTATTGTTAGTCGATTATACTTTTCATTTAGCTCGATATTAGATATGAAGAGGTGCCTATTTTTCCTAACGAATATACAACTTTGCAGGATATATGGGTATTGCTGGTAGGGTGAGAATTTGTTATTTAATAAAGTGTGGCCTACAACTCTCTCGTTGGTGGCCATTAATATTCTGATACATTTCTTTTGCTGAATGAATAGGTCCAAAAAGTCAGTAATTTCTCCCTACAAATGATACATGGATAGCCAGGAGTAGGCGTACGCATAATATATATTTAACGAACGCCCCCCCCTTTTTGTTTGTATGAAAAATCTTATTTCTTTATCACTCCCTTATTTTCACCCTCAAAAGGTCGAATTTTCAAGCATGTAGGCAAGCCCTTTTTAGTGCTTGCCTACATTATAGAAGGAACCCTTGGGCAAAATTTCAACTTCCTAGTCCCAGTAGATTGTGCACTGATGTCAGTCAGTTTCAACTTTTTTTGTGGGACAAACTATCTTCTTTTCTTCATTCTTTTCTGGGTAACTAATGGTTTTATAGGGAATGTAATTTATCGAAAATACAACTTTAAAAAAATGTACGATATAATTTTGTATCTAAAAATGTATGAGATAATTTTGTATCTAACTTAAGTTGATATTTTATGTTTTCATGATTAAACTTAGTTTATTATTTAAGTGTTGTTTCAATCATTTCACCTGCAATTCATACAATTCGCGGCTGTGTTACAACCGCGGACATTTGCGGATGTCTGCGGTGGCACATGTATGTAGTTTTAGAACGGGACTGCGTCAACTGCGAGTGACATTCCTTTTCTAATTAATGGACGAGTGACGGAGACAAACTACAAGGCTGAGCTTTTTCTCAGATCCATGTACCATAAACAGCCGGATACCTAGATCACAGTTATGGTAGGTCTAGGTGTGTATTGTCCGTTGTACAGACCGTTTATTTATATACAGTGTGTCTGCATTCGGACTGGCGAAAATTAAGGGGGTGGTACAGACGATCAAACTGAACAACTTTCTCCCGGGGACCAACATCGTAATCGTGAAAAAAAAATCAGTCATCCCATACAAAACTTCAATACCTACTCGGCCAAATGTATGGGACGACTGAAAATGTTTTCGCGATTATGATGTTGGTCCCCGGGAGAAAGTTGTTCAGTTTGATCGTCTGTACCACCCCCTTAATTTTCGCCAGTCCGAATACAGACACACTGTATAATAAGTACGCCAACGGCATATATACATTGTACCTACATTAAATAGTAAAAGTTAACAGGTATGGATTCTTATGTACAGGGTGTAGGTACCTAAGGGAAAGCCCTAGGCAAACTAACAAGGTGCATTCAGCTCCTTACTTTTAATAATATTCCATCGGGTACTCAGGAAAATTTTAATTTTTTTATCGTTTTTTTAATTACTATTTCCTTTATTTCAATGTAAAATTACTAATGTCTGTACGCAGCACTCCATTTATGTAAATAAAACAGCTAAAATCCATAAGTCAGCAATGAATGTTGAAATATTATAGTCTAACGAACGGCAATACAGTAAATTCATTATGCAGTCTGTAACTGTAAGATGGGTGCTGAGAAAGGGGCGGCTGGTACCTATTTTTATTACATGGCCTGGGGCCTAGGGCGGCCAAGACTGCAAATCCGCCTCTGGGTGGCCTCTTCGTTAGAAAGGCGCAATGCGCTTCTTAAGAATTATAGGCCCATCTCACTTCTGAGCCATGTCTACAAGCTGTTTTAAAGTCTTCAGTCACAAACCGTCTCGCGCGCAGGTTTGACGACTTCCAGCCTCTCGAACAAGCCGGGTTCCGTAAAGGCTTTAGCACCGTAGACCACATACATACGCTGCGGCAGGTTATACAGAAGACCGAAGTATATAACCTGTCTTTCTGCTTAGCGTTTGTGGACTACGAGAAAGCCTTCGATTCGATCGAGACATGGGCTGTACTGCAGTCTCTTCAGGTGCCAGATCGACTATCGGTACGTCGAGGTGCTGAAGTGTCTGTACGAAAACGCCACTATGTCAGTCAGAATCCAGGGACCTCGAAACCTATCCTTCTGCAGCGAGGTGTGAAACAGAGAGACGTTAGATCTCCGAAACTGTTCACTGCTGCACTGGGGGATGTTTTCGAGGTTCTGGACTGGAAAGGGCTAGGCATCAACATCAAAGGCGTGAGGTACATCACTCACCTTCGGTTTGCCGACGATATAGTGTCAGGGCTGATACTATGGAGGACCTGAGTACAATAATAATAAAGCAAACGTGCTCGGAGGAAAAAAGTATTCCAGTAAGTAGTTGTAGGGATCTGGTCCATGTTCCGGGCTCTGGGATTGTTCTGACAGCCGTAGAATACTCCCTCTCTCTTCACTCCGCAAGCACCTCAGGACATTTTGCCCCTTGTCGTAAACTCACTATGTGCTAGCGACCGTTTCCGAGGGCCCATTATTGAGTGTGCAAGTCACCACCTGCCAATCTCAGATAGATTGGCAGGTGGTGACTTGCACACTTGCACTGTATATTATATAACATTGGTCAGGCAGGGGACATAGTTCTTCCATAGTTCAATCGCCTATTGATGATAGTCGCGGGTTTCCGCTGGATGCGGGCAGCTCGGGACCTGCCGTTTTGTGGCGATACTAAGAGGAAACCTAATGTCCGCAGTGGATTGCGTTCTAATATTCATGATATTAAAATCAGGCATAGTTTTCTGCTGTGTCCGTTGATAATATCTAAAAGTTAGGTAGGTACTTATAGGCAAAATAAAACGCTGTCGATGTTCGGTTTACCTATATGTATTGGTATAATGTTCACGTTACAAATGTATAACAAATATCGTAATTGGTACAATTAATTATAAAATTAGGGCTAAAGTTACTCGCATTGCATCTTTATAACATCTAGGACTAGACTTCACACAAGTTACTTATCTTACTAGGAAATAAATACTCATAAGGTCTTTTTATTAGCTTACCTACCACAAAAAACTCATACACTCCTACCAACTTATCTGTGAAATGGCGAAAATTGGAACTACGGCCGTCATGTTGAAATGTCTTCGATTGTGCCGACGCATTTCATTCGATTGTATCGACGCATCGACGTGTCCGTCCTCTTTCAGTTCACAGATAAGTTGGTAGGACTGTACCTACACCGGTATGTCCAATGACACGGGAAATTTATTAGATTTTATGGAGACTGGTCACGTTTTAGTACTGCTTAGAGTAACTTGCAATATCATACACAGAGGTACCTACATAACTATAGCATCGCGTCTATTTTCAGAAATATAATTCTAAATATTGGCGTTTCGATTACTTTGGTGATATGGTAAAAGGTTCTAAAAATATACTTAAACATTATCATCTGCATCAGGCGGTTGACTGGCTAACTTGTTAGCCATTGTAGTTAGAATATCCGTTAGTCGAGCGAATCTTTGATTTGGCGTGGTCAGAGCTCCCCTTTCTCCCCATAAGAAGTTTATGTGAAACTCTGTTCTGAACAGTTCGAGGAGAGTGGGGTCTAAAACTGGTCCTAAGGAAGACATCTCCTGCACTACAGTTCTGGAGTTTCGTTTGAACATTTCGATTTGATTGGGGAAATGCCGGGCCGCCTCCAAATGGGCTGCAGTCGCGTTGAAGTCAAACTCCAGGCTGTTCATCAGGCTACCAGGGAACGTGTCGTCTGGCTGCATTAGACCTCCGCCTTCGCCGTCTGTAAAAACAAAAAAAAAATCTGCTTGCATTGTCCTTCCGTATGAAACGTTTTCTACTGTCTGTCAACCTTTAAAGCAACATGAATACAGCTGTCAACATTACTCACCAAATAAATGGAAGCACAGTACTGGTGGCAGGATGTACGGCGTGGTTGTGTTGGGAGGCAAAGGATTCGTGCCTTCGTTCATACTCTTAAAGCAAGGCCTTAATTTAGCCTCGAACATAAAGGCGTTGTCGGTGTAAACCCTTCTCAAAATGTTCCATGCATTCTCCAGGCACTCCACCTTCGAATATACAGAAAAATCTTAATCATTTCTCATAGGAAGTCGGAAAAGTTATTAATGTTTTATCGAAAATGACATGCTCACTACCTGAGGCATACACAGCCCAAACATAATGGCTGAAAACCCGTATAGATTCCCCAAAGCAGTCTTTGTTTCAACTGCTAACAGGATCCAGTCGTTGATGGTGTCCGCTCGCTGCCTGTCTGTCTGACAGGTCAATATCGTCACCGCTATCAGCAGACGAAATGTCTCGAGCCTGTAAATGGAAGTTACAAATTCTTGTCTGTTTCTCTTCAAAATTATGAATTTCTATCAGTCATGCATATTTATTTATACCTTTCTATAACATCTAAGCGCAGGGGTCGCCCTTGAGGTAAAAATAAGAGTTCCAATCCCGATGCGGTTTTCTCAAGACCTTCAATTTGAATGGCATCGTCAAAAAAGAAATACAAATCTACTTTCGTCATATGATTCGCCAAAATCCTTGGCCCAGACGTACGTAATAATAGCTTGATCGTGTGTAGCGTTTCCGATTCAAGCGGTTTTGATAATCCAGTCGGTATAATTTGCGATTGAAAGTTTTCTAGATTAATTCTTGAATCCACCACGTAATCCAAATTTTCTGACTGTAAAAGTTTCGCTTCAGTGAGTTCGTAATCAAATTGCTGTTTTATGGTCGGTGTCACCAAATTATAATCAGATTCCATTCTTGATTTATTTGGATCACTGTGCGCTGAACTTTGAGTGGAATCTCCGGATCCATTGCCTGAATCTGATCCCGAAACTTGATAGAGTCGCTGGAGTTCTAATCGTCTTTCATCCGCTTTTGGTCCATCGTATCTGGCTGGCTTTGCTGGAGGACTAGTTGGAAGATTGGCATCCCAGGTGCTCGAACTGGAGTTAGATTCGCTGCAGAAGTTTTTCCCATGCATGTGTGTTTGACTCTGAATGACTCCATCAGCGCTGGCGCTTTTACCGTGAGTGACATGTTGTCCCAGGTCGATAGGGGTCAGTGAGTGAGATCGTTGTTTCTTGAAAGGCACTCTGAGTTGCATTCCTGGCTTTGCTGCAAAATGACTGTAAAGGCTATATGGGTTGCCGTAGGAACTGTCTCCAACTGGTGAAATGACAAGATTAATATCATCGTTCTGAATATAATTCGTCAGAGGCGTCACCCGGTTGGCTGGATATTGGATCCTGGCTCCAGATGCGGCTGATATTGGTTTACCAGATCCCACGTACGAGGTGATGAGATCGGCGACTGTGTCGTAGGCTTCATCCTCAAACTGATATTGGTGTCTTTCATACACCGTGTCCGGGTGGACGATGATCTGAAATGAAGCATTCTGTAGTCATATTTTAGTTATAAATAAAAAAGAAATCGCTGCAGCTGTGTTTATTTACCCGTTGTATAACGAAATGTAAATGTTGTCCATTGGATCGGCAGCTGAGCACGTAATTATCTGGTTGTGAAGATGAGTCCCTCACAAGAAACTCCCGGTCCTGTTGGAGCAGGCTCTCGGCCGCTGTCCTGCTGAGTGCTCCGTGGTACCAGCCGTGGGAGATGATCTGGTCTGATGGTAAGGAAAACTCCCATTCTAGCAGACCAGACGTTGTCATAACATTCGGATCCTCGAAAACGAGAAAATTACATTGATTATGAATCGATATCCATTTAGAATTACTATGAGAAAAATTTTGATGAAAAATATTTAAATACTTAATAAAAAGCAAAACGATCGTATTACAAATTATCTAAGTATAGATGTATATAGATTGTAATAACAGAAAGAAATATTTAATAATAAATACTTTAATTAGAGACTTAATTCTCTAATTCAAATGAAATGGCCAAGAGGTCGAATAGTCTGCTATGAGAATACAAAATATTGTATGAAATTAATTAGCTCCACGGAATGGGGCGGTTTCTAAGAACATAATTGCAGGTTCTCGATAACTTTAGGACAGTTGTACCCGATCCCGCTTATGTGTCTACCAAGGTAGGTATATGTACTTAGGTACTTCATTGATCAACAACATTGCGTAGTATTAAAGTATGATGATGAAAGAGTATTTTTTTCATTTATCGTAATTAATTATAAACCGAGTAGGTACTACCTACATAAGCTATTTGGGTGTAGGCAGCCAATAGGATGAAGCACTAGCAACTCAAGTACCTACCTATATATTTCGCATAATCTTAAAATTGTGTCAACAACTACACAACACAATACAATCAGTGTAAATAGTCCTCGAAGGCATAAAAATAAACAATTGGAATAAATAAAAGAAAACAGTACGTACTAAAAAACTCGCTTAATATTCTCACTTACCATTTCTTTTTGTCACTTCATAGAAAAAATACTAAGCTGTATTTATATTTGGCAGTGGTCGAAACTTGTACTTGTATTGTATGAGCCGTCAGTCTTACCCCTCATTGGGGGTTGAGAGTCGATCAATAAAACAACCCGCCCATTTTTAACCGTAGGTTGGTAGTAAAATGGTTGCTAACTTCATGTTTCAAAGTCGCGCATGCGTTTAGAGAATTCTTATGTCTACATTTTGGGTAGACTATTTATAGCTTCGATCAACATTAGCAACTAGATAAATAAAAAAATAGCTTCGATCAACTATTGTTGTTGTTGTTGTTGTTGATCAACTAGATAAAGGATCACGTACAAAATCAAAGCTAAATGCTGTCCGCGTGATTAAACAACGTGTAACTTTAACTCTTAAAATGTCGATTGTACACCATGTGTACAGATAACAATAGAATTTCAATTGTGTCTGCTAATTGGCGCGCGACGGGTTAAATGCGATCATTGTACTTACTCATCATTATGAACAACTTTTACTATGGGACCAAACATGAAATCGTGAAAAAAAAATCAGCTGTTCAGTACATTTTGACGAACCTACTGCACAACAGATATTTTTTTTCGCGATTTCAGGTTTGGTCCCTTATTAAAAGTTGTTCATAACGATGAGTACAATGACCCCTTATGAGGTTTTGCGCATTTAACATAACGTTGTATACTTATACCTACAGCTACATTTGTTTACTAACAAACGGAGAGACAGTGAAGGAGTTTTGTTTTTTTTTTATATATTTTCTAAGGAACCATTGTTGTTGTAGTAATATAATATGTCTCGCTTAACCGGGATTTGGCTGCTTGTCATAAAATAAAATAAACTTTTTCACAAAGAAATACAACCGACTTCCAAAAACAACACTACAAAGTGAAAAATAACTTTAATTTCGGAAGTCGGTGTCTTGTTAAATGTATTTTCATTTTTTGCCACCGACTTCCGAAATTAAAGTTATTTTTCACTTTGTAGTGTTGTTTTTGGAAGTCGATTGTATTTTTTTGTAAAAAAGTTTTTATTTTTCACTTTTTAGTTGTGTACCTACACCACACAAATTCTAATACCACTATCTGCAAAACAAACTAGAACATCATCCATGTAAAAAAAGGTTCCGACGAATTGAGAACCTCCTCCTTTTTGTCGTTTAAAAAGTAGGGAAAGTCGGTTAAAAAGTAGGGAAAAAATACGTATTATTGAAGCTAACTGAAAAACTACCCAAGCAAAGTTAATCAATTTTATATGGGACCAACTGTGATGCCCCTTTCAAACCTTTCAAACAAAAAAAAAAAAATCCAAATCGGTCCAGCCATCTTCGAGTAATCGGGGAACATACATAAAAAAAAAGGTTCCGACGAATTGAGAACCTCCTCCTTTTTGAAGTCGGTTAATGAGCTTGTAATTGAAGATATTATCGAAACATCACGCCTTGAACGTCTTAGGGTGTGTCAGAGTCTTCGCCGCGTTTGAAAGGGCAACGCGGGACAAGTAGATTGTACATATCACGCCTGTACGTATACCCGAAGGGTCAGACAGAGGTGTATAACGTCGCGTTAGAGTGAAAACCTCGGGAATGCATTTTTGCTCAAATTTATTTTATTGCGTTTCTAGGAAGAAAACCTCGCACCGCACATCCTGGTCTGACTCGTTTGTTCATTCGATACTTGTAGCGCCATCTATGATTTTGATATTCTTTATTAATTAATAAAAAAAACATAAAAGGCGCCGTACAAAAATTTTACAGCACGCAGTTTTTTCTTCTTCCTGAAAAGTTACTTCTTTTACACTTACGAGGTTTTCACTCCAAGGCGTCGATAAGTACCTTATAGTTATAACTTATAAGGTAAACACCTCTAGGTATACCTATTAATAATCAGCTAACGCCAAGTTATTTGATGTAGCTACTTTTGTACACATTAAGCAAGTACTATATCTATACTAGACTTAAGGTACAAAGGATACAAAGGCACCGCTTTTCGCGTGACTAGTGGAGCCTTTGTGTCGTGCGCGATTATATCGCGTGTCGCACCTGTTTGTAGGAGCCTTATGTCTACTATACATTATTACTTAAAATGAATATTGCTTAATGTGTGCAAAAGTACCTGAGGAGCTCGTGGCTAAGTAATATCAGCCGCACGGGTCGATCCATCAGGTTAAGCTACGCTTGCCGGGGTTGGTCATTGGATAGGTGACCACCTTTACATACCGAGACTCCTCCGTGCCTCGGAAAGCACGTTAAGCCGTTGGTCCCGGCTGTCATTCGTGGATCTTTGACAGTCGTTACGGGTCGTCAGAAGCCCGAAAGTCTGAAAACCAGTCTTACCAAGGGGTATCGTATTACCCAGTAACTAGGTTGTGGAGATCAGATAGGCAGTCGCTCCATGTAAAATACTGGTATTCAGCTGCATCCGGTTAGACTGGAAGCCGACCCCAACATAGTTGGGAAAAGGCTAGGCAGATTGACTTGAAATATTAGTACAATAAGATTATTTAGCACAAATAAAAAAATACATAAGTGTGTTTCAGTTTTGTTTTGACCCTGAAGAGGCAGAGAAAAGGAATGAGTGTGTGCGGCTCACAAGACTTTTTAAATTACGAGAAACATCTGAGTACCCAAAATGTGTAGAACAGCGATGAATCAACTCCTACGTGGGTGGAAAGTAACTCGTTATGTAATCTGTGGTTTTAGTTTACCTACAGAATTTAAATACGAACGTATGTAAGTAGGTTAGAAAGCCAAAAGGAAAAAAAAAAAAAAAAAAGTAGGTTAGCACTTGGTGGGGCAGAAACGCAAATTGAATAAGTAACTCGACGGTCGTAGAGTTTTAAATGAAGTGGATATGTACTCTATGAAGATTGTGGCATTCCTAAGATTAAGAGTACCTACACACAAGTTGCCGCCTGGGTCGCGGGTTGTTCGAAAGAGATACCGTGGCCCTGGCACGGGCAACTGAATGAACACGGGTGGGTTTTAGTCAGTAAAAGTTTGACACGCTCCTCCCGCTCCGCCCAGAGCGGGAGAAGTCATTTGACTACCCGTTAACGACTGTCAAAGATCCACGAATGACAGCAGAGACCAACGGCTTAACGTGCTTTCCGAGGCACGGAGGAGTCTCGGTATGTAAAGATGGTCACCCATCCACGGACCAACCCCGGCAAGCGTAGCTTAACCTGATGGATCGAGCCTTGCGGCTGTTATTACTTAGCCACGAGCTTCTCAAGTCTATATTACCTACATACATAGATATTTCTATGCCTACATAATTAAAAGTAAGTAATCTAATCCGATCCTTAGTTCTAAGTTCTAAGGGCGAATTCGACCAAACTTATATACCTAATTATGTCTTATCCAGCGAATAAATTTTTAATTATTGACAGTTTTCCCATACAAAAACTGTGAGATGTCAATTTTATTCCGCGAATAAAAGATAAGTAAGTATCTAACTTTGGTTAAATCTGCTCTTTCAAACACGTTTAGGTACCTTCGTTAATTTCAAACTAGAAGCCTACTACTACCTAACTACTACTACTACTACTAACCTAATACTTGTTTACTTTCATTCTTTTATTTTGAAAATTCCAGATTTCTCATACAATCTATAAGAGGCCCAATCGCGTTACTTCCCGATGATGCACTTTTCAACCGTATTATGTTAGTAATACATGTCCAATGGCCCATGATGATTGATTTGATTGCACCTAATGAATGCCCATGGGCGAGCATAAAACTCTGACACACACCAGTCAAGGTCACTAACAAGAACACGAAAAAAAAGAAGTCCAGTCCAGTGTTGTTTTAAAGTGTTCGTGTATTAAATGAGTGTAAGTATTAGGTACTTCTCCCTCGGCCGAGCTCTTTCATTACCTATTTCCCACCTTCGGGATTTACCACACATATTCAGCTCAATTCAGCTTTTGTAAGGACAAAACACCAGTTTTGTTTGGAAAAAACTTAATTGAGGTGAATAAGAGGAGCTCGTGGCTAAGTAATAACAGCCGCACGGGTCGATCTATCAGGTTAAGCTACGCTTGCCGGGGTCGGTCCGTGGATGGGTGACCATCTTTACATACCGAGACTCCTCCGTGCCTCGGAAAGCACGTTAAGCCGTTGGTCCCGGCTGTCATTCGTGGATCTATGACAGTCGTTACGGGTCGTCAGAAGCCCGAAACTCTGACAACCAGTCTTACCAAGGGGTATCTTATTACCCAGTTACCGGGTTGTGGAGGTCAGATAGGCAGTCGCTCCATGTAAAATACTGGTATTCAGCTGCATCCGGTTAGACTGGAAGCCGACCCCAACATAGTTGGGAAAAGGCTAGGCAGATTGATTGAGGTGAATAAGTGTAGTTAGTCCCTTAGGACAGAATTATAGTGAGGAATGGAGGCAGCAGAGTAGTGGTGGCCCAGTGGTAACGGCTCCGACTGAACAGTTGTAGGTCGAACCGAGGCAGGTGCTTCACTTTTTATAAATAATTTATAACCCCTGCTCTCAAAACGGTGAAGGAAAACATCGTGAGGAAACCGGCTTGTCCTAAAACCAAAAATTCGATGACATGTGACATCTACCAACCCGCACTGGGCCCACATGGTACACTCCCTCATAAAGAGAGGAGGTCTGTGTCCCAGCAGTGGGAACATTCTAAGCTGATTATGTAAGGATAGAATTATTAACTAACTAGACTTAATTAACTCAACTACCTACTGTGTGTCAAACTTGATGCATTCAAGTAACTCAACTGTTTCGTTTGATCATGACAATTGTGTAATCAAAAACACACTAACAACGTACCTGCAATGCATCTACTAACAAAGTCAACCTGCCCTCTTTCAAAACATGAAACAGTAGGTTAATGTTCAATGCAAAAATGTTTGCAAACAAGAAATCCATACGGAACATAACATGACACTGTTAGCATCCAAACAGTGCTGCAATGGGTCGAAGCATATTTTTGAAATAACATGCATTACGCCTCAATTAGTCGGTAATCGGCGATGGCCAGTGCACTCCGCGTCTCGTGTGCAGCAGTCCTACTTGTAATCCTACTGACGACGCCCGTAGCGTGCTATGAGAAGAGTGAGAAACACTATCACTTATTTATTAATATCATAAATATATTCAAGTGAATAAAAAAAAATTAGAGACCTGCTATAAAAATTATTTTCAATTTTAACAAAACTTTAACTTCCAGCTTTGCGCAAAATCGTTCGCAACCAATCGAAAATGGTCCAAAGGCCATTCAGTGAAGTAAATGTTCCAGAACCAAACTGGATGAATAAAACCAATCATCATTCCATAAGTGACGATAAAGCATTTAATTTCCCTGGTATTCAATCAAAGACAGTTTTCCATAATCTACAGAGGCCAAAGCTATCAACCTTGTTGGTTTCAATTGGGGCGCCTAAAGGCAAAACATCGTACTCGAATATGAAAATTTCGAAACCAGAGACTGCAAATGAACTTAGAATGTCTAATAGATACCCGAGTAAAGACGACGAGTATATATATGTGACTTTACAACCACCGAAAGAATTACCAAATAACATAGACAAACCAGACAACATAAAATTGGCAATTAAAAATTATTATCAAATGCCAACACCATCCAGATTTTTCCCACCCGTAGAAGAACACGATGTACAAAGCGTTCAAGGCTTTGAACAACGAGGAAGTAGCAAGGAGAACACTGTAGTCATTCCTAATTTTCAAGAAACACCTAAAGAAAAGGAAAGTTTAAAAGTGAAAGGTATTTTAATACCAAAATCTAAATTAAAAACCCAGACTGACCTTTTGGGTGTCCGTAAAGAAACAATACATAGCATTATAGACATCGATCCTGACAATGAAAAGGCTGATTTTCTAATTGAAGGTTTGCCCATGGATAGTTCAATGTTCACTTATAATCTGACTTCAGATCCTTTCACTTGCTCAGTAATTAAAGTAGCGATAGCCGACATAGACGCTCAAGAGAAATTTTCGCAATTAAATATAGAGGTAAGATCTGCAGTAGGTATAAACAAAGTAGAAACATTAGAAATATTACCACAGCTAATTCATGTCAATTTTACAGCCCTTCTGGATCAGTAAGCAGCATTATTGGAATCATATTTTTGATAGCCGTTACGAATCTTTGATGATGAATTCAAAATGGCCCCCTCTTAAGGTAGTTACCACACTTTTTATACACGGTTAGTTTTAGGTCGTTCTGGAACCGAAAGCGATGAACTCGATCATCGAAACCGAATCGATTGGGACTATTATTTTCAAAAAGTAACAATAAAAAAAAACACAAAAAATTAAATTTATTGTTTTTTTTTTTGTGAAATAATGAGAACTCGAAGTAACGCTTCCTTGCGATCAATACATATGTGTGTGTAAAACGTATCGACAAACAGCAACACATGTGAACGGTACCCATTGAAAAATCCATTCATCGATCAAACATCATGATCCGTTAGCCTCGCCCCCGACCCCTTACCCCCCACTCCACGCTTACAGTCTAGCCGACCGCCCGCCCTTCCTTGTTCCGTACGATCTTCCGTTTATGAATAGAATAGTGGAAGCGCTACTAAAATTGAACTCGAATGACAGAAAAAATGATAAACTTCTAACTTCTTTATTAAATGTCTTAAAAAAACAATAATAATGCCAATAATAACTATTACTCGTCTGGTGTTACTGTTTCGGCTTCAGAACGATGTAAAATTAAATTAAATTAGCTATCATAATAAACGGGCCAAGTGCGTGTCGGACCACGTAGGTACAATGAAGGGTTCCGTAGTTGGTTGACTATTACTCGTAAACTTGAAAAGCCTACTTAGCTGTGATAGTTTTCTTTTAACTCCGTTATATATACTACTACCGTGAATTTTTTCACCCATCCAAAACTAACCATTTAGCTGGCAGGGGGAAACACTTGACTCTAACAAAAATTAGAACTTTAAAGTATATATGTAATATTTCAGAAACGGATCCCTAAATTGAAAAATTGTTATCACAAACCCGCAATATTTTTGAAAGACCCATCCATAAACACCCCATACCATGGGGTAGACGAGAAAAAAAAAATATCCCCACTTTACGTGTAGGTACACAAGGCACCCTAAAAAATTTTTTTTTTCATGATTTTATTTTACTATTTTGTCGGCGTGACGAATATGTATATCCATGCCAAATTATAGCTTTCTAGTACTAAGACTCTCTGAGCTAAGCTGCGGATGGACAGACGGACATAGCGAAACTTAGGTTCCTTGATGACTACGAAACCCTAAAAACGAACTTGAAGACTTCTTTAATATTTTCCAGGTGATATTAGTACCCCGTACGCACGTGGATACAATATGGAAACGAACATTCGAACAATATCACAAAGAGAGCGTTAGTAAAATTTTATCGAATATCGTTAAAAAATTGCAATTCTACAATAAATTAACATTTAGTTGGAATGAAGTTTCACATTTGAGTCATTGGTGGAAAACAACTACACACAGAAATCGATCGGTAAGAAAGATAATATAATTATGTAATGTTTAGTTGCTGCATATGTAGTAGGCATACAAGAATTACATGGCAAGAATATTCAAATAAATATTTTATATTTGTATGATTTAGGCGTTCCGAAAGTTATTAAAATCTGGCAGGCTTGAAATAACCACTGGAGGTTGGGTTGAAACAGACGAAGCAACTACGCATTTATTTGGACTCGTCCATCAACTCATAGAAGGTAAATTAATTACTTTAGTTGCATTTTCTGAGAACATTTGTTTTTATTATTCGAGGTTCCATGAAATAAGCCTAATCATTTTCAGGACATCAGTGGCTGAAACAACATCTAAATTATGTGCCAAAAGTAGGTTGGCTAACTAGCAGCGTTACTCATAGCCCTACAATGGTCTACCTCCTCTCTGCATCCGATATAAATGAACTGGTTATCACAAATGTTCATTACGCTTGGGAACAATTTTTTGCTGAATATCAATACAGTGACTTTATTTGGATACAAAATTGGGACGATGATAAATCATATCCAACAAATCTAAATGAAAACAGAATAGGAAATGATAGGTATCCAAGACACGCGGTTTTAACACACGTCCTTCAATTCAATTCAGCTGGATTTAAAGCGTGCGGACCGAATGGCCCTCTTTGTTTTGCAGAATATAATTTTGCCACAAATCATAAAAACCTTGATGTCAGTGCTTATAATGTAAGAGAAAAATCAGAGCTGCTTCTAGAACAGTATTCTAAAACAGGAACTATATCCCCTCACAACAGTATAATTGCACCTTTAGGTGGTCCATATCATTATGAATTGCAATCTGAATTTGATTTCCAGTACAATAATTATCAGAAAATTGTTGATTTTGTAACAGTTAACAAAGATATTTATAAAGCTACAATGGAATTCGGAACAGTAAAAGATTATTTCAATAGTATAAAAAACAAATATAAATACTTACGAAGTTTAAAAGGGGATTTTCTTAATTTCGCTGATATAAGCTCTGGAAGCCCCGCATATTGGACTGGTTTTTATACATCCAGACCTTTCAGTAAAATTTTACTTAGGCGTCTACAATCAACGCTACGAACGACAGAGATATTATTTTCTTTTGCTTTAAATCATAACATTTTTCGAAACACGAATGTTTCTCAAATTTATGAACTTTTAATAAAAGCGAGGGAATCTGTAGCTCGACTAGTTGATCGCAATGTTGTAAGCGGAACAGTTACAGCTAACATCTTGAAATTTATTCATAATGAGATTCTGACAACTGTCAAAGACTGCTGGTATATACAAGAACTGGCAGCGAGTTTCTTGAGTCTAAAGCCCGAACAACACGTACCATACCTGCAAAAGTATGTCTACAGAGATGGTGAATTCATCTCTTTATTTAGAACAGTTTCTCCAGGAGATCAAGTTTATATCTTCAACTCCCTAAGTCATGAGCGGACTGAAATTGTGGAGCTCATATCTAGACATCCCAACATTAGAATATTGGATCATAGGAAAAAAGACGTAACAGTTCAGATAAATCCTGTGTGGAGATATAGTTCGGAAAATATGATCAAGTTATCTAAGAGGTTCTTCAAAATTATATTTGCAGTAATGGTACCTCCTATGGCACTTGAGTTATTTAAAATCAAAGAAACATATGACGCTTCGCAAAACGCTGCTACGATATATTGTTTATCATGTTATGTTGACGATATTGTGAATAACGGCTCAATATTTCCGTTTGCAATTCAACCAATACAATCAGGTGATATACAACTTGAAAGTTACAAACATCGACTCGTATTCGACGAATTTACCGGCCTCATGAAAACCGTTATTGAGAAAGAAACAAACATCGAGAAAAGCGTTTCTATTGACTACGGTGCATTCAGGGTCTCTGATGTTAATTCAGGAATGTTTTTATTCAACACAAATGTCACCAAACCTCTGCTAGATATTTTGTCGGGATATAGATTAGGAATCAAGAAGAAAGTAGTGTTTATAGTATCAGGAGTAGTAACGACGGAATTGACTTGCGTTTACGGTCAACTATTACAACATACAACAAAAATATTCAATCTTCTAAGAAGCCCTTTGTCAAGTGCTATTTATATTGAAAGTAAAGTAGATTATGAAATATCTCCGAAAAACAGGGAATTGGAACTTTTTGTTTCCATACAGACAGATATAGGAAATGGTAATCCTCCACAGATTTTTACAGATAACAATGGTTTTCAATATACATCGCGAGTTTTAAATATTAGTAGACGTATTGAATCTAATATGTACCCGATTACAAGTATGGCATATATACAAGACAGAAGAAATCGGCTAACTTTTATTACAGATCATGCTCAAGGTGTCACAGCTTTACAAGAAGGACAGATACTGGTTATGTTAGACCGACGGGTCCTATTTAACGATGGCCGAGGAACTCATGAAGGATTGGCAGATAGTAGAAACACGTGTCATAGAAATTTCTTATTGCTAGAAAACTTTGGGAATGGTGATAAAAGTTTTACTGGGTATCAGCAGTATGATGAATTAAAATTACCTAGTTTATCTGCATTTTATCTCGCCAACACCTTGGACTACTTCCTAGATATATTTCTTATCGACAAGAATCACACTCACCTTTGCTACTACACGTTTCTCCCATTAGTCAAGACTTCGTTTCCATGTGATGTTGCCCTTGTTAACTTCAGAGTGGTTTTACATAGAAGTACGTTACTACATGCGATTCCAAATACTGCTCTTATGACACTGCATCGGCAAAGTTTTTCGTGTCAAATTGATAATTCTGCAAATCTCCACTGTAGTGGAGACCCTAATTTCTCTTTAAAGAAGATACTACGTATTGCCAAATCTGTGCATCAAACGAATCTGCCGGGTACCGACGAAGGTACTGAATCATTTGAACTGAATCATGGCAATTTTCCACCAATGGAGCTGACAACCTTGCGGATAGTATTTTAAATGTACATTGTTTTAGGTCGATGGACTGTTGTTTATAACGCGTACATGCAAACACCAGTGTGCACTATGGACTTTGTACCTGAAGTTGTTTTCCTTGTACTGTGGGAAAGTGAACAGCGTCTTTTGATAACATTGATGTAACACGAGGTGAGCAAATCACGTCAGGAAATACTTAAATTTTACCTAATGACTTTAAAGTCAATGGGATGCTACACCAAGCGAAAGATTTGACCAACAATGGCAACAATAGATGCAATGCAAATGCAGCTGTACCTAAAAATTTGCGAGTCTTTTTCTATAAAATTGTTTCAACTATTGTCATTTCTTGCAGCTGCACCTACAGACGTCGATTACTTAACTAATTAATGTTAATTTCCCTAATCTTACGTTTAGGTACGGTACGTAGGTATATGTATACAATTTAGATTTGAAATATTTCAGCGAGTTCTCTAATATCTTTTAGAATATTTATTGTTAGAAATTTTGACCCTGTGATCTGTGATAAAACTATTTTTGTACCTACTTTAGTTTGTGGGAATTCTTAAATAAGTTGGGTCTTTACGGGTATATTTTGAACTTATGTTGCATACCTACCATAAAATAAAATTTAAGTAAAAACCTTTTTAAAAACAAGCTTGCAATGGATTTTCTTTAGTTGACCTATTTTGTCCTACTGCTGGGCAAAGGTCTCCCCATAGGTACTTAATGAACTAAAAAGTAATAAGTATATAAAACTTACGTTAACACAGAACCTTAATTATTTCTTAAAAGCTTGAGGCCAGTGGCGGCGTTAAGACTATACATTATTCTTATTAGCTACAAATAGTAGCTTTATATTGTTAAGTTTTATTTAATCGTTAAAACGAGTACTTCTCCGATACACTATTCTAACCCATACATTTTGTTAATCATAAAATAAGTAAGGTCTAGCGGCTCTGGGATCTTGGACACAAGCGAAGCGTAAAGAAGCTTGTGTAGCATTTGTATGAACAATTTTATTTACCATCTAGGTATATACAGCGTGTATCAGGAAGGTGTACATATTAAGAGGGTACCGACCGCGCATTGGCGCCCTCATCGTTTGTTTGGTTATTTCTTTCATTTTAGAATAAAAATGCAGAAAATAAGCCGGAATAATTGTGCTCCACAAGACTATGCGTTTAAGTGTTATTATATAATCGTTAAAACGGAAAATAGTGGCCACTGTTTTCCGTCACATACCATCAAACTGAACGACTTTCTTTCTTCAAGGGACCAACATCTTTATCGCGAAACATTTATCAGCTGTTTACTCAACCCAAATGATCAAATGATAACTTTTTCTTGATTACGATGTTGATCCCATCCCATGGAGAAAGTTGTTCAGTTTGATGCTCTGTACCCACTCTTCAATATACCACACCTGCCGGAGAGCATGTAGGAATGCTCTATAATGATATGATTTCTGCACACTACATACTACGTAACAAGCTATCAACTAGATTCAAGCTATGTCAATAGATTTATGAGTAGGTAGGTATCTTATTATTAGGTAGGTAATCACACTAATATTATAAAGGCGAAAGTTTGGGTGTGTGTGTTATGTTTGTTAGGTACTTCTTCACGCTCAAACGGCTGGACCGATTTGGATGAAATTTGGTTAGTACCTACCTAGATAGCGTATACCCTGGATTAACACATAGGCTACTTTTTATCCCCGTCTACGCGGGTGGCACCGCAGGGCGCAGCTAGTTATTTATAAATTCGTATTCAACCCAAATTATTGAATAGTGAGTAAAAAACCATTTAGGTAAATACCTATTCGACTCGACGAGGCCAGGATATAAAATATACAAGTTGTAACTTAAATAACGCGCTACCTCCTAAGTGGTCATTTTACTAATCATTATGAGCAACTTTTACTACTTTTACTATGGGGACAAACCAGCACCCTAATTGCGTAACACATTATCAATCGGAGTTGGTTTCATTTTGAAACAAATTGCTAATACATAGCTTCATATGTTCGAAAAATTTGTCTGCTCGACAACGTAAATAACGCAAAGAATATGGTAGAACTGTCAAAATGAAACCAACTCCGATTGATAATGTGTTACGCAATTAGGGTGCTGAAATCGCGGGAAAACAGCTGTTCCCTATTTTAAAGTTTATGTTCACTTAGCTCGCTCGTGAAAATGTAGGGAACAGCTGATTTTTTTTCGCGATTTCAGTGTTGGTCCCTTATTAAAAGCTTTTCTTAATGATGAGTACACTGCAATGACCCCATAGGAGGTTGTGCGTTAAGTACATGTATGTTCCGCCTTCCGCGATTATCAGTAAGTACCTAAGTAGGTAGGTAGGTACCTAGTTTAGGAGATAGATTTTTTTCTCTATTGGACTTTTGTGGATGTTTTTTTTTGTGATAATTCATCATCATAATGTCAAGTACCACCTTTCACAATTTAATGAAATACTTAAGTATGTACAATATTTTACTCAATACGTATTACAAACAATAAACGTCGGCCTGTACTTCTGTGGCTGGCGGCGGCGCGGCGGGCGGCGCTGTCGTAGAAGATGGGCCAGGTATGGTTGTGCACGGCGCCTCAGAGCGGGCAGAGATCCTCTCGGCATTCTGAAAATTATAGATAATTATATTGATTTTATTTTATAACTGTGCTACACTTGATTAAGTATGATTTTAAGCAAAACAAGCCAGAAAAAAAACCGGCCAAGTGCGTGTCGGGCCACGCGCAGTAATAGGGTTCCGTAGTGCACGCCGCAGCCGCGCCGCCCCCCCGTCGTTATTCGAGCGTAAATATTATTCACTAGCTGTGCCCGCGACTTCGTCCGCGTGCATGTTGGAAAACAATGTGTCGCTAGATAGGTACGGTGTAGGTATCCTATAAAACTCCTCCAATGAAAATGAAGAATCTTCCGATCTTGCCTGGTGGGAAGTAGTGCTTCCCACAACGGTAAGCTCATCCTGCACGGCGTATTTTAATTGGAAAGATACCTTGTTTGTGAAATCTCGTTTTAATATTTACAATCAAATCAAAGGTGTAGTAAATTAATGGATATAACCACTGAGATAAAGTACTCGCTAGTAATAATAGTTCTATGGATAAAACGAGTATTACAGCTGTTAAAAGTATTAAACCAAATACAAGGAACAACTGCAAAACATTGGAGATAATCCCATGATAATAAAAATGAAATATTCCCTTCCTTTAACTGTATTCCCAGACATTCCCACTAAATAACAATGGGACTTAGATAATGAACTTATTTTTATTGCAGTTGCAAAGCACTGATAACATTGTATGAACTGCGCCAAGTATTGGTTTAAATATTACTGTAATTGTGCTATTTCAATACCGTATTCAGGGAGCCGAGAGATAAAAGGTAAACAAACCGTAAAGGTCCCTTCAACCGATTTTGACTCCTATTGCGTTGGTGGCATGACAAATGGCAGCTGCAGTAAACAGTTGGTATTCTAGCCACTTTTTTGCCTTTTATTCCATCCATAAGACTACGGAATAGAAGTCTAATTCGATTGAACGGACTGTAAAAAAGGTTTGTTTCAAAAATGTCTCATCTTATTGTCAATGGAATATAGTGCGTTCGCTGCTCGTTCGTGTGCTCCTAAATAAAAAAAAAATCGTCTCACAACACAAACAAATGAGCATAGCACACTTCTAGTGTGTGTCTTCATCATTATACTAATACGAACACAACTAAAATACGCTTCGTGCATCCTATTGGTCAAAGCGCATGCATTGTGCTATCGAGTCGTGTCGTGAGCCGTGCTATGCGATTATCGCCATTGAGGTGATCATGCGGAACTTTGGCCCATAGTACCTAGTACCCTAAAAAAATCTTTATTTTATTTAGATTTTATATTACCACTTTGTCGGCGTGATGAATATGTAGGTATATCCATGCCAAATTATAGCTTTTTTTTTGTACTAAGAGTCTGAGCTAAGCTGCGGACGGACAGACATAGCGAAACTATAAGGGTCTCTTGTTAACTACGGAACCTAAAAATCTGATTTAAGAATGCCAACAAGGTGCCAACTCACTACGTGTTGTGTTATGAAAAAAATCCTGCTATTAGTTATCATTTCCGAGAATTAAGTTTGAATTTGGGTGAACTAAATACTTAGCTTAGGTAGGTACTATCCAAAAAAGTTCAATATGAGCAGTAGTCACAAAAAAAACTTCAAAACTCAATATTAAAATTTACCTGTGCATTCTTCTTAATGCGTGCCCGAAGTTTTTGCTCCGCACGCACGTATCGCACCAACAATTCTAATTCCCCTGGAGTACCGTACAGCTTTGTGCTTAATAACTGGACCAGGTATTTTTTCTATAAATATAAATATCGATTGAGATATTTTTGTTAATCGTCAACAACCTCTTAAGGGTCATTGTACTCATCATTGTGAATAACTTTTACTATGGGACCAAACTTGAAATCGCGAAAAAAAAAAATCAGCTGCTTCCGACATTTTGACGAGTTTGATGTAGATGTATGTATGAATGTACCAACCTAAGTACCTACTGAACAGCGGATTTTTTTTTCGCGATTTCAGGTTTGGTCCCATAGAATAGAATAGAATAGAATACTCTTTATTATGCACACCATTTAAATTACTGCCCATAGTAAAAGTTGTTCACCATGATGAGTACAATGACCCCTTAAAATGTTGTTGGTGATTTACATATAACAATAGTAATAAAAATACATAGTGAAAACATAGAGGAGCTCGTGGCTAAGTAATAACAGCCGCAGGGGTCGATCCATCAGGTTAAGCTACGCTTGCCGGGGTTGGTCATTGGATAGGTGACCATCTTTACATACCGAGACTCCTCCGTGCCTCGGAAAGCACGTTAAGCCGTTGGTCCCGGCTCACGGCTGTCATCCGTGGATCTTTGACAGTCGTTACGGGTCGTCAGAAGCCCGAAAGTCTGACAATCAGTCTTACCAAGGGGTATCGTATTACCCAGTTACTGGGTTGTGGAGGTCAGATAGGCAGTCGCTCCATGTAAAATAATGGTATTCATCTGCATCCGGTTAGACTGGAAGCCGACCCCAACATAGTTGGGAAAAGGCTAGGCAGATTGATTGACATAGTGAAAACATGTGGTCATCACAGGTTATCTTAGGGGCGGTGTTGCACGTGAAAAAGCAAGATAAAAATTGTGCACTAGAACAAATTCCGAGGATTTTAATAAGTAAAGTAGAAACCTAGGCATGAAATATGAATAGAAGAATCTAACAAGACATAACACAATTGAAACCACATAAAAATTATGTTGATTTGCTTCCATACAATTTATGTTCCTCATGCGAAACACACACGGTTTATTTATTTGATTATTTACGTACCTTAACGTTGGATGGTAAGCTCAAAGCTTTCGCATTTTGTTGTAAAAGCCTGTATGACCATCGTGATATGTTTTTTTTGAACATTTTTACTCTATCGCTCGCACTCATGATTGCAAATCCAAGTGATTACTTAAAACATATTTTACATTCACCCACTAAACAAAAATAATCACATTTCGAAATGTGGTTGAACTACCGTCAATAATCGTCATTGAGAAAAGTATCGAAAGCATGGAATTAGTATATACCACTAATTTTTAATTAGTACAAATATTTAAAGGGCTTATTAGAAAAGGTCTTGTTATGATGTATGTAAAGTCTCAATAAATAATATTCATAAACAGCAAAGTTATTAGCGTTTTTTTGTATCCCAAAATATCACTCAGTTTATGGAAATATTGTACAGGCTACATGGTTATTGCATATAAAGAAGCGTAATCAAAATGACAGGGTTTCAACCAATAAAAAACAGCTTCCAAGGATTTCGGCCAATGACAAAATAGAAAATAACCACATGTGACGAATAGAACGTTACGTAGTCGGGATCTCAACAAAGTTTCTGTAATCTGTGATATGATTTTTTTTATAGTCTGGCGTTTTCGTATCTCTCTACTTTGCGTTTCACAGTTTCATCCATAATTTCATAATACTTCGTCTGTGGTTTCATCTGCTCTTGCTTTCCTAAAATATCATAAAAATTGAGACTAGACTTGGATAAAAATACTGTTTTTATAAAATTGGTGTTTTAAGTTTAATAACACTGACAAATACAGAGTGCAATTTGGTTACAATGTTAATTTACGATCGAGTAATTTTTTTAACGCTGCGTAAATGATTGAAATAACATGAAATTGTTGCTTTAGCTGCGTTAAATGATAAGAAAATGGCATCTTCTAACGCCGAGTTGCAAGAAAGATGCAAACTGTACTACAAGTTCACGAAGGTTTTGACCCTGAAGGTGGCGCAAATAGTGGTTCAGAGCAGGCAAGGGAAAAAAATAACACACGACTGTAACGACAAGTTTCCGGACAACGGAGTAGAGTCCTCACCGCAATGGGTAAGCTATGTTTTTGTATTTATACAAAGAAAAAACGTATGCTTACTATATTGTCCCTAGTAATTTATGTCTGAGCTACATGGTTACACATGGATCATGCAAATTGATTATAATAACAATACTTATATATTTGTTTACTCATAATACTTGTTGCTTATGATTGTTTGTCTCCAAATTATGTTATATTACTGCATAGAGTCTTGCTTGTTGCTCTGCTACTTATTTTCAAGTTGGTGTCAATTTTCTCCAAGTCCATAGACTGTCCCTCACACAATACAAGCCGAGTATACAAGTTGTATGTTTGTCTTAGACCACTCCAGTATTATAAAACAATTGCTTATTGTATCAGTTTGCTTTGATAAAACAATGATACTATATTTTTTTATATATTTAGTTACATATTGTCAATATCACAACCGCTGCATAGATTTGTAAACACACAGATGTTATTATTACTGTGCATTATAATAATATTAAAACAACTTTTGCCCTAGGTACAGATCCCTAGGGTAGGCCGACAACAGAATGGCATGTGCTATAAGCCTAATAAAAAAGCCTAATGCGAACTTTTCTTTTACCATTATTTTGCCTTATTTACCTAATATATAGATAAAAATATGCTGAGCTGTCCCTAAAGAGTTTGGAATAAAGGCAGGAATCACTTTATGCAATCTTAAAATATAAATATTTATTGGTGGTTCCCATTGCTACCTAATATGGAAAGAAGGGTATAATCTCCAGCTCTGAACTTTGCTTGCAATTATTATAACAACTAGTGGCTGGCTCTGATGCTATGGCGACATATTAAATCAAAACCATCAAGATTTCTGAGCTATAACACACACACACACACACACATGCATTATGGTACACCCACATTTCTCGAGTTATGTTTAACTCCCATGTAATAGGGGTCTAGCCTGTTGCCATTAACCGGGTAGTAATCTAGACTCCGGCTGCTACAGACAGATTCCAGATTGGAAAATTCAATAACACTGTCAATCTGGGAATCAAACCCATGACATCATGCTCAGCAGTGCTTGCGACCACTAGACTTTTGAAGCAGTTTCTGAGATATTAAGTTAAACATTAATGTAATATAACATAATATAAAACTTTCTGAATAAATTGTCTAAATGGTGGTGCATCAGAAACTATTGTGTAGTTAATAAGATAATAAATAAATAAAATTTTTTTTTTTTTTATTAAACCATGCATATACAAAAATAGTATGAACTCTGGTATCCAAAAAAAAGATTTAACTTGTGTTATGATGATCTAAGCGGTTGCCTTAACAAACATGAACTGCGACTTTGTTTTATAATATGTATAGATATAAATAATAATAACCCACCATGGTCCCACTGCAAGGCAAAGGTCTATGGAATGATCAAATATTTATCACTGCGTGCTGGCGCTTCAAATCTTTACATACAGATTTGGTATTACATTATAAAGAAAAAGTCATCGAACAATCTAAATGGCAGATTTTGATCCTGTGTCCTTTTGCCTAAGAATTTCTGAGATATCACATAGAGATGGAACTTTTTTATTTGAAACAGATACAGTTGTCATCCTTATCACTACCCGCAATTATATCCAGGAAGTCTACTTTTCCTAAAAATATCACTATTTTACCTGGAGTGGTTTTCTCACTAACAGAAAATAGAAGATCATAAGGTCAGGTCTGAGGACCTGTCAATCTCTGAGCAAGTCATACCAGAGTTTCGACTGATATTATAAGAAAAGAAAGAAAGAAAGAAAAATGCGTTTAATTGGCATTACAGCAATAAAAAAAAAAAATACACCTTAAAATTATAAAAAACATAAATACACCTTAAAATTATAAAAAACATAAATACACCTTAAAATTATAAAAAAAAACATAAAACAAAGATTGTAATGCCAAAAGGGCCTCAGCTCAGCATATTGTCAGATGACAACACAAGGTGTACCACCTGACGCTGATTTTCAGCTGCAACCCACGAGTGCCATACGCTAGAATCTAAGGTTAGAATAATCTAAATAATTAACACAAGGAGAGAATAGATTTAAGAGAAATTAATTAAAATGAAATGATGTGACATGCATGCGTGTGTGTGTTGTATTGTGATTAATTAAAAACTAAAAATAAATACCCAATATCAATATTACCACATTAAAATAATAAAATAATAATAAAACTATATCTAATAAATATCACCTACATAGCAAAATCATGAGACTGCATTACACTTTTATAAACTACCAAAAGTATCTTGATGTGGTTTTATTAAAATTAAGAACACAAGACAATAATAATTCATTATAATAAAAATAAAACTGATAAAATTGGTATTATAAAAATTATAAAATAATAAATTGCATTATATGGCGGATATGTCGGCTCGAACATTATCAAAATCTTTTTGCTGGTTTAATAAAAATTCTTTGAGTTTCAATTTGAATGTCGCGTAACTTTTACTGTACTTTATGGGATTATACTGTTTCAAACTACCATATTTCTGGCTAGTTAATTGTTACACAATTGTGTCTAATCATGGGCTGATTAATTTTAATCAAAGGACCAAGTCTCCCTTTTTATTATTAACTAGCTTCTACCCGCGATTTCGTCTGCGTCAAATGTCTTGTTGTTGTGTCATCGCCCGCCCGCGCTATTACTTCGTTTTCGCTCTGCGTTCTTTCTGACTTTTTTCTTTTTAATCGGCTCGCTAAGGGTCCTAGCCTGATAATAAATAGCTTTTGTAAATACGACTGGTAGTTCCAGAGATTAGCGCGTTCAAACAAACACTTCAGCTTTATTACTAGTAGGTAAATATAGATTTAATGATTAAGTAAGCTAACTGCAGTATGAACTTTTACAAAGTCTATTTAATTTACGTGGTAAGGCCAAGCGACAATGCTATCATGTTTCTTGTTTAACACTATAGGTAGGTCATATTTTCAATTTCGGCTCCATAATTATGTTTAGAAATACTAGTATTCAGCTGCATCCGGTTAGACGGGAAGCCGACATCAACATAGTTGGGAAAAGGCTAGACAGATGAAGAAATATGTTTAGAAATCAATAAAATGACTGCTTCGTTTCTGTAGTACCTTTCTATTTTCTACAACTGTAAAATAATGTCAACTATACACTGCACTGCACTTTCTGTCTAGGTATTTTGGGAACAGTATAGGCCAATGCCTATGGGAATGTATTTGTCTTTCAACATTTTAAACATTATTTCTGGTTGCTTCAAAGGTTATAAAGGTTTGTTATCACCTAAGGCTTTACAGCGGCGAGGGGGTCTTAGCCTGGTCGAGTAAATTTCTCCATTGTAATCTATTTCTCACCACAACGGTTCTTAAATCTTGGTCTACAGATAAGACATGTCCTTTCCATCGATGCGGTTCTATTTTTTGTGGTCTTAATAATAATAGGCCAATTATACAAATCAATATAGGTAACTAGATTCTTTTTACCCAACTACAGAAGAGAGAAAGGGTAATTGAGAAGCCAAAACAAATAATTATATAACACTAGCCGTTGCCCGCGGCTTCGCTCGCGTGGATGTTGGAAATTATCCTACGGGAACCTACTACCGGGATAAAAAGTATCTTATGTTAATCCAGGTTATAAACTATCTGTGTGCCAAATTTCATCCAAATCCATTCAGCCGTTTTTGCGTGATGGAGTAACAAACATCCAAACATCTTCACAAACTTTCACATTTATAATATTAGTAGGATTTAGATAATACGTGTTAATCTACCTAGATTAAAAATCCATTTCGTCCATCTTGTCAAACATTTACACTATGTACAGGGTGTCCCGCAATTAATGGATAACCTCTTAAAGGGTCATTGTACTCATTATTATGAACAACTTTTAATATAGGACCAAACCTGAAGTCGCGAAAAAAATCAGCTGTTCCCTACACTTATGTTCGCATAACTCGTCAAAATGTAGGGAACAGCAGATTTTTCGTCATTTCAGGCTTTGCCCAATAGTAAAAGTTGTTCATAATGATGAGTACAATGACCCCTTAAGAGGTTATCCATTAATTAGGGGTCACCTGTATAATAATAGGTCTTTACCTATGAAATTGCCGTTTTGTATGAAAAAATTAAAACGAATTTTTTTTTATGCATTTTTTATTTGTATTAATCGAAGTAATCACCCATGCAATCAATGCATCTTTGCCAACGCAGTGGCAGTTTATTGATGCCCTTCTTAAAGAAATCAGCTGGACGGGAGGCAACAAATTCTTCAAAGGCATTTTGTACTGCCTCTCGGGTATTGAATTTTTTTCCCGCCAAGAAGTTATCCAAATTCTGGAAAAAGTAGTAGTCTGTAGGCGCAAGGTCTGGTGAGTAGGGCGGATGACGGAGAGCTTCCAACCCCAGTTCTTGCAACTTGGAGACCATCTGCTGTGCAGTATGAGGTCGCGCGTTGTCGTGCAGGAGCAGCGGAGACGAGCAATTGACCAATGCTGGTTGGAGATGTGCCAGCTTCTCCATCATTGTGTTCAGTTTTTCATAGTACACATCTGAAGTAATGCTCACCCCGTTTGGTAAGAAGCTGTGATGAATCACACCGGCGCTAGACCACCAAACAGTGACCATCACTTTTCTAGGGGTAAGTTTTCGTTTAGGGCATTGTTTAGGTGCTGAACCAGGATCCAACCAACTTGCTGAGCGCTTGCGGTTATCAAACAGGATCCATTTTTCATCGCAGGTAACAATGCGGTTCAAAATTCCTTCATTTGTGTGTCTGTTGAGCAGTGCAAGGCACGTCTCGACGCGTACTTCGCGCTGGCGATCATTGAGTTCGTGGGGCACCCATTTGTCAAGCTTTTTTACCTTGCCAATTTGACGCAAATGGACCAATATTGTTTTGACGCTAACGTCGAAAGCTGCTGCTAATTCAGCCGTAGATTGTGTATCATCAGCTTCCACAATTGCCTTTAATTCGTCATTGGCGACCAAAGTCTTCGGACGACCGCGAGGTTCATTTTTCAGGTCGAAATTTCCAGAACGGAAGCGAGCAAACCAATAACAAGTGGTGCGTTGGTTTGTAGTGTTAGCTCCGTAAACGTCGTTGATGTTGCGTGCCGCTTGTGCCGCGTTGCTGCCACGACGGTACTCATATTCCATAATTGCTCGAATTTTTAACGTATCCATGATGACGAAAAAGATTGAAATGCGATGAAAATGTAACACTAATCAATAAACAAATGACTACTTTTGGAAACAAAAATCCATGTTTTTAAAATAAAATTAATTTGAAATTAGAATTCTTAGCCAAACAAAAATTATTTTGATTTGAAATGGCCAGTACTGCAGAACGGCAATTTCATAAATAAAGACCTAATACTACAGTTTTGATAAATTGTGTACAAGCCATATATTGATTGGTAAACGTTATAATGTTTGCTTAGTTGCGTCATGAAATAATATTACTGCTGTTCAAATAAGTTCAATGCAGTTTTGAAGTGGCAAATATATGTATAACACATATATTATGGATTATAGATACTTAGATGTTATATCATACATTTTTATTTTACTATTTAACACCATTTTAAGGCTGTTAGTTTAGTAATGCTAAGTGGCATGAATAAATTATTTTATTATATTAGAGGGTCCTGGTTACCCAGTAACTGGGTAATACGATACCCCTTGGTAAGATTGGTTGTCAGACTTTCGGGCTTCTGACGACCCGTAACGACTGTCAAAGATCCACGAATGATAGCCGGGGCCAACGGCTTAACGTGCTTTCCGAGGCACGGAGGAGTCTCGGTATGTAAAGATGGTCACCCATCCACTGACCAACCCCGGCAAGCGTAGCTTAACCTGATGGATCGAGCCGTGCGGCTGTTATTACTTGGCCACGAGCTCCATTATATCCATATCGTTTTTAGGGTTCCATACGATAAAAGGTAGAATTGATCCTTTATAATAGGTTGGGGAAAAAGTTTCTTCGCATTTTTTAAGAAAATTCAAAACATTTTTTAATATACATTATTTACATTTATCTAAAGTATGTAGGTACCATTTTGTTCGATAACTTTTTGCCATCTTGTAGGTAGGGACATGATCCCATTGCTATAGAAATTTAGGGACTTCTGATCAAAATACTGCGACAAGTGGTTTTGGCAGTCCTCTCGTGATGTTAACCTGACACTGCCTAAAGAATTCTGAAGAGACCGAAACAGGTGGAAATCTGAAGGTGCAAGGTCAGGACTATGCGGCGGAAGCATTAACACCTCCCAGCCAAACTCTCTTAATTTTTGCTGAGTGGCTAAAGATGTGTGAGGTCTAGCGTTATCATGATGAAAAACCACACCCCTTCTGTTGATTAATTCCGGCCGCTTTCTCTCAACTTCTTGCTTTAATCTCATCAGTTGTTCGCAGTAGAGTTTAGAATCGAAGGTCCTGCCTGGTGGTAACAGCTCATAATGAATAATGCCCTTCCAATCCCACCACACACACAGCATCACCGTATTGCGAGTTAACCCGGGTTTCGCCACAGTCTGTGAAGCCTGACCGGCCTTTGACCACGACCTTTTTCGCACGTTCTTGTCGTACGTGATCCACTTTTCATCACCAGTTATCCGATTCTTCAAAATGGTTCGGTTGCATTACGTCGTAATAAAGAATCACAAATGAGTACACGGTTCATTAGGTTTCTTTAGGTGAGCTCGTGAGGTACCCAAATATCGAGCTTTTTTGTGTACCCAGTTTTTTTCAAACGCGCCAAAACTGTTTTGTGGTCAATTCCCAGTTCAGTTCAGTTCTCCAGCTACGTCATAACTACTGATATGCCGATCTTACTCCACGTTTTCAAAAATGGCATCCATTTTATCCGTAATAGGGCGACCAGAGCGACGTGCATCTTTGACATCAAAATTTCCGAATTGAAAACGCTTAAACCTTTGTGATACTCTCACAGATACTGCACTGGGTCCATAAACATCGCAAATTTTTTTCGCGGCTTGCGTTGCATTTTTACCTTTTTTGTAGTAAACTTTTAAAATGTATCGAATTTCTTCATTAGATTCACTCATCTTGACAGTACGAAAAACAGATGAAAATCACACATTTTCCTAATTTGAATTTGGAATTATGTTCTTTAAAATTTAAACTTTCAATGATACCAAAACCAGCCAGATATAAATAGTATAGCCAAAGAGATCTTATTTTAAGTTCATACATACTATAATGCGAAAAGACTTTTTCCCCAACCTAATATGTATAGTCATATTTACGAGGGCGGCACTGAAAATTTCGGGAATCAAGGAAGTGACACAACATTACTATTTAAAAATGTATTTATTGCTTTTCGAAGTATTCTCCGCGAAATTTGACACATTTTTCCATATGATGGAACCAATCATTGAAGCAACCATTCCATTCGGAAGTTGGGGTCTCCAAAATGGCCGTTTTGTAGGCGTCCACAGCTTCTTCAGGTGATGAAAATCTCTGACCACGCAATTTATTCTTTATTTTAGGGAAAGTATAGAAATCATTAGGGCTTAGGTCGGGGCTGTACGGCGGATGGTCTAATAATTCTATGTTTTCTTGCTCTAAAAACTTTTGTTCTGTGCGCGGTGTGAGAACTCGCATTGTCGTGATGGAGGATGATGCGGCGGTTGCAGGTCTCTTTACGGAGTTCAGAAACGACCTGTGGCAAACAAATGCTAGCATACCATTCTGCATTAACCGTTCTTTGTCCCTCAAGAGGAATAGTCGCAACATGGCCGGTTTTGGAGACAAACGTGGCCACCATTTTTTTTGCAACACTCCGTGAACGAACAATTTTTGTTGGCTTTAACTCATTTTCGAACACCCAAACTCGTGACTGGTTTTTTTGTTTCGGGTTCGTACGCGTATATCCAGGATTCGTCACCTGATACGATGTTGTATACAGCATTTGGGGATCCTGCGTGGAATCTTTCGAGAGTTCTGATGCACCAAGTAACGCGAGCCGCTTCTTGCTCTTCACAGAGCGAATGCGGTATCCATCGGGAAAACAACTTTTTTACACCTAATTGTTCATGCAAGATTATTTGTATTTGACTCATGCCAATGTCTAAAGTTGCCTGAATTTCGCGGTGTCACATGTCGATCTTCCTCAATCAGCTTACGCACAGCATCAACGTTTTCTTGGGTGACTGCAGTTTTTGGACGACCTTGACGGGGATCATCACTGAGCTTGACACGTCCACGTTGAAATTCAGCAAACCAGCGATAAATTGTGGTTTTGGATGGGGCTTCATCACCAAATGCAGAAATCATCCGGTCAACACACCGTTTTTGTGTTAAACCACTTCGAAAGTCATAATAAATCATCGCTCTTGAATTTTCTCGAGTCAATTCCATTTTCTCAACGACTAAACAAGTTTGACAAAACCTTGTGACAAGATCGAGAATCTTTTTTTAAATAAATAAATGGTATTCGATTTTTAAAACCAAGGAGTTTTCAATTCAAAAGATTTTAATATGACAGGAACAATGGAAATATTCCATTCCCGATACTTTTAGTGCAGCCCTCGTATATTCTAATTTATCCATCCATACTAATGTTACAAATGCGAAAGTAACTCGTGTCTGTCTGTCACCATTTACTCCTAAACCACTGATTGTTATGAAATTTGATGAATAGGTAGCCTGGGACCTGGAGGCCGTATGCTACTTTTTATCCTGGATTGCTGACGAAGTCGTGGGCAAGAGCTAGTCTTATATAAGTCATCTTTTTTGCGTCGAAGACAAATTTATGTGACAGACACACGTTTGTTACATAAATTATTCTAGAAAACTATGTGACAAAGAAACATAAATAAATAGGAAATGGTTTTATTGTTACTACCTATATACATGACATGTGCTTCCAATGTTCAATCTCTTGTTCCAGTTCAACTTATCGATTCCCGACGAACCCGGGGTGACGGAGGACACGAAGCGAGTATTGAACGGAGAAGTAGTGGATGCGCTCACAAAGGTTCTCTGTATCGAGATATCCTTACACACTGTGGATGGAGACGATATGGTCCTAGAGTTGTGGACCGTCAAGCTTTCGCCAGGGTCCGAAGTCTGCTCCCCTTCGACAGTGTACTATCGCATGAGCGTGATGCTGAAGTCCACACTGACCATCTCCAGGATAACGCCAGCGTACAAGCTGTCCCGGTCACAACACAACGAGTCTTACAAGATCTCGCATAAGATTTATGGTGGTGAACCAAATTATGATAAATTAGGTGAGAATATCATCTTCCTCTTGCCCTTGTCCCATTTTAGATCGAGTCGGTGCAGTGACACATATAATTAATTAATTATTATTTACATAGATGCAACAAATGAACCATCAGATAAATCAGAATAGGTATAACTAGACAGTTTCATTATGCTAATTTTAAATGCTTATAAACGATATCCTGCATCATCATCATTCTCCTGCCCTTATCCCAATCTATTTGGGGTCGGCGCAACATGTCCTTTTTTTCCATACTTCTCTTTTATTCGTCATCTCGGTAGTCACCCCCTTTCTAGCCATGTCATCTTTCACACAATCCATCCATCGTTTCTTTGGTCTTCCCCTACTCTTATAGCCATCGACATTCATACTCAAAACTTTCCTCACGACATTTTCCTCACTCCTCCGCATCACATACCATGATGACAACTGATTTCCGCACAACTTTTCAGTCACCGGTGCCACTTTCAAACTTTCTCTTATGTACTCATTTCTTATACTATCCATTCGTGTAACACCACACATCCCTCTTAGCATTTCATTCATCCCTTTTGTGGCCCAACATTCTGATCCATACAAGACAGCAGGTCTAACCATTGTTTTATATATCTTCCCCTTAAGTTTAACGATAAACGATATCCTGCATACAGTTAATAATTAACTGAGCCACATTTTGCTGAGAACGACACTGTGTAGTATATTAACATATCCGTCTATGTTAAATATCTTCAACTGCATTTATTAATCAAGCATGCAGACTTCATTATAATAAGTCATAGACTGCCAACCTACTTTGCCACTTCCTGTATGTGGACAGATAATTAATTCAATAGAACAACGCTACTCTATCGGAGTCTGTGTGCGTTATCGTGACCGGCTTGTGCAGATCTATGAGACTCATCTAAATGCGCCCTTTAAGGTGGATGCGCAAAGGTAGCCGGCGAAATTCAAATTTTCTTGCATTTTTAGATGTATTGATGATTCTTATGGTTATAATTATGTAAATACATATTTGTTATAGTTGTGAATCTTATTTTGCTCAAGATACAACCTGACGCTGACCTGCAAATTGCAAAAAACGCAAGAAAATTTAGAATTTCGCGGGCTACCTTTGCGTATTCACCCTAATAACCCAGAGAAATCAGGCCGGCCTTTCTCTGAGCAACAAAGTATAGACTTTATAATTATAGAGACTTACGTGTTATAAATATTTTTTTATCGATTTTGAGTCTTCTGCCATGCCACCCGTGTACTTTAGAATGAGGTGTACATATAAACAAAAAAAAACCTACTTCCAAAAACACACCAAGATAAAAATAACTAATGTGGTGACTGGATCTATACTTTCGTTTTTTGCCATCGACTTATTTTTCACTTTGTAGTGTTTATTTTGGAAGTCGGTTGTTTTTTTTGTAAAAACTTTTTTATTTTTCGCTTTTTAATTATGGTGCCTACCCCACTCCAATTCGTATACCACTACTTGCTGTGTAAACAACAGTGACAACATCATAGATACACAAAGTGGATTAAATACTGGGACCACCGCGCAAGCTTCTACCAAATGAAAAAATTAAAATATACATAGCATATTCAGCCTATAATGTTACCAGTGCTGGGACATAGGCCTCCTCTCTGCGAGACGGAGTGGGCCGTAATCCACTAAGCGGGCCCAGTACGGGTTGGTGGATGAACATACATACAGATGAACTTAATATAACCTCCTCCTTTTTTGAAGTCAGTTAAAAATGGAGCAACTACCGAGCATAATATACGTTTATAGTGACCCGCGCCTGCTTCGTACGGTTTTTTGAGAAAACATCGCGATTTTTTAATTATAATATGCAAGTTTAATATTAATGTTTATGCACCGGAATAAGTTCTCTAAATGATGCAGTGAAAACCGCATAAAAATCAATTGCATAGTTTAGTAGAAGAACTATACTCGTCACAAAATAATAGGTCCCTTTTGACAGCCCATATCGTTTCATATGCCAAAGAGAGACAAACATAGCGGGACAAAGAGGGACACCCTCATGTCAAAACGGGCCTCTTATTTTTTGACAACTCTAAGCGGTCACACGAAAAGCAACTTTAATTTATTATAATATTACAATTCTATCAATTCTTCCAGGAGAAAAACGCAAGACTGTGAAAGTGAGTGAGCTGCACACACCAATCGGGACGTTGATGATAGAGGTAGTGTACAGGACCAAGATGACAATTATGCCTGAAGCCAGGCAGAAGATTGAGTATGAAGCCTCTCCTGCTACTACAGGCATTATGGTCAAGAGCGACCATTTCTACACGGAGAGCCCCAAGTAAGTTGTTATTACACAACGTCACGGCCGTGTTCCCCGAAGGGTTACACATATGGTGCACTATGATTTTATGTCGCAGAAAGTTCAGTCAGAATCTTCTTTTGGCATACATTTCATATCGCGTCGTACTGCCTTTTAATGACTATTCATTAAAAGGCAGTACTATCATATCTCAGAAAGTTTACAGTTAGAATCAACTTTCGGCATATCTACATTTCATATCCATAATAATTGAAAGACTCATCTATCACATTACATATTACACACATCACATCACCATTATCACATTATATTATGGTGTATCTTGTTTGCAAACATGCAAACAAGCATGCACCATGCATGCAGCATGCAAACAAGCAAACACCATACATGCAGCAAGCACGCATCATGCAAGCAAGCATGCAGCATGCAAGCGAGCATGCAACATGCAGCAGGTATTGTTTCTGTCACGGCTCCGGCGCTGTGGGGCTCCGGCGGTCCCACGCTAGCTTATCGTCGCGGATGGTTTTAACGCTCACCACCGCAGCTTCGGCTTTGGAGCGTTACAAAACACTTGCTCCCCAGCTTGCGGGCCGCCTCACCCCTCCGCGCCTACGCGGTCATAAATTACACTCTATGGGTAGGGCAGATAAGACTACGTGGAGTTAGTTTTGCAGCGATTCGTTTCTGTCACTAACTTTTGTAGCACAACATAAAGCACAACTTTTAAGGTTAAAAATGCTATTTTATAGAAATGGCAATATACCTAATAAAATTCTTCCAAATGGAATTCTACCAAATAATCGTCGCTCTAAATAAACGTTATGCTAAACGAAATTATGCGGAACTTTAACTTTGCCAAAGGTAATTAGGCCAAATAAAATTCTGCCATCTTAAAAGTATGCCATTGTAAATTCGGACATATAAACATTCGCCCAAACAATAATTATATTAAACAATTTTTATGCCTTAAAATATTCGTTTAAAGAAGTTTATGCCAAGTGTTTTATGCCAAATAAATTTCGGAGCATCAAGATTCTGCTAGATAGAGGGAACCCGTCAACGGCAGATGCAAGTGCACGCGTTGACGGCGGTCGTCGCCGCCGACCGAAAGCGATGCTTGCTGTTGGAACGTATGGCGTACGCCATTTTGTCAGTGGACTGCAAATAGTTCAGGGGGCCTACTATGACGTGAAAAAAGATCATGCATCCGTTGAGAAAAAAAGATGGTGCTATAGGTCATATACTCCGTCTGTATAACTTAGTATAGCTCCGTCTGTCTCTCACACTGGAACCGTTCAACTTCTGCCCTGCTATAGGAGCTCAAAGTAACCCCCCAGGAGCGACAAAATGGCGGACGCGACACGTTACAACTACAAGCGTCACTTTAAGTCGGCGGCTGCCGACGACATGTCGGTGGGCGGTCGTCGGCGCGTACAGTTGCCTCTGTCGTTGACGCGTGTCGCTCGTGAGTAAGAACACTTAGGTTCTTATTACTAAACTAGCTCGAGGGTATAAACCAAGTCTAAAGAAAATCAGTGTTTTCTAAAAAGACCGTTTACGTCCGACTCTTAGATTGCCATCGACACGCTAAGAAGGATGTGATACCAACTAAAATTGACAATTATTATTTATCTGTATTTTAGAAAAAATCGCAACGAGAAGAAAGAATTGGACCTGTCCAAACCCTTGACGGCTGGAGCATTTGTTGACCAGAAGAAGATCCAGGAGTTACATAGGACGCTCAGCGAGCAACTGCCTCCAGAACCTCCCATGGCTTGGCTCCTTGCTGAGAAAGAGAAAATGGAGACAGTAAGCTGATTTTCTTTTATTTTACTTGGTGACAAGTAGGCAGAAGGTCCTCCTGTAAGTTGTCACTGTAGCCTATGGATCTGTCCCAGAAACATAACCAGTAATCGGGGGTTAGGTAGCGCAATTTAGGGTCAACAACCACAGACAATATCATTAGTATGGATAAGCCCACGGAAATCCCGGAAACTTGTAATTTCGAAGTTTTTTTTTATCTTAACGCTTTGAAGGACATTATATGGCCGTAGCAGTAAAAACAATACAAACTTCTATTATGTCTCGTTTTTGTCCTTCAAAGCGTGAATGTATAAATAAAGCTTTTTATTGACGTGAATAGAGTATTTATTACTAGCTGCGCCCCGCGGTTGCACCCGTGTAGACCGGGATAAAAAGTAGCATATGTGTTAATCCAGGGTATAAGCTATCTACATACCAAATTTCATCCAATTCGGTCCAGCCGTTTGAGCGTGAAGAAGTAACAAACACACACACACACAATATATAATATTATGCCTTTATAATATTAGTGTGATTAATAATTTAGCTATTAACGCTGCCACTACAAAAAAAAAAATATGTCACTTCCTATTTCTCTCACAGAATTACTCCTCTAACGCTCTTATCAGTTCTGAGAAAACAATGCATTTTGCAAGTTTATGAACAACCATAAGGCGGCAAGCTTTTACTGCCACATGGACAGGCTTATTACGCGTTTTATAGAAAATGAAAGTATGAATTCAAATATTTATGTCAGTTACTAAAATGATCATCATCTGCCTAGCCTTTTCCCAACTAGGTTGGGGTCGGCTTCCAGTCTAATCTAACTCATCTCAGTTACTAAAATATACCTATTTTATCGACAATTTAGTATATCGAGTTCATGGCGACTTCGCTATTCCTGGGACACCGGAATTATATGGCATCCATATTCTGCTATGATCCTAGTAATTACAGCCCTAAATCGGATCACTGAACATAACTCATGATGAGCTATGTTTCTGGGATAGCAACGCACCTCTCGTCTCTGGTATAGCAGATGTCCATATTCTACAGTGACTTTCCATGATACCGGAAGGGCAGTCTCCTAGTTCGTCACCTGTCCTACGGTACCTATACACTTCAAACAGGTTGTCTGACTTGCAGCAGATGTGACCAGGTCTATCTCACACGAGCCTAGTAGCTTTCCGAGTGCCGTTGGCTAGTTCAGTTCTCAAACTATTTGATTTATTCCTAGCCTTCAAAGTGAATACAGAGTTTATAGACGTGTCTGTTGAACTTGGCTGGAAATAGTGTTACGCCGCTAATGTCAACACAGGGCATCGAGGAGGGGTCATGCTTCCAGCCTCTGACATTGTTGTGGGTTGTTTGTGGATCTCAGGCAATTAAAAGATGATATCAGCTTCTTACACTTAGTTTATACAGTTACACAAATCACAGTTAACAGCTAATTTGCCCTTATTAATCATGTCCATTATTAATAATAATAGAAATATATTTTTTTTATATTTTTATACACTTCTGGACACATCTTTTGGCCCACCTTGTATTTTCAGTTTCGTTTGGTCCTAGCTAAAATTTTATATTAGGTCGAGCAAAAAGTTTTTATGCAGTTTTGAACCTGGCACATTCACAATTTCATTCAATAGTCTGTTTTTGAATTTCGAACACAGAATTTAAAGAAACAAAAGACAATTTGGAGCCTGTTTGTTGATATCAAACAATCGAATACTAAGAAAACTTGGTTTTATTGGTTTACTTGGATTTAATTCTTGAAAAAGTGATTGATATCTTTGGTTTTGCAACAAACATTACTTATTCTTAACATTAAGGTGAGGTTCTATCAATAATCTATGGATACTTCACCTGAAGTCGCCGCCCAAGCTGTGGCACTTATTCAGGCCGGACACAGCCAAAGAAACGTGAGTGCTCAACTTAATTTAAGTCGATCTGCGGTCCGAAATGTTTATCGGAGGTACCTAGAGACTGGCGGCTTTGTTCGTCGCCAAGGAAGGCCACGATCTTGGGTCACAACTGAAAGGCAGGATCGATTCATCGTGACGACCAGCTTGAGAAATCGTCACCTTACCTCCATTGAGATACAAAACCAACTTCGCGACTTCCACGGAGTATCTGTGAGCGCTCGAACTGTTCGGAGAAGGTTAAAAGAACGCGATATGGTACCACACAAGCCAGCTAATGGCCCCAAACTAACGCGAGCCCACCGAACAGCCGCCTTCATTTCGCACGCAGTCATTTAAATTGGACACAGCAAGATTGGAGCCGTGTACTCTTTTCTGATGAGTCTAAAATTGTGTTACATGGCAATGATGGAAGGAAGAAGGTCTACCGACGTAAGGGAGAGCGTTTCGCACAATGCTGCTTTGAAGAGAGGGTTGCTTATGGCGGTGGCTCATGGACTGTCTGGGGCGGTATATCCGCGAGCGGCAAAACTCAACTTGAGGTTGTTACAGGACCACGGCTGCCAACATTAAATGCTGAAAGGTACATTCGTGAGTGCTTAGAACCTCACGTGATACCATACGCGGACTATGTGGGCCCAAATTTCCTTTTTATGCATGATAATGCAAGAGCCCATGCGGCCGGCATCGTCAGGGAATATCTTCAGGATGTGAACATCACAGTTATGGACTGGCCAGCCAGAAGCCCAGACATGAACCCCATTGAGCACATGTGGGACGAGATAAAAAGACGTGTTAGGGCTCGTCAGCCAGTTGCCCAGACGATGCAGGAGTTGAAAACTGCCATAGAAGAGGAATGGGAGATGATCCCTCAAAATTTCATAGAGCGATTGATAAACTCTATGCCTAATCGTATGAGAGCTGTGGTAGATGCCCATGGAGGCAACACGCGTTATTAAATTAAACCTTTATTTGATAAAACATGTTTTTTATTCAAAAATCAATTGCCTTTAACAAGGCGCATATCCGACTTGTTAGGCGTAGCTCCATGTCGTATGGTATTCTGAATTCAAATTTAAAACAATACGATCGAAAAAGATGGTAAAATGTATCAGGTTTAAAACTGCATCAACAGTTTTTGTTCAATCTAGCAATCATATTTCGGTAGGGGCCATCGAAACCTAAACTCTAAGGTGGGCCAATAGATGTGTCCAGAAGTGTATGTTTTTTTTATTTTTATAAAACTATTTAAAAATGTAAATTATATGTATATAAATGAAATAAAGGAAATAGAAATAAAATAATAAAACTGGATGAATCACTGGCGGCGTCGCGTCGTCGGTATATGGTTGATATGTATCCGTGTGCACAAACTCGGCATCAACGCGGTGTACACGTGGTTCCGGTGCGGCGGCGCCTGTGCGGTTTTCATTCGTGTACAAAAACATGCGGTCCCGCGCCGGTGCGGCTGCGGCGTCGTGTACATGAAGCCAAATACTATTTGTAGCCAAAACCGATATCAGAATTCAATCTAATCAAGGTTCATTTTTGGTTCTTTCTGCATTCACACAACTCAGACATATTTTTTCGATCATTTGGTAGGCGAGTGACAGGTGCCGAATGCCGAAATCCAACTTCGTTGGAGCGGTTTACTAATGAATTCATTTTTGATTTATTGTGTTCAGACGTTTCACTTCGAGTGTAAGATGCCAAATTAAAGACAAAAATGAAGAACAAATGAAACGTCTGGCTTAACTGAGTAGTAGTAATTGATCATGATTTAAAATAGTTACAGAAAATGAAGGCCCTGACGACATCAGACCACGAGAATGCAAACAAGCCGAGTTGCAGCACAAGTGTGCCAAGTTCATCACACACGGGTGTCAGCCGGGCCATCGAAGTGCCCAAGCCCAAGAACGGAGACAAATACTCTGGACTGATGGTACGTGCACTATACTGTAGTCTATCTAACACGTCAGCTCACACTGCCTGTCATCGAAGTGCCCAGGAACGGAGACAAATACTCGGGACTAATGATAATCTTAACATTTTATCTACTGTGTGCTTCAATATCATCATCTGCCTAGCCTTTTCCCAACTATGTTAGGGTCGGCTTCCTGTCTAACCGGATGCAGCTTAATACCAGTATTTTACAATGAGCAACTATCTGACCTCCACAACCCAGTTACTGGGATACCCATGTGTGCATAGAAACATTCTTTCGAGCGAACAAAGATTCCTAGAATGGCAAACCACAGTATCAATAGCCTAATTATATTTATTTGTTTAACCAATAAGCTCAAATCTATATAAATAAATAAAAACCGGCCAAGTGCGAGTCGAAGTCGCACACAAAAGGTTCCATATCACCGTACAATATTTAACACTACATATTAAAAAAAACACGTTTGTTTTATTGGGACCCCCTTTAATCAACACGATTTTTTAACTTTATTTTAGTTTTATTATTTGTTGTTATAAGCAGCAATAGAAATACACACTGTAAATTTCAACTGTGTACATATTAGGGTTCATGAGACAGCCCGCTGACGCTGACAGACAGTCGGACTGACGGACAGCGGGGGCTTACTCGTAGTAATAGGGTCCTGTTTGGCACCCTTCGGGTACGGAACCCAAAAAATTAAATGATGTTGTTGGTGAGCGCATCACTTGAGAAAGGCTGGACCGATTTGGCTATTTTTTGTTTTAAAATATTCGTAATAGTAACAATTAGGTTTTTATGGATAGAAAAATTTGAAAAGTTGCTCGGAAAATTTGGGAAAAGCTGAAAGTGCTTTCTATTGAACTGAAGACCATATTTAAATTTTGACAGGAAAACGTCTGTCGGGTCAGATATAGTTCATCACTTTTAAACAAAAACAAAAAAAATAATTTTAACTAAACATTGTGTTGTACATAAATTGAAGCAGCCCTAGTAAGTTACAATAGTACTTGTGTCGGAGCTGTCTCTCTCATCCCTAAGTGGTAGCAATAGCTTAACAATGATAAGGCTAATAAGTTACTAGAAAAAATAAAATAATAAAAAATAAAATAAAAATAAAGTAAAACATTAATTTAGCAGCTCTCAGAGTGTAAGGGGTGCACGTGAGCGCAAGTGTGTGTGTATGTGTGTGTGGGGGTGTGTGTGTAGGTGTATCGTCTTATTCATTACCATTATTATTTCGTTTATTAATTTCTTTTCTTATCAAATACATTTTTAAATATTTCTTAAAAAATTTATAAAAAACATTTAAAAATATAAACCATTATATATTACCATTATTATTTTTGTCTTTGGCTTATCTCGGGACCCTGGGGTCCCGGACCTTTGGAAGGCGTACGAGGGGCCGAAGCCAACTCGCAGAGGCCCCTCAGACATTTTCAAATGACGAGGAGGCACCAGCCGACGATTACCCCTGTATGCACTATGCAAGTGCACCCAAGGACAACCCCAGGTTGGTGCAGGACTATTGCAGAACATGGAAACAAAACACATTGGGCCTATGAGTTTGGGTGGCTACATGGATTGGGTACCTTGAACTATGGAAGAACTATGTCCCCTGCCCGACCAATGTTATATAATATACACAGATAAATTGGCAGGGGCTGACTTGCACGCTCAATAATGGGCCTCCGGAAACGGTCGCTAGCACATAGTGACGTAGCGACAAGGGGCAACATGTCCTGAGGTGCTTGAGGAGTGGAGAGGTATTCCACGGCTCTCAGAACAATCCCAGAGCCCGGAAGATGGTCAAGATCCCTACAAGCACTTACTGGAATACTTCCTTCCTCCGAGCACGTTTGCTCTTGCGAATCTCCACTCAAGCCGGCCAATAAAGGCAAGAATGAGGTGGGAGCTCTGTTCCCGTCACTGTTCACTCCAGCCGGCCAATAAAGGCAAGCCAGAGGTGAAGAACAAGACTGCTCCCGGGAAATAGGGTCCGTGGGGTCGCTACTGCCCAACAGCTCGCCACATGCTGCCCTGCGGGTTCACGTATCTCTCTTGGTCTGGCTCCTCACCCTAGACCTGTTTCGGCAAAGTAAACTCCACCGGCACAGACCCAGAGTTCGGAGCGCGCAAGCCCCACCACGACGTCAACGTAGAAATACGGCGGTGGGGCCATTATTATTATTATTATCTCTGACTATTATTTATTTATTTATCAGCTTATCCTGCTCAGAATATTTTCTGTTTCTTCATATGTTAGGGATCTCAACCATTCAGTTATTGTTTTCAAACGTTTAAACGTGTTAACGTGTTTTTAAACGTTTACATAATTATGAACCAAAGCACGCTAGAGGCGGGCCGCGCCGCACTTGTTTATAAGAAAATGCGTTGCGGCCCGTTGCGGCTGTAATGTGCGCTTGGCTTATACGGTTACACTAAAACCCAATCATCGACAGATTTCGTGTCGTCCGAATAGCGGAACTATTCGGACGACAGTCGCGTCGCGGCCCTTCTGTATTCTGACTGCTGCCGTTGTCGGGCATTACCGGTCTTGACTTTATAATTTTACGATATCGATTTTGAAATAAAATAAATAAAAACACCTCTTACGCCACAAGTAGCCGGCAGTCTGGCGACAAATCCAAACAAGTTCGGATTAAACGGTCAATCGGTTATTGTCGGGCGTCCTCTGACGATGTCGGTAGTAGTAGTCTCTCGCTCTCATTCTTTTACATGCGTTTGTTTCGATCGGCCGATTTCGGCTAACGACACCTAAGCGTACTCCGGCTGATGACGGATTTGGTGTAACCGTACCGTTAATTTTTGGCAAAGTGAATCTTATTACTATTCGTCATAATTTCCAGGAGTTCCCATTCGCTGACGGCAGCCCGATAGCAGAACTGGCAAACTTCTACCAAGAGTGTTTGCAAGCGCGGTCTATCAGCGGTGAATGGACTGACATCGTGATCGAAGCGTCGGGGTCAACAGACTCCGAGTCGATGTCGAAACAGCTCAAGATGTTCGAAGACGCCGTACCTGAGTTCGATAACATGGTCGCCTCAATGTTTAGCAACTCTGAAGGCTCCGACCGCTCCTAAACTGGACTGGATGTAAGACTGTATGATTGTTAATTAGAGTAAGGTTTCCAGCTATGGCGCAGTGCGAATAAATTACTCAAATATATCACAGATTTTAACTTTAGAATCTGTAGAAGGTGACAATGATATCCGCATTTATGTTGACAGTACCGGTAGGGATTATAGATTTTTCATGTGCCCAAAAGTGTTACTTGACTATATTAATTTATGACTCAAGTTTTCATAACCGTTCAGGCTTAATTAACTGATGTATTTGTTTTCATCTTCTAAAATTTCATTCATAAAAAGTTATTATCCAATTTCAGACGAACCTCATCATAAAACTCGCACAGCTTTATTTCAATACAGTACTTGAGGGATTGTAGATAGATTAATATTATAATCATGTTAATAACAATTTAATTGCACTATAAAGTGCAAAACGCCATCTTCATGTCTAATCTGAAACAAAGCGTTGTTAAGTATTCTCTTATCCTATCCAATTCCGTATATAGTTCAGCGATATTCAACTATTTTTGCTAGGCTAAAGCCGGATTTACATTATGGAACTAGTTTAGCAATCTTAGTTATTCATTGAGTTTCACGTGTAAAAGTTACCTATTTACACGTGAAACTTTCAATGAATAACTAAGTTTGCGCAACTAGTTCCGTAATGTAAATCTGGCTTTAACAACACCTGTTAGGAAATATTAGTATTAGTTCTACATTTACAAAAGCTGTAAGAGAAAAAACACACTTTAAATATTTAAATGAACTCAACTCAATAAAAAAATTTTGTGCGCGATTAACAAGTCATTCAAGCATTAGCAACAAGTGCGGCGAGACAGAACATCGGATATAATGATACAAGCAAATGTATTTACAGCATCATGTATAAGTCCCTTGCTGAGTAGTAACACCAGGAAAGTAAAACCGCTCTAAAGACTCATCCATAGTGTAAATTCACTCTACAATGCTGATACTATGACTGAGGCTTCCTAAGCTAGTTTTGTATCATAGATAGTTAAAAAAAACTCGCCATTTTTCTTAGTGCAAGTTTCAATAAATAACTCTCGTTACAACAACCATTAGAAATAAGATTAGAAATTTAAATAAATCTTTTTTACAGCCCATTCAACCGATTTTAACTTCTATTGCGTTGGTGGCATGACAAATGGCAGCTGCAGTAAACAGTTGGTTTATTGTAACCAAGTTTTTGCTTTTAATGCCATCCTTATGCCTACAGAATAGAAGTCAAAATCGGTTGAACGGATTGTAAAAACGGTTTGTTTAAATTTCTAATCTTATTTCAAATAGAGTATAATTCAAAAAGATTTTGTAAACGTATTAAGAAAAGTATATGTTGTTACTGCTTTTTAAATGTAAATCGTACTGTGTATCGTATATACACGTCTATTTACTGGAAGATATTGTAGAAAGAGTAAGAGATATAATCGATAATCGTGGATTTAAATGTTTAGCAACCTAAGACTGGACTGGAAAGTCTTGTCTGGACTTACGAGACAAGACTTTGAGTGATGTAGGACTGACCTGATAAGTAGCCTCTATTAGGTACTGATAACGCGCCGCGGTGGCACCCGATAGCTTCACTCATTAAAATTTTCACTCATTATGATTATATAATACAATAATCGCTCCCGATAAGTGTTGGTATCATAGTTTATAACGAGTTCGTGTTTTAATCAAAATTTTATTCAATTTACTTATGTAAAAATTCTAATATTGTTTCTTGCTTTTGAATGTAATCGTTTTGGGAAACTTTGTATCGGTATGTTATGTACAATAATACATTTCAATTATCAATGTAAATATTTTATTATTATGAAAGATAAGAACATAATTTATTCAATGATAATGGTGACTGTAGACTTCAACATGATTACTCGTGGCTTATAATTAATAACTTTTGTAGTATTTTGTGTATGGTAGTTTTTAAGGAAATAATCTTAAGGTGGAGACTGACTTGCAACGTTTGTTTGTAATGTATCATTCGAGGCGAGCTTGGTTACAAGACGGCGATACACTAAACGTGGCGAACGATTCCAGCACTTGACTCAAAGCGTGCTCCATTTTTATTCAGAATGGTGGTAAACATACTCTCGCAATGCTCGCATCGAGCGGCTCGGCTCGCTGCACTGACGCGTAACGCGTTACAATTAATCGATACATTACAAACAAACGTTACAAGTCAATCTCCGCCTTTAGATTTTACAGATTCTATGATTATCTTAAACTCTACTTCCTCTTATACTTGTGTACCTTATTATAGATCTTAGATCTTTTCAATACATTTTATTAACAGAATCACTGATTAACCAAGTTCTAAATTTCCAAACATGTCTTAACAGATACATAGCCGTAATTTAGATAGATGAGGTTTCTATAATCATATTAGATACGATATTTTAATTGTAACAGTATGGCATCAACAGCGGCCTTTTGCGACTGTAAAAATAAAGTAGTTCAGATATAAATAAATAAATGATCATATGTAAGTGGAGTGCCTTCGAAGCAACGACTGAGACCACGTCTCAAGTAACGTGCCAACCCTCGTTTTGATACACTTTACTACTTTCTAAACTAATTTATCGATCGCTTGATTACTGAGGCTGGCTTCGTACTGTCCCTATGTCCGGTGCAGGCGTTCACGCCGCTTACACGCTGCGTAAATATCTGTACTAGCGCCGTGTAGACGATATTGTATCTAAATTACGTCGATTTTACGCAGCTGCTACGCTGCTTATACGTTCGACGAACGCCTACGCTGGCCCTACGCCAAATACGAATGCACGTTTACGTAATATTTAAATCTTTTTTTATGGTGTTCCATTGTAATTTATTGGCATAATCATATCAAGTGTATCGTTTTGATGTTAGTTGTAACCATTTGTTTCGCTAGTCACTCATTAATGGTTAAACATATTAGTATAACTTGATTTTTATCAGGAACATCAAAATTATCTTTCAATATTGCGCCTCGTGCTTTACGATCCAGGTAAGCAAAATAACAATTGATTTTTATTTTTTGAAATGGCTGAATGAGTGTATTTATTGTATTCCATTCACGTCAGTTTAGTGAACAGTGGGATAAACGTATAGTACTGGCAAAAATAAGGATCAATAAAAAAAAAATACTGCCTGTCGATTTGAAAAACTTTTACATTTAAAGTTCGTTTAGAAATGCTATCGTAGGACACTCGTTTAGAGCGAGGCGCATAATAGTTATTAATTTGCATTTTACTGATTTGTTTAGGTAGGTATTACTTAGTTAGGCTTGTAATTATAATTAAAAATATTTTATAAATCCATTGAGATACTACGTACTAGAGAAGATGCCACACATCACCACTACGTTCCGTTCAACTGCGGCGATCGGGCCGCACTACTCGGTTGCCTGCTAGCTCTATGTTCTATGTTAAAGGATTTGGTTTCCACACTTAGTACTTCATGTGGACCAGTTGCTTGCTAGCTCTTGAGTGCCACAGGTTTGTGATGGTTTTAAATGATACAACGTTCAAACGCATTAAAAGTACTGGTGTGTTACGGTATTGCACTAATAATACAAGGAATATGGCGAAGTGCAAAGGAATAACTTTCCATCGGTGAGTAACTTGATGTAATCGTTTTAAATTTATATTTGAACAAAATATTTAGTGGACGCCATATTGCCTTTTGGTCGCGAGAATGTTTTAATAATTTACTGAGAAGACACAATTATTGTTTTAGTGCTGCAGCGAACTTTAGCTTAAACTTACCAAAAATGTAAACAAGACCTTTGATTGTGATAGCTTCTCTAGTACAAAGTAAATAGTACATCAGTGTATAAATCACAAATTATATTACTCGTAGCAACGACAGCAGTTTCATTATTTTATAAATTAATTTTTTTTTTTTTTTTATTTTTTTTTTATTTTTTTATTTAATTAAGTTTATCAAATGTAATCAAGAGAGTCATGTCATGTAAAGATTTACAATACATTATTTCCTAGGTTAATAATTAGAGAAAATTCAGACGTGAATAAAAGACACATTTTAATATTGCAAATCTCAAGAAGCTACACTTTTAATCGCCTTCCCATCTGGCGATTATTTAGCGAAGGCGTCTGTAGAACGGAAACGCTACGCTGACACCGCGGCAACGCGACGTAGCTCCGATAATAATTACGTATAGCTGCGTAAATGCCTAAAAGGTGCTCTTCCGATGGCGACAGCAATCGCAACCCGTAGTGGCAACACCGCCCAATCGCAACGACAGGCCGCAGTGACACTGGTTTCTATGTAACTCTATGAAAACGGTGACAGGTGACAATGTCGCCATCTACGGAATCGTTTCATCATTCAGTGACGTTGCCGTTTGCGGTTGTGGTTGCCTTCGGAAGAGCACCTTAAACATATAGCTGGCATTAAGCAAAGCAGTCACTATGCTAACAACTTAAATAAACGCACGTTTCTGTAGATTAATTTGTAAAGTCTGTGGCATCTGTAAAATTAATCAAAACCAATCAATGCATTTGTATCTACATCACAACAATATATTATTGAGACTTTCTGGTCCGTCCTCAGGTGTTCAAGTATACTCTCTCAAAGTGTTCTGTATATCTATCCATCTCATAATTTCATCTTAATTTTTTAGTAACATTTTATGAGTACTAGTTCCTCGTCTTAAACCACCACAAATAAAGTTTTTGTAACCAAATATTCTTAATCTCCTGTATGGTCAAGCTCAAGTTTACTGCAGATATGGCTGCCAACAAATAATAAATTAGGTTCTAATTAACGGAAGGCAGAGGTGTATTCACCAGTTTATAGGGATTATAGGGGTAAATAGAGAAATTCTATTAATGGAAATAAACTTTTTCGTCACATTGTGTTGATTTCCATAATTATTCTTATTCTTCGAAATGTAATTCTTAAGTTCTTTGCTCATATATTTTAAGTTTTTCCAATCATTTTAACTTTTAAGACGATGTCCGTGTTCAAAACTTTTAAATCAGTCTTATACAAGATGTCATTTAAATAACGCACAGCCTCTTAGAGGGTCATTGTACTCATCATTATGAACAACTTTTATGATGGGAACAAACCTGAAATCGCTAAAAAAAACAGCTGTTCCCTATATTTGTGTTCGCATAACTCGTCAAAATGTAGGGAACAGCTGGATTTTTTTCGAGATTTTAGGTTTGGTCCCGTAGTAAAAGTTGTTCATAATGGTGAGTATAATGACCCCTTAAGAGGGTGTGCGTTAATTAAATTACACCTTGTGTACTTACATACATTTTGCCGCAGTAGGCTAAATACGTCTATCCATATCTTTTTAGTAATAGTTTTAAATATTTAATCATCAGAATAATATAGTGTAGAAATGAGGATGTTAAGTCAATGCTGGGTGTAAGTAATCGCCATATAAGAGTAAGGGTAATCCATTAAGACATAAACATTATCGTTAATATAAAACACATCAAAGACCAAAAGTTCATTATTTATTATATGACCGTATTGAAATGCCAGTGCATTATTATATGCGAATATTACACATCACACTATTTATCACTATTACTATTTTATTTAGAATTGCTATTTTTTACCAACTTAAAACGCAAGAAAAGGGCAGCGAAACATTCGAACTGTTAAAATGTTATCGCGTCAAGCTAAGGCCATTTTGACATTTGCCCGCCCATGAAGATTTGTAAATATTGGCAGCTACATTGAAGAAACAATTGACGTACATTATTGTCAACAGCGACCCACTGTACAGCTATAATTTATCGAATCGAATTTTAGGACAACAAAGTCTTACGTCTCGTCTATTTACTTACATCCGTCTCTGTTATGTTTTATCAGAGAAAAAAGATAGTAATAGCCTAAACAATAAGTTTAGTTGGTGAAACTCCAGAATTAGCACCATTATGTAGCTCCGGCCGATAATGCATCTTCATAAATTTCTCGATACTAAAATAGTAGTCATTAAGCTGATTCTACCATAACTTTAGGGGGGCGGGGGGGACTACAGGACCTAAACGCACATTTTATAATGCCTAAAAGTATACGATCCACTGCAGTATACATAACAGAACTAATTTGATACGATAGAAAAAAAATCATGAAGATGCCTATAAAAAATTATATTAGCGATTTAAACCATCATAATATACGAGTACATGCAGTCATTCTGATTTTTTTTTTCTGATTATTTTACAAGCAACATATTAACGTAATAGTGTTTTGATTTTTTAGTCCAATCAATAGATTTTTTGTAAATAGTTAATTGATTCATATTTTCCAATAAATTACCAGGGTTGAGTCGCGCTTCTCTTTCTTATCTATGCAGTCCGACACTGACTGCGCTTTAAGTCCTGTAGTGTCCTTAATATAGCAGAGTATGCAATGTGTGTACTTCATTATCTAACTATAATTTATAATAATAACATAAAAAACAATAGAAACTACTACTCTGTATTGAATAAGTAAGTTATAGACAGGTAAAAGAAGAAAGAAAGAAAATAAATTTATTTAGCACAGAGTAGGTAGTAAAGTAGTCACTATTGCATTTAATATACACGCCATTAAAATAAATAAATCTCAGTTCTATTATTATATTTCTATTTACAGGGTTAGTTGTAATTCGACATATTCCTTGCAGGACGTTTTAGGAGGGTTTAAATGCAACAAATTAAGCCACCAAATGTTCTACCGAAATTCAGTACAATGCATGCCCAATTTTATATATATTACTTTGTTTTTGCAATACTCCTACATTTTAACATACCAATACAAAATTGTACATTGTCACGAAATTGATCATAAAGCAATTCACATACAAATATGTTAATATACCCTGCCTAGATATCTCTTTTGTTGACTGTACCTTACGACAAGCTCTGGTTTCTTTCCTTATTGCGATGCTTCTCTTTTTTTAACTCCACCTTCAACTGGGGATATGCCAAGTAGAATACATTGTGAAGTGCAACACAAATTGACGAAAAAACAGACGCAAACACTTAAAAAATCGTCCACACAATGCACACGTTTTTATCAAAAACTTTGATAACTTAGGTAACAAACATACAGCGCCATCTTGCGGCGAAGCTTCCGGGAAACAACCCCATTGTAGTAGAAAATTGGTGGAGTTTATTCATTGTTTTGAGCAAAGATATTATAAGTAAAAAGACGTAGATAGGTTACCTACCCAACATTCGATGTTCAAAAAGGCGCAATGTCGAACATTAGATGACACATGGAAGTAGGACGGCATGTCGTAATAATCGGGAGCGAAAAAGAGTCAAGACGACGAAAATGTGGCTAACTAGCCAGATTTTAACGTGCCACTTGCGGAGCGTGTATAACCTATCTACCTCTTTTTACTTATAATATCATTGGTTTTGAGCAACAAACAGTAGTAACATTTGACTTTTAATACTTTTCTTGGGTTTATAAATTACTGTGCTTAATTGATTAAGGGCTGATTTTTCAATAGGCAAATAACTTTTATCTGAAGAATAAATGTGACAGTTTGACATATTTTCAATACAAAAGCTGTCAAACCGCCATATTTATTCCTCAAATAAAAATTATCTGACTGTTGAACAATCAGCCCTAAGAGAAAAAAAAATACAAGCAATTTCCTATTACCCCGCAGATCCTTTCACAGCTATTGTGTATCACTGTCAGAATCACAGTAATCTTTATTTTTGTTACAATGAGGTTACTGTTGGGATGCTGTTGACAGAGTTAAAATTACTGTGAAAGAACTACAGAGGCCTTAGTGCGAGTTTTTATACTTACTCGATCACGTTAACATAAACTTCAATTAGTACTGAAACTGAATAAGCGCCGTCTGGTGACTATAATGGGAAACACAAATATTCCATACAAATTGACGTAAGGTAACGCGATCGAGTAAGTATAAAAACTCGCACTAAGGCGACTGATGTATGAACGTAAACGAGGCAAAAGGAGATATGTAAGGATCGTAGCTGTAGTTTCTGCCTACCTCCAAGGGAAGTAGGCGTGAGTTTATGCAACATGTATTTATATATGTACAGACACATCGAAATAACCCAATGCAAACTATAGACGCATCAAAGCATAGTTATTTACAATAAATAGTGAGTGCATAATAATGCTATTTGTATGTAAAATTACTTTAATTTTGTATAGGTGCTTATTCATTTGAAAGCGTAATCAAACTTATCTGGGCTCAATGCGAGGAAAGCGTTAGGATTTCTCACACATGCGCAAACTAAGCTTCACCTTACTTTACTTACCTTTTTCTCAGAAGATTTCAAGAACCAGCAGTTTCTTCGTTCCAATCGACACTAAACGGCTATAGCCGTCATAACAATAAAACTTCTAATGGTTAACGTACTTGTTTGACTAAAATGTACATTTAGCACTTTTAAGACGTTTTTCTATGTTTATCATTATTTATAAATTGTAAATCTAAGAGCTACTTTTTCAATAGGTAGATAGCTTTTCTGAAGAATAAAATATGATAGTTTGACATATTTTCTATACAAATGTCAAATTTTCATATTTATTCCACAAATAAAAGTTATCTGACGATAGAAAAATTAGCCCTAACTCAACATATTTTTACTATCACAATAATTGTGATAGTAATTATTACAAGAATGTAACATTATTTATTGCATTTGTATATTTACCATCATTTTACTAAATTCATCTTACTTTTACTGTACTATAATAAGCGAATGGTTTTAGACGCGTACTAACATACATGGGTGTATATTTCATATTTTTTTAGATATTTAGAGGTAGTTAGGTATTTAAATTAATGTAAAAACAAATCTTAAACGTGTATTCATACTTGGGGCCGTATAGTCAAATGTTGAAGCCATCATTGCGAAACCTGTTACCATGAATTCAGTATATGATTCTTGAAATGTTTCATCAGTTATTAAAAAACACCGGCCAAGTGCGAGTCGGAGTCGCGCACGAAGGGTTCCGTAGGTACCATTATCTATATAAACGGCAAAAAAAATCCGTTTGTTGTATGGGAGCCCCCTTATTTTATTCTGTTTTTTTTAGTATTTGTTGTTATAGCGGCAACAGAAATACATCATCTGTGAAAATTTCAACTGTCTAACTATCACGGTACATGAGATACAGCCTGGTGAAAGACGGACGGACAGCGGACTTTTAGTAATAGGGTCCCGTTTTACCCTTTGTGTACGGAACCCTAAAACACTTCCATTTTGTCTTCGTGGGTATTGCACTTTTCTAGGAATCAAGATTTATTTTTTTATAACACAAAAATTTTCTACGTTACGGGGCTACTGAATTCATGACAGTTTGCGAGTCGATGTCGGGATGCCACCCTGTATAACATCATTCGTTGGCACATTGATAGCTTTAACATTGCATTATACGTCCCCTGTAGTAGCAGTTTGTATACCTACCTATTAGATAAGTTGTGTCATTATCATTGTATTCTTATAATAAGTGTCGCGGACACCATATTTTATTGTGTTGCATGAAACAAGCTTCATATTGTTTGTAACAAATGTTTACACATTGTCATTAACGGCTTCTGAAATAAAATACAGATGTTTTGTAAACAAGTTTTATTTCGTTTTCATTTCAACAAAAATTTTTGCATGTGATTAATCACCTTTTTTATCTAAATGAAACACATTTTACTACAGTATAAATTACTGCAGAAATTACATGTCTGATTTCATCCTCCACGATAACCTTTAGACCTCCACCGTACAGTTTCGTTATTAGTTCGCAAATCGCAAATAGGTAGGTAAGTACGTGAAAATATTTTTTTTTAAAGACTTAGTACAGGGTGGCAGGGTGTCCCTTCCACACTGTATATCCTAACCAATAATTAATCTAAGTCCCTAAGCTCCTACACATAACTAGAAACCTTTGAAACCGAATTACAAATTAACATACGATCAGCTGGTATTCTCTTGAACCAGTGCCAGCTGATGACCTGGTCTATATCTATCTGCCTAGCCTTTTCCCAACTATGTGGGAGTCTAACTGGATGCACCTGAATACACTAGTATATTACATTGAGCGACTGTCTATCTGACCTCCACAACCCATTACTGGGTAATACTGGTTACTGGTTGTCAAAGGTTCGGGCTTCTGACGTACCGTAACGAGTGTCAAAGATCCACGATTGACAGCCGGGACCAACGGCTTAACGTGCTTTCCGAGGCACGGAGGAGTCTCGGTATGTAAAGGTGGTCACCCATCCACGGACCAACCCCGGCAAGCGTAGCTTAACCTGATGGTTCGACCCGTGCGGCTGTTATTACTTAGCCACAAGCTCCTCTCCAGCTGATGACCTGGTAAAAGCAATATTTCATACTAGTAAATAAATCACGGCATTTTTATAATGCTTGTAGATACTCTATTTGAATTACAATGGCGTGCGTAGACGGACAACTGGAGCAACAGACTATTGAAGACCTCGGTTTCAATTTGTTTTATTTTATGACTAGCTTTTGCCCACAGCTTCGCCCGCGTTTGAAATCCTTCCTTATTTCTTTTCTACATTATGAAAAGAAGCTGTGCAAAATTTCAGCTTTTGGGCTGGACGTTGATGAGTCATTCAGTCAATCAGAACTTCTCTTTTTATTTATATAGATCATTTTTTTTTTTCACTTACTGCTCTGCATGGCTTAACAAACAATAAGGTTATACATAACGCCTGTTTTCCCCGACCGAATGATAAGGCAGAGATGTACCTACCTTAAAATACCACCTACATTTCGACAGTTGAATTCAAGTCCCATGTAATAGGAGGCAGAGCTTTTTGCCTCAACCGGGCACAAATTCCGAAACACCCAATAGCACTGCCCGACCTAGAAAACGAAAGAACCCAGGACCTCATGCTCAGCCATATTAGTGCTTGCGACTACAAGACAGTAAAGGCAGTATTTTTTTTCAGGACATGAGCGGCTATCCTCTGGGCGTATACAACGTGTTCCTTTTGATATCCCATAACTAACAACTTTTACTATGGGACCAAACTTGAAATCGCGAAAAAAAAAACAGCTGTTCCCTACATTTATGTTCGCATAACTCGTCAATATGTAGGGAACTAAGTACTGATATTTTTTTTCGCGATTTCAAGTTTGGTCCCGTTGTTCAAAATGATGGTCTCATTAATACCCTAGACTCCTAGAGTTATGGGATATCAAAAGGAACATGTTGAAAAAGGTTTATCTATTCATACACGAAATCTCTTAAGGGGTCATTGTACTCACCATTATGAACATCTTTTATTATGGGACCAAACATGAAATCGCGAAAAATAAATCTGTTGTACCGTACATTTTGACGGGTTATATTATGCGAACATAAATGTAGGGAACACTTGATTCTTTTTTCGCGATTTCAGGTTTGGTCCCATAGTAAAAGCTGTTCAAAATTATGTGTACAATAACCCTTTAAGATTATGAATATAATAGACCTAACACGTTTGAAATAACCGCGTCAAAAACCGAAGCAGAGTCAAAATTTCGCGTCTCTGTCCTTTCGGTTTTGTATGAGCGACTTGGTAGTCTATAGGTACTCGTATCTGCGCGAAAAAAAGAAAAACTAGCGGTTAGGTACCTGTTCTTTAGGCAATTTGCCCATGAGTGGGGTTAATGTTTTACCTCTACGTGGGGTCAACCACGACCTCTTAGTGTTCTTACACACGAGCGACACGTGTCAACGGCAGATGCAACTGCTCGCGCCGACCTCGCCGACAACCGCCGCGCCGCCGACCTAAAGCGACGCTTGCAGTTGAGCGTGTCGCTATTTGCCATTTTGTCAGTGGACTACAAATAGTTCAGGAGTGACAAAATGGCGGACGCGACACGTTACAACTGCAAGCGTCGCTGCTGTTACCTCTGCTGTTGACGCGTGTCGCTCGTCTGTAAGAACACATGTACAGGGTGTCTGGTGGCAGATTTATGTTTTTAAATACGATTATTTCAAAAAGTAATAAACGGTGCGGGGGGAGGATGGTATTGTTGGAATCAGTGATCGTGCGGATTTCTTAGTCACGATGTCGCAGTGGTCGAGTGAGCATCGCGCGTTCGCCATCGAGGCATTTTTCAAGAGTAACGATTCGTACGTAATTGCTCGTCGACAATTTTGTTCAAACTTCGGTATTCGACGGATAAGTGATGGACCGAGTGTGAATTTAATTCGTTCCTGGGTGCAGAGGTTCCGCGCAACTGCTTCGGCTATGAACACCTCACGGCCAGGGCCCAGTCGATATTCAAGGACCCCCGATAACATCGAACTGGTTGAAGAGAGTTTACGTGAAAATCCACGACTTCCGATACGGAAAAGGGCAGCCCAACTGGAACTTCCAAGAGCGATTATTCATGAAATTTTAAAAAAGGATCTAAACTTTCATCCATTCAAAATTCAAATCGTTCAAGAACTTAAAGAAAATGACTATGTTTTACGCAATTTTTTTGTGAAATGATGCTGGAGCGTTTTCGAACTGTAAATTCCATTTTTTTGGAGCGACGAGGCTCATTTCCATTTAAACGGGCACGTTAACAAGCAAAACTGCCGGTACTGGTCTCCAAGATCCCATAACCCTCGACTAAAACACCAAAAACCATTGCATTGCCCCAGGGTAACTGTTTGGTGCGCCTTATCCACGAATGGAATAATTGGACCATTTCTTTTCGAAAATGCTCGGGGCCAGGCGACAAATGTCAAGTGAGAATTATCGACGCATGATTACCGATTTCTTTTTACCGAACCTGCGAGCTCACCCATCGTTCTCATCGCACACGTGGTTCCAACAGGATGGTGCGACCGCACACACGGCCAGAGCTTCGTTGACTTTGCTTCGGGAAGCTTTCCCTCAAAAACTGAACAGTCGCTTTGGGGACATCCCGTGGCCCCCGAGGTCCCCCGATTTAACCCCAATGGATTTTTTTTTATGGGGTTACCTCAAAGAGATAGTTTACATTAACAATCCCCGAACTCTCGTGAACTTAAAAGAAAACATTCGTCGAGAAATCTGCACAATTGAACCAAGTTTACTGCAGCGTGTGGCGCGGAACACGAGGCTCCGTATCGAACAGTGTGTGCAACTCGACGGAAGACATTTGGATGATGTCATCTTTAAAATATGAAATTTGCATTATTATTCCGTCGTTCAATATTTTAATTAAAACAATATGTCAAATAGTTTTTGTTTTATTTAATTTTGAGAACATATATCTGCCACCAGACACCCTGTATTACTTTAATATTGCTTCACAGTGGGAAAGAGATGTGACCTCCTGTATGTACAGATAGCTTGATCTGTTTCGCATACTGAAGTAATATTGAAATAATACCTACTGCTCTATGAGGTGATGATGGTACAGTCACAGTTTAATGTCTCGGTCGCATGATATCGTATGACAGCTTATTATCGTTTACATCATGTCCTAACTCGCCGCAGCCACACTCACAGCCCAGATCTCGATCATCTTTTTCTGAAATATACGGGTCATGGGCACTCGGGGATCGGATGCTGGTTACCTTCACGTTTTGTCCCGTTATGTTCTGCAATAAAGAGTTTGGTTGACTGAAGGGCCTTATAACACTGGCGTTTTGCAAGCGTGTTTCCAGCGAGGCGATTGTTCAACGTGCTCGTTGCGTGTGCGTAGCGAAACCGCCCCGTGTGCGCAACGTGTTCGCCGCGTTTGCGTAACGGGAGCGATAGACATGCGTGTACAAAAGAGAGTGGCACAAGCGTGCATTCACTTTTGAGAAAACGCGGAGAACACGTCTCGTCACGTAGTCACGGCTAGCTTGCTTCGCACCCGCGGAGAGCACGTTCACAAATCGCCTTGCTGGAAACACGCTGGCAAATCGTCAGTGTGCTGGCTGCATCCCCTACGGTTTGTTTCCGGATCAGAAATTCAGATTCGGAGACCCGAATACACGCTTTCATACAAAATTGTCTATATGGCGCAAAGGTCTAAGGCTGTAAGACAATAATTACGTCATTCTGTCATTAGTTATCTATATAATAATAATAATAATAACCCCACCGCCGTATCTCTACGTTGACGTCGTGGTGGGGCTTGCGCGCTCCGAACTCTGGGTCTGTGCCGGTGGAGTTTACTTTGCCGAAACAGGTCTAGGGTGAGGAGCCAGACCAAGAGAGATACGTGAACCCGCAGGGCAGCATGTGGCGAGCTGTTGGGCAGTAGCGACCCCACGGACCCTATTTCCCGGGAGAAGTCTTGTTCTTCACCTCTGGCTTGCCTTTATTGGCCGGCTGGAGTGAACAATGACGGGAACAGAGCTCCCATCTCATTCTTGCCTTTATTGGCCGGCTTGAGTGGAGATTCGCAAGAGCAAGCGTGCTCGGAGGAAGGAAGTATTCCAGTAAGTGCTTGTAGGGATCTTGACCATCTTCCGGGCTCTGGGATTGTTCTGAGAGCCGTGGAATACCTCTCCACTCCTCAAGCTCCTCAGGACATGTTGTCCCTTATCGCTACGTCACTATGTGCTAGCGACCGTTTCCGGGGGCCCATTATTGAGTGTGCAAGTCACCCCCTGCCAATTTATCTGTGTATATTATATAACATTGGTCAGGCAGGGGACATAGTTCTTCCATAGTTCAAGGTACCCAATCCATGTAGCCACCCAAACCCATAGGCCCAATGTGTTTTGTTTCCATGTTCTGCAATAGTCCTGCACCAACCGGGGGTTGTCCTTGGGTGCACTTGCATAGTGCATACAGGGATAATCGTCGGCTGGTGCCTCCTCGTCATTTAAAATTGTCTAAGGGGCCTCTGCGAGTTGGCTTCGGCCCCTCGTACGCCTTCCAAAGGTCCGGGACCCCAGGGTCCCGAGATAAGCCAAAGACAAAAAATAATAATAATAATAAACTTTATTGATAAAATAGGTAACAAAGATTTAACATTGGTCCCAAACTAGGCAAGCCTGTATCTTGGGCACCAATATGGAGAGTTTACCATAAAAACAAACACATTGAAAACATATTCGGTAATAAAACTATTGCTTCAAATTAAAAAACCAAATAAAAATCCTAGAATCAAAGCGAAAGAAAACATAACAAACAAATCAATATTAAATAGAAAATAAAATTTATAAAACTAGAAAAAAACGCTTTTGTGAATAAGTGTGTGATCATGTGTTGTGCATGAGTGTGGGTGTAAAGATGTGTGATCATGGGTTATGAATGAGTATGAGTTAATGTGTGCGATTATGTGATGTTGGTTTAGATGGTATGTGTGTGTGAGTAAGAACGGGAGAGATACGAACGAATGTGTGCAATAATTATTTTACCACTGTAATTAGCTATTCTGCTTCGTCATATGACAAGTTTAGTAGCCAGGATGTTAGTCTATTTTTTATTTGATTGCGAGTGCAATTTCCTAAATTGCAATGTTTGATCACCCCGTTATAGACGTGAACATGAAGAAAATGTGGTAGTCTTTGTGCATAGGCGGATATCTAATTAATGTATTGTTTAGTGAGAGGACAGACCGTTGCCCGCCACCTACTTACTGTGTCTGTACAACATATTAGATCTGTCCACAAAGTGAGCGTTCACTGATGTGAAAATTCCACTGTCAGACATTATTCTGCAAATAATGGGCTATTTATTCCCTTATCGTTTCGAGTCGGTACTAAAATTGTAAATTTCGATACAAGTGGAGAATTTTTGTTATTGCATTCGAGGCGGTATTAACACCCGAGCCGTAGGCGAGGTTGTTATTGAGCCGAGAACTGCAATAACAAATGTCCACGTGTATCAAACGAAGTTTTTCAATACACTTTTGAAGAAATAAAATAAAATAACGAAAAATCAATCGAAAAATATTTTTGTCATGAATTATTATGAAACTATGATTTAAATTTTCTTTTTTTTTTTGCGCTTTGCTTTCGCCGGGTTGAAGGAGAAGCAAAGGTGTCGATAAACAGTCGATAAACAGCCTAAAATGAAAAATGGAAAATTCAAATATTTTTGAGTTTAGAACACAACTAAATGTTAATTTGTTCATAAACGTTTTTTTTTATTGTAATAATCATGGTTTTTGATGATATTCTATTTATAAAAATTATTTAAATGTTAACGTCGTAAAGACGCATACCTATCTCTTTGCCGAGATTAAAAAAAACCATTTACCTCCGAATAGAGACTGTGAATAGAGGCATTAAACCAATTTGGACTAAGTATAGGTATAAGTTATCTGTGGCAATTTTTATTCCCGCACACGTGTTGGAAAATGAAAAATCGCACGCGTGTGAAATATAGTGCATTGTGAACCTAATTGTAGTGCGTTAAGAACCAGTTTTCGAGGAAGTGTATTGAAAAATAAGTAGAATACCTCATCATCCAAAGGAGGCTTATAAGTGCGCAGCAGTGTCGCATTGGTGTTCTCCGCTAATAGGGTGCGACGGTGATGCGCGAACACCGCATCGTGCAACAGTGAGTGCGCGATGCGGTTGTGGTCAGTCGACCGCGCCACGCAACGCACCGACCGCAACGCATCAAGCGCAATGTTCAGACGAATACGACCCAGGAAGGCGTACAGGGAAGATTCTTCTTTACATTTCTGAAACATCATAAAAGGAAGTTGGGTTAGTTTATGTCTTCTCGAATAATATTTCAGGTTTTTTATATTTCTACTAGATTTAGCCTGCGGCTTCGTCCGCGTGGATGTCGGAAAATATTCCACGGGAAATTATCCCACGGCAACCGTACATTTTTTCAGGATAAAAAGAGCCTATATGTAAATCAAGGGTGTCAGCTACCTCCATATTAAATTTTATCAAAATTGGTCCAGCCGTTTGAGCGTGAAGAAGTAACACACACACAGTCACAAACTTTCGCCTTTGTTAGTGTGATGTTATTATAAGTATAGTGCCCATGGGGATACCTAAAAAATATATCAATATTTTTTAGGTATCCCCATGGGCAGTTTGTGGCTCCATCGTGCCATTTTAGTAGTAATTTGTTGATCCGTTTTCACTTGTTGATCCGGGTGGTATTTGTTGATCCAAAGCCAGTCAAACCAGTAAGTGGCTCTGGAGCCAAAACTGTTAACGCGAGTAATAATAATAATTAAGACATTTTTATACAATTTCCACCTTTTTAGGGTTCCGTACCCAAAGGGTAAAACGGGACTCTATTACTAAGACTCTGCTGTGCGTCCGTCTGCCACCAGGCTGTATCTCATGAACCGTGATAGTTAGACAGTTGAAATTTTCACAGATGATGTATTTCTGTTGCCGCTATAACAACAAATACTAAAAATAAAAACTTTTTTACAAAAAAAATACAACCGACTCCCAAAAAAAAAAACACTACAAAGTGAAAAATAACTTGAATTTCGGAAGTCGAACTCAAACTCAAACTCAAACTCAAAGCATTTATTTCAAATAAACCAATTACAGGCACTTTTGAATTGTCAATGGGTCGGTCAGTCAGAAAGATGAAGCTAGTTGCCCATTCCAAAGCGTAGTAGATCCCTATGGAGAAGAACGGGCAAGAAACTCCACGGACACTCTTTTAAATCATAATATTTTTACAAAATATTGGTTACATCGTTCAAGTTGAAAATATACATGTGAGAACAATGTAGAAAGACGTGCACGTTAAAAAGCGTCCGTAATAAAAAGATAATAACTAAAACAACTAAATTAAATATTAAAATTAAAAATAAGCCATGGCAGCTAAGAGACGACCAGTCCCAACTGACGGCGCCCGTTCACGAACATGACGCTCGGAAATGAAAGTCGGTGACTTTGGTTTCTTTTTAGTTTCATTTTTTGCCACCGACTTCCGAAATTAAAGTTATTTTTCACTTTGTAGTGTTTTTTTTTTGGGAGTCGGTTGTATTTTTTTTGTAAAAAGTTTTTATTTTTCACTTTTTAGTGGTGCCTACCCCACACATCGAATACCACTTTGCAAAATAAATTAGAGCAGCATTCACATAGAATATGTGGGAAAAATACGTATTAAATGATTAAAGCTAACTCAAAAGCCACTCATCAGAACTTGGAAGATATTTATATGCAACCAACTCAAATAAAAACTGCAAAAAGGCAAATATACGTCGCGCTAAGCCGTGCCAGAAGTTTGGAAGGCGTAGTTTTAAGTTGACAGAGATAACGAGGCTACTAAATCTGACTTCTGACAATCGAGGCCACACATAATATACAACTCAAGTAGAGCAATTTGAAGCGGCATAAAATTACCATTAAAAATTTTTGTTCCTTTCTTTCTTTCTTTATTTTTCTTTCTAAAATCATTTATAGTCAAAGTGCACCTCATGGCAATTCCAATAAGCCCAAACACGACTAGAATACATTGTTTTGTTACTGAGTTCCGGTGCCTATATATAGATCGGTTCAATGGTACCATTTTCATCAGAACCATTTATTTAAAACTTCGTCATAGTCGCTTAACTGTCTTAATCGAGATATCTTATCGCCACCCGTGAAATACTTATTATCATTGAGAAGTTCTCGTGGCCATCTGTGGTCTTCTTCATCAGTTCCACTTCACCATATATGCTACTTTCTGAATGCAAATGCTTGATTTGTTGATGGAAATACCAAAATCGCTATATGTATGCCTATAATTTTTGAAGAGTTCCCTCAATTCCTCATGGATCCCATCATCAGAACTGGATTTTGATAAAAATGGGACCAATCTGGAGGTATATAATTTCAAAGAAAAAAAAGAATTTTCCAAATCGGTTCATAAATGACGGAGTTCTGAGGTAAAAAACATAAAAAAGAAAAAACCGAAATGAGAAGGTTTCACTGACCTCTATTGAAATATTTAATAGAGGTCAGTTATGTTTGTTACCTCAGAACTCCGTCATTTATGAACTGATTTGGAAAATTCTTTTTTTCTTTGAAATTATATACTTCCAGATTGGTCCCATTTTTATCAAAATCCAGTCCTCCTTTTTGAAGTCGGTTGAATAGAATAAAATAAATATTTAAGGGGGCTCCCATACAACCAACGTGATTTTTTTGCCGATTTTATAGATAATGGTACAGAACCCTTCGTGCGCGAGTCCGACTCGCACTTGGCCGGATTTTGCATTTGAGCAATAGTTGATCCGATTCAAGCATCATGATATTATGTATGTAATTACTTACCTTTTTCCGGTCAACAGCAATGACATCTTCCTGTTGACGTTGTATTTCTTTAGCCCAGCCCCTAAAATAAGGATAAGCAATAATTCTAAAATGTAGGTACCTACATAGCCCTGTAATAATCGACACAATAAAATGCAATCATCGCAAACGCGATGTAACTACGATTCTTTTATGTCCTCTGAGAGCAGTCTTTACCCAAGTTTGCAACACTGAAAATCTTGTGCTACTCCCAAGGTGCTCGAAAAACTGCGAAATTCTGGCACTTGTTTCAGTTTTTTTGAAAAGTATACCATAAGGACGCGTTTTTTAGTATCTTTGTTCCATATTTTGGTGAAGCAAACTAAATTTGGTACAATTTGAGCCTAACTCAAGCACTCTAGGTCTATTGGTTGCGAAGATACAGCTAGTCAAAGATGGGCACTTTTTCCAAAAACTGAAAAATAATGGTCTTAGAGAAAAGTCCTCAAATAAGAACTTGTATAGAATTAAATTAGCTTTAAGTTAATTCTAAAGTTCTTTAGGCTTCATAGCTTCCTCAAAAATAAAAAAAAAGTAAAATGTCGGATTTTGGGTAAATTATGGTACTACAAAAAAAAGAGAAATAATGTGAATTTGACATTTTAGATCATCGATGCATAAATTAGGAAGATAAGATTCGCGCTCCTCGACGTAGACCGCATAAATTGTGTTATCGCCCACAATTGACCTTAGTCACAATCGAACTTACGTTTGTGTAGCACGTTAAGTAAAATGACTGTAATCGTCTAAATAAGCAACAACAATGCCTTCATGTGTTTTCAAAAAGTGCGCAAATTGTTCAAAAACTAAAAACAAGTTCCACGGGATTACTTTCACTCGTAAGTACAGCCAAAAATGTTAATTTGTTGAAAATTATAATCATATTTAATGTTTGCTTCGCCGTGAGAGCGAGATAGACATGCAATGTCATTCATAATCGTAAGTATTCGGCGGCTAACACGATTTCGCTTACACGACAGCGCCAGCCCACCCAGCCTGGATCAGTGAGGGGGAAGAGGGACAACGTTTTCTGGAGGTGGAAGTGGGTCGTCCATATCCTCGTCCTCCTCTCCTAGGACGGTAGGGGAGATGTTGCAATTTCGCCCTTCGCAAAAGGAGCATACGATAGAGCACTTAAGCCCTGCCTATGTGCAAGTGCACGACCCTAAGCACCCTTTTTAAGCGGCAGTGCAAGCCACCATTCTAAGCAGGATCTGAGGAGCTGGCTCTGCGCATTTTGTGTCGGGCGTGAAACCTTGATTGTTGTGGTGACAAAAACCCGTGTGACTCGGGATGAGTATCCCGAGTCACACGGGTTTTTGTCAACTCCTAACCATTTTTGCATCTGATGGTAAGTCGTCCACAAATTATATTTTGCAGCCTCTATGGTGGGGGGGAGGCAGGCAAGGTTGACTTTGGCTGTTGCTGCCAATATTATAAACGCTGAGTATCGCAGGGTGTTCAGCGTTCCCTTATCTCCTCCGTAGAGGTTCATCAAGGTCTTCTCGCTAGCATTTCCTACTTCTTCCTGGTTGAAGTTTGGATCAAGGAAAATGCTGAAGAGGTCTATCCACTCAGGGTCTTACTTTAGAATGTTGCATCACTTCATCTTGCCTTGCCAGAAAAGGGCAGAGGTGGTGTCACATCTACTAATGGCATGCAGGAACAAAACCATCCCTCGTGGAACCTGCATTTCTCACATATGAAGGAATTGCAATTGAATTTTTTGGAATTTGCTGGATACTGGACGCACTCAGATCCACCTCTGCCGCCTTTCTGGAAGTACACGTTCGTCTGTCCAGAGCATATTTTTGAAGAAACTATGAAGCCTAAAGGTACCGTTACCACTTTGGAATTAAATTAAAGCTTATTTAATTTTCTACAAATTGATGACTTTTCTCTTGGACCATTAGTTTAGCCGGTAGGTACTTACGTGTCTTGGCAAATGAGTTATCGATAATTTTTCACTTTTTGGAAAAAGTGCCCATCTTTAACTAGCTGTATTTTTGCAATCAATAGACCAAGAGTGATTGAGTTGGCCTCAAATTGTACCAAATTTAGTTTGCCTCACCAAACTAATGAAAAATACTTAAAAACGCGTACTTCAGGTATATTAAAAAAAAACTGAAATAAGTGTAGGTACCTTATCTGTCACAGATTTATGACAAAATCAGCTGGATTACTTTTATGAAAAAATCAATGACAAAAACCTAAACTGATTTAGTTTTATGATAAGAATAAAGTCGGTTGCTGTTTCTTTAAATAAATATTAGGTTGGGGAAAAAGTCTTTTCGCATTATAGTATGTATGAACTTAAAATAAAATCTCTTTGGCTATACTATTTGTATCTGGCTGGTTTTGGTATCATTGAAAGTTTAAATTTTAAAGAACATAATTCCAAATTCAAATTAGGAAAATGTGTGATTTTCATTTGTTTTTCGTACTGTCAAGATGAGTGAATCTAATGAAGAAATTAGATACATTTTAAAATTTTACTACAAAAAAGGTAAACATGCAACGCAAGCCGCGAAAAAAATTTGCGATGTTTATGGACCCAGTGCAGTGTCTGAGAGAGTAGCACAAATTTGGTTTAAGCGTTTTCAATCCGGAAATTTTGATGTCAAAGATGCAAGTCGCTCTGGTCGCCCTATTACGGATAAAATGGATGCCATTTTTGAAAAAGTGGAGCAAGATCGACATATCAGTAGTTACGACGTAGCTGAAGAACTGGGAATTGATCACAAAACAGTTTTGGCGCATTTGAAAAAAACTAGGTACACAAAAAAGCTCGATATTTGGGTACCTCACGAGCTCACTGAAAGAAACCTAATGAACCGTGTACTCATTTGTGATTCTTTATTACGACGTAATGAAACCGAAACATTTTTGAAGAAGCTGATAACTGGTGATGAAAAGTGGATCACGTACGACAAGAACGTGCGAAAAAGGCCGTGGTCAAAGGCTGGTCAGGCTTCACAGACTGTGACGAAACCCGGGTTAACTCGCAACAAGGTGATGCTGTGTGTGTGGTGGGATTGGAAGGGCATTATTCATTATGAGCTGTTACCACCAGGCAGGACCATCGATTCTGAACTCTATTGCGAACAACTGATGAGATTAAAGCAAGAAGTTGAGAGAAAGCGGCCGGAATTTATCAACAGAAGGAGTGTGGCTTTTCATCATGATAACGCTAGACCTCACACATCTTTAGCCACTCGGCAAAAATTAAGAGAGTTTGGCTGGGAGGTGTTAATGCATCCGCCGTATAGTCCTGACCTTGCACCTTCAGATTTCCACCTGTTTCGGTCTCTTCAGAATTCTTTAGGCAGTGTCAGGTTAACATCACGAGAGGACTGCCAAAACCACTTGTCGCGGTATTTTGATCAGAAGTCCCAAAATTTCTATAGCAATGGGATCATGTCCCTACCTACAAGATGGCAAAAAGTTATCGAACAAAATGGTACCTACATACTTTAAATAAATGTAAATAATGTATAGTAAAAAATGTTTTGAATTTTCTTAAAAAATGCGAAGAAACTTTTTCCCCAACCTATTACAACAGTGATTTATTTATTCTAAGTAATTTCACATAGACACTTACATTTAGCACATATCTAATCAATATTGGTTCTCCGTTCTCCACTAATTGTGGTTGCAACAAGAAATTTTATTTTATTTTTTATCTAATTATATTACATAGATTTAGCACGTAATCAATAATGGTTTTCCACTAATTGTGGTTACATCAAGAAATGTTAAAAATAATTACATGAAATTAAAAAAAAACTTATCTGGTAAACCCCGTCAACCGAAATCTTCCATTCGTTCGCGTCAAGAGCATTATTATAAACTTAAACAGGTTCAGGTTTTTGATCAACAAACGGAATTTTCTCAGGTTTATGATAACCCTCAGTAATAATTTTGTTTTCTTCCGGTTCTTGATCAAAAGCCTAGGTTTTTGATCCTGATTTTATCATAAACCTGCGACATAGCAGTGTAGGTTTATCCACAAAACATTTTGCACATTGGGACTACTTAATTGCAGCACACATTGATACGGATTGTTGACAATCAAATGAATTCTTGTCGATGTAGGCATAGGTACATCTTATTTAGTCTGACTGTACCTGGGTACATCATAGAAATATAAAAAAACAGGGTAGGTACATATTTTGAGGGCCTTAGCACATCTCCGCCGCGAAACCGCGAAACAGCTAAACCGCATGTTGTTTCGCTAATGTTCCGCTACTCGAGAAGCGGAATACTTATCATGCGAGTCAGTTGAAATAAACTAAGTAGGTAAGTAATGCGGTTTCGCGGTGGAGGTGTGGTAAGCGCCTAAAGGGTTTTTGAGGAAAGAGGCAATCAAGAACTTACTTGCCCATATCAATGAACTCTTCAAGAACAGCATTGTCCCTCTCGTACAGTGGAACGTTCTGGACCTGGGTTTCCTTCCAAACTTCGTTCAGCTTTAAAGTCAGGTAATGGGAGCAGAGAACCAAAATCACCTAGGAACAGAACGTTTTATTTTTGTTTAGATTAGGTACACTACGTTTCTATTTAGCGCAGTGTACCTACCGCTGGCATTTTATCTCGGAACCGGAAATGTAATTAATACCACGGAGATTAATACCTACGGAGAGAGACTTTTTAGCCGGGATCCAAGAGGACTAGCGGTTAGTAGGTACTTCACTGGCCACTCGAAACGATTCTGAAGTTCAAGTTGAAAGCTCTCGGGGTTTTGGACTTGGATCGGTGCTGGGTGGAGCGTACACTTCACCAGTCGAGATATTTCCAGCTTGATATTTAAGTTCAATACCTATGCCTCTTAGTATGCGGTGATCACTTCCAGTTTTTCACCGCGTTGATCACACGAGACATTACTGTTGAATAGTACCTAGTTAAATGCATTTTCGTCGACCTAATGAAGCAATCTCTTTCTTCGTTGCAACCTCAGGGCTCTGGCAGGTTCACTTTCTGTGCTGACGTTTTCTATAGAAGGAGTTCATCATAAAGAGGCCTTCCTTCTCCATAAAACTGGCCAGTAGCTGACACCGGTGGTTCCGACGTCCTACTCCAAATTGCGTCACTCGCAGCTAATCATCGTGTGTCGTCTCGTTTGCCCAATTTCACGTTGAAGTCCCCTATGACAACGGTGAAATGTGTGAGAACTAGAATAGTTAAATAAAAGATTCGTTTGATAACTATCAGTTTATTATACAGCTTAACCTAGCTAATACCGACACTACAGACATCTTGTTAAGACGGGGCAGGAACAGGAAGTGTAGAGCGTGGTTGACATTAGAACATAGTCACACAGATAATAAAATACTTCAACACTCCCTCAATTTTAAGTTACAATATTTTTTTTTTTTTTCTAACATTATTACAACTTCAAATTGCTACACGAAACAAAATCATATATATATATTTTTAATCTTATGGCAACACTAGAGTGACAGTATCTTAACATTTGACATGAGTGACATTTCTAGTTTGACATTTCTACATAACCTCAAATATAATCAAAATAAACAAAGGCTAAAGTTCAATTAAACAAATTAGCACGAAAATAATTATGTTTTACACTACACAAGGGCTTTGTCATAATGTCCGATGTATTTTCACAAGAACTCACGTATTTCACTGTAATTAAATTTCGAGCAATAATGTCTTTTATGAAATGAAACTTTATGTCTATGTGTTTTGAATATCGCGTATTTTCACTGTTCATAATCATTTTTATAGCACTTTGATTGTCCACTTTTAGTTCAACACTGCACTGATCATTAAAGTCTTTTGCCAAACCATGAATAAACAGGAGTTCACTCGCACACATGGCTGCAGAAATATACTCAGCTTCGGCAGTACTAAGCGCAACAGACTGTTGCTTCTTGGAAGACCATGAGATCAAATTGCCTTGGTGATAGATGACCATACCACTGACACTTTTTCTGTCTGTCTTATCACCAGCCCAGTCTGCATCTGAAAAGGCTGAAATTAGAGAAAGATTGCTATTATCTTCTTTTTTCTTATGGTAAGTCAATTCCATATCTTTAGTTGCATTTAAATAATGCAATATTCTCTTTGCTGCAGTCCACAAGCTTTTTGTAGGCTTGTCAAGGTATCTACTCAAAAATGAAGTAGCAAAGGTAATATCCGGTCTGCTGATTGTTGCCAGGTAATTTAGGCATCCCATAAGCTCTCTGTATGGTACATTATTAATCTGTTCTTCTTTTTCAGGTGCTTGGAAGCCGCTCTCCATCGGTGTCTTTGATTCTCTGCAGTTCACCATATTAAACTTTGCAATTATATTTTCAATAAAACGCTTTTGTGATAACTTTATTGTGTTGTTATTTTGCTGTATCTCAATACCTAAAAAGTTACTTATTCTTCCCAAGTTTTTGGCTTTAAATTCTTCTTGCAATAGTTTAATCACATTATTTACTTCTTTTTCATTTCCCATCAACATTATATCGTCAACAAATAGTATAAGCCATATATTCTTGCCTGAGTAGAGACATATATCATTTTTGGATCTTGTCATATTTATTTTCTTGCAAAATGTATCAAATGTTTTATTCCAACATTTTGGCGATTCTTTTAGGCCATATAAAGCTTTATTAAGTCTTAAGACTGTTCCTTCCTTGTTATTTTGCACATTTACTCCCTCTGGAACTTTAATGTACACTTCTGTTTCTAATTTTCCATTTAGAAATGCTGTAGGTATATCTAATTGATTTATTTTCCAGTCATTGTTCACTGCTTGTGATAATCCCATTCTTATGGTAGTTAGTTTTGCCACTGGAGCATATACATAGTCTTCAACTGTTTGTTGGAATCCTCGGGCAACTAACCTCGCTTTTCTGGTTCCATCTGATTTGGTCTTAAAAATCCATTTTGTGTCTATTGTTTTACATCCTTTTGGTAGTTCTGTTTCTGACCATGTTTCTTGTTCTTCTAATGATTTTATTTCATTTATTACTGCAGTTTTCCATTCAATACTCTGTTCTATAGCTTCTTTGTATGTTACCGGGTCGCTTACACTGGATAATAAGCAGTATGCTTCATAAGTCTCATAATCATTTAACCGCTGTGGTTTTCTCACTTCTCTTCCTGACTTAGTACATATATTTTGACTACTTTTGTCTTCCCTATTTTCGTGTTGTTCAGTCTCTTCAACTTCTCCTGGGATTGTATCATCTAATATTTCTTCATTCAAATATTGTGGTTTCTTTTCTTCTGTATACTTTATATTTGTTTCATCAAATCTTACATCTCGCGATATTATTATCGAGTTTGTGTTGGGATCCCATACTTTATAACCATTTATAGCATATCCCACCATTCTAGCTGGAGTTGCTCTGCTTGATAGCTTATCTTGTTTAGGCATTATGTGTACCCAAGCTTTACTTCCAAAAATCTTTATCATTTGCAGATTACATTCTTTCTTCATTTCCTTTGCTGGTACTTTGTCTTGTATAGATGAACATGGTGAGCGATTAATTAGGAATGTGGCTGTTAATACAGCATGTCCCCAGAGGTGTCTCGGCAGATTAGACTCATCCAACATTGTTCTTGCTTTGTCATAAATTGTTCTATTCATCCTTTCAGCTTTGCCGTTTTGTTGCGGACTGTATTTCTGGGTATACTCTATCCTAATTCCTTTGTTTGTGCAGAAATCTTTTAATGAGTTTGCTGTAAACTCACCACCATTATCACATCTGACTCTTTTGACTTTCACTTCCATTTGTCTTTCCATTTCCTTTATGTATGATATCAGCTTTCCTGTTGCTTCAGATTTATGCGTTAACAAATATGTCTGTGTGAAGTGACTGTGATCATCAATTATTGTTTGGAAATACCTATAGCCTTCTGTAGTTGGCACTCTAGTAGGACCTGCTATATCTGTATGTATCAATTCACCAATTTTACTTGATCTTGGTCTCTGTAGCCTTTTGAATGGCAATCTTGTTGCTTTATTTTTCATGCATGGCTCACATGGTTCTGTACTAAATGGTAATCCTAATATAGCCAATTTCTTTCTACACATATGACCAAATCTTTGATGCCATACATTAATGTTATCTTCTGTCAACTGACATGAATGCGCATCGTTTTCAATATTTATTTTTACATCAAATGTATATAGCTGTCCCTTTTTCACTCCATGATAGGTTTCATTGTGGTGCTTTATTAGTAATTTACCTTTTCTAAAAATTACTTCCATTTTTCTTTCTACTAATTTACTGACCGATAGCAAGTTAGTACTGAGACCAGGTACTATTACAGCTTCTATTTTAATCCTTTTATTATTGTGAGTGGCTACTAAAATTCCCTTCTGTGTAGCTGTAAGGGTCTGTCCATTTGCTATTTTTATATTTAACTTTTGTGGCAAGTTTTCTACATCTGTCATATATTTTGAGTACTGTTCTTGTACAAAATGTTGAGTGGCACCGGAGTCAACAATAAAAGAAATAGTGTTTGCCATGTCTTTGGCAGTTAGCGCCTGCTCCGACGCTATAAACATGCTCTCCTCTTGTGCAGGATGAGCTGCTTCTCCTCTGCCCCTGGGACATCTGTAGCCCCGTCCCCGGCCTCTGCTCAACATCCGGCACTCATACGACTTGTGGCCCTTCTTCTTACATTTGTAGCAAATCACATGCGTGCTTCTGCTTACAAATGATGTTTCATCTTTTACATTTGACTCCTGGGACTTTCTTACTTCGTGGTCCAGCAATTTTGTCCGGACAAATTTTAGAGATAGGTCTGTGTTAACAGTTTCGATTGCAGTTATAACATTGTTATACTCCTCTCCAAGCCCCGTTAGGAGGTAACAGACTTTATCGCATTCTGCTATCTTTTCATCCGATACTTCTAATTCCCGAATCAGATTTTCGTATTTTGCAAAATATTCCTCCAAGCTGCCATCTTGCTTTAAAGTCAATAGTTTTCTTCGAAGAGTGATTTTTGATATCACACTTTTTCTTTGAAATGTGATTTTCAAGGAGTTCATCATTTCATTCGCCGTTGAACAATCTTTAACCAGGTTTAAATGCCTATCCGTTAGGCATTGCACTATTAAACTTCTTGCCTTCGCATCCAAGTTCTTCTTATTTTCTTCTATCTCTTTTGCCTCTGTTATCTCTTTTAGGCCTCTTTCATCTAATAAGCATTGTACTCTGAAGAGCCAATTTCCGAAAGATTCGGCTTTTAGCTGGGGAAAATTTATTATCTTTGCCGGCGTGGTCTCCATTGTGCTCTGAAAACGCGCTCGGTAAACCAAACTAAATACTCAACTATATTCCTAGCTCAACTAATAAGGCGTCTGGGCCCATAACCTGTGAGAACTAGAATAGTTAAATAAAAGATTCGTTTGATAACTATCAGTTTATTATACAGCTTAACCTAGCTAATACCGACAAAATGAGTTTTCGAGCCATGCATGGCTCTGCAAATATCTTCATACATGGTCTCCACCTCATCGTCGGAGTGTGCCGAGGTAGCGGCTAGCGGTTAGGTATGTAAAACAGCGGGATCGACTATCCATCTGCGAAATATCTAACTATGAACAGTTATGCTATGATATCTGATTCCATGATTCATCCATTAATATCTGTCGTCAAGATGACGGCAAACATATTATGTGATCATTTGTGGAAATACAAGAGGCAGCACAGGCTCGGCGGGTAGAGCACTTTCTTTCATATATCAAGCAAACTAACAGCACATAATTCAGCGTTCATTCCGTGCCATGGTTGCTGAAAGTCTATTTTTTACGCATGCGTCAACTGAAATAGCTAGGGGATGAGGCTAGCTAGCACTGTAAGTCTAGAGTTCTAGACGTAACGTAGGCTCACACACAGAGTTTTTTATATTTCTATGCTCACACAGGTATGAGAAATTACCTACTGATAAACATGGTGTTGTTTCATTTTAACATAGTTTTGACTCTGTTGTGTAATGGACTCGGTATATTTTCGTCACTTTGGTACTTGCCTACAACTCTACGCCCCTTCTGCATTCTTTCTGGTGTGCTGAACAGTTCATCCAATTCATATAGGCATTTCGCGCCTTTTCAAAAAGTCGCAAATAATTATATTTAAGTAAATAAAACATAATATTATAATAAAATGCCAGTTATCTTAATATTGTTGATGCACACTGAGTTCATCTTCAAAAAAGCTCAGGCAAAACAAACGTTTGTGGCAATCTGAGTCCAAATTCCATGAGGCACAACAACGGACGTTTAGTTTATTAACAATTATTTTGATTTACGACTTGTAACGTGTAAATATCGAAAATAAATTATTAAAAATCATCTTTAATGGGACTAAGATAAGACCACACCTGGCAACACTGTTTAGTAGTCGTATTCTCCTTGCGTTACTGCACTCCTAGTAACATTTTATGGCCTGTTTCGGCGCGTTTGAAGGGAAATACAGTAGTGACATCTATGATTTGAAGGGAAGTTCTAAGGAAGCCCGCGAAATTAGAATTTTCCCACGTGTTTTGCAATGTTGCCAGGCTTTTGGGCACTTTTTCCCGTTGACAGTGGTGTTAAGTTTTTTTATGCATTATAAACTTTTTGTTTGATGCGTCTTGCATGTTGATCAAAATGTTATTCGCAACGGTAATTAATTAAAAATTCAATCATTACCAAGTTATCCAAGCAAGGTGAATGCCCCGAAGTAACTTGCGATATCCAGTATATTGAAAAATGAGTGTAAAATGGGATTTGTGGATATAATGTAGTTACCTACCTAAGAACTATGTAAATAATCATAGAAATCATTAACTTACAATACTTTAGTAGGTACTTAGTAGTACTAAAGTATTATGTGTTTTCGGTTGGAGTAATCCAGAGGAGCTCGTGGCTAAGTAATAACAGCCGCACGGGTCGATCCATCAGGTTAAGCTACGCTTGCCGGGGTCGGTCCGTGGATGGGTGACCATCTTTACATACCGAGACTCCTCCGTGCCTCGGAAAGCACGTTAAGCCGTTGGTCCCGGCTGTCATTCGTGGATCTTTGACAGTCGTTACGGGTCGTCAGAAGCCCGAAAGTCTGACAATCAGTCTTACCAAGGGGTATCGTATTACCCAGTTAATGGGTTGTGGAGGTCAGATAGGCAGTCGCTCCATGTAAAATAATGGTATTCAGCTGTATCCGGTTAGACTGGAAGCCGACCCCAACATAGTTGGGAAAAGGCTAGGCAGATTGATTGGTTGGAGTAATCCATTTTTCATGCATCCGATTATGCTGAAGTTAGTCACACGAATAACAAAAAAATCCAAATCGGTTCATCCGTTTGGGAGCTACGATGGCGCAGGCAGACACAAAAGTACACAGATATCAGATACACACGTTGCTCTGTTTCCATCGGGGGGTTAAAAATATTTGAGCGCGGTATCAAAATTGCTCGTTTTGCCTCATAATCGCTCGCGCCGCCACGACCACGACTTGTCGCACGACCGCAATCTTGGCCGCAGAAGCTCCGACCAAGAAGAAAGTTTGGCCGCAAATGGGGCCTATACAACGTGTCATTTTGCATCCTCGTCAAATTTAAATTTAAGGGGGTGGATCATCAAACTGAACATCTTTTTCCATGGCACCAACATCGTAATCGCGAAAAAGTTTTCTATGGGACAGTTGAAATTTTTTTCGCGATTACGATGTTGGTCCCATTGAGCGCGGTATCAAAATTGCTCGTTTTGCCTCATAATCGCTCGCGCCGCCACGACCACGACTTGTCGCACGACCGCAATCTTGGCCGCAGAAGCTCCGACCAAGAAGAAAGTTTGGCCGCAAATGGGGCCTATACAACGTGTCATTTTGCATCCTCGTCAAATTTAAATTTAAGGGGGTGGATCATCAAACTGAACATCTTTTTCCATGGCACCAACATCGTAATCGCGAAAAAGTTTTCTATGGGACAGTTGAAATTTTTTTCGCGATTACGATGTTGGTCCCATGGAGAATAGGGTTTGATGTTCTGTATCACACTCTGAAATTTGACGAGGATGCAAAACGACACGTTGTATAATAAAACCGACAGGTGACAAATTTTTCAAGATTTTGTCACAGTTTTAGTAAACAGCACCTGTCTTGAAAATGTGTCAATTTACGCATGTTTTGACAAATATGTCGCATTGTCAGTTATAATAAATAGGCCCCTGATCGTGACCAAACTAACTTCTTGCTCGTGGTCAAGTACTTTATGCCCGAGATCCCTAAGCCCCTAAGAATCATTATATATACCTACCTCGTCTTCCGTTGCCAACTTTATGTTCTTGTATAAGTTATATGCTTCATCAGCTAGAGAAACTTTATATTCTAGGTCTTCAGACAGCATATGTAATATTGCAAAAGCCTGTAAAAATTTTAAACTTTAAACTCATTTAATAACATTGTTTAAATAATATCATTGATGATGTTATTTCGATGCTTTCCTTGAAATGAGTTAGAGCTAAATTGCTACTGAGATCCCGGTAACTTGGGATCGAAATTGCGATGTTTCCGAGTTAAAAAGCGCTTTTTATGATTTTTTTTTCACCTTTCAATCAATTGATCATTGACTGTTTATGTCCTGTACCACAGAATAAACAATTAGATACTAACGTACCTGTACCTAGAACTTGAGTAGGTAGGTACCTGTTGTAACATAAATAAATATGTTGGTATCTTTTGGTGTAGTAGATAAAGTTATATTTTGTATAAAAGTACGCGCCACGTTGCGTCGCGTCGCGTCTCGTGGTGTACTGACCCTTTTTTTTTTTTTTTTTTTGTGGATGGGAAATCATCAAATGACTTCTCCCGCTCCGGGCAGAGCGGGAGGGCGTGTCAGACTTTTACTGACTAAAACCCACCCGTGTTCCTTCAAATGCCTGTGTCAGGGCCACGGTATCTCTTTCGAACTACCCGCGACATGGTGTACTGACCCTTAGGTTAATATTTCTTGGTGTAAAACGTTCATTTACAGATGGATACCCACAACAGATTTCACTTTGTCTTTAGTCTGTGCTAAGGGAAGAACCGAAAAAATATCATCAGAAATCACCTTGGACATACATGACCCTGCTAGGTCTGCGGCCGCCAAGCAGACTGGTGTTCTATGACCTAACCCGCGTACAGCAGCAGTGTTGTACAACTCTTTCTGGGCATCCACCGACATGATGGGAAAGTCCATGTCTGTCAAAATTATTAAAGCTCTGGCCATACTGAAGCAATTCCGCGCGGGATGCGGGGCGAAATTCGCTCGCCCGATTGTGTCAACTAATTTGTACGGAGGTGTTTAAACTAGCGCGAATAGACTTCGTAATCAATTTAGACAATATACGCGAGCTGTAACGTACCGCATCCCGCGCGGAATTAGCCTAAGTGTGGCCAGAGGTGTATTATGATAACATGGCTGATGGTTTACTTTAATCGGTTTGGGACATGGGAAATTTTCAATTTGGTAGAATAACTTCATGATGGATAGTATTCCGGAGTCCCGATTAGTGAATAATTAATGGCAACAAACTACAATAGGTAGGTAGGTACTGGCGAATCGCTTGTAAACCTTCTACTACCTACTCGCCTTCCCAGCCTTTCGTAGAATAGGTACAGGCGGCATAACGTTATGGTGCTAAGGGAAAGACAGCACCTCCCCAAGTCTTTCAAACAAAATTTAAAAAAACCGACTGCCTCGTTGGTCTAGCGGTCATAAGCGCTACTGCTGAGAATGAGGTCCTGAGTTCGTTTCTCATCACGCTTAACATGACCGCCATAGAAACGGGTTTTGTCGACGGAAAAATAGACAAATGGCAGATTGTATTTCTACGCGTCTAAGAGTGGCAATGTGTCATTTTGTCTATTCTTCCGTCACCAAAACGTCGTCATGCTGTGCGTGCAGGTCGGGCAAAGTGTTATTGAGTTTTTCTATCAGGAATTTCTCCGTAGCAGCCCGGAGTCTGGATTTGAGCCCGGGTGATGGCATTAGGCTCGCCACCCCTTATTACATGGGTCTAAAACATAATTGTCAAAATTTGGGTGTACTATGAAAAAAATTTAAATATTTTCAACCTTGCAGTACTCCGTCTTGACTTAGCGGAATTCCTCCTGATTGGCATCCTTCACGAAACAATGCTGCTAGCAGGGTTGCTATTGTAGCACCACGGTTCACCACTTTTGGGTTCTGAAATTGAAAACATGACTTGTCTAAGCCCTTGTACCCACGGGAGATTTCGCAGCCAGGATTTTCGATTTTTTTTGGGGGCACTGGATTTTCAACGGAGAGTTGTAAACTAACAACTCGTTGCCGTTGTAAATCCAACAGAAGGTTGTTGGATTCGCAATGCTAGGCTCAATGCTGAGAATTAAAAATCCAGTGCGTCATAAAAAATCGTCATTGTATCATCTCACATAGTACCTAACAACGAGCAGGTAGGTCCGGAACTACGGACAGAGCTGGACGGCGGACATCAACTGTTTTTAGGGTTCCGTACCAAACCGGTAAAAAGGAACCCTTATGGTGCGACTCAGTCTGTCTGTCTGTCCGTCTGTCACAGCTGAAAATCTCAAGGACCACTAATGCTATCAACTTGAAATAAACTTGAAAGGAACAGTTTTAGATGAAATGGTTCATAAAAATTTGAAGTGGGGCTACTAGGGCCTGTGGGGTATCATATGAAAGAGCGCTGTACCTATGCACATTCTCAAACGACTCGTTCATAACCGGTTTTTTATTGTATGTAGCGTGGATATTGGATAATTTCTTTAACGGGATATTCCCTGGCTTCCCATCATAACCAGTGAAACTTCTGTAGAAGCTGGAATCCACTTACGCCGACCAACCACGTGTAAGATAGTCATAATTTACACTACAGTTCACTATACCTCCCCCAAATACGTTTCTAACCAGATAAAATTAATTAATAAAAACATAAAGCAAACATTTACCAATCATAACTACTCCCAAATCAAACAGCACTAACTATGCTAAACTAAATTGCCACAAACCCTTCACTGCACGTACTTAGTACACTTAGTTCCTGATCAGATTCGAGGGTTAGGTACCACAGAGCAAAGAGACGCCTCGGCGGCTGCTGCTAGATACGGTATTGGAAACACTCTCCATACATACTACGTTGACGTAGGTACTCATAGGTACTGACGGCCCGTGAGTCCCGCGACTGCTTGTGCCAGCCGAAACTTGCGCTCAGCGGGGTCAGTGCAGACCGACGAGTGGCGGCAATGAGCAGTTTATCGGTCGCAAACTCGCAACTACTCGCAAGGCACACCGAGCTTCGCACAGACCGCACTGCGACTCTGAGCGCCTATGCGAATGTGTCGAGGTTCGTGTTTTATTCATCATCTGCCAAGCCTTTTCCCCAACTATGTTGGGGTCGGGTTCCAGTCTAACTGGATGCAGCTAAATACCAGTATTTTACATAGAGCGACTGCCTATCTGTCCTCCACAACCCAGTTACTGGGTACGATACCCCTTGGTAAGACTAGTAGTCAAACTTTCGTGCTTCTGACGACCCGTATCGACTGTCAAAGATCCACGAATGATATCCGGGACCGTGCTTTGCTTTCCGAAACACGGAGCTGTGTTTTATTATGTAATACTTTCTGCCGTATGTTCTAGTAGACGTATATTAACGTTATAGAAATATTAGTCGCTTCCCCGCCAGTCCGTCGTCTGTGCTGAGTGCTGACTCAAGTTTTGGCATATCAGTCACTACAGTGCGTGTGATGATTCCGTGCTCTGTGGTATGTACCTACGTACCTACCGCATTGGAGGCTCCGAGATTAGCGCGCCAAGATACCAGGTGGCCGACCGCTTTGCCTGCGCGAGCGATGTCGCAGACCAGCGCTAGTGCGATGCAACGCACTGGTGTCTTCGTCATCTAAAACGAAAATGGATAACTGATTGGACATGTTATGACATTAGACAATTCTCTGTTGGTTTTGATGATGACATACAATTTTATTTTTATTGGCTTTATATTTCTGTTAGGTATTTAAGTATATCAAATAATGCAGACTTGCAGAGATAAGGCTCTTGTAAGTTCGGTAGAGAATAATAAAAAGCTTAGGAGAACTACTTGAGTTTTTTGAGTGAGTTTGAGTTTGTCAATCCCTAGCATCAGGTGGAATGACGGCTCACTTCACGCTCACTTCACTTAAGTTATCACGGTGAGATGTTTACAGAATAGCACTACTGCATTATTTATTTATTTATTTATCCTATAATTGTTCATCGTGAGCTTGGTGTGGCAGTGAAATGGCGTTATGGCTGTCTATTTTGACGCGCGAGATAGAGACTCACACGCCCCGGAAATAAACGCGCTTCGTTGAAATGTAGATTTATAACAAAATACTATACTTACACTCCTACCAACTTATCTGTGAAATGGCGAAAATTGGAACTACGGCCGTCATGTTGAAATGTCTTCGATTGTGCCGACGCATGTCATTCGATTGTGTCGACGCATCGACGGCGCCGTCCTCTTTCAGTTCACAGATAAGTTGGTAGGACTGTAAATCAATGTTTAGCTTAGTAAGTTCTTGACATATTTAAATGCCTTCGATTGAAAGCAAATTTTACTGCACAATAAGGAACGGTTTACGTAAAATAAAACAGAAAATAGACGGTGCGCTTAGTATTTTTTTTTTCTTTCGAAAAAATTTCAAATACGTATTAATCATGTTTCGGTTTTAGTACAGCAGTAGGCAATAAAATTAAATAACACAATTGGGAAATTCCAAATCATTTGGTTTTATACGAATTTTTGTATCCCCTTAAATAAGAAGGATACCGAATACATTTGAATCTATTAGCAAATGAGTTATTCCTATAATCAAACTGTTTCCAAAACAAAAATAAAGGTTGAAAACGATAGCCCAACCGTTGAGAGTTACCTAAATTAATACACGAACGTATCACGCCGTCCGTTGTCGCGTCGCGTCGTTTGTTCCAACGGTTTCTTTACATCCTCTCTGTATCTATCCGACCCATATACCTACAACCATCAAAGACTGCGATGCTCAAACTAATTCATCCAACAGCCCCGATAATTATCAATCGATTGACGTTTTCAAATTAATGATTCTAACAACTAAACAGTGAAAAATAAAAAAAGTAAGTATATAGAAGGGGGTTGTTTTTTTTGCAATTTTTTTTTATTTTTGTCTACTTTGTTGTGGCACCCCCCACGCCAGTACGAATACTTACCACTACCTAGAAAATAAATTAGAACATCATCCACATAGACAAGTGGAAAAAATACGTATTACTGAAGCTAACTCAAAAACTAACCCAAGCAAAGTTAATAAATTTTACATGGGATCAACTTCGAGGATAAACCCTCCCGAATAAAATAAGAATCTTTCAAATCGGACAACTCTGTAAAAAGTTATGCGTGGTCGTACAAAAAAAAAACCAGCGAAGTGCGTGTCGGACCACGCGCAATGAAGGGTTCCGTAGTTGGCATAAATTTATCCCTAGAACGAACTTAACTTTGTAGCTGAAAAACATTTTCTCCCATAAATTCCAATTGCAAATGTAAGTATGTACGCAAAATAGAGATTTGCCATGTTATTTTATAGGTACGAACTATTATTTGTATTTTTTTCAAAATTTTAGGCTCAGTAGTTTCGGAGATAAGGGGGGGATGGTTGATATTTTCGTCTGTTTTCTTAAATAACTTGAAAACAAATTATTTTAAAATTATTAAATAAAAAAACCTATTTGATACTCTCACAGTAAGCCCTTTCATTTCATATGTCACACGGTACAGTTTGCAAAACTTTTTTCAAAATTTTCTTTTTTGTCCCCCAAAAGTGTCCCCATATTCGAAGTTCATTTATTTCGTTACACATCCGTATTTGTGTCACAGAAATTCACATATCTACCAAATTTCAACTTAATCGGTCCATTAGATTCGGAGCAAATTGGCTGTGACAGACGGAACAGACAGACACACGAGTAATCCTTTATGGATTCCGTTTTTTCCTTTTGAGGTACGGAACCCTAAAAATAAAAAAATAAATATACGTGTCGACTTCCTCCGAATTATAAATTGATTGCAGCTAAACACTGGTACTGCGTTACTAGGATAAAAAAAAACGTTGAGAACCACGCCCCTATATAAACGAAACAGTCGCTAACTACCAGCGTTGACTTCAATTGAATAATCCCAGTAGGAAGTCACGACTCCCCTAGCGAATGCACGCGACTCTTTCTCTGCGATATTAATAGCATTGTCCGAGCAAATGGAATTACCACAAGTGTTTCGAGTGCCCCTCGTCCAGAATAAACGTGATTGCATCCCGTAATTACAAGATATTGAGAATTGATATTAGTCTGTGCATAAATCAACGACGTTGTGAAAGTGTTGTCTCGAACACTTGAACTTATGTGCAATGAATATGCTTGTGAAATCCATTCACTACTTGGTCGAACACCTAGCGATTGTAGGAAAAAATAATAAAGACGTTTTCGGGATACCTTTTCTAAAGCGATGCTCAAACATGAATTAATATGATAGCGATTTTAGTTTGGAACATGCCAGTCACCTTGTTTACAAGATATCAACACCATCGAAAGAACATCAGCTGATGCAGTAGGCAGTGTATGGCACGACCTAAATGAGAACACCCTATGGTTGCATGCATGCATGGTTAATATAATTAGCCAGTGAGCAAAACGATACGGGGCCGACTGTCCAGTGTGCATTAAGTAATTAAATAATGATGATAGTAAACTTCCGCATGCTCACGACACGCCCGAATGCATGCGTTTTGACTTTTGACCAGTACGTTTGTTTTTGATTTGATTTGTTGCTAATGTATTTTGTTATTTTTTGTTACACATTCTGTACTCACACAAATGCATATTGTCTCTAAAACCAGGAAGGGCACACCCCTTCTGTCACTAGCTGCGCTTCCGCAGAAATATTGTCTAAACTGAGCATGCTTAAGTTTTGCCGATAGTACCTACTCTTAGGCTGGGTGCATCACAGAATAGATCTGTTCTGTGGGGTGCACCATAACAGTAGTTAAGTAAAAGTTTATGTCAAATTTAACAATAACTGTAACCATTATGACAATAACTTTAACGGTTACCGCAAAATGTGTTGCACTATTCATCAAGCTAACAGGGTACAGTAAGGCGATTGTCCCTACGCGTCTGACAGAAGTGACAGATATTTAACATTAATTAACAATAACATTAACCAGCGAAGCGTGGGCGGTTAAGGTTGCAGTTAAAGTTATGACGTCAGCTAACAAATTGTCAAATGGAGCAACGCATTTTTTGTCTAACAGGTACTGCGATGTTTGTTATTGTTAAAGTAAGATGGTGCAATACAACCCACCCTAAATCAACCTTCTCTCAAGGAAATATAAATTAATCGTAAGAAGATCGTAAAATTGCACAGACCTCTATGGCTCTCTAAAGTTGTACCGCGACAGTACTTACTTAGTAGTACTTTTTTTTTTGTGTATGAGAAATTATCGAATGGCTTCTCCCGCTCTGGGCGGAGCGGGAGGGCGTGTTAGACTTTTACTGAATAAAACTCACCCGTGTTCCTTCAGTCGCCTGTGCCAGGGCCACGGTATCTCTTTCGAACAACCCGCGACCCCGGCGGCATCGGCCCTATTGGACCCCGTCACTGCTGACATCTCTTTGAGGCGCGCGTGAACACAACGCGCCGTCGACCCGGGCCTGGTCTTTACCGGACGGCGAGCTACCCATTACTCGTCGTCCGCAAGCCCGCTCCTACGGTGGCCGGGAATCGGCAATAGATTCCCGCCGCCCAGGGCGTCTCCTGCGGCGGCTAGGGGCACGAGGGCGTGTCTGTTGCCTCTCCCTCACGCGTTCCGCCTCCACCTTCGCAAGCATTACTGCTTCGCAGAAGGAGGTGACGGCCTCCCATGCACTCTCGCTCCGCACCATGGCCTGGACCAGGTTTGGACGCGAGAGATCGACGCCGCCAATCGCCTCCGTGAGAACACTGCGGTACGCGGCCCAAGCCGGGTAGACCTCCACTGTATGCTCCGCCGTGTCCTCCGGGCGATCCACACAATGGTGACACCCGGGCAATTCCTCCTGCCTTATCCGAAACATGAACCTCCCGAAACAACCGTGTCCGGTGAGGACCTGCGTCAGGCGGAAGGTGAGGACGCCGTGGCGCCTCTCCAACCACTCCTCAAAGAGGGGACTTATCGCCGCAATTGTGGCGTGCTCAGTACTTCGTAGTACTTACATAATAATTTCTCCGACTTACCGTAATCATATCCAACAGTTTATAAATACCATCGTTGGTCACAAATTGTTCTCTGTAGTCTTGATTCCAGATAATCGCTTCCCATATGAAATTTAATAGCGATATTAACCACCTATAATGATAATGTTTGATTATTTCATATAAGTAGGTATATTGAAAACTATTTAGCTGACCCGACAGATGTTGTCCTGTCCAAAGAACAGATAAAGAGGTGGTCCTGTTCAAATTTCAATAATTAATACAAAATTCCCATACAAAATGTACTTTCAATTTTCACGAATTTTCCAATTTTTCCGGCAACTTTCAAACATTTTCTTTCATATATACCTTGTCCTGGCAATTACACACACAACAAAAAAATAATTAGTCAAAGAGGTGAAACTGTTCTGAAGTGATTCACTTACGGCGGCTTTTATTCGGCAAATGATTTTTGACTTAGATAAAAATTAATGCAACATCAATTCTGCCATGTCATTATAACATTTTTATTCCCAGTTTATATCGTGAAAGAAACTCTTATTATAGAAAGAAACTTCGACAAGGGGTCTCAACACCTTTGTCTATACTTATGGACACTAGGACAACATGAGTTAAACTTATGTAACTTAGAATTTAGACGCCACAGCTACTGAACTCTAGATAACTATTTCTAAACAAGTTAAGGTAAAGTAACGTTTCATGTAAATTCAAAATAATCACCTGTAAGAGATTTTAAATAACACAAACATTGTTGTCAGAACAAGTTATAATCACCAAGATCGGGCCAGATCCAGAGACTCGTAAGTCATACACTGTTTGTCCACCGCACCGGGAAAGGGACGTTAACGAGAAAACAGATGACGGCGCCGAAGTAGCGACAGGCTGACAGTAGGTACTATGGGCCAAAGTTCCGCATGATCACCTCAATGGCGATAATCGCATAGCACGGCTCACGACTCTATCGCACAAAGTTCGTTTGCCTCTAGCTGCGCTCTCGCAGGAATATTTTTTTAAGTGAGCAAGCTTAAGTTGTGTCCATAGTACATTTTCAATGGCCGTATAATCTCGTTTATCGTTGACGCCCCGTTCCCGGTGCGGTGGACAAACAGTAGGTATTTCACGATATCTTTTTTTACCAGTCTTCTGCGCGGCAGCTAAGACAGAGTTATGTTTTTCTCGTGTATCATGTACGCTTGAAAAGTGAGCTCGATTTGAACTTTTTAGTAGTAGTCTGGTCTACTCACTCACCTGTCACTGACTATAAAGTGCCTATCAAGTGAATACAGAACCACATCCATCATCTTGTTGGCCAGCCCGTTTACTGAAACTGGCCATATGATGTACGGGTAGACGATGCAGGTCACACGTTGGTTTTTGACCACAGCGCTCGTCACCACGCGCATACTCAATGCTATGATCGCCTGGCTCTTCTCCACAGGCGGCAGCTTTTGTTCCATGAGGGTGTAACAGAGATCTGAGCAACAGTAAGGACTATGATGTCACAATGTTCGGATATCGGCTGCAAGTCTTTGGTCAGAATTTTTGGGTCACACAGTTCTGGGCCAAGGTCATCTGGGTCAGTGTTTTTTTCATCAGAGCTTAATTTAGAACACTGGCGTCGAATGCCCGCGATCACTGACATGGCATAATGAAGCCGAAAGGGTCGGAGCCCCCCTGTCCCTGATATATTTCAATATTTGGATGTAAGAAGGTGACCACTCACGCGATTCGTGGGGGGAGTTTCCCCCGCGGTTTTTGCTCGATTGTCCTGAACATTTTTTGTCGGCGCGGGGGTGCCTATAGCCACACACCTAGCCTAGCCTAGCTATACACGGCTTGTACACAAAATATTTCTATGCACCGATAGTAAACTAATGACTGTTTCTTAAAGTAGATAGACTAGGGCTAGATTACGAATTCAATATTTGTCTAAAATACTTAACCAGCTTGAAATCAATCACCAAGTAAATGGAGTATGGCGCAACAATAGGTTTGATGACCTGACATTGACAATTCTAACTTCAATCAATAAATCCTAATTTAGTAATTAATAGCTTACTTATAATTATAATAATGCCGTGTGTATCAAACAGGTCTTGCATGACCTTCTCACGTTCAGGATTGCGGCTGTGATGAGTCGCCACCTGCAGTAATCTTACGCACCAATACAGTATCGGGATTTCGAACGGTCTCTCTGAGTACCATTCAATGTACCACATTATTCTGAAAACAGATGATTATTTATAAACTGATGATTTAATTCAAATAACATCTTACGAAATGGAAAAGATAACCTAAGATATTATTGTTCCTAATATGACGATCACCGATGTGCCTTCATGGTGCCAACGTGTAAGTTTATCTACCGCACCGGGAACGGGACGTCAACGATAAAACAGATGACGGCGGCGAAGTAGCGACAGTATATTTACCATAGCCGAAAAGTCTCGTTTCTCGTTGACGTCCCGTTCCGGTGCGGTAGACAAACAGTCTTAGACTTAAAGACGAAGATTTGGTAGGTGTAGGTATAAAACCTTTTAAAAGAAGAAAAAATACGATACTTATTCACCTTCTAATCAATCCATACTTCTTGACCAATGTCGGATCAGACAAAGGTATGGTGCAGACTAATGCTTGAAGAGCTGTTTTACGGATCTCAGCAAAGAGAGCCGGCGACCAATGTGACCTTAGGGTACAGAGACCTGGGTCCAGTAGGTACATGATGCCCAGAAGCCAATACCGAGACTCCATCATCTAAAATAGTAAGGTCCATAAGGATCAGTTTTATAACTCCCAGATATAATTATGCACGAGGAGCTCGTGGCTAAGTAATAACAGCCGCTCGGGTCGATCAATCAGGTTAAGCTACGCTTGCCGGGGTTGTGCGTGGCTCCATCTTCACATAACGAGACTCCTCCGTGCCTCGGAAAGCATTCGTGGCTCTTTGACAGTCATTACGGATCGTCAGAAGCCCAAAAGTCTGACAACCAGTCTTACCAAGGGGTATCGATTACCCAGTAACTGGATTGTGGAGGACAGATAGGCAGTCGCTCTATGTAAAATGGTATTCAGCTGCATCCGGATAGACGGAAGACGACCCCAACATAGTTGGGAAAAGGCTAGGCAGATTGATTTAATTAAGCATGAAAAACGTTTGGCATATAAGTTAAAAGAGATGGTAAACAAGGTCCTAGTAAAAAGTTTTGTAAGTATTAGGAATATAATTCGTGATTAAAGCTAAAGCTAGACCTTACGAATTGATTGTAAGGGAACACTTTAAGCAGATCAACAACATAATGGATCAATGTCTTCTTGAACTGAACATCTTGTTGCGAAGTAGTAAAGTTCACAGTCGCAATCCAGTCCTTCCTTGGAGGCAGTTCAGTAAGAACTGACAGTGACATGATATCTGCGAACATAAAACAGCTGATAATGATTGTGATGCAACTCTGGATGAACCAGATTCGTCAGATTCGGTGGGACACGGTTGAACGGCGTCCATTCATCGAGCAACGCAATTATGTCCGTCGGAAGTGAAAGTACTCAAATTATGGTTGCTAGAACCCACTAATGGAAGTGATTCCGAATTCAATATCCCTATTGATACAAAAAGGTTTTTATATTTTTGAGGAAAATTCAGTCATTACTTTTTCAGCTTTGAATCAGGAGCCCATAGACAGATGGTTCTTTGCTGTCGCTCTCCTGAGCATCCGTTGTCTCGTAGACACTGGCTCGATGACCAGTCGTAAGGATGTGGTAGGTACTTTTCTTAGATCCAACAAAAATGTGTTAAGAGCTTTGATCGCGCGCGGGTTGGCAACGTCTCGCATATCTAGAGGTTTTTCGTGATTACTCGTATTTCATAAAATTTTAATAAAAGGACAATTTCTTCGGACAGTTTATTAGATCGTTGGTATTTATTATTATATTTATATTTATAAGTACCTACTCTTAAAAAATTATATATTTTCAATTATTTTCTATTTTCTAGGATTATTTACCAAAAATAACTGTCAAAAAATTGCATACGTATTTATAAATACCAACGATATAGAGAATTTGTCCGAGGAAATTGTCCTTTGATTTAAATTTAATGAAATAATCACGATACACCTCAATAAATGCAACGTTGCCAGCCCGCGCGCGGTCTGTGAATTAGGTTATTATAGCATAGGTAGTAGTCAGGGAGATAAGTTGTTGACTTGACTACCACCATAGAAATAGAAACTATGACTACCACCATTGTCCGTATACTGGGTGTAATTTTAATCACCGTTCGCATAAATCGTCAAAATGTAGGGACTGATTTTTTTTTCGCGATTTCAGATTTGGTCCCATAGTAAAAGGTGCTGATGAGTACAATGACCCCTTCAGAGTATAAAATTACACCCTATATATCCAAATCACAACTGTCATTCATTGACAGTTGTATGTACTGGCTTAAACACGGCAAATTGACGTAGTGTTGTAAAAATTAATTTCCTTGACTGTACGTAAAACAACTGTGCAATCAAATGCTTCCAGTTTTATGTAAGATAAATATGATATACTCGTAAATATTGTAAATCAAATGCTCTCTAACCGAAAGTGATTTTATTATTAGCACTTTCGGTTAGAGAGCATTTGATTTATCATTTCAATTATTTAATCATGTATCTCCTTCGTGCCTCGAAAGCACGTTAAGCCGTTGGTCCCGGCTGTCATTCGTGGATCTTTGGCAGTCGTTACGGGTCGTCAGAAGCCCGAAAGTCTGACAACCAGTCTTACCAAGAGGTATCGTATTACCCAGTTAATGGGTTGTGGAGGTCAGATAGGCAGTCGCTCCATGTAAAATACTGGTATTCAGCTGCATCCGGTTAGACTGGAAGCCGACCCCAACATAGTTGGGAAAAGGCTAGGCAGATTGATTAATCACTTTTATTTTTTTTATAATTAAATTCTAAACTATTATTTTGTATTCCTAAAATTAATTCAGACATAATTATTGAAATTTGTTTTATTTATTTATGCAATTTTTTTCTTTTATATTAGCATGTTATAAATCTTTATATTTACTAGGTATATAAAGCTTGTCCACTCTGAAATGACGCGCCCCACTACCGTAGCCCCATACCGTAGTGTCAGAGTGGGCAAGCTCTACCTACAATACTGTTTCTAGGGTTCCGTACCCAAAGAGTAAAACGGGACCCAATTACTAAGACTCCGCTATCCGTTGTCGGTCTGTCTGTCTGTCTGTCACCAGGCTGTATCTCAGTAACCGTGATAGTTATAGACAGTTGAAATTTTCACAGATGATGTATTTCTGTTGCCGCTATAACAATAAATACTAAAAAACAGAATAAAATAAATAGGTATATTTAAGGGGGCTCCCATACAACAAACGTGATTTTTTGCCGATTTCATAGATAATGGTACGGAACCCTTCTCGAGGAGCTCGTGGTTAAGTAATAACAGCCGCACGGGTCGATCTATCAGGTTAAGCTACGCTTGCCGGAGTTGGTCCGTGGATGGGTGGACCATCTTTACATACCGAGACTCCTCCGTGCCTCGGAAAGCACGTTAAGCCGTTGGTCCCGGCTGTCATTCGTGGATCTTTGACAGTCGTTACGGGTCGTCAGAAGCCCGAAAGTCTGACAACCAGTCTTACCAAGGGGTATCGTATTACCCAGTTACCGGGTTGTGGAGGTCAAATAGGCAGTCGCTCCATGTAAAATACTGGTATTCAGCTGCACCCGGTTAGACTGGAAGCCGACCCCAACATAGTTGGGAAAAGGCTAGGCAGCTTGATTGGTACGGAACCCTTGGTGCGCGAGTCTGACTATAGTTACTCGACAATGGGTAAGCTGGTTGTGGCTATAATTCAGTTCGCGATACAGGATAACGTATTTATTATACAAGTTTTATTATTAAATACGATAATTGTTGTGTCTCGTTGGTATCCTTAAATAAATAAATGAGGACAACCCTGCCTTATCTTTTATTTGTTTTAAAGAGTTAGACCTGAGATACTATGAGTAGGTATGATACCTGGCATCAATATAGAAGAGAAGAGAAGCAGCCGATCCCCGAAGCACTTGGTCATCATTGCTGCTATCACAGTGAGTGTAATCCTCTCGTGACGATGCTCCCGAGCTCGGCATTCATATCGATATGCCCAGATGAAACATCTGTCATAGTTAGAGATGAAAAAAAAAAGAAAAGAAAATATGTTTATTAGGCAGGTAGTCTGCAATTTCTACAAACAATAAAAAATATACAAGGTGTAACTTAATAACCCACAAACAATAACCTCACAAGGATTCACTGTACTCATCATAATGAGTTTATGAACAACTTTTACCATGAGACCAAATCTGAATTCGCTAAAAAAAATAAAGTCAGCGGTTCCCTTCATTTATGTTCGCAAAACTTGTCAAAATGTAGGGAACAGCAGATTTTTTTTTCGCGATTTCAGATTTCGTCCCATAGTAAAAGTTGTTCATAATGATGAGTACCTACAATATTTTAATAACCGACAGAAAATTTCAACGCAGGTGGGTCCAGAATCATCTACTGAATCCGTAAGGTATTATCAGAACCATATTTTTATATTTCTATGATCAGCACCAAGGAAGTAAACGGCTCCCCTGCCAAACTTTTCAACATTAAACTTTTAGTCGCCTTTCACGACGTCCATGAGAGAGAGTGGATACATAATGGCTTCGATAGGTAGCATAGCGAAGATACTGTTGGAATTTAAATAAGTAACTAAAAGACTAAAGGTCATTCGTTGAATGTCTGTTGATACAAATTTTTTGTGTACAAGCCGTGTATAAGTGGCTAGGCACCCCGTCGCGCGCCGACAAAAAGTTTCATATTTCTCAAGGACAATCCAATGCGTCACGCGGGGGAACCGGGCGGGTTTTTTGGATAAACTAATACATATTACTATATAATTGTAACTACACTACACTATACTTTACTATACGATATATATATATATATAGGGTGACTGGTAATTAGTGACCGATACCTAAACACATGATTGTGCTGATGATAACAAACAACTTTTACTATGAGACCAAACCTGAAATCGCGAAACAATAATCAGCTGCTCCTTACATTTAGCCGAGTTATGCGAACATAAATGTATGGGGAGCTGATTTTTTTTTTCACGATTTCCGATTTGGTCCCATAGTAAAAGTTGTTTGTTATCATGAGTATAATCATGTGTTTCAGTATCGGTCACTAATTACCAGTCACCCTATATAATATACAACCTGTTTTTTTTGATTTCCCATAACTCTAGGAAATTAATGAGACCATTATTTTGAACAACTTTTACTATGGGACCAAACCTGAAATTGCGAAAAAAAAAATCAGCTGCTCCCTACATTTATGTTCGCATAACTCGTCAAAATGTAGGGAGCAGCTGATTTTTTTTTCGCGATTTCAGGTTTGGTCCCATAGTAAAAGTTGTTCAAAATAATGGTCTCATTAATTTCCTAGAGTTATGGGAAATCAAAAAAAACAGGTTGTATATATAAGATGGTCACATGAATGACCTAGGTCTACTTTAGTAGTAATATCTTGCGGGTAACGATAGCCCACCTTTGTGCATAACAGTCCGGGGTAGGAAGCAGTTTCCTAAAACCCGGGTTTTCATCCAAATGTTTTGCAGTAGTCTTCAGAAGCACTAGCAGCAGTGATAGGGTTGTGGTCATGTTAACGCTGCTCTCTCCTAAGACCACGTAATATTATAGTAGATTTACATCTTTAGTAATGATCTATGGTCATTAACACTAATTGTTTTGGAACTGATTTGCACAACCGTCACAGTTTTTCGTTTAGTTTATAATGTTGGAGGATATATCGAAGTGTGGTTTAACTGGGTGTGTAAGTGAAATGGCGTTATGGCTGTCTAGTTTGACGCACGAGTTAAAAGATCCTCACGCGCACCGGAATTTAAACGCGCTTTGTTTAAATTAGATTTATAACAAAATTCTATGCTATATAAATTTTAGCTTAATAAGTTCTATACCATCGATTTAAAATAAATTTTACTGTTAAATAAGGAACTGTTTACGTATAATCTTATTAAACAGAAAACAGACTACCACAATAATATCTACCTATTTGTGTCGTTGCAGTGCTGGTTTGAAGGCTATGGGTTCCGGTGTACAACAACGTTCAAAGGTTCCATCGTTTAACTCCGGAAAAACCGAAATATAGCCGGTTACACAATCTCGGTTACATCATTCATGTTGAAATTTACGGGAGAACAAGGTCTCTTGTGTTGCACAAAGGGCGACGTAAAGGGTAGCTACATACTATGTCCTCTATATTTAAACACTGTCTTACCCAATCTAACGTTGACGTCGTGGCAATCCAGAGGGTTGATGTCATAATGCGGCAGAGCTCTTTTAGGAAAGTAAGGGTTAAAACGGTAGAAGATGATCTCAATAGCGTTTGCTTTCACCATTTCTATGCCTGCAAAATAGAATCCACTAACTGAACTTCGAACAATAGAAAGAAGGCAAACCTGACGAAATGAAGTTTGAATATGTGAATATGATGAAAAAAACCTATTTTATGGATCCTCATTATTACATTCGAATTCTATGATTCGAACAATCGTGCTATACAGAGTGGCGAAGATTACTTATCACATTAATTCTTGAATTTACTTAGTTGAAAACTGCAGCTCTGATCTCCAATATGAAAAGACTCGTACCAAAGGTAGTTCCTAATTCAAAATTTCTGCATTTAGGTACTTGCGGTATTATGTACGAATTCCTAAACAAAATCGATTCACCTCTAACGCGTGACGTCATCGTCATTGAGTAGGTAACCACTTTAATTTTGTAACATTTAATTACGGAAGGATTTGATTTTCTGTATCAAACAGGCCAGTGTGGACTAGTTCCATACTTCAACCCAGAATACTCGTAGATAATAAATAGAAAGTCAACAATAAAGGAGGCGGTCAAAACAGGACGGTTCGTTTGTTATAGTCTAAGCGGCTATTGACAGCCGGTGGACCGGCAAACCAACAATAATTGGCAATACATTTTCTAGTGCAAGAAGAAAATGGTACAGTTTATGACATTGAGATGACAGTAATACTCGTATCGTAGTATCCACTGACCAGTTTACGCTTCAAGTTTGTGTTACGACCCCATTATTGTTATGACCTGCATGAGTAATTCAGCTCTAGATGATGTTACTTTTGGATTGCAAATCTTATACAGGCAGGCTGGCAGGGATACCGACGCGCAAACTAGGTACTTACAGCAATGAATTCAGCTCAAGATTCTAGACCCCCAGCGTTGACATTTCGCCGGTTATTAAAAAAAAATCTGCTGTTTCATAGAAATTGTTAAAATGTATGGAACAGTAATTTTTTTTATCAGACTTTCAGAATCATGTACTGATATAGTCAGCAACAAAAGGCGATTAACACTTGCAGTTTTTGAATCTTAATTATGAAATATTTAATTCAAATCGGAACAGAAGTACTTAAAATTTTAAGAAAACTCTTAACAGTTAAACGAAAACAAAGCAGTTAATCGAATAATTTTGTGTTAATTTAGATGATGTCAAAAAGTAGCAGACTTCTGTTGCTGACCGTACCATCGAAGCGTGGTTTAACTCGGTGTGTAAGTGAAATGGCGTTATGGCTTTCTAGTTTGACGCGTGAGATACAAGATTCTCACGCACACCCGCACCGGAAATAAACGCGCTTCATTTAAATGTTGATTTATGACAAAATGCTATACTTAAATCAATTTTTAGCTTAGTAAGTTCTTAACATATTTAAATACCTTCAATTTAAAACAAAACTGCACAATAAGGAACTGTTTACGTATAATCGTATAAAACAGAAAATAGACAGTGCTACTTTGGATTTCTTTTTTCTATCGAATAAATTTAAGTACTTAATTATATTTCGGTTTTAGTACAGCAGTAGACAATATAGTCAAATTTTGGTTTTATAGGAATTTTAAAAATACAAAATTTATCGATGTATCCCCTTAATATGTTACGCGTCGATGTCCCTGCCACCCTGTGCAGAGTCTTCGTACATAAAGGTCAATATTTCACAGATGTGATTCTGAGTTTAGATACACATAGGAAATCAGTTATTTGGATAGAAGTCTTGGTTAATTATGGGATGAAAGTTTGTGTGAAAGTGCTTCATTTATGTCAATTGTAAACCCCATCGTGCACAAGGCTTGTTACATGATAAATACCAGCTTGCATAACAATGATTAACGTACAATTCTCCGATGTATCGCACGCCAGCAGCAGCACTATCTCCAAAAATATTGAGAACCTATGTTTATCGGCGACAGCCACCATTTTGACGATGGTCTCTCTCAGGACTGGCGCTGCCGCAGCCAGGGTGTGGCACAGGCGTAACGAACCTGGACCCCGAACGTTGTCGGGAGCCGACAGGTGAAAGATCATAGCTTTTGACACTACGTGGAACTGCTCATCATCCTCCAGCTTTATTAGCAGGTACCCTGAAACAAAGTTATTTGATTTAGGTCCGTCCTGATAAGAAACTTAACGAAGAAAGAAGGCAGTTATGTCTATTATCAACATCATCATCTTCCTGCCCTTCTCCCATGTTACGTGGGGCTGGCGCAACACGTTTTCTTCTTCCATTCTCCCCTGTCAACCGTCACGCTATCATTCACTCCCTTCTCTTTCATACCTCACACAATACATTCATCTTTTCTTTGGCCTTCCTCTCCCTCTCCATCCATCAAACGCCACAACCCACAGAAAAGATCTGTTCTGTGCCACAACCTGTAGGTATACATAAAAAAAAATCCTTTAAAAAAAGGAAAAGCCGACTTCAAAACCAAAAACGAATAAAATAACCATAGAAATATAAAAAACAGATATCTATGAAAATAACTTTCATAAAACACTTAACAGCTTCTGAAGTCGGTCTCAAGCTAAAGTGCATCGAAGAATTGAAGGCAGCGACTTCAGAAGCTGTTAAGTGTTTTATGAAAGTTATTTTATTCGTTTTTGGCTTTGACGTCGGTTTTTACTTTTTTTAAAGTAAATTTATATTTCCATTTTTAGTTGAATATATACAACTACAAGACGAACGAAAAGAAGAATCATCACACAGTTATGCATATAACTTCGTACATAAGAATATTTACATAATTTATTATATACTAAAACCTTCCTGAAAGTATGTAGATCACGATAGTGAAAGAATCATCAAAATTGGTTCATCAGTTTTTGAGAAAATCGCGGACCAACAAACATACATACCTACATACATACATACATACATGCATGCATACATACATACATACGTACATAAATACATACATACATACGGGTCGAATACAGAACCTCTTTTTTTGAAGTCGGTTAAAAAACAAACGACTTCCAACAAAAAAACCGGCCAACTGCATGTCGGACCACACACAATGAAGGGTTCCGTAATTGGGATGAATTTATCCCAAGAACAAACCTATCATGGTAGTTGAAATATATGTTCTCCCATACATTCCAACTGTAAATGTAACTTTGTACTCACAATATTTAGACTTACCATGTTATCTTAAGACCACAGACTTCTCACAGGTTTTCCTGTAATCTACAGGTAAAGAACTAAGTATTTTCTGTATTTTTTTTTTCAAAATTTTAGGCTCAGTAGTTTCAGAGGTAAGGGGCCCCGCCCTTATCTCTGAAACTACAGAGCCTAAAATTTGGAATGGAATGGTAAATTTTCGTCTTTTTTCTTGAATAACATAAAACAATTTTTTTTAATTTAAAAAAAACGGTAGTTTTTTCAAAACTTTTTTTTTTCTTATTTGCGCCCTAAAAGTGACCCCCATATTCAAAATTAATTTATTTACTTTACCCGTCCATGTCTGGGTCACAGAAATTCAACTTAATCGGTCTATTAGATTCGGAGCAAATTGGCTGTGACATACGGACAGACAGACAGACACACGAGTGATCCTATAAGGGTTCGGTTTTTTGCTTTTATGGTACGGAACTCATAACAAAGTGAAAAATAACTTTAATTACGGAAGTCAGTGTCTTTGGTTTTGTATTTTGAAGGCTGCTAGCGAGACATACAAGAAACAGGAAACGGATAGCAGCGAGACCTCAGATGGTGATTTTGGAAATAACAACGCATAATACAGCTTAGCAGGGACATAAAGAGTCAAAAAATGAAGTTTAACCGCCAAAAGATTCACCGGCGAAGCTGGACTCGAAGCAACATGGCAGCAACGTCGTAAAAAAGCCCATCCATATTATATCACCCGTCTCTCCACTATTCCAAGGCTTACTTTACGGTGCATACTGGGTATGGCTCTTAATCCCCTCCATATCCTAAGGGCATGTCTTCCCTACCATTACCGCGCCCCCCGGTCTACTCACTAATATACAATGGTCTCTGTTGCACCATGTATGAGCAACATGAGGCAACATGAGGCAACAGGGTCTAGTGTGAATCTTTGGGTTCATTCGAGTTATAGAATCTGGTTAAACCAAGCTGGGGTCGGTGCAATTCTTTCATTCATTCATTTGTCATCGACTTTCGAAATTACCTATAGTTATTTTTCACTTTGCAGGTTTGTTTTTATTGGTCGTTTGTTTTTTTTTAATGTTTTTATAATTATTGTTTTGTTGAAAATTAATTTATAGGAAAAGTTTTTAGATGCGCTAAGGAAGCCCGCGAAATTCAAATTTTCTAACGTTTTTTGCAATTTGCAGGTCAGCGTCAGGTTGTATCACAGATCCGAGGGTTTGAAATCATGAGATTTGAGGTCAATTCTATCTTATGGAGTTGTATTGCTGATTATATTAATTCTGTAAAGCTATATTATTTACGGCCGCGTCTCATGTTTTAATCAACATACAACCTGACACTGACCAGCAACTTGCAAAAAACGTAAGAAAATTTGTATTTCGCGGGCTACCTTAGCGCAGCGGTACGCAAATTATCACAGAGTGTTCTACCCATGAATATGAACAACTTCACTATGGGACCAACTCTGAAAACATGAAAAAAAATAAATAAAAATTATTTAATAATAAAAAATGTTTACAAAAAAGTGTACATTTAGCCAAACAGTAATAAAATTTTCCTATACAAATAAAGTTCCTAATAATAACTAAAGCTAAAATATTTTTTATTACTGGTGCAAGTAATGATGGTTCGGAGTTAGAACAATAGGTAGCGACCCGCCCGATCTAGGTTTAAACAAACCTGTGTTTCAGGCCATCACTTTACAGTTAAATTACATCGGACATTAAAATTTTAAGTAAAACCGATAATAATCTATTAACAACTATGAGAAAAGCATATTTGATACATAAATACCTAAAACTAGCATAATTATGTAAATACACAAAAGTGAACTCACGACAAGGGAATAAAATTATCATCATGACAAAAAAGCAGCTGTTTCTTATATTTTGATCGAGTAGGTATTAAACTTTTGTATGAAACAGCAGATTTTTTTTCGTGATTTCAGAGTGAGTCCCACAGTGAAAGTTGTTCATATTCATGGATTGGAACACCCTATAAAAATTTGTGCACTGCTTAAAAACTTTTCCTGAATATATACCTATAAAATAAGCCTAATAAAAAGAGAATATTTGAGGTAAATGCGAAAGTCAAAGTCCCAAACGTTGAACTACAAAAAAAAAGACAATAAAAAAATAATATTATGTACCTACAGTTCTTCATTTTCGTGTGGTCGTGTAAGCACAAAACTGATAAAGTGGTTGTTATCTCTATGTTTTTACTCTTTATCTGTTCTTGTGTGTTAGAGTGTGTAACAGTATTTATGCCGCCCATGACTTCTGAGTTGGTTTCACATGCCGTCGAGAAATATCTCTCAGGCATGATGTTTCCTCACGATGTTTTCCTTCACCGTTTTTTTTTAAACAACGTGCTAATCAACACAACACAACAACACACGTGTACAATACGCACATGAATCCGAAAAGTCAGAGGTGCGTGGGTTGGGTTCGAACTCGAGACGTATGCAGACTTGGCAGTCCGACGGTTAGGCTATCATATTGATTCGGTATTTCATATGGGAAATGCTTTGCAATTGCTAATTGGTAATTAAGATTACACAAAAACGGAGTTTCTTGCCCGTTCTTCTCCATAGGAACCTATAGAACCTATTACGCTTTGGGAAACGAGCAACTATCTTCAACTTTCTGAAAGACCGATGTCTGTTGGTTTATTTGCAAGAAATAAATGCTGAATTTGATTTAAAACAATAAAAGGTATAGTCTTCCTAGACTTGAACCATTCTCGGCTACAAAAGCTAAGATGGGTGGGTAGTAAATGTAGGTAGTAGTTATAATAAATAACAACAATACAGTAAACTGTAACTGAATACAAAAGTTTCAAAGGCTGAAGATCGTTTTGTTTTAGACCCTATTTCGTGGCTGCGATATCGCGTTTCAGATAAGTGTTGAGGCGAACCCACTTCGGTTAGAATCGCCTATAGCTGAGAGAAAGGGGCCCAACACCATGAAATTGTTTATGGTTTTACATTACGGACTCATTATGCATTAGTGTGGATATTGGATTTTACAGAATGGAAAATATTTTATCGAAGGCTTCTGAGAAAGTCCAAAGATTACAAACTTATACAGGCCACGTCTCCAACTCTTTAGGATAGGGTATAAACTTTTTACAAATTGAACTCTATCATTAACCAATTTAAGCAAATTAAAAAAAAATCCGGCCAAGTCCGTGTCGGACATAGAAATATAAAATCTATGGTGTCGGACCACGCACAATGAAGACTTCCGTAGTTGAAAAGAATTTATCCCAAAAACAAAACTAACATTGTAACCCCAAAAAAAAAAATGTTTATGTGATAAAATTACAAATTAAGAATTTTCGGACGTTTTTTCCTTTCCTTGTGCTATGAGACCTTGCTTCTTGCCAAATTTCGTGATTCTAGGACTACGGGAAGTACGCTATAAGTTTTGATTTACTTGCGAGTATCAAAATATGTCGCATAAATGGCCGTTTTTTTATTGCGTTGACATAAGAAACTTGATTTTTTTAGAACTCCAAGGGACCATAACCTACGTATTTGATATTAATTTCAACGTGATACCTCCACGCGTTCCTGAGAAAAAGGGTCTTGACAGACTGACAGACAGGCAGAGAGACAGACGAACAACGAAGTGATCCTAAGTGATAAGGGTTCCGTTTTTTCCTTTTGAGGTACGGAACCCTAAAAATGGATATCGAATTTTTTATAGTCTTAGACGGATAATGTTAAAGGTCTAGATTCTAAGTACCAAAGGGCTCATTCTAAAGCTTCTCCTAAAAAAAAAAAAATTCTTCTAAATTTTGAATAGCGCAAACAGCCGCTAATACATGTCAACAAACATTTCTGTCATCTCTTTTGTTATTAAGGTTCAAAGAAACCATCAATAAAAAGTACTACCTAATTCATTCATTCATTCATTCATCTCTTTCACTTTCATACATACAATTTTGTTTTGCTTTCATCTTGAAGTAGTCTGCAATGTTTATTGTCATTCCAAGAGAAAACAATGTAGGCATTGTAATTAACTATATAGTTTGTTATGACATTCGTAGTATTCATGTGCGGACATTAATGATAATGCAATTCAGTTGCTGATGACTGTATGAAGCTTTAATATTTATGATAGAAATAAGTGAAATTACATGACACTAGAATTTTTTCAAAGTTACTTTGTCCAACCAATTCTAAGAGGATTGGCGAATTCAATAATTTTTAGGTTCCGTTCCTTATAGGATCACTTCGTTTGTTCGTCCGTCCGTCTGCCTGACTGCTGGCAAGACCCTTTGTCTCGGGAACGCGTCGAGGTATCAAGTTGAAATTAATAACAGGGTACGTAGGTCTACGGTCCCTTGGAGCTCTACAAAATCAAGCGTTTAAATTAAATAAAAAATGACGGCCATTTTATGCAACATATTTTGGTACTCGCATAACTCGCAAATAAAATCAAAACCTAGGCAAGTACCTACTTCCCGTTGACCTAGAATCATGAAATTTGGCAAGAAGCAAGGTCTCACAGCACAAATAAAAGAAAACTCCAAAAATCGTTAGTTTTGCAGTTTTATCGCATGATTTTTTTTGCGATTACAAACTTACATTTGCTGCGGTTGGAGAATTGACCGTGACATATATCGATATATAGGAAAACATTTCTTCAACAACAAAGAGTTAAGTTTATTCGTGGGACAAATTCATCCAAACTAAGGAACCCTTCATTGTGCGTGGTCAGTCACGCGCTTGGCCAGTTTTTTAAATCAAATATAACTAAGTACTTACTCACGTATCTTCGACTTACTTGAAGTCTGACCTACTATTGACCGTTTTTAAACGTCAGAGTCGAAACAATTGATATGTGAAGCACGAACATGTGCCGTAAATCATATCACCTCAAAAGGAGTAAAATCCCCTCGAGTGACAACGACATTGTCCTCTTTAGCTGCTACTACAAAATGGCGTGGCGATATTGACTTGGCCTCAATTATACTAATATTATGAACACGAAAGTCTACGTAATACCAGTTCGGTTTCAATGAATTCCCAAGATATTGTGCAGTTTCTTTCATTCAGAAAAAGTGAATTGTTTTGTCTTAAATGTATCACAATAACACGCGAGGTTTATGAATCAAGTTAAGGTTGTGGTTCTAACGTGTGAAATATTATCAAGAGTCTGAGCCTGGCTGGTGACAAATCTCGCAGCTCTATTACATCATCATCATCATCATCATCCACAGCCCGACTTCACCCATTACTGGGCATAGGCCTCTCTTTTCTTGTGCCAATCCCCACGCTCCTGTGCCAGTCTCAACTAGGTTTTGCCCGCTATGGCAACAATATCGTCCGCACATCTCGTCTTCCAGTCCTTGGACGCCACTCTGTGTCAGCCTTAGTCCACCTGTCACCACTGCGCCTTGCCAGGTGTCTTGCCTAATTCCATTTGAGTTCCATAACTCGATTTCCGATATCGAAAACCTTCGTACGTCTTCGGATCTCGACGTTTGTAACTCGGTCTATTGCCTGATGCCAAGCATGTAACGCTCCATGGCTCTCTATGCAACTCTCAGCCTGTACACAGCCACCTGCGTGAGCGTCCACCTCTCAGCACCGTACGTCATGGTAGGCAGAACACACTGGTTAGTTTCAGGCTATTAGGTACAAGCAGGCAAGAAATTAAGTAAAACGTAGAGTTAGGACTTATGACTAAAGTTGTCCCAGGCTCCGATGATTGAAGAATACGTTGTTCTAAAATACGAGTTGAGGACCGATTTCCAAGCATGTATGGACTGATCGGCATTAGATAAGTGATGATAAGCTAGGTTTTCCTAAGACAGCGGGGGCCGCCACATAGTGTCCGCAATTTTACTGTCGGTTGACGTCACTGGAACGTTACTTATGAAAGTAAGTTTGTCTTTTCCTAAAGAGTTTTTTTTTGACAGCGTAAAGTCAAACCCCGGTGCCATAATTTTCATGACAGCCGTCACTGTGGCCTTTAAGTGGCGGCTACTGCTGTTTTAGGATCGCGTTATCGATAAAACGTCTAGTAACTTACCCACGAACCCCATAAAATGCATGATCTCGTCAATATATGCAATGACGTCAGAACCTTGTGTAACCAGAATCGGTTTCTGCAAGTTTTTGAGCAGCAGCATGATTCCTTCCCTTAGAACAGGAAAGCGGGGTACTGACTCCAACAAGAAGTCCATTATTATGCAGAAACTCTCCAGAACATCAACTCGCTGATTTATTTTAAGGGAACTATAGGTAACAATAGTACAGACAAGCAGGCAATCCACGTAATACTACAATAGGAAATTTACCTATCTCGGTAAGGTAAATAAATTCGGCAATCATTCTAATTTATACTTTTTCACAATGATATAAGACTTTCATTGCAATAGTATAACAATATTGCCGATTCTCTTGTCACAAATGCTTCTAAATTAGACTAAAAATCTCCAATATTTAGTTTATTCCTGTCGAATGACGATTTCCTATTCTGAAATTGACTAAAGTGACACAACTATATTCTAGTTTGACAGCACTAAGATGGCACTAAAGTGGCAATCTAGCTATTCTGACTAAGACGTTTTTCACCTAAAATTTTGATTGTCAAACTAAATCAGACTATTTTTAATCGCGAATAAAAAGGTGTGGAATAAAATTAGTTGTCATCGTTGATATACGCAGTAATATGGTACGCAGTAATGGTTGTCATGAACTAAAATTCACACCACAACACCTTGACTTCAGGTACAAAAACAGTACTGTATATTTTTTTCTTTTCTTTTCTTTTGCTTATATCTCGAAAACAGTGTGTCGTATCGCAAAAATACAGAAAATTTTGTAGGTTAGATTTTTCATATTTTCTATACAAAAACTGGAAAATTCTAAGTAAGTATAAAACACGTTGAGGCTGCCCTCCCTGCGCGCCTCCGGCTTTGTAAAACATTCTCGGGGTGGGGCAAATTTATCTGTTCTGTGAGGGCAAACAAGTACCACAATTTTGTTTTTTTTTTTCAGAATAGCTTTAAAAAATAAGAAATATTAGTGATAGTTTATTTAGGTCATAGTATTATATTCTCTGTGGATAGGTGTAAAAGAGAATCGGCGCCAGAAATGGAAAAATGAAATGGTCAGAAATTGTTTTAAGTACGTCATTCAAAGATCGTGGCCATCCCAGTCACAGTCACACACAGTCAAAAGTTTCTAAAACTGAAACAGAGCACACTGCTTGACGGCGGCCGAATCACAGAACAGATAGAGTATCTGTTCTGTGGCTGAATTGGTAATACTTGCCCGGAGTCCCAGACCAGCTTCTTCGCAAATAACTCGGCCACTATTAATTTCCTTATTTATTTTACGAATTGAATGAGAAGCTCGTGTCTAAGGAATAGCAGCTGCACGGGTCGATCCATCAGGTTAAGCTACGCTTGCCGGGGTTGGTCCCGTGGATGGGTGACCATCTTTACATACCGAAACTCCACCAGGCCTCGGAAAGCACGTAAAGCCGTTGGTCCCGGCTGTCATTCGTGGATCTTTGACAGTCGTTACGGGTCGTCAGAAGCCCGAAAGACTGACAACCAGTCTTACCAAGGGGTATCTTATTACCCAGTTACTTACTGGATTGTGGAGGTCAGACAGGCAGTCGCTCCAAGTAAAATACTGGTATTCAGCTGCATCCGGTTAGACTGCAATCCAACCCCAACATAGTTGGGAAAAGGCTAGGCAGATTGATACCTGCAGTATAGTAGTTGCTCGCAACATAGTTGGGAAAAGGCTAGGCAGATTGATTGATTTATTTATTTTAAGAAATACCATGGCCTTTATAGAAAAGGATACATATCCATTGCGGCTAGTCTTAGCGAAGTCCCGTAGATGTGATTGTAAGCGATCTAACTGATGTTCCACCGTTGGGCTTCCGACCATCTGCTCGATAATCTTAGCCATTTCCCAATTGAATGTCGGAGCACAATCGTCACTCCATTTACGATCTAAAAGAAGTTGAGAACACTGTTATGCATGAGCATGAATGATTACAGAGAGAAATAAAAAAGTAAATAGGTTCGGGCAGTTAGAGTCTGCGCCGTTTGTTTTTAACCGACTTCCAAAAGGAGGAGGTTAACAAGTCAGAATATTAATCATTTCGGAAGTCGGTGGCAAAAAACTAAAATACAGATCCAAAGACACCGACTTCCGAAATTAAAGCTATTTTTCGCTTTGTAGTGTTTTTTTTTTTGAATGTCGGTTGTATTTTTTTGTAAAAAAAGTTTTTTCGTGAAAACTTTTGTCACAGCTATAGATATAATAAAGATGATAACAAAGCGCATGCTCCTCGCCGTACAATGTTGTTACCTGGACTGATCGCACGATTAGTTGACCTCTAAGTGCGGCGACGAGTCTATGTTGAAAGTAAAACCGCCGCACGCACACAAGTAAAGTGTTGCAATAAGTACTTCCTCTCACACATTGAAATATTAATGCTTTGTGGAGGGGCGTTCATTTTTAGAATGGTTCATCTCTTCCCTGCAGGTTATAGTTCGCGTCACGTAAGTTTGCCGCTCTGAAACCAGGCTTTCCGTTCCGATACGATGCGCATGGCATGTGGCGCCCTGCTGTTTTAGTATAGATAATTATTGACTACTGCGCAGTTATTTGCCGTGCGTTCGTGTCATTTATAGACTAGTTAGCCGACAAATCCTACTGATTGACGTTTGGGCAAGTCGGGTAGGTACCGTTTGCATAAAAAATCAGTGTTATTGTGTATATAATATGTTACGGTAAGTGTGATTAATTGAAAATTATTAATAATAGTCGATCATTATTAATAATTACCGAAAGTCGAGGTAAAAGTAATAGGTAGAGTAAAATTAATCACATTTACCGGTGATTATTAATAATGTAACCTTCAATCAACTCAGCCAATCGCAGTCCACTGCTGGACATAGGCCTCTCCAAGGTTGCGCCACAACACCCTGTTCTCCGCCTTCCAGTCTGCCCCAGCAACTTTCTTCAGGTCATCGGTCCATCTAGCTAGGGGGCTTCCCACACTACGCTTACCGATACGCGGTCTCCACTCTAGGACTCGTCTGCTCCACCGGCCATCGGTCCTTCGACAAACATGGCCAGCCCACTGCCACTTTAGTACCGATAAATGTAATCATTTTCAATGTTTATTTATTGTTTTGTTTTTTTGTTATACCTATAAGTAAGTATATGTTTTTCAGTTCTGAGAAGTTTTACGGCCGAAGTAATGAGGTTTTAAACTTTTTTGGTACCTATTGTATTTTCTCGGCACTAGACATTTTAGGCTCATTGCATTCCATAAGTAATGACGATGCAAGCTTTCTTCATTTGGGATTTTTTAATTTCTGAGCCATTATGACAGCCATTATACAGCCATTATGAGACGTCTTCTGAAATTATATTGTTATTATCAACTTCATAATTATGCATTTTGAACCCTATATTGGCTAATATTTTTGTTAAATCTCTTTAGGTCCTGATAGTGCTTTGTAATTTTTTTGACAACTACATTAGAATCACGAAATAGAATTGGAAATTAAACACACCTACTTAGTGAAAAATAGAGGGTCGCGCGCATGTGCCTGTACTTGCGATGTGACGTCATGGGGAAATTATATATCCAGCCCCAAAATTGATGCAACTAAATAAATTGGAACCCAACTTTTAAATGTATTTTTTTTTTTAATTAAACAATACTTTACAATTAAAAGTCACGTAATTATTACTTAGTGGTTGAAATCTTATAGTTTTTTTCGGCCACGAATATTCAACTTACCAGCAGTACACCGAGCGAAAAGCCGTTTTATGGATAGAGAACGATGAAAATAATGATGAGGATAATTTAGCTAAAAAGGAGGTGAATACTGAGGTGACGGCTACAAAACATGTAGGTATATAAAGAAAAGACTTCAGACTCAAAATAATTAGATTAAAGCAGGGGAATGATGATGAAGACTGAGTAAAGCTAAATAAATACATTAAAATTACAAAAATATTATGTGTGGCAAGATGGCGCACTAGAAATAGACATCAAACAGACAGAAATCTTTCAGAAATTGTCAAACAGTCCAAATTGTAACTTCACAAATATGCAATATAATATGATGCTTTCTTGTAAATTAAATGGAACATCTGCATCCAATTAATCAAAAGGAAATCCAAAGATGAACCACTAACGTTATTAAGTCAGTCACGATTTTATAGACAGTAAACATGCAACAGTTATTCCGATTTGTGTTAACTACCGATTTTAATTGTCGTGTCCTCAACTTGAGTAGAAATCATGAATAATTACACAGACAATACTATATCGTTGGTAGTTACTATAAATAAAGAGCTCTTAGAGGCATTTCCTTGGATAAATCTATAATTATAGAAGACCTGCATGGTGGTATCTGGAGACATGTTTAGCGGTACAAAAAATATAAGATAAAAATAGATGAGTGCATCTGTAGTCTTCAAAGAACGATGGAAAAATAGTCCGTGAATTAGTAACATTACTAAAACCACAGTTTTATTTTTTTATAAAAATAGAACGATAAATAGCGTAGTTTGTTGCTTTACTCAAGACTAACGGTGCAGCGCAGAGCACAATGAATGACATTTGAATATTCTCGCGATTAGTCGTGATGCATATTTTATTGCATCGAAAAGACTGACGTTTTAAACTAATTAATATTACCTTGTAGGAATCCAACCAATGTACATTTTCATTTGATACAAAAATTGACAAACGTAGTCGTAGTGTAATAGTAATTACCAATAAACCTGAGTTTTATCAGCCAGGAAATGAAATTACAAATAGTGAAACAATCGAATTGTTTTCAGGTCAGGTCAACGTCGCTAGACGAGAAATTATTATGATAGGTGATTTTAAAAGGGTAAGTGGGCGAGGGAAAGCGCACTTTAATTTACTAAAGGCCAATCGTCCTATTTGTTGACGTGCACTTTCATAAATACTGTGTCGTTTGCTATTTGAAGTCATCGCGACAAAATAGTTGAAATAATAATGCGGGTACAACAAACATGGCTGACAGAAACGCACAACAACGCACAACAATGATTTTATCAAAGTCAGAGATATACTTAATCAAAGGATTTTATAAGTAAGTAGCTACCTAGATATTCTTGATTCTTGTGCTGTGTGAATATTTTTTGTGGAGTAGCGGACACCAGCCTGTTAGAGTGTATACATATACTTACCTACTTAAATATTATATTAAAATAGGTACCTAAGTACATTAAAAATGTTTGTTCAGTTTAAGTATTTCCTCTTTCATAAGGTAGGTACAGTCAGTCCCAAAAAGGATATATCGTAGCCAGATCTTAGAATTGATCATTTCATGAAGTGTGATTCAACCATTTCATGAAATGGTTGTATTTTATGAAATAGAACATCGCTCGCTGGTCACATCATGATATGGTCTGGCCCATAGATATAACAAAGAAGCTGTTTTTTATATTGCTATGGTCTGGCCAGATCATTGAATACTCCACGTTTGACGATATGAACAGTTAAATGCACGACTACTTCATGATGTGGCGCAAGATTAGTGATCATATCGTAAAATAGTTAGATTATCCACCGGTAGAGGCGTTGATGCCGTTTTATTTTGTTGTGCATCTATTCCTACTCGAATAATTCCTATATTAGGGTCCTAAAAATACTAAATAGCCAAGTAACTGCAACCAACTTAGATGTAGCGCTCGCTAGCTCGCGGTTTGAAAGTTGTATTTCACACCGCTATTAACTTGCGCTCGCATCGCATTTTGCGTTTTTTTTGCTTTTTTGCACCTTTCGCAGTGGTCAGCTGGGAATGTCGATAAATAGGTTGATTTCGTCACGATACGACCATTTCTACGATTTGACCATGACTTAAACATATAAGTAAGTCTCACAAATATGTAAACAGTACCTACTTACTTCATTCATTAAATTAAATAACGAGGTACACTCCTACCAACTTATCTGTGAAATGGCGAAAATTGGAACTACGGCCGTCATGTTGAAATTTCATTCGATTGTGCCGACGCATGTCATTCGATTGTATCGACGGTGCCACCTCTTTCAGTTCACAGATAAGTTGGTAGGACTGTAACCAAATCTAAAAGTTCATTCAAATCAAAAGTTCAACTTCGAGAGGAGGTGTTAGAAATAAGTATTTAGTAGAAAATGTGATGTCATAAACAATTGCCATTTACTCAAACGCGTCAGAATGACAAATTACCTATTATTGTCATGACAACGATCACATTTTAAGGTGGTCACTCACCGCGCCGGGAGCATTTGCGTGTAATGTAACAGTTCAGATTCGAGTATTTCAGCAGTGAATGCGTCCAGGCGGCAGTGAGTACGGAAAACCAAGCAATAGACCTGAAGCATTGTTACATGTACGAAAACTCATAGTTCGAGCGGTTACAAAAGCGAATGCTCCTTAGTCAGTGCGTCGAGCTGGCGTAGTAGCTATTGTAACTCAATGCACAAAATCAAATCATGCAATGTTAATTACCTACTTACACACGAATACCCGGTGAATGAACACCTTAAAAAGCCTATGCCACATTCGTTAAGAACATTAATGAGTTTCCTATTTGTATTTCAAATCTAAAAACAATTGACACGTCAGTGACGTCAGGCAAGAAATGAAGAGGACAAAAATAAAATGATTGTTCTTTTAGACGTCTCATCCGACATAAGTCGTATGACGTTGTCAAACTTGTTTACCTTGTTCTGGAATTATCACTGTGTACATTGTTTTGGTCATAGTCATAGTGTGTTTATACAGGGTTACTGGTAACTCGACGTATTCCTTGCAGGACGTCATAGTAGGGTTAAAATGCAGCAAATTAGGCCACCAAATGTTCTACCGAAATTCAGTAGTTTTTGAGTTAATTCGATTTTTAGCTTTTCTATGAAAAATCCCAGATTAAATCATTTGGAGCCAATTTAAAAATGATTTACGGCGCGACTGTACTGAAATTTAAGTTAACATCATAGCTGACGCCGTAGCAGATCCTTGTTAATAATTCAAAGTTCAAAAATGCCAAAAACTTTGGCAAATATCACTAAAGAAACATTTAGTTTTTTTGTGAATTTTGCTATTACTTCATACAAAATGTTGTCTAGTGAAAAAAAAAATTACTACGTCTGATGTACAAATTACTAGGAAAATATCCTTGTCTTATCAGCTATTCAGAAAGGTATGAAAGTTAATACAAAGTTAAGGACTACATTATGTGCGTCTCACAAAAAGGTGATTATTCGGAAAATCAATAAAACTATTTCGTGAATATTAGCATTATTTTTAATAATAAAATATCAGTTTAAAAACTTTTACTACACTTTCACATGTCTTGTTCGATGTGCTGCCCTCGGTTTCTAATACACGTTCTTATTCGCTTCCTCACTTCAGTTTTTGTGATTCTTGATGTGATTGTTGCCCTCATCTGGTCCGCTGCATCTCTTATTCTCTCCCTTAGTTCTTCAATTGAATTTACTGGGGTCACATAAACTAGGTCTTTCATATGACCCCAGACGTAAAAGTCTAGTGGCGTAAGATCAGGGCTACGTGCAGGCCACGGAATTGGCCCACCGCGCCCTATCCATCGGTTTGGGTAGGTTTCATCCAGCAATTGTCGAATTGTGATTCGGAAGTGGGCTGGACATCCGTCATGTTGATACATCATGTTTGCTCTTCTGTCTTCCGGTACATCCGTGAGCAGTGGTGTTAAATGATTTCTTAGGAAATCTTCATAAAGTTCCCCATTTAATGTTTGGGGTAAAAAATGTGGGCCAATTAATTTGTCGTCGATAATACCCATCCAAACATTAAGCGAGAATCTACGCTGGGATGCGGTTGGTTTCAGTTTCTTAGGATTTGCTTCTGCCTTCGGTGCCCAGTAATGTAAGTTGTGGTAATTTGTGATACCATCACGGTCAAAACATGACTCATCGGTCCACAGAATGTTTTTTAAAAAGTTTTCGCTTTCGGCGTCGGCATTTAGCATAAAACGACAAAATTCAAGCCGTCTTGGCGGATCTCCCTCTTCTAATGACTGGACAGGTTGATAGTGGTATGGATGTCGGCCTGATAAGTGAACTACAGACCAGACTTTCCACTGTGACATAGCAAGCTCACGCGCTACGATGTTTGTCGATATGTTGGGGTCGTCAATAAAACGTTGAAGAATCAGCTCTTCGTCCTCAGCCGTGTATCTCCGAGAACGACCAGTGTCAATTTGCCTGCTTCTTTGGACGCTGCCAGTTTCAGATAATCGCCGATAAGTCGATCCAAAAACACTAACGTGTGGGAGTCGGCGGTTGGGAAAACGAAGTTGATATTCTCTCCGCGCCTGAGCAGCGTTACCGTCACTAAGTCCGTAACAGTACATTATGTCAGCGTATTCAAGGTTAGAATATGCAGCCATAGTCAGCACTTATGAAGGCACAGCACAGCACAAGAGCAAGATACGCAGTATCAGTTAAGGAAATAGCCAGATAACAAAACACGAGCTTGCGCGACGTAGAGTTGAAACTAACTGACTCTGACGACCAGATTTTGTAAAGTCGCACCCCATGTCATGCCGGGAGAACAATAGTGACCAATCACAAAGCTTGCCGAGTGTTTGGGGTTCAAGCGCAGGTAAAAACTACGAATAATACGAATATGAAACAATAGGTTGACCGTCTCGCAATTTTACCTGCTCCTCATAAAACTCATTCTTTCCCTGTCACACATGCAAAAGTATTGACAATCATACCTTTCTGAATAGCTGATAAGACAAGGATATTTTCCTAGTAATTTGTACATCAGGCGTAGTAATTTTTATTTTCACTAGACAACATTTTGTATGAAGTAATAGCAAAATTCACAAAAAAACTAAATGTTTCTTTAGTGATATTTGCCAAAGTTTTTGGCATTTTTGAACTTTGAATTATTAACAAGGATCTGCTACGGCGTCAGCTATGATGTTAACTTAAATTTCAGTACAGTCGCGCCGTAAATCATTTTTAAATTGGCTCCAAATGATTTAATCTGGGATTTTTCATAAAAAAGCTAAAAATAGAATTAACTCAAAAACTACTGAATTTCGGTAGAACATTTGGTGGCCTAATTTGCTGCATTTTAACCCTACTATGACGTCCTGCAAGGAATACGTCGAGTTACCAGTAACCCTGTAGATGTTTTGGGAGTTTACTTTGTTTTGATAAAAAAGGTACTTTGTATACCTACTATGTTTTGTGCCTATACGGTAGATGAAACAAAAGATGTTGACTATAAAATGATTCCTTGTCCGAGTAATCCGTGTTTAGGTTACGGTAAGTGTGATTAATTGAATATTATTAATAAATGTTATTAGTAATTACCGAAAGTCCAGGTAAAAGTAAGAAATTAATCACATTTACCGGTGGTTATTAATAATGTAACCTTATTACCGATGAATGTAATTTCTATATGTATTTGTAAGTACTGTGGTATTATAAACAAATACCTACTGGACCAATAACTTCGAGTCTTATTTTATTTTATTACTTTTACCGACGAGAGTAGTGAATTATTAATAACAACTGTTAAAAGCGATGAATTTCAATTTTATATTCACACTAGCTTTTGCCCGCGGCTTCGCTCGCGTGTAACTCGGAAAATATCCCCGGGGAACGTACTGCCGGAATAAAAATTATCCTATGCTCGTACCCAGGTCACGGCCTATCCGTTAAAGTATGAAAAGGTAACAAAACGAAAAAATTCAAATAATCTTTTTTATACATAAAACATGTTTGTATGATTCCAAGGCCCGCTTGCACCAAAAACCATAAATACAGTTAGCGTTGAACATTTTATCATTCCATCCCTGAATTCCCTGACAACTTCAAAATTAACAGAAACAGAATAGTTAATGTTTTCAATTCGTTTAGCGCTCAACGTATTTTGTGATTTGTGGTGCTAGTGGGTCTAACATCATAATTATTAATTTTAATATGATCATCATTAATTTTTGTGATTGACTACAATTGACCCCGTAGCCCGTAAGCGAATGTGTGACGTGTTAGCCAAGTTATTTTTAAGACTGTAAATTGTAATAACATTTAGCCGAGTAGACCGACTTTAACGAAATAAAGACTAAATGTTATCTCAAGCTACGGACTATGACTATATTTCCGATCCTTTAAATCTTTTCAAAATAGGTAATTACCTACACAAAAGTATCAATATTAAAATATGTGAATTTTAAAATCATCCTCTATTTTACCCACTTGAAAAAACGCTGAAACACGTAGTTCTTTATTTCTTACCAAAAGCATACATTTTAATTTCCATATCCCTAACCTATGAAATGCTAGGTTTCCCATACAAACTTTCATCCCCTATTATATTACTCCCTTTAGGTTTATTTTTAATACAACATGTATCCTATGCCCTTTCTTGGGATGCCATCTATCTCTTTGCCAAATTTTATCGAAATCCGCTCAGTGGTTTAGGCGTGAAAAGGTAACCTTTAAACAGAGTTACTTTCGAATTTATAATATTAGTGGATTTATAATGAAGTTTATTCTGTAAATAGGATATCAGAATCACTTTTGAAAGTCATATTAAGAAAGAAAAAATAAGCTAGATGGAGTCGACATAATTCCTATCTGACTACCCCTGAGAAAAAATGTCAAAACAAACTCAGGGGTCAGTCACTTTTCAAAGTCCCGACATAATCTTTGTCAGATCATGTGAGGACCATGTAGATTAGCGTCAGAAATGGTTTTTTGAGAAAATAATCACACAAATTTGAGTGGACCCGTCCAGTCAGTGCAAGCATTTGTCAGACTCAGTAATCGTATAGCTCAACTCAGTACCAAAGGAGCTCAACGACTCGACGAACAATATCAAAGAAAGAACATTTGGGTAGGCCGCATAAAGTACTCAAACTGCCAGACTATATTAGTATCGAGTTTCAAGTTAATCCGACAGCGCGTTAAACATTTTCCTTGCTAACTTTGACACCCCCTAAAATATCCTCTGTGAGGGGTTGTTTTAAAAAACTAAAAGTTCAATCTATATTATTTACTGAGGCAAATATTGCCATGTTTCAAGTTTGTTAACCAAAGGAATAAGATTTTTCATTTAAACTGTATCCCCTCTTTTCAACCTTCATAGGGATGGAATTTTGAAAATTCGTTTGGAGTGCTTCCATTATTTTTGACTCAAAGTTAATTATACAAATTGTTTTATAATTAATCAAGCCACACAGTAAAATCCTACCCATAAAAATTTTATTACCTCTTTTTACCCCTATAGGGATCGATTTTTAAAAAACCTATAATCTTATTTTGTTACTTTTATGTCAAAAGTATAAATACTGAGTTTCGAGTTAATCGGACTGAGCTTTAAAATTCTTCCATACAAACTTTAACATCCCTAAATCCCCTTTAAGGGGTAGTTTTGAACAACTGATGATGACAAACTTCATTACTTACTTAGCAAGTATTTGTGCCCAGTTTCAAGTTAATTAACCAAATGTATAAGATTTTTCATTAAAATTGTATACCCTGTTTTCACCCCCACATGGGTGGTAAAACATCGTTTGAGATTTTTCCATAACTTGACTCAAAGATTATTTACACCAATTTTCGAGTTAAAAGCCACGCAGTAAAATCCTCCCCTGAAAAATTGACTATCCCTTTTCAACCCCTTAGGGGTAGATTTCTGAAAAACCTTTATACACGATATTCCTCATTTTTAGTCTCAAATATTATAGGTAAATACTGAGTTTCGAGTTAATCGGACCGCGCATTAAAATTCCTCCATACAAACTTTGACACCCCCCAATTCCCCTTTAGAGGGTAGTTTAGAAAAACAAAGAATATCAAAAATCATAATTTGCTTAGATAAATATTCGTGCCAAGTTTCAAGTTTATTAACTCAAGGAATAAGATTTTTCATACAATCAATATCCCCCCTTTTCACCCCCTTAAAGGCCGAATTTCTAAAAACCCCTTCTTAGCGGATGCCTAGGTCATATCCTAGCTATCTGTGTGCCAAATTTCAGCCAAATCCGTTCAGTGGTTTGGGCTGTGTGTTGATAGATCAGTCAGTCAGTCACGGTTTCCTTTTTAACCGACTTCAAAAAAAGGAGGTTACTCAATTCGACCGTATATATTTTTTTTTTTATGTGTGTTCGCGGATAACTTCGTCTTTTATGAACCGATTTTTATGATTATTTTTTTGTTGGAAAGGAGATATCCCAAGGGTGGTACCATGATGAGGAAACCAGGATCTGATGATGTCATCCCAGAAAATCGAGGGGAACCTTCATATTTTATAGTCACACCTATAACGATTTGGGTATTTTTTATAGTAACTCGTGCATTTCCTCCCGGAAAGCACCATTTAGTGAAGTAGAACTGATGAGGAAGACCAGAGATGGCCATCGGACTACTGAATAATACGTATTTCACGGGTTGCTTGCAATTCGATTATTGCTAAGCAATTTATGCTCGTCACAATACATATGTTGAAATGGAGCTGATGGTGACTTCACCATTAGTTTAAAATGTTACAATAAAATACCTCCACACATACTTCAGCTCAATGAGACTAAATTCAAAACTTGTATAAAACGCACACTATGCAGGCAGGCATATTATAAGTTTGGGGATTACATAACCGATAAAAATGCTTGGCTCAATGCTGGTCCTGCTCCACAACCACAACTAATTAATTAACATTTGAAGATACTGTTGGAGATGCTGAAGATTGTAAGACTATCATTGCATTGTATAGACTCAATCTCCTTTGTATTATATAATTGCATAGCACATGTGTGAGTACTATGTACATACTCTAAAGCTACCATTTACTGGGTACGTCTTTGTTTGACTTGAATGTGCCCTGGCGACTGAGAGTGTGTGACGCTCACACTAATGTCTCGCTGATGGTGGCGCGTGTTGGATCATTTAGCCAATCCATGCGTCAGGTTCGTGAATAAGCGCTGTCAGTGAAGGCTGGGCATACCTTAGCGGTCAGGGTTTATTTTAATTTAATTTAAATATTTGAATTGTTTTTTTTTAAGGACGCTTTTAACGTTCTGCATCGTTCTCACATATGAAATTTCAACATGAATGATGTAACCATTATTTTGTAACCATATCTTGATTTAAAAGAGTGTCCGTGGAGTTTCTTGCCCGTTCTTCTCCATAGGTACCTACTATGCTTTGGAATGGGCGCCTAGCTTCATCTTTCTGACTGACCGACCCCTTGACAATTCAAAAGTGCCTGTAATTGGTTTAATTGAAATAAATGCTTTGAGTTTGAGTTTGAGTTTGAGTTTGAGTTTGAGTTCTAGTTCTCCTGGCTCCTTACTGGGAGAACTCCTCAACAATTAACGTCCTTGTATCGGGAAAAGCAATATTTTGTAAAAGGTGATGAGCAGTTGACATTAGGCTATTGTAACTTAGATGAATTACAGACTGACTCACTAAAAAGTGAAAAATAAAAAACATTTTTACAAAAAAAAAAAAAACAACTGACTTCCAAAAAAATGGGTCTCCCTTGTTTGACCAAAAGGAATTTGACAAATTTTCACTTCCCAAAAAATTTTTCGCATAATTTCATTTGCCAAATTATTACTTAGCAAAAAATCTATTCACAAAAAGTTGTAACGCAAACCTAATGTTTGGCAAATGAACGTTTAAACTATAACTTGTTTACCAACTAGTACTTCTAACATTTTTTATTTAGTCAAATATTTCATTTGGAATAACAGTTTTTATGCAAAATCACATAAGCCAAATACTTATTTAGTATCGTTAGTTTTCAATTCACCTGAGTAATTAACCTGATCTAAATAATTCAGTTCCGGGTAACCTACTAAAAACAATCTCTTTTTTCTATTAATGCAAGTCGTTTCTGGCACTCGCCGGCCGCTGCCGCGGACCCGCTCGCTTCGCTCGCTCGGCTCGTGCGTAGGAGGTCACAGTTTTAACCTAAACTAACCTACCCATTTTTTTTAAAGAAGAAATTAACCAAATCTAAATTGTGGAGTTCCGGATAACCTACTCACAACAATATATTTTTTTCTATTAATGCAAGTCGTGTCTGGCACTCGCCGGCCGCTGCCGCGGCACCGCTCGCTTCGCTCGCTCGGCTCGTGCGTAGGAGGTCACAGTTTTAACCTAACCTAACCTAACCATTTTTTTTTAAATAATTAACCTACTCTAACTACTTCCATAAATAAACTAATATCAAGTAACCATAAATTTGACTTGTTTCAGACAAATTCAAGCACAAAAACTTACAAAGAAGTACGCAAAAGAGATCAAATTTAACCAGCAAGTCAAATGTCTAAAAATCTTATTTTTGCCTTAATATTTTTTGTCTTAACAAATCATTTCACCAAACGTTTATTGTCTGAAGATTGTTTGCTGTAATAAATCATTTGATTAAAGACCAAATTCCATAATGACATTATACTTAGTAATATTTTGCCAAGTAAAAATTTGACCAAATGAAAATATGCGTACTAAAATCATTCGAAACATTGCAATGGTATAAAAAAAGGTTGCTAAAATTTGTTTGGGTAATGAAATTTTGCCAAAATCTTTTTGGCAAAACGGCAGGCACCCCAAAAAAATACTACAAGTGAAAAATAACTTTAATTTCGGAAGTCGGTGGCAAAAAGCTAAAATACAGATTCAAAGACACCGACTTCCGAAATTAAAGTTATTTTTCACTTGTTGTTTTTGACGAATTTTTTTTTTGTTATGTATTTTTGTGGTGTACAATAAAGTATATATAAATAAATAAATAAATAAATAAATAAAATAAATAAAGTTATTTTTCACTTTATAGTATTTTTTTGGAAGTCGGTTGTTTTTTTTTTTGTAAAAAGTGTTTTTACAGATATAGATTCACCAAATCATTAGGTAATTATTAATCATTTTCAATTAAACACATTTACCGTAACGTACTCGAATACATCATAATGGGGCTGAGATAAATTTTATTGGTTCTAGTCAAAGCAGAATCAGATTGGCTATTCCCGTATATTTATTAACATTCGCATTATATTTTGATTGCGGGAAGTAGTCTTCAGATCCCTTCCCGCCTGAATAAAGAATCAATCAAAAGAATCGATTATTTTAGAGTCGAAACGTCAGCTATATACCTACTTATGTATTTATTTTATCTTGATGAATTGAGGATGTGTCCTGAAACATTCCATTTATCAGACTGGAAGTTAAAAACTTACCAAAAGGTATGGGATCCAAATTTTTCATGACATTCCTTTTCAGTAAACCCTTCTGAGTGTATTGCTTGCCTTCGGGTCCATGGATGCAGCTGAAAGTATGTGCTGATCCAGACATCGACTCTGATATACTGAGATATTCATCTCTAGTAACATGTTCGAACTCAGCTAAACGGGTTGGCCGTTTAAAAAACTTGGTATGTGAAGACTCCACAGACACATCTTTCCAAATCTTCTTCGACCTCTTCCTCTTAGCTTCTGGCGCTGGTTCTTCTGACGGTGGTTTTGCTAGCGGTGGTTCCTCTGTCGAGTTGTTATATGGCAAACCCTCATTTACTGAGTTATCTCGACTGCCGCTTTGTATATGCAATAAACTTTCAGCATTTGGTTCGAGAGATGTCTGCAATGCCATGTTTTTTTCTTAAATCTCAGTTAGATTTGAATTTCGCAAATGGCTGAAACTGAAACTCAATCAGAAACATCAAATTTCATCGTTGACAGAGAATAGATGTCACACCTTGTCACACAAACTGTTGACATTTTATTTTTTTAAACTGTCATGCTTTGAAGGTTTAGTATATTCTTGTGAAGTAGGTAGGTACCTAAGTAATTAATTAATTATCATAGTAATTCTAAAGGTTTAATTTTGATTAGTCTCGTCAATGTTGTTGCAATGAATAGAGTATTGAAATTGGATAAAATGTTCCGATCTAATGATGCAATGGATTTCAATTTCAATGATCTCGTAGTTTGAGTGGCCAGCAGCGGGCGAGGCAAATCGGTCAGATCCCCAGCGGCAGCGGCGCGCAGCTTTGCAGCGGGCGGTGGCGTTGAATCCGAATGGTGGGACCAACGGACAGTCATCGGAGAGGTCGGAGCACACGCTCAGCGCTCAGGCTCACCGCTCACGCTCACTCACTCACTCACTCAGTCAGTCGCACTTCCCCGCCGCTGGATGACGGTCGTGTGCACATGCACGCTCGCGCTAGTACGTACTCTACGATACTTCATTAGTTTTCCCCTCGCGAAAACCGAGTGAAATAAAACAATTTAACCGCGTCAGTGGACGAGTAGTGAGTGGATTTGTCGCTAGTGTTTGTTTACAGCTGTATCTACACACGGTGAGTGTTGTCTGCTAAGATTTTCCTCAAATCGCGGCCAAACGTTTGTTTTGTTGACATTGTTGTTACGTAGCTATGATAATGGAAATGCTGCGAGCGGCAAATGCCAAAGCCTGCTTTATTAGTTATAAGTTAATCATGTTACATGGGTCAAAACAATACAAAAGGCATGTTTACCAATGCCAGCTGACTAAAAGAAAACCAATGTTACAATACATAGAAATGTTTACTTTCCACTTTTAATACGACAAAAAAAGAACTTAATTGTATAAAAAAATGCGAATAAATATACAGGTTAGAAATACACTAGTCGTTATAAAGACAAATAGTTAATGGACTCGTATTATTATCAACGTTACAGCAATTGTAGCCTGAATGTCAGGTTTAAGAATAGGGGGACTATGACGCAAGTAGGTACTTATTCATTTCAAATTACCAAATAAACGAGAATTAAAAATTAAACTCCGCCCCTAAGACGACCCACTGACCGAGACACCATCAATGTAATTTCCTTAATTTATCATAAATAATGAAGATAAAACAATGTGTAAGTACTTTGTAGGTACTAATGTGTCATCCAATTCATTGCATAGTTTGTTAGGTGGAAAACGATCACTCGCAGTGTGCAACACACCACACCTGTGCCACTAGTCAGCCAGTGGTAATAACATATCGTAGCAAGTAATTACTGTTGCCTTACGTAAAACTCAAGGTAATTTTTTTTATCAGTGTTATAACAAACAGCCTGACAGCTAGACTCATCAACTTACTGACTTTTTGCAAATACCTATTTATTTATAAGAAGTAAGATTCCACATTCATTTTATCGAGGTTAGGCATTCGAATTACTTTATTGTAATTAATTAAAAAGTAATGTAAATTATCTTTATTAAGGCCAAACTAGACCACTGTTTAAATACTTACTATTTAAATAATAAAAAACATAGTTTTGCAGAAATCCCTACCTTTTAATCTTCCTACTATTATTGATCATTCAAATGAGGAAGATTTTTAAAGGTAATTACCTACTACCTATTATCCTACACTAAAGGAGGAGCTCGTGGCTAAGTAATAACAGCCGCACGGGTCGATCCACCAGGTTAAGCTACGCTTGCCGGGGTTGGTCAGTGGATGGGTGACCATTCTTTACATACCGAGACTCCTCCGTCCCTCGGAAAGCACGTTAAGCCGTTGGTCCCGGCTGTCATTCGTGGATCTTTGACAGTCGTTACGGGTCGTCAGAAGCCCGAAAGTCTGACAACCAGTCTTACCAAGGGGTATCGTATTACCCAGTTAATGGGTTGTGGAGGTCAGATAGGCAGTCGCTCCATGTAAAATACTGGTATTCAGCTGCATCCGGTTAGACTGGAAGCCGACCCCAACATAGTTGGGAAAAGGCTAGGCAGATTGATTTATCCTACACTAAAGCTACCTACCCATTATTTACGTTTTACGCCATAGGTACTCGTCTATTTTATTGGAGGAATCAACACAACCAATAAAATTGCTTAACATTTATGTTAATACTTACAACTAGAACTCAGAAACAAGATCTTTGTAGAATAATCAGGACATGACATTACTTAAGTTTTACTAAACTTTCTCGTTTGTTACTCAATGATTGAAGAAACCATCGCTCACTGCGACACGTGATTAACAATTGACGGACTTTATAGGTACTTTTTTCAGACTAGCTGCGCCCAAGCGCGTAGTCCGGGATAAAAAGTAGCCTATGTGTTAATCCAGGGTATAAGCTATGTACATACCAAATTTCGTCCAAAACGGTTCAGCCGTTTGAGCGTGATGAAGTAACAAACTTACAAACACACACATACACTCACAAACTTTCGCCTTTATAATAGGTATTAGTGTGTTAAATAATAAACAGAGTAGGCTCGTGGCTACAAGGTAACAGCCACATGGGTCGATCTTATCGCGGTCGGATCGTCGATGGGTGACCATCTATCTATACTATACCATATCGAGACCCCTCCGTGCCTTGGAAATCACCATCATTCGTAGATTTTTGACAGCCGTTACGGTTAGTTAGAAGCCCAAAAAGACAATTCTGCAACCTTACCAAAGGTTATCGTTTCACACAGTAAGTCGACGTTCGCACGGACGTAAAAATATCGCGGCGATTTTATTTCGCGCACTGGATTTTCAACACTCTGCTTAGCGCCGAGAGTTGAAAATACAACAGTGTGTTTTTTCGACGCGCTAGAATGCACACTGTTGTTGTTAAGTTGTGATTCTCAACGCTCGGCTCAACAACGAGAGTTGAAAATTCAGTGCGCGATAAAATCCCGCCGCGATATTTTTACGTCCGCGCGAACGTCGGCTAAAGGTTAGGTAGGCAGTCGCATTGCATCGTTTACAGTCCATGTAAAACACTGGTATTCTGCTGCATCCGGTTAGGCTGGAAGCCGATCGTAACATATCATTGGGAAAACGCTAGGCAGATTAATTGAAACATTCATTGGGAAATTAAAACGAATTAATTACTGAAATCATTAATGTTTTCAACTATTTGGTGCTATTAACCTATTAAAACATGCATTATCAGTAACCAAACGTAGGAACCTATCTACTACCAATCTACCCATAGTCGCCATTGCGACTTGGGTGTATTTATTTATTTATTTATGTCAGACACAATGATCCATAGTTATGTTAGTACAGGTACCTAGTATTGGGACCTTGGTGCTTACCTAAAAATACGCGGTAAACAGAATCCCCAGCTGCTCAAAACACATTAAACCTAACTTTGCGATTTTACTTGCCCGCGACTTCCATCTGCGTGTATTTTTTTTAATACAAATATCCAAGATTAAAAATAGCGTAAGTATGTCCTTGTCCTGGTGCCAGGCTACATATCTGTTCAGTGGTTTAGGGCTTTAGGTGGACAAGGTAACAGTCATAATCAGACATACAGAGTTACTTTCGCGTTTATAATATTAGTATGGGTTTTCTATATTAGGTTATAGATACACAATTATGGCTTAAAATAAAACAACTGTCATGCTCACATCATCGCATCGGTGGTATAGAAAAAAACCTTCTCAAAGATCACGACACTGGGTGATTCGCTAAAATAAAGACTTGCTTGCTACTCAGCAAAGACTGGAAGCACTAGAACTTGAGTCACATGTGACTACGAGTATACATACCTACTACCTCAGCCTACTAAGTACTGAAGCATTTAACCAAGAAATCAGAAAATCTATTGTTGGAGCTAAAACGAAGCCTAACATGGGTTACTAGAGTATAGTTACTTGCCGCTTAGCCGAGAGTTGAATAGTGTATTTTTTTGACGCGCTCTGGTATGCACTTTTTGGATTCTGAAAGCTCAGTTCAACACCGTGAATTGAAAATCCAATGCGCGATAAAACATATTCGCCTTGAAAAATCGCCCGTGCAGACCCTGGGCTTCTTCTGCTTCTCTCGTACATGTCGCCACAAAAAATGTTAGAATAGCTCCATATACCGTGACAAAAAGCTGGTCCGCCAAATGTAAATTAAAGTATCGTATGATATATCATCATTTCAACCGAACGACGTCTAATGCTGGACATATGCCTACCCCAAGTACCGCCACGTCTACCGGTTCTGTGCTTCTCGAATGATGCGACAAGTATGGTATATGGTATACCTCGTTACATAAATACACAAATTGCGATGTCTTCAAATGATGTTACAATTCATTAAAACAATATTCATCATAACGCATCATCCTTTCCAAAACGACAACGTATCTCTGTCTATCAGTAACATGCGCTTACAACTCGAGAATTACTTATCTGTTTTACGTGATGGTTTTTTATTATATTCTTTGGCTAGTTTGAGAATATCTTCATACTTATATTAGTCACCCGTGGGTACAGCTAGTCTCCATCGTAAATGGCCATAACATGCAAAGCTATAATGATCTCTCACCTTTTTACCTGATGTAGAATGCTTTACAGAACTGCTACAAAACATGACGACGTCCCAAAGTCGAGCTTTAAAACATCATGTCTAAGCCGACGTTCGCACGGATGTAAAAATATCGCGGCAGGATTTTATCGCTCACTAGATTTTCAACTCTCGGTGTTCAGCCGAGCTTCGAGAATTCAACCTAACAACAAAAAAGTGCATTCCAGTCGAAAAAACACACTGTTGGATTTTGAACTCTCGGCGCTAAGCAGAGCGTTGAAGTTCCAGTGCGCGAAAAAAAATCGCCGCGATATTTTCACGTCCGTGCGAACGTCGGCTGATTAGGTGACAAAACAAATAGCCATAAATTCCAAGCATAAATGGTGCTTCGAAGCGGCAATTAAAACTAGCGACCTTTAGTCCAGAATTCCAGATAACGAGTTGACATTTATGTCAGAAACAGAACTGTCTGTACCCCATCCCCAGCAGTCGTTGTACAGTACATACAACAGCACATCAGCTTATATCAAACTGTCTTCCTCCAAATGGTTTTAAACCTTAAAATGTTGATGGTTAAGTTCAAAATCGAATGAGAAAATTTAATAGTTTGTAGTAACTTGACCTGCTGCCTGTGTACACGGCTACACATCAAGCTATACATTTCCAGTATAAGCTGATTTCGCATTGTATAGGATTTCCTTACAATGAGAGGTCAGTGTAAACTGGAAATGTATAGCTTGATGTGTAGCTGAGCCGTGTGTACAAGATAATACTCATTATCTCATAGAATGTAGGACCCCATAGCGGTGCGTAACATTTCTTGGACTCGTGTCCAATGAGATAGAATACTGCTAATGACTCTGGTTTAATAGCTTCTGCATTACGTGACTCATCATGACTTACAGACTGTTGACTGAGTTCTTGTAATGTACTACTGCGTTATTATCATCATCATTTTAGCCCGGGATCACACACTGCTGAGAATGTGCCTATTCTGCCATACTTCCCTGAGTGCATCGCATAAACTGAATCAGCTTGTAACGTTCCCAATGCCGCACACAGGCCTCCATAATCCACCGCACGGACTCAGTGCGGCCTGAGTAGGTAACTTGATGTCCAAATATTTTGACTGCCATCGTCAGTTGGAAAAACGTAATAAAATAAATAAACTTAATGTAAACTTTTTAAATTCATCTGCTATTCTACCAACATAATGACGATAAAGGAAAAATTTGTGAGAAAACCTGCGGGGTATTTGCGTAACAAACACACTTAGCCGACGTTCGCACGGACGTAAAAATATCGCGCACTAGATTTTCAACTCTCGTTGTTGAGCCGAGCATTCAGAATCCATTCAGAATCCAACTTAACAACGACAGAGTGCATTCTAGCGCGAAAAAACACACTGTTGGATTTTTAACTCTCGGCGCTAAGCAGAGCGTTGAAAATCCAGTGCGCGAAATAAAATCGCCACGATATTTTTACGTCGGTGAAAAATATCGCGGCAGGATTTTATCGCGCACTGGATTTTCAACTCTCGTTGTTGAGCCGAGCGTTGAGAATCCAACTTAACAATAACAGAGTACATTCTAGCGCGTCGTTGAAACACACTGTCGGATTTTGCACTCTCGGCGTTAAGCAGAGCGTTGACAATCCAGTGCGCAAAAAAAAAAAAATCGCCGCGATATTTTTACGTCCGTGCGAACGTCGACTTACAGTAGGAATCGGTTACATTTTGACAGTTCAACAACATTCATTGCGTTCTTTACGTTGTTGAGCTGACATTTTTTTCGAACATATGAATCAATGGATTAGCAATTTGCTTCAAAATTATTCAAATTCCGATTGGTAGAATGCTAGGCAATTAGGGTGCTGGGTTATTAGTTTCAAATAGCCAATTCTCATTTGGCATGCGTGGTGATGAAGAATGTTGGTCAATATTGCTTCTTAGAGGAGGTCAAAAGCCAGTCTTCTTACCGTAGAAGACTGGCATTGAAAAAAAAAAATTGAAAAGAATTGTTGAAAATTTACAGCTTCATATTCCTCCATGTTTCTGGTGTACTTATTCGCTGAAGATTTCGGATTTGAAGCGCGTTATTATGTATTCGATGTATTTTAAATTGTACCGCCATACGTCTGTCCAATGCATCTATTTGATTGGTAGATGCTAGATGCTGCGCATGTCAAGAAGGGTCAACTCAGACTATTATAAAAGGCAGGACACGATGAATTTTCTACAGTGGTGGGTACCGCCTCGGCCCTTTCAGACGGGGCTGAGGTTATATCTACCTATATAATAACCAGATAATCTCAAAAACAATTGGTTAGTCTATTATTATTAAGATAAGTATGTATGTCAGGATTAGAAAGATCTTATTATTATTGTTTTCAAGAATTTCTCCTTGTCTTTAAAGTCATTAATAATGACGTCAGTGATAATAATTATGATCTCACACACCACGGTACCTAGGTAAATATGACGTACTCGTACAATTATGTGCCGCGGCACCATTGGGAAAATGGAAAAAAATATTTCCTTGTAATAATATGGTCTATTGTAATGGTGGTAGTCATAGATATAAGAAATAAGTGTTTTCTTGTCGATGTTACATACATCTTTTTGAGGCTCTACAGCATAATATTTACCTACCACGAAATGGATGGGTGTTAATTAAAAAATTCGATTCTTTTTGTTGCCGTCAATAGGTACTAGTAACCACGATCTTTGAAGGTTTTATTCGGCTCACAAGTCATTGGTTACTGAACTGTTCGCCTTCAAAGTCTTGGCGCCTTAGCTCCCAATAGAATAATTCATAGAACGCTTGCGATTTATCGACGTAGTCTGTTCACTGCCCACCTAGTTCCAAGAGAGTATTTCAATATCTACAGTAGGTATATGTAGAAAACTATCCAAACACATCCTGTTTAACTCCTGGATAAAATTATGGGGTCAGTTGGTATAGGTTAACTGAAATAAAGGCTCCTTCAAACAGGCGCGACACGCGATATAATCGCGCGCGACACGAAGGCGTTTCGCGACGATTGGTGATTTTGTCGCGCGCGATTATATCGCGTGTCGCGCCTGTTTGTAGGAGCCTTTAGTCGAGTTATAGGTGCTTACTAGTGTTATTGTAATTAGTTGTACTTAATTTCTCGTTAGGGGCTCGCGGCTAAATAATTACAACCGCACGGGTCGATTGAAGCTTGCCGCGGTCAATTCGTGGATGGTTAACCATCCATTACACATAATATCTAGATCCGTCTGTGGCATAGGGTAAACTGTTATTCGTAGAACTTTAACAGTTGTTAAGAATAGTCAGAAGCCCAAACGTCTAACTTAGTCTTACCAAGGAGTATCGTGTTACCCATTAACTGAGTTGTGGAGGTCATAGCAGTCGCTCCATGTAAAATACTGGTATTCAGCTGCATCCGGTTAGACTGGAAGCCGACCCCAACATAGTATAGGAAAAGTATACTCGTACATAGCATAGTTGGGAAAATGCTAGGCAGATTTACTTAATTTTTAAATATCGAGCAGAATATTTTGTTTTATGCTAAAGGCATTATTAGAATTAGCTCTTCAAGGAAAATAATATTAAAAGTACAATACATAGTAATGAAATTACGTTCTTAGTCATTTAAACTGGAGTTAAATTGTAAGCATTGCATATTTATAAACAAATAACATTGCGCTGACCTTACTACGTTACGTTTACGTCAGGGCCAGCCGAAGGTACAAGCAAAAAATGTTATTAGCTAGCTATTCAAAATATTAGGGAAATCTAGCTTCCTATTAGTGAAAGAAATTTCGGAATCGGCACACTAATTGCGTTACACATTATCAATCGGAATTTGAATCAATTTGAAACAAATTGCTAATCCATTGCTTCGATCAATCTGCCTAGCCTTTTCCCAACTATGTTGGGGTCGGCTTCCAGTCTAACCGGATGCAGCTGAATACCATTATTTTACATGGAGCGACTGCCTATCTGACCTCCACAACCCAGTAACTGGGTAATACGATTATACCCCTTGGTAAGACTGGTTGTCAGACTTTCGGGCTTCTGACGACCCGGGCGTAACGACTGTCAAAGATCCACGAATGACAGCCGGGACCAACGGCTTAACGTGCTTTCCGAGGCACGGAGGAGTCTCGGTATGTAAAGATGGTCACCCATCCACTGACCAACCCCGGCAAGCGTAGCTTAACCTGATGGATCGACCCGTGCGGCTGTTATTACGTAGCCACGAGCTCCACTCTAATCCATTGCTTCATAATGTTCAAAAAATTTGTCAGCTCGACAACGTAAATAACGCAATGAATGTTATTGAACTGTCAAAATGAAACAAACTCCGATTCTGTGACTCCTGTGTTACGCAATTAGGGTGCAGATAGTAGTACCACAGGTAGTACCGAAGATTACCCCCTACATAAAAACTTGTACAAGCTTCAGCCCGCGACTTCGTTCGCGTGATATTTCTTGTTACTATCCTTTATCTCGTGCTCGGCTCCTTTTACCTTTTCCTTTTTTTTTGTTTTGCTTTTGTTTGATGTTTTATAGCCTGTTACGAGTATTTTCTGATAATTTAGCTTTCTGTTGCTGAAATAATGATTAACATCGGTCCGGTAGTTTCGGAGCTTATTCGGTACAAACAAAAAATCTTTCCTCTTCGTGTTAGTATAGAGAGACTAACTAATTTAAATACTATCCTAACGATTGATTTACATTATTTTTTACATTGATAAGACGTTAAAAAATTATGAAATATGTTTTTGGTTTCATTTGTTTTTACCATGACGAATGACAATCAAATTGAGGAGTTGACTCCTGAAACTCATCGAATATAAGACTTGGTCTACAAGCAGTCTAAAATAAGATTGAAGCTCACAAAGTAAGTATTGATTGCTCGCAAATAATATTGTCCCCTGTCCTTCACAATGATAATATAGACTTATAGAACGCGTCAACGACTAAGCAAACACAAATAGCCTTAAGAACTTACTATATTACTTATTATACATTTTCTTTTCTTTTATGGGTGTAAAGATAATTAAGTCAGGGAAATTAATTGTAATCTAATTGACTATTGTCCGTCTATTCCAATCACACTGTCACTCTTTGATAGTTTTATGAAATGGCTATAAGTAGCACTGTGTCAATTTGCCTAGCTATTAATGTTCTTGCCTGTATTTGTAGTCATCAGTTCGTCACAATCAGAAATATCTGATTACACTTATTCGACTCAACGCTTTTGCCCATAGCAAAAAAAGACGTATAATTTATCCAAATCCGTTCATTCGTTTAGGAGTTACGAGGGAAAAAGAAACGGACATACACACATACATACATACATACATACAGGTCAAACACGTAACCCTCCTTTTGGGCTTCGCCGCAGTCGGGTAATAAAATCGTTTTTTAAGTAACGACGGGGGAAGCTGAACGCATCCATTCAACTGTCCGAGCGGCTGAACGGATGCGTACGCATCTCCCTAAAAAACTTTTTTTTCTAAGGACAAAACTTGAATTTAGCTGAAGTAGTCCCTTATGAATGACGCAGAAATATGCCCACGGCCTTGAGTGGTTAGCTTACGTGTTCTGTCCTGAGCTCACGCAACGCGCCGTACGTCCAGCCAGTAATAGGACTCGCCCATCACGAAGCGCTGTCCCAAATTAGAAGCTAGAGACATTATTAATTTATTATACATAAAACAAAAGGTATCACATTAAAACACGTATACTAAAAGATAAATAATTAAATTATCTTTAAAATGGTGGAAGTTTCATAAAAATACACTTGATAGTTTTAGCGTGATTCTCAGTTTTTTATCCGCGTTAGACATAACTTTACAAATAAATTACATAATGTAATATAAATATAATCTAAAATATTCACAAATTAACTTATTGTGAAAATGCTCTAATTTAACATACATTTTTACCAAATCATTAACATTACCCGTTTAGACGTGATCGTCAGTTTAAAATCATTAACAGTCGGTTCAGCAAGTTATCATCCTGATGTCCCCGATCCGCCTGATTGTGAAGAAGTCGTTGAGATTACTCTCAACCACCCGATCAGGTCAGATAGGTTCTGTTGTGCCAGTTACATTGTTTTGCATTAAATAATATTTTTCAGCTGTTGCATCAAGCAGTTGGAAGACAAAAGATATAATGAATTTAATTAATTATTAAATTTATTTACCAGTCGACTGCGATGCGGATGAATTTTTCGACGCCTTGTTTTTAGTTTGTGAACAGTTTTAGTTTTATGTTAGGATATATTTTTAGGTTATGTTTATATAATCAAAGAATGAATAGGTTTTATTCCACAACGAGAGACGAAACGCATGACATAGAGAAAGAAAGCTCAAAAGGACTGTTTATTGCAGAAGGTCGAATGGATTTAATGTAGAAGCTAGTTATTCGTATCTTTACATGTCGAAAAATTTTCAGACGTTTTGTGTTTTGTTGCACTAGAAATCTAGACTAGGTAGGAGGTAGGTACTGCAGAAAACAAGACAGTTACAGTCATGTCAGTTTCATACTAACGAATAAGTATGTGTTTTACGAGTTTGAATCTTATAGTTACTAGAAATTGTCCAACTGACAGAGTAGTGGTGGCCCAGTGTATTACTTTGTGTATATGTATAATTTTATCACCACTGCTCTCAAAACGGTGAAGGAAAACATCGTGAGGAAACCGGCAGTTCCTAGAACAAAAAATTGGATGACTTGTGACATCTATCAATCAATCCGCACTGAGCCCGCGTGGTAAATTACAGCCCACTCCCACTCGAAGAGAAGAGGCGTGTGTGCTGTGTCCCAGTAGTGGGAACATTATAGGCTGATTACTGATTATGTAGGTATGATTTATGTGTCCAACTGACAGGTGTAAGGAACGCATTCTCTTGACGGCCGGATTGTAGTTACCATAGATATAAGTAGGTATGAAAGAAGGTGGTTACAGAAGTGAGTTGATGTGTTTTGACCTTCTGACTATTTTCTCCATTGTTGTTTTATCAGAAGAGACCGAGAGCGCGAGATAAGTGGCATGACTGAATGATTGACATGTTGTTCCAAGATTATAGAGCTGATAAACGTTGAGAATACCTCGATCTGTCATGATAACACCTTCTCTTAGATAGTGAGCTACGGCAATGGACTAAGGACGGCTAGTGTGTGCTTAGTGCTAATTTTCTACAAATATTTAATGTGAGTGGCCATGGCGAATTTGTTGAAAAGGTAATTTTTTGTGTTTATTTTTTTAGTCGTGTTTATTTTTTGGGTGTCATGGTGCGTCATTACCTTTACATAATTCTAGGATAACATATAGGTACTTATCTAGTGTTATATTATACATAAGGTGTATCATTCACCTACTTACCTACATAAAAAATTAAGTCAATTTGTGCCCTACTTTTTTATACCTAAAACGATCATTGATCATTCTGAGCTCTAAACAAGAATCCATATTCTAACGTTTTATTGATTCTAAAACTGGTTTGTTAGATATGTTGCATGAGAAATTAGCATCGCATGGTCTTTATGTTAAAACTAAATTAAAACAACTTGTTGAATATTATCTGCTCGTTTTAAATCCACTTGGTTTTCCTAGTACCTAAGTATGTCCGCGTCACGTGTACCTAGCCTAATTATTAAACCCATTTATGTATGAATAATACGGATTTGTACGGCAATTCTGTACTTGCGTGCATGTTTGAGGAAAAGTGTAATCGAGTTTTTATGGAGTAGGTATCTATAATTAATTGAAAAACATGAGTCAAAGGCTTGTCAAAGGTTACGTATGTTAATAGTAATGCATTCAGTCTTTTATCCAGTATCGCGCCCGGCTACCCCGCGTGACGTCATTAGTATTGTCCTTGAGAAGTATGAGACTTGTCGGCGCGCGACGGGGCGCCTATCCACTATACACGGCTTGTACACAAAAAATTTGTATCAATGGACATTCAACGAATGACTGTTTCCTAAAGTGGATAGACTAGGCTCGATTACGAATTTTGATTTAGAACAGTAGATGACTTAGTTTTTTTTTCAATAACAAAACGGCTGTCATGAAAATGATGACAGCGGCAAAGGTTTAAATAGTTAGATTCGCTCAACCGCGTCAAAAAATAGTCGCGTTTGACACCTCTGGCACACAATGACACATTGACTTGATTAGATTGTCATGGAAATGCTATGTGATAAGTGTGTGAGCTCACTTTTCTCACTATGGACACTTCGCGTTACCGTGAGTCGTGATTTAAATCTTTGGGGGTGGGGTCAAATACTGTTGAAAGTGACAGATTTTCATGACGGCCGTTATAATATGACGAAACCGCTTACCCAGGAAACGAAAGCTTTACCTTATTATTCACAGACAGTAAACAAAAAAACGAACAATTCAAACGCATTTAAGACCATTATCTTCTTCGTTTCGAATGAATGGCGTAGGTAAAATAAAAGTATTAGGTATATGCCCAGTAGACGGGCACGCCAATCGCGGCATCAGTGGCGTTTTTTAGGTCCTCAGAAGTGCAGGTGTATGGGCACTTTAGCCAGGGGTGTCAAACTGGATTCTCTATAGGGCCTTTTACAAAATTAAGGCCATGATTGCGGGTGCGGGCTAGACAAAATATTTTTTTCGCAAAAAGAAATTTTACTTACCTGGAACTCAAAATATAATATAATTGTTATTCAGAAACTAAAATGGCTCAATCATTAAATGACTAGATTATACTATTGTTAAGCAACAGAACATTTCGGGATCAAGATACCTACATTATAGATTTCAAGCGTAAGTACACTACAACTATTTTCTTAATGTCCCTCGGCAAACTTCGTGTTTCGTCAGTCGTTGGATTTCTATCAGTTTGCCCTTTGCACTTGGTGCTGACCGGACGCTCTCAATCGACTTGGAAGTATACAGTTTAAAAATGGGAGGAAAGCTGCTTAAGTCTGATGAAACACGAAGTTTGCCGAGGGATATTAAGGAAATAGTTGTACTGTAAAAAATCTTCTGGTCGCGGGCCACGGGCCGCCTGATAAGGATTCGTGGGCCGTATGTTTTACAGGACTGTTAAGGGCGCTATTACATTTTGACCGTGATTTTTTTCATAAATTGAAATTGCACACTAAACCTAAACAAAAAAATAATTATTATATGACTCAAAATAAACGTAATCACAACTGCTAAATTGCTAAGTATTTGCTACATAATGCGATGCGTCGGCGTCTAAAGCTAAAGACCGCGTGTCCCGAGATTTACATTGGTTTTTAGCACTGCATACAATAATTAATTAAACATATTATTTTACTTTTAAATAGACTATTTTTTTTATCAAGCAAGGTAACATAGTAACCTTATTTATTAAATACATTTTGTATGAATTTGGATTATACATTCGTAGACAAAAAAAAAATAATTTCGGACGAAAAATTGTCAAAAACTCTCTGGTTTACGGAATTATTTTTGGAGTATTAGGTACTGTATGAAACATAAAAAACTGAATTGAGCACTCCAAAGTTGAAGATACCGTTGTTCCAAGGACATTTTTTTAAATGATTAAATTATTATATCTTCGATGTAACAAAGCATCAAAACATGTCCAAAAGTAAAATTTTATGAAACATCCTTTGCAGAGACAAGGTTTTTACTGATTTTTGTAAACAAATTGAAATATTTATTTAGAACACTCCCAAGAGAAATAATCAAGCTTTCTTGGGCATATGTTTTTTTTTAATTTTGTGGCTCTAACAAAACCACAATCACATATCAAAACTCAAGTCAAACGCTCAAATACAAGAGAAATTGTGATAGCGCTCTTAAACACACCAACATTATGGGGCCTAGTTTGATCAGGAGCACGGCTGTCGCACTGGGTGTACCTACTTAGCTACAAATATTGAAAACAAAAATAAAACCGAGAGAATAATAGCATCATAATATCAGCATCGGTGTCCACACTTGCACAGCAGTGTTATTTTAACTCATCGGTCTCACGCGAGAGCCACGCGTGGGCAAGCTGTGGGTATAAATACTTGCCAAACAAATAACACGTTTATACTAATTAATTACGAAATAACCGACTTACCTTCACAGAGGTCGCTAATAACTAGGCAGACATTGTAATGAGGGTTGCCAAGCAAATATAAACAATAATTTCTTTTGAGAAAATAGTATAGATTAGTAGAATAAAAAGTAAGTTCAAAAACTAAAACCCGACTACTGAAAAACACGCTCGCCGCGGTCGGTCTGTAACCAATTAAATTAATATTATTTACCTCCACTTTTACTTATTTTTAACAATTTAAACATATTTATTTACTTAAACAATATGACATATATACATATTTGTAATGTGGTCGTCAAGACCTTTCTTTTGATGCCAAACATGTCATTATTATCTCAATTTAATTTTTTTCGCTGTCAGAAATTTACGTGTAAAGTCCACCTTATTAAATTTAAGGAGAATTTATCTATCCTATGTCACCCGGACCATTATTACGAATGTATTGATACCTCATTCATTAAAATCGGTTCAGTAATTTAGGCGCTACGGTGGAACACATATTACATACACTGCTAAAATTATAACCCTTCCTTTTGGCTTTGCCGCATTCGGGTAAAAACATCCCAGTAATAGGAAAGCTGTCGGTGACGACAACCCTACCCTAGTAAGCTTCATCCATATCTTAGATTCAAGTACTAATTCACTTTTAATGTTGTATGTAATAATTTTATTTGATAAGTTTCTCCAAAGTGAAACTTGAAAGTAAACTTGGTTCAAGTTACGCAATTGTTAATAAATCGTCTAAAATTATTCATAAAACGTGTTAAAAACACTATTAATGTTAGGGCTCGTGACGTATTACTTTTTCCACGTAGATAGCAGCTATATGTATAATAAATACCTAGGTATTATATGTGAGGTATCGGGGTATCTTGTAACGAGGAGCTCGTGGCTAAGTAATAACAGCCGTACGGGTTGATCCATCAGGTTAAGCTACGCTTGCCGGGGTTGCTCCGTGGATGGGTGACCATCTTTACATACCGAGACTCCTCCGTGCCTCGGAAAGCACGTTAAGCCGTTGGTCCCGGCTGTCATTCGTGGATCTTTGACAGTCATTACGGGTCGTCAGAAGCCCGAAAGTCTGACAACCAGTCTTATAAAGGGGTATCGTCTTATCCAGTTACTGGGTTGTGGAGGTCAGATAGGCAGTCGCTCCATATAAAATACTGGCATTCGGCTGCACACGGTTAGACTGGAAGCCGACCCCAAAATAGTTGGGAAAAGGCTAGCCTAGGCAGATTGATTGATTTTTATCTGGGTATCTTGTAACTAGTTGTAGGCTGACGTACACACATCAGCAGGTCAAATTACTACAAACTGTGTAATTTTCTCATTCGATTTTGAACTTAACTAACATTTAGAGAAATTTGACAGTTGTTGTTGTTGTTGTTTGTTTTGTTGTTGTTGTTGTTTGTTTTGTTGTTGTTGTTGTTGTTGCGTTTGTTGTTGTTGTTGTTGTTGTTGTTTTGCAGTTGTTGTTGTTTGGTGTGACCTGATGTGCTTTTGTCTGTACTGTCTTGTCTATCCTAATCCTACTAATATTACAAATGCGAAAGTACCTTTGTTTGTTTCGCTTTCACGCTAAAACGGCTGAACATATTTGGATAAAATCTGGCATATGGGTAGACCATGACCTGGATTAGGTCATAGGATACTTTTTATCCAGGTAGTACGTTCCCGTGGGATAATTTTCGACATCCATGCGGGCAAAGCCGTGGGCAAAAGGTAGTATTTAATATTTGGGGTTTCTATTATAACTCGCCTTATGTTATAAGACGCAGTAAAATCAGCTTTTATTATACATACAGACTCGTGTGGATAAAGCACATTTTTTTGTGTCGTCACATATCATTCTAGTTCTACCATGTCTCTTTATGTATTTCGCAACTATTAAACTAGAATCCACATAGACAATTGAATTTAATGATAAGTAATAAACATAGTCAACATAGCTCACAGAATAAGCAAGCTGAACGAAGTAGAACTGATAACCGTTGGGGTAGCCTACCCCAACGGTCATCAGTTTTACGGCTTCGCGGTTTCCACTCAAGAACACTTTACCGTAGAAGTGTTCTTGAGTGGAAACCGCGAATCGGCAAACGTAAATAAGACGGCCTCGGGCTAGGTGGAGCGACCATCTTCGCTGGGTGGCTGGCAGCAGCTGGATGAGAGTCGCCGAGAATCGAGCTGACTGGCGTGCAATTGGAGAGGCCTATTTCCAGCAGTGGACGCGGCTATAACCTGATGATTAGAAATCACAAATATTAGGGTTTGTATCTCGAAAACTAATTTGTACTAAAATGCCTTTTACGTCTTGCAATTATTTCAATGATTACAAAATAACCTGACAACATAACTTGATAGTGTCGCATTTCGTCCGTAATATCAAGTTGCTTGTCCAAGTATAGAGTGACCAGTATGACTTGGCACTTGGTCCAAAAGCACATAGCACTATTACCACAAATATAGATAGACCGTATAACAGTGATTATTACGTTGAAATTTTACTACATTTTGACGTAGTTGACTATTTCGCCGAGTATCAAGATGTAGTGGTTGCTCTGTAAACGAAGCTGCAAGGTGGTTGAGTGATATTTGGAACGTACGACAAACGGAGAATACGCATGTACGTACCTACAATTTATAATTAATTTCCGATACTTAATCCTGACGTGACTCAACCTTGGATTCGATTTACAAGGAAATTGCTTCACTTATTTATTACTCAAATTAAACACTGGATTGTCAGAAGAGTTATTTAAATTACTACTATAAGGTGTTTAAGCCACAATCGCATAAAACAGCAATAAAAAATATTCATCAAACATTCAAATGGCAATGAATTTCCTTGAATAATCTCGTTAAGTACACATTTATCACGGATCCATGTATCTCAGACCAAATAAAAAACCAAGACATAGCGCTGCGAACAAAACAGTGAAGCATGCGCAAACTACACCTCGCTCTGTGAATATTATAACGCTCACACGCACACATTTATAACACCAAACTACTACAGTAACTGAGCTACACCTCACTGAGTGCATGTTTGTGAAACCGGCCCCACGTCACTGTGGACAGCGCTATGTCTTCATTTTTTATTTAGTCTGAGCCATATAACAAGATAGCTTTCAGATAAAACATTAGGTAGTCTTATAGGACGACTGTCATCATTACTGTCAAAATAATTAACAATTTCAAAATATCTTCTAGTTAGCCGCGAGAGCACTGTGAAAGGATGTCCATTGCACAATCCTTACTCAATTACTCCGAGTATTCTGAAATAGTTCACATTAAACGAATTGTTTGCTTACAAATGGTGAATATTTCGATGAGAACTGACAGACCTTATGCAATTACACGAACATACGTATTGCTTTCACCGACAAAGTATTTTGTTACTTACAAAAGTTTGTTTATGACTGACTACATCTGCCGTTAACTTTACTCATTTCATAAACACCGGTTTGAAAGATGTAAGTGCATATTTCTTCTGTCTTACTGATTCGACTAAATTAGGTACAATTATTTTATTAATGGTCTCATACCATAAGATTAGTGACAATTTATTATATTAATCCTATATTAATTAGTATTATAGAGGATGTATTCTTAAAAGCGCATCATTAAAATTTGAAATAAAAGAAAAACAATTGACAATCATCATTAGGTACGTACACGTACCTACTACCTAGTATACGTACATAATGGTGATTGTCAATTGTTTTTTTTTTATTTCAAATTTTAATACTATACCTATAGTAAAAAAAAATAAAAATTAATTCCCAATAAAACAATTTACTTAAGTATCTACTTAATAGTTACATAATAGATATATTCAAATAAGCCGGAGAATTCATAAAGCAAACGTTACGTAAAACTCGGCCCCGGTAGTGTAAGACAATAGGTATTATTTGAAAAGGGCACTTGTGTAAATTTCGTTGACCCGATAGTCAGCACTGAGGTATCAGCTATGCATGCCAGGCCTACTCCCCTTCTTATGCATATTTAGGGCAATATTCTTGGGATTAACTGTATCTTTGCTTCCATCAATTTTAAGTACAGGGTGTAAGTGTAAACACCGTTATCTGTTTAAGGGGTCATTGTACTTATCATTATGAACAACTTTTACTTTAGGACCAAACCTGAAATCGCTGAAAAAAAAACAGCTGTTCCCTAAATTTTGACGAGTTAGGCGAACATAAATGTAGAAAACACCGGAACAACAGATTTTTTTTTCGCGATTTCAGGTTTGTTCCCATAATAAAAGTTGTTAATAAATAAATACAAAGAAATGTAACTTGTTTTCTATAAATCATTTACAATGAAACAAAAATAATTGAAGTCAGTAATTTTAGCAATATTACACAATAAATAGCTGTCGATATTTTTCTAATGCTTGGAGTAGGTATAAGTTTCTTTCGATCTGGATCGTAACCACAAACCGAAAGTTTACTATCCAATGGTATTTACGAATATTTGCAAGTTAAACCAACAATCTTCCATCTCAATAAATATATTATCTCAACATGCCTTGGAAATTATAATGCAATTTGAATAGAAATCGAGCGAATCTGGTGAGCCACTTATTGGCGCAGTGGTCCATGATGGGGCGCATACTTGAAAGCTGGTGGACCATGGAAGAGGCCTGTTCACATGTGATACTTTACTTATTGACAGTTATACGAAAACTGGTGCGAAATCATCACAAATGACTTCAGTGTAAGTTGTTTTTAACCGACTTCAAAAAAGAGGTTCTGTATTCGACCCGTATGTATGTATATATGTTTGTTTGTCCGCGATTTTCTCAAAACCTCGTGAACCAATTTTGATGATTCTTCCACTAACGTGATCTACATACTTTCAGGAAGGTTTTAGTATATAATACATTATTTAATTATTGTTATTTACGAAGTTATATGCATAAATGCACTGTATCTTCGGCATTTCTAAGCGGATTTTGATGATTCTTCTTTTGGTTTGACTTGGGCTTACACATATCTAAGTAATTGTAAATTCAACTAAAAATAGAAAAATAAATTTACTTTAAAAAAGTAAAAACCGACTTCAAAACCAAAAACGAATAAAATAACTTTCATAAAACACTTAACAGCTTCTGAAGTCGGTGTCTTCTATTCTTCAATGCACTTTAGTTTGACAACTACTTCAGAAGCTGTGAGTGTTTTATGAAAGTTATTTTATTCGTTTTTGGTTTTGAAGTCCGTTTTTACTTTTAAATGATAGTCTCAAAATCTGACGTAAGACTGACGTCAGGCAGCCCGAATATCATAAAAATAGCGGAGATTTTGGGGCTATCATTTATAATTATTTATTCCATATGAAATTAGGACTCTTCCATGCCATGTCTTGCATATTCTACGATCTGGAAATCCTGGAAAACGAGTGAATGTTGAGACTAATCTAGAGTTTCCCATATGGTAAATCCTCAGCATCATCTCCATCGTCCATCCTCTTCTCTCCTATTAGCAAAATCAGGAATAATTCATGGCGTGACGTAAAAATATTAGCCATTCAACCAGGGGGCTAACTGCTCTATCGTACCAGAACTTACATTTAAGCACCTCGGAGGCTATTTTCATGCATCATGATGATAATGTTGTATAATACATAACATAAGACAGTTATGTTATAACTGAGAATAACTGACCATAGCAATGGACAACGGCGCATTAAAAGCACTATTCAAATGTTTCAAAGAAATGTTATTGTTGTGTGACTCAAGTTATGCATAGCTGAATAAGTTACTATGTTAGCAATGTACTTAGCTCAACATTCACAGATCGTAGTTTAGGTAAAAAGCTAAGTAAAGTTCGGGTCTTATAATATGTACGAATGAGCAAGCGATTTTTTACGAAAATCAACATTAAACTCATTCAAATAAAGTTCACATTTGTATGAACGACTTGCTCTACTTGACACATTAAAGTTAAAGTGCGAACTGTAAATCTTGCCCTTAGAGTCTAGTGAGAACTTTGGCTGTTTGTCAAAATGTTTTGGTTAACAACCGCCAATATTTAGGAAAACGCTAAGCAGATGTTGACATAACTATCGAGTCTTTGATTGAACTAGCTTCTGTGTGATGAAAGCAACCCTAGTCTTCCCATTGGTTGTCCGCCAAGTGAGGTCAGGACCTTTCAAAAGGATACACACCAGATCAGTGAGCTAAGTAAATAATAATTATGGCAACATACCTTAGTATTCTGTACAGACAATGTGGCTTCGTCGCAGATTCAACAGGGTCAAATTACATTAGCTAGCGAAACTGCAATCGTAACGAGCACAGAACAGATAAATTTATCTGTTCTGTGGTGACAATCGATATCTAAACACGATGAAATAAAAATGATTGTATGCTTTTTTTGGTGGGGTCAACGACCTCTGATATTGTTGTTACTTGCAGTATTAGTTGAGAAAATCGGTTTCATCGTGTTTAGGTATTGGATACCCATCACGTCTGTGAAGTTTACACAAAAAAAAAAGATTTTTCTAACAGATATTTCAGAATACTTTAGTGCGATCCTGCAAATTGTTTACAGTATTACCACATAATATACAATAGTACAATGTATATTATTAGTACAAGTACAGAAGATGCACTCCGCAAAGTCAAAATAGCGACTCTTACTACGACACAATAAAGTGCAATTCAGGTCGTACAGCGTTAATTACCTACAGTTTTAATCACCTAGAAGATGCCTCTCTTTCTATCACGTAACTCTTATACCTTCTGACTCGTTAGGGTTGTGAGTGAGTGCGTGCGTGCGTGGAAGCCCACACTGAATTAGCTCGACAAGTCGAGCCCGCCGCGTAGGTACTTGTAGCTTCATACCTAAAATGCGGAGTGCGCCTGATCTAAAAGATAAAAAAGATAAAGATAAAAGATCATTTTATTTGTCAAAAAACATGCGTATACATGCAAATTATGCATGCAGGATGTCACAATATTAATTTATATTTTGTACGTACATGTTTCACCCGTAAGGCGTACAAATTTAAAAATTTACAAAAAATCAAAAACTAAATTACAAAATAAAAACCAAATTATTAAAGACAGTCTAAGAGGGTAGGTACATAATAGTCAGTAATAAACATTGATACGTCAGTAAAATAAATTAATCATTAAAATGTCACAAAATTTAAGGATTAATAAAATAAAATAAAAAAATGTCAAATAGTGTCATTCAAAAAGTCATTTATATTATAATAACACTTGTCTGTTAATAAATCTCGAATCTGTTTTTTAAACAACTTTACCGGCAATGCTTTATATGACTGTGGTATTTTATTATAAATTTTAGGAGCCATACAGAAAACGCTTTTACCCATTAATGCAGTCTTTGCTGTATGCGAACACAGTTGAGTATTGTCACGTCTGTTACGGGGGAAGGTGTCAGCTAGTCGTGGAAATAGAAATTAAAATAAAATAGATCTAGTATTGCTTAGTTCCTTAGCTTGCTTGACTTGAATCGGCCCTTAGTCCAATTAGTTTCAAACATAAGTCAACGTGAATGTCCTATAATCCGGCTATAGAAAGGGTGACAATCGATTAGCAAGTAGTCGGTCTGTCCCACTGACCTCAGATTACGTAAATTATGTAACATCCGAATATTATCGCTCTCACAAACCGCTAGTTTATTGTAACATTAATGCAAAACGTAAAATTTATAGTTTGTGATCGATGTTGTGTAATAAATGCAAATATAGTGTTAAATCTCGTCGTCGTGGCGGAACAAATCATTATTTGTGTTATTATCAAAGATTTCTGAGCATCCTCCATGTTTATTTGATTTGATTTAGTGTTTTGTGTCAATTATGGGTTATTTTGACTGAATATGTGATGGGTTTCCGAAAGAAATTACCATTTTTTTTCCGTTAATGTCGGAAGTGGAATTCTAAGCGGTTTTATCTCCGACGAGGTACGTGTCATATGAGTAACTAATTAAAATTATGCATGATAATGAATTTCACGCACTATCTTTTGCTTACAATGTTTGTTAAAAATATGAGTGCATAATGGCCGCGGTTTTTTCGCCATGTGGTTACCGCCTCACTAATTGTTAGCTAGTAATAAAGATACACACAACATGGACGCTTACATGACGTGACTTTTACAACGAATAGTGTAATTGTATGTTTTACCATACAATACATGCTGTATTTGTTGTAAGTAACTTGTTATTATTTATTAGTGCTACGTTACGTGATTATTCGCAGTTATATTAGGTAAATATTTTAAAAATGCATGGTTTAGAAAGATTATTTAAAAACCTGCAAAGTTTTTATACGTCGTCAGTTATTATTACTATGTAAACTTGCAACGTACACCGCAACGTTTAAAATAACCGAAAATATTTAGAGCCAGACAGTATAAAAAAAAAATCTATAAATATTCCTAGAGCTTCGGATAGCTCAATGCGTCTGGCCTAGCCTAGATATGTGTTAGTATTCTGGATAATCTCAATAATCCAATTTATAAACTGCTGTATTATATACGCAACATCTCAGTGCTTCTTTCTTCTATCTATGGTCTGTCCGTTAGTGAAACTTTAGCTCCAGAACCACTGATCCGCGTCAGGTAAACATGATTTTTGTTTTGATTCAAAGACACTAATTTTTAAAGGTGAAAGTAACTCTGCCTGTCTTATCTTTTACGCATGGTTTGCTCCTTCAAACAGGTGCGATACGCGACGCGAATCGCAATGCACACATTATAAATGTCCACGTGAGCAGAGCAAATCAATATCGTCGGAAATCGACTGATCCACGATCCGTAGTGATCGCAATTCATCAATCAATCTGCCTAGCCTTTTCCCACTATATTGGGGTCGGCTTCCAGTCTTACGGGATGCAGCTGAATACCATTATTTTATATGGAGCGACTGCCTATCTGACCTCCACAACCCACAACCCAGTAACTGGGTAATACGATACCCCTTGGTAAGACTGGTTGTCAGACTTTCGGGCTTCAGACGACCCGTATGTGTATATGTCAAAGATCCACGAATGACAGCCGGGACCAACGGCTTAACATGCTTTCCGAGGCACGGAGGAGTCTCGGTATATACCTAAAGATGGTCACCCATCCACTGACCAACCCCGGCAAGCGTAGCTTAACCGTCGACCCGTGCGGCTGTTATTGCAATTCATCATAATCACAAAAAGAAAAACGAATCCAAATACGGACACCAGTTTCTCCTGGGAAATTACTGGCTCAGATGCAATAAACATTTTCTGTATAGAAGTAAAAAGATTATCTTAAGTAACGTCGCGTCGGACGAATATACGCGTAATCTGTCTAGGCATTGGTAGTGAGTGATATAAGGATGTGTACACATAATTACTTTCCGCTCTGTAAAGCCGGTGGTAATGACTGCGGATGCTGTGGCAGCTTCCCGCATGCACAACACGCAGTTATCGCCACTACACAGTAGCTCACAACTTTTTGTGCTGAGATCAGAATATTGATTTTTTGTGGATGGTGTAGACAGGGGCTATAGTCTCGACATAGATAGCGATTGCTTTATGACCGAATTCGGTCGCAGTCCTAATGGGGTCAAAAGCACGAAAAAAGCACGTGTTCCATTAGGACTTTGCGACCGAATTCGGTCATAAAGCGATCGCTATCTATGTCGAGACTGCAGCCTGCGTAACACACTATCAATCGGAATCTGGATAATTTTGAAGCAAATTCATTATGTTCGAATTTGTCTTCTCAACAACGTAAATAACTCAATGAATGTTGTTGAACTGTCAAAATGCAACCGACTCCAATTGATATGTATGTTATAATTGCCCCGCTGCGCTGGTCTGCTAATAATCTAACAACGCGCGCCGCTTCTTCTTTATTCTTCTTCAAGTTATCACTTCGTCTCATAATTGTCTTGTTCCTCCGTACCGTACCTATAGAGAAGCGTATATCGCTGGATTCATTTATAACTAGCTGTTCGTTCCCGGCGTCGCCTGGGTGAAATTCATGTCTCTATCTACAGTGTTTTAAGCTGTGTGTTGTCTGTTTTCATACAAAAATACCATCGAAATTTCCGACTTATCCGATAAATTTTCCAAAAAAAAAAATGGTCACACAAACCTTGTCCTGAGCTGACAATTACAAACACAACAAAAAAAGAATTAGCCAAATAGTTGCAACTGTTCTGAAGTGATGCACTTACTTATTCGGCAATAGATTTTTATTTATATGAAACAATATAACCCTTCCTTGGCATAGATGATTAGTTTAATTTAATTCACCATCGGTAGTTCAGCTAACTTAATGTAAGTCTTAGAGTCCTAGCCATAGCCTCGGAAAACAGAACTTTACATAAAGCTAAGTTAACATTAGAACACAATTAGAAAGAGCGGTGGCCGCCATATAGCGTCTTTTACCGGCGCGTCACTAAAACGTTGTATACGAAAGTAAGTTGATGTGTTTTCCCAGAGAGCGTTTTTTGACACCGTTGAGTCAAACCCCGCTGCCATCATTTTCATGACAGCCGTTATGTGGCGGCCACCTCTCTTCTAGGATACCGTAGCATTACGCCTTTACGCACGTTTTTGTTAAATAACCATAATAACCGCAGCAATATCCGTACAGCCGACGAATTAAATCCATATTACTGTCCAGGCTAATTTCTCGAGTGTTTCTCACAAATATATCGTACTCGGTTTCACCCGACTTTCCATTCAATCGTTCTGTGGGCGTGTCGCTTGAATTATCTCATTTCATTTATCTGTATTAAGATTCATTTATCAGATATAACTAACAAGTTTAACGTGTTTATTCTTCAAGAGGTTCTAAAGCCCTTTACTTAGGCCTTCACCGTTAAATTATTGTCAGATAATCTTCTATTGTTTGTGACTCTCAATGTTTTTGTATGCGCTAATTCACACGTATACTTACTTAAACAGCGTAAGTAATAAGTATAAATATCTTGAAAAACTTTATATGAAGAGCCTTATAGGCATCGTACAATGTGCCTTAGTTTGAACCAGCAATGACCGTTAAAAAGTTACAACCTACCATTGAATGGACGCCTTATAAGATTCGGTGGCTGACCTTGACATTCCAATACGTACTTATGAGGTGTGACGTAACAGAATCACCTTACTCGTTGACCACAATGATGATTACCTTATTTGGGTGATCTGTAACTTGACCGATCTCGATAAGAAGATTATACTGCAGGTATCAATCTGCCTAGCCTTTTCCCAACTATGTTGGGGTTGGATTGCAGTCTAACCGGATGCAGCTGAATACCAGTATTTTACTTGGAGCGACTGCCTATCTGACCTCCATAACCCAGTTACTGGGTAATACGATACCCCATGGTAAAACTGGTTGTCAGACTTTCGGACTTCAGACGATCCGTAACGACTGTCAAAGATCCACGAATGACAGCCGGGACCAACGGCTTAACGTGCTTTCCGAGGCACGGAGGAGTCACCCATCCACGGACCGACCCCGGCAAGCGTAGCTTAACCTGATGGATCGACCCGCACGGCTATTATTACATAGCCACGAGCTCCTCTGGATTATACTGCAGGTATTCTATTGTGTAAAGAGAATAATGCCAAGCGAATGGGCACCAGGAAATAGCATTCTTATGAGTGCATTTGAGCTTACAGGACTAATGAGTCTGCTGGGTAAAAGTTAATTATGAAATGTGAAGTAAATGAATGGAATCCAGAGGCGGGCGGGTATTCTGAGCCTAGCCAATGTATTAAAAACTACTTTCAAATCCTTATGAAAGGAGAACTTCCAATTGGCCACAAACGCAAATTAATGGATTTGTGAATTCTCCCTATCCTTACATACAGCGCTCTAACCTGAGGGGCAATTCCCGTATTTTTATAACAACGTTCGCAATCTCATCTCAGTCTCAATCTGTCAAAATTGTATAGAGTTTGCCTACATTTTTGACATTTGAGTGTCGCTGGCTGACATTGCGACTTGAATTTGAACGTTTTTAATTACGAGAATTGGCCCTCTGGTCTTTGACAGTTCAGCAGAGCTGCTCTTTTATCTGTTCTGTGGCTAAGACCACCACAACATGGGTTCCTGAAAACGTCCAACGGCATCGCGGAAGACCCAGGTGTAGATGGCGGGACGAACTTGACGCTTATAGGAGGGTCCAGATTGGCTCAGGATCGAGTTGAGTGGAAAAAGGAGAGGGAGGCCAAACCCTACAGTGGGACAATTATTACTTCTACGTTACCTTACGATAACGTTATGTTATGTTATGTTATGTTACCATAGAAGTGTCTATGTTACAAAGTGACAAAATCTACGACCTTACCCCGTTATAAAATGCTGACAGAATGTCACTTTGTCGAGGCCCTATGTACCGCCTTTAGACAACCTCGTCCAGTTTCAACAATGTAATTTCCGTGTTGGCTACCCAATTCGGGTAAAGCCATTCGGATTCGGATATACGAAGGAATCTACCGAGAGCGACGACACACGGGTAAGGTAACTAAATGAGGCTAATGAGGCAATGTTAAGAAGTCGATACACCGTATAATCAGCTATCAATCAATCTTTATTTGTATCACATAAGTACCATAATTTGAACCATTTTTTTTCCAGTCTCAAAATAAAATATTATATATTATTACTCGTATTTGAAAAATTCGAGGAGCTCGTCGCTAAGTAATAACAGCCGCACTGGTCGATCCATCAGGTTAAGCTACGCTTGCCGGGGTTGGTCCGTGGATGGGTGACCATCTTTACATACCGAGACTCCACCGTGCCTCGGAAAGCACGTTAAGCCGTTGGTCCCGGCTGTCATTCGTGGATCTTTGACAGTCGTTACGGGTCGTCAGAAGCTCGAAAGTCTGACAACCAGTCTTACCAAGGGGTATCGTATTACCCAGTTACTGGGTTGTGGAGGTCAGATAGGCAGTCGCTCCATGTAAAATAATGGTATTCAGCTGCATCCGGTTAGACTGGAAGCCGACCCCAACATAGTTGGGACAAGGCTAGGCAGATTGACTCGTATTTGAAAAATTTACACCTTGCTTTACTAATTTGGCTGAATTTTCTATAAATTACATCATTCTTTAATTTTTTTTTGTTTATAACTGTGGAAAAAATAACAAAAATGGTTGTCAATTAAAAAAAAATTTGTTTTCTGAGACCTACAAAAAAAAAATGGTTCAAATTGTGGTATGTGATAGCTGAATATACGATGTATCGACCCCTTAACGTTGGACCAGTATTTACGCCGCACTCTGTATATGAATCATCATAGCATTTTCCTTCCATATTTAAAGCAACATTTCTGGAGGCTTCAGACGTACGAGTACCTACCTACGTTATTGACACACATGTTTTCAAGTCTAGAGCGTTCACCTCTAGTCTTCCAACTAAATTAACAATACGGCCTGCTTCCCAAGAGATGATAACTGTACTTACTATTATAAAAACTGCAAAAAAATTGTTTGTACTTTGAGCTAATTTCGATATAATGGAAGTTCTTCTAAGTGACGTATATATATTAGGTTGGGGAAAAAGTCTTTTCGCATTATAGTATGTATAAACTTAAAATAAAATCTCTTTGGCTATACTATTTGTATCTGGCTGGTTTTGGTATCATTGAAAGTTTAAATTTTAAAGAACATAATTCCAAATTCAAATTAGGAAAATGTGTGATTTTCATTTGTCTTCCGTACTGTCAAGATGAGTGAATCTAATGAAGAAATTCGATACATTTTAAAATTTTACTACAAAAAAGGTAAAAATGCAACGCAAGCCGCGAAAAAAATTTACAATGTTTATGGACCCAGTACAGTGTCTGTGAGAGTAGCACAAATTTGGTTAAGCGTTTTCAATCCGGAAATTTTGATGTCAAAGATGCACGTCGCTCTGGTCGCCCTATTACGGATAAAATGGATGCCATTTTTGAAAAAGTGGAACAAGATCGGCATATCAGTAGTTACAATGTAGCTGAAGAACTGGGAATTGAACACAAAACAGTTTTGGCGCATTTGAAAAAAACTGGGTACACAAAAAAGCTCGATATTTGGGTACCTCACGAGCTCACTGAAAGAAACCTAATGAATCGTGTACTCATTTGTGATTCTTTATTACGATGTAATGAAACCGAACCATTTTTGAAGAAGCTGATAACTGGTGATGAAAAGTGGATCACGTACGACAAGAACGTGCGAAAAAGGTCGTGGTCAAAGGCCGGTCAGGCTTCACAGACTGTGGCGAAACCCGGGTTAACTCGCAACCAGGTGATGCTGTGTGTGTGGTGGGATTGGAATGGCATTATTCATTATGAGCTGTTACCACCAGGCAGGACCATCGATTCTGAACTCTACTGCGGACAACTGATGAGATTAAAGCAAGAAGTTGAGAGAAAGCGGCCGGAATTAATCAACAGAAGGGGTGTGGTTTTTCATCATGATAACGCTAGACCTCACACATCTTTAGCCACTCAGCAAAAATTAAGAGAGTTTGGCTGGGAGGTGTTAATGCATCCGCCGTATAGTCCTGACCTTGCACCTTCAGATTTCCACCTGCTTCGGTCTCTTCAGAATTCTTTAGGCAGTGTCAGGTTAGCATCACGAGAGGACTGCCAAAACCACTTGTCGCGGTATGTTGATCAGAAGTCCCAAAATTTCTATAGCAATGGGATCATGTCCCTACCTACAAGATGTCAAAAAGTTATCAAACAAAATGGTACCTACATACTTTAGGTAAATGTAAATAATGTATACTAAAAAATGTTTTGAATTTTCTTAAAAAATGCGAAGAAACTTTTTCCCCAACCTATTATATTAAGAATAAAGAATAATTTTTATTAGTCCATTGTTACAAAATAAATTTCAAAAATAATAATATTGTATGCTTACCTACTGTAACTAGGATAATTAACATATTTAAACAGTGGTCCCCAAACTAGGCAGCGCCTGTATCTTGGGGACCTTTGGGGACATAAATACGTCACTTACAAGAACTTCCAGTGTTAGTTAGTTTGACTAGATTCCTTGATTGGCTAATATGACTTGTCAATTTGTCATTTCTCAACGAGAGATTAGACCTTCCGATTTTGCGAATAGCAGGTAATTTTTAACTTGCATGTATGTACTCGTAACACCGTACAGCATCTATCACCGTCAAAAGAATCATAAAAACAAATCTCCGTTTTAGCAAACAATAAAGATAAGTTATCAGCCGTCAACCATGCAGCAAGGTTATGGCGTCTGTTTTGTAAACACGATCTCTCACAAACCCCTCATTGTCTAACATTTTCATTGTGCCGTACACAGGAAACGTGTGTCCAATGGGCGCTATTCGCACGCCTCACGATTGAACCGAGCGGAAAAACTGAGGTACTGGCACTAGTACCTACTAATATTATTAAATACCTTTCTAAATTGAGTCCAACACCTTGTTAACACCTCATCTGACCAAACAGTTGCGACATCAAATTGAAACAATACCTTTAAAAGAACGTTATATTGCGTCTATTGTCCAATTTCAACAATCGGTCCTAGTATCAACGTGCCCTAATACCGACCACATGTGTTTGTACAAGTACCAAGTGTTAGTTGTAGGCGCACGCCGCAGGTTCTACTGACCCAGTTCATGGCATTAGCGTCTCCACGACGGCAGCCATCAGTCAACCGGCTGTACAGTTACATTGTAACCACTGAGGGATTGAAACCCGATGTAGACCAGCTCCGATACAATGATATCAACAGATACGCCCAAACAACTTTCCACTGACAGAATTGGTGCTATTTTCTCCTTCGCGCACTCTATTTTTGTGTCCCCTGCTCGATAAACGCTGAAAATCACTATAATCTACCAACAGATTGTTCTATTTCGATTTACTAAGAGTATCGTAAATCGCCTTTCTCTGTCTGTGGCGTCGCGTCGCGTCGGTTTGTAAGTATTAGCTGGGGTCAGTGTTACACATTAGGAGAGCGCCGCTAATGTAATTAGCGCGACCTTTCTATTAAAGTCAATTGATCACAATGTGGCGCATTAAACAGATCTAGTGGTGTTTTAGCATTCTATGTTATTGTGAAACGAGCAGATCGTTGTGCGCCCGCGCCGTGCGCGTGACGCGATGTCGTCAGCGCTCATTACACCAATTTGCGGGTGATTAGGAACACAAAAGGCAGCGCAGCAATCGATTGTTCGACTTCGACATGTGATCATCTCACAAGCCGGTATTAATCTCGAGCATTACGTAAAGACACTTGAATAATTCAATTTTACGTGGGCACTTGTACCTATTAGCATAAAACGGCCCGAGTGCGGTAGTCTACTGTAATAATGACATATAATTGGAGAGCGTCTGGCGGCACCCAATTAACTTGGCATTCAAATACTTTCCCCCTAACGCAGGTATTATTCGAGGTTTCATAATGAGACAGACATCATGTGCGGGAGGGGGTAAGAATAGTGAAAGCATAATATTTGGTTTTTATTGCCCTCACGAAAATAGAGATTTGATATTTTTCACTATTGTTTGTTTTTTATTACTTAATCATCAAAATGTACCTATTGTTGAGTGGCTAGTGGCTACCTAAAGCGTGTTTAGCGTAAGAACATAATAGGGAAGCCACAAGCCGCACTAATCAGGTGAAATCTAATCTAATCGCAATTACGTGTAATATGAAACTAACAACTTTTAATAATATGCAAAATGCTCAGCTGAAATTACATAGGTAGAGTTAAAATCTGTCTTATATAAGAGCGGAAGTGAGCCGGCTGGTACGGGCTTATCATCTGAGTGTACGGTTTGTGTGTAGACCGCAGACAGCAAGGAAACCGCGACAACGAAATCGTGATATTCTGAGAAGAAACTGATTTAGAACTTACCACCACAGGGGCCGTATTATGAACAATTAATACCATCATTTTTCCAGTGCCAGAGAGAGACGGAACTATACATGACCTATAGCACCATCCCTTTTTCACAACGGAATCATGATGGCGTTAATACTTCATAATAAGGACCCAGGGCTCCGCAATTACTTGGTTGTTTTTGTGCCTACATTATTAATTAGCTGAACGCTCTCATAGTCATAGGTATCAGGAACAGTTTTTCAAATATCCACTACAATCAAAAATGTAGTAATCAGTTCAAGTAGGTACCCCGGAACACTGCCGCGCGACGAAGAAAATGTTCCGGGACAATTCACCCAGCACCCTAATTGCGTAGCACACTATCAATCGGTATCTGAATAATTTTGAAGCAAATTGCTAATCAGTTGTTCTTAGGTTCGAACAATTCTGCTCGACAACGTAAATAACGCAATGGCTGTCAAAATGAAACCGATTCCGATTGATAGTGTGAACGCAATTGCCCCGCAGGGCATGCGCGGGGGGCGGGACGTGTGAGTGCATAGATATTATTTCTATGTATGAGTGGATAAAAAGTAATTTTCACTTTATATTCGTTGAAAAGCCAGACAATTGTGAGATACGTGTTTATAGGTATAACAATCATTGTTTTTGTTGGCTTGGCTAAGGAGGAGCTCGTGGCTAAGTAATAACAGCCGCACGCGTCGATCCATCAGGTTAAGCTACGCTTGTCGGGGTCGGTCCGTGGATGGGTGACCATCTTTACATACCGAGACTCCTCCGTGCCTCGGAAAGCACGTTAAGCCGTTGGTCCCGGCTGTCATTCGTGGATATTGACAGTCGTTACGGGTCGTCAGAAGCCCGAAAGTCTGACAACCAGTCTTACCAAGGGGTGTCGTATTACCCAGTAATTGGGTTGTGGAGGTCAGATCCAGTCGCTCCATGTAAAATACTGGTATTCAGCTGCATCCGGTTAGACTGGAAGCCGACCCCATAGTTGGGAAAAGGCTAGGCAGATTGATTGAATCATTGTTTTTGTTTTCTTTTCCGTTAGAATCCAACCATTCATAAAAATACAACCGTTATTCAAGAAATTCCTAATGAAACTAATCAAAAAGACAAACACATGAGTAAAACCGTAAACAATAATAATAAAAAACATAACACTTCCTTGGCAGTCGAGTAAAAACAGAAATCGTGGCCAGCTCATGGAATTAAATCATAGTTGAGTTCAATCTTAATGACTTTCGGTTTCATCTCGCTACTCCGAAAAACATCTGTCTCAAAGATGAATCACCGAAACGCTTTGTTAAGAGGCCGCATACGAAATTTATCCGATTTCGCTGATTTGCGTGATTTTACAGGCGTAATTTTACAGATAAAATACAAGCACAACATGAAAGATCATTTCAATTAAGATCTAATGAATGAGCTACTTTTTTATTTTGCGTCGAGTTTATAATGCGAGAATTAGGTTGTTTTAAAAGTTTTTTTAATGCCAAATTTTTGCATTTTTTTTTTAGGAAATGATTTGATTTTGAACTGAAGTTTATTTCTATTGTTTTAATTTTATGAACGAGAGTTCTAAGTAGCCGAAATCAAAATAAATTATTTGCCAATTTTCTCTAAAAGTTGACTAAAGTTAAATATTTTTTTACTCAAAAATTTTTATATGAAAGTGGTAAAAAGTGATTCATACATTGTACAAACAACTTTCACAAGAATACATTGCAATTTTCCCATGCCCTTTAGACGTCAAACGATTCGTAAACATGTGATATTCTAAACCTCTTACAGCAAAAATTCACAAAACAGTAGCGGTTTGGGTCGATTAATCAAAATTAAATAATAAAAATAAAAAAGTAGCTCATACTTGAAATGTTCTTTCATGTTGTGCATTAAAACTTATAGAAATACAGTATTATGTTACTATAAAACCACGTAAATCAGCGAAATCGGCATCGGTACAATTTCGTGTACGGCCTCTTAATAAAACGGGCGTTCGTTACTTTAATGAAACTTGATTAGTACACTTGTATAGATCATAGCTTGAGTCAAGTTAAGAGACGGGTGAGTCATCTTGCAGCTTGTCTGGTCAATTGGGGGTAGGTAAGCAGGTGGAGGGAACCAGTAATGACTTATGTCACAATCTCACATACCCATCATATCATTTTCATGGGAGACACCTTAATGAATGGTTAAATAAAAGCGCGCTTTTGGATTTTCGACTCTCTGCGCTAAGCCGGGCGTTGAAAATCCTACGATGCGCTTTTAATGCAGTTTTTCTGTTTCTATGCAGTCTCTAGCATAATTATCATGTGTGACCACTACGTAGCTACTATAAAGCTAATCTTTACTGGGTAGGTTTTTAACTGACTTGATAGTGTCCTGACGGCGTATGCGAGACATTTGAGTGAGCATTAGGTTCCGTTCAAAATGGTTGAGCAGAATGGTGCTGATCCATGCGTCATGTTCAGGAACGGGCGACATCATGACTGATCATCTCTTAGCTGCCACGCACAGCTTATTTTAATTTAGTTTAATTTTTCAATTATTTTAAGTTTTTATCTTCTTTATACATTGTTCTCACATGCATTATTTCAACATGAATGATGTAACCAATATTTTGTAACAATATGTTGATTTAAAAGAGTGTCAGTGGAGTTTTTTGCCCGTTCTTCTCCATAGGAACCTAATACGCTTTGGAATGGGCAACTATAGCTTCATCTTTCTGACTGACCGAGTGGACCGACCCTTTGAAAATTCAAAAGTTATATCAAATAAATGGTTTGAGTTTGAACACGGGCTGTCTAAGTGTGTATTATGATAGCTAATGAACCAGTCAAAAAGGTTGCCTTGCTAGTTGGGTCACAGAATAAATAAAAATACTAACTTAGTTGGGTGCTCACTGCTCATTCTACGCACGGTCTAAGTCCTACTCCTCCTGTCCATTGCACAGGCATAGACCCATAGAAATATAAAAAACAACAACTTCTTTCTTAAATCTATGCATAGACCTCTCCTAGGTTGCATCCCGATTTTCCTCGTTCCGTACCAGCCTGTCCCAATATCCTATTATGTAACTTTACGTATCTAAATTAAAAATTACACCGTTCACATCCTGTCGTACGATCAAGTCCATTACCTACTAAGAATTTGATTACAACGTTGTACTTTGTAACAAACAAGTGTGTTAAGTTTCAGTGTCACAGCAGATTATGTTACAATACTGTTATGAAGGTTATGCTTACTCCGTTATCATTATTGAAGAATATTGATTAAGCACCGGTTATAATTAAGTGTCAGTATCAGTATCAGTATCAGTATATATCATTTATTCTCTCTTCACAAAGCTGACTTAAAGTTAGTGTGTAGAAAAAAAAATGTTTCAGCTGTATTCCACCTTTGTGAGAGACTGGTGCCTGATATAGGTTTTTGGGAAAAACCTCAAAGAAGTGTAAGTAGATTTTTAGGTTTATATTAGAAAAACAATGTTATTTCAGATTTTTTATATATATATTTCAAAATTTTTGTAAGAGGATACGTGGGAACATACAGTTGAGTCAGCAAGTGGCCAGAGTTGCCACCGCGCACCACGTCGCCACAGTCGGTCTCCCATCGCGGTAGAAACAACATGATGTGTATGTGACGTAATAAACTCAGTATAACTTCGTAATTGGTATTTGATTTCATGGTCACCGCTATCTCCAAAGTCACAGACACAAAAGTATGATTCACCATCATCACAGTCCGAGGACTAATTTGGCAGATAATGATGTTTATAACCAACCTTTTCCCAACTATGTTGGGGTTGGCTTCTAGCCTAACCAGATGCAGCTGATCGCCAGTCTTTCTACATGGAGTGACTTCCTATCTGACCTTCACAACCTAGTGACTGGGTCGATACCCTTGGTAAGACTGGTCTTCCGACTTTCGGGCTTCTAACTCCCGACTGTGAACGATTTATACAAATGTCAGCCGGGACCGTACTTTCCAAGCCTTATTAGATCAAAATCAACTACAGAAATGGCCGTAATTGACTTTAATCTACTAAATACAGGAAAAGTAATAAGAAACCATTATTAACCATTATTTGTTTTAGTTTATTCGTATATTAGTGTATATTTATTTGTGCTTATATTTATATATAATTAGGTATACATTATTATATTTATAGTTTGTAATAGGTAGGTATATGAGTATCTTTATATTATATATAAAATTCTCGTGTCACAATGTTCGTTCCCGTACTCCTCCGAAACGGCTTGACCGATTCTCATGAAATTTTGTGAGCATATTGAGTAGGTCTGAGAATCGGCTAACATATATTTTTCATACCGCTACTTGTTATCCCGGTCTACGCGGGTGAAACCGCGGGGCCCAGCTAGTATTTGAATAAATATTTATTCCTTCATTTTTCATCATTCCCACTGTTTGTCTCTGCATCACCCAAAGGTTGACCGGTAGAAAATGCCCATGGCATTAAGTCCGCCTCTGTACATTTGTGTGCTTGAAGTATTAAATAAATAAATAAACCAATATGTTTCCTATTATTTATCCTGGTAGTTTTTTTACATCTATTGATACATGTATACATGGCTTAGTCTTTGAATATGTGGACAATTTAAGTTGGTAGATTGGGTTCATGCATGGTTAAGTACCTATTAACAGCCGCACGGGTCGACCGATCAGGTTAAGCTACGTTTGCCGCGGTTGGTCCGTGGATGGGTGGGCTCCATGCCTCAGATAGCACGTTCAAGCCGTTGGTTGCACGTTTAAGTTGTTCATTGGTCGCTAACAGTCGTTACGGGTCGTCAGAATGCCGAAAGTCTGACAACCAGTCTTACCAAGGGGTATCGTATTACTCAGTAATTGAGTTGTAGAGGTCAGATAGGCAGTCGCTCCATGTAAAATACTGGTATCTAGTGCATCCGGTGAGACTGGAAGGCGACCCCAACAAATTTGGGGAAAAAGCTAAGCAGATGATGATGATGAGTCAATTTATTTCTCTGGCTTTACGACGCGACTGGCGCACTGGGTATTCAGCTCCGCTACACTTACCAATACTCTTGGCTCTTTCCACGGAATGGAACCGTTCCGAGTGAAGAAGTCTCCGAAAAACTGCATGTCATAAAAACCAACCTTGCACAAGGAAAAACTGACAAGCAAGAATAATTGTTAATCAATGAAACAACACATAATTGCTTACAACATAATAAATTACGTGTTATTTCATGTTTGTTGGCGTAACTTCGTAAATGCAACGTGGTTTTTAGCTAACCCGAGTGGTTATTATTATATCATATGAGTTATTTCATTAATCATGCTAAACCAGTAAATGGGGCTTGTGGCTAAGTAATAACAGCCCCTTGGGTAGATCCATCAGGTTAACGCTTTCCGGCGTTGGGCCGTGGATGGGTGACCATCTTTACATACCGAGAATCCTCCGTGCCTCGGAAAGCACGTTAAGCCGTTGGTCCGGGCTGTCATTCCTGGGGAGTCGTTACAGGTAGTCAGAAACCCGATAGTCTGATAACAAGTCTTAACAATCATATTACCCAGTAACTGGGTTGTGGAGGTCAGATAGGCAGTTGCTCCATGTAAAATCCTGGTATTCAACTGTATCCGGTTAGACTGGAAGCTGACCCCAACATAGTTGGGAAAAGGCTAGGCAGATGATGATACTTTGATTCATCATGGTTCCAGTGTTAGAGAGGGAGAGACGGAGCTATGTACAACCAATAGCACCATCCTTTTTTCTCAACGGAACCATGGCGGATCCATGATCTTTTTCTTGTCATAGTACTGCCTCTGATTTTCGAAGTTACTTTCTTTTTATTTGCCCAGTAGGTGCCCACATTAATCGTGTACCTACTGGGCACTCTGTTTGTAAGGTATTGGTATTATCACACGGAGACCGGTACCGGTCTGTTTTTCTTGCAACTGTCAAGGTCGCAGTGTTCACGTAGGTAGCGGTCTTGCCTTACCAAGCTGCTCCCAAAAACGTGTTATTCTTTGATTTTTCTGTATAAACCAGATTTCTTTCTGTTAAAGGTCAGTTTGCTGCGTTTAGGTGTAAAATTAATTAAAAACACCAAAGTAAATTGAAGCACGTTTCGATGAAACATGTTTTCTTATCTAATATAATATTTACATATTAATTTCCTAACCGTATTATAAAACAATTTTTATCATATTATTATAAGAAAAACTGTACAATATTTTCTAAAATAATACCTAAAGCGAAACTACATTTAAAAAGCAGGAAATTCAACAAATTACAATTATATCGGCTGTCAAGCATGAAACCTTATTTCGAAAGTGTCAACCACCTCAGTAAACAAGGCTATACTGGCCATATTAAATAAAAATCAACTGTCCTCCGTCCCTGAGCGGATTGCAACAATAGCCTACGGTAACAGACCCGACATGACAATTAACGGAAAGGAAAAACCTAGTTGTTCCACATTAAAAACCGGTACTGGTGAATATATTGTTCAGTCCCGAAGGTTTATTAAATTGAGAGCGGCGACTGGCCGTGTGACAGTGCCCTTAATTCGAGGATAGATTACCGGTGTAGATTTCAATGACGGCTATTGATCTGAATTTTGTTATAGAAATAAAACTTAGGCGAAAGATATAACATACGATAGGGCTTTTGGCAAAGCTGTCAATCCTGGGATTCATATTTGCTTTAGTCATACTCATCATCTTCCTGCCCTTCTCCCATGTTACGTGGGGCTGGCGCAACACTTTTTCTTCTTCCATTCTCCCCTGTCAGCCGTCACGTTATCATTCACTCCCTTCTCTACTAATATTATTACGAGTATAAATGTAAAAGTTGTTACCTTTTCACGCCTAAACTATCGGTATGAAATTTGACAGTCAGGTAGCCTGCCTTTCATTCTGGGTAATATGTATTATTAGATAAATATCACCCGTCTCTCCACAATACCATTGCCTACTTTGGGATGCTTATCTGGTACGCCTCTAATAATCCTTCCATATCCTAAGAGCACTTCTTCCCTGACCATATGCAATGGTCTCTGTAGCTCCATGAAACTTGAGGCTCCAGGTGCTAGTGCGAATCTTTGGGTTCATTCGAGTAATCGAGTCTGGTCTAACCACGCTGGGGTCGGTGTGTATTTTGTGTTTCATCATTTTTTATGAATTAATTTTTAATTAATGCACGCAATCGAAGTTGCGGACCACAGCGTCACCAATCTTCTTCTATTTCTCAAAACGAATTTAGTTTAATTTTCTTAGTTTTTTCTATTTTCCAAAGAACAGACCGAAGTAAACGAGTTTTTAAGCGAAGCTGCAGTTTCCCAATACCGTGTTGTCTGTTTTGTATTTAATTCTTGCTGTTATTCAAAAACAAGACTTAAAAACTAAGGGGCTAAGGTTCCGCTTCCTTTTTGTTCTTGCATTCTTGTTATAAGAGCGACTTTCTTTTTTATACATCACGCAATTCCCTAGGGATATCTGTTACTTTGTGGTGAACCACGAGTGAACCAGACCAGATGGTAAGTTGTTTTACAACTTTATTTCTTCTTTTATCCCGGACATTATAAGTTGGTACTGTCTGCAACGCTGAGACCGGTAAAAGCAGAAACAAATATTGTTAGTTAATGCTGCACCTTGTTAAGTATCATTTATGTGATGTTTAAAATCTTAGTACGAGTACTTAGATGCCATAGTACCTATAACTTAAAATATACCTAGCTTGTTTGTTTTCCCTGAAGGTTTAATTAGGCATAAGTACATCCTCGTTTTGACAGTTATGGGAGAGCCTATTGTCATCAACCGGGCACAAATCCAGACTCCACTGCCACTGAGAAATTCGTGAAGGAAAAACCCTAACACATTGCCCGACCTGGGACTAAGACATCACGTTCAGCTGTCTCACTTGCGACCACTGGATCAGCGAGGCAGTGTACTTACATATAGGGTGTCCAGTAAATAGCACGACATACTGCAGGGGGTGATAGCTTGGGTCAATACCTACCAGAACAACACAATATATGTTCAGCAAAATCTTACGGATTTACAGTTTTACAAAATTTTCCGAAATATCGAAAAATCTTTACCTTGAAACAGATTTTTAAGCATCTCGTAATGAAACATTCCTTTTCTATTATTTTTTTTACATCAAATTATTCGTGAATAGTTACTTTACTCATTGATAAGTCTTTTTTCTATCAAAAACAAGAATGTTTTCAAGAAATAGTATTTATTGTTTAAATTTTCACATAACGATTTTCTTTTCGCATAACTTTAACCTACAGTAGTGAAAAAAAATCCATAAGATTTTGCTGAACATACGATTATATTGTGTTGTTTTGATAGGTATTGACCCAAGCTATCACCTCCTGCAGTATGTCGTGCTATTTACTGGACACCCTGTATAGGTACATATTTGTGTTGAACTGAACACCTTTCCAGCTAGAGCAATCTTTACAATGTAGGTTTTTCGAGTCGGTTAGCAGCCAATGACACCGTCAACAATGTCCAATAGGAAGTCAGTTAATATTTAATACTACATTAACTGTTACCGTGAAATCAGTTTATAAAACTGACCTCTAACTGTTAGATAATAGAAAATTTCGATTATACGATTGCTTGCAGCTTCCTGGTGCTGCGACGCAGACATTCATTAATTAGAAAGATAAATTAGAGAAATCTTGATTAAAGGTGACTCAATAATGGCTTTAAACGTTATCTGGTATTTAGGTTTATGTAGGTACGTTACCTCAATCCACAGAAATCTAAATAATAAGGTATTTAGATTTCTGTGCCTCCATCGGTTTAGCCTTTTCCCAACTGTATTGGGGTCTACTTCCAGTCTAACCGGATGCAGCTGAATACCAGTACTTTACATGAAGCGCCTGTCTATCTGATCTCCACAATCCAGTTATTGGATAACACGATACCCCTTGGTAAGACTGGTTGTCAGACTTTCGAGCTTCTGACGACCCGTCACGGCTGTCAAAGATCCACGAATGACAGCCGGGACCGTTGGATCTTTGAAGCCGTTGGGCTTAACGTGCTTTCCGAGGCACGGGCTCACGGAGGGGTCTCGGTATGTAATGATGGTCACATCACCCGTCCACGGGCCGACCTAGACAAGCGCAGCTAAACCTGGGGCCGTACTAAGTATGACGTGAAAAAAGATCATGGATCCATCATGATTCCGTTGAGAAAGAAGATGATGCTATAGGTCGTATATAGCTCCGTCTCTCTCTCTCACACTGGAACCATGATGGATCCATGATCTTTTTTCACGTCTTATACGCCCCTGGTCTACCGACCCGTGCAGCTGATATTACTTAGCTACGAGTTGAAAAAGTAGAGCTTGGCTCAACTTGCTCAAAAGTCATCTCATGATCTCAGCGTGCACGCCTAGTGGTAATTTAAAAATTATTTTCAAAAATATCTTGCTTCCTTCACAATTACAATATCAATACCCGAGTTCACCTTTTTATCGATATTGGTCGTTATTACTCCGTGCGCATTGTGTGGCTGCAGGTACATTGTATACAATTGGCATCAATATCTTGTCCTGTCACGCCAATAATATATTTTTTTTTTCAATCAAAATACCTTTTGTAATTTGTGTTGGTAATCGAATCTTATATCATTTAATTTTTAATTTTACATAATCGACGTCACAAATGTATTAAAAAAAGTGTATTTTCATCGATATTGTCGTCAACTGGAGACCGATTTTGAAAATTATTTTTTCATTTGGTAGAGGAAGCTTGCGCGGTGGTCCCATATAAAATTAACTTTGCTGGTGGGTCCGCACAGGCTGGGCGTCTCGCCATTATATTCGGGATTTTGCCTCCCAGCCTTCAAACAGGAAGGACGGGCGCATGCGCATGCAAGGATTGATTTGCGCCGCGCCACGGCATTGTTAATAATAAGCGCCAAGAAATGCATGACACATACCTACCTATATTTTTATTTTTACACACGTAACTTCACGCCTTAATCCCTGAGGGGATAGGCAGATCTGTACCTATTTATAGTACACCCACATTTGGCCAGTTATTTTTAAGTCCCATATAGGCAGGGCCATCTTTAATCTATTGGATGCCCTGCACCCTAATTTCGTAACACACTATCAATCGGAATCGGTTTAATTTTGACAGTTCTTCATCATTGTTTTCGTCGTCGAAAAATCAAATTTTTCAAATATATGAAGCAACGGCACCCTAATTGCGTAACACATTATCAATCGGAATCTGAATAATTTTGAAACAAATTGCTAATCCATTGCTTCTTAGGTTCGAAAAATTTGTCAGTTCGACAACGTAAGTACGGCAATGAATGTTGTTAAACTGTCAAAATGAAGCCGATTCCGATTGACAGTGTGTTACGCAATTAGGGTGCGGATTAGCAATTTGCTTCAAAATGATTCAGATTCCGATTGATAGTGTGTTACGTAATTAGGCTGCTGGACACTTTTCATACAGAAATAGTAGGTAGTTACTTTGTCGACCTATGCAGAAAAGTTTGAGAAATAAGAAAACTTAAAATGTACCTGAAAATGTTCGCACCCCGTCTGAGACTTATTTAGCTTTTCTTTTGACAGCCTCTAGCTACGACGCTGGGATAGCGGGGCCCTGCTGGGCACTTCCCTTGAGTGCCCAATGGTAAAGACGGCCCTGCATGTAGGCCATGTAATAGGGGGCGAGCCTGTTGCCAATTTGCCATCAACAGGGCACAAAACTATATACTACGGGCTGCTACTGAGAAATTCCCTGTGGAAAAACTCAATTACGTAACACACTATCAATCGGAATCGGATTCATTTTGACAGTTCAACAACATTCATTGCATTATTTACAGTGTCGAGCAGACAAATTTCTCGGAACATAATGAAGCAATGGGTTAGAAATTTGCTTCAAAATGATTCAGTTTCCGAATGACAGTGAGTTACGCAATTAGAGTGCTGGGCTGGAGATCCCTTTGGGGAAGCCCTTGGACGTTTCAAAAGTTTTATATTTTCCTTCTCGTGTTTCCCATCACTCCCATCATTCCCAACAATGTGTTTCAAATGTTTTGTAGAATCAGGTCCAAAACTAACATTTCCCATTGTTGCTACCTACTTACATAGGTACTTACATATCAATATTGTTAGACATATCTGCATCACAGATCTTCTGATAAGATACTGGAGATGATAATAATTTGTTCAAACAAGGTGCGAAGTGCGGTTATATTCCATTCCACTACAGTCATACCTTCGGGCTCAGGTAGATGAAGTTAGATGCCCTTTGTTTGTTAGTCTAGCCAGCACCCTAATTGCGTGACACATTATCAATCGGAGAGGGTTTCTTTTGACAGTTCAACAACATTCATTTATTCATTTATTTACGTTGTCGAGCATATGAAGCAATGGATTAGCAATTTGTTTCAAAATGAAACCAACTCCGATTAATAATGAAGTGAAGATTCTTATAAAACTAATTCATATAAAACTATGTAAAACGCTCTATAAACAAACCACCTACATTCCTCCCACAACAACATCATCATTCATTCATTCCTTCCTTCCTCATTTTTCTCATTCGCTCCTACATTCTGAGCAAATAAATGAATATTCTATTTTAGTCTAAACCTATTTTAGTTACCTACATATAGGAGGGTTTTGTATTCTTTTTTAAAATTCAAATCTTATTTCGAAAGAAATTGAGAAAACACGTTTTCTATATCTAAATTAGGTTTATACTCGTAGAGCGTTTTAGTTTTTTATGAATAAGGGTGTTAGTGTTTTTTAATATACTAGCTTTTGCCCGCTGCGTCGCTCGCGTTGAAGTAAAAAACGATCACACAAGGAGCATATCGGGATAAAAAGTATCCTATAACCCAAACCTCGTCATTCCGCATTTACAATATTAGTACGTATTATAATATAGGATTACGTATCTATGTAGGACCGATGGCCGATGGAGCAGGTCGTTTATGACGTGAAAAAAGATCATGGATCCCTCATGGTTCCGTTGAGAAAAAAGGATAGTGCTATAGGTCGTATAAGCTACGTCCGTCTCTCAAACTGGAACCATGATCTTTTTCCACGTCATAGACGGCCCCTGGAGTGGAGACCGCGTATCGGCAAGCGAAGTATGGGACCCCAGCTGCCCCAGCTACTCGTAGATGGACCGACGACCTTGTAAATAGGCGGAGGACAGGGTGTTATGGCGCTACCTGGGGGAGGCCTTTGTCCAGCAGTGGACTACGGTGGGCTGAGTTCATTGATTGAGGTTCAATTATCGTTGTAATTCCTTCTGCGTGAATAAGCACTGGGTGCTAAAATAAATTTATAATAAGTACATAGTTCACACTGTATTCGATACAACACGGCCGGCACACTGTCCTCGCGAAAGTTTCGTAATATTACATTTATTTTGTCCATTTTCTAACAACGCACGCGACACGTTTGACCATAAAATAACAACGACCTCTAAGTAGGTATCCGAATGTACTGTAAAATTGTTTGGCTATATTATAACAAGGCTGTTTTTTGCCCTCATGACTTTGATTCTAATTGAAAGTTTTCCTCACATTTTCATGACGATGAAGGTAAAAACTAGCTAGAAAACTCACTTTTATGAATGACATGGTTTCTGAGATGGAATTATCATAGAGACAATCACTGTGCTCGCGCGGCTCTCGTTGAAAACATGGCGTCATCTGACGTCACAATATAATACACAATGCGCCATTGAAATAATGGTATGAACGATCAGACAACCTTATTACATGTGTCCACAATCCATGTTGTCTGTTTCTATGGTAATCTTTACTGAGATGTACAGGGTCAAATTAAATTAGCGAGCGAAACTCCGCAGTCGTTATGGATATCTCTAAACACGATGAAATAAAAATGTTTCTGTTTTTTTTTGTTTTATCGTGTTTACATACCGAAACTGATCACGTCTGTGAAGTTTACCTACACAAAAAAAAAATTGATATTTCAAGTGTCCTCATCAAATTACTTAATTTCTTTTCTAAATAAATAAAATAAAAACGTTTTTTTGTTTTATTATCCATCACGTCTGATGAGTTTCGCTAGGTAATTTAATTTGACCATGTAAGGAAAGTTCCCTACTTTTCGAAGAGTTCGCCTGTCGCGGAAATGTAACTATAACCTCTTACCTTTACTAAGTGTCGAGATACAAACCTCGGACTCGGACACTGCGGCTTTTTGCCAAGGCTCTGCAGTATATCGAAGTATCGAAGAATAACGAAATGCAAATTAACAAAGTTTAAAAAAATACATAAAAGTATAAATAGTACCCAAGTCCTAATACTTATATTTTTTTTTCTTCTACTGTTCATGTCGAATTATTAGGTAGGTAAGTACTTAATTTTATTTGAATTTGTTTAAAATTAGTTGTATTTTTTTATTATTTTTTATCCTTACTGTTTTGCTTTCCTTTCTATGATTTTCGTGTATTGTACTTTTTTTGATTTATTTCAATGTTTTCGTCCTTGTCAAACTTGTTGTACCTACATAAATAAGAGAATGATGTGGTTGCATTGGAAGCGCACAGTTGTATTTGCCCGTTAACATGAAACTACAATATTAAAATTTTAATACAACTGGGGTACCCAATTGATGCAGCCGACTGTTACTTAATAATAAAAAAAATATATATTGTGTAGCTTCTGTTGGCGATCAAATAAATACCTAAATAAATAAGACGCGTAAGTATCCAAATTGAAGACAATATTTTATCCAAATTTTATACCATAAAAAGTGTAACTTTCATTTTTTATCAAGTACAAGAAATCCACGAGAACGTCTTGATGAGTTCAACATTATGTAAGGTTAAACTGTAGGCAACGGCTTCCTGCTGAAATTTAGCTTTAAGAAAATAAAAAAATAAAAAAAACTTTTTTACAAAAAAATACAACCGTCTTCCAAAAACAACACTACAAAGTGAAAAATAACTTTAATTTCGGAAGTCGGTGTTTGATTATATGTATTTTCGTTTTTGCCACCGACTTCCGAAATTAAAGTTATTTTTCACTTTGTAGTGTTGTTTTTGGAAGTCGGTTGTATTTTTTTGTAAAAAAGTTTTTATTTTTCACTTTTTAGTGGTTCACATGTGCTTACCCCTTCACAGTGTACTGGCGTGATGTTATGTTATGAACTGGTGTGAACAACAAACAGACATGAGATTTCAGCAATCCCAGTCCATTTGCTATCATTTATTGAGGAGTTCCGTTGCCTATCCCAGAAGTTCTTCATCAGATCTTCACCAAATTGAAATGGGACCACCAAGAAAGTACTCTTCCAAAAACTATCCAAATCGCTTCAAGTGTGCCTATAAAATTGGAAGAGTTCTCTCTATTTCTCCAGGATCCCATCATCAGATCCTGACTTGATGATCATGGGACCACCTGGGCAGTATACCCTTTCAAACAAAAAAAAAAAAAATCCAAATCGGTCCAGCCATCTTCGAGTAATCGGGGAACATACATAAAAGGTTCCGACGAATTGATAACCTCCTCCTTTTTGAAGTCGGTTAAAAATAAATAAATCATTTATTTGGACCAAACACTTACAAAATTTTCAAACCTGCCAAACTGCAAGACAGTTTGTCGGCAGAATAGGAAACATAGAAGCTTGTTTAGCTCGGTGTGTAAGTGAAATGGCGTTATGGCTGTCTAGTTGACGCACGACATAGAAGACTCTCGCGCACCGGAAACAAACGCGCTTCGTTTTATGACAAAATGCTATACTTAAATCAATTTTTATCTTAGTAGTCCTTAACATTTATTTAAATATCTTCGATTTAAAGGAAATTTTACTGCACAATAAGGAACTGTTTACGTATAGTTTATCAACAGAAAATAGACGGTGCTACTTTGGATTTTTTTTGTAACGAATAAGTTTCAAATACTTAATCATGTTTCGGTTTTAGTACAGCAGTAAACAATATAGTCAAATAACACATTATGATAAATCCTAATGATTTAACCTACACATTTGGTTTTATAGGAATTTTAAAAACACAAAAATTGTTGAGTTATCCCCCTAAGGACGCTGTTACAAATGGGTAGTCAAATCATTACTTTTTTACATAAAAGTATGATTATTAAATAAAATGCTTCGTATTCTTAAAATGTTTTTTGGCCAAATTGTTGATAGATGTGCATGGTACAATTCTGAACTATAAATATAATTTTAAGTACATTACATAGTGTACATTTTCTCAATAACGGTACCGAAGTAAAAATTTTCAGTCCGGTACATTTATTGCGAAACTGTACCTATCTTAAATTATATTTATAGTTCAGAATCGTACCATGCACATCTATCAACAATTTGGCCAAAAAACATTTTAAGAATGTAAAGCATTTTATTTAATAAACATGCTTTTGTGTAAAAAAAGTTATGATTTGACTACCCATTTGCGTCCTTAAGGTAATATGTATCTAACGTCTAATTTTATTTATTTTCGTTACAATGAATAGCTAACTTTAAACTCGATAAACCGCGAACACCGCAGGAAGTTCACTAATGCTGTTAAGACCACCGCTTCCTCTGCTAGAGGAGATTTCCAAGTAACACACGTAATACTAATTAAAATTTTAAATTATACTCATTAATTCATCAATATTACAAGCTTATCCGTAGTACCAAACTAGTCAGGCAGCTCTTGTATCTAATTATAAAATATTAATTGATTATCAATGAGTAGATACGTCAAGTAAGTACTCTAAAAGAAGGTATTGCATATCGACTTTATTCGGTACATTTTGTAACATTAAGGCCACAAAAACACACCCACCTAATTTCGTTATTTCAGAAAGTAAAAAACATTTCGAAAAGTAAATCTGTAGAAATATCTATCTATACTTATTATAAAATAAAGTTGCTTTTCGTGTGTGTCTGTGTGGCCGCGTTGTTCTTCTAAACTGCGCAACGGATTTTGATGCGGTTTTCACTATCATTTAAAGAATTTATTCCGGAAGGTTTATATGTGTAATACATTAATATTTAACTTATATATAATATAGAAACCTTCATGTTTTGTCAAGTCGTAAAAACCGTGCGCAGCAGGGCCGGGTCGCTAGTACCTACTTATTATAATAAAGTCGCTTTTCGTGTCTGTCTGTGTGTCCGCGTTGTTCTTCTAAACTACGCAACGGATTTTGATGCGGTTTTCACTATCATTTAGAGAATTTATTCTGGAAGGATTAAATGTATAATACATTAATATTTAACTTATATATAATGTAGAAACCTTCATGTTTTCTCAAGTCGTAAAAACCGTGCGAAGCAGGGCCGGGTCGCTTATGTCCCTTCACGTAACGTCGTCGTGTTGAAACGAATACTTGCCGCCCTTGAGTTGGGGATAAAAATAAAATAAACAGAACAATTTGGACTTTCACGTTGCATTATGCATATCAGTTCCTTGCTTGCGTATGCGCAGCTTTGAAACAAAGTCGATTCCATTATTTTGTAATTCATACGTAAATTCGAATAACGTTAATTATGGTTTCTGACAATATAATAATTATTACGTTTACGACTTGCTCGCACTTAATAAGAACTGACATGATGGAAATTAATACAAGGCCTAGATAATGCAATCATGTTTTATTTTAATAAATTTTGTTGGTACGTTTACCTTATCGGATTAAAGATTAAAAAAATGCAATCAAAATGGTTGACAATTTAAAAAGGGGTCGTCAGTTTGTTACAACTTCCTAAGTTTAGCAAACTAGTTCATCCGATGATACACCAACCTCTTCTTTTAATACAATCTTAATAAACCGTCGTCCAACAATCCAAAAGAATGGTATGCAATTTAAACTGCCAGAGGCCATCTTTAATACTGAGCAGACGCCAAAAATGTTAAGTTGACTTAATTTTTTTTATCATTAGTTAGTTCACATCACTTACTCAAGTTATACCATGTCTATAGCATATTATCAGACACGTTCATCGTGAGAATCGTCTGAACTTATCTGATGTTTAATAAAAATAAAGATACACTAATAAAGTATTGGTAAATCGATACATCAATGCAGCTGTTGATCGATACTGTCGAACTGATACCGAAACCACAACATGGTAGCTATACATGTCAAACTTAAATGTGATGTACGACGTTATGATAAATTCAAATGATAAATTCAAGAGGAGCTCGTGGCTAAGTAATAACAGCTCGATCCATCAGGTTAAGCTACGCTTGCCGGGGTCGGTCCGTGGATGGGTGACCATCTTTACATACCGAGACTCCTCCGTGCCTCGGAAAGCACGTTAAGCTGTTGATCCCAGCTGTCATTCGTGGATCTTTGACAGTCTTTACGGGTCGTCAGAAGCCTGAAAGTCTGACAACCAGTCTTACCAAGGGGATCGTATTACCCAGTTAATGGGTTGTGGCGGTCAGATAGGCAGTCGCTCCATGTTAAATACTGGTATTCAGCTGCATCCGGTTAGACTGGAAGCCGACACCAACATAGTTGGGAAAAGGCTAGGCAGATTTTTGTTATGATAAATTCAAGTTTTGATAAATGATAGGCTGTGAGATATACTATTATGTTCTAAATAATGATGGGAAAGTCACAATTAAAAAAAACACGGTGTATGAAATAAAGTTTACCTAAGTACGTACGTATATCCGTGTTTTGCATCAGTTTTCAAAGAACCTTAACCCAAAAAAAAAAAATAACGTCGCTCTTTATATCAAATACAACTTTATTTTTGTTTCAAAATGAACTCGCAAATAAAATTAAATAGATAGCATCTCCATCGCTAATTGCGCGCCTTTCAATGCATTTTTATTCTGTATGTATTAGCCAATGTAATGCCGTTATCGCTAAGATACCTGTCAATTATAATCCAGAATTTTGTACCGAGAATTTTCATGATTGTATCGTTGTATCGATTCCAAATCGACCTTCGATTCGATCGAATTTTCGAGTTGTGAAACCGTTTATGGAAGGTTGCTCGACAGTGTAACCACAGTTTTCGATGAATGGAGAAATAACATTACATTTGTCCCACTTTAGCTAAAACCGACCATATCAAATATTTAGGCATCACGATTGACACAAACCTGAACTTCCGCAAACACATCGATTTATTATGCACCAGAGTGCGTAAACTAATATACATTTTTAAAAATTTACGTAACTTTGCCGACTTTAAATTAATTAGACAGGTTTATTTGGCTTTGTGTCAATCTATTATTACCTACTGCATAACGTCTTGGGGTGGTGCCGCTAAATCAATTTTACTGCACTTAGAACGCGCCCAAAGAGCAGTTTTAAAAGTTGCTACTTTTCGTCCATTTAGGTTTCCTACACACCAGCTTTATATGGCATGTAAGGTGCTAACAGTACGTCAATTATTTGTTTTGAATGTAGTTTTATTCCAACACACTAATGTTTATTTTTACCCAGTACCTTCAGATAGGAGAAGAAAAGATTTAGTTTGTGCTACCTCTCAGACTAAACATGCTTTTGCTAAGCGTTTTTATTTATTTTTAGGACCCTACTTGTATAACAAGATTAACAGAGTGCTAAAGATTTATAGTTTAAGTTATAATAGGTGTAATTTATTATTACAGGAATATTTGGCAAAACTCAATTACGCAGACACGGAAAAACTACTAGAAATCTTAAAGTAGTTCTGTTTACCTACTCTAATATAAGTCTCTGCCTTTCCCTAATTAATAATAGTCTCTACTTTATTCTACTTTAACATTATTCGTTTATTTTATTTAAACATATCTTACATAATCTAGTTTTAAAATAATAATACCCAAATATTATAGTTGCTTACTCTTCACTGAAAATAGTATATCTTCTGTTTAATTTAGTTTCTAATTTTATTGTTGTCTTCTTTTTAAATGTTTGATGTAAATTGATGGCCTGAAACACAGGTTTTCATAAACCTAGATCAGGCAGGTCTACATTACAGTTAGAATTAAATTTTCCTCGATTGTAATTATTTTAAATCTTATTTTTACTTTATGCTTCAATAAATTTTATTTTTATTTTTTTTTTTTTTATTTGCGACCATAATTACAATAGGAACGTGTGTTGTGACACCGTTTATTGTGTCATGCAATTGTTTTGATGATTATAAATGTATTCGCATAGTATTCTACCAGAAATCATGATGATTTTCTTTCAAATGAGTTTTTAATCATCATCATGTTCCTGAGTTCCTGCCCGTTGCCCCATGGTAACACGTGGGGTCGGCGCAACACGTTTTCCCCTGTCAACCGTCACGCTCATTCACTCCTTTCTCTTTCGTATGAAATTGGACAAAATTCAGATTTTACGTTTACATTCTTTTTAATACCTATAATATAGCCAAATTATGCATTTTTTTAATGTATTTAATTAAGGCAGCAGTAATGACGGGTGTTACATTCAATAATAATAATTATTATGAATTTTGCCTATATCGACATAATTATGGCACGTTAATTATTGATTGCCTTTTTATGTGATGTGTGGGACAGTTGACTTGGAATGTTCTCGTCGTTTACCGGTCTTTGGAAACCCTGTTTACTGAATGGTCATGTGCAATATATTCGTGTTTTTTAAACTAGCCACTATTACAAAGTTTTATTCCATCATGTTCCATGAACATGAATATCTATTGAAATATTAAGTACAGACAACAGCACATCAGGTTATAAAAAACTGTCAAATTTCTCCAAATGATTTTAAACCTTAAAATGTTAACGGTTAAGTTCAAAATCGAATGAGAAAATTTGCCAGTTTGTAGTAACTTGACCTGCTGCTGTGTGTACATATATTTTTAACTTCTGCCCGCGACTTTGTTCGTGTGAAAGTCGTATGATACACAAAATAGTACTAAAATAACAGGTTTTATAAAACTCCATCGGCTCCCGACCCACCGCGTCACATCGCATCGCCCGCCAGCGCTTTTACTATTTTATTTGCTCGGATCCTGTAGCATCGTTAACTAGCTTAAAACCTTCCTCAAGAATCAGGTTATCAAATGCAAAAATAATTTTTCAGATCGACTGGTAGTTCCGCGTTCCAACTCTCTCAAATTAATAGGTTTAACCCTTAAGACTTTTATTATATTAGTAAAGGTTTGAATGGATGGAACCTATATAATTCTTCAAAAAATTGTAAGCAGAAAGCAGTATTCGCGATCGGACTTATTACGCCAGAGAAGATTGGCACAGACTCACATAGGATGACACTGGCGATATCGTTGCGCCCGCGCAATCGATCTGTTATCACCACAAAACGTGTCTATCAACTAGTGACCTATTTTCTACGATATGTTACTACGTTTTCTTCATTTTATTTCACGTGTTACAACTATCTTTTAAATTATAATTTCTGAGAGCCAATCTACCTAGCCTTTTCCCAACTATGTCGGGATCGGCTTCCAGTCTTACCGGATGCAGCTGAATATTATTTTATAAATATTTTACATCAAAACTACTTTCTTAACCTCCACAGCCCAGTTACTGGGTAACACGATACTCCTTGGTAAGACTGGTTGTCAGACTTTCGGGCTTCTGACGACCCGTAACGACTGTCAAAGATCCACGAATGACAGCCGGGACCAACGGCTTAGCGTGCTTTCCGAGGCACGGAAGAGTCTCGATATGTAAAGATGGTCCCATCCACGGACCAACCCCGGCAAGCAAGCGTAGCTTAACCTGGTCGATCGACCCGTGCGGCTGTTATTGCTCAGCCACGAGCTCCTCAATATGTATTCAATACAAGTAATGTTAAGTACGACAATGTTCAAAGGTTCCATCGATTATTTTCGGTAAAACTGAACTTTGCCGAAATTAAATGTGACTGGTCCATTATGGGAGTGACGGAATTATTGCGTCAATCCTAATCCTAACTATATTATAAATGCGAAAGTGAGTTTGTTTGTTTGTAACGCTTTCACGCAAAAACGGCTGAACGGATTTGGATAAAATTTGGCACACGGGTAGACCATGACCTGGAGAAAGACATAGGTATGCTACTTTTTATCGACATACCACGCTGGCAAAGCAGCGGCTGGAAGCTAGTCTATAATAATTTAGGTGGGAATATAAATCAATTTCTATTGGTCGATAGTCACATTTTATTCACTATATTTCGGTTTTTCCGAAGATTAACGAAGGAACCTGCGAACGTTGTGTATGAGAATTATACTATTCAAAAATTATACTGTTCTTAAATTATACTATTCAAAAATTATACTATTCAAAAACTATACTATTCAAAAACTATCGACGGATGGCTTAGTGTGAAAGCCAGTGTATCTCCTACGTTTCAGTTTAACTTTAACGACCGCTTTGTTTCTATTACAAAACAAAAGGTTCTAGTTCAACCTATGTGAACTTCTAGGCCATTTCTCTAGCACCCAGGGCAATTTTACTTCAGAAACTCGATTAAAAGGTACCTGTGACCTATGTCCTCACCAAATCATGTTTATTAAACACTGTGTCAACATTCAAAACTGCCCAGCAGTTTAGGAGTCAAGAAATAACAAACAGACAGACACAACATTCACAATTATATTGGATATTATTTTATGTCGCGTGTGGTTTACTACAATATTATCAAAACAAGTTTATTCACGGCGGCCGCTTGTATTTTGTATATAAACATTGTATTATTTAAATTAAACAAACGTACGAAGAACTAGTAATATTTATAATTATTATTAAATATTATGGAATGCGTGGGAGCAGCTGGTCATTGTCTTAGCGGTACGGAGCGTTTGATATTTTGAAGTCCGGAATCGGACTGCTTCAGAAAAGTTTTCGACTCAACAGGGTCAAAAGTCAAAACCAGGTTAACCAGGAACCGTCTGACTTCTCAATCTGCGTAGCTTTTTCCCAACTATGTTGGGGTCGGCTTCCAGTCTAACCGAATGCAGCTGAATACCAATATTTTACATGGAGCGACTGCCTATCTGATCTCCACAACCCAGAAACTGGGTAATACGATACCCCTTGGTAAGACTGGTTGTCAGACTTTCGGGCTTCTGACGACTCGTATCGACTGTCAAAGATCCACAAATGACAGCCGGGACCAACGGCTTAACGCGCTTTCCGAGGCACGGAGGAGTCTCGTTAAGTAAAGATGGTCACCCATCCCAGTGGATGGGTCGATCGACCAGATTAAGCTACGCTTGCTTGCCGGGGTTGGTCAGTACCAACCCCGGCAAGCAAGCGTAGCTTAATCTGGTCGATCGACCCGTGCGGCTGTTATTGCTCAGCCACGAGCTCCTCAATATGTATTCAATACTCGATAATCGATGGAACATCGATTATTTTCGGTAAAACTGAACTTTGCCGATCAGATTAAGCTATCTGATGGATCGACCCGTGTAAAAAAATAGTAAGTAAAGGCATTTTGACAAACATATAATATTTAGCCAAAATTCAACCATTAGTTGAGTTAATCTCGCGGTGAAAACTAAGGTGAAGTCAGTTTGAAATGAGCTGTCTGAGTACATGAATATATTGTTATTTACGATGAAGTAACACGAATAGAGAAGAGTCGCTGATTTCCAGCAGTAGAGCACGATGGGTCCAGTTGAACATGATCAGATGAAAACAACCCAAAGGCCTATCATGTTTAGTCCACCCTTGATAACAGCTACAGTCAAACAAACTAAAACACCATGCAGTTCAAAAAAAGAATTACCAAAATTAAATAAATTAATAAGACCATGATTGTTATGACGTCTTTCCTGGCTCTTGCGCTTGCGCCGGATATGTCGTCATCAGCATCACCCACGCTTTGACATTGACACACACTTGGCTGCACATTATGGCCCTATTTTTTTTCCAATCGTGTATCCGGACCGAGTGTTGAGTGTGAATGTGAATATGGTTTGAATCTATTAATTACAAGTGGGTGTAGACATGCATTGTATTTTAATATATAAAGAGTAGCGGGACGTTCGTATTTACATAAGGGGGAAGCGCTAAGGTAGCTCGCGAAATTCAAAGTTTCTTACGATTTTTGCAATTTGTGGTTCATTGTCTGGGTGTTGGTTGATTAAAGTATGATTTGGGACCGTAACAAATATGTATTTACTGAATTATAATCATTGGATCAGTAATAACTCCTTATTGACGTGTAAAAGTGTTTGTACAAATCTACTTAAAGAAATAAAATCATTTATCATTTTCATCCAGTTATAGAATTGGCCTCAAATGTCATGATTTCATGAAATAGTCATCCAATATGGTAATATGAACTTAGAGAGTTGTATTAATTATTTTAAAATTATAATGATTCTAATTCTACAAATACAGATTTGTTAAGGTCGCGAATTATATTCAGATCATTAAAGATAGGTACAAACTGATACTGACCTGCAAATTGCAAAAATCATAAGATAGTTTGAATTCTGCGGGACTCTGGCGCTTTACTCTATTTAGGGCTGATTTTTCAATAGCCAGATAACTTTTATCCGAAGAATAAATATGACAGTTTGACATATTTTCTATACAAAAGCTGTCAAACCGCCATATTTATTCCATAAATAAATGTTATCTGACGATTGAAAAATTAGCCTTTAGACAGGAAAACACGCTTAAAGTTCTTTTGTTTGGTCGGTACAATCAGCTAGAGCAACTCACCATGGGTCCCTTTTCTCATTTATGTAGTCAACTTTTCTTGCTTTTGCACATGCAAACTACCACAGTCACACAAATTAAGTAACGTTACCTTGTCTACAATTTATACTGATAAACCACAGATTGATTATCCGCCGATATGGAACTGCCAGCATGTCGCGAAAACCAAGTTCCCTGCATCGCGAAGCATGACAACGCGTTACATAATTTGCGTCAGTCTAACTGCTTGCTAGACATTATGTACAAAATTGTCCCACTGCAAGCTGGTGGCTGTTGAACTAATATTAGTCTGTGTATGATCACAAATAAATCATATAGTGACAGACTGGATGTGCTGGATGGCCGACTCCGGTAGCGGTCGGTTCCACTCCGATGCTCACCGCGGAACACCCACTGTTCGTGATGCTAAAACACAGAGTAGGGACACAATGGATTGCTGAGGCAGCAGAACGACCGCCAACAGTGGACCTCAAATGTTTAATATTCTTGTTAGGCACAGGATTACAGGGTTCGCCTTACCAACCAACTACTTACACAGATATGACAGCCAAAAATTCGATCTGTGCTCATGATACATCGGTAGCATAATAAATATATGCAGGACAATATGGAAACTACATACAAACGGACGAAACGGCACACTCACAGAGACATGCGCACTGACGAGGGCCCCAAGCGATATAGTCGCGGTACTCGCAGTATATTTATTGTGGCTTGAGGGTCTCGTCGATGCGCGTCTGTGTGTGTGTGTGTGCCGTTTCGTACGTTTATTAGTAGTTTCTCTACTGTCCATATTTATATTGTGTCGGTAGAGTAGAATGCTGGCATGGGAATGCGATGCTTCCATGATGCCAGAAAGAGGACCTACACTACCTACTCACTTCTTTGGCATACTTCAAACCACAGTTGGAGCAGCTTAGGAGATGAGTCTAAAAATACATTTCTCATGTCTTAAAACTTCATGCTTCAATGTATGATTAACAGTTTAACACTCCATGTTTTTATCAATTCGTGTAACAAAACTGTAAGGTGTGCAGTTGTGCACTCCTCTAATGATTTGCGGTTTCCAACGTCTAATCCAATCAATCAATTAAAATAGCAATGTAATGTACCTTGCCAAATGCCAACCTAATCGAATTAACGATTTCGTTTAAGATTTATTTATTTTGTTTTTAATTTGCGCAATCAAGTCTTTGTAACCAGACTCAACGTGTATTGATTGATCTTATAAATATGTCCATTTACTTAGACTTACAACCTTCATGAAATGGCATAAACAGACACGTAGTAGGAATCATTATTGGAATAACTGCTTTTAAATTTTAGACCCACTGTTTGTAGAGATCTCTAGCCATAGAAATAATAACAATATTGCTACATCTTGTAATTATTCTCAGTCTTAACATAACACAGTGCGGAGTAAGAAGAAAACGGATCCAGTTATTAATCCAACAATGTTTGTCTACGCTGCACAAAAACTAGTAAATCGAGAGGTCTATTCTCGACATCTCGAGTTCTCGACGCTTCCAGTTCCCACCTCGTCATCCCAGTCGGCAGTCCCCTTCACACGCCTCCGGCCGTGACCACCACACCACAGTCTTGCCACACTACACTTAATGAGTCTTACGCCACTTCACTTAATATAATAACGCACCAATCGATTCGTTCGACATCATATTCTTTCAAGTTTCCAAATAAAGGCCGGCTGTCCTTTGTGACTCACGGATTAAAGGTCTATAAACTCGGCTCCGAGATTGTTGGTCACATTTATTTTTCTTACTTTGGTTCCTCGTTTTTTTCTACCTCCGTTGGCTGGCACAAAACCAATTCATGTCTTATGTATCAAAATCAAAGATGGATCCTAATCTTCTTCTCCCAATCATTAGCATACCATGAAAGTCGTCGCTGACAGTCACATCAATGTATTTTGGTCATGCAAACATTTCTAGATATCACCAAGTTATTGCTGAAACCAATTTGAACTATTCAATTAACGTCGCGTCAGCTCAGACGAAGTGCTAATCAAACGGTCAGGTTTAGCAAACCACAAACGTCAAACTGAAAATGACACGTTTGTGGACACATCTGTGTTTAGATAGATACTTAGCTTCGATATGTGTTCACAGCTTTAAGATTGGCACTCCGATAAACAAACAAGGAGCGAGAATAGTAGATCATATCGTAGCGATCGTCTTAATGTGGTATTGTTCAGACGATCTATGTCGCGCGACTGACCTATCACCGTCACGCGATTTCGCAGAATGGATCTGTCAGTTAGTTTGTAGGTCGATATTTGCACTGAGATTAATTTCTTTTAATAAAGATCCTGGCAGGGATTTAATGGGGCTGTCGCCGAACAATACCGGACGTCTTTTGTTTCGTAGAATGTTTTAATGTGACAGACCCCGGACTCGTGCTTAATATAACAATGAAAGACATTCTCTTGTTTTTTCCGTATTGGCATTTTGGCAATGAATGATTTGGTCTCACGACAGAAGTTAAAATCAGTATGGTTGAAAAATTCGGAGTCTAAATTGTCTCTCCCCTGCATTATACACATGTGTTTAACTGCTGAGTAAAAAGCGTAACGTAGCTTTAATCCAACATTTAATTTGAAAGTGCAAAAGACGTGGGAAATGGCCGAACAATCTTCGCACTCATCAGATAAAATTACAAATTACGATGGTTGAATGTAAAAGGTTACTATCTCCTAATAGGCACCTGTGACATTAGACACACGACAAGTTTATATCTGGGGACTAATTTAAATTAAATTGTAGTTACCTAATTGTTTATTTCCTGGATATAGATATCCATTTGGAGTGAGCACCTACATGTAGTAGGATGTCCAAGCACCTGAATCTCTTCCGATCTGTGGCTCCGAGCTTCCGATAAAGTAAGAAGTTATTTTTGTGGTGTTCGGTTGAATATTCTACTGTTGGTCCAGTTGGTGGAATATTTTCAAGTAATAATTAATCCGTACTAAATATAATTATGTGTATTTATATAAACAAGAAGACAAGTCCGTCACGACTTTTAGCATCTGTATCTTGTTGTTTAACCATTGTGTTTATATTAATACCATTCTTACCGATATTATTACTTTAATAGTTCTAACTATCAAAGGCCAAATACATTTTGTCTTTGATACTACATGAAATAATATCAATAAAATCGGTAGATATGACTTTCGATTCTAAATTAATTAATTCTAAGGTCTTTAACATGTCAAAGTGACAATGTGTCATTGAATTGACAATCTCGTATTGCTTTGCTTGTACTTTTCAAATAATATTAAAAACAAAAAAATATTGCGTGAGTCTATTGAGGTTAGCAATTTTCGCTCAAACTGTAATTTATGGTTTTGCATTTAATTAAGGTTATTTTCGTATCAATAATTTGCCTAAGACGTGTTATCCTGTTTAGAATAAGTACTAACTAATAATAACTTAATTTGCCTTACTTACGTGTAATTAATGGAGTAGGTCAATTAGCTTCTTTTATTTAAAAAAATTAAGAGGTTCACAGATCATCCTCCTTATCCCAATTATTTTGGCCGTCTAGGGACCCCCCTTAGGACTTTGCGACATAATTATGTCGAGACTGCAGCTCCTGCGCAGCACGCGTACTTTGCTTCTATACTGTAGTATGCCGTCGTCTCTGCATTCACTGTAGCCCTGTTATCGCATCTTTTACTCATTCATCCGTCTTTTTTTGTCTCCCTTCCCAATTCTATCTTGAATGGCAAACTTTTCTTGATGATATTCAAACATTAGGATTTTTTTATTTACTAATATATAATCATAATTATTATAATCTCTAAAATGAAACCTGTATATGGCTGAGAATGTAGCACTGATTAGACTTGGACATCGATTACAATCTACTTTAAAATCGATCTTCAAGTTTGATATTACTAACCTTTGAACGTACCTACTTCAATAACACTGTCGTATTAACGGGAATAGTAATCGGTATGTCAAATCAAGTCACAATTCAAGGCTTCAATTTTAATTTCACTGCAGCATTCACAACGTGACCATCAAACGTTTTTTGAATCGATTTTGTAACGATCGATGAATCGATTGCGTGCTTATCGATAAACTAAAGAAAGTGGACTCACTAAGCGATGACAAAATGTCCATAATGTATTTGCTGCTGCATGTTGACAAATGATGTGAATAATTTATAATGATTACCGAATAAAGAATGCCTAAACTTGTGGCGGCTCCCTGAGGTGTCGTTTGTTAACTCCAAGTTAAACTTCAGCTGTGCTGTACTGTGGGTATAGTCGACCGCTCATTAGTGGTAACCATTTGACATTCACAGCGTCTCTAAGTCGTAGTAATAACGGCGATTTACGTAGTGCAAGTGTTGCCACTGATGTGCCGTTGACTGTAGTAGGTACATGCGCTTGCGATCAATCATTGTCTGCGCCTGCGCTGCGCGGGATGACGTCGCCTGACGTCACGGCGGTCACTGGCACTCAGTGAAAGTCTCCAAATCGCTGCTACAGAGGCATCAATCTGCAACACTTTTTTCGCATTAAATCGATTGTCATTCGGAGGCCGATCCTCGAGACCGATTTCCCTCAGCTAGATCGAACCAGATAACTCAGAGCTATTTGTATTCAACTCCTCATATAGACAGGGGTCTTGTTATGATGGACGTACGCGTACTTACATGTTACATTACGTGAGAAAGGAAGTTCTAAGTACCTGTAGTTTAATTGTTTTGACACAAGGTTGTAAATAAACTTGAGTGTTTCTTACAAAGTTATTTATGTACATATTGTGCATATCATTAAGGCTAGCCGCTCTACGTTGCGTAAATTCGGACGTCTCACATTTCATGCTGCACTGTCTGTTAAGAAATTAATATTATTCTGGTGTTAGTTACGGCATATGACACAATACGTCCGTACTTCTACTATCACAGTCTATACACCATACAGTCGTCCGACGAGAGCCCGAGCTGCTTACGTAGTTCGCCGAACTTCGTATGCAGCTGTGCTGCACTGTGCTGCACAAGTCAAATATTTTTTACATGTGCTCAGTACATATGATAGTTTCATTGAAATTGCGTGGATAACTGGGTAGATATGTGGCCGTGGCCAGGGCGAAATTAACGTTGGCTGTGACGTTGGTTAGGTTAGGTACTATTGCATAATCTAATCAGCCTGTAACGTTCCCACTGCTGGGACACAGGCCTCCTCTCGGTGAGAGGGAGTGGGCTGTAATCCACCACGCGGCGGGCCCAGTGCTGGTTGGTAGATGTCACATGTCTTCGAATTTTTGGTTCTATGATATTTCCTCACGTTGTTTTCTTTCACCATTTTGAGAGCAGTGGTGATGAAATAATTTACACAAAGTAAAGCGCCTATCAGGGTCCGAACCTACGGCCTACAACTCGTAAGTCGCGGCCGTTACCACTCGGCCACCACCTGCTCTCATACGATAGTTTCATTGAAATTGAGTGGGCAACTTTGGTGGGGTTATTGGCGTCAGGCGAAAATAACGTTGGTTAGGTACCATTTCAGTTGCGTCAGTATGTGATAGATAAGCATTGTCTATCAGATGTATTGCAAATTATTGAGTGGAGTGCTTTTCAATGTAAATAAAGATTACTGAACCTTTGGCTCTCAGCCAAAATGTCTGCTCAGGAATGTAAAATCACATGGACTCTACATGCTTTTAATAATAAATAACATTTGATGAAGAAAAAAAGAGGGGCTCGTGGCTAAGTAATAACAACAGCTGCGCGGGTCGATTGATCAGGTAAAGCTACGCTTGCCGCGGTTGGTCCGTGGATGGGTGACCAACTTTACATACCGAGAACCTTCCGTTCTGCCGTTCGCGTTGGTCCCGGGCTGTCACTCGTGGATCTTTGACAGTCGTTACGGGTCGTCAGAACTGACAACCAGTTGAACGAGTCTTACAAGGGTTAACGTACCCAGTAACTGGGTTCTGGAGGTGAGATAGGCAGTCGCTCCATGTAAAATACAACCGATTATGGTTTAGGTGGGGAATGGGTAGGCAGATGCTGATTTAATGAAGAAATTGCACGATTCCTCAACAATACAAACAATGATGACGTTTAAAACAGCCATCCTACTCAAATGGGTAGTATATTTGAGTAGGATGGCTGTTTTAATAGTTTTATTTTAATTACTTATTCTTTTTGTTAACTTGTAACACAATCATCACTATTGCCGTATCAAGATTGCTAATCTTAGCTTTGCAAGATCGAAAAAAGTCGCGATTTAGCTTACGAAACAAATAATATAACAAGTTTGTAAATACACATTCAATGTTTACTAGGACTTTAGGCTCTAAGGGGAGAGTCTAAAGATGATATTTGCATGTACCGAGATTAAGTCTCATAGTTATTAGCAATTGAAATTCATACATGTATGTTTTTCTCTGTTAGAAATATTGTACCTACATAGAGCGAAAAGACGTTTTCACGACAAAGAAGTGTCTATTTACTCGGAGCGGCTTATTGCGCTTTACATTTCCTCCATTTCTCGAGAACTAGTGCACCTTTAATGTACACCTAATGCAGCATTTGCACAGATGTGTTCTTTCTGTGTCCTCTTTCGATCACCGTCTGTTTTTTTTTTATTTTATTGCGGAGATCATCTTATTTATTCTGTTTTCGCCTGGCAATCTATCTATATAAATAAAAAGAGAAGTCCTGCCTGACTGACTCATCAACGCCCAGCCCAAACCCTTGAACCTAGAAAGCTAAAATTTTGGAAAGAGGTTCCATAATGTCACAGAAATCTAAATAATGTGCCTTATTATTTAGATTTCTGTGCATAATGTAGACAAGGAATAGAAAGAGGAGCTGGTGGCTAAGTAATAACAGCCGCACGGGTCGATCCATCAGGTTAAGCTACGCTTGCCGGAATTGGTCCGTGGATGGGTGACCATCTTTACATACCGAGACTCCTCCGTGCCTCGGAAAGCACGTTAAGCTGTTGGTCCCGGCTGTCATTCGTGGATCTTTGACAGTCGTTACGGGTCGTCAGAAGCCCGAGTCTGACAATCAGTCTTACCAAGGGGTATCGTATTACCCAGTTAATGGGTTGTGGAGGTCAGATAGGCAGTCGCTCCATGTAAAATAATGGTATTCAGCTGCATCCGGTTAGACTGGAAGCCGACCCCAACATAGTTGGGAAAAGGCTAGGCAGACTGAATGTAGACAAGGAATAAGGAAGGATTTCCCGGTAGCACGTTCCTGTGGTATATTTTACGACATCCAAGCGGGCGAAGCCGCTGGCAAAAGCTAATTATTATAATGATACAATATTATGGAGTATTTTTAGGCCGAAGAATCGTCATTTGTCATCATTTTGGCCACTTTTCCCATTGACACCGATGCGGACAAATTGATGCCCAATCAGATCTTCCCTTACGTACTTGTACCTACTTACATAGGTACCTACTATATAAAGTGTGTCTCAGTGAACTTGAATTTTAAAAACATAAAAATATATAAATATGCACAGAGATAGTAATGACATGACATGAAACAAAATATCGAAATAAAAACTAATCCAAAGAAGTTAAATCGCAACTTTTTGGCGGCCAGTTTTGGTTTCCAAAACGAGAGATGACACGACCTGGAAATTTTTTTTTTTTTTTCTGGAATTTAAAATTACCTATCGGTGATGCCATCCTGTTGAAACCACACCACATTTATGTCTATTCCGATCGATTCTTGCAAAAAAAAGAAAGTTAAAGAAGAAATTGCACGCCAAATTCGTGAAATCCCTGGCTGTAAAATTTCGTCAATAGAAAGCCAACCTGCCAACACAGCATCATTTAAACAATATTTTGTTTTAATATAAATATAATTAGTACATCTGTACATAGTAAGAAGAAAATGTAAATAACATATAATAAAATTAATCTATATTTTTACTTTTTAAAATTCAAGTTCCTACTGAGACACCTTTCATTATAATATATGAAGCTTGAGCTGACCTTGTATATTTAAAACATGAAAAAAAATGTCTATTGCCTATATTATGGAACTCATACAATACAAACTTACAAAGTAGGTAGCTAGGTACATACGTCTGTATCTGGGCTAGCCTTATACTTTATAGAAAGTGCCAGTGCGATAATATTTCAGTTCAGCATGCGTGGCCTATATTCAAGAAATCTAGACCAATCACTAACGTTTTAAACTTTATGCTCATAGCATATTATTATTTAAAATGTTGTACCCATAGATATAAGAAAATTATATTTCTATGGTTGTAACTAAGTTGCATTAATGAAGAGCTCTTGGCAAAGTAATAACAGCCGCACGGGTCGATCCATCAGCGGTTGGTCCGTGGATGGGTGACCATCTTTACATACCGAGACTCCTCCGTGCCGTTGGTTCCAGCTATCACTCGTGGATTTTTGACGGTCGTTATGGGTCGTCAAAAGTCGGAAAGTCTAACAACCAGTCTTACCCACAGCTACTGGGTTGTGGAGGTCAGATGGGCAGTCGCTCCATGTAAAATACTGGTATTTAGCTGCATCTGGTTAGACTGGAAGCCGACCCGAACATAGTTGGGAAAAAGGTTAGGCAGATTGATGACCAGTAGTGACCTTATACAAGCCGTGTGTTCCGATGAGATTTCGCGTCGGAAAAATTTCGAATTTCCATACGAACTTTCATATATAACCCCCTTTTTTTGTCAGCCTGCATTGTTCCACTTCTGAGCAAAGGCCTCCCTCCACTCCTGCCACCGTTCGCGAACCCGCGCGTCCCCCTTCCAGTTTTGGCGGAATCTGTCCAGTTCACAGTTCATCCCGCCTACGTGGCCTGCCGCGGCCCAGCCTCTCTGTCTCAGGGCACCAGTTCTATGCTATCTGGGCCCACAGTTTGTATGGCATGCGGCAGACATGTCCTAACCTTAACCCCTTTAGGAGGATGAATTTTCAAAATCCTTCCAAGCCTTGTGCTCACCTCCGTTACAACTCCGGAATTCTTGCGTAAAATGTCATGTTTCAGTTATGTTTCAGTGAATTTAAGAATTTGATTGAATTTGACAGCACTTCTTATTTATTTCCATCTTCAAATCAATCGTTCCTGAAATCGCTATAGTGACTTATCCATATAAAACAAACTTCTTTGAAATAGGCGTAACAAACAACCTAATTAAAGTCCGTAATATGTTGTTACAAATATTTGTAACAAAGCAATTGCCAGTTGCAATACAACACCTAAGTGACTAGTTGCCTGCCTAGTTCTTCGCCTACGACGACTAGTCCTAGCTACTCGTACTTAGCGCCTAGGAAATCCATTTCACCAAGCATTAACGATTTGCGGGGGTAGTAGACGTTTAGCTGGCTTAACACCTCGTCCAATAAACGTAGTTCTTCATTTCGATTTGATGGAGGTACTGGTTTATCGAATGCTCTATCTTTGGTCACTAGAGTCATCATCATCATTTTAGCCGAAAGACGTCCACTGCTGGACATAGGTCCTCCTCCAAGCTGGCCACCTGTACTGCGAGCAATGTGGCCACTGGTAACTCTTCGGGCTATGCTAAGTCGGTTACCTTGATTCTCTTGCGGATCTTTTCATTTTATAGCCCTCTCCATTGCCCTTTAGGAGACTTTCAGCCTTCTAATGATGTCCATTGTGTGAGCGACCACGTTTCACTACCATAGGTCATCACTGGCAACACGCACTAAACACTTGAGTAAGGGCAAGAGAGAGATTTTATGAACATATATAATTCGACGCTTGCTCACATTCGCTTTACGAACATGAACATTATGTGCGTGAAAATAAGGTTCAATGAAACTGACTGACTGTGTACTTTATTTGGCTAAGTTAAGTCAAAGTGCGCTCTGTAACTCTGGCCCTATGAGTCCCTGCACGTACCTAAGAAGGTACCTACATTATTTTTTCATAATATAGTACAAAAAATAAGAGTCACTATTGACTTCAAACCTAACGATGATAAACCCTCGATAAGTCTCGCTGACGCGTGACGTTATAATGAAGAGGTCCAACGTTTATTGGTTTTACCTGATGCGGGCCTTCAGACCTACGCATTCACCTAGTTCAGGCAGCCTAACATTGCCGGTTACAAATCTTTTACCCATTATTATGCGACTAATATACTGACTAATTCATTAGGTAAGTATACTTTTATTCGTAGCTAGAGCACTGGCGAGCCAGAGGTAACGGTTCCGACATACATACCTACCTACAGGTCGAAGGGTTCAAACCCAGACGGCCAGACAGGCACTTTATTCACAATGTTTAAAATGGAGAAGGAAACCGTCATGATTTTCACAAAATTTCTCGTAGGATCTCTAGGATTTCATATGTTACAAACTAGGAGAGCCTATGATCAGTTGTACATCATGCTTAAAATATGTCGTGGGATAACAGATGCTCCTGATCTCCATAATGAGCTGATTCGCCTTTACGTTCCAAGCAGCTATCTCCGTGGTAGAAAACACCGTCTACTAGCCGTGCCCACAACTCGAACAGTGGCCCGCGCCTCATCCCCTGTTCCTCGCGCCCTGACTGCGCTTAATAACGTCATGGAAGCCAACCCGAACTGTGACCTATTTGCAGATGATCTCAAAACTGTTTTGTGCACTTGTCTTCACTTTTGTGAGAGCACATAAATTTAAAACTTGTGTTTTGTTTATAATATCTTTGTTCTATTTTTTTTTTTTTTTTGTTGTCTTTTTTATGATTATGTTATATTTACTGTATGTGTTAATGTAATTGGTCCACAAACCGTATTAACATAAATAAATAAATAAATGATGAAACCGGCATGTCCTAGAAACAAAAATTCGAAGACATGTGACATGATCTATCAATCCGCACTGGACCCGAGTGGTGGAGTACATTACAGCCTCAGAGAGGAGGCCCTTGTTCCAGCAGTGGGAACATTATACGAGTAGGCTAAGTTATGCTATTCCTAGCTTTGTTAACACAATTTATATTACCATCGATTATTTCCCATTGTTCATTTTGAACAAAAAACTTTTTTTACAAAAAAATACAACCGACTTCCAAAAACAACACTACAAAGTGAAAAATAACTTTAATTTCGGAAGTCGGTGTCTAGTTAAATGTATTTTCGTTTTTTGCCACCGACTTCCGAAATTAAAGTTATTTTTCACTTTGTAGTGTTGTTTTTGGAAGTCGGTTGTATTTTTTTTGTAAAAAAAGTTTTTATTTTTCACTTTTTAGTTGCGATACCTACCCCACACAAATTCTAATACCACTACCTGCAAAACAAACTAGAACATCATCCATATAAAACTGGGGAAAAAATACGTATTATTGAAGCTAACTCAAAAACTACCAAAGCAAAGTTAATCAATTTTATATGGATGATTTATATGGAACTGTGATGTATACCCTCTCGAATAAAACAAAAAAAATCCAAATCGGTCTAGCCATCTTCGAGTAATCGAGGAACATACATAAAAAAAAAAAATTAAAAAAAAAAGGTTCCGACGAATTGAGAACCTCCTTTTTGAAGTCGGTTAAAAAGGATTTTTATTAAAGACGTCAAACGCGCTCGCGACGCAAAGGTACCGCGTGTCGCGCGACGAGCGGTGCCTTTGTGTCGCGAGCGATTATATCGCATGTCGCGCCTGTTTGTTATAGCCTTTTTATTATAATAATGGATTCTAAGCTATAGTTAGTAGTGAAAGTATTTTCTTTTTTCCTCCAATACGTCTCCTTATATTCTCATAGTCTTCTAATAAGCATATTTTCATATACCACACATCACAGTCAATTAGATAACTATAAAAATACTTTAATAGTAATATCGATGTCATTCATAATTTTATTCGTCATGTGTACATTCACATCAATCATATAAAGCGGTAACTAATGATATCTTTGACACTTACTAATAAGGAGATATTTGGCCTGTCAAAGTTAACGATATCTATACAAATAAATAAAATTGAAGTGTCTTTTGTAATGCCAAAATAAAAGCTTTTTACTAAATGTATAGGAAAGTATCGGTACTCATAATAAAAAAACAGCTTTTAAAATTTTTGTCTGTTTGTTCCGGCTAATCTCCGAAACGGCTGAACCGATTATGACGGAACTTTCACTGGCACGAAGCTGATATTATAAAGAGTAACTTAGGCTGCTTTTATTTTGGAAAATATTGGGGTTTCACGCAAAAAAAACCCATGAAATTGTGAACAAAAAGTCGGATTTGATAAATTATTTTTGCATTTGGTAGCCAATTCTCGAGGATTAAGGAGGCTATTTAACATCACGCTACGACCCTTAGGAGCCGAGCAAAACGAAAAAAGTCTGAAAGAACGCAAAGCGAAAATTAAGTACCTACTTAATAGTAAGTAATAGAGCGGGCGGGCGATGCAACGCGGGTCGGGGGACTAGGAGTTTTTCACGAACGAAGTCGCGGGGCTCAGCTAGTATTTTTATAAATACCTAGGGTACTTCAATTTTTATGATCATCCTCCTGCTCCATTCCAAATTATTTGGGATTCTTATTTTCGATACCTACACGTACATCACTAATAGCCGTCATCTCAGTACCTGCCGGCTTGAATTAGCTGTCAATAGTGTCAATCGCTAGCATCACGTGGAGGGACATCTCACTTCAAGCTCACTTCACCTAAGTTTGCACGGTGATATGTAACAGAATAGCACTATCTACCGGACTCTATGACTGCAAAACTAATACACGCATCTGAACTAAATTAGATGTCGGTACGTCTTTCACTGACTTGAGTGTGCCCTGGCGGTTGAGAGTATGTCATGCTCACTCAAATGTCTCGCTGATGGTGGCGTGTGTGTTGGATCATTAAGTTCCCTTCAAAATGGTTGAGCTAAATGGTGCTGATCCATGCGTCATGTTCGTGAACGGGCGCCGTCAGTTGGGACTGGTCGTCTCTTAGCTGCCATGGCTTATTTGTAATTTTAATATTTAATTTAGTTGTTTTAGTTATTAGCTTTTTATTACGGACGCTTTTTAACGTGCACGTCTTTCTGCATTGTTCTCACATGTATATTTTCAACTTGAACGATGTAACCAATATTTTGTAAAAATATTATGATTTAAAAGAGTGTCCGTGGAGTTTCTTGCCCGTTCTTCTCCATAGGGATCTACTACGCTTTGGAATGGGCAACTAGCTTCATCTTTCTGACTGACCGACCCATTGACAATTCAAAAGTGCCTGTAATTGGTTTATTTGAAATAAATAACACAACACAACACAAGTTGAGGCAAAGTTTCAACATAACCACATTAAATGCATCGAATGAATACAAATGCAGGTGGCAAGCTCACCTATTTTCTAATATTAGCTGCTTTAACATGTGATAATATTATTTCAGGGTTTAATTAACATTTGTTACGATTATTTTAATATAAATACTGGTTTTAAATACCACAAAGCCGTGTTGAAAGTCAAATTCAATGATTGGATGATAGGTCCCCGCGGGTAGGGCTGTCGAACTTGTTTAAATAAATATAAGAAACATCGATGCTAATTTTTTTCAAAGGTTTGTTTTTTTTTTTTTTTCTGAAATCTGTAAGTGCAATAAGTCTATAAAGGCAATAAATAATAATACATCTTATAATAATATGTAAGTATATTGTGATTATTCAAATCCTAGTTTATAACTTTTTGTCAAACAACTACCTGCCTACCATGATGATGCAAGAGAACAAAAAAAAAGGTACCTACTTATAGATAAGTAAGTATTACTGCAAATCTAACAACTTCTTTGTAACAATTATATATAAAAAAAAACCGGCCACACTGTGCGTGTCGGACCACGCACAGTGAAGTTCCGTAGTTGGATGCATATTTATGCATGCACAGCACAGTATTGATTTTCACAGAATAAGTTTTTCTTTAATTGTATTTCTCGATAAAACTATGAAAAACAAAGTTATTAACTGTTTATCTGTTCTGTGATGGGAATGCCACCCCTAAGAGTGGGTTGCACCAAGGGCTACGTTATAGTAAACAGTCTTTGATTGTACTCGAAGACTGTTTGACTTCCGGACAGACGGACAAGACGAAACTATAATGGTTCCGTTTTGGCTACGGAACCTCAAAAACAGCACAAAAAAGTACGCAGTTCACTAGATTTATTACCTTTGCTGTTTTTGCTGCTGGCAACCCTAGGATCAACTGGTAAATAGTGGGCAGTGACGTAGTGTTGCCAACGCCAACGGTCGAAGCGGTTACATTATGTAACGGACGGCGGCGCTGCGCAATATATGAGCAATAGTAACTCCTCGCTCCGGGCTACATGTGGTAAGCACTACCTATGGATAGGAGTAGATAATGAGGTCTGCTGGACGTTTGACAGACATTTTACTGCAGTTTCCTGAAAAGTGTTAGCTGTAGGGTTCATGATAGAGGAATGAAGCTAGATGTCTTTGATATTTATCTGTTACTAGCTGAACCGACAGACGTTGTCCTGTCCAAACTTCAAGTATGAGAAAATTAATTTTCTTCAGAAATTTTTTGGAACCAACATCGTAATTGAGAAAAAAATATCAGCTGACCAGTCGACCCAAGTGTAAGATATGAAAGAAAGAAAGAAAATACGTATGGGATATGGGACGGCTGATAATTTTTTCCCGATTATGTTGTTGGTCCCATGGAGAAAGTTGTTCAGTTTGATGGTCTGTGCCACACCCTTTTTGACCGCACCTTTCTGATACATAGGTACGTAGGTATGGGCAGTAGCAGTAGGTATGGCTAGTCATAAACTACTGTTATAGAGCAGCTTTATCTGAAATTAATGTCATTGAGGCAAGACACTTATTGCCATGATTTCAAAGAGTAGCTTTAAGGTGAGCGTCCACTGGTCCGCGCCGGCTGCAACGCACGCACGGCACGCAACGATTTTGGTTTGTATGAAGAAATGAAAAGGCGGGCGGTACCGGTAGTGGGCGCAGTGCTATATGAATTCATACAAAGCAAACCGAAATCCTTTGCGTGCCGTGCGTGCGTTGCGGCCGGCGCGGACCTGTGGACGTTCACCTTTAGCATACGTTATTATAAAAAAACAAATGCCATCAAGTATTAAATAAAACATTAATTAATTTAATGTCATGAGTTGTAATTTGAAATGTAGATTCTACCAAATAGAATTAGATTACAATTTAGCTTCCTAGAAAAAAAAACATTTATTTACTCTGATAGTTCCTGCTAGCATTCTAAGGCTTCAATGAAATCAATTCTTGAAGCCTCTTTCCGAGTTGTGTTTCTTTTTAGACCATAAAGATACGTACTACAGGGTGAAATTTAATTCATGGCCATCCTTTTAAGGGGTCATTGTACTCTTCATTATGAAAGACGATTACTAAGTGTAGGACCAAACCTGAAATCGCGAAAAAAATCAGCTGCTCCCTACATTTTTATGCGAACATAATAACAGGGACAAGGTACTATTTGTACTTGCTTTACTTTTTTTTCTTTTTTGTTTTGACCTGACGGTCCTGCAGGTGAGCTGTCAATAGTGTCAATCCCCAGCATCTGGTGAAGTTATTGTGGAATCTATATTTAATAAAAAATAATTCGTTGGTAAGCGCATCACTTGAGATTTTAAGAACGGCTGGACCGCTTTGGCAATTTTTTGTTTTAGAAAGTTTAATAGGAGTTCAAATCAGGTTCTTACGGAAAGAAAAATTGGATAAGTTGCCGGGAAAATTGGTACATTTTCTATGGGAATTTTATATGAATTATTAAGACAGGACAACGTCTGTCGAGTCATGTCAGCTCACTTCACCTAAGGTTTCACGACTGCAGGGTTTATGGTATTAAGCATAGTAATATAAAAAACAGGTATAAGGCCTCTGCCTCGAATTTCGCGGGCAGCGGGGCGGCGGCGGCGGCGGCGCGGGAGCGGCAGGATTTTATGCATAAAACAAATGGACCGAACCTCGAAAACAGCGGCGCGGAAGCGGGGCGGGACAATGCGAGACGCGCCGCCGCCGCTGCCGCCCCGCTGCCCGCAAAATTCGAGGCCGAGGCCTTAAGGCTCCTACAAACAGGCGAGACCTGCGATATACTCGCGCGCGACACAAAGGCACCGCGTGTCGCGCGACGAGCGTTGATGCTCAAAACAGTCAAAAGTAGAGCTAAATAACATTAACAGCCGTTGCAAATGAACTGGCTTCATAACCTATCACCTTCAGGGCTTCAGAGCATAATGGCCATTTCCGTATACCTAGGTATATAATGAATAGCTAGGACACAAAGTGCTCATTGAGTGGAAAGAACTGCATTATCAAAACGGCATTGTTTCCAAACCGGAATGCTCCATCATTCGTTAAAAACTATGGAAATTACTTTTTAAAATGTGACATCGTTATTATTTAATAATCGCAGTGTTGGCGGAAGTCGAAAATTTAATTGAATAATATCGATAAAAAAAAGTGTTAAGTAACTTGTTCTCCCTGAGACCAATGATGGCCGTAAATGAAAAAAAAACACAACAGACATCGTCGTCATTTGTTTCTAGAAATGAATGCAAATTGCAAAGTCATTCATCATGGTTTTGCTAGCTACTGAAAAATAAACAGCAATAATATTATGACTATAAAATAGACTAAAATACTTATAGACTTGAAGCACAATACAATAACAATAAATAAAATATGAAATGCCTGTTTTAAACGGAGTTCTTAGATGCAATAAGTTAGGATTGCCGTTCATAAATTAATACAGTGACAGATGAAGTATGTACCTACTAACAGAAATTCATTTACAGAAACATGGACTAGCTTCTCGTCTTGATTTATGTTCAGCACCCATTATGAAATCATCGTAATTCAATTCAAACAATCGACAGTGTCCCAGCCCTACGCTAAACGTTTTACCATTTTTCTATCGACTCGCGTTTCGCCGCCATAATTAGGGTCAGGGCTACTTTCGTAGTTAACTTCAACAGTCTCTTGACGTAACTAAGGGCCAGTTTTTAATGAATGAAACTATGCACGCAACACATCTAAACTAAACCGCGTTCAAGAGCTGTCAGTGTCATTATTGTTCGGAAACATTGACACTGACAGCTTTTGAACGCAGTTAAGGCTCGACGCAAACGAACCACCGGCCATAGCCACCGGTAGCCCAGCGACAAGCGGTTCACATGCTTTTTCATACGTTTTATATGTAATTCGTCGCACACGTCCGTCTGGCCGGTGGCGCCCACCCGCTACTGCAGTACTCTACACCGCAGCAATAGGCGACAGCCACCGGGGTGGCTGTAGTCGGTGGATCGTTTGCGCCGAGCCTTAGATGTGCTGATCGCATTCTGTTTCATTGGTGAAATCAGCCCCAAGTTGTTTTCTTTTACTCGGCCATTTAAGAGGAAACGAATAACTAAAAAAAAAAAATATACGCGACGAATTGATAACCTCCTCCTTTTTTTGAAGTCGGTTGAAAATGGGTTCCAATTCCAACTAGTTTTTGTTGCACACAAAGTTTTTGCACGTTAAAATCTATGATTGGTTTTTTAATGCATGGATATTAAAAATACTTATTTAAATCCATTGTCATTATCGACAGCACTTCGCGATTTATTTCCGGGCTTCGATACACAGAGCTTAAATAAAATGATCTTTCATTATAACAGCCATTCGGTATTGGTGTCAAGCTCAGATTGGAATAGAAACTGGTACACTGCTTACAGAAAAATCTGCCCATCATGCGAGCCTTGGGGCTCAACAACACTACCTATAGAGTCTATAATTAAAATAAGCGATTATTCGATTATCCATTCTCTCTGATTATAGGAGTTACGGCTAACGATAATGGTATCCGACCTTCACAGCATCTCGTAGATGGTAGAGAGTGGTCTAAAATATGATCATCACAGCCACCTGAAGTGCTAAGTACTATTATTTATCATTATGAGGTCGTGTAAGTTGGTGCACGTTGCTAAATGGAGTATAACCTGTTTCTACTGCGTTGGGCTGTGATTCGAATAATTCGAGTAAATGTTATCGAGAGCGGTTTTTCGAAGTAATCGAGTACGAGAGTTTACGTTAGCACGTTTTTATTTGAGTGCTACGTTTTTGTTGCTCGTTATATTTTTTTTTGTAAAATCTTTGTACGGAAGTAATTTGCGAATACTGCTGCACCAGACGCCATCATGCTATTCATAGTCGAGTATCAGTAGAACCTCAAACTTATAACTATTTATTAGTATGGAAGTGAGCCATCACTATAGAGATTGGCTCCGTAATTTGGCTGGTATATATGATGATGAATCGTGCTACTTAAAGATTTGCAAACAAAATGAAACTAATTATGGAAGAGTAAGATCACACGCGTAGTGCAGTCGGGAACGAATGCTATTTTTACGGTTTTTATCTTTGCGCAATTTTAACCTTTACGTTTAAGTAGTTAATTGTTATTTTGGCATAATTACAACGAAGATCATTTTATATTGAGTCACCATGCGTGTCATAGATTCTCTGTAATATTTGATCGAAAGTGTATACAATTTCTAAGAAAGAGTAGAAAAGAGACGCCACCACGATCATCACTATTACGCATGACTACATTGCATAAACATACTAAGTATTGTCATAATTGTTAATTGTTTATAATTGTGTACCATCGCGACGATTGCGATGAACCACTTTTGAACCTTATTACCGCAGTAATAAGGTCGAAAAGTGGTTCACCGCCACGGTAACCTACACGGTAACTTAGACCAGTATTAAAATCCAAGACTCGTAAAACGTAGTCATTAAAACCGGCCAAGTGCGAGTCGGACTCGCACACGAACAATTCCGTACCACTACAATATTGAACACCACAACTACATATTTAAAAAAAGTACTTTAGTTTAAAAAATCACCCCCCCTGGAACCCCCTTTAATTTATTAGGTAATTTATTTTATTTGTATGAAAACGAAAATGCCTTCCCCCATAACTTCCAGTTACCATACCATTTAAGACCAGCTTGTTGGTTTTGTCCAGCTCCACCCGTCCGCGCCATTTTCTACGTGGTCGTACCGCACATAACAGAGGAGCAATTCCGGTTTTTTCTCAGTCTTAAATCTCAATCCGTCAAATTGTATAGAGTTTACCTATATTTTTGACATTTGATTGTCGTTGGTATGAGATTGCGACTTGGATTTGAACGTTTATAAGTAGGTACGAGAATTGGCCTTCTGATATTTACATAAAGTACACCCACATTTCACTAGTTATGTTTATGTCCTTTAACATCTTTGTATTTTATTTTAAAGACTAATAAAATCCATTAAAATCTTCCACGCACGTGAACAGTTTCTGATCTAGAAGCTGTTGAAGTTGAGTGCACTTTTAAACGCATCGGTTTCGATTGCAGTGATTACTCACTGCAGAAAACCTGTATTTTGTCTAATTTACATCTGTGTTGACTCACGATCCAAGTGTGTGTAACGTAGACATTACGTACAGTGTTGCCAACAGTTAAACTGGCTCAACACCAGATTCAACTTCTAAAACCACCAGAAAACCACTAACAAGAAACGGCAAACTAATAACCGCAAAATTTTCCACTAAACAATTTTTTAATTTTTACGAAAGAAAACAGTAAGTAATAATAAGTACCTAATTCATTTTCTTTATTATTAAGTACGTAATTAAATATTACGTAACAATTATTAGCAAATCAACAAGACAAGAATAAAAAGTTAATCAATAACAACTGCTATTCTAAATTTCATAGTTCGTTTTCTTCAGATGATTTTGTCAGAACTATCATCGTCGGTTTTAGATTGAATATACGATTCTTTGGTACCGATTTGTTTTAAATATTGGAATTTCATATTCACAGAGTATTCTTAATATATCAGTTAAAAGATTTAACTTCTCAACTCAACACCGGCATTAGAATGAGGCAGTCGAAACGTGTTAGTGGCTTAGTGGGTGAGTGATAGCATTTTCAGTAATTGAAACTGAAGTCTATTAAACCACTAGAAAAATCCACCAGCCACTAAAAGCAATATTTTGCCACTAAAAAGGTGGTTGGAACCACCAGTTTTAGTGTAAAATCCACTAAGTTGGCAACACTGATTACGTCATTTTGCTATTACTTAACGAAAAGTTATTTACTAATGTAATATTTGTACATTACCGTTTTGGATGCGTTCTAGATCCAGCCTCAATGACTGTAACCGACTTTTAGAATGTTCTAATTTTTGTTTTCTTTTGTCATCGACATTAAAGTGCAAACAGACAATCATTGATGCACTTTTTTATTACTTGTTTAATCCAGATGGGTTTTTTTAATGTTATTTTCTGGGCTGAAGAAAATATTAACACAATATTATCTACCAAAATAACGGTACAGACTCAGAACAGAGACCTGAGACTAGCTAGGTTTATTCCATAGATATAAGATATTTCTATGGTTTATTCCAACTCAATGTATGCACTGCATACATTCAGTTAGAATCCAGCTTTTAATGGGTAGGTAATCCTTATACAGGGTCAAATTAAATTAGCTAGCAACCTAGAAGTGATGGGTATCCAGGACAAAATAAAAAAGATTTAAGTAATGATTTTTTAGGGTCAATGACCGCTGGTAATGTTGTTTTACTTGAATTGTGAGTTGATAAAATCTGTCTTATCGTGTTGAGGTTGAGATATCGATCATCTATGAAGTTTATACAAAAAAAAAACTGATTTTTAAACTGGTATTTTAAGTGACTAAGTACAGCTGCACTACCGGTGTTTGATGACCCCAAAAAAAAAGCATCAAATTAATTTCTTTTTGTTTCATGTAACATGTATATCTATCATGTATACCTATCACGTCTGCGGGTTTCGCTAGTTAATTTAATGTGAACCGTATACAATAGTAAATTATTTTACAACTAAGTAAGTTGTATACCTACAGTTGTACTCTTCAATTTAGCAACTTTATAATTCGTTGTATAACGTAACTAGACACGTATTTTTTTTTTTTGCTTACCTTTTATTTACCTAAACGGATGGAGTATAGGTACCTACTAAATTAAATTACAATAAATTCAGCAATTATATTACAAACTAGTGAAATCCAATCCTACATTAGTTACTCAATATAGTTCAAATAAAAGCTCATAATTATAGGAAACGATGAGTAAGAAATGTGTTACGCATCCACAATAGGAAGTATGATTCACATTCCTCACTGGTTGCCTGTCAGCGGACGCGTTCAGTTTCTTACTAACATTCCGATAAATGCTCTATCTGACTTGTGCCTTTAAAAATACAGAAATTTCGACTTCCAAGTGCGACGTGAATCTAAAAGTAATTTCCGATATATATTTTTTCAAATTGTAAGTTAATGTTTATTTAAATTAAACAAGCATTTTAAATTGAGCCTTTAAAAATTTAGGAATTTCGACTTTCAAGTGCAACGTGAATGTAAAAGTAGTTTCCGATATATTTTTTTTTAATTATAAGTTCATGTTTATTTAAATTATTTAAGCATTTTAAATGACATTTAGGTTTTAATTAAGATAAACAACTAAGACCATCTGTAACGAGTTTCGCAAATACCAAACCGTGTAAAGATCAAGACATCAAACTTGACCTGACCGAACCGTTATATTTATGGAATCTCTCGCTCTTTTCAGGACTTTCAGTGCCACACGCCGCGAGGGCAGGGAGCCGGTCTCCTCAGCATCAGCATCATCATCAGGCAGTCAGGCGGGCAAGGAGGCGAGCAGCAGTGATGCTGCGCCCAAGGACGAGGAAGCTGAGGGTACCATGAACCGGGAGAACGTGTCCAACAAGATCGCCGCGGGCATGGACCGGTGGCAGAACACCCTGGAAGACATGATCAACCTCAGGTCTTCTAATAACACCGTGTTCAAGGACTATTATTGGGTGAGTAATACTGGTTTAATCTCAGCCGGCATCATCCCACTGAATTCCTTCATTCATGACAGACGACGCGAAGCCTAAACCGCTCAGTCTAGAAGCAGGAAATTTTGCACTAAAGTTCCTTATACAGGTTTGTATCAGAACGATGTGGTCAAATTTAAGGGTGTGGTACAGTTCATCAAACTGCAATGAACAACTTTCTCCATGGAACCAACATCGTAATCGAGAAAAAAATATCAGCTATCCCGTACAAAACTTCAATACCCTACACAACCCGAATATAGTTTAACCACACGTTTCTGATAGGTACCAAACCTCAACTTTTGAAAAAAAATCAACCGTTCCATACTAAATCCGTACATTTATCTGCATCATAGGTAACTCGTCAAAATGTAGGAAGCAGCTGATTTTTTTTTCGCATTTTCAGATTTAGCCCCATAGTAAAAGTTGTTCATAATGATGAGTACAAAGACCCCTTAAGGGGTTGTGCATTCAATTCTAAGAAATGTTGTATAATATAACCCGCGAAACAACATTTTCTTATATCTATGAACATGACGCTTCCAACGGCAACGATACCTCGTTTGTCAAAATACGACGAGTAGTTTAGGAGTTATGTGGGAACAGATGAACATACATGCATGCAAACATACATAGCTTGTTAAAATCATAACCCTCCTTTGGCATTGCCGAAGTCGGGTAAAAGTAGCCGATGGGAACTCCTATCGGGCACGCGATTTGTGACAAGTTAAACATCAATTTATTTACCCTAACATAATTATAGACTTCCAGCAATCACAGCTATTTCGGTCTAATTGTCCAGCTGTTGCGTTTTATTAAGGATAAATATTTCGGGATGACACATTGACGTGCGGTTAACAACTGTAATCTAATCATATCAATGTTACCGGCGAACTTTGGATTTTCCTGTGACTACAGATAGACACACAATCCTTTAAATATTTTTTTTTTAAATAATAAACTTTATTGCTAAAATACACTGGTCATCAAAAAAATCGACCCACCCACTTTTTGTTTAATATTTATCGATTGTTTCACAGATAAGCTGTTTCACACGTTTGTTTTTTATTTTGAGGGTCGGATATGATGTTTGACATCTTGTTTGTCGTAAATCTTATTGCACTTGAAGGTACTTAACAATTTTTTATACAGAAATACTGTCGAGTGCTGATTTGGTGGTTTTACGTCGAAACAAATTCGAACCGTTCTTTCAGTCCGAAACAGACTTTTGTAGGGATTTCTTGTTAATAACGTTAAGTTTATTTACCGAGGCTGTAGATTTGATTACTTTACTTAAAAATAATGGACACTACTGAGGCTGAGGCGGCCCAAGTGGTGGCTTTGCTCCAACAAGGCTTAAGTCAACGTGTCGTGGCCAGGAGGTTACAACTGAGTCGTTCTGCAGTGCGGCGAGTTTACCAAAGGTTCCTGGAAACTGGCCAGTATCGAAGAAGATCTGGATCTGGAAGGCATAGGGTGACATCTCAAAGGGATGATCGCTTTATAGTGGTATCAGCTCTACGAAATCGACATCAGTCGGGTGTTGATCTCCAGCGACGCTTACGTGAAGTTCGGGGTGTGGCTATAAGTGATAGTACTGTAAGAAGAAGACTTCGTGAGCAAAATTTACGACCACACAAGCCTGCAACAGGACCACAATTGACCACAGCTCATCAACAAGCCAGACTTCAATTTGCCCGTAATCACATCAACTGGACTATAGGTCAATGGGAGTCAGTTCTTTTTAGTGATGAGAGTCGAATGACTTTATACGGTTCTGATGGACGCCGTAATGTGATGCGAAGGCCAGGTGAACGTTATACTCAATGTTGCATAAGAGAAACTGTCAGTTATGGTGGGGGCTCTGTAATGTTTTGGGCTGGGATATCTTTGACTGGACGCACGGAGCTGGTTTTCATACGAAGAGGTGCTTTAACTGCCGCACGCTACATCACAGAGATTTTAGAAGACCATGTGGTGCCATATGCCGGCTATATTGGTGAGAACTTTGAATTAATGCATGATAATGCACGACCACACGTAGCGCACATCACCACCGATTACCTTGAAGAGGTCGGCATTCGGGTTATGTCCTGGCCAGCAAGAAGCCCCGATCTTAACCCGATAGAGCATATGTGGGACACCCTAAAACAAAAGGTTAGAGCCCGTAATCCAGCCCCGACAACATTAGGAGACCTGGAAACCGCCATTACGGAAGAATGGGCCCGAATCCCTCAAGAGACTATCAAAATCTTGATAAGGTCGTTAAAACGGCGAATGCAGGCCGTCATTCGAGCAAGAGGAGGGAATACGCAATATTAATTTGAAACAATTGTGTACATAACACTTATGACAAAAAAACTACAGCGTTTTTAAAATTAATCAAAAAATGGTGTAAAATTAAGGATTTTGATTTTTAAATCAAAATTCTTTAAAAAAAAAACATTTTGAAGTTTAAATTGTGATTAAATTGGTGTAAATAAACAAGTTAAATAAAACATTTCAGTACTAGAACATTTTGTTTGGTTTTGCCTAAGAAAAACGTGATGTGCGGTAAAAACGCAGGTGGGTCGATTTTTTTGATGACCAGTGTAGTTAACAAAGATTTTACATTGGCCCCAAACTAGGCAAGCCTGTATCTTGGGCACCAATATGGAGAGTTTACCATAAAACATTTTGAAAAAAAAAAGGTTTGCTTCAAATTACAAAAAAAAACTAAATAAAAATCCAAGAATCAAAGCGAAAGAAAACATAACAAACAAATCAATATTAAATAGAAAATAAAATTTATAAAACTAGAAAAAATGCTTTTGTGAATAAGTGTGTGATCATGTGTTGTGCATGAGTGTGGGTGTAAAGTTGTGTGATCATGTGTTGTGCATGAATGTGGGTGTAAAGTTGTGTGATCATGTGTTGTGAATGAGTATGAGTTAATGTGTGCGATTATGTGATGGTGGGTTAGAGGGTATGTGTGTGTGAGTAAGAACGGGAGAGGTACGAACGAATGTGTGCAATACTTATTTTTCCTCCCCGATTAGGTACACCCATAGAAATATAAAAAACAGGAGAAGTGGCATGGGGGCGTGCCTGTGTCCACGCGTTATGCGCCCGCTGTGCCTTTACTCGCCAAATGGCCGTCTCCGCGAACTAGTACGCTTTCGACCGTGGTCACGATAAATTATAAAAATGCCGTGTTGTTCAGTGGTTTCCTGCAAAAACCGAAGTGATATTAAAAACTTCGTATCTCACGGGATCACTTACCATATGTAAGTAAAAGTATTTTACTGTATTTATCTTTAAAATCATAAAAAACAACAAATCGTAAAATATTTCTTGCTTTTACTACGTTATTTTTGTTTTCAAATATCGCAGCGGCTGTACTATTTTTGCAGCAAATTCATTGCTCCTTAACCACTACCTTAAGTATGTCGCTAAGCGACTGGACAAGCAATGTAAAAATAACAAAACGATACTTTATTTATGCGGAGCGTCGCATAGTACAGCCGCTGTGTCTTGCGGCGAGATAGTGATGAGGTTAAGATCCACTAAAGTAGGCTATCGATAATAATGTCGATTGCCCAACGAATATTATATTGCTATTATAGTTTATTTTTCAATTTGTCAACCGTTTTAGCCCCGTTGGAACACTTGAAAAGATGACGTTTAAGTACGGTTGGGAAACCATTGAGAATGTAAAATAATCTTTTTTACTGTTTTTGATTATTTTACAGCGTACCTAGTAGAGAAATGCATAACCAACGGTCGTAAAGTAAGTTTATTAATGTTTAGGTGGAGTGTTTTTGGGTTTAAATTATCGCATCTTCGTGCTATTTCCTTACGTTTTTTTGGTTTTGGTATTTTACTTCCGCTAAAGTCTTTAACTATGCACCACATGATTCAAATGCGTTGTAGTAATCGGTATGGTTCAGATAAAATATTAGTGATTTTAGCTTAAAATAAGTCAACATATTCATGCTATTTATTTGTTATGCATGAGTATGGTATGTGTTTGTTTTCATATATTTAACTATTTCTTAACTAAGGGTTTTTTGTTAACAACAAAAGCCTATTCGCCTGTTGCCTGCTACCTGCTTACTCATCGTGAGGTTAAGAAGTATAGACCACGCCTTAGGTATGTGAGCGGTGGGATGGAGGAGCAGGGGCGCATTACTCAGTACGTGCGTTGCGAACCGCCGCCTCACCCCTGTCTCAGCGGCCAACTAGTTCCTAGACTATAGACTATAGCTTAAGATACTTATTATGTAAATGATAAATAAGTTCTTATAGTACCTTTTTAGCTTCCCAAAAGATACAAATACAAAATAAGAATGGATTGATGCCACAGTAAGGCCACCTAACTGGTTCCCAACAAAATATAGCACCATATGCTCAATTCACTTTAAGGCAGAAATGTTCCAGCCTCTAAAGAAAACTCGCAGGCTTTTTGAATGGGCAATCCCAAAATTAAGAGTACGTCAAGTACTGAACAAATACCTCCACTTTACAGGTCAGTGAGTAAACACATCATAACAGGGTTCAACAATTCCTATGGTTTCACAGCCTAAACCAACTTAACCGGATTGTTTTAATTTATTGATTCGTGTTTTTTTTTTTTAATATACATTTTTTTTTTATTTAAAATGTATAATACTTTCTGGACATATCATTTTTTAATTTATTTTCAGGACCCCAAATTTTTCTTGTACAGTAATAAATGGAAGTATCGATAACTTTCCGTTTTAGTCAATCACTAGCGTATATGTAAAATAAATTGCTTTTTGCACAACACAATAATAGCGACAGATGTTTTTGTGTGAGTAAGTTGTACGGTGCATGGTAAATGCACGCTGTGTGTGACGAGTTAAGGTTTATAATTGATTGTGTAGTATGTTCTGATTTATGAATTGCAAGTGTGTGCGCGACTTTGTATCTATTGCTTTTATTGAACTACATGTGTAGTAGTGGCGCGGTGGTGGGGCCAACGTAGCGACATCGGGTTCTGATACATTTTCAACTACCGATACCGGGCATATCTCCTTCTTTCATATATCTATGGGTACACCACTGGATTACACACACGTTTATTTATTGTTATGTTTTGATTAACTTACTTTATGGTAAGTACCACTTCACAAAAAGATCGTCTAAACAAACAAACACACTAAAATTATTCGAAAAACAAATATAAGTAAGTATAAGTATTTACATGAATGATTAAAAGAACTGCGTGCGAGTCATCAGAATCTACTACAATACTCGTAATAATAAGATTGTGATGAGTCAAGAAAACGCATCGCCTCGGCGTCATTGATTCATTATGTCAATGTCATGCAAGGTAGGTTAAAAATCTGGAGCATGGGAATATTGGATGAAAGAGAAAACGAATGCACTAGCGCACGCGCCGTCTGTTAGTCATCCCGAAAATACTGTGTCTAGAAATGATTTTTTGAATATTAATATATATATATTAATATTAATATCGTCTTTTATCATTCCAACAAAAAATTAAATTAATTAGTTAAATGCCTAATGAGTGCTTTTCAAAAATTTATTATTAATTATTTACTTATAGTAGAAAACGTCTTGAGGAAAGATGAGAGTATGAGCGTGGATGGCTATAAGAGCAGTGGATGACTAGAGAAAGGATGGATGGACCGTGTGAAAGATGATATGGCTAGAAAGGGGGTGACTACCGAGATGACGACTAATAGAGAAGTATGGAAGAAGAACGCATGTTGCGCCGAACCCAAATAAATTGGGCTAAAGGCAGGAAAATGATGATGATATTTAATTATTTAGCTCACCAAAATATTACGGTCATCTGATATTTTTTTCTCGATTACGATGTTGATCCCACGGAGAAAGTTGTTCAGTTTGATGGTCTGTACTGTACCACACCCTTTTTGACCACATCTTTCTAATACACTCTGTATATTCGACATAATAATCACTATAACTATCCACATAAAGTTATAGTGATTATTTATAGTGTTGAATATACAGGGAACAAACACCTATTCACACACCACTGTGAATAGGTGTTTGTTTCCTAAATAAGGTACGATTCGAAACAGAAATAGTCTATGATTCGAAATATAATATAGAATTTAAATCATAATTATGTAATATGCTTTTGACTAAAACCACAGGTTATTCATTACTTTCCTGTATGATAGGAACCAAATAGGGGTTCTTAGTCACGTTTATATTCCACTAAATCCTCTTTAGTAAAAAGTAGATATCCAAGAGAATGTTATCTAACACTTAAATTCCCAAAAGTGGTAGGGAGGGACGCGCATGACCATCTTTACATACCGAGACTCCTCCGTGCCTCGGAAAGCATGTTAAGCCGTTGGTCCCGGCTGTCATTCGTGGATCTTTGACAGTCGTTACGGGTCGTCAGAAGCCCGAAAGTCTGACAATCAGTCTTACCAAGGGGTATCGTATTACCCAGTTAATGGGTTGTGGAGGTCAGATAGGCAGTCGCTCCATGTAAAATAACGGTATTCAGCTGCATCCGGTTAGACTGGAAGCCGACCCCAATATAGTTGGGAAAAGGCTAGGCAGATTGATTGGTAGGGAGAGTCGCGCATATTGCACCCACAGAAAAGAGTTTTCAGGTTTTCCGTGAGAAATCATCATGGAAAACCTGAAAACCTCGTTCCTAGGATCTAACCAACGCGACGACGCCCTCTCAGAAGTCGCGCAGACACAGGCATGACGCGATTCTGGCAGAACAATTTCCATGAAGTTATTACACTATAGAAATTGTTTTGTAGACCTAGTGGCGTCGCGCCTGGCCAGGGACCATTTCGGTTATTCATTTAAAGGTATTTCGATAGGGTTATACAAAAACCCATACGATGTGTGTGGGTAACAAAAGGGTTAAGCTTCAACTCTCTTTGAGTACGTCTTTATTTGACTTGAATGTGCCCTAGCAGCCGAGGGTATGTCATGCTCACTCTAATGCCTCGCTGATGGTGGCGCGTGTTGGATCATTTAGCTAATCCATGCGTCAGGTTCGTGAACAAGCGCTGTCAGTGAAGGCTGGTCATATCTTAGCGGCCACGGCTTATTTTAATTTAATTTAAATATTTGAATTGTTTTTTTTTTAGGACGCTTTTAACGTCCTGTATCGTTCTCACATGTATAATTTCAACATGAATGATGTAACCATTATTTTGTAACCATATCTTGATTTAAAAGAGTGTCCGTGGAGTTTCCGTGCCCGTTCTTCTCCATAGGTACCTACTACATACACTTTGGAATGGGCGCCTAGCTTCATCTTTCTGACTGACCGACCCCTTGACAATTCAAAAGTGCCTGTAATTGGTTTATTTGAAATACGAGTAAATGCTTCGAGTTTGAGTTTTAAAACGATAACGGCATAACATTCCGACTCGGAGCAATGTAATATGATCTCTCGATGTTGGGCATACGTTGCTAATTGCTAATATGTTTATCCGTACAAAACCCATATGTTATATTATAGGTTATTTTAATGAAGGGGTAACCCTTTTACTGGGTTTCAAGGCTAAAACCCATTCAAGGAGTTAGGTACACATGATAAAGGTAACCTCATAAACGGCTTACCCTTTCGAAAGACTGCGCCTGTCTGCGAGAGCCTTTAAACCACAAAACTAACGAGACAATCAACAGTACACCTCAGACAGAATGTCGGACATGTCAAAATGAATGTAATATGTAATTATTGTAACAGTGTGCTCATAACACCGTGCAATCATTGTTTGGCGAAGGCTTCACGTAACTGCATGCTGAACGAGATTGCTTCAACCGTTTTGCAAACTGGCATTGACTACTGACCGACTACTGCCGATTATAAAGCTCGTAAGGAATCTTCTTTCTAAAGTTGCATCTACCTAGATCGTCTTGTATTGATTGTAAATGGTCTATTTTAAGGCTTCAAAGAAATAACTTACTTGTCTTTTATTCTGGGATTGTTTAGGCTGTATTTCAAGGTACCTAATTAGTTTACCCTTTCCAAAATTTACTATGGATAGTCTCCCTATTAGCTTCCGCAACGCAAGGTTTTCCCTCTTGATTTGCCCAGTTCTCCTTGTGGACTGTCCTTTTTGAAGGTACAACAAGGATTAAGGGGGATACGTCGATAATTTTGTGTTTTTAAAATAAATCATTTGGATTTTCCATAATATGTCTTGTTTGACTATATTGTCTAATGCCGTAGTAAAACCGAAACATGATTATTTGAAATTTTCGATAGCAAAAAATTCCAAAGTAGCACCATCTATTTTCTGTTTTATACGATTATACGTAAACAGTTCCTTATTGTGCAGTAAAATTTGCTTTAAATCGAAGGTATTCAAATATGTTAAGAACTTACTAAGCTAAAAATTGATTTAAAAGTATACTTTTAAAAAATATGATTGCATTTTATCATAAATGTACATTTAAACGAAGCTCGTTTAAAATCGAGTGCACGTGATCTTCTTTCTCGCGCATCAAACTAGACGGCCATAACACCATTTCACTTACACACCAAGCTAAATCACGCTTCGATATATCCTCTTAACGACTGGTCGCTGTTGTCCGACCTGCAGCTGCTGTTAAAACATCCTGACGTCCATTGAGGAAGAACACTCTCATGCATCATGTAAAACTGATGATTAATGCATGCTTCACCTCGTGTGAGGCCGCCTTAATGTTTTAACAATAGCATGAAGCCTTTACCGTATTCACTATCATGTAATGATATTGTACACATAGGTACTTAAAAATTATGATCATTAACTTTGGCGCAAGTTGTATAAAAAATATTGCGTTTCGTTGCGGCTCTTGCAATGAGTAGGTAATCACACTGATCACTAATGGTGATTTAACGATTTTGTGTAATACTAGCGTCATTGGATCGGGTAAATAACTGTAATTAAATGATTCCTTAACTATTGTGTTTTTCTATTAATATTTTTGGTTATTTTTCCTGTTACTACTTCGAAATATTCTATCGAACTTCATCGCCATAAAAGTTTCATACTTAAACCATAAAACCCATTGAATAATAATTGGTCACATTGAGGTGTAGACAGTGTATCTACTATACCTCGTTTTTAGGGTTCCGTACGAAAATGGTAAAAAGAAACCCTTATGGTGACTGTCTGTCCGTCTGTCCAGCTCGATATCTCAAGAACTACTAATGCTATCAACTTGAAATTTGGAACAGTTTTAGATGACGTTTGCCCTATTATTTCCCAAATAAGAAAGAAATAAAAATATTTACATTTTTTTTGCAAAGGAGGTCTTAAAAATTCGAAGTAGGACTAGGGCTTGTGTGGTATCATATGACAGAGCGCTGTTTGCACATTCTCAAACATTAATTTTATTTTTTTTGGCCGCACAGCTTTGATGAAAAATGTAAAAAAATACGGGTCCCCCCCCCCCATAAATATCTCAGAAACTCAGAAGTTTGCATAGAGAAAAATTTGAAGTTATTCTATGTGTTAGAAGTTTACGTAAAGATTACAGGAAAAATAAAACGATGTCTTTAAATAGCACACTTTTTCAGAAATCGTAACCGAACCGTCGCCGCGTCGTCGGTGCGCCAGTTCAACTCGCTCTTGACCGGTTTTTTAGAGAAGCAATCGAAACGTGACAAACATTGATTATCTATGTTATGAAAACTAACTATATTATTTGATTCATTGTCCTGGTTTGCCACACACAGTCAGATAAAAAGCCACAATAAAAAAGAATTAAAACTGTCATTATGGCTGGGTATCTTCGACCACAATAATTCGATTGTTATAGCGAGTGAAAGTGTAATCACTATGGGTAATTGGAGCAATGGAAAAAGATTTTTTTTTTTACTTGATTAGCAGAAAAACTGGAGTGAAAGTTCTCTTATAACCATGGATGGCGCAATAGTCTGTATTTTATTATGGGATGGGGACGAGAATTTCCTTTACATTGTTGTTTACCGGGATTGTTTTAAAGGGGCTCGTGGCTCGATAACAACAGCCGCACGGCGCGGTTGTTCCGTGGATGGGTGACCATCTTTACATACCAAGACCTCTCCGTTCTTCGTTGGTCCCGGCTGTCATTCGTGGATCTTTGATAGTCGTTACGGGTCGTCAGAAGCCCGAAAGTTTGACAACCAGTCTCACTATGGGGTATTGTGTTACCTACCCTGTAACTAGGTTGCGGAGGTCAGATAGAAAGTCGTTCCATGTAAAAGACTGGTATTCAGCTGCATACTGTTAGGTTGGAAGCCGACCCCAACATAGTTGGGAAAAGGCTAGGCAGATGATGACGTTGTTTGGGGAAAACCTCAAACTTATAGAGGTAGGCGATGAAAAGAAATAAAGTAAGCAAGAAAATAAAATTCGACCCAGATTAAGGCAATATAACACGAAAAAAACAGAAAGAGCCTAATGTAGGTACTGTAGGTATAGGTACTATCCAAGAGATGACTTGACTGGTGGATACAGCTAGTATTCGGCGTACTAACCGGAACTCCGGAAGCTGGCAAAAGCAGCACAAATCTATATTCCGTACCAAAATGGTACAAGGGAACCCTTATGGTGCGACTCAGTCTGTCTGTCTATCACAGCTGGATATTTCAAGAACTACTTGAAATTTGGAACAGTTGTAGATGACGTTTGCCCAACTATTTTGCAAATAAGAAAGAAATAAAAATATATGTAAGCTTTTTTTTTGCAACAGGGAACGAAAGGGGGTCTTAAAAATTTGAAGTGGGGCTACTAGGGCATGTGGGGTACCATATGAAAGAGCGCTGTTTGCACATTCTTAAACATTTTTTTTTATTTGTAAAAAATGTAAAATAATACCGTCCCCCCCCCCCCCCCCCTTATCTGCAAAGTTTGCACAGAGAAAAATCTGAAATTATTCTATGTGATAGAAGTTTATGTAAAGATTACAGGAAAAATAAAACGATGTCTCTAATAAGTAGCACACTTTTTCTGAAATCTGAACGAAACCCTCGGTGCGAGAGTCCGACTCGCTTTTGACCGGTTTTTTTTTTGCGTGTGCATATCCTCGTGGATACCCTCCGTCTAGGAAGAACAGAGGGTTTTATCAAGAACACCAAGCCTACATTTATTCCATGCTTGTATGTTGTGTAGTTGTGTAGACCGGATAATTATGGTTGAACGATCATCATCGCTTTTATCTTGCAATAAAATATTATTTAGACCATAATTCACCTAATTCGGGTTCGGTCCGTTTCCATTTCATAATGCGCGCACTTCCCGGGGCGGGCGGAAGCGCGTGCGCGGTTCGACATTCAAATCATGCGCACCAACCATAATTGAAATCAACACTGCGGCATCCCCAGCGCTAAACTGAACGTTAGGGCAATACATTTAAGGGATATATTTATATGTAGTGAAAGCCGCCTTGTAAAGAAAGTTATTGTGTGTTTTGTACGTTTGTATAATGTATGGGTAGGTATAATTTAATTCATTGATATACACCACGGTGGCGCGTGACTTGTTCATAAAGAACTATTTGTCTGTGAGCGATGCGCGTACGTACGGTAATGGCGGTGTAAACGAAGACAACTTTTCATTACGACGGCTGATAGAAAATGTCGGTGAAGTACCGCAGTACGTAACGTTGCTGAGCGGATGGATGAATAAAATAAGCATAATATTTTCACTTATGGGCGCTCTGAGTGTTAGGTAACAGTAAAGACGAACTGCCTTGTACACACGGCTACAAATTAAGCTATAAAATTCCAGTATAAGCTGATCTCGCATTGTATAGGAATTCCGTACAATGAGAGGTCAGCTTATACTGGAAATGTATAGGTTAATACACTTCTGGACACATCTTTTGGCCCACCTTGTATTTTCAGTTTCGTTTGGTCCTAGCTAAAATTTTATATTAGGTCGAGCAAAAAGTTTTTATGCAGTTTTGAACCTGGCACATTCACAATTTCATTCAATAGTCTTTTTTTGAATTTCGAACACAGAATTTAAAGAAACAAAAGACAATTTGGAGCCTGTTTGTTGATATCAAACAATCGAATACTAAGAAAACTTGGTTTTATTGGTTTACTTGGATTTAATTCTTGAAAAAGTGATTGATATCTTTGGTTTTGCAACAAACATTACTTATTCTTAACATTAAGGTGAGGTTCTATCAATAATCTATGGATACTTCACCTGAAGTCGCCGCCCAAGCTGTGGCACTTATTCAGGCCGGACACAGCCAAAGAAACGTGAGTGCTCAACTTAATTTAAGTCGATCTGCGGTCCGAAATGTTTATCGGAGGTACCTAGAGACTGGCGGCTTTGTTCGTCGCCAAGGAAGGCCACGATCTCGGGTCACAACTGAAAGGCAGGATCGATTCATCGTGACGACCAGCTTGAGAAATCGTCACCTTACCTCCATTGAGATACAAAACCAACTTAGCGACTTCCACGGAGTATCTGTGAGCGCTCGAACTGTTCGGAGAAGGTTAAAAGAACGCGATATGGTACCACACAAGCCAGCTAATGGCCCCAAACTAACACGAGCCCACCGAACAGCGCGCCTTCATTTCGCACGCAGTCATTTAAATTGGACACAGCAAGATTGGAGCCGTGTACTCTTTTCTGATGAGTCTAAAATTGTGTTACATGGCAATGATGGAAGGAAGAAGGTCTACCGACGTAAGGGAGAGCGTTTCGCACAATGCTGCTTTGAAGAGAGGGTTGCTTATGGCGGTGGCTCATGGACTGTCTGGGGCGGTATATCCGCGAGCGGCAAAACTCAACTTGAGGTTGTTACAGGACCACGGCTGCCAACATTAAATGCTGAAAGGTACATTCGTGAGTGCTTAGAACCTCACGTGATACCATACGCGGACTATGTGGGCCCAAATTTCCTTTTTATGCATGATAATGCAAGAGCCCATGCGGCCGGCATCGTCAGGGAATATCTTCGGGATGTGAACATCACAGTTATGGACTGGCCAGCCAGAAGCCCAGACATGAACCCCATTGAGCACATGTGGGACGAGCTAAAAAGACGTGTTAGGGCTCGTCAGCCAGTTGCCCAGACGATGCAGGAGTTGAAAACTGCCATAGAAGAGGAATGGGAGATGATACCTCAAAATTTCATAGAGCGGTTGATAAACTCTATGCCTAATCGTATGAGAGCTGTGGTAGATGCCCATGGAGGCAACACGCGTTATTAAATTAAACCTTTATTTGATAAAACATGTTTTTTATTCAAAAATCAATTGCCTTTAACAAGGCGCATATCCGACTTGTTAGGCGTAGCTCCATGTCGTATGGTATTCTGAATTCAAATTTAAAACAATACGATCGAAAAAGATGGTAAAATGTATCAGGTTTAAAACTGCATCAACAGTTTTTGTTCAATCTAGCAATCATATTTCGGTAGGGGCCATCGAAACCTAAACTCTAAGGTGGGCCAATAGATGTGTCCAGAAGTGTATGTAGCCGTGTGCCCGTGTGTACACATATTTATTTGTGGAGACTTTCTTTGCTCCTACTCTCTTGATCTTGAATTGAAACATACGTAGGGTTACCTGGTACAATTTTTAATTATCTAAGTACTTAGGTAAGTACTTCTTTTCCATGCTCATAATAGGGGTTAAAGTATGAAATTGCCGTTTATTGTATTAGGAACTTCGAATTGACATAGAACCTTCATGGTTTGAGATTTTTGAGTGAAACTTTTTTCACATGGTACCTATGAAGTTCTTCTTTTAAAAAATGTGCAACATTCGATTATCGACTTTCAGTTGTTTTTTTATTCAGCTTAGACAAGAAAGATGGATACTTCGAAAATTCGAGTTATTTTTGAATACGAGTTCCGACGCGGAACTAACGCGGCAGAAACAGCTCGCAATATCAATGTTGCGTTTGGAGAGGGGACTGCTAATGAACGCACCGTGCTATTTTAGTTTAAACGCTTTTGTAATGGAAACTTTGATTTAAAGAACGAACCACGTGGAAGACCGCCCACACAGGTGAATAACAATGAATTGAAAGAGATGGTGGAAGCCGATCCGAGTCAAACTACCCAGGAATTAGCGGCATGGTTTAACGTTACCTTACCAACAATATTGACCCAATTGCGTCAAATCAATAAAATAAAAAAATATGAGAAATGGGCGCCTTATGATTTGACTTGATCTGCAGAAAGAAACTTGTGTTGCCTTGTTGAATCGATACAGAAATGAAGGACTATTGGATCGAATTGTGACATGTGAAGAAAAGTGGATTCTTTACGATAACCGTAAGCGAAAAATGCAATGGCTGACCCCAGGTCAAACGCCGCAACAGTGTCCTAAAGCAAAGCTTACTAATAATAAAAACTTTTTTACAAAAAAATACAACCGACTTTCAAAAACAACACTACAAAGTGAAAACTAACTTTAATTTCGGAAGTCGGTGTCTGATTAAATGTATTTTCGTTTTTGCCACCGACTTCCGAAATTAAAGTTATTTTTCACTTTGTAGTGTTGTTTTTGAAAGTCGGTTGTATTTTTTTGTAAAAAAGTTTTTATTTTTCACTTTTTAGTGGTTCACATGTGCTTACCCCTTTACAGCGTACTGGCGTGATGTTATGTTATGAACTGGTGTGAACAACAAACAGACATGAGATTTCAGCAATCCCAGTCCATTTGCTATCATTTATTGAGGAGTTCCGTTGCCTATCTCAGAAGTTCTTCATCAGATCTTCACCAAATTGAAATGGGACCACTCCAAGAAAGTACTCTTCCAAAAACTATCCAAATCGCTTCAAGTGTGCCTATAAAATTGGAAGAGTTTTCTCTATTTCTCCAGGATCCCATCATCAGATCCTGACTTGATGATCATGGGACCACCTGGGAAGTATACCCTTTCAAACAAAAAAAAAAATAATCCAAATCGGTCCCGCCATCTCCGAGTAATCGGGGCTCTTACATAAAAAAAAAAATAAAAAAAAAGGTTCCGACGAATTGATAACCTCCTCGTTTTTGAAGTCGGTTAAAAAGGTAATGGTAACTGTTTGGTGGTCTCAGCATGTTGTTATTCACTATAGCTTTCTCCGATCTGGTCAAGCAATAACGGCAGATGTCTACTGTGCCGAACAACGAACAATGATAGCAAAACTAGCAGTGAAACAGCCCCGACTCATGAATCGATCTTCACCATTATTGCTCCATGATAACGCGAGACCTCATACAGCACGAGAAACCGTTTTAACTGTACAGGAACTGCAATTAGAAACCATTCGTCACCCTCCGTATTCGCCAGACCTTGTTCCAACGGACTGCCATTTTTTTCGTGATTTGGACAATTTTCTACGTTATAAAAAGTTTTCTTCTCAGGAGGCAGTACAAAATGCTTTCACACAGTTTGTCGAATCTAGATCACGAGAGTTCTATCGCAAAGGCTTATATAACCTTGACATGGCAGCAATGTATAGATAATAATGGTAATTATTTTGATTAAATAAATATGTTAAATTAAAAAAAAAAAACGAATTTCAATTTTTCAGTACAAATCGGCAATTTCATACTTTAACCCCTAATATTTTGCAACATTTTCCATGACCGATATACCTACTAAAATAAATTACAATGTTGAAAAACTCCTTAATTTCAGTTTAATTACAAGTCTTCAGGAAAACGTGTAACGAGCAAATCCAAAGTTTGTTATTCCGCTTTACAATATTATCAACACTGCGGAAAACGGAATGCAACGGCAATACATCACCTCCTTATCTTTCCGCGAAAGTCGGGTAATCGGATTTAATTGAGGGAAATACACGTCGTCGATGTGTTAGTTAATTTATCATTATTTCGACACTGTTGTATTAGCAAATTAGTTCTTGAATACTCGGAACGATATTATGATTAGGTACCTATACTCGTAAGTATATTATTTTTGAATTATATTTTTATGATATGCACCTTTGTGTTTTTATATGACTAGGCACATCACAGCGTAAGGTATGAGGCAGTTTAAAAAAATACGACCAAATGCGAGTCAAACTCGTACACGAAGGGTTCCGTGCTACCCCGAACAAATGTTTAACACTACACGTTTTTTTTTAAACGCTGAAAAGAACAAGTTTCTTGTATGGGGAGTATTGGGGATCCCGTTTAATTACCTACGGAACACTACGTAATCTATCTCAATGGTTTCAGTTGAATAAGTCCAAAATCATAGAAAGAAGTTTGTCTGTTTTTTTTATATTTCAAGTTCAATGTCCAAAATAATAAACGACGAAAGGGCTTTAGCAACAAATGATACAGCACAACACTTGAACATTTCTGAGCTAATTATAATCGCGTGTGGAGGTGAACCACCTAAAAATATCTTCAAATAAATACTTTTAAAAGTTGAGACAAACGTTTAAATGACTTGGCTAATCAAGAAACATGGTGGGGTATAAAAGAATGAAGGCAGGAAGATTATTCTATAATCTGAGGAAAAGATGCATTGTGTGCAAGATGATAATAATATGATCATGATCGTTAAGGGGGCGTGTTACCGTTTTTACCTGTTTTAAAATCAATTTTTAACGGTGAAATTAGTGTATTTAGGTCCTGAAAAAAATATATGTCATAAATACCTACGTCCTTGCTTTAGGCAATCTACCCGTTCAAAACACGATAAATTGTAATTTGCTCGATGGAAAAAAATCTGAAACGGGGTCGATTTCAAAACCATTTTTCATTGTATTTCCTATTTACAGCACAAAATAATAAGAAAATTGCATGTACCATGAGGTAATCGTATTTCGGAGGCAATCTACCGGTTTTGATTTTTTAATACATTTTTTTTTAAATGAACACAAAATAGTAAATTGGGCTAAATCGGCTCGCGCTCAGAGTCATAGATAATACACTATATAAAGTAATACTCAGAGTCCCAAGAGTCAATACTACTTCGTCTGTGCAAGAGACCTGCGGGACGTCATCGAGGTTGGACCTGTGTCAATTTTTTTAAAAACTCGCTCTCCCTGCAGTTGTTCAAAAAAATCAAATAAAAGACAAGACAACACATTAGACAAGACATTAGATATGAAATTGCAACAGCTCAGAAAAAATATCTTGTAATTATATTATAGTTTTAATTCATAATACTGTTTTAGAAAATGTGATTATTTCTATGCAGTATGATGACGTTTAATTGTCATCTTACAATAGTGTTAACAAATTATTATCGATAAAATTATGGTCAAGTGCGAGTAGTTTATAATTTTTTATCGTGGTCGTTGGTGAATAAGTTTTAATAAAACAGATTTTTCTAAGATTTTTTAATCAGATTCATTCATATTACTATATTCACTCTCCGTCGAAGTGTCTTCGCTACTATCCTCCATTGTTTACATGTTATACTATTATCATACATTAATTAGATACTAATATCAACTTTCACTCCGGCAACAACATTAAAAATTAGCAAAAAAATTAAAACGTGTGCGGTCGGGGACCACCGTCAGAAACGAAGTTCCGTCTAATGTATGATTTGAAACAAACCCAGAATTTTCATAGCCGCCACATTGAATTTTCATATTGACTTCACTACCGGCTTTGGCTCCCTCGAAAACCATGAAAACGACACCCATGATGAAAAATTCGAAAATTTTCGTAGCCACCATCTTGGATTTTCATTTTGACCAAATTCTCACTTCCTCTCTCTCTTTGCCTCTTTCAAGATAATATAATAGTAAGAGACAAAGAGAGAAATTCGCATGGATGGGGTATTTAAACGCTTTTTCGTGAAGTGTCGTTTTTCTACCAGAGAATTTCGTTCCAATAGTTGTTTCAAACAAAAGTGCTGTACGATAAAAATCGTAATGATATTTCTCGAATAGCGGAGCTATAGCAATACAAGAATATTTTCTCGAATCCGTGATTTTATCGTTTTGGCTCCGTCAGTTTTGAGTACAAACAGCCACTGTATACGATAAAATATCGTATTGCAATAGCGCCCTGTGAACATAGCCTGGTTAGGCGGTAACCGTATCACTCGGTGCCCATGTTCCAAAGCAAGTTCGTCGATGACGTATCGTGTATCTTTATTGATTTGTACTTTAAACATATCTATTGATACTTGCATGTATGACACTTTTGTTTTGGTAAATAAAAAAACAACAAAAACTGTAAAAGTAAAGAAAAAATCGACCTATGAAAAACTAATTCAGTTGATTATTCAGCAAATATTTTACACTGTGGCATGGATTTTCCGCGAAATGATCGGCGGCGCATCGTAAATAAACACGTCGCGCTGCAGTTGGGAGAGGCGGAGGTAGCGTTTCAAAGGCCTAAAGGCCCGAACCACCCAGCCATAAATGTTTATAAGCGGTGCGCAAATTTTCACAGGGTGGGTTTACTGCTTAGGGATATGAATAACTTTCACTATATATAATATCAATCTGCCTAGCCTTTTCCCAACTATGTTGGGGTCGGCTTCCAGTCTAACCGGATGCAGCTGAATAGCAGCATTTTACATTTAGCGACTGCCTATCTGACCTCCACAATCCATTAACTGCATAATACGATACCCACTTGGTATGACTGGTTGTCAGACTACCGGGCCTCTGACGACCCGTAACGACTGTCAAAGATCCACTAATGACAGCCGGGACCAACGGCTTAACGTGCTTTCCGAGGCACGGAGGAGTCTCGGTACGTAAAGATGGTCACCCATCCACGGACCGACCCCGGCAAGCGTAGCTTAACCTGATGGATCGACCCGTGCGGCTGTTATTACTTAGCCACGAGCTCCTCCTTCATATATCTGACAAGTAGGTACAATCGCCTCCAGAATCCTTTCAAATGACTACATTCTTCATTCTGACTTACATAGGTATGTATAGTTATTTGTGTATGAAGGCATTTCAATATGTTATGATTCGTAAAGAAAACGGTCCATTGCGTTGGTTCAAAGTACCAAAAAGTTTCAAACACTTACCAATTACTATTGGTACAGAAAGCGGATTTGCCCTAAGGCCCAGTAGGCCCGGGCCTTGGGCGGCCAGATATTAGGGGCGGCCAATCTAACAAAAAATTCACTGATGATAACAAGAAATAACTGAAAGTACCTAAATATTCTAAAGACTCGCGCACATTATGGCGGGCCGCACTGCACCGCATCGTATAACAATAATCTCCCTAAATCACTTTCGTGCATCTAAATATACAGGATTACTGGTTATTGACCAATATCCTCTTAAGGGGTCACAGTAGGTACCTACTCATCATTATGAAAACTTTTAGTATGGGACCAAACCTGAAGTCGCGAAAAAAAACCTAGCAGATATATTTCTGAATCGATTTCGATAAAAGTTGGCAATAAACAAGTAAATTAATTATTTAGTCTTTATGATGGGTGCTGAGAAAGGGGCGGCTGGTACTTACTGTATGGCCTGGGGCCTATGGCGGCCAAGACTGCAAATCCACCACTGCCTCTCATCATCTGCCTAGCCTTTTCCTAACTATGTTGGAGTCGGCTCCATCTAACCGGATGCAGTTGAATACCAGTATTTTACATGGAGCGACTGCGTATCTGACCTCCACAACCCAATAACTAGGTAATACGATACGCCTTGGTAATACTGGTTGTCAGACTTTCGGGCTTCTGACGACGCGTAACGACTACCAGAGATCCACGAATGACAGCCGGGACCAGCGGCTTAACGTGCTTGCCGACGCACGGAGGAGTCTCGGTATGTAAAGATGGTCACCCATCCACGGACCAACACCAGCAAGCGTAGCTTAACCTGATGGATCGACCCGTGCGGCTGTTATTAACTAGCCACGAGCTCTTCCACCACTGGCTCTAGCATTGGTCCGTAGCAAACTTGAGTCTAGTGCGTGCGTATGGAATCCTTTTGAGAAGCAGTATGCGTTAGCTTTAGAAAAAGTTCAAAAAGCATTCCTTAGATACCTTTACAAGCACTTGTACGGGTATTATCCTCTCTTGTATCCCACTAAATTCCTGTTGGGTTGCTTAAGTTTCAATTCTCTTGAAGTAAGACGGTCACGCGATCAGATGACTGTAATATTTAAAATTCTTAGGGGGATTATTGATGTTCCTGATCTCCATAATGAAATCTGCAATCTATTTGTCCCAAACAATTATTGTCGTAGCAGAAAACACCGCTTACTGGCTGTTCCAACTTGTCGTACTGTTGCACGCTCCAAGTCACCTATTCCTCGGACATTAGCCGCTGTTAACACTCTCCTGAACTCAAACACAGATTTTGATGTGTTTGTGACTGAATGGAAGATGATTCTGTCAGAGTGCTTGAATTTTTGTGAGAAGAATGCATGACTGTGTTAAACAAACTATATATTATGTAGTGTAAGTAATTATATTTAAATAGTGTAATTGGTTTCGGCCGTTCTATTTAAAATAAATAAATAAATAAATAACTCTAGTGGATAATATTGTTCTATCTATGTGGAACTATTGTTCATGAATTCACCGGCCTAGACATTGAAAACTGAAGTTCATATTAATTAACGCACACGTTAAAGGCTCTTAATTATTGTTCAAAACATTCCGATTTACCTGATCAAATACTGATGGGTCTAATTGTACGGAACTTCCTTCCTTCATTCCTTGTAAGGGGGGCTCGTGATACTAACAGCCGCACGGTTCGATTGAAGGTTAAGCTACGCTTGCCGCGATCGGTTCATGGATGGGTGACCATCCATTACTTAAAGAGTGCCGTGCCCACTTAGGAAATTTGGTGGTTAGAGTTATTAAACCCCTCTTTCAGATTTTTTTTAAGATCGTGCCATCTAGTGTTGAAGTAGGTATCATTAACAAACGCAATTTGCTTGACATATTACAACCGATTGGCGATATTTTTAATGAATGACGGAACATTTAATTTTACTTGAATCCTATTTTTCTATGCTTCTGAAATGATAATTAATACGACAATTAGTAAAAAAAAATCTAAATCTTTGTTTACTTATCGGTGTGACTCAAAGAGTAAATACTGTTTGTTTAAAGACGAAAGCGCCAAGGTTCAATTTTCTTATGTTTTTTACAATTTGCAAGTCAGTCATATGTTGTACCTACTTGTATGTTGATCAAAATACTAATATACGTATTAAATTTAATAGGTACACCTAGTTATACATATACACATACTAATGACAGCGAGCTATCATTATCACCTGTGCTCACGACATCTTTTAAACATCCCGTTGCAAAATCAACCTTCTATCCCGATCATAAAATACATAGTCATGTTTAGATAGTTCACTCATGTATACCTACTTGTGCTCGGACCTCAGAACAATAACTAAAGCATAGGAGCGTAAAATAGCATCTGAACTCAATATATTTGTTTCATTTTGACTTATGGAGCCGCTACGATGTTAGAGAAGGACACGTATACAGAAGACGTTTCGAAATTTTATAGGTTGTCATTCATTTTATTCTGACTAGTGATGTGACCCACTAAATTTCAACGTCGATAGAATTTACAATGACATTTATACTGCCAAAAATAATAACCGTAGGTACCTAGTTTTTTTTTAAATTACTAAGCATACTTATGATCCTAATACTTAATAATATCTACATCGTTTTTTTTTTTGAAGTTCGTTCAAAATGAAACGATATTTTATGTACGTACTAAATAGTTTGTCATCATCATCATCATCATCATCACCAAAGTCTTCCTTGGTTCCCGACAGCTCTTCATGTATTAAACCTAACCCGGCTAAATCCGAATGTATTTAATTGCCCTTGATAACTGATGAGTTTACGGAAAACAAATCAAATCAAATCAATCTTTATTTGTGAACATAAGTACAAAAAGGTGTTATTTATACATTTTAGCTGATCTGTATGTTCGGCCAATAATCGGCATACAAATATAATATTAGTAAGCAGGTTATTTTTACTATCATAATTAATAAAGTGGGAGACATTCGGTTTTGCAAATGTTTTTAGCAACTTGCTTCCAATTACTTTCTCATATTTATTTGAATTTTACGAGTAGATATACTACTCAACAAAGTCTAGGGAACAAGGGTATTCATAGTAATTATTTTTATTTTAATACTTTTTATGTAACATATTTTTTAGCAATAGAAGCGTAATTTAATAGAGATTTTAAAACTTTGATTAAATAAAAGGGTTGTTAGTGAAAAAAATTAAATTTATAATGAAAATTCAAAATGGTATCAGAGACAAAAACTTTTTGTAGATAAAAAAAATAATAACGACCAGATAACATTAAATTAAAAATTAAAATGCCTAGCAACTTTTTATCTGTTAGACCTCCCAAAGCATTAGCGACGGCTCTACATCGGCGTGGCATGCTGAGTATCAGCTTGCCTATTGTCAGCTGTGGAATTTCGCTCCATACTCTGGAAACATGTGCAAAAAGCTCTTATTCCGTGTTCAAATTTTGGGGAAGGTCACTGATCGCTCTTCTTACGAGCAAATCCCACGCATGCTCTGTAGGATTGAAATCAGCGGACTGAGCAGGCCACTCTAATAGAGTGTATTGTTCTCATATAGCATGCTCATCACCAGCCTGGCTGTTTGTGCACGCGCATTATCTTGCATGAACATAAAATCTAGGCCGTACTGCTGTTGATGAGGAATGACCACATGACCACATAGGTTTCACAATCTCGTCAAAGTATTGTTCCGCATATAAATTGCCTCGATCAAAACGATATCAGTTTTTTCACCCAGGCGAATTCCAGCCCACACCATAATCTTTCCGCCCTGGTACGGATGAACTTCCTGAGGATTCTGGAGTCGACTAGCGACCAGGAACTCGCCAAATGCGCAATCTTCTTGAATCGGGATGAAATTTAATTATTTCTGAACTTGTTCTTGTCATCTGTGTCAAGGATTTCTAAAACAAATAGTTCTCAATTTATGTAAGATTTTTTATCAACATTTTTATTTCGGTGAATACTTAGTTATTTTTATTTGTATGTCTTACCTGACTGATGTGAGATGATTTCACGAGATGTCAAGATTAGTGGCGATCTGGCGATTCATTCATCTGGACCTATGTAATAGATCCTGTTTAAACTTCCACTGCTACGAGATCCTAAAATTAGGTACGTATTTTGTATTAAAAATAAATAAATAAATTTGCACACAATTACAATTCCGACTGGGATAATTAGAGGAACATGCAATATCTAGTGAACCTATTTCTTATGAAATGTTATACCTTTTTTTTTTTTTTTTTGTGGATGGGAAATCATCAAATGACTTCTCCCGCTCTGGGCAGAGCGGGAGGGCGTGTCAGACTTTTACTGACTAAAACCCACCCATGCTCATTCAACTGCCCGTGCCAGGGCCACGGTATCTCTTTCGAACTACCCGCGACCCCGGCGGCGAAATGTTATACCTGTCTTCGTGTTAGATTGCTGTTGATTGTGAGCGGTTATTTTAATCTGCAGAACTGCGCTTCTTCGCTGACTTCCATAAATACTTCCTGGTAATGTAATAAATCGAGTTTTAATTTGAACGGTATACTATTTATTGTCAATAAAATACCTTAATTACCGCGTATTCAGACCATTTCATCTGTTCTATCCATAATAAATAATGTAGGAACAGCACTTTCTTTAAGTCGTCTCCATTTCATAGTTTCATTTCATACAAATGAATACCAAGTAAAATGCTTGGAGCATATGTTACTGTGCTTTTTTGGAGTCCAATTTCGTCTACCAATACAATTTATCCATTTGTTTTCACATCGACTTTAGGAAATCTGTAAAAAGAAAGTATCGACAACGGTATTTATGTCACTACGGCTGATAAAGATAACCCCAAAAGCTTCCGAATATTCGCTAATAACTTCTATTGGAATAAGCGCTCCTGCACACGATGCCGCTACCGCGCCGTCGCCGCGCCGACGCCGCACAACTACACTGTACATACGAGTCGCGCGAAGACCGCCACCGCGCCGCCGCCGCGCCGCCACCGCGCGCGGTCCCAGTTATTTCATTATCCTGATTCATTCCATTGCCGGCCGCGTATGAACATGCACGTGATAACTTTTTAAGAAATTATCATGGAAAGTTTTGTTTTGGACCGCGCGCGGTGGCGGCGCGGCGGCGGCGCGGTGGCGGTCTTCGCGCGACTCGTATGTACAGTGTAGTTGTGCGGCGTCGGCGCGGCGACGGCGCGGTGGCGGCATCGTGTGCAGGAGCGCTAAATATTAGGTACGTCTGGTTTCCGCTATATTGTGATACAGCAACATTTGTTATGTATTTATATACGTTTTTCAGCTCATATTCAACAAGAAATTGAGCAAAAACTTACCGATGGAAGGTTCAATATTTCTTGTTCATTTTCATTTCGTGATGAATGGGACTTGCAGCCCCCAACCACACAAGACATTGCTCCACAGCGACTGCCGCGCCGCGTCATTGCCAAGCTGTATAATTTACAAGGCACGCACACATGGCGGCGCGCCCAGATGAGTTGAACTTATAGTATCTACGTACTACAGACATTTTACATCATATACTTACACTTTACATTCATTAATATATGTATATATCATACTTCTTTATTGATTTTGCATTAATATTTTGCGAATCGGTCTAAAACGATTTGTTTTCTTTAATTTTCATTGTTATTATGACACTTAAGACAGACTATATCAATTTTTTGAGACGGTGTCTGTGAATATCTGGATAACACCATCATTGCTGGAGGGACCCACCCACGCTGCTTTGGATTATCAGGCCTCGGAGCTGACGAGGCCAGACATCTGGCCTGGCTTGGTGCCAAATTCTAGTTTCGTTTTCCTGTGTGAGAGTGTGTTAGGTAGGGAGGTGTTTTTTTTTAATATCTTGTATATAAAATTCTCGTGTTCGTTCCCGTACTCCTCCGAAACGGCTTGACCGATTCTCATGAAATTTTGTGAGCATATTGAGTAGGTCTGTGAATCGGCTAACATCTATTTTTCATACCCATTATATGGCAAAACAACGTTTGCCGGGTCAGCTAGTAATTCTGTATTTTTGGCCCAACAAGTTTCGTTATTTCCAAAAATCTGAGAGCGTGTCAAAATCTAATTTAGGATACAGTTAAACGTTATGTAAACAATCATAATTATTTATAAAATACAATATTTGGGCTAACTTGATAAAAATAATTTAAAATATATAAACCAAAAGTAACCTTCATAGACTAAGCTAGTAAGAAACTCTATGAGAGAAAATTTAATGTTAGCTTGACAGCCTGACATAAGTGTTATAACAATGAAAATTAAAGAAAACAAATCATTTTAGACCGATTCGCAAAATATTAATGCAAAATCAACATAGGAGTATGATATATACATATATTAATGTAAAGTGTAAGTATATGATGTAAAATGTCTGTAGTACCTACGTAGATACTATAAACTATCTATAAAACAAACAGTTTACACTTTGTTTGTAAGGCGGAAGTGACAAAAACTCAGGTATTACTGCCGATGCCGTGATAAGTTGTCGTGATGGCAAACTGCAAACATACATAATTACATGCTGTGTTGTCGCCGATGTATTACTTTTTACTTGGCTAGCTAACCGAAGATGTCTGGCTCAATGTTCTGAAGTCATCATCATTCATCATTTCTAGCTATCGTGTTTGTGATCTGACTTTCATTATTGTAATTTGAGGTTGCGAGCATTGTCATCATTGCTTGGTATTTTAAAATGTTGTGCTGTATGTAATAACGTTGTCTGACTGGTGAATATTGCCATGCAGGGTTCATTGGTAGCAGTTGAGCACAAAGAAATCGAAATAATGTCAGGCCAATAAATTGCCAAGTTAGTTGCAAGGTGCAACAGATTGCTTCACTTTGGGACCACTTTGGGAGTGGGATCAAAAACAATTGTCGGTCAATCAATAATCACCAGATATTTCCAATTCGACCAGAGCACGATAATTGCGTAACACACATTAAATGACAATTGATTGCAATGGGTTTCATTTTGAGAGTTCACCCACGTTCGTTGCTTTATTTACGTTGTTGAGCAGACGAATTTCTCAAACCTATGAAGCAATGGATTAGCAATATCCGTCAAAACTCTCGGATTGTGATTGAAAGTGTGTTTGTTACGCAATTAGGGTGCCGATGTGTGAAGAATTTTGTCTTACTTAAAGACACTGAAAAGTGAAGCAAACATTTACTGGTTTCCACGTATGGTAGACCAGCTGCCTACTGGTACATTTCAATCTGCCTAGCCTTTTCCAACTATGCTGAGGTCGGCTTCCAGTCTAACGGGAAGCAGCTGACTACTAGTATTTTACATAGAACGACTGCCTATCTGACCTCCACAACCCAGTAACTGGGTAATACGATACCCCTTGGTAAGACTGGTTGTCAGACTTTCGGGCTTCTGACGACCCGTAACGACTGTCAAAGATCCACGAATGATAGCCGGGACCAACGGCTTAACGTGCTTTCCGAGGCACGGAGGAGTCTCGGTCACCCATCCACGGACCAACCCCGGCAAGCGTAGCTTAACCTGATGGATCGACCCTTGCGGCTGTTATTACTTAGCCACGAGCTCCTACTGGTACGTTATAGATGTCAAGTAACTGCAGCACTTAGCTTATTGTGCAAAGAAAATAAGATAGTAGGTACTAGGTAGGTAGGTAGGTATACACTAGCAAACACTTTCCACAGGTTCCATGCATGACACAGTTGCACACATCACCACACATTCTACATAATATCTAATACTACATCGCCGTAATGATGGGAAAAAACGACATCACATGACCATTGTAGTGTCGCGTAGCCGTAATACAAAAATACATGTTATCTTCTAGGAAAACAGCATCTCGATGTAATTTGATGATTAATTCTCTTTGATATCGTATGAAGGATAAATTGATGCGACTTACGTAACTCGAGGATTCGGAGCTCTTGTTCCTGCGATCGATTCCCGGGTCGGGCAAAGTGAGTTTTTTCCATCTGGAATTTTTCATTAGCAGCCCGGTGGAGTCTGGATTTGTGCCCGGTTGATGATAATAGGTTCGCCCCCTGCTAGCTAGGTGAAATAAATAATATTAAACACAAAAGAAGCGCAAGCGCTCTTGCTCTTCTCTCCTACTATGCTGTGCCCGTTATGGTCCATAATTGTGTCATTAATTTTAAGCTTACCATCTGGTTTTACATTATGGAATGCAATAAAGAATTGAGAATTTTTACTTCTACCATCTCACGGTGTGCGTCCAGACGTTTGTCGTGGTTTGTTCGTAGCACATGTGCATCATGCCGTCTCGTACGTGTTCGAGTACATACATGACACACAGTGGGTAGGTGTGTGTGTGTGTGTATGCACAGTACGATGATACTAACACAATTAACACGCACCACAGTCAACAAGACAAATGAACAAGCGCACTGGGCTTAACACTGTAAGTCGACGTTCGCACGGACGTAAAAATATCGCGGCGATTTTATTTCGCGCTATGGATTTCCAACGCTCTGCTTAGCGTCGAGAGTTGAAAATCCAACAGTGTGTTTTTTCGACGCGCTAGAATGCACTGTGTTGTTGTTAAGTTGAATTCTCAACGCTCGGCTCAACAACGAGAGTTGAAAATCCAGTACACGATAAAATCCCGCCGCGATACTTTTACGTCCGTGCGAACGTCCTGTTACACACACACGAGGCGTCGCGGCGGCGGCGTGGAGACGGAGCGTCGGCGGCTCTTGCTAGCCTACTGACCGCTCACTCACTTGGAGCTGATGGGTTAGGTGCAGCTCTGCCTAGCCCTTCGAGGATTACAAGCGTGATGTTATTATTCGTGACCGTTACTGCTGAAAAGCGATCTGCCCGCGTATCGGCACCAACTATACAAGGTGTAATTTAAATAACGCACAACCTCTTAAGGGGCCGTTATACTACATTATAAACAACTTCTACTACGGGACCAAACCAGAAATCGCGAAAAAATATCAGCTCTTCCCTCCATTTTGACGAGTTATGCGAACATAAATATAGGGAACAGCAGTTTTTTTTTGATGATGAGTACAATGACCTGTGCGTTATTTAAGTTGCACCTTGTATGAGAATAGTTTATGCCTTCGAAAAATTAGATACTTACTTATTACTTATTCAGACGGTAGCGAAACTGACTGTTCAGGTTCACAACTGGCGGAAGCAACCTGCACTTCGATAAAAACTATCACGTCAGCAGCTAAGGCTGCTTCAAGAGAAGGATCACTAGTGTACCAGTAAAAGATAAGGCCGCATAGCAGTGTTAGGCAGCTGCAATCATTAAACTGCCTAGCTTATTCGAAACTTGACTAATAATAGAAGTCGCTTTCCATATTAACAAGTTACTTTGGTTAAAGCAATTATGAAGTCGCTTAATTACTTAAAGTACCGGTCGACCGAGCTCTGCTCGGGTGAAAATAGAGATAACGAAATTTCCCAGGTATGAGATCTAGCTAAATCGATTTTTCGCCCCCGTAAACCCCTATATTACAACTTTCATCGAAATCGTAAGAGCCGTTTTCGAGAACGTGATTACAAATATATATCGTATATATACAAATATTGCTCCTTTAATAGTATAGGATAGGTTAAGATAAGATAATACCTACCAATAAAGTCCTAAGAAACTATTATTTATTCTGTACGTACATAGAATAGGGGCAGACCAAAAAAACTATGGATGGATTGTCAAAGCTTATATGACTAGAAACGGGGTGACTACCGAGATGACGACTAATAGAAAAAAAAACATGACGATGAAACAAACAAACACAACAACACAAACAAAAACACAAACATGAAACATGTTGCTGTATGCAACATGTTGCGCCGACTCCAAATATATGGTGGTGGTGGTGGTGTGGTTATGGGCAGGAGAATGATGATGATGATGATGATATTATATTATAATCCCAGACAATCAATCTAAACAAAGGGTTTTCTTCTTTTCAGGCCCAAAATGGTTTCGATGAGCTCCGCCGTTACGTGAAACAGGGAAGCGACTTCAGCAAAGAACTATCATCTATATTACAAGAAAGGTAAGAGTACATATTATTAATTTTAATTCACTTGAAGAACCGTCAAGGTCTTTGGCCAAGAAATCAATTTCAACGTTTTAGTTTTTAAAACAACACCTTCGTTTTATGTTTTAGCGCTATATAACTCAATCATCAGCTTTGTACATTATTGCCTTTGTAGTTATAATATTGCTATGTAAAGTTGGATCTTATAATAGGTTTTGCTCATTGAGATAAGGCTAGGTAGAGGTATGTTTGCGACCTTCCATCACAAAATAAACAACGAGTAACCGTTCAGATAACAACGCATTGTAATATGTGCAATCAGCATAGCAATTTTCATAATAACGGCACTATCACTTTTTCTAATAACTGGTAAAATAGTTACGCATCATTCAGCCGGCCCCGCTCGGCGCGCGCGCAGCCTCAGTGCAAGTCGTGCACGCACCAGATTACCAATCTTATCGACATTTCTTCGTAACGTTTACTTTCCAGACAGTGCTATAAGACAATACCTTATTGTTTACGAGCAAATCGCTCTAGCGATCCTGTGTTCCGCGAACGGTCCGAGACAACAGTCGGCGCAAGCGCAGGGACAATACGAAAGTTCTCGTCAAGTCGTCATGCTGTATAATTGATATTATATTGTTCACACGCACGCTTATAGCTTTCCCCGCGATATACAGATATCGAGCACGTCGTAAAATAATGTTGCATACGAAAGTAAGGGCACGGCAATGGCCACAAAATCAAAAATAGCTCGTCGCGAGGTTCCGCCAAGTGGGCCAAGACGCGAGACACAAATAACGCGCGCTCTAAAAATTGAAATCCTCCCATTGGCCGAGAATGCATTATCACTGCTTTTACACAACCACAAAGACAAGCAGACGTAGAAACAAATCATTACGCCACCGCGATTATTTCCTGCGAACGTTCGCTTCCGTCACAGATTGTGAAACTCCGCTGATAGTAGACACTCATGTACTATATCGGTTCTTTGTAGAATTGAAGCAGAAATATACTACTCCAAATGCTTAGCAAAGCTTGGGACAAAGTTGACGAAAGCTTGCAAGGAGAGCGTCGGCTCGTGCGCCGAGGCGTGGAAACATGTCGCGCTGGAGATGGAGAAACGGTCGGAAATCCACAGGTAATTGGCAAACATGCAGAATCTTTCAACAGCTAGTTATTTCTCGAAGATTTTGAACGTTAGTAACGCTGCAATTGCTCTATTTCAGAAATTACTCAAGTGCTTTATCCGACGAGCTAGTGAAACCAATGAAACATGTAATCGACAATCAGTTGAAGCTTAGGAAGAAGGTAAGTTACTCAAGGCAATCGAAATGGCGTTCAGTAAAAACGAATAACTTAACAAAAAGAAATCCATTGATAATCTGATTATAATTGCAGATCGAAGGTAACGTTGACAAGACTACGCGATCTCTCGGAGAGTGGAGAACAGCGGAGGCAAAGTCGAAGAAACATTCTCACACGGCGGCTCGGGAGAATGAGAAGCTACAGGACGCCACGTTGGAGATTAGGTCTGCCTACACACTACACACTTGACGATGCTAATGTCCTGTTTTTTGTTTGTGATAGTAGTCTGCCGGGACATTACATCGGCGAGTCATTATGGAAGGATCCTTCGTTTTTTGCGGATGCGAATGGCCTAGCGATTGTTTGGTTTGCGAATGTTACTAAACGCTCTGCGTTTAGAATGAGTCAAGAGCTTCCTATGTTTGTTTGCAGCCGTCTGTCGCGTAGTTCGAGCGTGGGGCACATACCACACGCGCACAGCATCCTGAGCGCCGCGCGCGCAGAGCGGCTACCTAACGCGACGAGTGAGAAGGACGCAGCTAAGCTTCAGGTCAAAAAGAGGAAGACGGAAGATGCTGTGAAGAAAACTGAAGTTGAATATTACAATGTGTGCGTGCACGCGGAACGATCAAGGTAAACAAACCACTTTGATCAAATTCGATGTATAAGTGCACCCCAGTCGATGATGAAAATAGTTTTTGATGTTTTTATAGGTGTACTGTTTCTGCCGTAAATATATACTCTGTATATTCTCCGACTTCTTCAGCTTTCTTATTGACCTTTTATAATATTTTTTCCAGGTTGGAATGGGAGACAAGCGTGGTGAAAGGAGCTGGCATGCTGGAGTCTTTAGAAGAAGAGCGACTGGCCCAGCTTAAGACAGCAGCCGATTGCTATCTCAGGCTGACTTCCGCTGTGCCCGCGCAATTAGCAGAGGTGAATAACAAGTTTATGTACTCATGATCTAATCATTGTTTAGTAGGTAAACAACGTTTTTATTTGGTGTTTATGAGTCTCGTTTTGCAAATATCTGAGGCAACGATTGCCTCAGAAAGGAAACTTTTATTTACGTATGTTATATTTCTTACCCCAAACTCATATTCATATCATATCATTGTTTCTACGTATAATTGATGTTATTTCCATCTCAGCACTTCCAACATAACTTCTTCCACATTGATTTCGTATTTTAGTTCCCCGTTAGGGGTAGATTTTCAAAAAACGCTGATAAACCTCATTCTTTATTTTCGATCTTAAGTATAAAAAATGAGTTTCGAGTTAATCGGACACTTCCATACAAACTTTGACACCCCCCAATCCTCCTCTAAGGGGTAGTGTAGAAAAACAAAAAATTACAAACTCCATAATTTACTGAAATAAGTATTCGTGCCAATTTTTCATATAAATAAAATCCCCCGTTTTCTTATAGTCCTTCCTTAAAAATCCTTCCTTAGTGGATGCTTACAACATAAGGCATCAACTGCCAAAATTTCAAGCCCAGCAGGTTAGGCTCTGCGTTGATGAATCAGTCAGTCAGGACTAGTAATTATATTATATGTATAGATATCAACCTAATAATAGTGTATATTAAGCTGATATTAGAAACACTATTGATAAAGTCATAAAAAAAGTTAATGATGTAGCGCAAACTGAACTTGTTTTAAAGTTATTTTACCAAAATCTCATAATTGTTTACCTACATGTTTGGAAACTTAATTGCAAACGCAGCTTAGAAACAATTGTATCGAAGACCAGAAAACCGGACTATTCCAGAACTTTATTTCTTTCTGAGAGGCTTAATTTTATTTCCTCAACCGGCTCCAAGACCGCTAACATTAAGTGGTTTAACAATTACTAGCCCAACCTATCTGCTTATAACCTAACTTTTCTTAATGTTTTCAGGCCACAAACGTGTTAGTGAATCCTATAAAGAACGCGAACGCAAACACGGACATGCGTGTGGTCCGCGGCGTGCGGTCTGCGCAGACCGGGGCCAGCGAACAGCTGCTGCCAGACTTCTACTGCGAACACACCACGCTGGCTATGAACAGAGAACGACGTAAACAGGTATGCATTACTACACCGTTTTTTTTACCCCCGGTATGGAAATTTTATGAGGAGTGAAATTAATACAAGCGTTAACTCAAAAGCTTTAAGTTTTTCTGCGCAACGTAACTTTCACTTTGTGTATGTATGTGTATACCTGTTTTGTTTATTTTCGGCCATTCTTTGTTGTGGTATATCAATCCATTATATTCCAAGGAAGATGGAATGAAATGTATAAGTAGGTACTTAAAGTGTAAACTCCAGTCGTGCGTCGGAGCTGACACTAGCACAATTTTTTTCTTTAAAAACTCCTCAAGGGTACCTACTTACTATCTTCTTTTTTGTTGGGAAATTATGGCTAATACCCTCCGCCTGGAGAGAATGGTCGGATGGAGGGTTACGGTGTCGGACACTACCGAATAAAACCCGAAAGTCTTCTTCCAGCTACTAAGTCGAAAGTAGGTACCGGATTAGCTTGTGCATGCTCTAAATTGGAACTGACTTTGGCGACGCTAACCGACTTTAAATGATATTAAACTGAAGATCACGTCTAAACGTGTAGTGTTAATGATTTGTAAAAAATATATGTTAAATTCGAGCATTATCTCAATATTTTAATATGTGAATATTTTAGATTATGTTTATATTACATAGTGTAATTAATTTGTAAAGTTATGTCTAACGCGGATAAAAAACTGAGGAGAATCATGCAAAAACTATGAAGCGTGTCTATATGAAACCTTCACCATTTTAAATTAATTATTCATCTTCTAATATATGTGTTTTAATATAAGTAATACCTTTGTTTTATGTTTATGTGATAAATTAAAGATGCGTCTAATTTGGGACAGCGCTCCTTGGTGGGCGAGTCCTATTACTGGGTGGACTTACAACGCGTTTTGTGAGCTCAGCACATAACACTCAAGCTAACCATTCAAGGCCATTGGCATATAAATGTACGTCTTAAAGCTAAAGCGGCCGACAAAGATAACCTACTAGATTATCTGACAATACATAAGTCTTACGAAATCATCAGCCGGAGACATAAGTTTATACCTTGACAGCAAAACATATTAGGTATTCGCGATAGATGGTCGGAATGTTGTTAATATCGCTCATGATAGATAATGCTAACTAGATAGAATACTAAACATTCGTTTTCCTCGTTGTGTTTCAGGCGCTGCTAAAGATACTCCAGTTAGTGAAACAGGACATCGATAGAGAACGAAAATCTAAGCAGGGACTTGAAAAGCTGTCAATAGCCATCAAACAGACCCCTACGTTTGGCAATGACGATTCACAGCAGAATGTGGCCGACAAACTGTACCATGTAAGTAAATTGATACGAGCTGGACGCTTTATAGCTCAGTAGTCAGAACAATGGTCGGTGGACAGTGGTCTCGTATGGTGTCCTGCACGAATTCATTCATTCAAGATATTACATAAAGTCAGCAAAATTAAGTAATTGTTTATCAAATTGACTATCTTATCGTATTCACATACACAAAAAAAAAAAACGTATTAGTGGTTTAGTAGCTTGAATATCATCAGATTTGTGCCGGAATGTAGCAGTTCGACGTGTACGCAAAGAGATAAACACAGAACACTATTACTCCTTGGTACGACAGCAGCTCCCCTAAAGCTTCGCAAATGTACTCTGTGGCTACGGTTTCCCAGGAAAGCGACCGTAACGGCTGTTAAAGATTTAAATCGCTAGATTTGCCCTCACCGTACTTAGTCACGCAAAAAGTGCACATTTATTAAATAGCGTTTTCACGACAATCAAGTCAAGTCACTGCGTCATGTGTGTCAGAGGAGTCAAACCGAAACAGAAACGCGACGATCTTTTGATACGGTCGGGCGAATCTAACGATTTAAATCTTTGCAATTGCTATAATTTTCATGCAGCCGTTAAGTGTGGTGACCGCTCTTCTAGGAAACCGTAACTTTATGGAGTAGTTAATAGTGTTCTGTGCTCCCCTGACATCGTCTCTGTCGTTGCAAGACAGCCGCCACCATGGGGACCTAATATACAAACTGGACTGAGCTCTCGTACCAAAAACATGAGCAGAGAGAGATATGTCATACAGATGCTGTTTATCCCTTTCTAATAGGGTGACCAAGCATTTTTATAATAATGAGGAAAATTCGTTTTGAAAGAATTTGGGTCCGGTTGATATTAAGTGATTTCAAATTATTGTTTGTAATACAAAAATATTGTAATTAAGTTACTTGTATAGTGAAATAATGAAACCTTATACAACATGTTCCCGCCATCGCGACATGCCTTCAACACGCGGGTAGGGCTAGTGGCCAATAATCATAAAAATTATAATAAGATAAAATAATTCGTAAATTGAAAAAAAGAAAATTTAAAACTAAATAATGAAATAATAACCCCAATTAGGATGCAAAAGACTCATTCATGAAGCTATTATTCTATGCCATCTGATAAAAGGTCACTGACCAACACCGTTTTTTTATGTTCATCGTGTGTCTATTGTTCTGAACCAGCTATTAAGCTATTAAGTAGCTTCATGGAAAAAAAAAATTCGAGTGGCGTGGCCTTTTCTTTCTCTTTCGTTTCAATTTCATCTCTGCGGTAGCGCAATTTTAGAAAAACGTAAATAAATCAATAAATAATAACGTTTAATGAAATCAAAATATCTATATAGAACGAAAATGCGGAACCGTATACGAGTGTTGAATTAATATCGCCATTGCAGCAGCACGTTGGATAAAAACTATACATACCTATCGAAATACTTTTTTCGAAAGCTTTTTATTTGAAACTGAACATTGTTGTGTTCTATGTCGGTTTTTAACCGTGTACCTAGTATCTCTACCCCATGTTTTTGAGAAAAGAAGTTATGATAGATAGACTACAATATTGTTGAGACAAGTCTTGTGTCGATTCATCAAATATGATCACGTACATGATACGTGGCTTATGAAGTAGGCAAGGGTGCATGCAGAATCTCGTTCCGGGACCATGGCCCTTTCTTGCTCTTTTTTTCGTTTGCTCTATAGAGCTGGTGTTTAGGTATTTAAGGGAAGCAAAGGGAAATAAAACTGAAGTGTGTCAAAAATCAAAATCAAAAGTTATTTATTGAAACTAGGCTGAGAAACAGAATCTGATAATACAAATTATAAAACCAATATCCTTACTACTGGAAAAACTTATGGTACCTACGTTAGCATTCAACCCTCATCGAGATTTTGCTATATAATAATCTCCCAGCTTGAAATGAAGGATACACACCACAGAATTTTTAGTAATTGTTTGTGATTCGGGAATTACATCCTGGTTAGTGTTTTGCTTCATTTCTTCTTTCGATGGACAGCTGTAACCAACATAAAAATTATGTTATTTCAATCACGCGATACATAGGTACAAATTGTATTTTCAGCTAACATTAACCGTCTTATTACAAAAAAATGCTTAAGTACTGGTTTAAACCAAGACTAAAAGGTCTAGGATTGTTACGGTATTAAAGTTAGTACCAGGACCAAAATGTGTTCCGATTACAAAACGAAGACCATCCGAGGATCAGTTAGTACCAATGAAGGTCCGTGCTTTTAAAATATCCACAGATAAGAAACAAAAATGGCATTCTTTCATTCGTTCGTACAGTATTTATTTGAAGCAACGTTCTGTTTCTCTAAATATTGATATAATAGTATCACATGAAATGCTTAAATAATTATTTATCAATACAAAAATAGGTCAACAATTGTATAAGTTACACTATATTGAACAAGCACAACTTGTACTTTTGACGCGCTTTTTATAAACAAGTTGTCATATTTTTTAACACCTATAGCGTGATTTAAATACTGCGGGCGGCGCGCGTAATTTGAGAGTTGAGACGAATGTTTTTGTTGCGTCCTATATCTAATAATAAATACCTGAATGCACTTCTTATTTTTATTAATTGCTTTTAGTACTACTGTTACTGTTATGTGGTTTGTTCGTGAGTTGTTGTATCTGGTTCAATTGTGAGCTACAGTAACTAATTTAAAATGGAAAATGGAACAACAAAAGAAAAAACAGGGTGAAATCTGGAGTTCTGAAGAAAAAGTTAGTAAAACATGGATTTTAAATTATTATTAGGTAAGCAAATAAATAAATAAAAAATAAATAAACCATTTATTTCAGGCGACACGGCCCATAGATAAATACCTTAACCTAAACATTCATATTTGAATATAAACAAAACTTGTGTTAATAAAATAGGCTTAAGACTATGTTAGTAGCACTCCTCTTTGCACTAGCTTGACTTTAAGTGCTGCCCTGTGGAACTTGTCCGCGGAAGCGACGGAACACCACAACATGTATCATCTTATTTCGACTACTTAACGCGATGGTCTTATTATTATAGGATATATTACGTCAACTTATTGCTCAATCAGCACATATTATAGAAAATAAGTCCACGAAAACATCTGTAAACATGCAGAAAACAAAAGAGTGGAAGAATATACGGATTTGTGAACCTATACTTGTATCTAAAATCTTCGTCACTCAATTCAAAAGGATTCACACGATAACGTTATCTGTAAGATCGCCGAGGCGTCTCCATCATATTATTATCCAAATATTCCAAATTCATCAAGTCAATCATATTTATGTCCATTTTTAATAATTTGTAAATAAAAAGACATACAACAACGACAACTGACCACAACGCTAACCTCAAATAAATTAGTACCGCAGTTAGTCCAATAGATAAACTAGGGGTCTCTGTGGTTTAACTTTAGTACCATGGATAGTTCAGGAACTAGTGATAAACTTCATTTTATAATACCGTTTTATTTAGTCATGGTTTAAACCTAGTAATAATCCCAGTACTAAATTTAGATCGCGTTTTGTAATAAGACGGTAATAGTTTTAATCAGAAATACACAAAAGCTTTAGCGTCTTCAGTCTACAAAACGTCTAAAGCAGACTCAAAATTGTTATCAACCAGCATATGATTCACTTTTACATCTCTTGATGCAACACTTTCTCACCATTATTTTCACTATTTGAATTGAAAAAGAACCGCCATGAAACCATTGCTGTCAGATTTCAGTGTTACTAGAGTAATTATAGGATAGCTACCAAACAATCATATTGTTTTGATTATTTTAACTTATGGATTTTACTTATATAAAATTATTGACTATGATGTACAGATTGTAAACCTATAAATAAATATTTTTTAAATTAATCTAAATGCTAAAAAAATTATATTAGGTTGGGGAAAAGAAACTTTTTCCCCAACCTATTACGTAACTTTTAACATTTTTATCTTTTGGCAATTGAGCAAAAGGGACAAACAGCCTCAGTTCGGGCTATCTCTCTCGTCTCGTTTTGCCACAGCTAAGATATCCTATCAAATGTAAACCTAAGGTGCAATCCTTATGGTTCTTTTTTGTATGATACGATTTTTGGAGAGCTCAGTCCTGTTGATATTATATTATTAGGTCCATGGCCGCCACGCAACCATAGATACGACGCTCTGCTAGAATGGCTGTAATCAGCCAGTGTCACTCATAACCGACCTCTTTGGTGATTCCAGTAACTTCGTAACGAAACGAGGCGGCGGCACTACTTATTGCGCCGTCAATATATACACTTCTGGACACATCTTTTGGCCCACCTTGTATTTTCAGTTTCGTTTGGTCCTAGCTAAAATTTTATATTAGGTCGAGCAAAAAGTTTTTATGCAGTTTTGAACCTGGCACATTCACAATTTCATTCAATAGTCTTTTTTTGAATTTCGAACACAGAATTTAAAGAAACAAAAGACATTTTGGAGCCTGTTTGTTGATATCAAACAATCGAATACTAAGAAAACTTGGTTTTATTGGTTTACTTGGATTTAATTCTTGAAAAAGTGATTGATATCTTTGGTTTTGCAACAAACATTACTTATTCTTAACATTAAGGTGAGGTTCTATCAATAATCTATGGATACTTCACCTGAAGTCGCCGCCCAAGCTGTGGCACTTATTCAGGCCGGACACAGCCAAAGAAACGTGAGTGCTCAACTTAATTTAAGTCGATCTGCGGTCCGAAATGTTTATCGGAGGTACCTAGAGACTGGCGGCTTTGTTCGTCGCCAAGGAAGGCCACGATCTCGGGTCACAACTGAAAGGCAGGATCGATTCATCGTGACGACCAGCTTGAGAAATCGTCACCTTACCTCCATTGAGATACAAAACCAACTTCGCGACTTCCACGGAGTATCTGTGAGCGCTCGAACTGTTCGGAGAAGGTTAAAAGAACGCGATATGGTACCACACAAGCCAGCTAATGGCCCCAAACTAACGCGAGCCCACCGAACAGCGCGCCTTCATTTCGCACGCAGTCATTTAAATTGGACACAGCAAGATTGGAGCCGTGTACTCTTTTCTGATGAGTCTAAAATTGTGTTACATGGCAATGATGGAAGGAAGAAGGTCTACCGACGTAAGGGAGAGCGTTTCGCACAATGCTGCTTTGAAGAGAGGGTTGCTTATGGCGGTGGCTCATGGACTGTCGGGGGCGGTATATCCGCGAGCGGCAAAACTCAACTTGAGGTTGTTACAGGACCACGGCTGCCAACATTAAATGCTGAAAGGTACATTCGTGAGTGCTTAGAACCTCACGTGATACCATACGCGGACTATGTGGGCCCAAATTTCCTTTTTATGCATGATAATGCAAGAGCCCATGCGGCCGGCATCGTCAGGGAATATCGTCGGGATGTGAACATCACAGTTATGGACTGGCCAGCCAGAAGCCCAGACATGAACCCCATTGAGCACATGTGGGATGAGCTAAAAAGACGTGTTAGGGCTCGTCAGCCAGTTGCCCAGACGATGCAGGAGTTGAAAACTGCCATAGAAGAGGAATGAGAGATGATCCCTCAAAATTTCATAGAGAGGTTGATAAACTCTATGCCTAATCGTATGAGAGCTGTGGTAGATGCCCATGGAGGCAACACGCGTTATTAAATTAAACATTTATTTGATAAAACATGTTTTTTATTCAAAAATCAATTGCCTTTAACAAGGCGAATATCCGACTTGTTAGGCGTAGCTCCATGTCGTATGGTATTCTGAATTCAAATTTAAAACAATACGATCGAAAAAGATGGTAAAATGTATCAGGTTTAAAACTGCATCAACAGTTTTTGTTCAATCTAGCAATCATATTTCGGTAGGGGCCATCGAAACCTAAACTCTAAGGTGGGCCAATAGATGTGTCCAGAAGTGTATATCAAAGTCGGGGAAGTCCTGACTTTACATTCATCTGTAAGGATAGGACCTTCGACTATTTTGAGACATGAAAAACTTATTAAAGGTTTACCTAATCAGTGCGTAGACGAGCACATCGGAATAGGACCCTCGGTGAATATAGGCAGCAGTCGGAGCGTCTTCCTCAGTGCTAGAAATCTTCTCTCTCTTATAGGATTTGCGAATACCAAGGAAATAACTGCAGATTGAATGAATCAAAGTATAACAGCTACAGTGACCTGTTGTTATTTGAATTTTCGAGTCGTAACCGTTAATCGGTTTTTTCAGATGAGAAGTATGCTGACGTACTTGGAAGCAGTGAGATATAAGATAACGGCGAGTCTGAACGAGCTGGACAGCAGGCCACCGGTGCAGCATCCTCTCGCGGCACACATACAGATCATTAGAGATAAGCAGGGATTGCAACAGAGCATACTAAAAGTAAGTATTTGAAAAAGTAGTCTCGTTGTTGAACTTCAGAAGTGAAGAGATATAGGGAGAGAGAGTTCTCTCTCCCTATCTCTTCACTTCACAGAAGGAACAGTTAGAAGTGATTCAGCAAGCACGTCATTCAAAACTAGAAATAATTCATCTAAGTATTCTCTACTTTCAGGTACCACCATGGCTGCAAGCTGACTACCAAAACGAGGTTAACAAGAACCTCACACCCAACTACACGGCCTTAACCAAAAGCGTGAATGGGGGCGAGGAGAGAGAGCGAAGGGACTCCATCATGAGTAGAGCGTCCAGCAAGCTGAGGATAGAGCACCTCTCGTTTAGGAGGAATGCTGAGCAAAAAAGTGCGCCGGCCACGCCAGTGGTCGACCTTCCTCCGCCGCCCACGCTGACGCCGCCGACTGACGCTCCTCATCCACCCGAGAGCCCCCTGGACTGGAGCGAACGTGGCGCAGGGGATGGACTGTCTAACCAACAGGACAGTGATTTTGGTAAGGAAGGCGTTTACGTTGATTCATCCTATTTTATTGGAAACATGATTAGGTCGAATCCCATATATGTTTACGGTTGTGATTTCACGATCAGTTGGATAAAAACAAAGAATCTCATAAATTATCGTACAGTCAGCCTCAAAAAGATGTATGAGTACAATATCATCCGCCTAGCCTTTTCCCAACTATGTTGGAGTCGGCTCCATCTAACCGGATGCAGTTGAATACCAGTATTTTACATGGAGCGACTGAGTATCTGGCCTCCACAACCCAATAACTAGGTAATACGATACGCCTTGGTAATACTGGTTGTCAGACTTTCGGGCTTCTGACGACGCGTAACGACTACCAGAGATCCACGAATGACAGCCGGGACCAGCGGCTTAACGTGCTTGCCGACGCACGGAGGAGTCTCGGTATGTAAAGATGGTCACCCATCCACGGACCAACACCGGCAAGCGTAGCTTAACCTGATGGATCGACCCGTGCGGCTGTTATTAACTAGCCACGAGCTCCTCTGTACGTATACATCGAAAATAATTAATTTTATTGTCTACAATTTGTGTTTTGTATTACTCTAATGTGTAGCTACAATTAAGTACCTACCCAATGTACTATGGGCCGAAGTTCCGCATGATCACCTTAAAGGCGATAATCGCATAGTACGGCTCACGCCTCGATCGCACAGTGTTCGTTTGTCACTAGCTGCGCTCTCACAGGAATATTTTCTTACGTGAGCATGATTAAGTTTTGTCCATAGTACGTTTTGTGGCGACTTATTGAAACAATATTATGGAAAAAAGATTGTGGACATTCAAATAAATTATATCGACGTACCTACCTATAAATCGTTTTGAGACTAACTGTATACTGACTGTAACACAACACAATACAGTTTCTAGTTTAGGAGCTGCATAACTAACATGTCGAAATATAACATACGATGTGGTCAACCATGAAAGAGGAGCATGACATGAAAACGGGGGAATGTGGGATGTATGAACGACCGGTCAAAAACCGCTGTTCGGTCGTGTAGAACAAAATATTTACGTAATTCAACAACAAAGAGTCCATTCTTTAGTTATATTATTGAGAGAATTACAGCAATCAGTTGTGGTCACGAAAACTTTGAAAAAATAAATTATTTTCTGTAAAAGATCATCGAACGTTTCACATCTCATAGGTAACTTGTTTGTTTTTTTTTTTCAGATGAATTTTCATCGCAAAGTGATAGTTCGACGGATTTGACTGATATTATAAAGAACGAGAACGGGGGCGTGGTTCCACAGACGCCGTCGTTAGGGAAGTGCCGAGCCTTATACACCTACGAAGCTAGACTGAATGATGAACTTAATTTAACACCAGGTAACCTTATAACACCTTCCTTCTTATTAAAATAACCACACTTGCCCGGTTTCCGAGGTATTCTTAACCGGCGTTTAGCGCTAAGATAGTGCTGATTTCAATATCTTGACACATTTCCCCCCTTTTTCACTAACACAGGCGACACCTAAATAAAAGCACGCTGTTAGATTTTCAACGCTCGGCTCAGCGTTTAAAGTTGAAAATCTAACAGCGCACTTATAATTATGCATTCTTTTAGATGCCACCATAAAATGGGGCATATGTTTTTGACTATTTAGTTATGACTATGACAGAACTTTGCTACTTTGCTATCATGTCCCGGAATTGATGCACATCCTCTTAAAAGGGGTCATTGATCTCATCAATATGAACAACTTTTACTGCAACCTGAAATCGCGATAAAAAAAATCTGCTCTTCCCCAAATTTATAATCGTATAACTCGTCAAAATGTAGGGAACGCGATTCAGGTTTGGTCCCATAGTAAATGTTCATAATGATAACTTCAATGACCCCGAGTTTGTGGTTGTTTATCGAATCAACAGTTATTCAATATTTATCAGAGGACCTCAGGAACTGTGCATACTGTTCCTAATGACTTACAAACGATTGCCTTCAGTTAATGGGTAATAGAGCTTGTTAAGATGGTCATCAAATTAAATACGACTGTCAGTAAATGTCTTGAAATCCCTGCTAAGATTTAACGTTTATTGGGACTTCGTGAAAGTCGATTAAACTCATATTATGATTCGTTGAAAAATGAATGGGACATAATAGAAGTTTTATTCTTATTACGTCTGGGGGCGTTTAGTGTGGCGTAAAGTGGTAACGAACGTAGGAGTAATGCTACGGTCCCACGGCCAGCTTTATCACAGGCCAAACAAGGCCGACAGGCCGTGGGAACCGTAGATCCGATGAGGCATGTCCGCGACAGGCTCGACAGGCTTGGCCGCGCGCCGGGCCGCGACAGGCCGTGGGACCGCGGCATAACTAAAACGGACGGATTGCATTCCAAAAAATGCAAAATGCAGTTCTCGTGTAATGCCTGAATCCTGAATGTCACTCCATTTATTTAGTGCAGAACTACAGAATGAACCTAATTAACTGTTTGCACATCAATTATTCTAAGAGCGTTTGCGCACTGCATCCAATTAGAATCCGAGAAATGTCGGTCCAAAGTAGCCATCGTACTACTACTACTTGTGGGGGGTTGCACGCGAGATCCGAAATGTATCCGTCCTAATTTAGATAATTCAAATTCGAATTGATATGGATCATCTGATCCATATCAGTGCAAAAACGCTCGTAAGGCCCACACTCAGAATTCCATACCGCGTTTGATAGCTTGTACATAATGTACCTTAAAAATATTTATTACTACGCGATAAGTATGTATAGGCATCTACGAGTATACATATAATAATCTATTATTAAAAGTTTTGGTCTCTATAAGTATTTCTCAAAGAATTTACTGTTATCAAACCATCTCTGTGTTGAATAACATTCTAAAATTCACATGTTCTTAGTGTTGTTATGTTCTTCTGAATATTTTTCATTGTGCGCATAAATTGCTTAGCGAATTTTTTTACATGTATACCTATAAAGTTTTTTAAAGTTTAATCTGGCACAATTTCTGTACACTTTTTAAAACACTAAGGAATATAGTAAAAAAACCGGCCAAGTGCGTGTCGGACCACGCACAACGAAGGGTTCCGTAGTTGGGAAGATTTTATCTTAAGAACAAACTTAGCATTGTAGTTGAAAAACATGTTCTCCTATACATTCCAACTGTAGAAGTAAGTTTGTATTCACAATATTGATAGATTTACCATGTTATTTTAAAACCACAGACTTGTTATAGGTTTTCCTGTCTAAGATCTATTTTCCGTATTTTTTTCAAAATTTTTGGCTTAGTAGTTTCGGAGATAAGGGGGGAATGGTCAATTTTCGTCTATTTTCGTAAATAACTTTAAAACAATTTATTTAAAATTATAAAAAAAAATATTTGAGACCCTCATAGTAAGCCCTTTCATTTGACATGTCACACGGTGTAGTTTGCAAAACTTTTTTTTTTAATTTTCTTATTTGCCCCCTATATTCAAAATTCATTTATTTACTTTACCCGTCCGTGTTCGGGTCACAGAAATTCATATGTGTACCAAGTTTCAACTTAATCGGTCCATTAGATTCGGAGCAAATTAGCTGTGACAGACGGACAGACAGACAGACACACACGCGAGTGATCCTATAAGGATTCCGATTTTTCTTTTTGAGGTACGGAACCCTAAAAAGAAGAACTTATCTACTGTAACTGTTTTTTACAGGTTAACGCTTTCAGCCAAGAAGTTTTTTTAGAATAGTCGGACTTTGGCAAGCCATATTTAAGTTTTTTTCCCTATTCGACTATGTGCTGCGGGTTCGATTCCTGCCCAGAAACAATATTGTACTTACCTACTGGTACCTATGTATGATTTGTATTTGTAAAAGAATTCATGACAAAGTAAGCGAATATATTGTGGGATAGCGATAACCGATAGCCGTTGAGTGTCGGTTAACTTATCTGGCAGATATGAACCCTGATCCATTCTTTATTTGTTAGATTGTGCTTATCAATCATAAGTACTGTGAAAACCTTTGGGATAGAGAGTACCTATTGGCCGTTTTCACAAATACTGGGCGACACCTAAACGAATGCCTAAATAAACTCGTGCTGTTGGATTTTCAACTTAGGCCGCGGAGTCGAGCGTTGAAAATCCAGCAGCGCACTTTTATTTGCTAGCAAAAAACAGGCATTCAATTATTTGACTATAAGGGTGGCAGGCGCATCGACGCGCAACCTGTTATCATGGATTCAGTACATGACTCTGGACTGCATTAAAATGTATCGTTTGTTATTAAAAAAAATAGGTTCCATACATTTTGAGCGCGTAGCTCGTGGCTCAGTAATAACAGCCGCACGGGTCGATCCATCCAGGTTAAGATACACTTTCCGGGGTTGGTCCGTGAAAGCACGTTAAGCCGTTGGTCACGGCTGTCATTCGTGGATCTTTGACAGTCGTTTCGGGTCGTCAGAAGCCCGAAAGTCTGACAACCAGTCTTACCAAGGGGTATTGTACTACCCAGTTACTGGGTTGAGGTCAGACAGGCAGTCGCTCCCTGTAAAATACTGGTAAGTATTCAGCTGCATCCCGTTAGACTGGAAGCCGACCTCAACATATTGGGAAAAGGTTAGGTAGACTGATGGACATTTTGACCGCGTAGGTATTGCACTTTTTTATGAAACAACAGATCTTTTTTAATAATCGACGAAAAATTTCTATGTTACAGGGTCTAGAATCATGTGCTAGTAGATTCATGGTTACAGTTTGTGCTTCGATGTCCCTGCCACCCCTGTAATAAACCACCTCTACGTTCTCCCATTTCTATGAAACATAAACCCTTTCTTCCCTGAAGCTGAATTTATGATAATTTACAGGCGACGTTATAAACATTCACGAGAAACAGGACGACGGCTGGTGGAGCGGCGATCTGAACGGCATCTACGGCATTTTCCCATCGTCTTACGTGGAAGAAATCACCACCTGCATATAGCACCAGGAAATATGAAACAAGACATAAAGAAATCAAGCAAATAGTTATGAGCTCACAAAGGAAATTAAACCTTAAAAAAAAGACAACCATATAAAAAGTTAAATTAGCTAGCGAAACTCCTAAGTTATGATGGGTATACATACCTACATATTAGGTTGGGGAAAAAGTCTTTTCGCATTATAGTATGTATGAACTTAAAATAAAATCTCTTTGGCTATACTATTTGTATCTGGCTGGTTTTGGTATCACTGAAAGTTTAAATTTTAAAGAACATAATTCCAAAATCAAATTAGGAAAATGTGTGATTTTCATTTGTTTTTCGTACTGTCAAGATGAGTGAATCTAATGAAGAAATTCGATACATTTTAAAATGTTACTAAGTACTAAAAAGGTAAAAATGCAACGCAAGCCGTGAAAAAAATTTGCGATGTTTATGGACCCAGTGCAGTGTCTGTGAGAGTAGCACAAATTTGGTTTAAGCGTTTTCAATCCGGAAATCTTGATGTCAAAGATGCACGTCGCTCTGGTCGCCTTATTACGGATAAAATGGATGCCATTTTTGAAAAAGTGGAGCAAGATTGGCATTCAGTAGTTACGACGTAGCTGAAGAACTGGGTATTGACCACAAAACAGTTTTGGCGCATTTGAAAAAAACTGGGTACACAAAAAAGCTCGATATTTGGGTACCTCACGAGCTCACTGAAAGAAACCTAATGAACCGTGTACTCATTTGTGATTCTTTATTACGACGTAATGAAACCGAACCATTTTTGAAGAAGCTGATAACTGGTGATGAAAAGTGGATCACGTACGACAAGAACGTGCGAAAAAGGTCGTGGTCAAAGGCCGGTCAGGCTTCACAGACTGTGGCGAAACCCGGGTAAACTCGCAACAAGGTGATGCTGTGTGTGTGGTGGGATTGGAAGGGCATTATTCATTATGAGCTGTTACCACCAGGCAGGGCCATCGATTCTGAACTCTACTGCGAACAACTGATGAGATTAAAGCAAGAAGTTGAGAGAAAGCGGCCGGAATTAATCAACAGAAGGGGTGTGATTTTTCATCATGATAACGCTAGACCTCACACATCTTTAACCACTCAGCAAAAATTGAAAGCTTGGCTGGGAGGTGTTAATGCATCCGCCGTATAGTTCTGACCTTGCACCTTCAGATTTCCACCTGTTTCGGTCTCTTCAGAATTCTTTAGGCAGTGTTCAGGTTAACATCACGAGAGGATTGCCAAAACCACTTGTCGCGGTATTTTGATCAGAAGTCCTAAAATTTTAGGGACATGTCCCTACCTACAAGATGGCAAAAAGTTATCTAACAAAATGGTACCTACACACTTTAGATAAATGTAAATAATGTATATTAACCTTTTGAACGCCAGAGCGTAAACGCATCGGCGCCCCTTCCACGCCAAGCCACAAATTCAGCGAAAATACCTACAAAAAAATAGGGATTCCAACATCTTGTCGACAAGTTATCGAAAACCCCTTTTGAACGCCACGGTCGTGTATAGCCGACAAATGAAAACGTGCCCAAAACGCCACCGTCGTGTATAGACGACAAGAAAACGACATTTTTAATCATTGCTTTTCGTTCCATATTTTTAAATAAAATATTACTCGTTGCATTATTCTTTTATTTATTTTACCCTATTTAGTATCATACTATCATTAAACACCGGTTACAAAGTTCTAAACAACCTAAAAGCAGACATTAGAACTACAAACGAATAAATCAAATAATAATAAGGTACAGCACTAAGCTCGTTCATGACGTCATCCGCTGTCGGGAAGAGCCGACTGTGGCGTGGCTGGCAAGACTTTTGACAACTTCCTCGCATGCGAGTAGGGATGTGACATTGTGGGACATAATAAATAATAATCGTATAGTATTTATAACAATTTATTATTATTAATCGGATTCCTCGTAACTTGGCAAACTTATGTCATCCAAGTCCTTTTGCTGTCGCACTTTTCTAACAACGTTCAGTAAATTATCAATCGATAGATATCAATTAGGATGTTTTACACAATTCTATAAAAATTATGCATTAGGAATGTTCAGATACGATTAATTGTCATTAAAAAATAATTGTCAAAGTAATAGTAAGCTACTTTTAATAAAATATTTCATATATTTAAAATTTAAGTTACCTTACTTACCCATCACTAGCTGTCGTGTCTTGCCGACTGTGGCGTGAGGAAGAACACTTTTTTACGGATTTCAATTAACAATTTTTAATGATTGTTTTTTCTAGTGAAATGTAACCAATAAATATATGTTTGTGCCATTTTACAATATTTCATTAATGTAGTTTTAAATAATAGGAAAAAAAACACAGAAAACTTAATTTAGTATATTTATTTTGTACTTTAAAAATGTCGTTTTCTTGTCGTCTATACACGACGGTGGCGTTTTGGGCACGTTTTCATTTGTCGGCTATACACGACCGTGGCGTTCAAAAGGTTAAAAAATGTTTTGAATTTTCTTAAAAAATGCGAAGAAACTTTTTCCCCAACCTACTACATACATCTGTACAAATAAATAATATTGAAATGTCTATTTGTAATGTCAAAATAACAGCTTTTTACTAAATGCATACGAAAATATTTATACGGCACATAAAACAAAAACAATATTTTTGATTTTTGTTTGTTCCGGATAATCTGCGAAACGGCTGGACCGATTTTGTAAACTTCACAGGCGTGATATGTATCAATATCAGATTTTCTAAACTTACAATTCAGATGCCTGCGCTCATCGACCAAAAACAATCATCAGTATTTTTTTTTTTTTGTTTAATTATGTTTATGTATCGATCGACCCAACACGGCTGTGGAGTTTCGCTTACTAATTTAATTTGTTCCTGTAGATGTTGCATTTCACGAATGCGGGTCAAACATTACAATTTATACCTATTTAAATAATGTCATAAAGCCCAATTTACATAATGCAACTTTCTTGGCTGTGGCAAACAATAAAATTGAAGCAACAACTGACTTGCATCGTCTGAACACTGTTTAGACGGTGCAACATTTGTTGTTGCTTCAATTTATTCCATGCCACTGGCAAGAAAGTTGCATCGCACCGTGTAAATCAAGCTTTACACTGTTTGTCCACGCTACCTTCAACGAATGTTATTCGAACCGAACGTGACATCCCGTTGGACTCGCGGCCATAGTAAACGTATGTACGCACGGCTACAGATCAAGCTATATATATCCAGTATAAGCTGATCTCGCGTTGTATAGGATTTCCTTACAACAACAGGTCAGTGTAAACTGGAAATGTATAGCTTGATGTATAGTCGTGTGTACCGCTACTTTGGCGCCGTCATCTCGTTCTTGCTGACGTTCCGTTGACGTGGCGGTGGACGAACGGCCTTAGAGGGACATGACTGGCGCTGGTCAATTGCAAGGACTATCTATATTGATGCAAAGATTTGATGAAATAAGTATTTGTTCTCTCTTCACGGGTGAAGAATGATGATACGTTATACATAATGGATCCATAGAAAAATCAACTGATTCAATAACATTGTAAATAAGACTAATAAAGGTTTAGATGTAGTAATTTCGCGCAAACAAATTGTTATGTCTGACTTATTATTATTATTTGATAAGTTTGGTTTCATAGTATAAATGCATTAGACACTGTTAGTAATTAACATTTAAATTAAATATTTCAGTCAAATTATAGGTCCCGTGTCAGGTCAAAAGAAGAATTACTACTTATTCTGGGTATAATTTCCCAACCGCGGTATTAGCCAACCGCGATCTTCAACCTGAAATGTTTTCTTACTAATTTAACTGTAGCGAGCACAGCGTATTTATGAAGATCACAGTGAATATTCTGATAAGTGGTAGGTAATATATCTATTGACAAGAGTAAAAAGAATATCTAGACTCATAAGTATTATAAATGTAAAGTGTTGGAGTTTATAAAAATGTATGTATATGTTAAAGTTAATATAAACTGAAAATGTAAATTATTGATGATACTTAAATAAAATTAAACCAAAGTGTTGTTATATAAAATAAAATGTTTAAGAATATTATTTATTTGTATTATTTTTGAGGATAATAATATAAGCAATGATGTCTGTGATAAATAAGTAGGTACATGAATTATAATCTAATTATAGTGAGTTTACAACAAATTATTTAAGTAAGTAAATACTTCAAAATTATCCATTACTTTAATCCCAAATGAACACTGTCTATTTCCTGTACAAGGGCCTGCATTACCTCAGATTGCGAAAATTGTCTTAGCATGATTGGCTGCAGTTTCAACAGCTCTGCAGTATTCACTTTGTAATTAATATACAGTAAAGATGAGGACTACTGCTAGGTATCATACGTTGCGGATTCACGATTCCATACAATTTTCTTGATAAAAATAAATCTCAAAGTTACCTCTAAACCGTACAATAAATGGAGAATCATCAATGAAAAATTTCAAATTAGGTCATGAAACTGCAGGATAATAGGACTATGTACCTATGATGCAGGTGCCATAGGTTTGTTTTTATTTTTTAACCATTTTATTTACCGTAAAAAGATGAGGTCAGAAAAATCAAGCTTTATAATCATTCATACCTCGAGCCGCCCTGCCGCCCGGCCAAAGAGTATAATAATAACCTGTCCTATTTTCCTATTAATAAAACGTTAGATACCGTCAAACACTTTAATTCAATCTTTATTTACAATATTTGAAAACCAACTCCTGAATGTTGTCTTCTACATCATAATCTCTACGTGATCTACATAATAATTTATTTGTATCTTTACACCGACCATATATGAATAAATTCATTGCTCGCGTTCATGTTTTTATACAACACAACACAATAGGTATCACTGCGTTTCACAAACAAGTAAACGGTCCAGATTTTCGTGTAAAGGTCAATCACTTAGAGCGATGTCGTCGGTATCCAATACTTTTCCGTCAATGTTTAGAAGCAGAATCCAAGTCGAGAAAAATCCACGAAATACATAATATAAAGAAGCTCATCCATTCACTCGGAAAGAGAAAAACTAAAAAGTACTCTGTGGAAGAACTGGGTCAACGGAATATTTTTTTTAATAAATTTGACATTTACGCAAGTGGCGATTCTTTTTTCCATTTCAATTCGTTGCTTCAATAATTGAACAGTTTCAAAAATTAGTTTTGCATTCATCACCATTCTCCTGACCTTATCCCAATCTATTTGGGGCGGCGCAACATGTCCTTTTTTTCCATACTTCTCTATTATTCGTCATCTCGGTACCTAGTCACCCCCTTTCTAGCCATGTCATCTTTCACACAATCCATCCATCGTTTCTTTGGTCTTCCCCTACTCTTATAGCCATCGACATTCATACTCAAAACTTTCCTCACGACATTTTCCTCACTCCTCCGCATCACATGCCCATACCATGACAACCGATTTCCGCACAGCTTTTCAGTCACCGGTGCCACTTTCAGACTTCCTCTTATGTACTCATTTCTTATTCTATCCATTCGTGTAACACCACACATCCCTCTTAGCATTCTCATCTCAGCTGCATGCAATTGCTTTTCATTCATCCCTTTTGCGGCCCAACATTCTGATCCATACAAGACAGCAGGTCTAACCATTGTTTTATATATCTTCCCCTTAAGTTTAAGGGGAATGCGGGAGTCGCAGATTGTTCCCGTGACCTGCCGCCATTTCATCCATCCAGTGTTAATCCTATGCTTAACCGTCCTATCTACTTCGCCATCGCTTTGCACGAGTGAACCGAGATACCGAAACTCGGAGCAGACTGGGAGAAGCGTGCCATCAAGCGCGATGACTCCAGGACTGGAGATACCGCCGAAATCGCAGAACATATATTCAGTTTTGGCTCTGCTGATTTTCAAGCCAACATTCTCCAGTTTCTGTTGCCATTTCTCCAATCTGCTCCGAATCTCAGGTACATCTTCACCGACAAGAACAATGTCATCGGCAAACAGCATGCACCAGGGTGCCTCTTCCTGTAGATTCGACGTCAGAGCATCCATAATCAACAGGAATAGGTACTCTTAAAGCAAGCAAGCTTGCTCCTTAATTTTTTTATTTGTAAATATAAATTGTTGTTATTTTAATACAATCTGAATAAAATGGATCATAATGTTTAAACTAAACCCATGAACATTTTGAGAACAGCGTCATCTAGCAATATGTAAGTTTAACTTTTGATATTACTACACGAGTAAATTAAAAATCTATTGAATTGAGTAGTGTACCTCCAAAAGCAGAAGCCTACCTAAACTGGCCGGTTATGTTACCCTTACTTATGTTCTAAGTTATAAAGCACCGTGAGACTGGCGAATAGTTTTACTTTTTTCAAGCTTTTTCAATTTTTTTTTTTTTATGGCTTCGCACGTTTTGTGCATTTAGCCAATGTCAAGCTTAGTTCGTACAAACGAAGGTAGGGAAACGGAGATATCACAAAGATTTAATTAAAACGGGATTTAGGATAGGATGGATATATAAGATCAGTATAATAAAGGTGATAAAATAATGATAATGAGCAAATTACAATGACGAAAATTTACAACTTATTTATTTATTCAAATCTCCCTTACACTATCCTTACAGGTGTATGTACCCAATGCGACAGTGCGGTCATTTACAAAACTACTTATACTAACTTATTTAAAATTTAATTATAATATAACTAAAAAACTTGTAACATAATACTAACTTTAACACAATTTACCACCTATATTAATCTATATTATAACACAAAATAAATAACAGTGTATGCTCAATGCCCTCCTGGCAGTCAATCCTGATTGTGATCTGTTTGCCGATGAATGGAGAGAGATAAAGCGAGTGTGTCTAAAGTTTTGCGAGAGAAAGTATGAGAGAATTTCCACTGTTATTTATTAAGTATGTAGTAGATATTACAATATTAGTATTGTGTTTCTAGGTTAATTATTGTAATTGGTGTATAACCGTTTTAATTAACTATAAATAAATAAATAAATAAATAATAAATAAATAAATAAACAGTGTCCTTGCGAATTCACTCAAATGACACGTGAACACATCAATTTTGCAATGAAGTTCATTGATTAAATGAATTTCCCCGAGTCACTGGTGTTTTGGCGAGTAAATTGGTTCTAGCTGTCGGCACGGCCAGCAGTGGCGGGAGCCGCCGCCTCCACACATAGCGGTCCGGTACGCAAAAACTTAGGCGATGCAGCACTCCAGGATTATGCACGATGCCACGAAGTAAATTCACCAGATAGGCGACAAGTGTACCTACTCGTAAATTCCCGTCGCACCCTCAATTCATTGTACCCGACCATACCCAGCACAAATAGAGTGGGGTATAATAACGGGTAAAACGGGTATACCCCGTAGAGCTTCCTGTACAAATGGCGCGTAAACTTGTTCTGAACGCGCTCCAACATTACAGAATATTTGGTCTCATGTGGAGCCCATATGACAGCACTATGTTCCAGATGACTCCTGACTAGTGTGTCATACAGGACCCTGACGGCTGCAATGTTGGTGAAGTCTCGTGTCTGTCTCAGTACGAATCCCATGTTTCTGAATGCTCGCTTGCAGATCTCATTTATATGATCGCGAAATGACAATTTAGGAGTAACAGAAACTCCTAAATCGCGTACTTGTGTGACTCGTTGCATAGGCACTGCGTCCACCACGTACTCGCGAAGTAGCGGTGCACGTGCGCGCGTGAATCTCATCACCAAGCACTTCGATACATTGAAGTTGAGCTTGTTTCTGTGACTCCATTCCACTATCCTGTCTATGTTCTCCTGCAAGCGTTCGCAATCAGACTCACTTTTGACCTCGAGCAGCAACTTAAGGTCATCTGCAAATAGTAAACAAGAGCCATGTCTCACGACCTCCGGCATATCGTTTACCATTATTATGAACTCGAGAGGCCCTAAGTTGCTGCCTCGACTCACACCGGACCAGGTGTAATATAGGTCCGATTCACATCTATTATAGTCCACGTACTGCGGTCTGTCTTGCAGGTAGTTGGCGAAAAACTGCAATAAATTTGGTGTGCATCCGACTTCTGCGAGCTTCATTAGTAAAATATAATTATCCACTGTGTCAAATGCCTTTTTGAAATCGAAATAAGCCACGTCAACCTGCACACCAGCATATACCGCCGGCACCACCTGAGCCATAAAGTTGAGAAGATTGGTGGCAGTGCTTCGCGCCGGCCGGAACCCATGTTGCGCATCAGATAACTGTCCTCGTACCTGCTCCTGCATGCAGCGCTGGATAGCAGACTCGAACACTTTGGCCGGCGTTGACAGCACGGCCACCACTTAATATTATTTAAAATAATGAATGAGACTACATATAATACAGGGAAGCTGTTTGTATAAAGTAAAGAAATTATTGAGGTAGGAAAAGGAGTAGGTACTGAGGGACAAGAGGTTACTAAGAAAAGAAGAACGGTCATTTAAAGGACAGGAGAAAAAAATGTGATTTAGGTCGCCTACGTCTGTGCCACACAAGCACATGGGCACAGAGTACATTATATATAGGGACATAGAGTCACCACTTAGAATTTATGATACTAGCGCCATCTATCGGTATACGACACCCGTGTGCAAAGTGGTCGGGTGGTTCCTTATTCATAAGTTCTTAAATTCCTCAAAGTAATTTCCAAAAGCCAAATCAATCTAAAGATTATTTGACTTTTGGAAATTACTTTGAGGAATAATAAGATAGAAAGAATGGAATTCAGGTAAATCAAACAACAGTTTAACGGTTGACTGCCTTTTTATTATGTTTTCTTTTATTATAATAATTAAAAGCATACATTTTCATAAGGTCATTTTTGTCTACATCTAATCTGGTGCCATTAATTATTTTATTAATATCTCGACACCAGTTACAAATGAAAAATTTGCAGGACAGCTCCAACATGTACTCAATTGTTTGCGATTTGTGATTTTCGCAATCAAATAATTTAAAATCCAGATCTACATACATCAAAGTCTTTAAAAATGTTTTTATGTTTAAAGTTATAGATTTGTTTCTAAGATAATATGAAATTAAATCTTGTATTTTTGAAAAAAGCATTTCTAAATCATGGTTAGGATATGTAAGATATGATTTTCCTCTATTATATTCTCTTACTTTCAAAAAATCGCTTAGATTATTTTTGTCATACAAACAATCTTTACATTTTTTACAATTTTTAAAAACGTTTATTCTCGCTTTTCTTAATAAATAACCAGTTACGTACTGTAATGTGGCTAATATTCTGGGGTTATTTTTTTTCACTTCAAAATCTATATATTCTACTTCATCCTCCAAATCGATTGTAACTGTGGGCATGGGCTTCTTTTCAGTATTTTTAAATAAAGATTGCATTGATTTAAAAATTGTTTGGCAATTATCTTCCTCACAGTTGGAACCAGGTGAGTGCTGGCCACTTAAGTTATTAATTAATAATGCAGCAAAGGACGAAAAATTCTCTAGAGGATCCTGATTAAAATGCCTCATCCACACAGATTTAATGTCATATATTTTAAAAAGTTTTTCTACCAGGTACTCCACATTATTTATAGTACGTAACCAATTATTTATTGTTGGAACTGTGACCTGCTTGTCCTGTGTTTTATCATCATTATTTACAAATTTCATTGTGCCTAACACTATTTTAGCTTTCGACCAAACGGTGCCATGGTCTGATTTTGGTGTTACTTGAGTCAATAAAGTTTTTCCAGACCTTTTCTTCGAGTTATCATAACTCCCATTTAGAGAGTCGAAGAGTTCATCGAAAAACAAGATGACATCAGCAGTCTGTGTACACTCAGACGGGAGTAGGTTCCTTTCTGAAAAAAAATAATTAAATTTGGCAGTAAGTATAGCTCTAAAAGACTAAAACGCCTCTATTGAAAACTGACACAAAAAAAAAAACGTGAAAATTTTAAGTGTTTAATAGATATGGGTCCTGATATCCTGGTGAATAAAGGACTATTAAAATAACCTCTTTTAAGGTTTGGGATGATTGCTGGCCAAGTTTAGAAAACAATTAAAAAACCACCTCACTCGGAAACCACGATGCGACAGTACAACAACACCCAAAACTGGGGAAATTATGTTCATTTCAGTTTGGTGGCCTTCAGTGATTCTAAAAGGCCCACCCCTACCGGGAATCGAACCCTGAAAAGGTGTCACCGTGATGCATTGGTTTGGCATATTAACCACTCAGCTACAGAGGATGTCTAAGACAGATAAATGTTTCGAAAATGAATTACAACCTGCTAAAAATCCCATAGTAACTGCAACTTTTTGGCTCAAAATTTGTGTTGCATATTTGACCTTCATTTTTTGAAATTTATCTGGATTAATGTGTCGATCAGTTAGTTTACTAACAAGTCGTATCCCTTTATATGCTGGGTCTTGCTCATATAATTTGACTACATGTTCCCATTTTGCCACTTTTGTAGAGCCATTTATGGAACATACTAAATTTTTACTCATCAAATTATTCCTGATTCCCTTAACTAAGTGAGGCGGGTCGTATAAAGGGATCACCTCTTTGTCATCTACTTCAAAGATATCTCTTCTCAATTCTTTATTATTCCTTAAATAATCTGCTCTTGTCTCCTGAATCAGAGAGTTTATTGCACTGACATTGGATGCACCTTGGTCACATACAGTAGCTAGGACATGTAGTCCTACACTATGCAGTTTTCGAATCACGACTTTTATCTGTCTGGCTAGTTCAGCCGAGTTTGTGCTGCCCGAACAAAATGTGTAGGAAATAGGTTGTTTATAGTTTTTTTGAACTCCTCTTATAAAGAACACAAGAGCATGGTCAGCTAGTTTGCTTTGTCTTGACTCACCATTATTTACGAAGCCTGAAATTTCGTCTCTTTTTTGATTGTAGTCAAAATGTGGTGCAATGGACATTTCGTCAAATAATAATATGCAAAGTTTGTCATCAGATTTCATCTTATTTACTCTTTTTTTTAATTGTTCAAAGAGGTTTACATTAATCCCTGGTTTTAAATTTGCTCGTGCTATTAGTCTACTTAGTGTCATAGCCGATGGCAAGACAAAAATTGTTTGCAGCCATCTGTAAGTCCTAGGGCTCCTTTTGTATAAGCTTAATGCCATGATTTTCTCAGGCTGTGTAAATCTCCGCCCCATTTTATTTTTTCCAGTTTCACGAAACTGCATTAATGTGAACATAGCAGCCAAGGCAGTGAATTTTTTTATAGTGTTCTGAAAAGTTTTGTTCTCCGACAAGTTCAATGCCTTCTTTAGTCTTGTTGCATAATTGGCTTTTTTTATTTGCAGCTTATTAACAGCCTTAATTAATGCTTGTTGGTCAGACATATGTGTTTTCTTTTTTGGATTTCTGGCTGTTACCTTTGGTTCTTCTGAGACTTGAGCAGAAGGTTCACCTGTTATATAATATAACACATTATAAAGTATGTAAAAAACTGTAGGTACCTGGGTTATAGAAGACATCTACTATTTGTAGTAAAATATTAAATACCCAAGAAACAATACAGTAAGCTGAGATTTAGTCTAGCTGTTAAGAGCGCTATTACATTTTGACTGTGATTTTTTCATAAATTAAATTTTCACACTTTAAACAAAAAAATAATAATTATATGACTCAGAATAAACATAATTACAACTGCTAAATTGCTTCATAATGCGATGCGCCGGCGTCTAAAGCTAAAGACCGCGTGTCTCGAGATTTTCATTGATTTTAGCACTGCATACAACAATTGATTAAAAATAATATTCTACTTTTAAATAACACAATTTTTTTTTCAAGCAAAGTAATATAGTAACCTTAGTTATTAAATACTTTTTGTTTGAATTTGGATTACATATTCATAGATAAAAAATATAATTTCGGACAAAAAATTATAAGTAACTCTCTGGTTTACGGAATTATTTTTCTTGTATTATTGTATGAAACATAATAAATTGAATTGAACACTCCAAAGTAGAAGGTACAGTTGTACCTGGGACATTATTATATCTTTGATGTAACAAAACATCAAGACATGTGCAAAAGTAAAGTTTTATGAAACATCCTTTGCAGAGACAAGGTTTTTACTGATTTATGTAAACAAATCGAAATATTTATTTAGAACACTCCCAAGAGAAATAATCAAGCTTTCTTGGGCATATCTTTTTTTTTAATTTTGTGTCTGTATTTAAACCATAATCACACATCAAAACTCGAGTCAAACGCTCAAGTACAAGAAAAATTGTAATAGCCCTCTTTCTACCTAATTTGAGCACCAGTTTTATCATTGTAATTGTTCATTAAGTCAATCACAAGTTAGAGGGTTGGACATAGGAACCATTCTGACCCACTTTCAGAAGAATGGAAGACATTAACTGAAATAGTTTAGAGAGAATAATGTGACTATAACATTTCATATTTTACATTTTGTTATTTGGCAATTGAGCCAATATTTTATACTTTGTAGAGGTGTTCTAGTCTAAATACTACCTCAATATTTATATAAAACATGTAACATAATGAACCCACATTTTCTGTGGGTCATGGTCTCCCTACTAAGGTCCCCACATCCTTTACCCATACCCATATGTAACCATATAAGAAAAACAAATATGTAAAATTACATAAATTATAAATACCTCTAGAAGTGGAAGGTAATGCAGTAACCAAAAAAGCATTTTCTTTCCTGTTTTTTGTGTCCATTAGTGGAACTCCAGCAGTTGCCAATTCTCTAGAAGTGGATGGTACCGATATTGCAGCATCCAATGAAGCAATATCACTCCTATTTACTACATCAATTAGTGGAACTCTAGCCAATTGAGATCCTGTAAGAAAATAAAAAATGTTAAACTCTATTAACTGTTGGAATATAATACTCAATCTAATAAACCTTAAGGTAGAGCACTTTGGAGTACTGAAGTGGTAGTTGAGCTCCGCATTATTATATTACATTATACATTCTTACCTGGCAAGAATAACGTGGGAACAGCATCAGGGCTCAGTCTTCTAGTCCATGTCAAATGCTTTGTTTCAAAATGGGCATGGCACACTCGACGGTTCCTGTACACATACTGGGGTTCTAAAGAGGATATGCCAATTCCAACTGCTCGAGTCCATTCTAGATATCGATCCTTCTCCTTGTCAGGATTAGGGAATGAATGGAGTACTGTATCATCTTTGCCTAAAAAACAGATAAGTAGTGGTTAGTAATTGACAGCAGTGGTAACGGCCACAACTTACGAGTTGTAGGTCGTAGGTTCGAACCCAGACAGACGCTTTACTTTGTGTAAATCATTTCATCACCACTGCTCTCAAAACAGTGAAGGAAAACATCGTGAGGAAACTGGCATAACCTAGAACAAAAAATTCGAAGACATGTGACATCTACCAACCCGCACTGGGCCCGCGTGGTAGATTACGGCCCCCTCCCTCTCATCGAGAGGAGACCTGTATCCCAGCAGTGGGAATGTTATAGGCCGATTATGTAGTGGTTAGTAAAATAAAATTATGCTTAATTGCCATAAGTACCATAACATCTGCATGTATTTTGTACATAATCATGAATATTCATTACTTACGAGTTTTACCGCATCTCGGCACACAACAACCTCTCTCGGAAGCGGCCATAATCGGTCAACAGTGTACAAATCGTAAGGCAAATCAGGGTCCAGGGTAACAGGCGTAAATTCAGCGTAATAGGCAAAGTCGTCGGGGTCCGGGGATGAAGCAAAGTTGTTGAAAAAATCAAAATCGAAACACAAACGGAGCACATTCACGGATCACAAACAGAAACGGAATGACATTGACAGTTGAGACTTGACAATGACATATTTTTGGAAACAACATGGCGGCTTAGCGTTTCTATTCTAAACATTAATATAAAAAAATAAGCAAATAGGAAGAAAAAACAACATAGTTATTTTATGTGAAACAAAGACCTCATTACTGATTTATGGGTTGTTCTACCACGAATACTCATTCGTCTTTGTAATTACTTCAAGTAAAATTACATTCTCAAATTCAAATTAACATACCTACCTACTTAACAATCTGCATAACGCGGAGCGGTATTTTCTGGGACTTGCGATTAGGCTTTATAAAGGTGTAGGTACACATACGGGTATACAATTTAAGACAGCGTCATCTACTGCAATATGGCAAAAACTAGAAATGTCATAGAAAGTATGGTAGTGATAAGACACTGCACATGGGGTCGTCGATGATATGAAGTTTTTCATTGTTGTCAGATGTCATTTTTTTTTTTCTTTTGTCTTCGCACGGTTTGTGCATTTAGCCAATGTCACGCTTATTCATAGGTTAAGGTAGGAAAATGAAAATATTATAATGATTTGTAAACGGGATTTAGGATAGGATGGATATATAGGATGTCAGATGTCATTATACTTGACGTTAGGGATATTAGGGATGTGAATGTTCGATATGTATCGATACTCAAGTAGGTCGGTACAACGGGATTTGATTGATTTTCACGTCGATTCAACAGTATACGAACCACTACTGTAAACTGATAGATAGTGAAGATCGGATCAAAATAATCGTATTACCTACTGTACAATCGTACTGTAAAGTCGTAGTGGTCAGATCCATGTAAACACGGCTACTTATCAAGCTATACATTGCCGGTATAAGCTGATCTCGCATTGTGTAGGATTTCCTTACAATGAGAGGTCAGTGTAAACTGGAAATGCATAGCTTGATGTGTAGGGTGTGTGTACATGTGTTTATTTAAATGAGAAAAAAATAAAATCCCTGGAAAAATACTATTAAGGTTGTTAATTTTCCATTAACACGATTCTCAATCACTCAAACTAACATTGACAAAATCATTCAGGCAAAACCGGGACTCTGTTTGCCATAATCAGAAATTGAATATAATTAAAGGCAAACATATTAAAAATGATTGATTAAAAGCGATTTTATCCACTCGGATCGATATGGTCCATTGCGAAGCAGAATATAGAATATCGATAAAAAGCAAAGCGATACAGTAGTCACTTTTAAAATTCAGCCGTATATTTTCAATTAGTTTTATTGAATTCAGACAATATTATAATACAATATTATTATTTCCATATATTTTTTTAATACATAATGAACCGGTCAATAACATCAAATTAAAACATAACATAACATATTATTTTGATATACATAAGCCATTTTTTGTGGCTCATTCATTTTAAGCACGTATTTTTCTTTAATAGCGCCTTTTAAAATTTTATTTATTATCTTGCACCAATTGTGCACCTGTAAGCGAATTACTATTCTTAAAAACAAATTTTGTACTTTCCCTTTGTGCTTACTACACCCTATATCATTTAATAAAGGCAATTTTTTTAAATTCGACCCCAAGTCATGTTTTCTGTGGCAAAAAACATTTAAATAGGTATGGATTATTTGAGCAGCATTTCTGTAAGCCTGATGAAGTTTTCATTGGGATATGCCAAGTTGTTGTTTTTCAGAGTTTTATACTCTCTGTATTTGATGTACATGTGTATATTTTCTATATTTTGGCATATATAAGTTTTTATACACTGCCTACAATTCGTAGTCTTAGTTATCTTTCGACAAATATAACCAGCTGTGTAAGACGAACACTGGACCCTAAATTTTAGAGTTTGGAGAGATATTTTTCTTATCATCTATCATTTCATTTTCTTAATTTACGTTACGTTTCTTATTAAACATATGACTAATGTCCATTATTGTCTCCCCTTCATCCTGTTCACAGTTTGAAAAACGAGAATGATGGCTTAACACATTTGACAGCATTAAAGATTTAAAACTATATTTAAATGTGGTTGCATTAGGATTAACATTTCTGTAAATTAGAGCCTTCAACCGCCCAAATAAATTTTCTAATGGGTCTTGGTTAATGTATCTAGGATAATAGAAGTCCACATGATATTTTTCAAACAACAGTTTGGATATCCTAATAAAACTTTCCAGGCTTGTAATCCTACCTTCCAGGCACGGAACTCTAATGTAACGTGGTTGTCCACTTTTTACAGTAACTTTGCTATTGTAGCCTATAAATTTTATAATTTTCAATTGTTTTATTGCAGAGCTCCAAAAGTTTGCATGAGCCGAATTGCACTTTACGGCTTTTCTCAGCTTTCCCCTTTGACCATCTCCAGGCTATCCATTTACACTGTCGAACAAGGTGTCGACGAATTCGACGAACTCTGCTGTTGTTTCCATAGTGGACAGAGGATCTTGACCTGAAAATAGAATACATTTATTATTGTATATAATTCATAAATAAATAGGTACAGAGCATTGTACATGTATATAATTAAATAACATTTCACCATGTCAGACCTGAACTTATGGTATAAGTATGTATGTGTAGTGATGTAAAGAATATGGTGTGGTAATAGGAAACTTAGGGATTATGCAAATAGGACGATGGATGACATGGGGTAATTAGTAGCAAACTGCAAGCTTGGTGATAGTGGAAAGATTACCACACTCGAAAGTTGGCCTTGGTAGTGGCTATTCACAGATCAATAAAATTTAAAGAAACCGCCATGCGCCATTAAGACGACCCTCGGTCGGTGGGTCGTCTTAGGGACGGAGTTACTACTACTACTACTACTACCAAATTAATAATAACTTATGAGCAAAATTTTAAAATCATTTACCCGCTGCACTTCCGAGGTTCACCAAGAGCTATTTCCTTATCAGAAAACAAACAGGGATAAGAATAGCGAAGTCGCTGCCCCTCTTCGTCAAATTGTAGTTTGTCGAAATGTTTAGAACATACTCCCTTGTTGATCAGTTAGCTTTTATTAAATCCATTAAGAATGGGATTAGTAGGCACTAAGAATGACAACCACAAAGCTCTTAAATTATCGTTCTTGGGTATTAGAAATAACCGGTGGGTTTCACTTGTTGAAGTGTAACCAACAACACAACACTTGCGCAGCCCCATGAGAAAATTATTGGTACACAGACAATGCTACAAAATTAATTAAATAGTATTGCTACTAATAGCAAAACAAAAATATATCAAATAATACGTCAAAACACAGTTCGGTAGAATATACTGCTGAAAGTCAAAACAAGAAAACATGGCGACAAAAATACCACAGATAACATAATTTTTAAATGCGAAAGTACCGACAAATGGCGGAAACGTGAACTAGAGCTATCAGGCCCCTGGTCTGAGGTGGGAACGAGGAGTTTATTAGAATATCTAGGTACTCATTATTTTTAATTCTTATCTGTGTTGTTACATCTAAATATGGCAATTTATTGTATTTTAGGATCTATTTAAATTTTCCGTCTATACCCATCAATATTTGATGGGGTAAGATGTACATAGAAAAGATGCAGTTTCAGCGTGTTTTTCAGTGTTAATTGAAAGATCAGAAAAATGTAAGATTAAGGGTTACAGGTGAATATAGGTACCTATTGAAAAGGAAAATTATATTTGTATTTTTATTTCCACTTCCTATACCCTCGTGATACTCCTAACTTTTCCATCGTGCCTAATTTTCAAGTCAATGTGTGTTCACCTTATTAGGAAAGGACACACTACACTTCAGTTTTATTTTTCAAAAGCAACTTTTCGGTGCTTGTAGCTTTCATAGTCACTACTATTTTTTAATTAGTACAAAAAAAAAATGGGGCTCTATCCGTACCCGTTTAATGATCATATTTGTGTAGTCAAAAGTAAAAAAAATGAAATCCCAAAACTGTCCACGAAAATTTGTCATAATAGGTAAATTCATTATTGAATCAATCATTCATAACAATTGCTACTGAAAATACTACGCGCAATGCTTTTCCATGACTAATGAATACTACCATGTAGCCTGTACAATATTTCCATAAACTGAGTGACATTTTGGGATACAAAAAACGCTAATAATTTTGCTGTTTATGAATATTATTTATTGAGACTTTACATATATCATAACGAGGCCTTCTCTAATAAGCCCTTTAAATATTTGTTCTGATTTAAAATTAGTGTGTACCTACTAATTCCATGCTTTCGATACTTTTCTCAATGACGATTATTGACGGTAGTTCAACAAAATTTCGAAATGTGATTATTTTTGTTTAGTGGGTGAATGTAAAATATGTTTTAAGTAATCACTTGGATTTGCAATCATGAGTGCGAGCGATAGAGTAAAAATGTTCGAAAAAAACATATCACGATGGTCATACAGGCTTTTACAACAAAATGCGAAAGCTTTGAGCTTACCATCCAACGTTAAGGTACGTAAATAATCAAATAAATAAACCGTGTGTGTTTCGCATGAGGAACATAAATTATATGGAACCAAATCAACATAATTTTTATGTGGTTTCAATTGTGTTAATATGTCTTGTTAGATTCTTCTATTCATATTTCATACCTAGGTTTTTACTTTACTTATGAAAATCCTCGGAATTTGTTCTAGTGCACAATTTTTATCTTGCGTTTTCACGTGCAACACCGCCCCTAAGATAACCTCTGATGACCACATGTTTTCACTATGTCAATCAATCTGCCTAGCCTTTTCCCAACTATGTTGGGGTCGGCTTCCAGTCTAACCGGATGCAGCTGAATACCATTATTTTACATGGAGCGACTGCCTATTTGACCTCCACAACCCAGTAACTGGGTAATACGATACCCCTTGGTAAGACTGGTTGTCAGACTTTCGGGCTTCTGACGACCCGTAACGACTGTCAAAGATCCACGAATGACAGCCGGCACCAACGGCTTAACGTGCTTTCCGAGGCACGGAGGAGTCTCGGTATGTAAAGATGGTCACCCATCCACTGACCAACCCCGGCAAGCGTAGCTTAACCTGATGGATCGACCCGTGCGGCTGTTATTACTTAGCCACGAGCTCCTCTATGTTTTCACTATGTATTTTTATTATTATTGTTATTTGTAAATCACCAACAACATTTTAAGGGGTCATTGTACTCATCATGGTGAACAACTTTTACTATGGAACCAAACCTGAAATCGCGAAAAAAAATCAGCTGTTCAGCAGGTAGGTTGGTACATTCATACATACATCTACATCAAACTCGTCAAAATGTAGGAAGCAGCTGATTTTTTTTTCGCGATTTCATTTGGTCCCATAGTAAAAGTTATTCACAATGATGAGTACAATGACCCTTAAGAGGTTGTTGACGATTAACAAAAACAACTTTGTAGGTCTAACTGCAATCGATATTTATATTTATAGAAAAAATACCTGGTCCAGTTGTTAAGCACAAAGCTGTACGGTACTCCAGGGGATTTAGAATTGTTGGTGCGATACGTGCGTGCGGATCAAAAACTTCGGGCACGCATTATGAAGAATGCACAGGTAAATTTTAATATTGAGTTTTGAAGTTTTTTTTGTGACTACTGCTCATATTGAACTTTTTTGGATAGTACCTACCTAAGCTAAGTATTTAGTTCACCCAAATTCAAACTTAATTCTCGGAAATGATAACTAATAGCAGGATTTTTTTCATAACACAACACGTAATGAGTTGGCATTATGTTGGCATTCTTAAATCAGATTTTTAGGGTTCCGTACTCAACAAGAGACCTTTATAGTTTCGCTGTCTGTCCGTCTGTCTGTCCGTCCGCAGCTTAGCTCAGAGACTCTTAGTACAAAAAAAAGCTATAAAGCTATAATTTGTCATGGATATACCTACATATTCATCACGCCGACAAAGTGGTAATATAAAATCTAAATAAAATAAATATTTTTTTTAGGATGTTTTTCTTTCTCGTCTACCCCATGGTGTGGGGTGTTGTTGGATAGGTCTTTCAAAAATATTGCTGGTTTGTGAAAACAATTTTTCAATTTAGGGATCAGCAGTGCGATTCTGTATAACCATCTCACCGTGAATACTTAGGTGAAGTGAGCGTGGAGTGAGCTGTCAATAGTGTCAATTCCTAGCAAAAACAAACTCACTTCACCTAAGTTTTCACGGTGAGATTTTTACAGAATCGACCGGCTGTTTCTGAAATATTAAGCTTTTTAAAATGTAAATTTTTGTTAGAGTCAAGTGTCTCCCCCGGCCAGCTAAACGGTTAGTTTTGGATGGGTGAAAAAATTCACGGTAGTAGTATATATAACGGAGTTAAAATGAAAACTATATCACAGCTAATTAAGCTTTTCAAGTTTACGAGTAATAGTCAACCAACATAAAATTAATGTACTTGGAAAAGTATACATTTCGTATAAATTCCATTAAAAATGACTTATAAAACGTTTTTAGTTGTGTAAAACAGGTCGTAAATATAAGTTTATGAACCATGTAAAAATATACTAAAATAAAATCGTTAATAATTAATTCTAAATCTATACTTACTAATATTATAAAGCTGAAGAGTTTGATTGTTTGGTTGAACGCGCTAATCTCAGGAACTCCTGGTTGGAATTGAAAAATTCTTTTAGTGTTTGATAGCCCATTTATCGAGGAGGGCTATAGGCTATATAACATCACGCTACGAACAATAGGAGCGGAGCATCAATGAAAATGTTGCAAAAATGGGGAAAATGTATTCCTTTTGAGAGCTTCTGTTGCGTGCGCTGCGTAAACGGTTAAAGTTACGCAACAATCATGTATGACAGAAATGTTCCTCTTAAAAAGTTCTAAAAAAAGTCCACGATAGCATATGTCTATCTTTTAAGGTTGGCTCACTATAACTTTTTTAATCGTAATCAATTTTGTTATAAAATAATGCATTATTTGCAAAGGTGTTTTCTTAAACATGGTATTAATCCTTATCCAAATTAATACGTTAGCTCATCACACCATCTATCGGGTACAGTGATTAACTCGAAGCTCGCTCTGCGTACAATAGACTTACAAAGTGAAACCCAGTGTGATTTAAAAAAGTTGTTATGATTATATAGCATTGCATTTTTTATCACTCAGAACACCACCTATTATCTTACATAGCTTCCGCACGCGGCTTCGCCAGCGTGGCCTGTCAAATAAAAGTAGCTTAAGTATGTCCTTTTCCAGGTCATGGTCTACCCGTGTGCGAAGTACCTAGGTATCCATATTTCTTGTCTAAGCTGAATAAAAAAAACAACTGAAAGTCGATAATCGAATGTTGCACATTTTTTAAAAGAACAACTTCATAGATACCATGTGAAAAAAGTTTCACTCAAAAATCTCAAACCATGACGGTTCTATGTCAATAATTCGAAGTTCCTATACAATAAACGGCAATTTCATACTTTAACCTCTATTATTAATAATTTCATAGTTGTTTTGCGTGTTCTTGGGAAATTTTCAACAGCGCTCTTAAAACGTGATTTATCTTCACCATGATAACACTTCAGCACACTCCGCCAGACGAGCAGTCGATTTATTGAGTACGGCAGGTGCACAGTTATGAGCAGCTGCCTTGTTATTTACTATTAGTTTTCAAAAACCAAAGTGACGCTTCGTCGCTTTGACATTATAACCCGCAGTGACTACAATCATTCGAAAATGCTGTAGAGAACCTCTGGAATGAAGAATCTTCCGATCTTGCCTGGTGGGAAGCACTACTTCCCACTTTTCATTGGAGGAGTTTTATAGGATACCTACACCTTATTCGCATTGTTTTCCAACATGCACGCGGACGAAGTCGCTGGCACAGCTAGTGAATAATATTTACGCTCGAATAACGACGGGGGGGCGGGCGGCGCGGCTGCGGCGTGCACTACGGAACCCTATTACTGCGCGTGGTCGGTTTTTTGGCTTCTTTTGCTTAAAATCATACTTAATCAAGTGTAGCACAGTTATAAAATAAAATCAACATAATTATCTATAATTTTCAGAATTACAATAGGATCTCCACCCGTCCTGAGGCGCCGTGCACAACCATACCTGGCCCATCTTCTACGACAGCGCCGCCGCCGCCGCCAGCCACAGAAGCAGGGGAGAGTGGGGTAAGACGGGGTCCGGTTTGATGGTAAATAAAATTGACCGTAATAAGTTTTATTAATTTGTTTTATTCTTATAATCTTCTTTGATAATCAGTCTTCATTGTTAACGAGTATTTGGCAGTCTAATCAACATAATAAAATTAAAAAAAATCAAAAAGTAGAAATACACCCTCATCCCCATCATGCCCCACCCCTAGGGTAAGATGGGGTACCAATAACGGGGCAAGATGGGGCACGCAGCAAACGACCATTTACTGTTCACAATGTTCACAAGTGAACACGGTATTTGCATCTTCGTCGTCCAAACCTGCACAGCTGCAGTGAGCCCATGTGCCGCATGCTGAACAAGCAGCCCAGCCTTCATTTGAGTCCAAATATAGGCCTTTACAATACAAGCAAGGTGAATTATCAATATCGCTGTCACTATTCTCGTTTAATGATCTATTCTTAGGCCCTTGTTCCTCTTTGTTACTCTTTTCTTCTTAGTTGCTGGGTCTTTTTCAGATTTTTTAAGTTCCCTCAACTCTGTTTTCTAGTTACGCGAGATGTTTTTCTAGTTGCTGGAAAGGGCATTATTTGCTGCGGACTTTCAACACTAAAAATTGATTGCTGCGGAGTTCGTGGTCTTTCGTGTAGATCGGGGTTATCGAGCCAGTAAGAACATCCTGGTTCAGGGGTCGACATTGTATTAGGTAGCACAGTAGGTGCAGTAACCAGATTAGTGGATAGTGACGTACTCGCAGACATACTAGCGGCAGTATCAAGTCTCGACAATGTTTCTGTTTCCACTGTTACTGGCATCACTGCTGCACCCGTCAAAGTTGCCACAACAGAAATGGCTTCAGATATAATTGGCGCATTCTGATTATTTGTTACTGGCTCTGTGGATGACGATTCCATTATCAACAAACTATTATCGCTTGCAGGTGCGTCGGATACATTAAGCTGAATATCTGTCATCAAGGACGGAGCAAAGTCACTCTCAAAGAATACTGTTGGATCATATGGCCAAATCCCACATTTCTTAAAACCATTAACAGCTGTTGCCATCGTAGACACTTGTATGAAAGCCTTTCTAAAAATTTCAGCTACTTGTCGGATAGTGACAGTCATTCCTGGGTTGCTGCGAAGCCACGCCGTAATTTGATGATCGTACCTAGTAGGTGCTTAACGGTCTCATGTAAGCAACGTCTGCAACCTGAAAACGGTGAGTAGTATGTGGTGGGAAACATAAAATGATAACGCCGTGAGTGTGTGCTTCATTTATGAGATCAATGTTCTTCGTATGAGTACTATGTCCATCCAATAATAACAAAACAGGACGCTCAGGTGTTGCTCGAGATCCGCTAGATTCGACGAACTTTTTAAACCATTCTAGGAAAAGCTCTGTAGTCATCCAGCCCGAATCACTGCAAACTGCCCAAGCTCCGGGGGCAGCATTAATCATAAGTTGCGCATCCATTCTTTTTCTAGGATATACCATCATGGGTGGCATAAAATTACCACTAGCACTAAAACAGATTAATTTCTACTGTAATGGTCGTACCTCGTTCAGCAGATGTTATGGCTCCCACTTGCTTTATGCCCTTTCTTGCGATAATTTTTGATTTGGTTTTGGGTACAACTGAAATACCAGGTTCATCGCAGTTGTATATACGATCTGGTATTAGATGATGTTCATCGTAAACATTGCCCAAAAAATTTAAAAACTGGTCTACCACCTGTTTATTGAAACCAGCAGCACGTGCAGCTGAGGTACTTTCAGGCTGTCTAATAAAGAGTTCTGGGTGCCTTTTTAAAAATCCTAATGCGCAGTCTTTCCCGGCTTCTTCTTTTTCATTGATAAACGAATGACGTTTGTTATTTATTACCGCTAGTCTATAGACTAAACTTCTTAAGTCTTTCATTGTCAGTCCATAAAGCCTGCTCTCCATATCTATTATGTATTTACATAGCTCTTCCTCTTCATTATTAGTAAAAACTTGTTCTTTTGGGCCTTTTTTTTTTTTTTTTTGTGGATGGGAGATCATCAAATGACTTCTCCCGCTCTGGGCAGAGCGGGAGGGTGTGTCAGACTTTTACTGACTAAAACCCACCCATGTTCCTTCAGCTGCCCGTGCCAGGGCCACGGTATCTCTTTCGAACTACCCGCGACCCCGGCGGCGTTCGTTTGGGCCTAACGGTACCTTAAATTTAACAGTCATTGGATCATTCTTATCTAAAGTGGTTCTCAATGAAAGAAGCCCACCCGAAGAAGTACTCCATACATTAATGACCGAGGTTGATAATTCTAGACCTCTTACTTCAGTTAGCATGGACCCAGAAGACGAAGAGAGTTTGACGCCAAACCACTTTCTACTGGGGAGATCGTGTGGAGCAATGACACCGGGAGAATTCGACGACAGAGAGTTGATTGGAAAGGCAAACTGGAGAACCGTATGGTTCCGTAAATGGCGAATCGAGCTAAACCCGACCAAAAGTGCAGTCATACTATTTACCAAACGTGGTAAAAAAGCAAATGCACAAACCCGTACCCGACCCATCTCTATGTCTGGCTAACCTATCCCCTGGGATAAACACGTCAAATACCTAGGGGTAACCCTCGATAATCAGTTAAGATTTACCGAGCACGTAAAGATAGTACGTAACCGTGCTTCCTTCGCGCTCGGTCGCCTTCACTCACTTCTCAATGCACGAAGTAAACTAGCCCTTAAGTCAAAGGTGCGAATTTACACTACGTGTATACGTCCCATTATGACTTATGCTTGTGTTGTGTTCGCGCACGCCAGCCCGTCACTCATTAAGAAATTCCAAGTCCTCCAAAATCGATTCATGCGACGTGCCACGGGCAGCCCCTGGTAGTACGTAATGATCAAATACATGTCGATTTAAAATTGCCGACCATCAAGCATTTCGATTCTGCTACCACTCACACTAACCTACTAGTGGCAGCAGCTGCCAGATACACACCTTCACGAATATCACGCACACGTCGCGTCCTCCCAAATACGCCTTATTAGATAAGGATGACGACATCACTCTCCTTCAAAAGAGTATCAGATTAGCTCAACAAAACACTACACATGACCGACGCCCTACCTTTGTACCGTGCTCGACGGCGAGTACTAACGCGTAATAGTAGAGTTCAATGACCTCCCCGACCCTTGACAGCGCGGAGCAAGTAGCTATAAGTAGTAGTAGTAGCCTATTTTATTAACACAAGTTTTGTTTATATTCAAATATGTATGTTTAGGTTAAGGTATTTATCTATGGGCCGTGTCGCCTGAAATAAATGGTTTATTTATTTATTTATAAAAATATTGTCCCTAATAATAATAACAAATCGACACTTACAAGTCCCCACTTGCTCAGTAGTCAGTAGCGCCCTAAGCCTAGGTTCGAGTCCCACCACACATACACTCTTTATCTGTTCTGTGAGTCCCACTATGGGACGCCCTTAGCTGTGCTACTCAAAAATTATTTTGCAAGGCGAGGCCCATCTGGCCCCGCCAAGACGCCAAGTTAAGTAATAGAGGTTCCCGGAGCCAATTACGAAAAGTACCAAAAAAAAAATGTGTTCAGGCATTCCAAATCCAACAGTATTACGAGCAACAAGAAAGGAAAATAAAGAAGAAACTCTCTGAAAAAGTAGTGTTTTATTCGCTCTGAAGAAGTGTTGTTTTATATTCGCTGCACCTACATACTCGTACATCTCTACGCACCTCCGCACCTCCTCATGAACATCCCGCCAGCGAGCCCGCTCCACAATAGTCAACATTTAAGTAAGTCATTATTCGTCTGGCCGCACACGATGTTACGAAAATCAACGGCTCTGAAGATTACTTTATTTTTTGTCCTTTTTGGAAATCTGAAAGTGGATCCCTGACCACGGGGCTCGTCAATTATATTTTCGGCGTTCTCTCATCATGCCGCATCTTCTTAAATATAAATTGTTCGCAATGCATACCTATGCTTGCTCAAAAACCCTCTGGGCGGGTACCTACTATTTTGTTGTGAGAATGTAGGATACAACTGTCGCCACTCAAGCTCCTCCATCCTATCTTCCTTGCACGGTTATTGTGCTGGGATCGGCTGCTGCGCTGCAGCTGAGGAAAACCTCAACGGCACAAAAATAACCAACCTTATTGGTACATAAAATTACATACGAAGGTAGGTTTTTCCCACGTGGAGTTTCATGGTTGAAATAGGCATTCAAGAACTGCGACTGTTCGTTTGGTAGGTGAGCATTCATGAGCTAGATACCTACAATGGACAGAAAGCGATACTGAAGCATCGGCGGCGCCAGGCGGTATTGGCCGTTGCCCATTTGTAGCTACTAGGAGCGCAGAAACGCGTAAAGATAATGCTATTCACGAGCGCGCGATAAGTGACTTAATTCATCGTGTTATGATAATAGGTCTTTACCTATGAAATTGCCGTTTTGTATGAAAAAATTTAAACGAATTTTTTTCATGCATTTTTTATTTGTATTAATCGAAGTAATCACCCATGCAATCAATGCATCTTTGCCAACGCAGTGGCAGTTTATTGATGCCCTTCTTAAAGAAATCAGCTGGACGGGAGGCAACAAATTCTTCAAAGTCATTTTGTAGTGCCTCTCGGGTATTGAATTTTTTTCCCGCCAAGAAGTTATCCAAATTCTGGAAAAAGTAGTAGTCTGCAGGCGCAAGGTCTGGTGAGTAGGGCGGATGACGGCGGAGAGCTTCCAACCCCAGTTCTTGCAACTTGGAGGCCGTCTGCTGTGCAGTATGAGGTCGCGCGTTGTCGTGCAGGAGCAGCGGAGACGAGCGATTGTCCAATGCTGGTTGGAGATGTGCCAGCTTCTCCATCATTGTGTTCAGTTCTTCACAGTACACATCTGAAGTAATGCTCACCCCGTTTGGTAAGAAGCTGTGATGAATCACACCGGCGCTAGACCACCAAACAGTGACCATCACTTTTCTAGGGGTAAGTTTTCGTTTAGGGCATTGTTTAGGTGCTGAACCAGGATCCAACCAACTTGCTGAGCGCTTGCGGTTATCAAACAGAATCCATTTTTCATCGCAGGTAACAATGCGGTTTAAAATTCCTTCATTTGTGTGTCTGTTGAGCAGTGCAAGGCACGTCTCGACGCGTACTTCGCGCTGGCGATCATTGAGTTCGTGGGGCACCCATTTGTCAAGCTTTTTTACCTTGCCAATTTGGCGCAAATAGACCAATATTGTTTTGACGCTAACGTCGAAAGCTGCTGCTAATTCAGCCGTAGATTGTGTATCATCAGCTTCCACAATCGCCTTTAATTCGTCATTGTCGACCAAAGTCTTCGGACGACCGCGAGGTTCATTTTTCAGGTCGAAATTTCCAGAACGGAAGCGAGCAAACCAATAACAAGTGGTGCGTTGGTTTGTAGCGTTAGCTCCGTAAACGTCGTTGATGTTGCGTGCCGCTTGTGCCGCGTTGCTGCCACGACGGTACTCATATTCCATAATTACTCGAATTTTTAACGTATCCATGATGACGGAAAAGATTGAAATGCGATGAAAATGTAACACTAATCAATAAACAAATGACTACTTTTGGAAAAAAAAATCCATGTTTTTAAAATAAAATTAATTTGAAATTAGAATTCTTAGCCAAACAAAAATTATTTTGATTTGAAATGGCCAGTACTGCAGAACGGCAATTTCATAGGTAAAGACCTAATATAACCATCGTTAAGTATAATATAACCATCGTTAAGTGCTTTAATTTAAAAGATTTAATTTCCATGGAGCATAAAAATAATTAGGTATTGTGTCAAATAAACCCCCTAAAGTTTCCAGGTTTCATTTACCTAGCGCCATCTCTTCGTTATTGGCGAGTCGTGCGGTGTGTGTCCCTAGGGGCTGGGCTCCTCAGTATTTGTGTGGAACTGTAGATGTCGCTCTTCGGTAGAACTCCAGAATAATTTTGTTGTAGAAGAACTCCTGCCGGGTTCTGCACTCCTAGTACAAATTGACGACGCGTCGTACCGTACGGCCCGTCTCGATTAGCGGCGCTTCCGTTTCCTTCAATTTTACCTATTTGTGATTTAAATAAATAACGCCAAATATCCATGTGAGTTTTGAAAAGAATAGTCAATAGTAGTCGGTTGAGTCGGATAATTACATTATTTACTGCTATACATAATAAGAATCATTTTATTGGTCCATTGTTACAAAATAATGATATTATATGCTTACTGTAACAGAATAATTAACATATTTATTTGAACAGTAGTCCCCAAACTAGGCAACGCCTGTATCTTGGGCGCCTGAGTTGTGTTAGAAACGTTTGCGTTAACAACAATGATATTATATGATATTACATTATAGTCTATGATACCAACACCTACAATCCCAGCAGAAAGGTGATGTCAGTAGGGTTTAGGCCCGGTTTATGTAATGTAGACTTCTAACCCGTCGTCCTATCCTAGGTGATCGACGGTACGCGATGGGGAAACGTAGCGACGCGACGTAATGCGACGCACACTTCACGCGACGGGTGTCCTATTTTGTAGTCATTCGTGAGCGACAAACGCGGCAATCTCAGTTCATTTATACTGCGTTGTTACTCGAAAATTCATATTTTAAATACCTACTTAGCCCTACAAAAACTTCGTAAACAAAGAAGGAAGACAACAAAATAATATCATATATTTAGAAAGAAATAAGTGTGGAGTTTCATCATTTAGATACGAAACTAAGAACGCCGCGTCGCGTCTCATCGAGCAAAAAACAAGTCCGCTCTTCGTCGCACGGCGACAACGTAGGCCACAAATACATACACCGACTATCTACTCGATAATTTCGCGTCGCGTCGCATTATTGCGTTTGTCGTTCACCTAAGACAAGGTAAGCTAAGGTTGAATGAACTGTTTGCTGGGGTTCGAAAGCTGCCTTGCATAGTTCTTTTGAATAATACCTTAGCACGATATTCCAAGGGCATTTGGAGTAGATGCTGCTGCAGTGCAGAGCTGCCCCATTCCTCGTCCTTTCAGTTACAGCTTCGTTAAATTGGTTGTAGGTCCTCCTGCCTCCGATCACTCTTATCGAATTACCATATATTTTATTTACTGCATTAATCATGTAGCTAAACAGACCTAACACTTTTTCTTCTGTGCGTTTCATCTCCCTTTTATTCTGAAATCTGATAATTTTATCTCTTTACGGCAAGCTCGTGATTTGTAATCTGTCTCACGTAATCAGTCTTAGATGATGTAAGGGTTTTAAAATAAAACAATAGTATTCAATTAAATATTTTATTGAAAATAGTTTTAAAATAGATCTTTAGTTATTTATATCTTGTCTTATAGATACGGGGAAGTCGATTCTGTTGTAATAATAAATACAATTTTACACATATTGTATTCATACGCTACATTACAACTAATATAAGAATTGGCGTAAAAGGCATTTTTTGTATACAGGGTGAAATTTAATTCATGAGCATTCATTTAAGGGGTCATTGCACTCATCATTATAAACATTTTAGTATAGTACCAAACTTGAAATCGCGAAAAAAAAATCAGTATTTTGTTTCCCTACATTTATGTTCGCGTAACTCCTATAAATGTAGGGGACAGCTGATTATTTACGCGATTTCAGCTTTCTTCCCTTAGTAAAAGTTGTTCATAATGATGAGGACAATGACTCCTTAAAAAGATAAGATGACCATGAATTCAATTTCATCCTGTATATTGAAAATATTGCTGCGAAGAGAGGTACTTAATCAAATAAGCCGCTAAGGTACACACAGTGATACTACTTTAAATTCTATACAGCAGTCCTTAGCTCCTTAAATAATTACGGCATTATGAAATAATCGCAGTAGGGCCATTCACAATACGGTTTAAGTTATACGGCAAACACCCAGAAGGTAATTTTAAAGGCATGTCCAAGACGTCGTGCAACTTGCGAACGATTGCAGAGCGAACGCGATGGACTACTGTATGGAATAAGACTGTGGTCATACTAAAGCATTATAAGCCCACTATGTCTTTTAAAAGTCTTTGTGAGGTAAAGTTCATAAACGTTTAAAATACAAATTTATTAAAATCCCGATAAGTCACTATTTCGTTTAAAATACAAGTTTATTAAATCCCGGTTTTTACGACCATTTAGTGAATAAGACATTCTGTTTTATGGAAAATTAAAAGTGATGCTAAATTTTTTCGATAGTTGAATATATTTTTTTAGCGGACCAAGTGATGTAACAATAATTAGTAAGCTGTAAATACAGGGTGGCAGGGACATCGACGCGCGACCTGTTTGCCATGGACTCAGTACGTGTTCTGAACCCACTGCGTTGACATAAAACACACACACTTTACACAAAAAGCCTACAGTGCATCCGGCATGTTTACTGACGCCAGCGCAGATGACTACTACGCAATTATGCGTAACAAGGTTGCGTCGGTGGTGCGACGAGAACGGGGGAGCACGAAAAGCGTCCTAAGGATGATTAGCGAGAGAACCGATACTGTTCTGCTCAGTAGGTTCACTGAACTCCATGTGTTGCGAGACCGGTGAGCGTGCTGTGCAGGGGTAGACGGTGTGTGTAGTTTAGATTAGTTTGTTCTTTTTAATTTATTGCTAACATTTGTTATAAGCAAAATTCTTGATACTAACAACCTTGCCTTGCCTATGGACTTTTTGTCTGAAATAAAAGATTTTTATTATTATTATTTTTTTTAAAGCCAACGCGGTGGTCACAGGTTATTTTAAAAAAAACTGCTCATTCCTACAAAAGTGCTACTACGCAGACAAAATGTATGGAATATCAAATTTTTTTATTTAATAACCGACGAGTAATTTCAACGCAGGTGGCTCCAGAATCATGTACTAAATCCATGGTACAGGGTAGCGCGTCGATGTCCCTGCCACACTGTATCAAAACTCAAACTCAAAACATTTATTTCAAATAAACCAATTACAGGCACTTCTGAATTGTCAATGGGTCGGTCAGTCAGAAAGATGAAGCTAGTTGCCCCTTCCAAAGCGTAGTAGATCCCTATGGAGAAGAACGGGCAAGAAACTCCACGGACACTCTTTTAAATCATAATATTTTTACAAAATATTGGTTACATCGTTCATGTTGAAAATATACATGTGAGAACAATGTAGAAAGACGTACCTACATGTTAAAAAGCGTCCCTAATAAAAAAGATAAAAACTACAACAACTAAATTAAATATTAAAATTAAAAATAACCCATGGCAGCTAAGAGACGACCTACGACGACTGTATGAATCGACAAATATGAGAAATTTACGAAAATTCTTTGTCTACGTGGCATAAATGGCTATAACACGACAGTATCACAGCATCTACTCAACAATCAAGTTCTCCGAGTGTTCAAGGTCCATTTTGGCAGTTTATGGTAGGTACCGAACGTTAATTTAAAGCTTTAATTAGAAAACACGCACATTTATAACAAGATACAGCAGTAACATAGATACTCATTGTTTTAAAACGTTGTTATTCAGTTTGTGTCATTTTGTTAGTGGTTAAACTCTGTCCGCAGGAATTATCTTCATCATGGCTGTCCATACAAGAGGGTGGGTAGACACCAGGGAAGCAATTGCAGCTACGTTTAAGGAAGATCCGCTTGTAAGACGATTGGTTACAAGATATATGTCCTTAAACATTGAAAAGGAAGTTATAGAAGTGGCTGATAATAGCAAATTTGCATTACTGGTGACGTATGCTAGATACCATATGCTCAATATTCCAATGCCAGGAATGGATCACATACATGCGGTAACCATTGGAGAATTAGTTGCACCTGTGCTGCCCACTGAGTATTTCCTAGATCAAGACGCTGCAAATGACATTGTTAAACGATGCTTGATCTATTATATGAATACCGAAACGCCGTTAACACGAGGGAAAACACTAGCTCACTTCATGCAACGCCGGAGCAAGCTATAGAAACCCATTCTAAGTCTTACGCTGCATTTCTTGTATCTGAATCCACTAATGATCAGCATTTGAAGCCTGTCGAGTTATTTACAACTGTATTCATAGCAGTCGCTAAAAGGGGAAATGTATCTGATGATTTCATAAACAAAATAGAGCGTGGATTAAACGATGACCTGCAAGTTAATGTCAGCATCAAGGAATAACGGACAGTCCTCTGTGCAGGGCCTGCATGGAGGCTGAGGAAACCGTTGCGCATGTGCTTTTTGAATGCACAGGCGTCACCCAGATTAGAACAGAAACTCTCGGAATATCCCGATCTTTCACAGATGTTCTTAACAAACCCGGAGATTTGATTAAATTCTGGAGGGAGGTGGGCTGGTTGGAATAAACCCCCGACGGCCGCCATGGCCCACGCACAATGGTCCACATGAAGGACTAAGTGCGGAAACCAAATCCTATAACATAGAACATAGAACACTTTATTACGTCGAAAGCTTTGTTAACGTATTCATTTCCAAATAAAATTAAACATTGTTGACGATTCAATTTGACAATTGAGAGAAAAATTATATTTAATTAAGTACGAAATTTTCAGTTAAGACACAAATCTTGGATTTTCTCGAATGCCATGGATTGTCGCCTAGGCTATATCATCATCATCTTCCTGCCCTTATCCCATATTACTTGGGGTCGGCGCAACACGTTTTCTTCTTCCATTCTCCCCTGTCAACCGTCACGCTATCATTCACTCCCTTCTCTTTCATATCATTCCTCACACAATCCATCCATCTTTTCTTTGGCCTTCCTCTGCCTCTCCATCCATCAACATGTATATTCATCACTCTTTTAGTCACATGCGTTTCGTCTCTCCTCATTACATGCCCATACCAAGACAAACGATTTCCTTTCAACTTTTCTGTCACTGGCGCCACTTTCAAACTTCCTCTTATATACTCATTTCTCACTTTATCCATTCTCGTCACTCCACACATCCATCTCAACATTCTCATCTCCGCTGCATGCAATTTTTTTTCATCCGTCTTCTTCACGTCGCCTAGGCTATATAGGATGCTTAAATGTTGCATTGCAAAGGGACCACACTATCGCGTCCTGGAAGGAATAAGTAGAATTACAGTTCACCCTGAATATCTTACTATATAAAAATCAATTGCTGTGCATTAGTCTCGCAAAAACTCGAAAATGGCCCGATCGATTTGAGTAGATTTTTCTTATTGTTTTGTTCGCCTCATTCACTACTGGGGTGGTTTAGGAAAAACCCAAAGGAACAGCCGTAAAATTTAAATTGTAATTTTGGCAGGATAACGTCTGACGGGTTAGCTAGTCTGATATAATTTATATCAGACTAGCTAACCCGTCAGACGTCGTCGTCGGATGCAATTTGCATTTTATTCACATACGAAGGTTTTGTTTTGTATTAGTCCTCTCATTTAGAAAACAACATTACAGGTTAGGTAACAAGATCAGATACAAGAGAAATATAATAATTATGTTATTATTATATTTCTCTTGAATCTTATATTGTGTGTTCCGTGTTATAAGCGTATTTTTATCAATAGATATTTGCACTTTGCCCTTACTACTTAATATATTTAAAATGTTGCTATTTTTATCCCTAAACCGATATTCGTGAAATTTGGCACACGGAAAGTTTAAACTATGGTTTCTGAAAGGCTGATTACAGACCGTTCCCAATTATGTTACCTCATCAATGATTTTGCATTGTTGTCAAAATCAGAGTAATCTTTATTGTCGATGCATAAGTTTGCTATCATTGACCAGTCCGCCATAATCACATTGATCTTTTTTGTCGTTGCAATAAAGTTGCTATTAGGTTGATGCGTCAATGCTGTCAGAGATAAAATAACTATGAACGGTCTGTAACACAAAAATTATCTAAAAAAATGTCAAACCTCATATAACTGCTGTGATTAGTTCATCGAAAAACCAGTCACGAGATTTTACAGCAGATTTAATTGAATAAGCTTTCAGAAACCAGTCGACAATAAATTCATTACTACATAAAATGCTAATAAATAGCAACATGGCCAGAGATCGCACAAGACAGAGAGGTTTGGAAGGAAATAGGGGAGGCCTTTCCCCAGCCACGGGACACAACGTAGGCTAATAAAAAAAAATAGCACACTTAATATTTTCCATAAAACAGTCATAGTAGCGAACTACATCATTACATGATAATCACGGTGTCCGTCGCAGCTAACTTTGACAATTTTATAACAACACCGTAGTAAGCATGCGAAAGTATATCAGCATACTTTGTAGCCATAGGTAATTGTAGATATAATGATGAATGAGGTAAAATCTCATCTCCCTGAAAAGAAATAGTAAAACTTCGTCCTTATGGCTATGATTTTACGGCGGAGGCAAACCTAGGGTTTTTCTGACAAGCCGCTCAGCAATGTTATTGAACTGAACGCGGTCTTCCCTCCACATTTTGGCGGCGTCGACGTTAGCGCCGCTTTCGTCGTTTGGTTCTGAAATTATACAATTTTGACAATTAGGAAAGATACAATATTATATCAGGCGACATGGTGGGACGGAGAAGTTACGAAGACTAAGTATAAAATTCGACGCAGACATCAAGCGTTTAGTAAGCGTGATGTCTGCGTCGAATTTTATACTTAAAGTCAATGTTGATACAGTTACTTATTCAGTGACGTTTAAAATATGCTCGAGCATCCGCGAGGATTTTTCCGTTTGGTGGAGACTGTCCCTAAGACGCACATAGGGGCCTGTAGCTTGTACAAAACTATGCAAGTAGCTTGCATGCCCATCATAATTCTGATTGGTGAATGTCACAATGGCATGCTACTTGCATAATTTTGCACAAGCTACAGGCATGCATGATTGCATGTGTATTCCCGCCCTTAGTCTTGTCACAGCAGTACGAGGTGGTAACCAAAGCACTGACACGCCTCAGCGACCACAGCTAGAAATGGTACCGTCGACGCTTTTTAACCGACTTCAAAAAAAGGAGGAGGTCATCAATTCGTCGCGTACTTATAAACCTATATATATATTTTTATGTATGTACACCGATTTCTCTGTCAATTGTGGATCGATTTTGAAAATTCTTTTTTTATTTGAAAGGGTATGTTTTCGAGGTGGTCCCAATGTCACAAAGTCAGAATCTCATGAGAGGATCCCATGGAAATCGAGGGAAACCATTAAATTTTATAGGTACATTTATATAGATTTGGGTATTTTTTATAGAAACTCGTGTATTTGCTCTCGGAAAGCACCATTTGGTGAAGTGGAACTGATGATGAAGATCACATATGGCCATCGGAACTACTCAATAACTACTACTAATAATACTACTCAATATTTCGATGGTCTAGAAGACAAACGTACTAATTACAGATCTAGCATTTATTCAGGAGGACAGTTTTAGTTAATTTAAGTTTGAAAAGCTGAAACTCAAAACTGCATCATAAAATAGAGTGTATTTGGGACTTGTACGCTTTTTTTAAGGGTTTATACAAATGACCAACACCTGATCTTGTTTTTTCTTAGATGCATTGATATTAACTTTCGAAATTCGGGTCATTCAATTTCTATTTGTAAAAGTTTGATCCTGGGGACTTTTTTCTTACTTAAATCCATTTGATGTTCATCCACTTTACGGTTTCGTTACTTTTGTTTTTTACCGTATTGTAAAAATTAAAAAAAACAACCAACGTCCAATGATATTATAAGTAAAAAGAGTCGTCTTTTTACTTATAATATAATTCCTGACTTCCAAAAAAAAACTAGGTACAAAGTGAAAAATAACTTTAATTTTGGAAGTCGGTGGCAAAAAACTAAAATATAGATCCAAAGACATCCGACTTCCGAAATAAAAGTTATTTTTCACTTTGTAGTTTTTTTTGTATTTTTTTTTTCATACAAACCAATCGTTGTTAATGAACGTCACCTTTTACCCATAGAAAATGTCGGCCCGCGTCAATTGTAAAGGCGGAGACTGACTTGTAACGTTTGTTTCTTGTATCATTCGAGGCGAGCTTGGTTACAAAATGGCGATCCACTAAACGAGGCGAACGATTCGAGCACTTGACTCGAGCGTGCTCTATTTTTATTCAGAATGGCGGTAAACATGCGCTCGCAATGCTCGCATGGAGTGGCTCGGCTCGCTGCACTGACTACTGTAACGCAATACAAAAACTCGATACATTACAAACAAACATTACAAGTCAGTCTCCGCCTTAACAATGCCCTGAGAGAGCTAACTTGCGCTCATATGCGCTAAATACGGGCGCGTTTTTTTTTTATTTGTAAAGTCGTCTCTAGTCGCTGCCGGCGCGACAATATCGTGCTCTATGGTAGAAACTAAGAAAGAGACTAACAGCGACTTAAATATAGTTTCATTTGATTATTCTGTCTTTTGTGACTTAGGGTATATTTCACCAATGAAACTGAACGCGATCAGCACATCCAAACCGGGTGCAAGAGCTGTCAGTGTCATCATTCAATCTGCCTAGCCTTTTCCCAAATATGTTGGGGTCGGCTTCCAGTCTAACCGGATGCAGCTGAATACCTGTATTTTACATGGAGCGACTGCCTATCTAACCTCCACAACCCATTAACTGGGTAATACGATACCCCTTGGTAAGACTGGTTGTCAGACTTTCGGGCTTCTGACGACCCGTCACGACTGTCAAAGATCCACGCGTGACAGCCGGGACCAACGGCTTAACGTGCTTTCCGAGGCACGGAGGAGTCTCGGTATGTAAAGATGGTCACCCATCCACGGACGGAACCCAGCAAGCGTAGCTTAACCTGATGGATCGACCCGAGCGGCTGTTATTATTTAACCACGAGCTCCTCCTGTCAGAGTCACCATTGTTGTGGAATATTGACACTGAGAGCTCTTGAACGCAGTTCAGATATGCTGACCGCGTTCAGTTTCATTGGTGAAATTGGCACTTACCAGCCAGCATGCTGACAACGGAAAGTAATATTTTCTCTACGCTCTGTACGGGCGACCATCGCTCAGCACTGCTCTCGTAGCCCATCGGGTCATCACCAGGTGCGTGCAGGATTGATATGCACACGCGACCATCAGCATATACTGGAAATTAGAAAATAATCCTGTGTTATTTTATTACACTTTTTTACGGTTGACAGAAATCAGCAAAAATCGGCCTAGCATTGATTGCGCTAGGTGCGTTCACAGGTCCGCTCAGTGACTAATTTCATTTATATAGCCATTTTTTTTTTGTTGTGGATGGGAAATCAGCAAATGACTTCTCCCGCAATGGGCGGAGCGGGAGGGCGTGTCAGACTTTTACTGACTAAAACCCACGTGTTCCTTCAGCTGCCTGTGCCAGGGCCACGGTATCTCTTTCGAACAACCCGCGACCCCGGCGGCCATTTATATAGCCTTACAAACCGTTTATTAATATTTATAAGCCAGCATCCCTACTAAATAACAAAATAACAATCAGTAATTCGCTAAAGAAAAGTAAAGGAAATCTAAGCAAAATATTAATAAATCAAGCATCTTGCCCATGCATTGGCAAGATAGAAAATAGAAAGAGCGATTGTGCCCTTGCAAATGAACATTCAATCGAGGAAGACATTGGCAAAAGCAAAGAAAACATCAGGTACTAAATAACAAAACAGAAAATGTGCAATTATCATGTAATAACATCGCAATTGCTTTATCTATAACGTATGCATAATCAGCCTATAACGTTCCCACTGCTGGGACACAGGCCTCCTCTCGGTGACAGGGAAAGGGCAGAAATCCATCACGCGGGCCCATTGCGGGTTAGTAGATGTCTTAAGTCTTCGAGGTTTTGGTGCTAGGACCAGCCGGTTTCCTCTAGATGGTTTCCTTCACTGTTTTGTGAGCAGTGGTGGAGAACCTGCGACCTACAACCCGTAATTAAACTAGTTAGGAATTTGAAACTTCTGTATATCATGTACAGTCAACGACTTTTGTCCCTCACCCCCATAAGGGCGCTTTTCGTATGCACGGGCCAGTGGCTAGCCCCGCCTGCACTGCCTGTGTTTTCGTCCACCAATAGCGCTTCGGCGCACATTATAAAAAAAAAGGGTTCTAACCAATTTCATTAAGTATACATTAATATTTAACTTAAATATAGCCAAGAAATCTCGATTCTTTGTCATATCACCACACCGGTGGCGCCGCACCGGTGAGAAGCAACGGCGCGTCACTAGTAAGAAATGAATAACACAACCACCTGCAAATGATGCACAAAGAAATGCCATGGGAAATATTTGGTACTCAACAGGGTGGTAGCAGGGCTGATTGCTAAAGCTACTGTTTTCCTAGAACAGCGGTGGCCGCCACATAGCGTCCGCAATTAACCGTCGAATGAAACGATGGAACGTTATTTATGAAAGTAAGTTGGTGTGTTTCCCTAGAGTGCGTTTTTTAAAACCGTGAAGTCAAACCCCGCTGCCATCATTTTTATGACAGCCATCACTGCGGCCATATATGTGAAACCATTCTAATTCTAGGTATTGCCATTCATGAAGGCTAAAAATATTAATGGTTAACAACAAAATTGGTCATAATATACAAATAGATAACATACAATACTTATGTTCGATATAATGTGCATGTTAAATGTGCAGGGCAATCAATTTTTCCTTCTTTCTTTCAAATAGTTCAAGGTCAAAATGTCCAACGGTGTCAAAATGCCCAAATCCCAAAATGTCCAATTGCCAAAATGTCCAATTCTTAAAATGTCCAATTCTTAAAATGTCCAATTCCCAAATTATCCAACTCCCAAAATGTCCAATATTGGTTATATAAAACTATGTACAATGTTTGTTTCAATGTATAATTATAAAAATTATGATGTTGATTATTGTATTTTTTTATATTACATTATGACAAAAATATGGATTGTCATTCATTCGTGGATCTTTGACAGTCATTACGGGTCGTGAGAAGACAATGACAAGACAATAGGAATAACGGACAGTCCTCTGGGCAGGGCCTGCATGGAAGCTGAGGAAACCGTTGCGCATGTGCTTTTATCCCGATCTTTCACAGATGTTCTTAACAAACCCGGAGATTTGATTAACTTCTGGAGGGAGGTGGGCTGGTTGGAATACACCCCCGACGGCCGCCATGGCCCACGTACAATGGTCCACATGAACGACTAAGTGCGGAAACCAAATCCTATAACATAGAACATAGAACGGGTCGTCAGAAGCCCGAAAGTCAGACAACCAGTCTTACCAAGGGGTATTGTATTACCCAGTGACTGGGTTGTGGAGGTCAGCAGACCCCAACATAGTTGGGAAAAGGCAGATGATGATTATAATAAAAACTGTGTTTTCGTGTATGTTGTAGTCTTCTCTGCTCTTAATTTGTTACTTATAAATAAAACATATTTTGATTATTTCAGTATTTTTCAAAACAGTTTAACACCCTCTATATAATAAGTGCATTTGTACAATAAACTACAATGGTCGCACCGTACGCTGGCTATATACACACATACACACACACACACATACACACACTTCCAAACACATATTTGCACATTTTATAAACCTTTAATATTGACAGCTGAGAAACTATTATTTATCAAATGGATAATCTATAGTTTTATTAATAACTAGCTGCGCCCCACGGTTTCACCCGCGTAGATCGGGATAAAAAGTAGCATATATGCTAATCCAGGGTGTCGGCTACCTCTATACCAAATTTTACCAAAATTGGTCCAGCCGTTTGAGCGTGAAAAACTAACAAACAAACACATTCAGAAACTTTCGCCTTTATAATATTAGTGTGATTTGGAAACTGTCACAGGCAGGCCATGACCAGCTCCTGGACATAGGCCTGCCTGTGACAGTCCAATACATCCACTGCTGCAGTGGACGTCTTTCAGCTGAAAAGATGATGATGAAGCTGTCACAGGCTACATCATACAGTCCAGCTGATTTATTTAGTTAAATTAATCTAGTACTTACTGTTTGGATGAAACATTTCACAAATGAACTGCATTTTCGGCGGGCTAAGTGGATAGTCCGGAGGGAAGACTAATTTTGCTGGAAAGATGCCACCTTCAAAACATGTTCCTTCTGGACCACTGAAAAGACAATTAGATTTCTAAATATATTACAGTTAAAGATAACTTACAATTTTAAGTTTTATGATTTTCGATGAACCCAAAGTAATGTTTTTGTTACAACAGCCTGCATCTGTTAAGCTATTAATACAAATACCCAATGTATTTTAAGCTGAGATTCAGGTGGTGTTAACTAAAATTGTAGTCAATGAAAATTCTAAGTTCATGCTAGATAGTTATTGATAACTGCGAAAGGAAAAGCAGGTTAAAATAAAAAAAAAGTGTATATTGATGCCCAATGTTTGTATCAGATATTTTAGGTTGGCGAGATTTGCCAAACCTGAAGTCAGAGTGTAACATACTCACAATGAAAATCACTTTCATTTTATTTCTTCTACAATACACATCCCGTTTATCAATCCAATCCAATTTTTCAATCTATGAAGCAATGAACACACTACAGAGTTCATTGCTTCATAGATTGAAAAATTGATGGACAATACTACTATTGTTCAAATGAAAGCAATTGTGATTATACATGAGTTACGAAATTAAGAGTGCAGCTCTATCCTTTGTCCAGGGGGTGGAAAGTAGTTCATTGACTAGAACAGAACAAGAATAATTTGTATTTGTTTATCTTTCTTACATTTATCATTACAGGATTTTTGTAACCCAATAAATATGATAAATGATTATAACTTACTTGTTATTAACATTTGTAACTCATTATAAATAATGCGTTCCTTGTGAATTCAGCCAGAGAACAACAGAATAGGTCTGTTTCACTAGCTGTGAGTTTGAGCTGTTGGTTATGTATTATGGACCATTTAGACGGGCCAATCCCCGAGACAATCCATTAAGCCAGTCCAATGAAAAGTGCAAAATTCGTGTAGTTCAGTTACACATATGCCAGTCGAGTAGGCCAGTTCAGTCAGATTCGGACACTTTAATTTGTAATCAAAAACACGACGTGCGTCCGGCTACTGAAAACAAGTAGTGGAATGGCTTATCTGGCTCGGACAGGAACACGCGTTTACAAGAAGCCAAGATTTATATGAAGCCAGTCCACTGTAACAAATCTATTGGCACCAGCAAATTTGAAATTGTTCTGTTACAGTGGACTGGCTTCATCAATGGCTTGAGGACAATCCAATGGAGTGGACTGTGTCTATTTACACAATGCTAATATTGGATTGGCTTAGTGGATTGTCACAGAGATTGGTCTCGTCTAAATGGTCCATTACTTTAAATCAAATCTTACGTTATTAACGCCTCCCATTCAAAGAAGTTCTCTTCATTGATTGGTCCCGCAATGATGCCTTCTGGGGGGTTGAGAGTTAGCTCTGAAAATAGAAAATGATCATTTATTAAGTAATCTTAAAATTGTTTCGCTGCCTCATTGGTAGGCACAGGACTTCCATAAGTTTCTATCTTTATCCCCGCTGGAGGAACTTTTGAGTTTCACACTATGGTATATATGTACGTTGGACAGTACGGGGGCGGGGAGTGGTACCATACCTACCGTCATGGCTTGAGAGGTTAAGCAAAACTAATTATAGAAAAGGATAGTGAATTATAATTTATGGTGATCGTGTTACAGCGGTTTGCAGATATGTGCCAGATGATGTTGTGTATTGGATGACATAACATAATCATAGACTAAAAACAAGAATATAAATTATTGATGTGAAGCCAAAACTGTCCTCAGCAAAACAAACAGCAAGTGAACTTATGTTCTGATTTCTGTGTCAGTGATTATTGATTAACAGTTAAAAAATACATGTACAGATTATGTTGGTACGAAGTGTCATACCACATATGCATATTTTGATGTTGTTGCTAGTAAAAACAAGTACCATGTACAAATGGGTGAGCTTTTATGTACCTGGACAAATGGGATTTCAAGGACCTAGGATTATTTATCAATTAAAGAGGCTTGTCATTTATCCAGTTTCCCAAATAGTCAGATTCAATTTTCAGTTGTTTTATTTATAGAGACCCCTGCTAAGACAGGTTGAAATGTACTGTATTTTCATTTATAGAGCTGTTTATGTTTTAAAAAATAAGGGGCATGTTGCGCCGACCCCAAATAGATTGGCATAAGGGCAGGAGAGTGATTATGTTCAAAAAAATGCTCATTAAAAATACATATTATATGATAAATTATTACTAGTTGTCTTACCTATTCATGATGCTATTGAACTGCAAACTAGACTAGACTAATAGAGGTAAAAATCTAACAAATGCATTCTCAATTATTTTATAGGTTTAATTATTCCCAGCAACAGAGGTATTTCAATGCAAAAGTGTTGGACTTCATAGTAAAATTATCAATAGTAGAGGTTTCTCACATATCCAGGGCCCACTTAACCAGGTTACACTGTATATGGTCAGACAAAGACATTTATTTGTCGAATATGGTAATAAAAAAGTTGGTATTTTTAGTAATTGTGTTCAGTGACCTTAGTGCGAGCTTCTAGGTATACTTATAAACACTGAACCTAAATCTCACAGGATAATGCTGTTAACATGGTAGAAAAAAATAAAATATAGTTAGCTGAGCGAGAAAAATCTGTAGAAATTATTTATTTATTTTATTTATTTTTATTTATATATACTTTATTGTACACCACAAAAATACATAACAAAAAAAAAAGACACAAACTACAAAATATACAATGGGCGGCCTTATCGCTTTCTGCAATCTCTTATTTATTTAAATTATTTATTCCGTATTGATGAAATTACCCAGTCTGTTTCAACTAATTAGCAAATAGCAAACTAATGATTTGGATAATTTTGGTGAAAGTTATCATTATATATTCTATAATGAGAACATTAATTGTACTTACGTTTGTATTCAGCCATAAGCCGCCGTAGTGCTGATCCAGCCATGATTTTTAAGCAGTAGCTGCAATAGAATTAATTAATTTCATTGAATCGTAAGATTTCGTCAAAATTCTTAGCTGTTCTGTGATAGACAAGTGGTATTGACTGCAGCACAGACTGCAGAAAATGGATGCGTTGCAGTTATTGGCGAATCTACAGTAGAAAGCACGACAGTTTGATAACGCGATCTCGTTTATATATCACTGGTTAGATACAGATAAAACTTTTCATTTGAAATTGACGTGCAATGATTTTACGATTTGTTATTCAATCAAGAAGAGTGACGTATCGGTATTATTTATCTGTGACATGAGTGCACAGAAAAGAAAATACTCTTATGAGTGTGACCATACGTAAAAATGAAATAAATAATAAATCTACGGTGCGGTGGGGTGGTGCCAAAACTCATGCGTTGATTAGATTTTATAACAAGTATTAGTAAAAAAAATGCCGTGAATCGTAAAATATGTAAACCGAAAACTTAAACCAGTAGCGACGATGATAAATAAAATATGTTTATATACTTTCTCTCATTAAGCGCGCAAAACAATAGGTCTACGTCTGCGATGGTCTAAAAGGTTATCGCCATTGGCTCCAAATTGTTTTTGCAATGAATAATAGGTACACACAGCAGCAGGTGAAGTTACTACAACCTGTCCAATTTTCTCATTCTATTTTGAACTTAACTAGCAATATTTTAAGGTTTAAAATTATTTGGAGTTTAATAGTTTAGTAATTTTGATATATTTTCTGTTGGTCGACTCTGCTCACAGAGATGATTCTGCTTGGATTATTTGCAAGTTGCAAGTTAATGTGCGCTTTTATAATTTCTAACGTGAAACTATTATCATGGACGTCCACGTCCCTAAAAAGTATTGCACGTTGTAACGTTATCGTTCATACATTTTACTTCCCTGTGTTATCGTCCACGATAATATAGTCACGTTAGAAATGATCAAAAGCGCACAATATGTTCAATAATTTTATGTTTGGAAGTGCATGCATCTGTATTTGCGCTATAGCTTAAAATGCTCATCATTATCTATGTCTCTTCAATATTATTTATGATCTGTGGTTAGCACTTTAGAATACTACTTCGTCTGTGCACTTTAGCAACCGTTTAGCAACATAGCAAAAAGAAAAGCGGACTTTTTAAAAATTCTATGATTTTTATTTTATTATTGCTGTTATAATTGGCAATTATTGTAATGTTAATTTTACTTGATATGCATGCATAAATAAAAAAGGAAGGTACATACGTTAGGATAAGAAAAATTTCCACTGTCTGAGGAGTGCCGGCAGTCAAGCCCAAAGAGAGAAATCGTCCATCAGGCCACGCTGTCGTGGTGTCGAGTAGCATCGCTTTCTTCCGAATCACTATTCTCAAGGAACCACGGTTAGTTCTAATCATCTCAGTCCATCGAGACTATTTTTTATCAATCCGTTGTTCACCAAATGTCATGCTAACATAATTATATTAATTTAAAGAGAATCTGGCGGTTTCCCCTAATGCTAATACCTACTTATTTTTGGCGCGTTTTGCTCGGTCAATAGACTACGAGTATCAATCATGATTGTACAACCCGAGAGAGCTATGCACCTGGCGCTGGCGCTGTGGCGTCACCCATACCTACGGGGCTGCATTCCAGCGAGGTGCCTAGTTAACATTGTAGTTTATTGTAAAAACTAAATCAGGGAGTTTTGTACACCAGTCACGATTCACGAAACGTTCCTCTAGGTACCTAATAATTTTAATGGTCGAGTTCTTAGGTACCTACAGTCAGCCTCAGACTGTACCCATCTTAGATCAGAGTTCAAAGTACCTATATTTTGGCTCAGTTGTTTTTTTTTTACATCTTTCATGACATGACTCAACTCCTAATCATGCATTTCGACTCAAATAGCCATTACTCAACTCTAAATAAAAACCGGTACCTACCTACTTACTTACTTGATACTTATGGTACCACCTTTTACCTGAAACGGCATGCTTTAAAAAAAATCTTTTTTATAAAAATGGTACTTAAAGGAACTTTTTGAAAAAAAAAAAACTAAGTAGGTACTTTGTATGCACGGGTTGTATGGGGTTGTGCCGATTCGGTTGCTCGCGAGTGTATTTTCCAGAGTGTATTTATTTTTCCAGTTAAGTTGTCCACAATAAATTCTTACATTATACTTTCTATAAATTTATTTTATCAAGATAATTTTCTTCTCGCTTCTAGCTTTTACAAGGTGGCAAGTTTAGATTGATTCCAAGGCTTAGCTACCTAATTAAATCATAAGCCGCAAAGAAAGAAATCTAGGTACATAAGTGAAGCGATATCTGGAGTTCCTAAGAATGGAAGCAGTTGGAGAAAATGTGTCACCATCAGAGCCGTTGCTGCTACTGCCCAGAAATCCTGTAAGTGCCTGAATACCAAAATAACAATAACACAACGTTTGGTTGGATTATCAAATGGCATGGTCCAGAGAAGCTAACCCGTCAGCAGGATGCGACATACCCCTACCACTTACATTCATCAGGTTCTGAGATTTATTGACCGGCTCCCTTATACGTAAAGCTCAAGTAGGTACCTATCCATACCTACTAATAACGTAACTTTAACAGTCCCCTTTTCACGCCAAACGCTCTGAACCGATTGTTATCAAGTTTGACAGATAGTAGATAACCTAGGACCTGGAGACCTAGGCTACTATTCATCCAGGATAATAGTAAAAAAAAATACACGCAGACGAAGTCGCGGGCAACAGATAATCTTAAACTAATATTATAAATAGAAAAGATTTGATTTTTTGGATGTTTGTTTGTTACGCTTTCACGGCTAAATGGCTAAACCGATTTTGATGAAATTTGGTAATGGGATTTTTTGAACTCTGGGGAGGGACATAGCCACATAGGCTACTTTTTATCGACATACTAGCTAGCTAGTCTACTATAATATGATCCTTGAAAATAAAACACTTCGTACAATCTTTTATTTATTCTCTTGATTAAAATAGTTCACGATTGTTGGGTGGGTATGTGGGCCGACCAATCACAACATTCAACATTTCACAGACATTTACTGATCATAGACGTCTTGATCAGGGTTTTCCAAAACCGCCTATTATACAGGGTGTAATTTTAATCGTCTTTATCCTCTTATGGGGTCATTGTACGCATAATTATGAATAACTTTTACTATGGGACCAAACCTGAAATTGAGAGAAAAAAATCAGCTGTACAGTACATTTATCAAACTCGTATGGGAGCAGCTGATTTTTTTTCACGATTTCAGGTTTGGTCTCATAGTAAAAGTTGTTCATAATGATGAGTACAAATGACCCTTCAGACTATAAAGACTTTAAAATTACCACAGAACAAATAAAATACATCCTCTCTTTATCTTAACATCATCTGCCTAGTCTTTTCCCAACTATGTTGGGGTCGGCTTCCAGTCTAACCGGATGCAGCTGAATACCAGTATTTTATATGAAGTGACTGCCTATCTGACCTCCACAACCCAGTAACTGGGTAATACGATACCCCTTGGTAAGACTGGTTGTCAGACTATCGGGCTTCGGACGACCCGTAACATCTGTCAAAGATCCACGATGACAGCTGGGACCAACGGCTTAACGTGCTTTCCGAGGCACGCACATTACGCGCATGGCTCATTATGTAAAGATGGTCACCCATCCACGGACCAACCCCGTACGTGACTGCCGTCATTACTTAGCTACAAGCTCCTCTCTTATCTTATGTTACCTCTTTTATCTGTTCTGTGAAAATTACACCCTGTATGTACGGCATAGAAAAACATTAATCTTTAGAAAGTTCTCTACAGTGTTCACGCTGTCAGCAATATGGTGATTGAAATACAAAATAGAGGCAGTACAGATATATTCATAACTAGCTTTTGCCAGCGGCTTCGCCCGCGTGTATGTCGGAAATTATCCCACGGGAACCTTCTACCGGGATGAAAAGTATCCTATGTTTTAATCCAGGTTATAAACTATCTGTATACCAAATTCCATCCAAATCCGTTCAGCCGTTTTTGCGTGATTGAGTAACAAACATCCAAACATACAAACTTTCACATTTATAATATTAGTAGGAAGTAGGATAAATGAAATGAGAGTTATTTTTATGAACTAGATTCCTGTTTCAGTTACAGTATCCAATAGTATGGCGCGAATCGCCGGCGAACTTTACGTGTCGATTGTGTATGAAAACGTTTTACAACAAAAAGGCATTACAAAATCATAAAAAGGCACAACACGACGATGACGGTAGTGATGGAGAATTTCAACAGAAACCTACTCCACTAAATGAGCAAGTAAGTCTGTCTTCTTTTACCTAATTAGTACAAAAGCGTTAATTGTATTATTTTTGTTTTATACGCAGCAACAGCACGAGGAGCTCGTGGCTATGTAATGACAGCCGTACGGGTCGATCCTTCAGGTTAGGCTACGCTTGCCGGGGTGGGTCCGTGGATGGGTGACTATCTTTACATACCGAGACTCCTCCGTGCCTCGGAAAGCACGTTAAGCCGTTGGTCCCGGCTGTCATTCGTGGATCTTTGACAGTCGTTACGGGTCGTCAGAAGCCCGAAAGTCTGACAACCAGTCTTACCAAGGGATCGTATTACCCAGTAATTGGGTTGTTACGTTGCTGAGCAGACTTTTTCGAATATATGAACCAATGGATTAACAATTTGCTTTAAAATCATTCAGATTCCGATTGATAGTGTCTTACGCAAATTAATATGTTCGAAAAATTTGTTTGCTTCGTTTGCTTGTAAATAACGCAATGAATGTTGTTGAACTATCAAACTAATCCGAATTGATAGTGTTACGCAATTGCCCCGCAGGCCGGGAAAATTGTTGAAGTGGGTTTTTCCATTAATTTGGAATTTCGCAATAACAGCTCGAATTTCGGAAATTGGTGTGATATCCCCGTGCCTCGGGAAGCACGTAAGGCCTACGCCTGATGCCGCCGGGATCGCGTGTAGTTCGAAAGAGATACCGTGGCCTGGCACAGGCAACTGAAGGAACACGGGTGGGTTTTAGTCAGTAAAAGTCTGATACGCCCTCCCGCTTTGCCCAGAGCGGGAGAAGTCATTTGATGATTTCCCATCCACAAAAAAAAAAAAAAGGCCTACGCCTGATCTCTCTGGTCAAGTCGGCCGTTGCCGTCCCATCCGGGCTATGGGGCTGACGGATACTGTAATTGCGCACATACTTGTGTACTAAGTATAACTAATATTCTCAATTCTCAATTCTTTATTGCATTCCATAATGTAAAACAGTTGGTAAGCTTAAAATTAATGACACAATTATGGACCCTGTCGGGCACAGCATAGTAGGAGAGAGGAGGAAGAGCGCTTCTTTTATTATTTTATTTATTTAAGTAGTTTAAGCTTTATTTCTTTGCTAGTAAGATATAAATAGTACCTGCTTAAGTAAGTAACTCTTTTTAATGTTAGGTATACCTATATTGCTTAATTAGTTATTCCTGTTGTTACAGTACCAATATGTTTAAACTATTGATATTTGGTTATTGTACTAAATTTATTGCACGATTATTTATTTGTTAATGACTAGAATTTATTATTAATAATACATAGGAATAATATTATTAATTGAAAATTATCGTGTAAGTGGATAATGAAGTATTTAAATTAATTGTTTTATTTGTTTAATTATGTATTTAATATATATTTAGATATTTAAGTTTAATTATATTAATTGTTTTATTTATTAATTATGTATGTTATATGTGGTATTAAATGTAAATTTTCTATTTAAGACTTGTAAATTATAATTTATCATCTAAATATTCTTTTATACTATAATAGCTTTTGTCTAATAGAAATAGTTTCAACTTATTAATAAAACTGTTATCTTTATTTATACTTTTCATAGGTTCTGGTAACTTGTTATATATTTTTATAGACATGACAAAGGCACTGGAGGAGTGCATTTTTAGTCGTGAAGTTGGTATGTTTAGTCTGTTTTTATATCTAAGTGTAATTCTAGTTTGTATATTTTCTCGCTTAGTATAGAAATCCGGGTATTTGCGAACAAATTTACATATTTCAAATATATAGATACAGGGTAAAGTTAGCATTTTTAGTTCTTTAAAGTAGGGTTTACAGCTGACGGTTTCTTCAATATTTACTAAGATTCTAATTAATTTCTTCTGTAAAATAAATAATATGGGCGCGTCTGTACTGTTACCCCATAGGATGACTCCATATTTGAGCCAGGCATAGGCATATGCGTAATAGGTTACTAGAGCAGTTTTAAGATCTGTAGTTTTTTTGATCTCGCGGAGGGCATAAGAAAATTTTGATAATTTAGCTCTTATTTTTATATATCAAAGGAATATCTTCTGCGTACTTGGCTAGTCTCCGTTGTGATTAGCCACCGTTATCGAAATTCGGATAAAGGAGAATTTCAATAAAGTAGAAGCATATCACACGTTACCCAGTACCTACATTCTTCGTTCATTAGTTATAAGTAATTGAGCGTATATTCACCAAATATTGAAGAACATTAAAATTTTAAGATTAATGACATTTATTTTGCGCAGAATGTTAACGGCCTCTGTGGTTTCAAGTTTATACCGCTACAGAAAAATAATAGCGATGGACAAGTCATTGGACGCGATGGTTTTATCACACGCACATTTTCTGAAGACACTACTTATTTGATCATTAAAATCGAGAGGAATGAGATGGACTCTGATGCCATGAAGCGATCACGACTCGACGGTGTCGTCAAGAGGACACACATGAAACCTAAACTGCCTATCGACCTGAGGTATTTACATCGTCTATACTCATAACATCACGCATGTTTTTGTGTGTACTCAATTCGCAGTAGATTTTAGGTTTTTTTTTTTGCTTGTATGGAAAGTTTTTTGGTAGTGCAGACGTTAAACGAACCTGGGGTCTTATTTTTAATTTGTTTCAACCAGGGGGCCCTTTACTTGCACTTTTCCATCGACCCTGCGTCCGGACCTGCAGTGTCGTCAGATTTTCTTCAACTGCTGTGATTATTCATTACACTACCGGGAAGAGCATACCAAAAGACGCAAAGCCGCGCTGCGCTGTCAGGTGTGCGAGAAACGACTCGACCGGGACTTCTACCCCACTGACACGATCGCCGCTCAACTTCATGCCACAAATCGGTTTACCTTCTCTTGTCGCATTTGCAGTCAAATATTCCTGGATAGCACCGAGTACGACGAACACAATCGTATCGTACACGCTAAGATGAAACCACACCAATGCTCGATTTGTGCTAAACGATTCACTCAACAAGGCGGCTTACAGCAGCACATGCGGATGCACACGGGCGTTCGACCCTTTGTTTGCACTTTTTGCCCTAAAGCGTTTACTCAGAAGGCTGGGCTGGACCAGCATCTCCGGACTCACACCAAAGTGAAGCCATTCAAGTGTGTGATATGTAGCAAGTGTTTCTCGCAGTCGGTGCACCTTCGGCAACATATGCGTACACACACAAATATACAGCCGTTTCAGTGTTCCGTGTGCGATCGAAGATTCAAGCAAAGCAGTCATTTAAACTTCCATATGCGCTCGCATGTTGGTGACTCTTCCCTAGTTGTGGAAAATTATGTGCAAGGGGAGGGGCAGGACAATCAGATGGAATTCCTAAACTTGGCCATGCAACCCATGCAAGACGGGGAAACTTTATATTATACAACAGAGCTGGCAGTTGGCCCAGCGGCCACCAATCAAGAACCACACATTTTCCTATCAACCCCAAGTTATGCCTGATAACGTTCTTTCATTGTAATAATTTATTAAAAAGATTGCATTAAAAGGATTCGATTATATAATTTAAAATGTATTAAAAACATCACATACCTATTGAGAGCAGCCGTGCGGTGTAGGCATGCAGTTAATAAATGTACAAATCCTTACACATAGTCCGTAAATGTCAATTATTGGTTCGGTTCACGTTATAATAAAGATTGTATGATAAAAATGAATAAACTATTAAAATAAAAAGCATAAAGCGCATTTTATTTTCATATGTTTAGTACTTAATTACTAAAAAATTGCCTGTCATGGGGAATGCCGACAGAAGTTAAAACTTAAACGTAAAAACTATGCATAGCGTGTCGAGGTGACGCGGTGACGCGGTGACAGACGCAGGTAGATCCCCCCCCCCCCCCCCTCCCCCAAAAATTGCTCAACACGCCTAAAGAAGTTTTCACATCAAAATGCAACTCCGAGGAATAAGCAACAACTAACCAATCAGCACTTAAGAAACACTTTGTTAACCAGAAAAGTGCAGTTTTAATGCATTGGAAGTACTAGGCGACCATGAAAATCGAAGAGATTATTCAGACGTAGGTAGTGCTCTAGAATTCTGAATACTGAAACGTATGCTAATTCCCCTTTCCTACTCGCACGGGGGCCCGGCGGGCGGCGCGGCGGGGATAGCTTGCTTCAGTTTGCTACCTTCTTGCTTCCACGTAGCCGTTAGTGCATTGTACTTCGGAGGATGCGCAGTAGAGTCTTTCAGTCTCTCTTTGGCACATATGGTAGGTCGTTTCTGTGATTTTAAATGCAGTTTGTGCCCATAACCTGAAGAGCGCTGTCCTCGTAGCTGGAAATGAATGTGATATAAGCATGTTCTCTACAGAATCGCAGAATCTTAAATCATAGATTTTGTTTTTCTATGTGTCTATTTAATACATATTCTAGCTGAATTCAGTGATGCAAGGTTTTAATTACGGGAAAATATACTTTATCACACGAAATTTCATGTGAAATTCGGTCAGAGTGCTCTAAACTGTCCAATAGGTAATTAGATATTGTCCATAAAATGCTCAATTGTCCTTGATTTCAGATAGGGATGAGTAAATTAAAAAAATAAATATTATGAATCGATAACTGTGCAGAATAATTAACAATAATCATTATTCGGTTCATGATACCGATAAATTGTAAATACCTACGTACGAGTAGGTATCTACTCGAATTGATTTGTCGTGAAAAGGATAACTTTTTATTTGTGGCAATAAACTTTTTTTAATGTTTATTGTCACAAATGAGAATCACTTCTTATATCTGGACAAATTCGGTTCGTGATAAATATTAAATACCTACCTACGAGCATAGACTCGAATTGATTTATCGTGAAAAAGATAACTCTATGGGATAACAAACATAACTGCCTTAATTGAAGTGTACGTACTTAAGGTACCTACATAATTAATTAAATAGGTAAGTAGGTAATTAAATTAACCAACGAAATATTGGGCGCGATCGTGGTCGCACAACGTGGCGTGGTTAAAAAACCGGTCAAGAGCGAGTCGGACTCGCGCACCGAGGGTTCCGTACCATCATAGTATGTAATTTTTAACCGACTTCAAAAAGGAGGAGGTTATCAATTCGTCGGAACCTTTTTTTTATGTATGTTTTTATGTGTGTTTTTTGTGTGTGTGATTTTTTGTTTTATTCGAGAGGTTGGTCACATGTTGGTTGGTCCCATATAAAATTAAGTTTTCTTCGGTAGTTTTTGAGTTAGCTTCAATAATACGTAATTTTTCCCCACTTTTATATGGATGATGTTCTAGTTTGTTTTGCAGATAGTGGTATTAGAATTTGTGTGGAGTAGGTACACAAATAAAAAGTGAAGAATAAAAACTTTTTTACAAAAAAATACAACCGACTTCCAAAAACAACACTAAATAAATTCGGAATTTAATTCGGGATTTTAATTTCGGAAGTCGGTGGCAAACAACGAAAATACATTTAACTAGACACCGACTTCCGAAATTAAAGTTATTTTTCACTTTGTAGTATTGTTTTTGGAAGTCGCTTGTATTTTTTTGTAAAAAAGTTTTTAGTTGATGATTTCTGAAAAACTGTGCTATTTAGAGACATCGTTTTATTTTTCCTGTAATCTTGACATAAACTTCCATCACATAGGATCATTTTAAATTTTTTTCTATGCAAACTTCGGAGATAAGAGGGAGGGGGGAGAACGCTTTTTTTTTACATTTTTCATCAAATGTGATTCAACTTGTAAACATAAAATTAATAGGACTTACAACCTATGTTGATGTTGATTACAGTTAAATAAAACATGGTGAAAATTAAAAATAAACTCGATGGCTAATTTTCAACAATTTTATGGTCGTATGTAAGTACCTACAATAGTAGTATTTTAGTGTTTCGCAAGGTTTTAACGACTTGACAAAGCATCGAGGCTTCTTTATTCTAGGTAGGCCATGTAGCTAAAAAAAAAAAAAAAAAGGTTCCGACGAATTGATAACCTCCTCCTTTTTGAAGTCGGTTAATAAGAATAAGAATAATATTTATTACACACACAAGATTCATGATAGGTACACAAAAGCAGATGTACCTACAAAACAACAAAACACGGATATCTACATACAGGGTGTCCAAGAACCTGGCGTCCAACTGGATTCCCACGATGCCCCAAGTTCTAACAGTACTCAGAAAAATATTTTAAAAAATCCACCCCATGTACTTACAGAATTATACTGATTTCAAAAAAAAAGGGGAAATGAGCACCCTGTGACATACTTTTGAATGCTGTGACTGCTAATGCTGATAATTTCGATATTTCTTGGAGGTTTTGTAATCTAGGGTATTGCTGTGTCTAAATAGAATGTAAAAATAATGTACTTATTGTACCATTTTAAAATAAAATATTATTTTAACTAAAGGTGATATGGAAAACTATTGAATTTCGCAACTTTGACCGACTGTAGTGTAAAAAAAATGTACCAAAATAGTATGGCAAGTGACGTCAAATTTTGACGCGTTTATTCCTCTTTTTAAAAAGGTATAATACTTACACATTAATTTGAAAAAAAAAATTTTTGATAATATTTTTACTCAACAACCCAATTTTTACGATGTCTAACAGAATTCTTAGAAAGAAAAATTTACGACGAATTGAATCTAACCTCTAAAGAATTACTATTGTATGCTCATAAAAATAACAACAGGCCTCTCAAAAAACAGGTTAGACCGTAAGGGACGGTATGTGCATGCATCTCACCATAGTGATTCGTTATTACAACAGGAGGGAGCAAGACAGAAACTATCTTTGCGATTTGCTGGTTCTTCTTTATGGTACCCCATTATTCAGGTAAGAGTGAGGGAGAAAAAGGTTAGAGGTGCGAGTGAGATAGATAGTGACGCTATCTGGGATCGTGCTATTTAGGATAACAGTACGGTCAGTACGCGTCACTGCCTCCTGCCGTTACTACGCACCTCTCTCTTATTGTTACCATTGATCACGTACTACGATTTAAAGCTTTGTTTATTGGACTCGATTACTCTTTGTGCTCTGGACTTTGAAACGAACTCTTTACGACGACCTTTGCCTGTGTTTGGACAGTTTGTGTTTTGTGTGTGCTACCATGGCGACCTACACTCCGCAAGAATACGCAAATATGCACTACATTTATGGAGAATGTAGAGGTAATGGACGAGCTGCAGCGAGACTTTACAGAGAAAGGTATCCGAGGGCTACGCGATATCCCGACCATCGAGTTTTCATTAATGTGCACAGATCACTATGTGACGGGCGGTTCCCCAATCAAGTAGCTGGTGAAGGACGACCCGTAAATGACTTCATACGCGATGAAGTTTTAGAGGCGGTGTCGGCAAATCCAAGCATCTCTGTGCGAGGAATAGAAGCTGATACGGGGATACCGAAGAGCACAGCACACAGTATTCTCCAAAAAGAAGAATATCATCCGTACCACGTACAGCGAGTGCAAAGTCTTTTACCTCGAGACTATCCGAGCCGAGTCGCGTTTTGTGAAACAATCCTGCAAAAACATCGAGAAGACGAAAACTTTATCGACAAAATTTTGTGGTCAGATGAATCAACATTTAAGAAGGATGGCTACATGAACCTACACAACTTGCACGAGTGGCATGTGGAAAATCCGCACTTGATGCGAGAAGATAGATCCCAGTACCGGTTCAAAGTGAACATGTGGACCGGTATTCTCTGTGGGAATATTATTGGTCCATTTGAGATGCCCGAGAATTTGACTGGCGAATCATATTTAAATTTTCTTCAAAATGATTTGCCAAACTTACTAGAAGAGACCCCACCAGATATGTGGTTCCAACACGACGGCTGTCCAGCACATTTTCGCGTATCCGTTAGAGAGTTTTTGGACGAGCAATACCCGAACAGGTGGATTGGGCGATCAGGAACAATCCCGTGGCCAGCCCGCTCACCTGACTTAAATCCGCTGGATTTTTTTTTCTGGGGAACTATGAAGGAGCTCGTTTATGCGAAGCCCATTAATGACATCGCTGACCTTCGTGAGAAGATAACACAAGCAGTGCAGGTGATACGTCAAAAAAGTTACTCGCGAAACATAAAGCGGTCCTTTTTAAGGAGAGTGAGAGCTTGTATTGCCGCGGGTGGTCAACATTTTGAACATTTATTGTAATAAAATATCTTTAAACTAACATTCTTTGCTTTTATTCTACTGGGAACCCATCTACCTGTGTGTATTTCCTTCTTGCTCACTCTTGGAACCGAAGTAAATAATAGTAGTAACATAACAGTTTCTAAGATAAGAAAGGGTCCGACAGTTACCGTTAGTAGGTAGGCACTTCGTAAAAATTGGGTTGTTGAGTAAAAATATTATCAAATTTTTTTTTTTCAAATTAATGTGTAAGTATTATACCTTTTTAAAAAGAGGAATAAACGCGTCAAAATTTGACGTCACTTGCCATACTATTTTGGTACATTTTTTTTACACTACAGTCGGTCAAAGTTGCGAAATTCAATAGTTTTCCATATCACCTTTAGTTAAAATAATATTTTATTTTAAAATGGTACAATAAGTACTTTATTTTTACATTCTATTTAGACACAGCAATACCCTAGATTACAAAACCTCCAAGAAATATCGAAATTATCAGCATTAGCAGTCACAGCATTCAAAAGTATGTCACAGGGTGCTCATTTCCCCTTTTTTTTTGAAATCAGTATAATTCTGTAAGTACATGGGGTGGATTTTTTAAAATATTTTTCTGAGTACTGTTAGAACTTGGGGCATCGTGGGAATCCAGTTGGACGCCAGGTTCTTGGACACCCTGTATATCTACACAGATTATGTAACCCTGTCTCCTAAACTAGGTAGTCCTGTATCTTAGGAGACAGTGTTAGGCCATACAGGGCAGTTTATCATGAAGGTATAGCTGCAGCCAGAGTGTTTAGCGCGAGGGTGGTTAAGTCATACAATTATGTGCCGGTGTGTAATCTGTGTTGTGTGAGAGAGAACAAGTATGTGTAAGTGTATGATTGGTGAGTATGGGGGTGTGTGTGTACCTCTAAGGGGGCAAGTGAGAGTGAGTGTGTATGCAGGGACCAAGCTTGATAGATAAATGAGTGATCAATTATAGTGTGAGTTGGGTAGTGTAATGATAATAGGGATTATTCCATGAATGTAAGTAAAGACTCCGTGGATATGTAGTTTTTTTGTTGTAGCCATTCAGTCAGTTTGTTTTTCAGGTTGTGAGAGTTTAGATCCATTATTTTTAGTTGTTTATTGATTTTGTTGTACAGATAGGTAAGGACCAAGAATGTAAAATTGGTGCCGAGCGAAAGTGGTCCTGTGCTGGGTACTGGGTAAAATTTGAGTGCGTTTGGTCCGGTCCAAAGGTGGGAGGAACTTATGTATCCTTAGTATAGCCTTGAGCACAAAGAGCTGCCGCACAGTTAGCACTTTACAGAGAGCATAAAGATCAATTAGGTGCATACTTGGTATTAATGTATAATACACATAAACCAACCGGAATAAATTCCCTAAATGATGGTGGAATTTTCCATTCCATAATCAAAATCCGTTGCGTAGTTTAGAAGAACAACGCAGTTACACAAGCAGACACGAAAACCGACTTTGATTTATAATAATTAGAAATTTATAGAAGTTTACAAATTTTATAAAGTTTATAAATAGTTAAGAAGTTTATAAATAAATATTGACCATATGTATGCAAAAATTTGCCGACGATTAAAATTACGTAGCTCAAAATGAAACTAAGAATAACCGTAGGTATCTATTCTCAAATAGGTATTGTTAATAAGATAGTCTGAACCAATGTCTGAACAGTCAAACTGCAAACCTGCAGAATATAAATTGCGGAAGCGCATCTATGTTGTGGCGTATTTTGTTATGATATATGCACACTATTCGTTTAGTTTAGACAAAGGTATTGGAGCGATGATGCGTCGTCAAAACATGTATTGCTGGCGGCGTGTGGGCGCGGCATGTTGGTTACATTTCGGTCTCTTGTATATTTTCTTAGAGCCGCGTATGGCACGCCGAGAAAACAAAGGGATCCAACTGATGGTTGCATCCTGACCGACGTGCAACCCTTTTGTTTTGAAGTTCAACTGACCTTTGTAATGGTATGATCTAGTTTGCCTTCAATATTTATTTTTTTGTTGTTTTATTTTAGTATGACAAAATTGTTTTATGATGTAGGGGATTTTTTAATGACACTATTTTTGAGCTCCATTGCTGTCTGTATCTTAGATTCTTAGCTCATTGTAAGATACTCTGAAATGAATATCAGAAGCGAAAAGTTTTAAATTCATCTCAGATTACAGCCGTAAAATGTTAATTCAAGATGAATTTAATCATGTAAGTACACAGGCTACACATCAAGCTATACATTTCCAATTTACACTGACCTCTCATTGTAAGGAAATTCTTTACAATGCGACGTCAGCTTATACTGGAAATGTATAGCTTGATCTGTAGCCGTGCGTACCATAAGCAGTTATGCTTAGGGCCTATTTCACGATGTCCGAATAGCCCATTGATATACGCAGTAATATATAAGTCAATGGAATAGCCACTACTTACCGAATAAATTCAAAAATCGAACAGAATTTGTATGAAATTATCTCTTATAATTTAAGTAAATTAATACGAACTTAATCGTAGGTGGTGAAACAGGTCTTTAGTGTTTAATACAGGAAAAAAAAACAGGCACCCCAAATGCCTGTTTTTCTATCTATAAATATATACCTATAATATAAATATAAAAAATCTATGATCTATACGATGTCACAATGTCTTCGAATTTTTGGTTCTTGGTCACGCCGGTTTCCTCACGATGTTTTCCAGTTTTCCTTCACCGTTTTGAGAGCAGTGGTGATTAAATTATTTAGATAAAGTACTGGGCCCTCTGGATTCGAACCTACCACAGTACAACTCGTAAGATAGGCCGGGGAAATTAGGTTTGAACCCCGCAATAAATCTTAACAACGATTTTTTTTTCTTAAATCATGTTTTTGAACTTAGCTCTTCAAATAATAATAAAAATTTAACATTTTCCAGGACCGTATCAAGGTAATGAACCAAAAACACGTTTTTGTGAACAAATATTCAGGCAAAATAGTTATCAGGAAAAATTTGACTTACAAATTACAATGTAAAAAAATGGTAAAATCAATATATTTTTTCCCTCCACGGAAAAGTCGATAAAAAAAAAAAAACCAAATTTTTGAATTGTATTATAATGTGTTTGTAAGATAGAGCCTTTAAATAAAATTTAAATTACTTAAATTTAATTCTGTTTACAGTTTTACCTGAACTGCTATTGCAAAAAAAACTTTGGTTAATATCTTGCGCTCTGCACCCTAATTGCGTAACACACTATCAATTAGAATCGGTTACATTTTGACAAATTCAACAACATTCATTGCGTTATTTACGTTGCCGAGCAGACAAATTTTTTCGAACATGGGTTCAAAATGATTCAGATTCAGATCGAAAATGTGTTACGCAAGTAGGGTGCTGCTTGCGCTAGTACAATTAAATTATGCGTTAATTTTGTTGGATAGCGTATTATATTATTTGATTAAGTTATAATTTATTGCAAAAAACACCGCTGTTAATATTTTTGCTTGAATGCAATTACTATTAGAGAAATTTCAAACATTTTCGTACACGGACGAAAATGTTTGATTTTCTGCCCTACTTGTAATCTCTTCGACAAACACTCCTTACATCCGTTGACCTAGAATCACGTTTGGCAATAAGCAGAGTCTCGCAGCAGAAAAAGTGTCATTATTTTTTTTTTTTTTGCGCTTATAATCTTACATTTGCAGTTGGAGAATTGACCGCGACGTATATCGGTGTATGGGAGAAAATTTTTTCAACTAGGTACTTACCTACAATGTTAAGTTTATTCTTGGGATGGCATAAATTCATCCCAACTACGGAACCCTTCATTGTGCGTGGTCCGACACGCACTTGGCCGGTTTTTTCTTTATGTACAGTCTTAGCCATAAGTTTTTGCTCGTCCCAAAACTTTTGCTTTTCCGTTTTCGCACCCGATGTTCTCTCGGCCTTATCTTTTACAAAACGTTGTAAAACGTTATTTTTTTTATGTGTCAGAATCAAATACCTTATTATAGTAAGTTTTTTAACCTCAAACAACAGCGCACATGTGGCGGTAACGGCAGCCGTGATTTACATGTGTTTACACATCCGCTGTCCGAGGGTTAAACGTTGCCTATGCGATGCTGTAAGGGTTGACTCCCTAAATGTGTGTGTAAAAATGTAAAAAAACACGGCTGTACAAAATAAGCCGCCGAAAAATATTTTGATAATAATTGATTTTTAAAATATATGAAAACCGGCCAAGTGCGAGTCGGACTCGCGCATGAAGGGTTTTGTACCATTACCTATCTATAAAAACGGCAAAAAATATTTTTTGTTGTATGGGAGCCCCCCTTAAATATTAGGTTGGGGAAAAAGTCTTTTCGCATTATGGTATGTATGAACTTAAAATAAAATCTCTTTGGCTATACTATTTGTATCTGGCTGGTTTTGGTATCATTGAAAGTTTAAATTTTAAAGAACATAATTCCAAATTCAAATTAGGAAAATGTGTGATTTTCATTTGTTTTTCGTACTGTCAAGATGAGTGAATCTAATAAAGAAATTCGATACATTTTAAAATTTTACTACAAAAAAGGTAAAAAAAACAACGCAAGCCGCGAAAAAAATTTGCGATGTTTATAGACCCAGTGCAGTGTCTGTGAGAGTAGCACAAATTTGGTTTAAGCGTTTTCAATCCGGAAATTTTGATGTCAAAGATGCACGTCGCTCTGGTCGCCCTATTACGGATAAAATGGATGCCATTTTTGAAAAAGTGGAGCAAGATCGGCATATCAGTAGTTACGACGTAGCTGAAGAACTGGGAATTGACCACAAAACAGTTTTGGCGCATTTGAAAAAAACTGGGTACTTACACAAAAAAGCTCGATATTTGGGTACCTCACGAGCTCACTGAAAGAAACCTAATGAACCGTGTACTCATTTGTGATTCTTTATTACGACGTAATGAAACCGAACCATTTTTGAAGAAGCTGATAACTGGTGATGAAAAGTGGATCACGTACGACAAGAACGTGCGAAAAAGGTCGTGGTCAAAGGCCGGTCAGGCTTCACAAACTGTGGCGAAACCCGGGTTAACTCGCAACAAGGTGATGCTGTGTGTGTGGTGGGATTGGAAGGGCATTATTCATTAAGAGCTGTTACCACCAGGCAGGACCATCGATTCTGAACTCTACTGCGAACCACTGATGAGATTAAAGCAAGAAGTTGAGAGAAAGCGGCCGGAATTAATCAACAGAAGGGGTGTGGTTTTTCATCATGATAACGCTAGACCTCACACATCTTTAGCCACTCAGCAAAAATTAAGAGAGTTTGGCTGGGAGGTGTTAATGCATCCGCCGTATAGTCCTGACCTTGCACCTTCAGATTTCCACCTGTTTCGGTCTCTTCAGAATTCTTTAGGCAGTGTCAAGTTAACATCACGAGAGAACTGCCAAAACCACTTCTCGCGGTATTTTGATCAGAAGTCCCAAAATTTCTATAGCAATGGGATCATGTCCCTACCTACAAGATGGCAAAAAGTTATCGAACAAAATGGTACCTACATACTTTAGATAAATGTAAATAATGTATATTAAAAAATGTTTTGAATTTTCTTAAAAAATGCGAAGAAACTTTTTCCCCAACCTATTATTTGTTTTAGTTTAATTTAACTATTCATTTTTAAAGTGACAACTAAACACTAGTGCAACTAAATATTCTGAGCGTCTAATGTTGCCGTTATCAATATCGAGCAAAAACTATCAAAAAAAATCACGTTTGTTGGATGGGAGCCCCCTTAAATATTTATTTTAATCTGTTTTTTAGTATTTGTTGCTATAGCGGCAAAAGAAAAATATTTATTTTAATATGTTTTTTAGTATTTGCTGTTATAGCGGCAACAGATATACTTCGTCTGTAAAAATTTCAACTGTCTATCACGGTTCATGAGACAAACCTGGCCTGGTGACAGACGGACAGACAGACGGACGGACAGCGGAATCTTAGTAACGTTTTACCCTTTGGGTACGGAACCCTAAAAATATAGGTAAACGCAATATAAAAAAGTAAAAACCGCCTTCAAAACCTAAAACGAATAAAATAGCTTTCATAAAAAACATAACAGCTTCTGAAGTCGGTGTCAAGCTAAGGTGCATTGAAGAATCAGCAGAATCTGTTAAGTTTTGTTGAAAGTTATTTTATTCGTTTTAGGTTTTGAAGTCGGTTTTTACTTTAAGTAAATTTATTTTTCCATTTTTAGTTGTAATCAACTAAAAATGGAAAAATAAATTAATAATAATTAAAATAATAATAAAAAAAATCAAATAAGTAAATAATAATAATAATTAATTGTCCTAATTGTATAATTACAATTAGGACAATTAGCTACATGTGCCCAAGACGAACGAATAGAAGAATCATAACAAAATCCGCTTAGAAATGTCGGAGATATAGTACATTTATGCATATAACTTCGTACATAAGAATAATTACCTAATGTACTTTATACTAAAACCTTCCTGAAAGTATGTAGATTACGATGGTGAAAGAATCATCAAAATTGGTTCATTACCTAATTTTTGAGAAAATCGCGGACAAACATACATACATAAACATACATACATACGGGTCAAATACAGAAACTCCTTTTTGAATTCGGTTAAAAATAGTCAGGGTCTTAACATCGTCGATAACTTGGTATTTTATCTGCCCAACCTTAGTATCTATTTAAGATACTATATAGACTTACACACCTGTCAAGTATCCTTTGTCGCCGACTCACGAATCATCTTATATTCCTTTAACTAATAAATTTGATATAAATAAAAAAAATGATGACAGTAACGTGAACGACTAAATGTGAGTAGGTTATATCGTGTTCTTGTGCGGCGTGAACAAAAAAGCATTCAGGAGATTTAAATTCTCCCTAACGCCTTTTAAGTTGCCGTCAGCCGATGGTGTTGTTTACATTCACGGCCCGTTAATGGATCCAGTTCCATGCAAATGTAGGCGTATTGATAGAAGTAGCTGTACGTCTAATATTACTCTGGGCCGGGGATTTTTAAACGTATAAGTAAGTAGGTGTTATTAGTTGCACCTTGTGATAAGATGGATTTTTGCAAACTAACTTTGGATTGGCCTATCACGTTGAAACTTTGTAAGCTCGTCCGTTTAATTATGTACAATAAATTCATTTATTTGCTGGAGATGATAAAATTAAATTTGTAGATTAAATTTAATTTTCAAGAATAAAATCGCTGCTAAGATGTAGTGCAGGGTTCGAGTTACGAGTTGTTCGGTAGGTCGTTGGTTCGAATCCAGACAGGCACCGTACTCTGTGTACTAAATAAATAATTTCATCACCACTGCTCTCAAAACGGTGAAGGAAAACATCGTGTGACAACCGGCATGACCAAGAACCAAAAATTCGGAGACATTATGTAGGTCTTATCTACTCGCACTCACTGGGTCCGCATGGTGGATTACTTACGGCGCACTCCCTCTAACCAAGAGGATTTCTTTGTCCTGGCATTGGGCACGCTAATATTATGTAGAGTTCGTCTGTGTTTGTAGTTAGCATTCTGTTCCAATAGAGCCAGTCAAAACAACTAGATAATCAAAAGTATTTGCAGGTGTTTAATAAATCGCTTTTAGTTAGTTGCTCTCGCTTGTTTCGAAAGGAAAATAAACTAAAGTCTATTATAGATCTACGTTACGTTAGAAAAGTTAGAAATTATTTTTTGTAGACGTCTACGCAGACCGGTAGTTGTTTGTATTTGTTCTTAGTAGCAGTTTTTGCAGATAAAATCATAGGTATCATACTATAGTGTAAAGATAAATGAAGAGATATTAAAAAAAAAATGTGGATTTTTCAGTGTTTTACAGTTTTTTTAATACCTATATACCTACTGCTACAAACACAACTTTTAGCAGGAATCCGCTGGATGCGTGAAGCACAGAACCGGTCGAAGTGGAGGTGCATGGGGGAAGCCTATCCACCTAGCCTGTCCACTGCTGGACATAGGTCCAGCAGTGGACGTCTTTCGGCTGAAATGATGATGATGAAAACATAAGTTCAGTCAAACCTCAAAGTTAACAATATACAAATGTTCAATTGGGTTTCAAATGATTAAACTATAAGAGGTAATTGATATCCAGCGTTTATGACATGAATAAAAACAATATCTGGAATGTAGGTATAGGTTGTAACTTAACCGAGCCAAAAGGGAGAAAGAAGAAGCATTCCCGTTTGAGCACCTATTTTTTGAGCACCAAAGGTGTTCCCATGAAGCACCTATTTTTTGAGCACCAATCAATATTTTAACGTGGTGCTCAAAAGGGAACTATAAAAAATATTCAACTTTATTCCCTTTTGAGCACCTACGGTAGCTTCTAGTGATGGGGTGTTTAATAAAACATATCGATACAAATTGGCAGTACTTTAGAACATCATGGGATACCTTGAGAGCATTGACCTTGAGCTCAGGGTCATTGACCTTGAGTCCAAGGTCAAAATTCGGGAAGTCCAATTCGCGTTTGGTATTTCTGTGTAAAAGGTTTAAAGTAACCTAACCTAACCTCGGGGTGTCCTTCGCTCTCTGTTGCATCATCGCTATGTCGAGGGAAGGGCACCCCGAGGTTAGGTTTGGTTTTAATTTTGACCTTTACCTCAAGGTCAATGATCCTGAGGTCAAGATCAGTGACCTTAGGAGAATCGTGGACTTTCGGAATGTCGACCTTGACTTCAAGCTCAATAATCCTGAGGTCAAGGTCAAAGCGCAATAATCCAGAATTCAAGGTCAGTTGACCTTCTGAATTTTGACCTTGACCTCAAGGTCAATGACCCTGAGGTCAATGTCAATGCCCTTGAGGTATCCCACGGTGGTCAAAAGTACTGCCAATTTGTATCGATATGTTTTATTAAACACCCCATCGCTACTGCTGAAAAGGGAATAAAGTTGAATATTTTTTATTGTTCCCTTTTGAGCACCACGTTAAAATATTGATTGGTGCTCAGATGGGAATAGGTACCTTTGGTGCTCAAAAAATAGGTGTTCCAACGGGAATGCTTCAAAAGATTTATAGGGGAATGTATTAGGTACCTAAGTAGGTTGTTGGCAACCTACTTACTATATTGGTCTTGCCCATCAAGATGCGCTATCCCAAATTATACGCATTATTCATTAATTTATAACACATAAAACAAAATGTTATATTAAAACACGTATACTAAAAGATAAATAATTAAATTATTTTTAAAATGGTCTCATAAAAATAAGTTTGATAGTTTTTGCGTGATTCTCAGTTTTTTGATATAACTTTACTAATTAATTACATTGTTTAACCTCGTAAAGCCCAGGTCGATATACCTACATTGCGACCCAATAATTAATTATTTGATAAATTAATTGGCGGGATTATTTAACCAAAAAATACGTTTACAAATCATTAACACTACTCGTTTATACGCGATCTTCAGTTTAAAATTATTAAAAGTCGCTTATCGTCGCCTTAAAACGACTTCAAAAGCCGTCATCGTCGTCTGATCATAGATACGGTTATCCCTCACCTTCCACAACAACCGTTTGAGGTTGACTGTATCATAGGCATCTGACAGGTCCACGAATACAGCGCCTGTGACCATTCCTGTCTCAAAACCATCCTCAGTGTGTTGATCGAGTTTGAAGGTCTGATTGCAGCAAGACTGAAAGGGTCTGAAACCAGCTTGCTCCGGGATTAACAATCCATAAATCAATCTGCCTAACCTTTTCCCAACTATCTTGGGGTCGGCTTTCAGTCTAACCGGATGCTGCAGAGTACCATTATTTTTGCTCCGGGATTAATTTCGGGTCAATAGGTAACACTTGTTAGTCGGTTCAGCAACAACAGTCTCTCAAATAGTTTGTATGTATGGCAGAGCAGAGTTATTGGACGAAAGTTTTTTGGATCGTTTTTACATTTGATAGATAGCCCAATTCTTGAGGAAGGTTAATAAGCTGTTTAACATCACGCTACGACCCTTAAGAAAAACGAGTAAAAAGTCAGAAAGAATACGAAGTATTAGCGCGGTCGGGCGATGTGATGCGACGCGGTGAGTCGAAGGTCGAGGAAGTTTTATAAAAATGTGACTGTTTTTAGTGCTTATTGTAAATCTAACGACTTCCATGTAATATAATGGTATTCAGCTGCATCCGGTTAGACGAAGCCGATCACAACATAGTTGGGAAAAGGCTAGGTAGATGATGTATATCTAACGACTTCCACGCGAACGAAAACGCGGGCAGAAGTTAGTTACGTTACTTTAAAATCTGCAAGACTTGGGTACTTACCTACCTATTTTTTATATCTTCAGCTACGTATCTAGTCTATACAAAACATCGATATTTCTGTGTTTTCTTTGGAATAATGCCGAGACACTAATATATCGGCGCGGCGGGCGGCGGCGGCGCGCGGCACGGCGGAAAAGCAAATTCAATTGCAAATTATGTATGTTTGTGTATTTTATTGTACCTGCAGGTACTGTATGTTGAAACTCCCACAACCAAGGTTCTGATTCCACCCTTATCTTTTTATTTATGTGCGTGTGGTGTGAGGGCCACTTTATTAAGACTCTTTGAAAATATGCTTAGGATTTAGTAAACATTTCCAAAGAATTGTGAAAGTTGGATAATAAAAAAATAAAAATAAATAATAAAAAAATAACATTCATTTTCTGGGCACTCGTGGTAACACGTTAAGGTGATTGCGCTGTGGTAGCCCGCGAAATTCTAATTTTCTTGCATTTTTTGCAATTTACAGGTCAATGTAAGGTTGTATCTTAATCAAAATAAGATTCGCGATAATAATAACTGTGTATTTACATAATTTTAATCATAAAAATTATCAATGCATCTTTCCAAGTTAAATTTCGTCCGGATTCTTCTGGATTCCGAAATCAGACCAATCCAGAGGAAATCTAACATATAGATACCTAAGTATGAATGATTTTTATTGTTAAAATTATGTAAATACACAGTTATCGCGAATCATATTTTGATTAAGATACAACCTTATACTGACCTGTAAATTGCAAAAAAACGCAAGAAAATTTGAATTTTGCGGACTACCACAGCGCGCAATCACCTTAATATCAGATCATTTAATATCAGTGTTGCGGACAACGCGAAAAACCCTTTATTAAAGCTCAATCATAGCTAACTGTCGCGTATATAAAGAAATAGCAAGTACGTCTAGAACTTCGTTATGTACATAGGAACATGCGTCGTTTATTGATAACGGGAAGAGATACAGACTTGATAGTTTGTCCATCGGTTTTTATTATCTACCTTTCCCACTATATATGGGTCAGGTACATAAGGTCTTTATTTAGTTTACCAGAAGCTTGAAGGAAACACATAAGGAAGTAAATAGTTCTTGAATTTGTAAAACTTTTGAGACTTAAAGTAAGCTACGTCATTGATCGGGATAAATGTCATAAAAATAACCACTAATGAGCTATATATTTCGTACCAATGGTAGGGCAGCTGAGACCAACCGCTCTCCGCTTGTCGATTTAAGATGCGCGCGCATGAGACGCTATTTTTCGAAAAACGCGTATCTATAAATAGGGGCGTCGCCCGTTCACCCGCACCACAGAAATCTAAATAATAAGGCACAGATAGAACAGCAGATAAGCGGGGTGCCTTATTATTTAGATTTCTGTGACCCGCACTCACGACGGGACGGCGCGACAGGAACATTTCAAGACTCAAGGTGGCACCCTGACTCCTCACACGACACTGCAGCCCTAATGGAACCAGTATCTCTCGTTGAGCTACAAGAGCTCGAAGAATTATCAATTGCAAGAAAGAAGAACGTCAAGAAGTCTGTTGTTAGGGCCAGTATATTTTTATTCTATTTACAAGTGTTACGAAGTTGTGTGTTACAAGAAAATATAGTGGCATGTGCCTTTCAATGGACCACGGCGTTTATTTTACATTTCTCTATTGTCCCCTACAATCAGGTATCTGCATAGAAATATTTGGTGTCCAACCAAATAGCTTTACATCGATAGTATAAATTGATAAGAGTACCACATCACTATTTTTATTTGTGTGGAAGCTTGTAATTAGCAAATTTTCCTGCCTACGAATGATTGTTAGTTCTGATAATTATTAGTTTATTATTATTAGTTAGCTTTCTGTAAAAATAATAAATAAATTTGTCATTATTTTGTATTGAAAACAAAACATGATAGAAATTGCCCATGGCATTAAGTCCGCCTCTGTACATTTGTGTGCTTGAAGTATTAAATAAATAAATAATAAATTCAGCAAATAGAGCTAATTAAGAGAAATAAATAACAGGTATATACTTTAAGGAACTTTAAGTACGAATATAAATAAAAACAAATACAATATACAAAATATAACAGTAAGCTTTTCGCTACCAACATAGGAATCCGCTAATGATTTTAAGGGGGGCAAATCATTTAAAAATATTTTTTGACAATTTGGGGTCCATAAGATGCCTATAGGTAAGTACTGTGAAAATTAAAAGACTGTAGCTCCAACCGTTTGGCTGTAAAACCTGTATGACAGACGACGGACAGATGGTCAGATGACACGTGAGTGACAGGCCAATAGAGCTCTGTTTGGACTCTTCCCGTCTTATTACAAAACAAGGTTCATCTTCAAACCCTGGTTTAAACCATGGACCCTTTTTTGAATTTCGAACTTTATTCCGACACATTAAGAGGTCAGTTTTATAAAACTGACAACTTAGTACCGGACTAAGTTGTCAGTTTTGTATAAAGAACTGTATTTCTATCACAGCTAGGTTCTTATTACAAAAACTGGTTCGATGGTTTAAACCATGACAGGACAGAAGAAAAACCTCGTTTTGTAATAAGACCGTTCGGGTACGGAACCCTAATAAGCAGCGTGTTGGTGACTGGTAATTAGTGACATAGACTTTAATACAGGATTGTTCTCAAGATGAAACAACTTTTAATATGGGGCCAAACCTGAAATCGCGAAAAAAAATCTGCTGTTCCCTACATTTTGACGAGTTATGAGAATAATGTGAAGTAGGGAACAGCAGTTTTTTTTTCGCATATACCACAATAAGTTAAAATAATTCAAAATTAAGCAATAACAGATAAATTAATTAAGTAGGTATGTAATAGATATGTCGCAGCCTCAGATTTGTTTCTCTGAGGCCGCAGCCAACTCATTTAATTAGCCGTATAGGAAACTGCCTAGCTTTTTAACTAAACGGCGGCCGTTCAACTAGCGGCCTGAATGATATTCAATTAACAGTAATAACCACGTGCGAGCCGAATTGGTCGTAGTAACAAGGCACCCCGACCAAATGGGTTATGTTAGGTTCATCTTATATATAAAATTCTCGTGTCACAATGTTCGTTCCCTTACTCCTCCGAAACGGCTTGACCGATTCTCATGAAATTTTGTGAGCATATTGAGTAGGTCTGAGAATCGGCTAACATCTATTTTTCATCCCGGTCTACGCGGGTGAAACCGCGGGGCGCAGCTAGTAGAAATATAAAAACAGGTTAGGTTAAATAGAAATTGACCAACCGCGTGCGAGCCGAGCGAGCGAAGCAAGCGGTACCGCCGCAGCGGCCGGCGAGCACTACTTCCAAAGGAATGATGGAGAGCTATGGTGGTCCAATGGTACCTAATGGTCGCGACTGAGTTGTAGGTCGTAGGTTCGAACCCAGACAGGCGCTTTACTTTGTGTAAATTATTTCATCACCACTGCTCTCAATACGGTGAAGGAAAACATCATGTGGAAATGAAAATGTCTTAGATCCAAAAATTCGAAGACCAAGCTTGCGTTGGATTACGGGCAGAGGCGGATTTGCAGTCTTGGCCACCCTAGGCCCCAGGCCATGTAGTAAAAATAGGTACCAGCCGCCCCATTCTCAGCACCCATCTTATAGACTGCATAATGAATTTACTGTAGGTAGGTACGTATTGCCAATTTTTATCGAAATCGAGTTACTGATTTTTTTTTTCGCGATTTCTGGTGTGGTTCCATAGTAAAAGTTGTTCATAATGATGAGTACAGTCACCCCTTAAGAGAATATTGTTCAATAACCAGTAACCCGTATATACGAGTGATTTAGGAAGATTATTGTTATACGATGCGGTGCAGTGCGGCCCGCCATAATGTGCGCGAGTCTTTAGAATATTCAGGTACTTTCAGTTATTTCTTGTTCCATCAGTTTTTGTCAGATTGGCCGCCCCTAATATCTGGCCGCCCTAAGCCCGGGCCTAATGTGCCTTAGGGAAAATCCGCCTCTGATTACGGGCTTACGGCCCACTCCCTCTCACCGAGAAGAGGCGGGTGACCCAGCAGTGGAAAACATTATAGGCTGATTATGCTTAATCAATGATGTAATTATATAATTACTAATAATGGGTACATAGTTTATCTATTTAAGCATCATTTTTGGATAAAAGTTTGAAGAAGTATTCGACTTCCATTTCTCCATCTTCAGGCAAATCTGTGCAATGCACTGCATTGTGCACTATTGTTTTCCCATATAAGGCTCTTATGGAATCTGGGTATAATTGTCGGCATAAATCCTGTAATTAGAAAAATCTTGTTATGAAATATATTATTACCTATCTAGTAGGCACTTATAGACATTTATTTATTTATTTATTACTGAAAACAAAGTATTGAAATAGGTACACGTTAAAAATACATTTTTACAAAATAAGCTCAATTACATTTCTCAAAACGTGTACCTAGCACTGCTCTCCTAGCTAGGTTATGGAAACCTGTGTTAAGGAGAAGCAGTCCGGTCCCCTAAGGTACAATGACGTAAAATTATATAATACACTTCTGGACACATCTATTGGCCCACCTTAGAGTTTAGGTTTCGATGGCCCCTACCGAAATATGATTGCTAGATTGAACAAAAACTGTTGATGCAGTTTTAAACCTGATACATTTTACCATCTTTTTCGATGGTATTGTTTTAAATTTGAATTCAGAATACCATACGACATGGAGCTACGCCTAACAAGTCGGATATGCGCCTTGTTAAAGGCAATTGATTTTTGAATAAAAAACATGTTTTATCAAATAAAGGTTTAATTTAATAACGCGTGTTGCCTCCATGGGCATCTGCCACAGCTCTCATACGATTAGGCATAGAGTTTATCAACCGCTCTATGAAATTTTGAGGGATCATCTCCCATTCCTCTTCTATGGCAGTTTTCAACTCCTGCATCGTCTGGGCAACTGGCTGACGAGCCCTAACACTTCTTTTTAGCTCGTCCCACATGTGCTCAATGGGGTTCATGTCTGGGCTTCTGGCTGGCCAGTCCATAACTGTGATGTTCACATCCCGAAGATATTCCCTGACGATGCCGGCCGCATGGGCTCTTGCATTATCATGCATAAAAAGGAAATTTGGGCCCACATAGTCCGCGTATGGTATCACGTGAGGTTCTAAGCACTCACGAATGTACCTTTCAGCATTTAATGTTGGCAGCCGTGGTCCTGTAACAACCTCAAGTTGAGTTTTGCCGCTCGCAGATATACCGCCCCAGACAGTCCATGAGCCACCGCCATAAGCAACCCTCTCTTCAAAGCAGCATTGTGCGAAACGCTCTCCCTTACGTCGGTAGACCTTCTTCCTTCCATCATTGCCATGTAACACAATTTTAGACTCATCAGAAAAGAGTACACGGCTCCAATCTTGCTGTGTCCAATTTAAATGACTGCGTGCGAAATGAAGGCGCGCTGTTCGGTGGGCTCGCGTTAGTTTGGGGCCATTAGCTGGCTTGTGTGGTACCATATCGCGTTCTTTTAACCTTCTCCGAACAGTTCGAGCGCTCACAGATACTCCGTGGAAGTCGCGAAGTTGGTTTTGTATCTCAATGGAGGTAAGGTGACGATTTCTCAAGCTGGTCGTCATGATGAATCGATCCTGCCTTTCAGTTGTGACCCGAGATCGTGGCCTTCCTTGGCGACGAACAAAGCCGCCAGTCTCTAGGTACCTCCGATAAACATTTCGGACCGCAGATCGACTTAAATTAAGTTAAGCACTCACGTTTCTTTGGCTGTGTCCGGCCTGAATAAGTGCCACAGCTTGGGCGGCGACTTCAGGTGAAGTATCCATAGATTATTGATAGAACCTCACCTTAATGTTAAGAATAAGTAATGTTTGTTGCAAAACCAAAGATATCAATCACTTTTTCAAGAATTAAATCCAAGTAAACCAATAAAACCAAGTTTTCTTAGTATTCGATTGTTTGATATCAACAAACAGGCTCCAAATTGTCTTTTGTTTCTTTAAATTCTGTGTTCGAAATTCAAAAAAAGACTATTTAATGAAATTGTGAATGTGCCAGGTTCAAAACTGCATAAAAACTTTTTGCTCGACCTAATATAAAATTTTAGCTAGGACCAAACGAAACTGAAAATACAAGGTGGGCCAAAAGATGTGTCCAGAAGTGTAGTTCAGATTTAATTGTTAATTTCGGAGAATTGAGTTAGACATTAAAGTAAAATAATTTAAGATAGATAAGTATATAATATGTGTGTGAGGGTGTGCGTGTGATTGGGTGTGTGGTGTGGGTGTGAGAAGGTGTATGTTCATCACCTATGTTAAGATCCTTTCAGTGTCGTCATATGACTTATTTTGCAGGTACGTTTGTACAACCTTTTTGCATTTGTAATACGGTAAACCGTAGATTTGGCATTCTTCGTTAATTTTGTTGTAAAGAAACGGACCAAGAAAATGAAAAAATCTCTTGACAAAAGATGAGTGTACACGCGGCAGGGTGCATATCCCATCCTTTCGGCATTTACTACGTTTTTTATTTTCTATTTTTCGGTATGGGGTGTTGCGGTGTTGCAAAATGACTGTCTGTAGTATGAAATGTTGCCGAACATTTAGCACTTTGCAGTCATATACATTATAATTATGATAGAAAAATCAGCCCTAAGTATTTAGTGAAAGATATAATTATAAAATAATAATGAGTCGAATTTACCGGATCTCGAGGACCGCACAATTTTCTGAATTCACAAACAACGTTCACACTAGGATCCATACATTTAACTTCCAAAGCTATACATTTCCCTTCAGCCAGATGTATACACATTGCCTGTAATATAACGGTTTGTTTATAGATACTCGATAGGATCTTTTAAGTCACGCTACTACCCCTGTAGCAGCGAACCATTGTGTTTTACCATAATTGTCATATTGAAACTTCGCGCCCGTTGTCGCAACACTCGCAAGTGTCGCAACCGGGTTATAGAATCTGTCTCACAAGAGGTCCCGCGGCAATAAGTGGAACTAAATACTAACTAAGTGGAATAAGCACCGTCGCATGATTGCAGCGCCCCGTTTGAGAGACTTCTTTCGTGAGACGGACGTTACTCGTACTGTACACCCAGCCTAATATTGTTAGCCAGCCCCACGCAAAGCGCGCTGGGATCTCATTGTGAACCCAGCTTTAGAGTAGAAGATACTCGTAGCAAAGAAATATTAACCTCATAGGTAGGCAAAACCCCATGATAAACTTCGTAGAATTCTTCAGCGTTAGCTTTGTTCAAGCAGAACATAGCCATGGCTGATACGTAGAACTTGTCCGATGTGCTAATATGTTCAATAATGGCGCCTACGTTGCCGTCTATAATCGCATGCGGTTTGATCACACAACAAGTGCAGTTCTTGAGTGTTGCTCTGAATGGTATTCGTGGCTTTCCATTTTCAAACCCAAAGAATGCTTCCGTAATCTATAACAGAGAAGAAAAATACTTAGTAAAGTTGTTGAACACTGGCAGGACTTAAACAGTTAAGGCTTAACTGCCGCACTTAGAGACGTCACTTGAAATAGTCACTAGCCGCCCGGACTCTCGGCCATCTCCACCTCATGCAGTCGCTCAGATGCCACTAACAGCTTTATAGTTACTTCCATTCCTACTTTTAGAGACGAATGCCGCTTGCAACATGGAATGTATAGCGTCGCCGCCGTCGCGGAAAGTTTATTTGACAAGTGTAGGTATTAAGTATTGGAATGTTGTCAGTTTTGTATTTTGGCCAATCTGCCAACAATTGTATTGACATTAACGTTAGAAAGTGATAAAATGTTAAGTGAAAAAGAGACAAACAACAATTAATCAATTATTAACTTTAATGCCGTACCTACTCAGAGGAGTGCGGCATTAGACCTTAAAGTGCGTCATAGGTGTAAGGTACTCTCTCACTCATACCTGTGTGGTTTTTTTTAAAACTTGATTTAGGAAAAGGTACCTATTACCTACTTCCATAGCTTGAGCCTTCGTTTGAACTCCATGCGCGACGTTTTTGAGCACATTTTCTCCGTACAATTTCCGAAGGGTACCAGGAGCCGCGTCGGCCGGGTCTGTTGCGCCCAAAGCGCGCCTCCATTCTTCAACTGCATTAGGAGCTACCAGTTCCAGGCCGATAACTTCACCACTGGTTACGTAGTCGATTACTATACTGCAGAAATGAGTAGGTACGTTTTATTCTCATGGGCTAATGCATATGTATGAATGTAATATGTTTACGTTCCCGTGCGGTACTTTTAGCGTTGCGACTTGCGACGCTCCTGTCGAAAATGTGGCGTGCGTATGTTTTCTATGAAAATTATGCGACGTAATTCCAGTTTGGGCGCCACAGGTAATTAAAATGCATGACTGGCGTAACCACGCCGTTCTAAACTATGCAGCAGATAAACAATGTAAATAACGCACAACCTCTTAAGGGGTCATTGTACTCATCATTATGAACAAATTTTACCTTGGCACCAAACATGAAATCGCAAAAAAAAACAGCTATTCCCTACATTTATGTTCGCATAACTCGTCAAAATGAACATCTGATTTTTTTTGCGCGATTTCTTTGTTCATTGAGATGAGTACAATTACCCTTAAGTTAGGTATTTAAGTTATACATTGTTACATTAAGGTCTAAAAAGGTGTAAAAAAATCTGCTTTACGTCGAATAACTTAATAGGTAAGTACTGAGATTGTGGTTGGATACCACAATCCAAATATTTACCTATTAAGTTACCTATTAAATATAATTTTAAATAGGTACAATTTCTCAATAAAAGTACCGATGTAAAAATTTTCAGTCCGGTACAATTATTGAGAAACTGTACATATCTAAAATTATATTTATAGTTCAGAATCGTACCATGCACATCTATCAACAATTTGGCCAGAAAACATTTTAAGAATGTAAAACATTTTATTTAATAAACATACTTTTGTGTAAAAAAGTAATGATTTGACTACCCATTTGTAACAGCGCCCTTAACTAATATTAAGCATTTTCAAACAAATATTGTATCTCTAAGGAGGCATCATAGAACAGATAAAAGAGGAATTTTATCTATTCTGTGGGAGGCATACGAGTATTAGATCGAATGTGATTGTCAAAAATGTAAAATCAATGAAAATGATGTCCAAAAAATTGTATAGCGTGTCTCCATAAAGACACGCTATACAATTTTTTGGATATAATTTCCGTCATTTTTGGTACCTACCTGCGAGTATGTCGGTGGTGTGAAGTTATTACGGTTACTACCTACGTTATTACGTGTGACAACACAGGTATTCACTCAGGTACGGGAGCTTCTCGCTTCCGCCCAAATTTTTGTAAACATCCATTGCAAATTCTTTATTAATTTTTCCGTTTTTCATACCAACGATGCGAAACGATGTTAGGTTACAATCCATATGTTATGTTATGTGTTGTCTTACGTAACACGGATTCACTTACGGGAGCACACTGCTTCCGCCCAAATGGCTGTAAAGATCCAATGCAAATTCTTTATTAATTTTTCCGTTTTTCATACGAACGATGCGGAACCCCGTTTTCGTAATAAATGTTATTATTTTGCCGTGATTACTTGGTGAAACAGGTTTAATCATAGCAAAAGTACTGAAAACAAAAAGTGGAGATGTAATAAGTTTAGTGAGTTCGACATTATCATGCCCCGTGGGATGTTCCTCCAGACTACATTACAAGTGTTGGCACCCTACAAGCACGCGACAGTAGCGGGCGGCAGTAGGTAAAGCCTGCTAATGAAGAACTGACTGGAGCTGGGATGACGCTATCAACTGCCCATTGTCATAGATGTTCTCCTGACTTGGGTACGCCGGTTAGTACCTACCTGTGCCAGATAGGTGTACGTACTTAGAGATGCCACAGGCGGTGAAAATTAGAAAGGATAAAAGGAAACCCATAGGAACCCTTTGATTACCACTGAGACTCATCAACATCTGCCTAGCCTTTTCACAACTAATACAACGTGTCGTTTTGCATCCTCGTCAAACAGAATGTGTTACAGAACATAAAACCGGACAACTTTCTCCATGGGATCAACATCGTAAATCGTAATCGCGAAAAAATTTTCAACTGTCCCATAGAAAACTCCAATACCTACTCGACGCAAATGTATGGGACGGCTGATGATTTTTTCGCGATTACGATGTTGGTGCCATGGAAAAAGTTGTTCGGTTTGATGGTCTATACCACACCCTTAAACTTGACGAGGATGCAAAACGATACGTTGTACTTATGTTGGTGTCGGCTTCCAGTCTTACCGGATGCAGCTGAATACCAGTATTTTACATGGAGCGACTGCCTGTCTGACATCCACGACTCACAGTTACTGGGTCCAACTGAGACTGAGCCCATTAAATAATCCAAATTGTAATGTTACCTTTCACTATGCCTAAATAAAGTCCTCATGGTGGCTGGCGCGCAGTCTTTTATAAGAAGTAGTTTTGAAAATATATTGACAATATTGCCAATTTGTAGCATTTCTGGTTTAAGGTATGGTGCATGAACTCGTTTCAGTAAGTTTTTGCCTTTTTTTGTATTTATTACTTGACATGAATTATCGTAGGGATAAAAAATAAGCACTAATTCCACATTATCGTCAGCTTGTTCGTCATACATGTCGCACAAAAAAGTGTATTTATCAAAATAATCATAAACCTGAAACAAGGTACACAAGTACGATTAAGGGCCTACATTACCTCAGATTGCGAAAATTATCTTAGCATGAATGGCCGTACTTTCAATTTCAAAAGTTTTGCAGCATTCACTTTGTAATTAATATGTACAGTATAGATGAGGGCTACTGCTAAGTATCCTCGAGGGCGCGGCTGTTGCCTCTCCCTCACGCGTTCCGCTTCCTCCTTCGCGAGCATTACTGCTTCGCAGAAGGAGGTGACGGCCTCCCATGCACTCTCGCTCCGCAGCATGGCCTGGACCAGGTTTGGACGCGAGAGATCGCCGCCGATCGCCTCCGTGAAAACACGGTGCTGCTCCGCCCAAGCCGGGCAGACCTCCACTGTATGCTCCACCGTGTCCTCCGGGTGATCCACACAATGGTGACACCCGGGCGTTTCCTCCCGCCTTATCCGAAACAGGAACCTCCCGAAACAACGCGTGTCCGGTGAGGACCTGCGTCAGGCGGAAGGTGAGGACGCCGTGGCGCCTCTCCAACCACTCCTCAAAGAGGGGACTTATCGCCCCAGGGTTGTGCCTAGGTTGTAAAAGATGAAATTGGTGTCAATTGATAGCTACTATATTATCAAACCAGCACTGAACATTTTGCGGATTTTGGCGGTCTGAGAGCCGAGCTAAAAGTGATTTAGTAAAAGTGAGGTTATGTAACAATCTATACGTCTTAACAACTGATTTTTGAAGTTTGAAGCTCGACGACCAGGTAAACTACAGCCTCTAGTCGCTTTATCACAATTTACATAACGATCCATGGTGCCGTACCAATATGCAATCGGTAGGCCGGTCGTAGAATCCAAAATGACAAGTCCAACTACCTACAATGTTTATGTGGGGTTCTCCGTAGCGAGTCCGGTGTGGTACCAAGGGTCGTACAAGAAGCAAGATCAGAAGTCCGTAGAAAGAAAGCAGGGGTCGAGGAAAATATCAATAAAACTACGGGAAACACTCAAAACGCGCATGCACTAAACGTCAACGATAGAAACAATCTATGTGCATCAATAATCACTTACTGTATTACAGTATGGGGAGGCACTTATAAAAATCTTCTAATTCAAATAGAACGTGCTCAAAGGGTGATTCTAAAAGTAATGCATTTTAAGCGTAGAGATTATCCAACCGCCCTGCTGTACTCTGAGTCCCAAGTCCTCTCTGTGCGACAACTCTTCATTTTACGTGTAGTCTTACGCCGTCACCCGTCCTACCTCTAGACTCCAGCATCGTTCTAAGAAGTCGAGGTCGTCCGGTCTGTGACTCCGTCCTATGTCGTTCCGCTTTTGCTAGCCGCCATTACTCAGTCCTAAGCGCTCGTCTTTATAATAGAGTACATAGGTTAATTGATATTTATTCTTTGACCAAGTTTGCGCTGAAAGCAAAGCTAACTACTTGGTTGCAGAGTTTGTCTTACGGCGATACCGAGGATATTCTAGCGGTCGCCTTATGATTACCTGAGAAAAGTATTCGTAGGGTGATCGTTGGAGTGTGTTTTGTGTCGTTGGGATATTTTTATAATACGTGTAGGCCGTGTATTCTTTCAATTTGTAATTTTTATTTCTATTTAATATTTGCATAAAATAATGTTAATGTTCACAAATTTAAATTCATAGTAATTACTGAGCCAGATTGTATTTAGTTGTAATTTTCAATGTTTAAGAGGAACTTTGACTCCTGAGATACAAGTATCTTTTTACTTAGTTCAGGAGCCAGCTGTTCAACCTGGTTTTTTGACTTGTACTACCATGTTTAGTGTATCTGCTAATGTGTATCTCTTTGTACAATAAACTTATTATTATTATTATTTATTATTAAACGGTATGCCTGTGGTTCAATTCGTTCATGGTGTAAACGTACCTTTTAGACAGTTTCCAATATAATATTTAGTAAAACGTTTTAGAAAGTAGTTAGTATTTGAGAAAGTTTTGAATTTGAAGAAAAAAAAATTCAGTCCGCAAGAAATTGGTCAATTTTCACAAAAACTTTTTTATGTCCAGGTTGATTATAAGCATAGACGTACAAAAAAAGGCGGACAGATTCTCGCTAACAAAAAACTGTGTCTATCGGAGTCAGCCAGCTCGCTGTACCTACCTACACGCACACGTGAAGACATGCTGTATTTTACCTTATATTATATACCTTACGATATTACGAATACGTTCCCATATTACGATTGGTTGACTCATGTGTGAATGTGTGCGCCTGTAGGCACAGCGAGCTGGCTGACTCCGATAGACACAGTTTTTTGTTAGCGAGAATCTGTCCGCCTTTTTTTATACGTCTATGATTATAAGTTCAAGATTTATGTCCGAGCTGAGGTCTAAGCCTCGTCTTAGAGAAGCTAGGCTATCTACGCTAGTTTCATGTTTTACAACTAAGCAATACAACTAAGTAAATAAATCAAATATGTTTATACTTGAGATTTTGGTTTATACCTACCATTTTTATAAATATATGGTAAGGAAGGCGTCGCGTCGGGTCGGCAAAAGCTATAAATAGATTCTACTAAACTTGAGTATATGTAAATATTTCCTAATACAAACTTATGTATATCGCTATAAGCTTTATCGCAATCATCTATAACTATACTCTATGATCGCAATTATGTAAAACACAGATGTAAAATATGTTTCCCTTTTGACACTGTCAGTAAAACAATTGAAAAAAGCTCTCTCTCTCTGGCCTCTATGACAGAGGCTGCGCCCAGTAAGTAGGTTTTTCATTTATTTTCACTGGATCCCAGTTTTTAGATAGTAACGATGGGTTCTATTTGCTATTTCCATTGAATCCCATGTTTTAACAACATGTGTACTTTTCAGAAGAAAAGTGATTTACCTTTCTCAAACATTTAAAAAGCAGCGTGTGTTCCGTCCACCGATTATTAAATGATTGAATGAATGAAAGACAGAAGAAACATAAATTAATTAATTACTTCATTTGCTTTTTTTCTAATTTTGTTTTTGCTTTATTTGGTCAGGTCAACTTTTTACACTAAATTCGAGGCTTTTCCAAAATAAAGGCACCTTAATCCGAGGGGTTCTAAAATTGGCACCATATTCCGAGGTATTTAGAAAAACTGGTTTTACGAGCGATTCACAAGTTCTTTATAACTGAAAGATCTCTTATTCCATTGATAATGTAACTTGGCGTAGTTATATCATCAAAGTTCTGGATTAATGTGTTGTTTTAAAATAATTGGTTAGTTTGCACCAGCAGCTGGTACGAACGCACGCTTCATGCATTTTGGACCATGTGCACGTGAGTACGATGTTTTTTTAAATAGTGAATTTTTGGTTATATCTTTTTCGTATATGTAATTCTTTGAGTTAAAACTACAGTCCTACCAACTTATCTGTGAACTGAAAGAGGACGCCACCGTCGATGCGTCGACACAATCGAATGACATGCGTCGGCACAATCGAAGACATTTCAACATGACGGCCGTAGTTCCAACTTTCGCTATTTCACAGATAAGTTGGTAGGAGTGTATTTGTTGTTTAAATTATATAGCTTTAAACGAAATGACAGTACAGTGTTGCCCGAGGAGAGAAAAGCTTTTATTTTTTTTTAGCTTTGAAATAATTGTGACAGGCAGCGCAGGTTCAACCCCACGCATATAATGGACGACAACGCTCAAGGATTATATTTTTAATCGAAAATACTTAACTTTTGTATGTTTTTTTTTTAATTCACGGTGAAACTACGTGTTAAAAATACCGCGGCATTAGGTGCCAAATATATCAGCCGGCTCCTTATCTCGATGTATGTATAGCGTAATAGCGATTTCAGATACTTGATTTCTTTTTTTTTCAGAGTTGTTTTTATGAATGCCTTTTCCGCTTTGGGTTCGACAACTTAAAAAGACAATAATCTATTTCCGAGGTATACTTTTGCGTTGCATTCATTAATAACATGTCAACGGTGATCTATTTAGTTATTTTGTTAATGCATTATATGGGAAAGTTAAGGAAAAGTTTAGAAAGAGAATTGACCTCAAACCTCATGATTTCATGAAATCGCTAGATCTGAGGTCAATTCTAACTTATGGAGTTGTATTGCTGATTCTAATGATTATAATTCTGTAAAGCCATATTAGCTACGGCCGCGTCTCATATTTTAATCAACACAACCTGACACTGGTGCCGATTCTCTTGTGAACGCACTAAACTAAAATTAGAGAATCGCTATCTTTTACTAACAGGCAGCGCGAGAAAAGGACGGCTATAGCTATGAACTAAGTTGGAGATGTCAAACTAGTTCACGCCTTGCGCTTCACCGTGTTTTTTAGTCGACATGTTTTTACGTGTCGTCTAAATGTCTATGGAAAAATTAGTTCTAACTAATTTGACAGCTCTAATTTACTTCCGTCCCTTTCTTGTCATAATAGAGAGAAAAAGTTAGCAATAGCCTAAATTAAGTTTAGTTTGTGCACAACAGAATCGGCACCACTGACCTGCAAATTGCAATAAACGTAAGAAAATTTGAATTTCGCGGGCTACCGTAGCGCATCCTCCTTAACTCTTAAAATGTCGATTGCACACCATGTGTACAGATAACAATAGAATTTCAATTGTGTCTGCTAATTAGCGCGCGACGGGTTAACCAATTTTTTATTAAGAAATTCAACAGCCTTCTCGACACTTACGTACAACTCGTCAAGTCGTCACGCATGCTACCTAAAACTCTGTAGATACCTATCATAAAATATGATGGAAATGTTGCAGCTTCAAGAGTCTGTTTCTCATTTCACGTACGTCTGCACCGAGCGTTCACAGAGGCGCCTTCGTCGCGCGAATTTGTCTGCCCGAAGCTTCCCGTTGATGACAGACAGTGCGCACATGGCCTGCGCGTCATAAAATGTAATTTACAACCATGTTTCATGCGCACACGGCTTTAGTTCGAATTTCGAACTGCTTTCATGTAGGTGCTGTTGGATTACGTTGCATTCTTATAGCTCATTTGCTGTTTGATGTAGGTACTCAGGTACTTAATCATAGTTTTGTTTTTTTTTATTTGTTGTTGTAAATTCAATTATTTGTACATTTTATTACATACCATTGGGACAACGGTGGGCAATCTTTGTATAAATTAAATATGTAAGTACATAAGTAAGTATCAACAAGACGTTGATTTAAGAAACTATTAATTTTAATACGACGAAAATATAAACATTGGATAAATAAACTGCTTACCTATAGGAACTAAATTAACTAAGAAACTATTTCAATAATAAATAAATCCGGCCAAGTGCGTGTCGGACCACGCACAGTGAAGGGTTCCGTAGTTGCAAAAAAAAAAATATCCCAAAAACAAACAACATTGTAATCCCAACAAAAATTTTTTTTATGTGATAAAATTACACATTAACAATTTTCGGACTTTTTCCTTTACTTCTTGCCAAATTTCATTATTCTAGGTCAACGGGAAGTAGTAAGTAGTTTTGATTTACGTGCGAGTATCAAAATATGTCGCATAAATGGCCGTATGTTTTATTGCATTGACCTAAATGGGAATACCCAGCTTTTGGCCAAATCAGAAATTTATTAAGTCGGGTAAAAAAAAACATGTGGGCGGCCACATGTTTTTTTTTCGCCTCATCAGTCTGCTCAATGTCCTCGGCAAAATCTATGAGAGACTTATTTCTAAGCGCCTTAGAGATTATGCCGAGACGAAGGACCTAATTCCTAACGAGCAGTTTGGTTTTCGAACCCAACACTCTTGCGTACAACAGGTCCACCACATCAACGAACGCATAAGCATTGGTTTCCAACTTAGTTTGATGACGGGTACTGCTTTCTTCGATATAGCGAAAGCGATTGACAAAGTCTGGCACAACGGTTTATGAGTTACCTAAGCTTTACAAACTCGGTGTGCCAGATCGACCGTCTCGTGCTCATCTTACGAGACTTTTTATCCTGCCGCACTTTTCGCTATCGTATCGAAAGAGCGCTATCCTCTCCCCACCCCATTCGCACAGGTGAGAGAGAGCTCAGAGCTCTGTGCTTTCTACTCTCATTTCCACGTTAGTTACCAGCGATATCCTGAAAAGTAAAAAGGCACAGTTGGCTTCGTTCGCACACGATACGGACATGTACTATTCCGGCCAACGCCAAGACCCGATATCTCGCACTCTCCAAACCGCAGTCGATAAACTCGGCGCGTAGTTTCGAAAGTGGAGAATCGAAGTCAATCCCGACAAAACTCAAGCGGTTCTCTTTTTGAAACCGCGTCTCAATCGATATCCCCCCCAACGACCGATCACCATGTTTGGCAAGCCGATCCCTTGGGAGAAGTGAGCCAAATATCTAGGTTTGACCCTCGATGAGCGCCTCTGAGCACATAAAGCAGTCTCGTTCTGAATGCACGTGGCAAATTGTCACTTAAGTGCAAGTTGCGCATCTATACAGCGTGCACTCTCCCACTCTCCAGAACCCTTCGCAGCTTCGGCTTGCTGGTCGCCGGTTCCAGCGTCAGCCGCTGCGGCTCGCACATGCCTGTGCTTTGTTACAGCGGGCGGGGCTGCCCTTCCTTCACGCCTCCTGATTTTTATATGAACTCCAGGGGTAGCAACCAAAACACTACGTTGAGTCGGGATGCCCCGATTCGATTATGCGTAAACGCATTGAAACTGTGAGAAACATCAGAAATATTGTGGCTTGTCGACGTCTTAGTCACAGTGTGGGATTCATGGCAGGTAGCAGAAAATGGAACAAAATTTAAATGTCTGGGCTAGGAAAGATATTATTTGTTCATTTCTATTGACATTATCTATCCAACTAATTTGCCTATAGCTGATTGATTGAATGGCTGAATATTATTAGCTAGTTGAACGGCGCCGTTTATTGTAAAGGCTAGGCGGTTGACCAAACGGCTAATTAAACCAGTTGGCTGCGACATATACAGGCTGTAAGTGTAAACAGTGGCAACCTTTTAAGGGGTTATTGTACTCATCAATAGGAACAACTTTTACTATGAGACCAAACCCATAGTAAATGTTGTTCATATCATAATGATGAGTACTGTAATGTATCTATGGTAACTTAAGATTGTTTATGATCTGACTGGTGGGTCTGTCACGGGAATTGTCTGTCATGGCCGTTCCCATAGATAATACACTATCTAAAGTAATAGCCGTTCCGAATAAACCGCATTACTAGCTACACGTTGTATTACTCATACATTTCAGTGGTGACGAGGATGGGATTTTGAAGCGTGCTAAATTAAAATATAATCAATCAGGAAACTAACAGAGTTGGGTCCGTGGCTTAGGCCCCCAGTGGTCGAGGCACCTGTGGCTGACGCCCCCGATTCGATTCATTTAATTCAAAGCAATTTTTGATCAAATGTACTGTCAAGCACAAAAATATAAGGTCGGGAAATTGGTAACAAATCCAGTATCTCCTCCCGCATGAACAATAATATATCTTTGCCCTTTCGATACAGGCTCCAATAAAAAAGGTTTTAACCTTTAGAATAATGTTTCAAGCATCACTTTTAATAGCTTTCGGCATATTTAACTTTATAAATTCAGCAATATCACGACAAAACAACCAGAGAACCCGAATGTAAACTCCTACCAACTTATCTGTGAAATGGCGAAAATTGGAACTACGGCCGTCATGTTGAAATGTCATTCGATTGTGCCGACGCATGTCATTCGATTGTGTCGACGCATCGACGGTGCCGTCCTCTTTCAGTTCACAGATAAGTTGGTAGGACTGTAGTAGACACTGACAATCGAATGACATTTCAACATGACGGCCGTAGTTCCAATTTTCGTCATTTCACAGATAAGTTGGTAGGAGTGTAATGTAAAATGTATGTCATCACAGAACAGATAAAGAGACTTATCTTTTCTGTGTATGTCATGCTAATTTGAAAGAATAAACAACTGTATTAGAAATGATTGGAAGTGTACTAAATGAAAACCCGAGTTCCAATGGATCTAAAGGTATAGGCAATGGACGGGCCAACTCCTGGCCCACTCACTCGATAAGCAATATTTTTGAATTAAATTTTTTTATGGCGCACCATGGCGGTGCGAATTAGGTATATCCCGCCTTTATCCATGTGGCTGTGTCATTAGGTATTCTGTTCCTGCCTGATTATAAAATTATAGAATTGGTATGTTACTCGTATACCATATCTACCCTCAGGGTATAACCTACATTCGGGCTGGCTCATGCATGAGGGCCAGATATTTTTTTCTTTCTTCAATTGTTTTGCTGTCAGTGTCAAAAGGGGAAATCTATAAAATTGAAGTTTGACTTTATTGGTAGAACAAACATAGTACATTTTAATTATTATAATTATCCTTTTAATATAAACACAATATAGCTATTTTATAAGCATTATAGGCTTGTATTATTCGTATTAAGAAACTTTTACCTACTTAATAGTAGAAAATCTACTTCAATTTTTTCGTGCTGTCCCCAAACTGTCTCCCTCATTTGAAATTAAAAAAAAATGGTAACTTGCTTCGCTTGATTTACTTATTTAGAAAACATCAACAGTAAAAAGGAAAGCCAGTCCCTATCTACTCGAGCATGAAGTTAAACATTTATTTATTTGAAGTGAAAACTTCTTGTTGAGCGATTTTGGTAGGGGCAGCTCTGTGGGACGGGGGAAATCTTACTGGTTAGCGTCACCGCGTCACCGCGTAATACCACGTTTATGTTTTCGCTGCTGTCGGCAGTCCCCATAAAGTCTATTTTTTTTAAACTGCTCAGTGTTGTGTTATATTTAGAAATCGTGATCACATCAGATTGGGCAACTCTCGTGTCTTTAGAAGTGAACGTCGTGCAGGCCTGGGTCCCTGGGCCCCTGTACCTACCTGAAGCCTCGGCAGGCTTGTTTTATTAGGTTTTAACAGTCGCCTATTGGTACCTTTGCCCACACAGATCAATCAAATACACAGATCAAAATATAAAATTCACATTCATCGTATCTACCTTGTTTCAGGTGTATAATTACTTTGATAAATACACGTTTTTGTGCGAGATGTATGACGATGGCGCCGACGTTATTTTGGAATTAGTGCTTAATTACTTTCCGTACGATAATTCATGTCAAGTAATAAATTTACTAAAAGGCAAAAACTTACTGAAAAGAGTACATGCACCATACCTTAAACCAGAAATGCTACAAATTGGCAATATTGTCAATATATTTTCAAAACTACTTCTTATAAAAGACTGCGCGCCAGCCACCATGAGCACTATATTTAGGCATAGTGAAAGGTAACATTTAAATTTGGATTATTTAATGGGCTCAGTGATGGTATTGAAAGGGTTCCTAGGTACGGGATTTCCTTCATCCTGTCTAATTTCCACCGCCTCTTTGGCGTCTATGTAGTACGTACATTATCTTCCCCATATCGCTGCACTGTGCAAGCTGGGCACTCGCCAGGACATATGTATTGCGCCGTGTCGTCTAACAAGCGCGCGCGGCGCAAGAATTTCTCTGCGTACCCAATTGGCATTGAGAGCGCCATGCCGTCTCCAGCTAGTTGTTCATAGTGGGCTTTATCTACTGCCGCTTTTATAGCGTGTTTGTAGGTGGCCGACACTTTATATGTGATCCGCGGAGGAACATCCTACGGGGCATGATAATGGTGCCGATTCTCTTGTGAACGCACTAAGCTTAAATTAGAGAATCGCTATCTTTTACTAACAGGCAGCGCGAGAAAAGGACAGCTATAGCTATGAACTAAGTTGGAGATGTCAAACTAGTTCACGCCTTCCGCTTCACCGTGTTTTTTAGTCGACATGTTTTTACGTGTCGTCTAAATGTCTATGGAAAAATTAGTTGTAACTAATTTGACAGCTCTAATGTACTTCCGTCCCTTTCTTGTCATAATAGAGAGAAAAAGTTAGCAATAGCCTAAATTAAGTTTAGTTTGTGCACAACAGAATCGGCACCAATGTCGAACTCACTAAACTTATTAAATCTCCACTTTTTGTTTTCAGTACTTTTGCTATGATTAAACCTGTTTCACCAAGTAATCACGGCAAAATAATAACATTTATTACGAAAAGGGGGTTCCGCATCGTTCGTATGAAAAACGGAAAAATTCATAAAGATTTTGCATTGGATCTTTACAGCCATTTGGGCGGAAGCAGTGTGCTCCCGTAAGTGAATACGTGTTACGTGAGACAACACATAACATAACATATGGATTGTAACATAACATTATAGAGCAAGCGGCTACATCACGGCTCGTAACCGTCGTAATCATGATAACTCCACACCACACCGCACCGACATACCTACCATAAGTGAAGGAAATTATGCCGAAAACTTCTTTATCGCTTGCTTCTCCATGTTTCTATAGATTTTAAATTAATGGATTATATTATCACTTAAAAAATATTTCGATCTACTACCTCCTTAGAAATACAATATTTGTTGAATAAATAAAAACTTAAGCACGCCAAATTTCTGTCGTGCAGTTTATGGCAGGTGTGTCGCTGTCGCTACCATAGAAAATTATCTACTGGCGTCCTGCCGGTCGATTCTGTAAAAATCTCACCGTGAAAACTTAGGTGAAGTGAGTTTGTTTTTGCTAGGAATTGACACTATTGACAGCTCACTCCACGCTCACTTCACCTAAGTTTTCACGGTGAGATAGTTACAGAATCGGACTGCTGGCCCTGCTTCGCACGGTTTATCCAACGTTACAAAACATGGACTGGGAATTTCTATGTATGAAAGTTAAAAATTAATGTAGGTAGGTACTTTTTTGGGTTCCGTACCCGTATGGTCCAAACGGGTACGGAACCGGCTGTCACTCACGTGTCCATCACACACGTTTTACAGGTTTTACTGTCAAACATTTTTAACCTACACCATCGAGTTCGATTTCGTTGAGTAGATAAATACTGTATTTTTTGGTTTAAAAATATTGGAAAACAAAGGAATGAGAAGCCACCAAAGTCAGCTTTTTTTTGGGTTATTTCCAGTTCTCCATTCTTTTGTTCTAAAAAGATAAGAATCTCATAACTTAATTCCCAAGTTACTCCATAGAATTATTATTATTTAAAAATACTTATTATTTTGTTCCCATTCTGCTTCATAGGTATCTGGAATTATTCTCAAAGTACTCCACCGACTATTCGCTATAAATTCTCAAACTACTCTAACTACATGTTTACCTCTGTAATACATATATTTCATTACAGTCAGTCACAAAAAATCTTAAAAGAAAGATTAAAGTTTAGCATTTTGTTATAACGTCAATGCATATTTAAATTTGTAGGCTTTTTACGATAAGATCCCTAGCTCTCAAACAATTTGTAATCATAGCATAGTGAGATTAAAATCTGTTTTAGGATCATAATATTTTTTGTGCTTCATCTATCGGATAAACTCGACACTTCCACTCACGCGCAGCCCTACCCCGCGCGACGCCCCATTTATTTTTTTTGTGGATGGTAAATCATCAAATGACTTCTCCCACTCTGGTCGAAGCGGGAGGGCGTGTCAGACTTTTACTAACTAAAACCCACTCCTTCAGTTGCCTGTGCCAGGGCCACGTTATCTCTTTGGAAGAACCCGCGACCCCGGCGGCATCGGCCATATCGGACCCCGTCACTGCTGACATCTCTTTGACGCGCGCGTGGAACACGACGCGCCGTCGACCCAGGCCTGGTCCTTACCGGACGGCGAGCTACCCATTGCTCGCCTTCCGCAAGCCCGCGCCTGCAGTGGCTGGGAATCGGCTACGGATTCCCACCGCCCAGGGCGTCTCTTGCGGCGACTAGGGGCGCGAGGGCGCGACAGTTGCCTCTCCCTCACGTGTTCCGCCTCCTTCTTCGCGAGCATTACTGCTTCGCAGAAGGAGGTGACGGCTTCCCATGCACTCTCGCTCTGTACCATACCCTGGACCAGGTTCGGTCGCGAGAGATCGCAGCAGCCCATCGCCTCCGCCGGTCGCCTCGGCGGGGGGTGCCCTTAGCATGCATGCAGTTGCTTAATGCATACTTAGACTAATAAACGCAGGTTTAGGGCCGCGCAGCGCGATTTTTTCTAAAATGAATGCATAATATATTGTACTTAACTCTTAAAATGTCGATTGCACACCATGTGTACAGATAACAATAGAATTTCAATTGTGTCTGCTAATTAGCGCGCGACGGGTTAATTGTAAAGTAAGTACACGATGACGACAACAACGTGACGTGACTCACATAACTATTTTCGACAAAATTACTTAGGCATACAAAATCCAGGGGGGGGGGGCAGCTGCCCCCCCTGCATGGGTACGCCCATGCCGACTGATGTCTTTAGACGAGCCGACTCGTTTCGGCATATTTACAAAAATAATATATAATCAATTACATTAAATTAATACGATTTTAATGTTTACTTAACACCACTCAACAAAAACGAACTCTCACTATCTCAAGCTTTCTGCAGTCTGCACGCAATTCAACCAAACCAAACCAAACGAGGATCAGGGAAATCCCCGTACGTAAATGTAAACTTCAGTGGGTGTCACCAATACATAATAATATGTACGGTATTTTCTTATTAAACAAAAAAAAATGTAATATCAATTCGGAGGTACGGTTAGCAACAGAAGTCGGTTAACACTGCTACTTTTTGACATCACCTAAATTAACACAAAATGATTCGATAAACTGCTTTTTTTCGTTAAGTGTTTAGAGTTCTTTAAATTTTAAGTACTTCTGTTCTGATATGAATTAAATATTTCGCTTAATAATTAAGATTATAAAACTGCAAGTGTTAATCGACTTTTGTTACTGACTGTACTCTTGAAAAAAACCTACTACAAAAAAAAACAGTTTTCTTTCTATTTTTTAAACGTTCTTTTTCATCACAGAAAAAAAAAACGTTTTTTTACGAGTCTACTCTGGCCCAGGCAAAAGCCAGCCCTTGGGTCACGGGAAGTGTCAACCAGCCGCTTGGAGATTTCGTTGAACAAACCATGAGCACTCTGACCCCACGGCAATAGTTTTAGTTATCTCCAAACGACAACAGTTTGTAGATTCCACTATAATAAACCTTCCGGAGTGAATTCCCTAAAAAAATAATGGTGGAAATCGCTTCAAAATCCGTTGGGTAGTTTAGAAGAACAACGTGGGCTTTATTTTTAACTGACTTCAAAAAAAGGAGGTTCTGTATTCGACCCGTAACAGCTTCTGAAGTCGGTGTCTTCAATTCTTCAATGCACCTTAGTTTTGCACCGACTTCAGAAACTGTTAAGTTTTTTATGAAATTTATTTTATTCGTTTTATGTTTTGAAGTCGGTTTTTACTCAAACTCAAACTCAAACTCAAAGCATTTATTTAAAATAAACCAATTACAGGCACTTTTGAATTGTCAATGGGTCGGACACTCTTTTAAATCATAATATTTTTACAAAATATTGGTTACATCGTTCATGTTGAAAATGTACATGTGAGAACAATGTAGAAAGACGTGCACGTTAAAAAGCGTCCGTAATAAAAAGATAAAAACTAAAACAACTAAATTAAATATTAAAATTAAAATTAAAAATAAGCCATGGCAGCTAAGAGACGACCAGTCCCAACTGACGGCGCCCGTTCACGAACATGACGCATGGATCAGCACCAATTAGCTCAACCATTTTGAAGGGAACTTACTTACTTTACTTTTATTAAAGTACTTAATTATAATTATGTAATTGTGTATGTTGTTGTGTTTTGTGTGATCCATATGCTCATGAGAATAAAACGTACTTCTTTGTGCAGTACTTTAATCGACTACGTAACCAGTGGTGAAGTTATCGGCCTGGAACTGGTAGCTCCTAATGCAGTTGAAGAATGGAGGCGCGCTTTGGGCGCAACAGACCCGGCCGACGCGGCTCCTGGCACCCTTCGGAATATATACGGAGAAAATATACTTAGAAACATCGCGCATGGAGTAGAATCGAGGAGAAAAGCTATCGATGTAGGTAAAATGTACAGACGCCAGCACATCAAGCTACTAAAATCTGTCAAATTTCTTTAATAGATTTTCATCTTTATCGCCAAAGAGTCCAAGGTTGATTGGGAAACTTTGACAGTTTCGGGTGGCTTGACCTGCTGGCGTCTGTACCTAGCCCTTAATATGGCACATCAAGTTTTAAAAAGATACTGTTACACACGTACCAAAGTATAAATAACAGGACTACACTACAGGGTCAAATTAAATTAGCTAGCGACACTCTGCAGACGTGATAGCTATCAGTATCTAAACACGACAAATAAAAACGACTAGACTGCCCGCGACTTCGTCCGCGTAAAATTTCGGCCCCGACCCATCCCGTCGCATTGCATCGCCCGCCCGCTCTATTACTTCGTAGCGTTCTTTCTGATTTGTCATTTTGCGTGGCTCTTAAGGGTCGTTGCGTGATGTCAAGTAGCCTATAGCCTAGCTCAAGATTTTTTTTCAAATCCGACTCGTAGTTCCAGAGATTAGCGCGTTCAAACAAACAAACTCTTCAGCTTTATTATAATACATCAAGTAATGTTGTTACTTGATGATTGTATTATAATAAAGCTTATAGATAGCTATTAGAGTTGATAAAATCTGTTTTATCTTGTTGCGACATCGACACCCATCACGTCTGTGAAGTTTAATTCTTTCAAAGGGTATAGGATTCTTTTTCTTATTTATGTACACAGAAAAATACATTTGAGTGCCTACTTATTTCTATTCCTTAAGTTTATTTTCTAATTGTCTTATCATTTTTCTTTTTAGATTATTTTTATTTTTTCGACATAAAAAAAAATTAAAAATAAAAATATTTATTACTGTACCAACTACATAGTTTATATTATATTCGTTTATGATTGGAGCCTCCTTTTAAGCATAATAACGCATGTGTTAGGAGACTCCGCTCTTCCACAGCTTTGGCTGTTTGTACAACTTAAATTACAAAAATAATTTTATTTAAATTTTTTTTTTGTCTTAGGTTACATAATACACGTATCTTTTTTCGAGCGCGTGTTTCGTGCTTTATTGCTATTTACGTAAAGTATTAGTTTTATAACTTCAAACACGCTCGCTCGCTCGTGAATAAAACAGAATGAATACATTGATATGGTTGTGTTAGGTGTGCGAAGTGTGTGATGTGTGTGGGGTGTGTGAGGTGTGTCAAGTGTGTGTGGTGCGTGTTGTGTGTGAGGTGTGTGGACATGGGTGTCATTTTCATGGTTTTCGAGGTCGCTGATAACGATAGTGGGGTCAAAATGAAAATCCAAGATGGCGGCTGCGCAAATTTTAATATTTTTTGTTATGGGTGTCGTTTTCACGGTTTTCGAGGGCGCTAAACCCTATAGTGAAGTCAAAATAAAAATCCAAGATGGCGACTGCGAAAATTTTCAAATTTTTCTTGTCAAAATCCATTTTGATCTTGACTTCATTATCGGCTTTAGCGTCGTCGAACACAATGGAAACGACACCAGCAAAGATGAAAAATTTAAAAATTTTCGCAGCCGCTATCTTGAATTTTGATATAGACCAGATTATCGTTTTCAGCGACCTCAAAAACGATGAAAATGACACCCATGACGAGAAATTTCAAAATTTTCGCAACCGCCATCTTGGATATTTATTTTGACCTCATTATCGTTTTCAGCGACCTCGAAAACCATGAAAATGTCATGGTTTTCGAGGTCGCTGATAACGATAGTGGGGTCAAAATGAAAATCCAAGACGGCGGCTTGGCGGCTACGAAAATTTTCAAATATATCGTCATGGGTGTCATTTTTATGGTTTTTGAAGTCGCTGAAAACGATAATGAGGTCAAAATGAAAATCCAAGATGGCGGCTGCGCAAATTTTAATATTTTTTGTTATGGGTGTCGTTTTCACGGTTTTCGAGGGCGCTAAACCCTATAGTGAAGTCAAAATAAAAATCCAAGATGGCGACTGCGAAAATTTTCAAATTTTTCTTGTCAAAATCCATTTTGATCTTGACTTCATTATCGGCTTTAGCGTCGTCGAACACAATGGAAACGACACCAGCAAAGATGAAAAATTTAAAAATTTTCGCAGCCGCTATCTTGAATTTTGATATAGACCAGATTATCGTTTTCAGCGACCTCAAAAACGATGAAAATGACACCCATGACGAGAAATTTCAAAATTTTCGCAACCGCCATCTTGGATATTTATTTTGACCTCATTATCGTTTTCAGCTACCTCAAAAACCATGAAAATATAACAACCATGAAGTAAAATTTGAAAATTTTCGTAGCCGCCGTCTTAGATTTTCATTTTGACCTTATTATCGTTTTCAGCGACCTCAAAAACCATGAAACAGACACTCATGACGAAAAATTTGAAAATTTTCGCAGCTGCAATCTTAGATTTTCAAGTTTGATTTGCTCCGGATTCGTCTGATTTCTGAAATCGGACAAATCCGGAGCAAATCTAAGTGTGACTGTGTGTTTTTTTCACTTCACTGTTAGATTCTCAATGCTCGGCTCAACACTCATAGTTGACAATCCAGTGCGCGATAAAATTCCGCCGCGATATTTTGACGTCCGTGCGAACGTGGGCTAACTCTCAAGTACCTACCTACCACTTTCCATCAACTTTACAGACATTGGAAGGATTTTTTGGAAACGAAAATGGCAAGCCACGAATACCATTTAGAGCAACATTCAAGAACTGCACTTGTTGTGTGATCAAACCGCATGCGATTATAGACGGCAACATTGGCGCCATTATCGAACATATTTCTACTTCAGAAAAGTTCTACGTATCTGCCATGGCTATGTTCTCCTTGAATTTAAGTAACGCTAAAGAGTTCTATGAAGTTTATGATGGAGTTCTACCTGCCTATAAGGTTAATATTTCTTTGTATCTTCTACGCTAAAGCTGGGTTCACAATGATAGCCCAGTGCGGTTGGTTGGAAACCGCCGCGCCATAAAGTCCATAATACTTTATCGCACTGGGACAATAATACGGCACTTGTTCTCGTGGGGCACGCAACAATTAGGCTGAGTCCACAGTGCGAGCCTCGCCCGGTGACGACTCTTGAGAGTGTTGCGCTTGCGATGAAGGGCGCGAAGTACTTATCAACCAGTACCTATCAATCATAATGAAGCCGCCACAATAAAACACCTACCCCAGCCAACCGTCTTGCAATATTCATAATTATCTTTCTTTTTCCATCGATTACGAACTCGGGTGGAATTGAGCGTGATTTAAAAGTTTCGATCGAATTTATTTATTTATTTATTTATTCAATTGGTCTTACGAGCTAACAGACATACCATCCAAAACGAATATCGTAATAAACCGTTATATTTCAGGCAATGAGTATACATTTGGCTGAAGGAAAATGTGTAGCTTTGGAAGTTAAATGTATCGATCCTAGTGTGAACGTTGTTTGTGAATTCAGAAAATTGTGCGGTCCTCGAGATCCGGTAAATTCGACTCAAATATTTTATTTTTATCTTTCACACTTACCTATTTAGGGCCGATTTTCCATCAATCAGTAATCGTCACATAACCAAGGGCCCAAGTTATTATTAGTATTTAGAGCTGATATAGTAAACCACTGTGGAATCTAATATAGGTAGGTACTTACGTAATATGTAATATATTTCATCAATATATTGTACAATCTATATTTATTACAGGATTTATGCCGACAATTATACCCAAGTTCCATAAGAGCCTTATATGGGAAAACAATAGTGCAAAATGCAGTGCATTGCACAGATTTGCCTGAAGATGGAGAAATGGAAGTTGAATACTTCTTCAAATTCATAGCCAATGATAGATCTATTACATCCTTTTAGTACCTAATTTAATAATTATGAGAACAATTGTTTTACCTTAGAACGTAATTATACTTTATTTTTAATAAATCATTAAATTTTTCTCGTCGTTTTTACTGCCTCGTTGGTCTAGTGTTCGCAAGCGCTACTGCTGAGCGTGAGGTCCTGGGTTCGATTCCCAGGTCGGGCAAAGTGTAATAGGGTTGTGCCATTAGGAATTTTCAGTAGCAGCAAAGAGTCTGGATTTGTAGCCAGTTCCGCCCCATATTACCTAGAGTACGTTACTACTGTCGTGGAGCTGGGCGGAGTGGACAGGAGCGGACCGTGAATAGACCAATCACAGTGCTCGAAATCTCGACTCCGCGTAAGTGGAAACAGTGTAAGGGTGTTTCCACTGAAGCGGAGCTGGGCGGAGCGGAGCGGAGACGTGCAGGAATCGTCCAATCACAGACGAGTCAAGAGACGCGATGAGGATTTCAACCATTATGATTGGTCGATTCCTGCACGTCTTCGCTCCGCTCCGCCCCGGTCTGCGTCAGTGGAAACGCACTCTTAGTGGAGCGGAGCGGACTTTCAAATAAAATATATGAACACGCGGCCCCGAGCCGGACAGAACGGAGTCGAGCAGGGCGGTCTGACCAATCAGTGCTCGAAATCTCCACTCCGCCACGTTCTGCTTCAGTGGAAATACTTTCCACTTTTCATTGCTCTTCTCTGGTGCCATTGCAACAATTATGTTCATTTACGCGACTGACATAATACTCCCCCACTTCAATACAGCAATTTTTTTTTTTTCGGGTACAATATTATCCCAAAAATCGTCCCATAAAGTTTTGATGCGTGCGGTATGAAATTTCTTTTTTTTTAAGTATTTTTTATTATAAATAAATAAAGATAAGAAAATATTTTTTTATAATTTTGACATGCTGGACCACTTTTTTGAGTGTGCGTTACGATTGCTCCGCAAAGTTATCCAAACAGAAAAAAACTTCGCCCAAAGATTTGTCGAAATTTGTCAAAATCGAAGGGTAGTACAAACCAAAAATTTTTCAAAGTAGAAATAATAGTTTAGTTTAGTTTCGTTAGTTTTGACAAATTCAGACCTTTCTTCTTGTAACAGTTTTACTGTATGAAATCTTAAGGTCTAAGGCAGTGACTCTCCTCATTATGAAGGGGTCGGTCAGTCAGAAAGATGCAAAAGCTAGTTGCCCATTTCAAAGCGTAGTAGGTTCCTATGGAGAAGAATAGGCAAGAAACTCCACGGACACTCTTTTAAACTTTTCAATTCAAAATTTTGTTACAAAATATTAAAAAAAAAGCTTTTCCCTGAGCCAGGAATATCTCCCATAGGTTTTTAAGCTGCCAGTCCCATTGTAATGGATTTAACTGAGTAGGCAGATATTTTTGAAGTCGATGCAGAGTCCTATATTTTGGCGTCTCTTGTCTCGCCAGATAGTTTTGATGTTCCTTCGATGTCACATATTATTATTTGTGCTGACACTTGTATGTCTAAGTACTTATATTAGGCCAGTCCACTGATAAAGTCATTTAAACCATTGTAGGTCGCAAAAAAATTACACTGGGGCCGTACTATGACGTGAAAAACGATCATGGATCCAACATGGTCCCGTTGTGGAAAAAGGATGGTGCTATAGGTCGTATAATTATAGCTTCGTCTCTCTCTCTCTCTCTTTCACACTGGAACCATGATCTATTTAAATAAAAAGAGAAGTCCTGACTGACTGTCTGACTGACTCAACAAAGCCCAGCCCAAACCCTTGGACTTAAGAAGCTGAAATTTTGCACAGAGGTTCCGTTTATAATGTAGACAAGGAATAAGGAAGGAATTCCCGGTTGTACGTTCCCTTGGGATATTTTCCAACATTCACGCGAACGAAGCCGCGCGGGAAGTGCTAGTGGATAATAATAATAATAATCGCTATTACAATTTTTCTTGTAATTGAGCGTTTGACGCGAGTTTTGATGTGTGATTGTGGTTTAGATATAGCCACAAAATAAAAAAAAGATATGCCCAAGAAAGCTTGATTATTCCTCTTAGTGTTCTAAATAAATATTTCGATTGGTTTACATAAATTAGTAAAAACCTTGTCTCCGCAAAGGATGTTTCATAAAACCTTACTTTTGCACATATTTTGATGCTTTGTTACATCAAAGTTATAATAATTTATAAAAATGTCCTAGGTAGGTACAACTGTACCTTCTACTATATATTTTTTATCTATGAATATATAGGATAAAAGTGGGATAGTTGCCTTGGGAGGATAGACGAATCTTAATTGAAATTGTAACTTGTAAACGTACTATTTCTGGTGTTTGTGATACAATGATTTTTTCATTAGTACATACACCAACAATACACTTCTTTCTGGAATATTCTATTTTTACTTGGAAAATTGTTTTTGTGAATCATAAATGTGTTTTTTTCTGAAATAAATTATTATATTATATTATATTATTATACTATCATCGTAGTAGTTAAAGGAGGTACTAAGGGTACGGCGTGTTCGTTACTTATATAAGTATTAATATTAACTGCGATGATAGTACGTTTACAAGTCACAATTTGAATTATGGGGCATCTATCCTCCTAGGGCAACTATCCTACTTTTACCCTAAACCAAATTCAAACAAAAAGTATTTAGTTAGTTACTAAATACTTTTTGTTTGAATTTGGTTTAGGGTAACCTTAGTTAGGTTACCATATTACTTTGCTTGAAAAAAAAAATAGTCTTATTATTAAGTAGAATAGTATTTTTAATCAATTGTTGTATGCAAACATCAATGTAAATCTCGGGACATCACGCGGTCTTTAGCTTTAGACGCCGACGCATCGCATTATCATCACATCGCATGGCATTATTATCATTTAGCAGTTGTAAATTACATTTATTTTGATTCATATAATTATTATTTTTTTGTTTAAAGTGTGAAATTTCAATTTATGAAAAAATCACGGTCAAAATGTAATGGCGCCCTTAACCATGATGGATCCATGATCATTTTTCAGGTCATAGTACTGATTCTTTGGGATGTTGTTAGGATACATAGACCTATCAATAGGAACCTAGCTTATACCTATCGTAAAATCAAGTTTGCAGCTTCGAAAGATCTGTGCTCACTGCTCGTGACTGTATCTCAACCCTACACCTACTCCCTAATATAAAAAGAGCAAGTTTGCTTCACAGCACCAACAAAGTGCTGCATGGAGCAATGAATGCAATACAAAGCAATCGAGGACTAGGATACCATAAATGCGAAGAGGTTTGTTGCAGTCTCTAGTACTGAATGCAGGTAACCTAGGTTACTGCAGCGGCGTCGCACTAACGCATGCGTGCTGGTGTGGAAAGTGCAAAACATCTGAAGCGTCTAGGGGTCTTTGTAATCATCATTATAAACAACTTTTACTATGGATGAAACCTTAAGGTGCTTTAAATTCTTAGGATCGACCGTAGTTTGGGGTTTTACAGTAAAATAATTATAACTTTTAATCATTGTTTTACTAAATAAACTGTTATTGTTATAGTCGTATGTTATATACGCAGTCCATTAGTCACTTTCCGAGCTGTAGATTCTTGCGTATCTCCTCTGAAAAGAAAAATAGTTGTTTAGCATGCGACAGAAACATGAAAATAAATGGCTGGTAGAAGATTTGCAGGTCTTGATGGCCTTGCCTCTCATACCCGAAGTTTTAAGTTCAAATCCGGGGAAGTACCAGCAAGGTGACTTTTTCAATTTATTTGTTACCTATCTCACTTTTTCTTGAACATTACTGACATCGGTAAGGAAAAACCTGGAAACCTGAAAAATCATTAACTAGCTGACCCGACATTGTCCTGTCCAAATTTTGTGTCTGATAAAATGAATTTTCTTCATATACAGGGTGTAAGTGTAAACAGTGGCAACCTTTTAAAGGGTCATTGTACTCATTATGAACAACTTTTAGTAAAAGTTTATAGTAAAAGTTTAGTTCTAGTAGATTTTATTTATTTATTTTATTAATTAACACACACATTTGTTTTAACAGGTAATAACCAGGTTACCAATGGTGGTTATGATTTGCTCTATGCCCAATCCCAAGTAACGGGTCTGGGTAGAAGCACAAGTTACACAGCGGACAACATACTAAGTGTCACCCTCTGGAATTCCGCCAAAGAGCAAGAAAATAAGTCCAAACGCCGAGAGACACTATTGAGTATTCTTAATGCACGAATCACCGGTGCAAACTTTAATATGTTTGTGCGGGTAGCCGGAAGTTTAAAAAGATCCTCCCTGGGTCCCAACCGTAACCTCCTGTCTGGAACGAGCAATCCCAACGATTCCAATATTTGTGGAGTATTGAGTATCCCACGACAAACCATAAAAACATATTTTACTAGAGCGAGGTTGCGCCTTACTTCCAACTTATAGTATCCAACCATCCCTATAACAAAGTGAGTTGGATACATAAGTGGGTAGAAAGGGTAGACACCATACTGCTTCAAGTATAGGTATCGGGCAAAGTTGTTCATAAAGATGAGGACAATGACCCCTTAAAAGGTTGCCACTGATTACACTTAGGTACACCCTGATTAGATTAGATATAAATATAAATATGTTTTGGACATATCACACAACGCCATCTAGCCCCAAGCTAAGCAACCTAATGCTTGTGTTATGGTAACGAGATGGCTGATAAACTACTTATATACATTTTTTTTTTTTTTTTGTAAATACATACATATTATAGATAGAAAAACACCCAGACTCGGAACAAATACTTGTAGGTCGTACAAATATTTGTTCCGTGCGGGAATCGAACCCGCGACATGCTGCGCAGCAGTCAATCGCTCAACCACTGCGCCAACCGTGTCGTTGATATAGCCTGAGTATAGCCTTTTGGCCTCGTTTTTTTTTTTTTATAATTACTTTTAACATTGTTTTACGCGAGTGCGAGTGCAATAAATACTTTTTCTTTCTCTCTATAGGTAATATATTTTTTTTGTGAATTTTCCGATGTTTCAGTTATTCTGTTAAGTAATCGGAGCGGATACAAATTCAACAAATCAAAGACCGTAAAAGTCGGTCCAGCCGTTCTTGATTCATTGATGTAACTAAACCGACTTTGTGTTATACTATAGAAGATATGTGTGAAATCGCCAATTTGCCTCTAGCAAGCTTGGTGTTTTGTCTGTATGAGAAGAGGCTTACAATGGGGCAATAATAGGTTGGTATTATTTCCATAGCTACATACTCTAGCACGTGGCGGACTAGTAACTTGCAGTCTCACTGGCCCCCCCAGTCTCTCTGCGATGGCCTCCATGGCCCCGGCTAGTCGGTTGAGGGCCGCGGTGGCATGCCGCTTGGCTTCGATCTTCATGCGCTCCACATTGAACAGAGCATCCGTAGCCTCACGGAGGGCAGGACCTTAATATTTTTATTTCCTTTATTTCATTTACAAACATATTAAATACTTTTATAAAAACATAAAATAAAAAAAACATTTTAAAATATAAAATATACAGGGTGGTTGGTGTATCGTGTACCGTGGTGCGTGTGCGATTCACAATTCTAGCGAATTCACAAAGTTGTAAATATATTTTTATGGCATGTGCCACATCACTAGCAAGAGGATAGACTAAAGAATTTTTGAGGGAGTTGGAAGATCCCGGTCGCTTATGGTTTTTTTTTATAGCCATGTAAATAGCTGTAACATGGACAGCTTTAATTCAAGTCCGAAACTTTGCGAGTGAATTTAAAAAAAACTAGATGGCTACTGTCACTAATTTAGAATTTAAAAGTACTGTAATACAATACACATCTAAATAAAATTCACAGTCTACGACTTACACTTTTTTTTTATTATTTGAATGTAAAATTTGGGTATTTTTTTTAATAAAACAATAAAAAGTCGATGAAAAAATATCCACCGGGCATGAAGAGTGTTTATGGGTCTGAAAGGATAGCAGATGACCGCCCCAGTCGACCATTTCAATTTAGCACACGATGCACCAAATATTTTTCTTAAGGTAATCCCCCGATTTTTTTTTACGTTTTTTGCAATTTTCAGGTTGTATGTAGATCAAAATATGATTTGCGACCGTAAAAAGTATGTAGATATGTATTTACAGAATTATAATTATTAAAATTATCAATAGAACTCTGTTACGATCGCGAATCATATTTTGATCTTATACTAACGTGCAAAATGCGAGAAACGTAAGATAATTTGAATTTCGCGGGCTAGCCTTACTTTCGTCTTAAAGTACTGCATATACGAGTACCTACAACAAGTACCTACCGCCGTCTTGCTCGGAGCTAGCTCTGCGGTGTAGTCGCCGTGACGACCCCTCGATGGTCTCTTTTTTGATATGGCCACTGCGCACCATAAACTCTGGCTGCTGGCTTGTATGGACCATAGGCTCCAGCTGCTGGTCAACGTGGACCACACGTTCAGGCTTCTCTTCAATTTGGATCCCACGCTCTGGCTGCTGGACAGTGTGAACCACACGCTCCAGCCGCTGGTCAGTATGGACCACACGCTCCAGCCGCTGGTCAGTATGGACCACACGCTCCAGCCGCTGGTCAGGATGGACCAAAGGCTCCAGCTTCTGGACATTATGGACCACATGCTCTAGCTGATGGACATTATGGACCACAGGCTCCAACTGCTGGTCATTATGGTCCATAGGCTCCAGCTTCTGGACATTATGGACCACATGCTCTAGCTGATGGACATTATGGACCACAGGCTCCAGCTGCTGGTCATTATGGACCATAGGCTCCAGCTTCTGGACATTATGGACCACACGCTCCAGCCGCTGGTCAGTATGGACCACAGGCTCCAGCTGCTGGACATTATGGACCACATGCTCCAGCTGATGGACATTATGGACCACAGGCTTCAACTGCTGGACATTATGGACCACATGCTCCAGCTGATGGACATTATGGACCACAGGCTCCAGCTGCTGGTTAGTGTGGACCACAGAGTCAGCAGCCAGCTGACCCATGTTGCCCACTGGGCCAGCAGCTAGATGTCCAGTGTGCTCCTCAGGATAGTACAACTCGACGTCAGAAGAATCTGAACTGAAACACATAAATTGTATTACTGAAACATCCCTATAGTTCAAACAGTGATTTATAGAAGAAATATGATTACCATATAGTGAAATTAGTGTCATCTTGCAGTAAAGCTTCTGCTGTGCTCGACGACGGCTGATGTTCATTTTCAAGGCGCTGCAGCTGTTAACATGATTGTAATGCATAAAAGCAACGGAAACCAACAAAAACCAAAAGCCATGGATATATTTACATCACTCAAACAAATGGCTGTAAGATACGCAAGTTTATTGCCTGTGGCCTACTGGTAATACTTGAAGCAACGCATGATATAATATATAATTAGGTATATATTATTATATTTATAGTTTGTAATAGATATATGTGTACCTATCTTTATATTTAAATAAATATTTATTCCTCAATTTTTCGTAATTGTACCGACCACTGTTTGTCTCTGCATCGCCCAAAGGTTGACTGGTAGAAAATGCCTACCTCTTTACATCTCTGCTTGAAGTATTAAAGAAATAAATAGGATGGTATACAAGCTCGTAACTCTGTGTTTAGGGCAAAACTTGAATGCAATAATCGCCTTGCAATATTACCTTGGAGTAAACAGAAGCGCATTCAATTATTGAATGGCAAAACTTGCGTTCAGTTATTGCACCTATGCCATTTTATGGAAATCGCACGCGTATAAACACTTGCATGCGATTCTTCAATGACAATACATTGAACGTACTTTACACATGGCATGCGATTATTGCTCTTGAAACTTGTACAGTCGAGTTCATTAATATGATCGCCCTTTCAGGCTTCAAAAATATATGAACGTCAAAAAAGTTCATAATACCTATTGTGACAACTAAGTAATAAGCTCAGAATACAGACTGTATTCTGAGGTAATAAGCATCATTAAATTGTGGTCAAGATTTAGACTCGTATGTGACTGATTTGCTTTTTCGACTTTTCCTTTGGCTGTATACATATTATAAAAAAAAGCAGTCACATATTAATGAATCTAAATCTTGACCACAATTTAATGATGCTTATAGTTGTCACAATAGGTATTATGAACTTTTTTGACGTTCATATATATTTTTGAAGCCTGAAAGGGATATTATCAGGGGTATATTATTGAACTCGACTGTACCAGCTACAGGCATAGTATGTATTTTCGCCCTTATAAAAGGTTCACTTACAGAAACTGGAGTGTTGCAAACTCTTGGCAACTGTTCCCCAAGGTCGGGACCTAAAATTAAATATAGCCTGTTCTCCAAGTCCGACAGCCTTGTTTTGGCAGGAGCTCCTCCTTAAATTCAATAATAGTGTGTATTAATATTTTGATAATAGTACGTTACCCGTCAAGGAGCGATAATCTTAAAGCAATTTTCAAACAACTTCCTTTCCTAAAATTTAGCGGGCGCAAGCAAATAATATAAGGCTCCTACAAACAGGCGCGACACGCAACACGAATCGCACGCGACACAAAGGCACCGCGTGTCGCGTCACGTGTCGCGCCTGTTTGGACGAGCCTGTCTTTGGCGGGCGCATGTAATATTTTCGAACTGCCATTTTCATTCAAAATGTTGGCAATGACGTATTGGGAAAACTAATAAGGTGCATTTTTTTTAAATTAAAAATTAACATGGTTTATACAACTTAGGTACTAGTTTAATATTACTATGAGAAAAAAATGAAGTAAAAACCTTTTCAAAAACTGCTTGTAATGAACTAAAAAGTACTAAATAAAACTTCGTTAATATAGAACTTTAATTTTTTCATAAAAGCTTGAGGTTTATCTTCAAGTGTAAGGACGTTCAAGCCTCAATAAAAAAATATTAAAGTTTGCTATAGTAAGTTTTATTTAGTACATTTTAGTTCATTAGAAGCTTGTTTTTAAAAAGGTTTTCACTTAATTATTATTTTGTATTTTTTAGCATTAGAACTTGATAAAATATCTGTTCTATCCTTCTTTCTCTACTCCGTTGTTCTATCACTTTCACTTGTGAGGTAATTGTACAAATACAACGAGTCCAACACAACAGGGCTGTCTCGTGAATTTGAGGTGTTCCTGTGGCCACCTTCCGCCACTATCATCAGATCCTGTACTATAGTTACAGTTAGCCTGAGCTATAGTTTTTGTTAACACAAAACCAACGAGCCCACACACATCAAGGCAATCTTATTTAGTTGAGAAGTTCCTATAGCCATCATCTGGCTCCATCATCGAGATTTTAGACTACACCTTGGGCTAACGTGCATACCTACATTTTAAAACAAATCTAAATGGCCGAAACATAACAGGGCTGTCTCGTCTAGTTGAGGAGTTCCTATGGTGACTTTCCAGATCCATCATGAGGCCCTGGACTACATCTTGGACTATAGTACTTGACAAGACAAAATCAACGACTGCAAACACAACAGGGCTATCTTATTTAGTTCAGGAGATCTTATGGCTACCTTCCAGCTCCAGCATCAGACCCTGGATAGCACCTCGTGTAAAAGCACTTATCAAGACATATCCAATAAGTCCATTCACGATGGTGCCATCTTGTTTGGTTCAAGAGTTTCTATGGCCACATTCCAGCTCCATCATTAGACCCTGATCTAGTTTAAAAGCACTTGTTAATGCAAGAATACATGTCCAATTAGTCCAAACACAATAGTAATATCATGTTTAGTTGAGCAGTTCCTATGGTCACTTTCCGGCTATAACATCAGACCCTGGATACTACTTCGAGCTATAGTCTTCTTCGACTTGTCAAAACAAAGCCAATGAGTCCAAACTCGATAGTGCTGTCTCGTTTTATTGAGAAGTTACTCTGATCGTCTTCCGGCTCCATCACCAGACCCTGAAAACCATCTAGTGTAATAGCACTTGTCAATACATATCCAATGAAACCAAACACAACGGGGTTATCTGGTGTACTTGAAAATTTCGTGCCTGTGCTATTGACCGCAGAGGACATCTCTCGTATGGAGCCAATCGTGGGCGCAGCAGACAGGACGTGGTGTATGGATGCATATATAAAATTTCGTGTCCTTGCTGTTGACCGTTTTCCCTCGTCTGGAGCCGTTCTTAGGTGCAGCATCAGCCAGCTCATGGTGGACTTTAGAACGGGGTATCATAATTTATTGCGTAGGTATACAAAATATTGTGTATGTGCTGTTGTCCGCTGAGGATTTCCCTCGCCTGGAGCCAATCCTGGGTGCAGTAGCTAGGTCATGGTGGACTTTAAAATTAACTCTCATAATTAAAGCATATATAAAATTTCGTGTCTCTACTGTAGACCGTTGAGGAGTTCCCTCGTCTGAAGCCATTCCTGGGTGCGGCAGCCAGGTCATGGTGGAATTTAGAACGGACTATCATAATTAAAGCGTATATAACATTTCATGTCTTTACTGTTCACCGTTGAGGAGTTCCTTCGTCTGGAGCCAATCCCGGGTGTAAAATCAGGTCATACTTATCATAAAATGCATTGTCTTTAAAATAGAATCAACAGGTAAAATTACAACTCCGTAGGATAATTAACTAACTCACAAGGCAAGTTATTATAAGCTTGTAAATGTAAAAAGTATAAAAACAGGTGTACCTGTAGCCACCAATTCGGCCTTCATAACTGTTACTTTTTTCTTTAATTTGCTTTTGTACGCATTGTAGTACTGAAAAAAGAGAAATTTATTGATCTAAGCTATTTCCTACAGTAATTTTGGATGAACATGAACAAATCTATAACATAAAAGTCTAAACTCGAGAAAAAAAGTCACTTTTCGAGTCTGTTTGTGTCCTTAGTTCTTCTAGACAACACAATGGATTTTGATGGGGTTATCATCACCAAGGGCTGGCTTTTAGCTTGGCCAGAGACTAAGCGTTGCCATGTCGCCAGTTTCTTGGGTACATTACCAGTCGACAGCGATTCCAGCGACGGAGGAATTTTTCGATGCCATATTTTAGTTTGTTAGTTAGGATATTTTAATTTTATTACTTTATTAGGCTTATTTTGTTGTTTAAGTACATTTAATTTTAATTATGAATTTACTTTCTTAGATACGTAATCTATTAACTAAAGTAATATTACCTTAATATTACATAATAGCACACATAAGTACACATAAATCTTTCAAATTGACAACATGTCGGCACATAATCAGTAACGCAATAAATTTTATACATTATTGTCTCACACTAGTGTAGGCATTTTTTTTATAATAATACAAGAGTATCATTGAGTGTTGGGTGTTGGTAAACTAGTGACGTGTAATTTCTAAACAATAATTTGTCCTTACCCATCTCCATTGGTCTGGTGTTTTTTGGGTGCAGTCTGACGAAATGTTATTGGCCAAATCGGCACATGCAGCCCAATGCCGTTTCAAAAGACTGCGTCCCTCCTTAGTCCTACTGAAGCGGCTGTGCGCCAGCTGTGGGTTATCCTTCATGTAGTCGAGAATGGCCAATAATTGGTCCACGCCCACCATCTTTAGTTTGAAAAATAATACATAATTACATAATATAATCTAAATTATTTTTACGTTACATTACAAACCAATACTCACACTAAATACAATATTTCAAACGAATACTCACATTTCTTGGATCTATAGAGTTCATGATGTAGGTATTCAACTCAACTTCAACTCTTGAATAATACCACAGAATAATACTGACTTTTGGGAAGAAGAGTATTTCAGTGTGAAGTGACTATGGAAGTGAGTAATAAAATGAAGCCAATTAGGGTAAATTACCCAATTATTTGCAAGTAAGACTTTAAAAACAAGATGAAAATAATTTAGTAGGTACCGGTAGGTTTCAAATAATATTAATTAATTATTTTGGTAACTAAGTGCAGATTAATTATTCTGTTACCTACCAGTAAAGTTTGATCGCAATTTTATGTAAATAAGGGGAAATATCACTTAATGATATGACCAATATCCATTTTCCCAATTACCAACACTGATGTTCTTCAGATACGAGTAGATACAGGTCACAGAACACATAAAGAGATCTCTTTATCTTTTCTGTGATACAGGACATTAGGTAGCTATTTAACCAGATTATAATAGACGTTTAAATTGGATGTTACGATAAAAAAATAAATTTCAAGGCCTACAATATTTTAACACAGTTATTGCAACCGAGTTTCGATAAATCACAATTCCACAGTTTCTGCGTAATAAATATTTAATTTGTGATGACTACTGATGACACCCTAATTTACTGACACCTTAATTTACTTAATTAAAAACTACATGAATTATAAAAAATACTGTTGTACTTAGATGTTAAAAACATCTTATATGCCGAAACGGTTCAGCTTCTATATGAAGATAAAACTGCTTTATCAACTATTACTAACTATTAGAATTATATGTACTACTATGTATTATTTTGTGAGAGTTTATGTGAGTATTATTTTATTAATGTTCAGTAGTAAGTACATATCTGCAGATATAGCAATAATTGGAGACTTTACCCTATTGACCACAACTATTGACAGTCAATACAGTCATGTCATCGTCGCCGGCTAAACTTTTTTTTTTTTTTGTTCTAAATATGCATTAAATATTATGTCTCTGCAATTCTGCATAAACAGCCAGGATTTAGGTATAAGTACTCATTTTTATTTCAATTTTTTAGCAATAATGGCAGAAAGAAGGTTGGTACATTTTATCAACGTGACAGGTTTATAAGGACTAGTGACTTCGTCCGCGTGAAATTTCTTGTTCCCCGACCAACCTGCCCGTGTACTTCGTTTTTTCTTAGCGTTCTTTCTGGCTTTTTTTCTTTTTGCTCGGATAGCCTATAGCTTTCTTCAAGAATTGGGCTATCAAACTCAAAAAGAATTTTTCAAAGATAGCGCGCTCAAACATACACTTATACAAAAAAACCGGCCAAGTGCGAGTCGGACTCGCGCACGAAGGGTTCCGTACCATTATCTATAAAAACTGTTTTACAAAAAAATACAACCGACTTCCAAAAACAACACTACAAAGTGAAAATAACTTTAATTTCGGAAGTCGGTGTCTAGTTAAATGTATTTTCGTTTTTTGTCACCGACTTCCGAAATTAAAGTTTTTTTTCACTTTGTAGTGTTGTTTTTGGAAGTCGGTTGTATTTTTTTGTAAATAAGTTTTTATTTTTCACTTTTTAGTTGTGGTACCTACCCCACACAAATTCTAATACCACTACCTGCAAAACAAACTAGAACATCATCCATATAAAAGTGGGGAATAAATACCTACGTATTATTGAAGCTAACTCAAAAAGTACCAAAGCAAAGTTAATCAATTTTATATGGGACCAACTGTGATACATAAAAAAAAAAAGAAATTTGGCAAGAAGCAAGGTATTATAGGACAAATAAAAGAATAAAGTCCAAAACTCCGGTCCTGTGCCCATATCTCTTGCCGGAACGCCCTTACCCATCTGCTCCGACTTTCGGTGCCTCGGGTCGCTTGTCCAAGGGGATGGCGAAGTAGACTGAGACATAACGCACCGGATCAACTCAGGATGGATGAAATGGCGACAGGTTACAGGAACAACTTGCGACCCACGGATGCCCCTCAAGTTGAAGGGGAAAATTTACAAGTCCGTCATAAGGCCTGTCGTACTTTATGGATCGGAATGCTGGGCAGTGAAGAAGACGGATGAAAAAAAATTGCAGGCAGCGGAGATGAGAATGTTGAGATGGATGTGTGGAGTGACGAGAATGGATAAAGTGAGAAATGAGTATATAAGAGGAAGTTTGAAAGTGGCGCCAGTGACAGAAAAGTTGAAAGGAAATCGTTTGTCTTGGTATGGGCATGTAATGAGGAGAGACGAAACGCATGTGACTAAAAGAGTGATCAATATACATTTTGATGGATGGAGAGGCAGAGGAAGGCCAAAGAAAAGATGGGTGGATTGTGTGAGGAATGATATGAAAGAGAAGGGAGTGAATGATAGCGTGACGGTTGACAGGGGAAAATGGAAGAAAGAAAACGTGTTGCGCCGGCCCCAAGTAATATGGGATAAGGGCTGGAAGATGATGAAAGGAAAAAGTCCAAAATTGATTAATTTGTCATTTTTTATCTCATAATATTTTTTTTTATTGGGATTACAATATTGAGTTTGTTTTTGGGATAAATTCTTTTCAACTGCGGAACCCTTCATTGTGCGTGGTCCGACACGCATTTGGCCGGCTTTTTTGGTTTTGTTCGGAAGACATTGAAATATTTTCTTCTTGCATTTCTGCACCATGTGAAGCATCATCTATTTCTTCCATATTTTAGTGATGCTTTTCAGTAGTAGAACTGCAAGAACACAATAATTATTTGTGAAAATAATACACTATATACTATGATAGGATTCATTATTTCAGAATACATTGATATAATATCGCCCTCATTTGTTGTCTGATACTGAGTCCAGATTTTGTTCTTGTGTTGATCACTAAATATTTCATTAATTAGCTTTACACCAGATACTATGATGACTAAATCAAGAAGTTGTTGTGATATATCACTAAGGGCTGATTGTTCAAGTTGATAACTTTTACCTGAAGAATAAATGTGACAGTTTGACATATTTTCCGTACAAAAGCTGTCAAACCGCCATATTTATTCCTCTGATAAAAATTATCTGACTATTGAACAATCAGCCCTTAATCACACAGGAATAGAAGAATAATACGTAGTTCGAAAAATTACCTGTCTTCATGAAATGCCATTTGATTTGCTTGTAAAATATTGTGAACAATGGATGATGATGGCTTTTCAATACTAGAACTGGAAAAATACAATATTTATTAAATATACACTAGCTTATGCCCGTGACTTCATTCACGGTGACTTATAAAAGGTTTACGGCAATCCAACTTTAAAATACGATTTTTTACATAGTAACATTGCCACGCATGCCATTTGAACTTTAGGGTCCTATGAAACTCGTAATTTTTTTTTGCTCAACGGTATTATTAAGATGTGCATTTACTGTTCTTAAAATATCTTCACCATGGACCTAATAATAATAGGTTGGGGAAAAAGTTTCTTCGCATTTTTGAAGAAAATTCAAAACATTTTTTAATATACATTATTTACATTTATCTAAAGTATGTAGGTAGGTACCATTTTGTTCGATAACTTTTTGCCATCTTCTAGATAGGGACATGATCCCATTGCTATAGAAATTTTCGGACTTCTGATCAAAATACCGCGACAAGTGGTTTTGGCAGTCCTCTCGTGATGTTAATCTGACACTGCCTAAAGAATTCTGAAGAGACTAAAACAGGTGGAAATCTGAAGGTCCAAGGCCAGGACTATACGGCGGATGCATTAACACCTCCCAGCCAAACTCTCTTAATTTTTGCTGAGTGGCTAAAGATGTGTGAGGTCTAGCGTTATCATGATGAAAAACCACACCCCTTCTGTTGATTAATTCCGGCCGCTTTCTCTCAACTTCTTGCTTTAATCTCATCAGTTGTTCGCAGTAGAGTTCAGAATCCATGATCCTGCCTGGTGGTAACAGCTCATAATGAATAATGCCCTTCCAATCCCACCACACACACAGCATCACCTTGTTGCGAGTTAACCCGGGTTTCGCCATAGTCTGTGAAGCCTGACCGGCCTCTGATCACGACCTTTTTCGCACGTTCTTGTCATACGTGATCCACTTTTCATCACCAGTTATCAGCTTCTTCAAAAATGGTTCGGTTTCATTACGTCGTAATAGAGAATCACAAATGAGTACATGATTCATTAGGTTTCTTTCAGTGAGCTCGTGAGGTACCCAAATATCGAGCTTTTTTGTGTACCCAGTTTTTTTCAAATGCGCCAAAACTGCTTTGTGGTCAATTCCCAGTTCTTCAGCTACGTCGTTACTACTGATATGCCGATCTTGCTCCACTTTTTCAAAAATGGCATCCATTTTATCCGTAATAGGGCGACCAGAGCGACGTGCATCTTTGACATCAAAATTTCCGGATTGAAAACGCTTAAACCAAATTTGTGCTACTCTCACAGACATTGCACTGGGTCCATAAACATCGCAAATTTTTTTCGCGGCTTGCGTTGCATTTTTACCTTTTCTGTAGTAACATTTTAAAATGTATCGAATTTCTTCATTAGATTCACTCATCTTGACAGTACGAAAAACAAATGAAAATCACACATTTTCCTAATTTGAATTTGGAATTATGTTCTTTAAAATTTAAACTTTCAATGATACCAAAACCAGCCAGATACAAATAGTATAGCCAAAGAGATTTTATTTTAAGTTCATACATACTATAATGCGAAAAGACTTTTTCCCCAACCTAATATAATATAAACAAGACTGAGCTCTCCAAAAATCGTATCATACAAAAATGAACCATAAGGGTTGCACCTTAGGTTTACATTTGATAATGATATCTTAGCAGAGGCAAAACGAGACGAGAGAGATAGCTCGAACGGAGGCTGTTTGTCCCTTTTGCTCAATTGCCAAAAGATAAAAATGTTAAAGATGGTAGAAAATATTTCACCAACTACAAGTAAAATAAGTTACGTTTATTTTTTTTAGCATTTAGATTCGTTTTAAATGATTTTATTTATAGGTTTACAATCTGTACATCATAGTTAATAATTTTATATAAATAAAATCCATAAGTAAAAATAATCAAAATAATATGATTGTTTGGTAGCTATCATGTAATTACTCTGGTAACACTGAAATCTGACAGCCATGGTTTCATGGCGGTTCTTTTTCAATTTAAATAGTCAAAATAATGGTGAGAAAGTGTTGCATCAAGAGATGTAAAAGTGAATCATATGCTGGTTGTATGGCATTTAATTTCACAGACGGTAAGGATCCGAATAACAAAGATTATATTTAATAACAATTTTGAGTCTAAGTAGTGTGACCATGCTCTAGACGTTTTGTAGACGGAAGACGCTGAAGCTTTTGTGTATTTCTCATTAAAACTATTAATGTTAGCCGAAAATACAATTTGTAGCTATGTATTGCGTTATTGAAATAATATTATTTTTATGTTGGTTACAGCTTTCCATCGAAAGAAGAAATGAAGCAAAAATCCAACCAGGATGTAATTCCCGAATCACAAACCATTACTAAAAATTCTATGGTGTGTAGCCTTCATTTCAAGCCGGCAGATTATTATATAGCAAAATCTCGATGAGGGTTGAATGCTAACGTAGGTACCATAAAGTTCCAGTAGTAAGTTAAAGTAAGTTTTTCCAATAGTAAGGATATTGGTTTTATAATTTGTATTATCAGATTCTGTTTCTCAGCCTAGTTTTAATAAATAACTTTTGATTTTGATTTTTGACACACTTAAGTTTTATTTCCCTTTGCTTCCCTTAAATACCTAAACACCAGCTCTATAGAGCAAACGAAAAATAGAGCAAGAAAGGGTCATGTTCCCGGAACGAGATTCTACATGCACCCTTGCCTACTTCATAAGCCACGTATCATGTACGTGATCATATTTGATGAATCGACACAAGACTTGTCTCAACAATATTGTAGTCAAGCTATCATAACTTTTTTTCTCAAAAACCTACATAGAACACAACAATGTTCAGTTTCAAATAAGAAGCTTTCAAAAAAAAGTATTTCGATAGGTATGTATAGTTTTTATCCAACGTGCTGCTGCAATGGCGACATTAATTCAACACTCGTATACGGTTCCGCATTTTCGTTCTATAAAGATATTCTGATTTCATTAAACGTTATTATTTATTGATTTATTTACGATTTTCTAAAATAGCATTTTGGAGCAACCTTTAGCGCAGAAATGAAAATTGAAACGAAAGAGAAAGAAAAGGCCACGCCACTCGAGTTTTTTTTCCATGAAGCTACTTAATAGCTTAATAATAGCTGGTTCAGAACAATAGACAAACGATGAACATAATTAACGAATTTTCGTGATATAATTTGCACATTCTGGAGTAAACGCTTTCGACGAGCAGCTTTTCATCTCCTTCCATTATAATCTTTATTTCCCATTTTTATTTTCACTATACAAAAAAAATCTACTGCGGAGAAAAGCGACACAGCAGTGCTATTCTGCAATGCTATTCTGTACAAATCTCACCGTGAAAACTTAGATGAAGTGAGCGTGGAGTGAGCTGTCAATAGTGTCAATCCAATCTAGCATTTAAGTAGAATGACAACGCACTTCACCTAGGTTTTCACGGTTAGATTTGTACAGAATAGCATTGCAGGTATACACAGCATTCACCACAAAACAACAACGTAATTAACTTAAAAAAAAAACTTATGAACACATAAAATATAATAAAATTAGAATTCAAAATTCAAAATAGTAGTTCAAAGTATTTACATTAAAAAAAAAGAAAAATATAAAATGTTGCCACGGAAAGTGAAAGACGAGTATGAGTGTGTATGATTGTTTATTTACAAGCGACACTATTTTTAGGTAAAGAAATTCGCAAAGAAATCTTTAGTCCATATGCTGCTATTTTTGCACTGGCAATATCTCGGCGTTATCCATCGCATTACCAGCTCTGAAAATTCGGAGACATGTTAGCATAGAATATACCATTCCATCGATCGCTATGAGTCTCACGATGAGTCCTCGTGCCGACGCAAGTACGTTTGAGCAACAAAACACTGTGATGATCAAGATTTAAATAGAAAGTGGAGCTCTATGGTAATATTTTTATTCAGTGTTATGCTCATCTGCTACCCAGCTCTGCGAAAAATGTTTTAATGTTAATCTGTGCGATTTCTTTTACAGCTGGCGTGAAAAGTTACGTTACGTTATTATGAACCGAATACATGTTTATTTTTGCATTGAGTGTTTTATTTTTGTGTTCTTATCATACTTGTCTTCCGCAAACGTGGTGGATTGAGGTTTTTCTTCTGAAAGCAATTAGACAGTAGGCACATAGGTACCTACCTATTGAGACTGTGAGCGAGTAATAAGCCGAGCTATTTTCCATACTGATTTACTACTACAAAAACTACCTTTAAAGGGATAGTTTACTTATTCCGAGCATAGAGGTTAGGTAAGTTTATGATTGAGAATTTAGATCAGGTACGCAAGTTTAGAAGCTGTGTTTTTTAGAGTGTTCACTTTATTTTGACCTCTATGCTGGCGTTGCTTTCAAAGAAAAATTACGAAAATTCAATACCAAAATTAATGTTTAGTTTAAAAGTTCGCCACTAGTCAAGTTATATTAGGCACAGTGGACATCTGTACGCATGCGGCTAGAATGTTGCCACTAGAATATTGAGAAATATTTTCGAAAGAAATAGCTAAATAGCGTGTTAGTAATAATGTTGCCAGTAATAAAAAATTGCCGCAAAAGATCATAAATCTACGTCTAAATTTTTTTTATTGTAACATGCGTGTAGGTCTTTGGTGCTCTACCCTATATTAAAATATTTATATTTATGAATAAGTATACTCAGAAAGTCTGGCCCTAAGAATAATAATTTGTTGTGTTACCAGCCCTAAAAATAGAAAAGCCACGGACCGCGCCCTTTATGCATTTTATTGATCTCAATAGCAACAACTTACTAGGAAAACATGAGAGCTAAAGAGAACTTAGAACCAACTTCAGGCGTTCTAGATATTGACGCATGCGTATTATGTATCTATTAGTTAAAACTATTTTTTTGCCCTTACTGCATTTCGGCAATGGGTAATCTATAAATAAGCTAAGTAGTCTATACTCTATGGCATTGGAATGGCGGCAATATGGCGAGCCTCGAAAGGATGCGAATGTTTCAAATGTTTTAGCTATCTAGGTGGTGGTCTCAACTTATCGTCATTTTATAAGGTAAGTACCTACTTAATTAGGTAATAAGGGTTGGTGTCCGCAGCTCCACGTCAAAGCACGTATTTTGATGTACTTAATTATGTAACGTATAATTAATCGTTTACTCATCGTTTTTAACCGACTTCAAAAAGGAGGAGCTTCTCAATTCATCGGAATTTTTTTTTTCTTTTTTTTTTTACTTTTTTTTATTTTTTTCTTTATGTATGTTCCCCGATTACTCGAAGATGGCTAGACCGATTTGGATTTTTTGTTTTATTCAAGAGGGTATACATCACAGTTGGTCCCATATAAAATTGATTAACTTTGCTTCGGTAGTTTTTGAGTTAGCTTCAATAATACGTATTGTTCCCCCACTTTTATATGGATGATGTTCCAGTTTGTTTTGCAGGTAGAGGTATTAGAATTTGTGTGGGGTAGGTACCACAACGAAAAACTGAAAAATAAAAACTTTTTTACAAAAAAATACAACCGACTTCCAAAAACAACACTACAAAGTGAAAAATAACTTTAATTTCGGAAGTCGGTGGCAAAAAACGAAAATACATTTAACTAGACACCGACTTCCGAAATTAAAGTTATTTTTCACTTTGTAGTATTGTTTTTGGAAGTCGGTTGTATTTTTTTGTAAAAAAGTTTTACAAGAAAATATTTACTATTGATTTTGAACACTAAAAAATCAACATCATTATCGTCTGGGTACTTGCTGGTGGTTAGATCACCTTTTCCAACTTCGATACAAAATATAGCAGAAAAAAAAAATTGCCTTGTGTAATATGTACTTTTTCCTCTTATTTATCTAAACTTTCGCGCATTAATCTTCAACTATCCTTCAAATATCCTTCAAATTTTATTTTATGAATACTTACACAATTATCTTCATTAAGTACGTTTACGCTAAAACGGCTGAACGGATCTGGATGCAATTTGCCACACTGGTAGACCATGACATAGATTAGGACAAAGGATACTTTTTATACCGGTAGTACGTTCCCGTGGGATAATTTCCGACATGGACGCGGGCGAAGCCGCTGGCAAAAGCTAGATTCGGAAGCGCAAAAGTAATGAAACTATATAACAATAAATTAAACTTTTACAAGTACACCGTATACCTATGTACCTATAAGTAATGTTGCTACCTACTTGAGCACCTACAACATATATTTTTTTCTTGTTATAGGTACTAGATTAAACACAATTATTAGATACTAAAATTACAACGCCAAAAAGTAGCAAAATCGCTGATTTCTTGATTGATATCAAGAATCTTTTTTTTTTGTTTTCCTGGACTGTCCCATGGCTGAGCAAAGGCCTCACCCAAATCCAGGTCCACCTCGATCCCACCCTTGCGGTACGCGTCTAGGTCGTCTCACCACCTCATCCTGGGCCGGCCCTGGTGGCGCCGTCCATCCTCAGACACCCACCGTGTGGACACTGTTGCTCAGGAGTCACTATACATATTATTATTTGCTTGCACATTAGAGTATGACTGGATTATGATAACTAGGTATTAAACATTCCTGAAACTTTTCAATACTTAGTACCTAATGGAATTTTTAGAGGCAAGAATAAAGTGGTCTTCTTAACCGTATAGTTCGGAAGCGCCCCCAATTATTGGACCCGAACCTCCGTCGGCTCTCTATCGCACCCAAATGGACCCCAAAATGACGACATAGGTACGACACTCTAAATTTATTATGTAAATATTTATATGCTACCCATCAAATCTTATGAATGTGCGTTAATTATGACAGTTGGATAAAAAACTCACATATTTAATGCCTTTAAATCTTTCATTTAACACGCAAGCTAATTTACCTTTATAATATCCAAGTCTGTAAATGCGATAATCTCCATTTTGATGACAGTGGTGGTAGAGGCTAGAAAACATAAAAATTGGAGATTTCGAACATCCAAACTGCACCACAGGGGCAGTGAATCATATAACATTTAATTAGGTATTTGTTTAATTCATCCATTGTTCAAGTCAATTATGTAGTGGTAATAAAGTTTTTTGATATCCAAAGTCGAAGTTTGGCGCCAATCGTGTCTGTTTACATTTTTACTTTTCACAAATATCACACACACACACATGTAAATACGATTCAAAATGTGACAAATATTATTCAAAATATTATAAACAACAGGAAAATGCCCACATCTTAAAGTAATATACAAACACAGGTCCAATAATACGTATAATATTAATTACCACTATAAGTACCTACTCAATTTGTGTTAAAAATCACCGACCATTATTGTTTTTTAACTGACGAAAAAAAAGGAGGATCGAGGTTCTCAATTCGACACGTATATTTTTTTTTTTATGTATGACCACGCATAACTTTTTACAGTGTCGTCCGATTTGAAAAAAAAATGTTTTATTTGAGAGGGTTACATCAATAAAATTGATTAACTTTGCTTGGGTAGTTTTGAGTTAGCTTCAATAATACGTATTTTTTCCCCACTTTTATATGGATGATGTTCTAGTTTGTTTTGCAGGTAGTGGTATTAGAATTTGTGTGAGGTAGGTACCACAACTAAAAAGTGAAAAATAAAAACTTTTTTTACAAAAAAAATACAGCCGACTTCCAAAAACAACACTACAAAGTGAAAAATAACTTTAATTTCGGAAGTCGGTGGCAAAAAACGAAAATACATTTAACCAGACGCCGACATCCGAAATTAAAGTTATTTTTCACTTTGTAGTGTTGTTTTTGGAAGTCGGTTGTAATTTTTGGAAAAAAGGTTTTATTTTTCACTTTTTAGTTGTGGTACCTACCTACCCCGCAGTGACCCCATATTCAAAATTCATTTATTTACTTTACACTTCCATGTTTGGGCTACAGAAATTCATATGTGTACCAAATTTCAACTTAATTGGTCCTAGATTCGAAACAAATTGGCTGTGACAGACAGACAAACGTGTGATCCTATAAGTAAAGGTTAAGTTTTTTCATTCGGACGTACGGGACCCTAAAAAGTTACATCCCTATCCACTGTATGTATTTATTAAAATAAAAATATATGAGAATAGTAGAGATGGCCTGATACTGCAGCCCAGGATCATTTTCCTTGTGTTCTATTAACGGTCACTGGTATTGTCTTGATTTTTAACTGACTTCAAAAAAGGAGGAGGTTTTTTCTTACGAACGGTTTAGAGATATACATATCATGTTCTTTTCACATTTTACAATGTTTGAAAGCGATATATTTAAAACTAAGCTTTTTGTAACAACTCTGATTCTTTATGAAAGGCAATAAATATAATGAATGTATGAGAATGAAAGAAGTTCTATAAATATCAAAACCATCCACTGTTTCGGATACAAATAAAAATGTACCAGGGCATCATAAAAGGCTAACAGGAGTAGCAACAAATCTGAATCTAGGTACAGGGAAGTTGACGCATGCGTATATTAATTGAGGTGCAGCTGCATATGGCGTCGCCGATGTAGTGCACGTCGTGAGATTTATTACGATTAATTGGGAAACCAAGCATTGCCAACGCGTTTATACAATCGTGAGTGGCCTAAAAGCATCAAAGATGACGTCCCTGATCGACTACAATGACTACGAGGAGAAGAGCATCAAGGAAATGCTCGAAGACTCTGTGCTCATTCAACTCATTCTAATGTTCGTACAGATTGGGCTGCTGTTCTGCAGGATACTTTGTTCCCTGATTCGGGATATTGTCGACGGCGTCTTCCTCACGCTGCAAAGAATATTTGTGGAGGACGGAGAACTGATGCTGATGTTGGACTATGTGCTGCCCTTCCTGTATTATATGAAAACTGACTAAATTATCAAGCAAGTCAAATCCTTTACGTTGAAAGATAATGTTCGCGGTACGAAAACTTATGTTGCAGTTATGAATTTGGATTTGGAATTTGGAAGAAAAAAAATGGAGCTTTGAAAAATTAACAGTGGTTGTGTTTAAAATAATTAGGTAGTTTGTGTTGTGTTAAAAAAAAATATACACTTCTGGACACATCTATTGGCCCACCTTAGAGTTTAGGTTTCGATGGCCCCTACCGAAATATGATTGCTAGATTGAACAAAAACTGTTGATGCAGTTTTAAACCTGATACATTTTACCATCTTTTTCGATCGTATTGTTTTAAATTTGAATTCAGAATACCATACGACATGGAGCTACGCCTAACAAGTCGGATATGCGCCTTGTTAAAGGCAATTGATTTTTGAATAAAAAACATGTTTTATCAAATAAAGGTTTAATTTAATAACGCGTGTTGCCTCCATGGGCATCTACCACAGCTTTCATACGATTAGGCATAGAGTTTATCAACCGCTCTGTGAAATTTTGAGGGATCATCTCCCATTCCTCTTCTATGGCAGTTTTCAACTCCTGCATCGTCTGGGCAACTGGCTGACGAGCCCTAACACGTCTTTTTAGCTCGTCCCACATGTGCTCAATGGGGTTCATGTCTGGGCTTCTGGCTGGCCAGTCCATAACTGTGATGTTCACATCCCGAAGATATTCCCTGACGATGCCGGCCGCATGGGCTCTTGCATTATCATGCATAAAAAGGAAATTTGGGCCCACATAGTCCGCGTATGGTATCACATGAGGTTCTAAGCACTCACGAATGTACCTTTCAGCATTTAATGTTGGCAGCCGTGGTCCTGTAACAACCTCAAGTTGAGTTTTGCCGCTCGCGGATATACCGCCCCAGACAGTCCATGAGCCACCGCCATAAGCAACCCTCTCTTCAAAGCAGCATTGTGCGAAACCTTCTTCCTTCCATCATTGCCATGTAACACAATTTTAGACTCATCAGAAAAGAGTACACGGCTCCAATCTTGCTGTGTCCAATTTAAATGACTGCGTGCGAAATGAAGGCGCGCTGTTCGGTGGGCTCGCGTTAGTTTGGGGCCATTAGCTGGCTTGTGTGGTACCATATCGCGTTCTTTTAACCTTCTCCGAACAGTTCGAGCGCTCACAGATACTCCGTGGAAGTCGCGAAGTTGGTTTTGTATCTCAATGGAGGTAAGGTGACGATTTCTCAAGCTGGTCGTCACGATGAATCGATCCTGCCTTTCAGTTGTGACCCGAGATCGTGGCCTTCCTTGGCGACGAACAAAGCCGCCAGTCTCTAGGTACCTCCGATAAACATTTCGGACCGCAGATCGACTTAAATTAAGTTGAGCACTCACGTTTCTTTGGCTGTGTCCGGCCTGAATAAGTGCCACAGCTTGGGCGGCGACTTCAGGTGAAGTATCCATAGATTATTGATAGAACCTCACCTTAATGTTAAGAATAAGTAATGTTTGTTGCAAAACCAAAGATATCAATCACTTTTTCAAGAATTAAATCCAAGTAAACCAATAAAACCAAGTTTTCTTAGTATTCGATTGTTTGATATCAACAAACAGGCTCCAAATTGTCTTTTGTTTCTTTAAATTCTGTGTTCGAAATTCAAAAAAAGACTATTGAATGAAATTGTGAATGTGCCAGGTTCAAAACTGCATAAAAACTTTTTGCTCGACCTATTATAAAATTTTAGCTAGGACCAAATGAAACTGAAAATACAAGGTGGGCCAAAAGATGTGTCCAGAAGTGTATTACTTTACTCATGAAAGCAGTACAAATGTCGGATTGCACCAAATTAATGTGTTTTTGTGTACGATTTGGATATATTATTTATTATATTTGAATTGTTACAAAATTAATTAGGTAAACTTTACTTTTATATCAATGTAGTATCGTGTATGATGTGTGATTTTAACCAGTATGTGATCAAGTGTTTCCTATATTGCTATTCAATCTAATATCCCAGTTCGAAAAAAGTAAGATAAAGATAAAGGTTCAACCTTCATAATAGAAGGTTGAACCTTTTCGATACAAAAATAAGTAGGATATGTACAGTTCACATAAGAATAAATCTCACTAGAACAGGATCAAATACCTACCTGGCTATTATGAACCTAACCAATAAGAATTCTCCCCTTCGATCAATCTATTCATCGAAGGTACTCCCTTAAATTATGTAATGTAAAGGCTGATTTACACAGGCTCAGTAGCTGACTCCAAATGAAGTCAGAGCTGGGCCGAGAACTGACTCTGTCTGCTTACATGCAGTCAGTAGCACGTCATTCATAGATCTATTTTTTAACCGACTTCAAAAAGGAGGAGGTTATCAATTCGTCGGAACCTTTTTTTTTTAATTTTTTTTTTATGTATGTTCCCCGATTACTCGAAGATGGCTGGACCGATTTGGATTGTTTTTGTTTTATTCGAGAGGGTATACATCACAGTTGGTCCCATATAAAATTGATTAACTTTGCTTGGGTAGTTTTTGAGTTAGCTTGAATAATACGTATTTTTTCCCCACTTTTATATGGATGATGTTCTAGTTTGTTTTGCAGGTAGTGGTATTAGAATTTGTGTGGGGTAGGTTCCACAACTAAAAAGTGAAAAATAAAAACTTTTTTACAAAAAAAAATACAACGACTTCCAAAAACAACTACAAAGTGAAAAATAACTTTAATTTCGGAAGTCGGGGGCAAAAAACGAAAATACATTTAACTAGACACCGACTTCCAAAATTAAAGTTATTTTTCACTTTGTAGTTGTTTTTGGAAGTCGGTTGTATTTTTTTTGTAAAAAAGTTTTTTTATATTTCTATGACGTTAGTAGTCGTACTACTTGACTTCAAATTAATTGAAATGAAGACAGTTACGGGTCAGTGCTGACATGGTTCGAGTTTGGAATCAGCTAATGACCCTGTGTAAATTAGCCTTAAGAGTTGTGAAAATTCAAAAGTTAGGTAGTGTTTGAACAAAAAAATCTATGAAATTTAAGTACCCAATAAAACAATTTTGGCCTATTTTGAATCTAACTTAGTGTGTAAGTGTGTATGTTGTATTTTTGTAAGACGTGTTTTTTATGCATCAATCATTCGTATGTCTTGTGTCCTCCTACATCATCATCAAATTTTATGAAATTAAAAATAATAATGTTCTTTACTTCAAACCTATCTGTACTGTTTAAACCGAATTTACCCTTGTAGGAGTAGGTAATGTTGTGATATGCTTATATTTTACTATGATTTAAATAAATGTTGTTGAACGATTATTTAGTTGTTTGTTTTACCGACATTCATCTAAGTACCTACTAATCAAATATAGCCATTTGCAGCGTGTTTAGAATTCTAAAATGTTTAATAGTAGGCCCTATGATCGGGCGCTCGAGCCGCGTGTTGAACTGAAGTAGGCTCGCGAGTGGTGCCTCGCGCATTTGGTAGGTATTTAAACATAGTAATTATTTCAATCATTTTATTACGACACACTCAGCGAATTGCGCTAAACAATCTTACTACCTTTTCATTTATATAAAAAATTAAAAAAAAAACGTCTATTTTGTAGCTCTGAGATTGATTAACACATTACGAAAAGGGGTAACTTTGGGTTTTTTTTTTTCTATGCAGCAAAGTAAATCTAATCGTGTTATTAAAAGCGATTGGCTATCCACCAGATCTTTAAATAAGATATATCTTTTTTTGAGAATTTTTCAGCACTGTTTTTTAGGTTTCCCATGGATTCAAAAAACCAGTAAGCGCGGTCTCTGTCGGATCAACTTTTTCATTCACTCATTGTAAAACAGAGCCTAAACCACTAGGTCTAAATTTGAATGTAACGAAGGTGAGCACAAAGGAATTCTTTTTGAAAATTCGACTAAAGGGATTAAATAGGGAATTCAACTTTGAATGGAAGTTCTTAATTGTTGCAGGTAAACTATTAAGTAAACTATGTAGGTACCTGTACCTCACCGGTACCTTCGCTGAAATTGAATTTAACAATACTTGAACAGTATCAGGGTGTATCAGAAAAATGTCGTCAATTTTAAGGGTGTTGGTAAAGACCATCAAACTGAACTTGGGACCAACATCGCTTTCCTAAAAAAATAATCAGCTGTCCTATATAAAACTTCAATACCTACTCGACGCAAATGTATGGGACGGTTGATTATTTTTTCGCGATTACAATGTTGGTCCCGTGGAGAATGTTGTTCAGTTTGATGATCTGTACACCCTTAAATTTGACAATACTTTTCTGGTACACCCTGTATAAATTGCCAGTATAAATTGATTTAAGACCATAGACTTCTTATAAATCCTGTAATCTATAGGTACCTATAGAACTATTTATTGATCGAAAATTTTATGGTTTTTTTTTTCAAATATGTAGGCTCTGTAGTTTCGGAGATAGTTGGAGAATTGTCAATTTTCATCTATTTTCTTAAATAAATTTAGAGCTTTCTTTTTAAAAATACGATAGGTATCATTAAAAGATTGTACTATCATCCCTGCCTCTGACTAAAAACTTAGTTCCTGAACTAACTTAACTTCTAACAAAAAAGTGTGCAAATTAGCAAATTTTCATATAATTGAAATTATATAAAATTAATTAACTAATTTTGTGAAAGTAAATAATAGACAATAATATAAAACTGCGTAATATTTTACTTTAAATAAATTTGACTTTTAGGAATTAGGTACTTTTAGTTATTGCACTCTTAAAACGATGCAAATTACCTACTGCAAAAGTTTGATAACTTACATCATACCTTCGTTTTTTCCCCAAATTCAAACAGTTTTTTAAATTCTTGGGGTGATTTTTCTATCTGTGTAGGTAGATACTTTAATATTAAGCATGACATTCATAAAAAGATTCATTATTATGTAAGTTACGAAGACGGTATCATTAACAATACAATCAATCTCCCTCGTACCTTACACTTACTATCCTAAAAACTTTATTCGTGAACTAACTTAACTTCTAACACAAAAGTGTGCATACTAGCAACATTTTCATCTATTCGAAGCTATATAAAAATTAACAGAATAAGTAGGTATGATAATGTCAAAATAATAATAATAATAGGTATGATAATGTCAAAATAATAATAAAAATAGGTATTTAATGTCAAAATAATATTTCATCTCGTGCTTTATCCCATGAATAAGAAAAATCATCTCGTTGTATCACGTCTCTCGCGCTATCAAGGCTAGTGGGACGAATCCACAATCGATAATAGATACATACCTACACATGCAGTTAAAACAGCAACAGATACTCCACACATTAAAATGCAGCCCCAATTAGCGAGAGGGATGGAAACATGAACCAACAGATGATTAGGGTGCTGCCGCCCAGTTGCAGGCATGCGCACAGCATCCTGACGTCAATAGCGCGCTTTACCTAGACTCCTGTACCAGGACCTAAGCGAGCCTTGGAGCACTATTTTTATCTCTATCCAACCTATTTGAAGTCTCCTACACCAATATGCTCTCCTAGTCATCATTCAAAATAGACATCGCTTCCCAGCGTCCAGCATTGTTTGAGTGCCATTCAAATGGACTTGTTTTATTTCTGTTTTTGAATATTTTCGAAAAACTACAACACATACTGACACACTCACACACAGTTGTGGTCAACTTGTAAGCACAGTCGCTCGGCGAACAAAGCTGGCATGCAACAAGTTGAATTGTAAACGAACAAAGGGGAGCAAAGCTCGACTGGTATATTTTTTATTCGGTTTATTCAGCGTTGAGTTGGATTTGAGATGTAAATGAATAATCATTGTAGATTAGAATGAATACTAATCTCGAGGACGAGGCTAGAGTATAATTAAGGTAAGTTTCCACCGAACGGAAAAATGCTGGAGCACTTTTTTTTCACGATGAATAAGTAACTGTATCAATTCGACTTTAAGTATAAAATTCGATGCAAACATTTAAGCTTATCAAGCGTGATGTCTGCGTCGAATTCGACACGATACGATTTGGAGATAGATAGCCTTATTTTTCTGGTAAAAAGTTATCTAATAACATTTTTGATCAATGCTATCCGTAAAAACATTTATTATAACAGCAACATCTAATTTACAATTAAGCCCAAAAGTGGGTGTTGTTCTAGCAAGGGCGAGTGCACATTAGGTCTAGGTATGTACTATTTATTTGTTAAAGCTTCTCCAAATAAACTTTTTAAGCTTCAAATTCCCATAACCCGTCTCGCAACTCGCAAGAGATCTAAGTCGATGTTCCAATGGTTCAAAATTTAATTTTATTACCATATTGTTGACTTTTCAAGCCTAAAAATGTATCTTTCTAGTCGCTTCAACTGTTTATACTAGATTACGATTTCCGGCATTTATCTTAAGTTCTGATCCTTTATTACTTTAAGCGATTTTGGACCTTACTCCTGAGACAATACGAAGCGCACACAAACCCCCACCAGTCCGCCGAGAGCTTAAGTTAAATGCCGGCAACTATAACGTCGTTATGTGATCGCCAGTCAGGTTTCAAAGAATAGCGCGAGCTCGGGTTTCAAACAAAGCCGTAACGTGCGAGGTGTATGGTCGTGGTCGACACAAAGTTTATTATCCGGTCATTACTGATAGTAATGTTACTATCTCAGACTAAATAAAATTATTTAGTCTGAGGTTCCTATCTAATATGTCAGCAGAGATAGCGAGTTTGTGTACTGTAGCGCAAATGCTTCGCCAATGTTTGGCAATGATCAAAATTTTAAGAAGTGACTTCATCCTTTGTACTGGGGACAAGTCAGCTATTTAAAATTAAGTTTTGGTAATTATGATAACCATATCAAGGTAACGCCACTGCCGTTGTGCTATAGGTTCGTAATCTCCTAAATTCGTTATGACATGTCAATAGATATGTCAAAATAATAGAAGATTACGACTGAAGAAATATCTACGCAACTATAATTTATAATACCTAAGTACTACCTATAATTCGTCATGCTGACGAACGCGACGATTAAGTAATGAGTCATATTAATATTTTTTAAATTAAAAAAAAAAAAAAAATATTTATTTCGTAACCATAATAAATAAAAAACACAATTAGTGATTGGAGCCTCCTTGTAAGCAAACAATGCCTGTATTAGGAGACTCCGCTCTTTCACAACAAGGTACAAAATAAAATAAAAGACTAACTAATTAAATGTGTGTGTGTGTGTGTGTGTGTGCGTGTGTGTGTGTGAGTGTGTGTGTGTGTGTGTGTGCGTATGTATGTATGTAAATGTTTAAGTGGAAATTCAATAAAAGTAATCATATGTAAATGGGGATGAGGGTGGGTTAGCGTGTGTTTTGTGAGTGAGTGTGTTGATAAACCGAGTGATTTATGTGTTGCAAAGTTTCAATAGTGCCTCAGTATCTTCATAAGAAAATGGTTTAATCCAATCTATAAGAATCTTTTTACACGTATGTGCTTGTTTAGTGTATATGTATATATCCTTGTTTACTCTATTATATAGTTGAGCAGATCGTATGCTGTATTGTATAGCAGCAAATTTTGTTTTAGTTTGAGGGATTTGAGCAATCATGTCTTTCCGTCTTTTAGATATAATGCTTGAATCGTAAGGAAGTGTCTTATGTTTTTTTAGGACCGTGCATGTAATGTATAGTTTTCTAACAGAAAGCAGTCCACTAATCTGGTATAGACTGTCAGTAGGGAATCTTTTCTTTTTGAAATACATAATTTTTATTAGTGCTCGTTGTCCCCTTTCAACGTCTATTAATCTCGATTTTGCCGCACCGCCCCATATGGGGATACAGTAAACTAACACTGATTGCACGAGTGCCACATAAACTTCATTAAGGAGATTTCTATGAGGGCCTATTTTTTTATTTATGTTAGTAGGGAGGACATGTCGTAGTGTTTTAAATATCCAGCCCAGTTTCCTAACCCTTCCCGCTACGTGAAATTTTTGATTGCTGCCTTCCTGTCTCTGGATTGTGTACGCTTTTCAACAATAGCCACGCTTAATAATGTTAATCTTTATTTCTCTTACTAATCAATCCATAACTCACACACATAAGTTTTCATCATTACGAGTACCAAACAATCTGCCTAGCCTCTTCCCAACTATGTTGGGGTCGGCTTCCAGTCTAACCGGATGCAGCTGAATACCAGTATTTTACATGGAACAACTGCCTATCTGACTCCACTACCCAATTACTGGGTAATAAGGTACGTCTCGGTATGTAAAGATGGTCACCCTTCCACGGACCAACCCCGGCAAGCGTAGCTTAACCTGATGGATCGACCCGTGCGGCTGTTATTACTTAGCCACGAGCTCCTCTTAAATTAGAATCTTGTTATAATGACGACTTAAACTTTTCCGGTTATTACAAAACAAGGTTTATCTTTGCAGCCAAAAGGATTGTTCTATCAGGCATGGACACAGATTGATTACGATAAAGTTAGGACATCATCAATCTGCCTGCCTTTTCCCAACTATTGAGGTCGGCATCCAGTCTAACCGCATGCAGCTGAATACCAGTATTTTACATGGAGCGATTGCCTATCTGACCTCCACAACCCAGTAACTGGATAATACGATACCTTTTGGTAAGACTGGTTGTCAGACTTTCGGGCTTCTGACGCCCCGTAACGACTGTCAAAGATCCACGAATGACAGCCGGGACCAACGGTTTAACCTGCTTTTCGAGGCACGGAAGAGTCACGGTATGTAAAGATGGTCACCCATCCATGGACCAACCACGGCAAGCGTAGCTTAACCTGATGGATCGACCCGTGCGGCTGTTATTACTTAGCCACGAGCTCCTTCATCATTACCAAACACGAACAATTTATTATTCCATGTGGCACGGCGTCGGATAACCTTAATGATGATCTGTAACTCAGGGCCCTCCTACTTCAGACACCTTTCTCTATTTAAGATTGTGCATTTATACTGTGCCTGTAATACTGATGTTGAGATAAATAAAGGAAGTATTTATGATTAAAAGAAGTATTTGATATTCATCACGATTACGTTTTGCTAGCCATAGCCAATCTCAACGGTCATACCAACCTGTGTACCAACACAACGATAAGTAGGTACCTTCCTGCGGAGACGACCCTGATTGTAGCATCAGATACCACGATATAGGAAAATGTATTATGTATGTATTGTATCTTTGGAATAAGTGAATAGGGTTTTCTGTCGTGAAAATGTGACAATTTTACCCGTTATGTCTGCGGAGTTTTGCTAATTTAATTTGACCGTGTATTTCGCATTTAAATTACGTGCCAGGAGGCACTTGTCCAAAATTAGCCTGCAAGAATCCATCTTAACACGAAAATACAAAGTTCTAACTTACGAGTAAAAGGCCAAAACTACCTTACAAGAAACCATTGTAACATTTACACGCAATGTTGCTACTTGTATTAAATGGGTGCCTTATATAAACAATAAACTGACCTTACAAATTGTCTCCTGTAGAACTTGTGACAAAAAAAATAGGTTACGGAAGGTCTACGCCGCTACGGTTTTCGTAGCACAGCGCTACGAAAAAATAATTATGCAGTAAAACAACTTTTATGATTAATTAATTCAACATTAGATCAGCACCCTAATTGCGTAACACACTATCAATCGGAATCGGTTTCATTTTGACATTTCAACAACATTCATTATGTTATTTACAGTGTTGAGTAAACAATTTTTTCTTAACATATATGAAGCAATTTGCAATAAAATGATTCGGATTCCGATCGATAGTGTGTTACGCAATTAGGGTGCTGGTTAATTTTTGTTTGCTAGTTCATTACAAGCGAGTGATACATATTATGTTTTATTTTTTATTGAGTTTTGCTAGAAAAAATTTTGCTGTGTTGTACAGCAAAAATTTTTAAAACCGCCTTAGATTTATTTAAATCTGTTATGTTGTATACGTATGTCTAAATGAATAAATATTGTTTGCTATGCTAAATTCAAGTTCACTTATACATGATTGTTAGTGTCATTACCTGACTTAACGCTTTCATTGTAGTTAGTACTTAATTCACACTATCAGTCACAAAGTCGCTGACAAAGACAAAAGTATAAATTCATAGACTGTCACTCGCGCTTAGCCGAGGTTGTGCTTATCTCAATAGCATGCGTATGCGCCGCCGGGCCTACGTTACATAGTAATCTAATAAACGCCGACGTTTAGTATACCAACATATGTAACATGTCTAATAAATCGTTACATGTCGCACTGAATGTGATTTCTCGAATTTTTCGGTTTGTAATAATGGTTGGAAAATCAATTAAACTTCAGCAATAAAATGTCTAATTGCGCACCAAAAATTAAGGCGAAACCGTAAAAACCTCAAAGCAAACATCACTAGATCGTAAAAGGTGATGAATGGAGGGTTCAAGATCAGGCAATGCTCCACCGGCTGCGCGCGCGCCGTTTCGGCCGCCCGCGCCATCTTGTGGGCGGGGCTTGACCGGTCGTGTCGGAGCGCATCTTCCTTTTAACTCACACTGCGTTGGAAAGAGAAAAGTAGCTTTGAAATACTGAGCAACTTTGTATACTTACATTATGTATACTGTACACGGTACGTTGTCATCTCCGCAGTACCTGATAGACTATTTTTAAATAGGTAGGTAGGTCTTCTACGATGTCTACTATAATACTAATAATACCTAGGTTCTAAGAATGATGTTAAGTGATTTTTGTGTGAACAGCTTTGTTGTTCATATTTTGTTTATGCATTATCTCAGGTAAGTGTCAAAATTAGACGTGACCTCTGCTGAATTTATTTTAAATAGTCGTAAATAAAATAAAACAAAAATAAAAATTACAATAGTAGTAAATATTAATGTTTACTACAGTGGCAGTGATTGTTTATGGGAAAGATCAGCAACCCGCGGCGCATGCGTGTCGGTCCACGTATTTATAGCACTATTCGATAATAATGATTTATTTATTTATCATGACATTCCTGTTACGTCACTTTTGTATACATTTAGCGGCAAAACGCCACACAGAGACGCTGAAAATTTTCATGTAGCTTTTTCTTTGGTTGGTAAATTGTACCTAAATTCCGTGTACTTATTGTGAATTTAATTTGTCTAGTAGGTACCTACTTAAGTGATTTTTGAATTAGGAATTTAGGTATCTCTTTGTAATTTTTGTTTCATTATGCTTCAGTTTCTCTACAATACCAAGATTTGAAGCGGTAATCTTCTGGAACTTAAGTATAGGGTCTGACCTCATATGTCACTTGTCTTCTGCGTAACAATAATTATGTAAGTATCCTAATCGCGATAGTTACCTAATTATTGTGACTTTTGATGCAATAGATTTCTTTCATCAATAAAAAGTGATTTCTAAGCTGACTGTGCAGCAGTAAAGTTGAAGTTTGTTTAACAGAGCTCGTTACTATGTGTTCCTCTTCATTCTCTTCAATGGTGGAAGAACTGCCAAACGCCATTGATTCTTCTCTTTCTAGTTTATAAACTAAGTCGTATGTTGTTCAAATAAAGTTGGTTTTCGATTGCGCTCTTTAGTTTACACGTGTGCGAGTAAATAAATCCGGCAAGTTTAATGCAAAACTTTTGGTTTACGCTTTATGGTAAATATTTGGTGTACGTCGTATAACTGTTTTATAGTTCTAGTAAAATGTTTGGTTTAATTGTGCTAGGTCAAGAGCGGGCGTTCGACAGGCGTCCTTGCGACGAGTAAATATTATTGTCTAAGCGGGTTTTCCGCTGTTTGGGTGTTTGTATGAGTTTGTGGATGATACAGACGGGGATCCGCCAGTGCAATGACCGTACCCATGTACATGACCACACATCCTAGGAGCACTCTGAACCTTGACCCTCTTCACTCAGTCACCAGCACTCACATCTTATTACCAACCAACGATTACCTATACGTTGTTTGTAAGTAAAACTGTAATGTAGTAGGTACTTTTGCAAATAAACCAAGCTACTTCCAACTCAAACTTAATAAGGCGTCTCTGGTAAAATTGTAGTTGAGGAAAATGTCTCATTAGATCCTCACTGAATAGAGATCCACAATAGATAGAAAGTTATTGCGTTTTAGTTTTCAGTCAGTGTTCAGTTTTTGCGCGAGATGGTATAGCGCTTCAGCGAGTATCTGTTTGCCAATAAGCTCGAGTATAGAGGCGGACGTGGGAGTGGTGTGGTGGGGGTGGTGGGCGGCGCGCGCGCAGAGTTAGGCGGCGCGCGCGCACTGCGAACTCGCACGCGACCCGGTGCACACGCACGTGCACGCATGAAGACCGAGGACCAAACCACGGAGGAGGCGGCGCGCCGCGCGCCCGCCACCCGCAGACAAGAAAAACCACCCTTCTCCTACATCGCCCTCATAGTGATGGCCATACGACACTCGCCAAACAAAAGGCTGACGCTCAGCGAAATATATGCGTTCCTCCAGCAACAGTTCCCATTCTTCCGCAGCTCCTATCAGGGCTGGAAGAACTCTGTTCGCCATAATTTAAGTTTAAACGAATGTTTCGTGAAGTTGCCAAAGGGGCTGGGCCGCCCGGGGAAGGGTCACTACTGGACGATCGATCCGTCATCAGAGTTCATGTTTGAGGAGGGCTCGTTTAGAAGAAGACCGCGTGGTTTCCGTCGGAAGTGTCAAGCGTTGAAACCTCAGTTCGGGAGCGGGAGTTATCTTTGCGGGGGTGGAGTGCCGTCGCTGCCGCCGTCGCAGCCGACGGGCTACGAGCTGGCAGCCGGGAGCGGCGCCGGCGCCGGCGGTGGTGGGTCGATAGACTACGGCGCGTGCGCGTACTCGCACGCGAGCTCGGGGCAGCAGCTGGCGTACGGCGGCGAGTACTGCGCGTACGGCGCCATCAACGAGCGCGAGTGGCCGCTGGCGTACGGCAGCGTGGATGCAGGCTACCGGCCGCCACCCTCCTCGCCGCCGCCGCACCACGACCTGCCCGACCTCATCCCCAACTACCAGTATGCTGTGGCCAATGAACATGGTGAGTTTGACTACTTTTTTATTAAACCCTACAGTGAGAAAAAGGTCCTGGGTTCAATCCCCAGTTCAGTCTTCCTGCTTGGATTCATGGGTTGTTCCAAATGCGCCTATTGGGGTTTCTTGTTACGCCTTAACCCTTGGTAAAAGGCGAAAAGTTTACCCCTGCCGGCTGCCATCATATAAAATAAACGTTCCGTGGACTTTAGGGTTATTCTTATACATATTTAAAATATTGCTACATGAATAACATTATTTTCAACTTCAACAATAAATGCTCTAGAAAATGTTTACAAGATGCCGCCGGATGGAACCTTCAAGTCTAATTGGAAATCAAAATTATTCGTGTAATTTTACAGTCGATTAGTTTTTACAAGTTCCGTCAAACCTCTATAAAGTGAAGTGTCTATACCAGCGAACATTTTTTTAAAATTTTTGATAGTTTTTCCCTACAAAAACTTTCAGACGTCAATTTTATTCCACGGATAAAAGAATCTGACTTTGGTTAAATCAGCCCTTAGAATCTGATTCCTATTACCTATATAAGTTTAGATCAGTGGGTCGTCTTAGGGGCGGAGTTTTTAATGTAAAGCTATTTGAATACTAAAATTTTATGCAATTGTAATTATAATATTACTGAAAGTGACGGGGATATAATTATATGTTTATATTATTAGATGATTATTTATAGTGAAAGGTATAAGCTAATAGATAAATATAATAAGTATTATGTACAAACAGCGGTACCTAAATAAAAAGACAATTGAAAATGTTTATAATACATCTGAATCTTAAAGCGGTAGTTAGAATGAAAGGGTTTGCAGCCTGTTAGCAGGGCAAAAGCCTCTTCTCATACAGAGAAAATAAGACTCGAGCATTGATCACCACGCTTGCTCAAGACGGGTTGGCGATTTCAGACTTATATTAACTATACATAAGTCTAGGTTTCCTCACGATGTGTTCCTTCATCGATGTCAGTTATGTCCAAGATAACCTCAGAAATTACAGGATTGGTACTTGGCCTGATTTGAACCCACAGCCTCGTGAATGAGAGGCGACGCCATAACCACAGCCCTCACGATATTTTTCTAGACAGCCAGAAAAACATTACAAACAATTTCAGAAAGATTTTCAACTAAATTGTTATGGCGACTTTAGTGGATTATGCTTCTTATTTATACAGATTATTTACTCCTTAGATCCCATTTTTCAATACATTTGATAAGATAGGTCTTAAAACTTCCCCGAAATAAGAAGCGCAATTTACCTCTGCCTAACTTCGGTGAATACAACCGCGATTTTATGAATAGGCTCACTTTTTACCTCTTCATCTAAGTACAATGACATGAATATTTTCTTTGTAAAGTATTATATTATTTTAATTAAGTATTGAGAATATAAAAAGCCTATGTGGGTCATTGTTTTTTTGTTGGTTTTTTTTTTTTCTCTCAGTTAGTTTTGATCATGGTCTGGGAGTTTGAGTACCTAATTAATGCAGCCTACTCAAATGTCCTTTCTTTGGTATTGTTCGTCGAACTCTATCCGTCTTATTACAAAACAAGGTTCATCTTCAAACCCAGGTTTAAACCATGGACCCTTTTTTGAATTTCGAGCTTTATTCTGACACATTAAGATGTCAGTTTTACAAAACTGACAACTTAGTACGGGACTAAGTTAACACTTTTGTATAAAGAACTGTATTTCTATCACAGCTAGGTTCATATTACAAAAACTGACTCCATGGTTTAAACCATGACGAAGAAAAACCCCGTTTTGTAATAAGACCGCTTAAGTTCTAATTCAAATCTATCTAAGTTGAGCTTCACGATTACTGACAAATGCGTGCACTGACCTGGACAGGTCCACTCAATCTATGTGGTTCTTTCCTCAACAGAACATTTCAGTCACCAATCTCAGATGATCTCACCAAGATTATGTGTGGACTTTAAAAGAGACTGTGACCTCTTAGTTGGTATCGGCCTTTCTTCTCAGAGTAGTCAGATAGGAAACGCCGACCTCATCTAGTTTTTAATCCAACTTCAAAATAGGAGGAGATTCTCAATGCGGATGTTTATACTTTTTTTATGTATGTTCGGGCATAATTATTAAAACTAGATTAATATGATTGTGTAAAATGGTTATGTAAAAGTGTTTGTACAAACTTACTTACAGAATTTAGGTTTTACATAAAACCAATAATTTAATAATATTGAATGTTTACCTATTTGAACAAGAGGAGCTTGTGGCTAAGTAATAACAGCTGCACAAGTCGATCCACCAGGTTAAGCTACGCTTACCGGGGTTGGTCCGTGGATGGGTGACCATCTTTACATACCGAGACTCCTCCGTGCGTCGGAAAGCACGTTAAGCCGTTGGTCCCGGCTGTCATTCGCGGATCTTTGCCAGTCGTTACGGGTCGTCAGAAGCGCGAAAGTCTGACAACCAGTCTTACCAAGAGGTATCGTATCAGTCACTGGGTTGTGGAGGTCAGATAGGCAGTCGCTCCATGTAAAATACTGGTATTCAGCTGCATCCGGTTAGACTGGAAGCCGACCCCAACTTAGTTGGAAAAAGGCAGGCAGATTGATTGATTTTACCTAGTTGAACAAGAGGTTAAGTATATGAGCCCCCAATGTTGCAACTTTGCACTACATTTTACTTAAACTGTAGTCATGACAGGTGTGAAACTGAATCTAGGTAGAATACATATTATAAACTAGTAGTTGCCCGCGGCTTCGCCCATGTTGATGTCAATACTTCTCTATTTGAATCGGATTTGTTCACAATTTCAAGAGGTTTTTTCTGCTCGGAACCCTAAGTTTTATTCATTTAACCATTTATGTGCACACAAATAAACAGACAAACAGAAAGGAACAGAAAAATACGTACAAAGGTGATGCTTTTTTCAAAAGAAATCTCTTCCAGCATACCTGCGATAGGACAGAGTATAAAAAGAGATGTAGACAACATGTGTAAGAGTAGAAGAGAAAATAAAATACATAAAATAAAAAAAAAACAAATAAAACATATAATATACATACACACACACACATACACACACACACACATGTACTAATATAAATATCATTAAAATAGCTACCAACTATGACGAAGTGGAAAGATAGTGTTCTTTCACTCTTCTTTTAAATACTGCAATAGTTTGGCAGTCCTATAATAGGCAAACAGAGGAGCTCGTGGCTAAGTAATAACAGCCGCACGGGTCTATCCATCAGCTTAAGCTACGCTTGCCGGGGTTGGTCAGTGGATGAGTGACCATCTTTACATACCGAGACTCCTCCGTGCCTCGAAAAGGACGTTAAGCCGTTGGTCCCGGCTGTCATTCGTGGATCTTTGACAGTCGTTACGAGTCGTCAGAAGCTCGAAATTCTGACAACCAGTCTTACCAAGGGGTATCGTATTACCCAGTGACGGGGTTGTGGAGGTCAGATAGGTAGTGGCTCCATGTAAAATAATGGTATTCAGCTGCATCTGGTTAGACTGGAAGCCGACCGCAACATACGAGTAGTTGGGAAAAGGCTAGGCAGATTGAATAGTTTGGCAGTCCCTAATGTCAGGCAGAAGTGAATTCCACAACCGAACCGCGTGGACAGTGAAGGAGTAGGAGTAGAAGTCAGTGGAGTGAGAAGGAGATTTAAGGAGGTTTCTAAGATGCGACCTGCAAGGCACATCAAAAGGACGGGCGTAGGAAAAGCGTTCCCGCAGATAGGAAGGCCTTTTAGGGTTGTGAACGATGTAATACATATAATGTTGTGTTTTAAATAAAATTAAGTTACCTACTCCTTATAACATCTTCTATCTGCCAGTGAAAGTCCCGTCAAAATCGGTTCAGCCGTTTTGGAGATTAGTCGGAACGCTTAAACAACAAAAATTTTAAAAATAGTTAATTTATTGTTCAATGTACGAGATACATACTTTAATATGCATTTAGTAATACTCGTAAGCTGTTATTTTGACATTAGAAACATACTCTTCAATTTTATTTATTTGTATACAACGTGTCGTTTTGCACCCTAGTCAAATTTATGGATGTGGTATAGACAATCAAACCGAACAACTTTGTCCATGGCACCAACATCGTAACCGCGAAAAAATAATCAGTCGTCCCATACATTTGCGTCGAATAGGTATTGAAGTTTTCTATGGGAGAGTTGGTCCCATGGAGAAAGTTGTTCGGTTTGATATTCTGTATCACACCTTGAAATTTGACGAGAACGCCACGTTGTAGATTAGTTTTCGACGCAAGAAGGCAATCTTGTGGTAGGCTGTATCTCGAAAATTGGAAGTTTACAACAAAACCAAAAAACGTTTTTAACAATTTATAACTCATAAAGGAGTAAAGAAAGTGGCATCCCATCAGCGATAACGATGGTCTAATAATATGGGACATACACGTAACTGACGAAATGAAGGCAAAGGACACACCTCTGCCTTTCCTATTAGGGAATTCAAGCGTAACGTTGAGTGGAAATTTTTATAGGGCCTTGTTCCGCTGTGGACGTGCACGGCCGTGGCCTTAAGAGCCACCTCAAATGGCTTAGCATGATCCTCCGGTATGCCGATAATACTGCAGCATTAATTATGAAATAAATATATGGTAAAGTTGAGGATTAATGTTAAGTACATTAATGATTAGATTAATGTTTGCCGAAAGCACGATTCCATAAAATGTTCTCGATAGAAAAAAATCCAAAGTTACCTCCAAACCGAACTATTATAAAACGCTGGTATTCAAAAAATACTTCATATTAGATCATGAAACTGCATACTAACTGAACTAACTATAAAGGTCTTATGTTTCTTATATTTTTTTTCAAATTCCCATTATTTTCACCGTAAAAAGCAATTACCTAGACTATCGGCGCCCAGCAGCACACTCAGTCCGCGAGCAGTATCGTGCGAGCGAGATAAAAAGCTGAGGTAGTATGGGCTCTTAAATACGGTTACTTAAATCCTTTCCGAATCAAATTAACCACTGTTTCACATCATTACGTTTCTTATAAATGTCGGGCCAGGCCTAATTTGTTAATAATTTTGTCAATTCTGGACCTAAATGTACAAAATATTAACCATTTTGCACGTCACAAGCGAGAGCGTTCGTAAAACATTAATAACTTCTTCGTAAAAATAAGCGATTTACATAAAACTTTTTTTTTTTTTTTTTTTTTTTTTGCGACTTTTTTACATAAAATAGACTTAAAAAAGAAATACTTATCTTAATTTTAACTGCATTAGATAATAATTTTTTTGTCTAATTTAAAATGTGAACAGAAGTTTTCGTTTGGCGTGCCCAATATAAATTCAGCAGTACACGGCGCGCGGCGGCGCGGCGCCATCACTCGCAACGATATAGAGATGCAATATCTGAAATTCAGTACATTTTGCCGCAGTTCCTTGTTTCACCGACTAGTTATTCTGGCCATCGTAATGCAGCCTAGTGCACTACATTGCCCTCTAGCTCCCTAGATGGCGTTAGAATCGAACTAGATTTCGCTATGGTTTGCCTACCGCATACGTATCTCAGTGGCTCAGTGAAACCTCCAGTTTTCAGAGATATTTTTGTACTTTTGTACTTAGAATGTAAAATAGAATAATATAGATCATACCCACCACCACATCTTTACTTTTTTTTTCATTTGACTGCATTCACTGTGTCACACCACTTATCCATGGGATAGGTACGATAGACTGTACATATCCCATGGATAAGTGTTTTATACCTTTAGATTTGTGTACGTATACAGGCTGTAATTTTAATCACCGTTATTCTGTTGGGGTCATTGTACTCATAATTATGATCAACTTTTACTATGGGATATTAGACTAATATAGGTACAATATTTACTAATTAAAAATATAGTTAATTAGATGTAATTTTTTACGCGCTGTCTACTGGTAAAACCGAATAAATGCAAGTCTAATAGCTGCAGATATAATGAGTTTTTAAAAGTAGGTAGGTAATGTCTTCTCACATTTTGAAAAAAATAGACCAGTATAACATAACAACTAATCTTATGGCTTAAATCCGTTTCAGTTTATACAGTTAATAACCTCCTCCTTTTTGAAGTCGGTTAAAAAACAATAAATACGGATAAAGTTTTTGACATTTTATAATTTAGGTAAATAGTAAAATGATAATAATTATTCTGGGAAAAGGTCATAAACGCATTTATTTGAAGTAACGCATGAAATCATTGAATTTATCACGTTTTTTTTTATGGAGATACAACAATAATTCTGAATTTTTAAATATTCCTATAAAACCAAATGTAGGTATAAGGTTAAAATATCATTTGGAATTTCCATATGTGTTGTTTGACTATATTGCCTACTGTTGTACTAAAACCAAAACATGATTACTTACCTAGGTACTTGAAATTTTATTGATAGAAAAAAAATCCAAAATAGCTCCGTCTATTTTCTGTTATAGACTATTAATCGTAAACAATTCCATAATGTGCAGTAAAATTTGCTGTAAATCGAAGATTTAATATAAATATGTTAAGAACTCTAAGCTAAAAATTTTGTCGCAATATCACGTTTACCTATTCACCAAACATTTATTTATCTTTAAAATAACAAAATTTTATCCTAACATAATTAAAACTAAAAAAAAATTAAAATATGGCGTCGAAAAATTAATTTAACACGCTCAGCACCAGGTGTATATACACTCTAATGTTTTTGTCCCAGGCCAGTGTATAATGTGTGATAAGGTGATACACGGCTAGAACACAGCGTCATAGGCCGGTGTACTTAGGTATATTGATTCATACACCGTTACGAACATCAATATGGACGTTTTGAGAAGAAACAAATTGTGCAAAAAAAAATGACAAGAACGCAATAAAACGCATGTCAAGATTCGAATCTACGACCTACAACTCTTAAGCCGCGGCCATTACCACTGGGCCACCACTGCTCTGCGCTTGCTTCGTTTATGAACCAAATTGAAAACAAAGGAGGTTAAATACACAGTGAAAAAATGGCCTAATACCGGCGAGGTATACCACACGCGTGGCAGTCTTTTATCACATAACGGGCTACCTTCGGAACGTTCGGACCACTTGAGGGGGTGGTGTTGACAGCAGGTCCAGGGCCATCTCAGAGTCTCAAGTGGCTTCGTGAGTTTGAAAACAATGCGAAGCTGACTCATTCATATTCAGTTTTCGATTATTGTTTAAGCTTAGAGAAATATACGTATTCGATAAACTCTTGGATCCTTTGGTGTTGAAATTTGGAAACCAATACTTTGGGCGCCACGATCCTCACTTCTCCTTTTGTTACGTCCATCCAGGTTCATTTCATAAGTCTGGTCATCTCATACTCACAGAAGGTACATACCATACGAATACTTTCTATGCGCTTGACCTTTACAAGGACAATACTACAGGTGGTATGTCAAAGCCCTGGGCGGCGGGAATCGATAGCCGATTCCCGGCCACCGTAGGCGCGGGCTAGCGGATGGCGAGTAATGGGCAGCTCGCCGTCCAGTAAGGATCAGGCCCGGGTCGACGGCGCGTCGTGTTCCACGCGCGCCTCAAAGAGATGTCAGCAGTGGTGGGGTCCGATAGGGCCGATGCCGCCGGGGTCGCGGGGTGTTCGAAAGAGATACCGTGGCCCTAGCACAGGCAACTGAAGGAACACGGGTGGGTTTTAGTCGGTAAAAGTCTGACATGCCCTCCCGCTCCGCCCAGAGCGTAAGTCATTTGATGATTTCCCTTCCACAAAAAAAAGGTGGTATGTCCATTGCTTTTCCACTAACACACCTTACATTAATTAACTCAACATGACTGAATTAACAGTAGGCGTTCCAAATGGTTGAATTGGCGGTAAAAGGGGATTAAGGTCGTGATTATGCGAAGACTCGTTGCAGTATTGCTGGATATTTCTAAGGTCTTCAATCTATTGTCTTAATAACAACCTGTTGGGGAACCTGGAAAAGATATGTTCGCGCGATGCATATTGTTGTGGCTAAGTAATAACAGCCGCACGGGTCGATCGATCAGGTTAAGCTACGCTTGCCGCGGTCGGTCCGTGGATGGGTGATCATCTTTACATACCAAGACGCCTCCGTGCCTCTGAAAACACGCTAAGCCGTTAGTTTCGGCTGTCACTCTTAGATCTTTGACAGTCGTTACGGATCGTCAGAGACCCGAAAGTCTTAACTTAAATAACCAGTCTTACCAAGGGATATCGTATTCGTATTCGGTCCATGCAAAATACTGGTATTCCGAAGTATCCGGTTAGACTGGAAGTTGACCCCGACATAGTTGGGGAAAGGCTATGCTAATGGATGTTCGCGTGCTGTTCGAGGGAGGTAATGATTACTTTTTCGATCCATCATCTGTAATTAGGTCATTAAAAGCTAGTGTGAGACAGTTCTCACATCTCCAGAAATCATCAGAAATATACCAAACAAAGCATTCGTTTTTACAGCGCACTCTGCAACCAGTTTTCATTGCTGGCCGTGCTGAGGCTACCACGCTACTGCAAAGTTGTTGTGTTCGTAATAGTGTGCACCGATTGCTGTCATGATACAGGTCCGACGGCCTAGATCTTGACAAAGTGACATTCTATCCAATTCATGTTGGAAGACGTTGTAGAAATGCTTTGAAAGAGATTGCCACCTGACTACGCGCGCGAAGCCACGAGCTAGACAACACCGTCCTAGCCTGTAGGGTATTTGTTTTTCTTTTGATAACCCTTATGAAGGGTCTCTCCGCCCAGGAGCGGCGGAAGGGCCTATCAAACTCTTGCTGATTAAACTTACACTGTATTCTTCCAACTACCTCTGGCTGGCCAGGAGATTTGAGCGCTCGTGCATGCAACTCGCCCCCGCCAGATGTTCAGGCGGACCAGTTATCCTGGTAAAACTCCTGAGAGACAGCAGCCTGCACCTAGCACTAATGTGACAGACATAATTATTATGTAGCTAGCGGCGTCTTTTAAGTGCTAGATGCTACAAATACTCGTAGACTCGTAATTAATTTTGGGCTTATTAGAATAAATTCTGTGGAAATGCGTTCCTTGCAAAGCATGTGTGGTGTGACTATGAATGATAAGCTGAGGAATGAAGTGATAAGGCAACGGTGCGGTGTAAAAGAAGATGTAAGAGTATGTTTAGATCGTTTAGATTTGGTAATTTTGAGAGGATGAATGAAAGTCGATTAACAACGTGATTGGAATGGAAACGCCGCCCTTGAAGAACATACGACCAAAGTCCAAGGACCTTATTGTGATGTTCTTCAGAACAGTCAGGTGCGTAAAAAGATGTATGAACTTAAATGAAGCAAAAGGAGTATGTAAGTATCGTAGCAGGTAGGTTCTGTAGTTTCTGCCTACCCCATGGGAAGAAGGTGTGAGTGTATGTATGTATGCATGTAAAATACTTAGCTCTTATTTTTATGGAAGCTATATGACTAGACTAGCTTTGAGCTTGATTAGATATAAAAGGTGTTAAAAAACTTTAAGGAGTGACCAGAGTGTGGAGTGGAGTAGAGTGGAGTGTGGAGTGGTGGAGTGGACCATCGAACTGAATAACTTTGACAATGGGACAAATTTTGAAATCGCGAAAAAAAATCAGCTGTAGCATTTATGTTCGCATAACTCGTCAAAATGTAGGGAACTGCTGATTTTTCTTCGCTTCTGTAAAATTTTGTTACACAGCCACTTCTAGCTAGACGGGGGAAGTCAATTTATTTGTTTATTTTGCTTACATGTGTCTAATGTACTCGTATTAGTTTTTATTCTTGTATTTTAAAGTTATTTCCGAGCTACGAGTATCTATCCCGAATTTCGCACCTGCCATGGTTTGTCTCTGCATCACCCTAAGATTGATTCACTCCTCAGGCATTTTAAAGTATTTTTTTACTTGTGCTTGAAGTTTTAATAAAATTAGTACCTAATAGGCATCAAATAAACGGTTACTTGCGATTGCGAGGTGACTTCCAAATCCCTAAAGTCACTCAATAATGTCAAAGATGTTGGAAAAGTCCGTAAAAGTTGAAGAGTTTGTTCAATGTCATTGAATTGATCCGATTAAATAAATAAATATAAATTTACTTTAAAAAAAGTAAAAACCGACTTCAAAACCAAAAACTAATAAAATAACTTATAACACATAACAGCTTCTGAAGTCGGTGTCAAGCTAAAGTGCATTGAAGAATTGAGGACACCGACTTTAGAAGCTGTTATGTGTTTTATGAAAGTTATTTTATTCGTTTTCGGTTTTGAAGTCGGTTTTTACTTTTTTTTAAAGTAATTTTATTTTTCCAAGTTTAGTTTATTATACAATTACATAAGTAGGTAAGCCCAAATCGAACAAAATGAAGAATTATCAAAATCCGCTTAGACATGCCGGAGATACAGTGCATTTAAGCATATAACTTCGTACATAAGAATAATTACATAATGTAAAACCTTCCTGAAAGTATGTAAATTACGTTAGTGAAAAAATTATCAAAATTGGTTTATCAGTTTTTGAGAAAATCGCGGACACAAACATACATACATACATACATACGGGTCGAATACAGAACCTCCTTTTTTGAAGTCGGTTAAAAATAGCCTTTACTTTCTCTGACCCATAAAATTCGTTCCTGATTTTCAGTCCCTAAATCTAAAGTAAAAGGTGTGTGGCAGTCTTCCCAGTAGTTTTAAATACTCCTATCGACCGTTGGCTAGCCAAAACCACCAAAATAGCTAAAGTGCATTCTACTGTAAATCTAAAAATATTTTCCTATGCTTTAGTGAAAAGCTTGCAAATTGCACGTGTGTGAAAGTTTCATCCCCTTTTCCACACATAAGCACAACTTCCCTGTTTGAACACAGTGATGACGTTTGAGATGAACGCGCACACATTCACAAAAAATCCATCTCATGTTTCGCTAGCCTCCTAGTAACCCGATTCCAAATATAAACTTCGAATCAATAACTGCAGGCGAGCTGAGGGTGGCGCTGTATCGCTCGGTGCAAGGGGCGCCGCCCGGTGCAACGTATTGATCACTATTCGTGGAAACAGAATGAGGCTACTAGGACTGTAAGTTCTTGCAGGAGCTTTCAACATGTGGTGTGTCATTTTTCATTAGGTAGTTATTCAATTTGTACCGTAATTTATACTGAAGTTAATTGATTAAAGTTAAAGTTTGACAATTTATTGCCTGATAATAATGTCAGTTGCAAAACTGACGTTACTTCAAGTAATCAAACATTTTTCTCAAAACCTTTGTCTTTTTCCTTACGATTCTTTAAAACAAAGCCTCGTTTTCGAAATAGTGAAAGCCCCATTCTTATTAGTTAAGTTGATTGAGACAAAACATATTTTTTTTAGTTTTTGCTGAAACTACTATCCCAAAATTTTTCTTTTTTCCTGAAGCTTAATATTACTTGAAACACATCATGATATTATTTCTTTATACAACGTTATCGGATATCTATGTATATACCGATACCGTGTCTTAAGTAGTGTATGGGATCTTTATTTATAACTAGCTGTTCGTGCCCGGCGTCGCCCGGGTGAATTGCTGAGTGAACAGATCGACTTTTTCGATTCATATGAACTTTCTGCGTTTACCAGACTCTTCCGTGCCTCGGAAAGCTCGATAAGCCGTTGGTCCCGGCTGTCATTCATGGATCTTTGACAGTCGTTACGGGTCGTCTGAAGCCCAAAAGTCTGACAACCAGTCTTACCAAGGGGTATCGTATTACCCAGTTACTGGGTTGTAGAGGTCAGATAGGCAGTCGCTCGATGGAAGCCGGTAGGAATCGTGTTAGGTGCTTTCGCCACTGATACCCTAATAGTAAGCCCTTTTATTTTGATATAATGTCACACGGTATAGTTTGCAAAACTTTTTTTTTTAATTTTCTTATTTGCCCTCCAAAAGCGACCCCCATATTCAAAATTCATTTATTTACTTTACCCGTCCGTGTTTGGGTCACAGAAATTCATATGTGTACCAAACTTCTACTTAATCGGTCCTTTAGATTCGGAGGATATTGGCTGTGACAGACGGACAGACAGACACACGAGTGATCCTATAAGGGTTCCGTTTTTTCCTTTTGAGGTACGGAAGCCTAAAAAGGTTTGTTTAATTGTCTTATCTTATTGTAAATGGAGTAGGTATAGTAATTAATATAAGTCTGAAATCTGTAACCCATCTTGAGCAAGCGCGGTGATCAATGCTCGTGCCTTCTCTGTATAAGAAGAGGCCTTTGCCCAGCAGTGGGACACTAACAGGCTGGTATTATAAACAAATAAGTCAATGGTCAATAGGTGTTTAGTCTAGTTTTCTCGATAAAACTTCCATTTTACGCAATATTAAATGCTTTTACTTACCTGGCTTACCATCGTGGGAGTTTCTAGCGACTTTGAAGATAGCTCCACTTATCACTAAACAATCTCGAACAATCGACCCCCAAAGTACTTCTGGTAATTATATTCTCAAGCGGACTGAAAGCTCAAGTTTCAAGTACTTTCTGTTATCAAGATCTACGTACTCGTACTTAACAGTTTGCGGGACAACATTAACTTCGGGTGAGTTGACACCGAAAAAATAAAAATATTTAAAAATGTCGATTTATCAGATTGGGGCGAGTAAAATCTAAAATATGATATTTTAAACTTGCGCCGACCCCAAATAAATTGGGATAGGGCAGGAGAATGATGATGATCTTATTTTATTACCCGACTACGGCGAATCAAAAAAAGAGGGTTATGATTTTGACCGGTAAGTATGTATGTATGTTCATCTGTTCCCTCATAACTTCTAAACTACTTATCATCATTTGACAAATGAGGTATCTTTAGAAGCGTCATGAACGTCCGCTAGTTATAAGCTATGTGACGTCACATTAAATGGAATATGGCGCCCTCTAGAGTCCATAAAGTCATGAACTAATTTTTTTTTATCTGCCGTTTTGGATATCAAATGAAAGGGCTTAATTAGCACATTTCAAAAATATATAAATTGTTAGCTTTTACTCGCGACTTTGCTTGCATGCACCCGATAATTGGAAATAATTTCTAAAATCACGCCTCAGATGTGAGCCAAACATAACTATTTTTCTCTACAAAACTACCCAAAATACATAATTATTCTTCTATAAAACTGTAAAGTGGCTCCGCAAATAGTTTATGACGAAATTATAACCCCAAAATAATTTAAATAAAAAGTAAGATTAAAAACGAAAACCCTACTGAAAAATCACGCTCTAAAAAGTATGAAACAAGAAAATATTGTCATCTGAAATTAGAAAAAGACAGAAATTAAAAATCCGGAGTCACACGTAATCTGATGAATTTATGCTCTAACATGACGTGTGACTCCGGATTTTTAATTTGTCTGTCTTTTTCTAATTTCTGATGAGTATATTTTCTTGTTTCATACTTTTTAGAGCGTGATTTTTCAGTAGTTGGGTTTTAGTCTTTAAACTTACTTTTTTACTGAACCTTTACGTAAAACATACGACTTATTAATGCTTTACAGTTTGGCAGTTTAAAACTCTGTACCAGAAATAAAGAGTTTACCTATAAAGTATTTTTTTTTTTTTTTGTTTAATTTTTATAAATATTAGGTATTAGGTAGGAATTTTGCATAAATATTAGGTCTGTATACTTATATTATTTTGTTTGATAATTTATCAATTTATCGTTGAGTCCTACTGAATCTGAATTCAAGCAGTATGATCGGAAAAATGTCCATGTAGTGAGGCATGTCGTTGTGTGCAAAGTATATGTACGCAGATTGACGTCAGGGCCACTTTCAACGTGCAGTTTCACAGCATCGACTTTTCTCTTCCCGTTTATGTGTCCCTAGTACAGAATTTTCATCGTTAGGCTCGTGTTTTCACATTTGAGATGCTATTATTAATTAAGAAAATTATTATCAATGTACGAATTTATCGCATTATTCGGCAATAAAAATAATGTATAACTTGAAAAGTGGTGACTAAGCACCGGGTAACTTATCCAGCAGATTATTTCATGCAATTGCTATTTCATTATTCATTTTACCTACGTAGATGCTGCCTACCCCAAGCTAGTGAAACAGGTTGAATTTTCGCGCAAACTGCCAATGCAATGTATAAAGCAACCTCTTTCATGTTTCTGCGATCCTAGTAGCGCATGGCTTTCAAAGACCATCCATTGAAGGTGGAACCTGTTGAATGTCATAGGAGTTATTTTATCTCGAATACACCAAGCAATGTAAACCAATTTCTTGCAGAAATATTTTTCTTCACTTTCTTCTCGACCCTCTAGTGTGTTCTTCACAACATTTTCACTTGTAGGCAGGTACCTATAGGGAAATTATTTACTTTTCCATTGCAACTAGGGCGGCGGACGTTACTAGGGCCGGGGCGTCCTTGGATAAAATCGATCAGGCAAAGTTACTACCTCAATAAATAATTAGCGATATTTTTCTTTTACCGGTAAATATAGACGGGTATTCTGTATTAGCTCGTTGAAATAGGTAAACATGTGCTTACGTATGTTTGCAAAGATAAAGGTTATTTGCTAAAGTTCAAAGGTTAAGAATGTTACACTTGACATTTTCTTAACAAATCGAGCACTAAGTTTTCTCTCGGATCAGTGAACTTCGTGCACACAAAACCTACACACAATCTTAAACCAGCGCCAAATTAAAATACACAAACAAAACACAGTGCTAAGCTGCAAATATAACACCTAAAGATTAAGGCGCAGTGTACATAGATAGCCAATAAATACCGAACTCGGCACAGGGCCGGATAATCGCCGGTTTATGGCCTCCCATGTGCACAGCGGCCCGTTTCTGAGAAGATACAGCTCCCTTACGACGGTCGTAAAGATGCGGTATAACATGTGCAATGCCAGCGCCTGCATTTGACGGACTCTGCTCTGGTTCTGATGCTTTAAGGTCGGGATTTAGTACCAGAATGTGCGTTTATGTGATTCTGTCCGTATCATTGTGTTGGAAGTTCAGTTCTGTTGTTGTTTGTGTAAAATACGCTCGGTATATCTTCGGTGGGTACTAGGTAACCTATGATTGGGTAATCGGATCAGCATTACTGGTATTGTTTTTGTGGTTCTTGCATATTATCATAACAGTGGTGGAACTTGCGGAAGAGTTGTTTTGGGAAAACACCTCTTCCCATATTTGGTTTTATCATATCTAAATAAGATAAAAGAAACAGATATTAATTTGATGACTTTTTCTTTTGGAGTCACCAGCCACAGGTAGTGTAGTCACTTAAAATTACTTAAAAATAATTACTTACATCTATTACTCGCATTTATAAACACGCCTCCTTCCCATGGGGGTAGGTAGAAACTACAGAACGCAATATATAATACATATAATACATAAATCAGTTAAAAATCAGTTTTATTTTATGTAAACTTCCCAGAGTGGTGGGTATTGAATTGATATATATACGTCTCTAAAAAATATAGTAATATCTGTTATAAAACAGATTTTACCACCTCACACTTCACGTACGAGTAACAAATTAAACTACCAGCGATCATTGATCCCAAAAAAAAAAACATCTAATTATTTTTTATTTTTTCGCGTTTGGATATCGATTACCCACCCATCACGTCTGAGGAGTGTCGCTAGCTAATTTCATTTGTCCCTGTAGCTGTGCTGTAGATAGATCAAACACTCTTTATTGTATCTTCACCTTAACATTTACAAATACTAAGAACTTTTATGAGTTACCACCCTATGGGTGGTACAGTCTCTTATAACGATAGGAAAATCTTAGCAATGTTCAAGATGCCTAAATAATAAATTGAAAAACCACCTTGATGTAGAGTTGCTCACTAACTAGGTAGGTAATGTGTACTTTTCTGCATCACAAAAAAGAACAATGGTAACTACTGGTTCACGGTAATTAATTGATATATTTCTTTCTTTTTTTTTTGACTCATCGCCTGAAACAGATATTGCTGATAATTAATTCCATAAGAGTAACAACCGTTAAATTAAACATATGGCTACGTCTACAAATGTTAAGAAACTATAAGAATTGAAAAATAGAGGACTACCTACCAACTAGAACCGTCTCATTACAAAACGAGTTCTAACTTTAATCCAAGTCCAAACATTGGAGCCAGTCATAGAAATATAAAAAACTTCTTTCATATATCTATGGAGCCAGTTGTATTTTAAACTTAATTCCGATAAACGTAAAGTTCTTCATACAAAATTACACAACTTTGTCTAACGTCAGTTTTTCTAATTAGAATTTTGACATTGTCGAACTAAAGTTCGAAATTAAAAAATGATTCGATGCTTTCAACCTGGCTGCAACCAAACCTTGCAATACACACCACATACAATGCAAACCTTGTTTTGTAATAACCGGAAAAGTTTAAATCTTCATTATAACAAGATACTAATATAAGAGGAGCTCGTGGCTAAGTAATAACAGCCGCACGGGTCGATCCATCAGGTTAAGCTACGCTTGCCGGGGTTGGTCCGTGGAAGGGTGACCATCTTTACATACCGAGACTCCTCCGTTAAGCATGTTAAGTCTTTGGTCCCGGCTGTCATTCATGGATCTTTGACAGTCGTTACGGGTCTTCAGAAGCCCGAAAGTCTGACAACCAGTCTTATCAAGGGGTATCGTATTACCCATTAATTACTGGGTTGTAGAGGTCAGACAGGCAGTCGCTCCATGTAAAATACAGGTATTCAGCTGCTTGCGGTTAGACTGGAAGCCAACCCCAATAGTTGGGAAAAGGCAGGCACATTGATGATGTCCTAACTTTATCGTAACCGATCTGTGTCCATGCCTGATAGAACAATCCTTTTAACTTTATGATACCTTGCAGTAACGAGTCACCAGCCTTCTCTGACATCAAATCATTTAGACAAGTTTTTGATGTCACATAAATACACATTGCATTGTGTTCAATGTTTAATTAAATAATAGGATTATGCAAAAAATCGATTACAAGATTCTACAAATGAAAGATATTGAAACTAAACATCATTCTCCTGCCCTTATCCCAATTTATTTGGGGTCGGCACAACATGTCTTTTTCTTCCATACTTCTCTATTATTCGTCATCTCGGTAGTCACCCCCTTTCTAGCCATGTCATCTTTCAACAGTCCATCCATCGTTTCTTTGGTCTTCCCCTACTCTTATAGCCATACACATTCAACATATAACTTTTCTGACGACATTTTCCTCATTCCTCCGCATCACGCGCCCATACCACCATGACAACTTCAGACTTCCAATAAAATTATAATAACGAAGTCTAAACTGTACATTAAATATTGAATACCTATTTTTATAAATTAGTAACGAGGTCAAAAATTTAATATTTTTGAAAAAAAAGTAGCTAAGAGGGCCGAAAACACAGTTTTTAGAATTTTTGTCCGTTTGTCTGAATGTGTGTTCCGGATTGGCGCAGAAACGACATAACGGATTCGGATGAAATTTGGCACACAGATAGTTTATAACATGGATTAACACATAGGGTACGTTTAATCCTGGTAGTAGGTACGTACCCGTATGATATTTTCCGACATCCACGTGAACGAAGCCGCGGGCAAAAAATAGCTAGGCTAGTCGTAAATAAAAAACCGGCCAAGTGCGTGTCGGACCACGCACAATGAAACGTTCCGTAGTTGGTATGAATAAACCCCACAAATGAACAAAATTCAAAAACATAATCTCCCATACATCGACATACGGCCAGTTCTCAAACTGCAAAGGCAATTTTGATAACGGAAAAAAAATGTATATTTGTGTTAAATCTACAAATTAACGATTTTCGAACTTTTTCCTTTATTTGTGCTGTGAGACCTTGCTTCTTGCAAAATCATGATTCTAGATCGACGGGAAGTACCCGTAGTAGTAATAGGTTTTGATTTATTTGCGAGTATGGAAATATGTCGCATAAATAGCCGCATTTTTTTTTTGGGTTGACTTAGAAGTTTGATTTTTTAGAGCTTGATACCTCCACGCATTCCGAAGAAAAAGTGTCTTGATAGACTAACAAATAGACGGACAACAAAGTAGATAAGGGTTCCATTTTTCCCTATGAGGTATGGAACCCTAAAAAGGTAGAATTTAAAACGTAGAAGCGCTTTCAATATTTTTTAAAGTTCGTTTGAATTTCCGCTGCGTAGGTACAGTCAACAAAAGAGATATCTAAGCAGGGTGTGCTAACATACTCGTATTTGTATGTGAATTGCTTCATGTTCAATTTTATATTATTACTTTGTTTGCAATACTCCTACATGGTAACACACCAACACAAAATTGTATATTTTCACGAAATTTAAATTTCGCTGCAAATCAGGTTATACCAAACTGTCAAATTTCTCCAAATGATTTTAAACCTTAAAATGTTGACAGTTAAATTCAAAATCGAATCAGAAAATTTTACAATTTGTAGTGACTTGACCTGCTGGCTGCTGGTGTGTGTACAATTGTACATAGTTGCCTTATTGCTTATATTTGCATTTTTTACAACGGGAGCAATCGTAATTCATTTAAGCTGCCTTGAACGTTGAACGATTCTGCATTCCTGGGAACCTTTACAGTTTTCCTGTTTTTCACCTTTCAACTTTACTAAAGCTTCTTTACTTTCTATAGTTTAAAACTCAATCAATCTGCCTAGCCTTTTCCCAACTATGTTGGGGTCGGCTTCCAGTCTAACCGGATGCAGCTGAATACCATTATTTTACATGGAGCGACTGCCTATCTGACCTCCACAACCCATTAACTGGGTAATAGGATACCCCTTGGTAAGACTGATTGTCAGACTTTCGGGCTTCTAACGACCCGTAACGACTGTCAAAGATCCACGAATGACAGCCGGGACCACGGCTTAACGTGCTTTTCAAGGCACGGAGGAGTCTCGGTATGTAAAGATACCCATCCACAGACCAACGCCGGCAAGAGTAGCTTTACCTGATGGATCGACCCGTGCGGCTATTATTACTTAGCCACGAGCTCCTCTATAGTTTAAAACTAATACCGTAAATTCTACATCTAGCTGATAACAATACAATACGAGGCATACAAAGTTCGATACAAGTCGGTACGATTGCGATATTCGAAGCTTTCAACTGTTTTATTTTTATAACTTTTTGATCTTTAACATAATTTATGTTAAATTATGTTAATCTTAAATTCTTAAATGAAATCTCAGAACAGAAGTTATCTTAGCATACCTAATTTAACCAGATACTAGGCCGCTTAATACAATTTACTTGAATACAAGACGATCATAAAAACATAAAAGTTGACTGAGAGAGCGTGGTGTGATGTATTTTAGTTTACGTGTGGATAATGGCGCGTTAGGCGGCGTACGCGCCGACGCTGCCCGTAGTCAGCGCTGCGAGTATGATGTGTTTACATGAACGCCCGTTTGTTCGAGCCGTTTGATCTTTATAAATGCAATAGGTATTTCAAAAATATCGCCGTCGGCGGAACTCTAACACGCGCTTTAATAAAAAAATCGAGAATGATTTTTAAGAACGACAACCTTGATATTCTGTTTACGCTCGACTATGGGTGCTCAGTTTATGAGCATTTTTTGATTTAACGTAACTGACGTCTGTTTGAAAATTGTATTTCAGTAGGTAGCGTGCGTACCTACGTACCGTGTGCCGTGTGCCGTCCTATCGGCATGTTAACGGCCTTCCAAGGCGTGAGTAAGCCTCAAATTTCACAAAAGATGAGGTGTATTTTAATTTAAGATTACGACTGACGGCCTGAGGCAGCAGTTTATTTGTACGATTACTTTTGTTATTCTGCGAAGTAACTAACTTTGCATTAGTCACTTCGGACTTCGGATTGTAATGATGGACTCGATTTCCGGTGTTTAATTAAACGTTATTTCGTGTTTGAAGCTCTATTGCATCTACTCAGAACTATAATACTGAATGAAGATCAACTGAATTGTGATGAAAAAATCTTGACAAACGCGAAATGACCGAAACATAAACTCTGTGGTCTACAGATGAAGTTACGAATTTGCTTTTCGTATTTTTTATAGATACTTAGGTACCATCGCGCTCCTTTCAACCTTATTACCTTAGCAATAAGGTTGCAAACGGGTTCATCGCAAATGTCTGCGATGGTACTTTCAACGTGGGGCCTGTGGCTAAGTAATATCAGCCGCACGGGTCGCTCGATCAGGGTTGGTTTGTGGGTGGATGGCTATCTTTACATACCGAGACCCCTCGGTGCCTCGAAAAGCACGTGAAGCCGTTGGTCCTGTCTGTCATTCGTGGATACTTTCACATTGCGGTCGTTATGGGTCAGCAGAAGCCCGAAAGTATGACAACTCAGTCTTACCAATGGATATCGCATTACCCAGTAACTGAGTTCTAGAGGTCAGATAGGCAGACGCTTCATGTAATATACAGGTATTCAAGTGCATCCGGTTAGACTGGAAGCCGACCCCAATATAGTTGGGCTAGATGATGACCTAGGTACGAGGGATAGTTTATTTTTGTAAACTAAGCATGTAAACCAACATGTGATTCGTTTACAAGTAAGTAGGTGGTACCTATGTACAGTAAGTTTCATGGCCTGCACTGTAAATACCTACCTGGGTACTATACTGCTGGGTAAATGGCCACGCTCTAGTAACTGGCCACTCATAAAAAACCGGCCAAGTGCGTGTAGGACTTCGCACATTTAGGGTTCCGTAACAAATCTGATTTATCAATTTATTGGTATTAGCTAGTAAAATATACGTAATAGTAAACATTATCACCAAATTTCAAGTTCATAGGTCAATAGGAAGTTAAAAAAAACTTCGAAACAAAATTTTGTAAAAAAGTTGACTTTGGTGGCTTCTCATTCCTTTGTTTTCCAATATTTTTTCAAACATAAAATATATTATTTATTTACTCAACGAGCTCTAAACAACGATATCCCCCTTAATGGGGTAGGTCAAAATATTTTTTTTTGGACCCCCTTTTATCGGTATGGGGGGTATCCTTAAAAACAATTAAAATATTTTTGAAAATTTTTATGTCTTTGGGTCAACAAGATGCTTACATTGTATAAATTTGAAGACTGTAGCTCCAACCGTCTGGCTGTAAAACCTGTGTGACAGACGAAGGACAGACGGACAAACGGACACGTGAGTGACAGCAATAGGGCTCCGTTTGGACTCTTCGGGTACGAAACCCTAAATAAGAGGTACGCAAGCTCATGAATGAACAGGACAAAAAAAAAATATTTTTTTCGTAGTTTTCATTCATGAGCTTGCTTCTTCTAAGACATGCAAAACAAAGTATTATTTCGAAAGTACAACGAAAAGCAACAATCAACTATTTGTGTGGTCTGATACATCTGCGAAAAACTTTGGTAATAAAGATGTCCTGCAGCGGAGAGCATCAACAACTGAGCCGTGCTGGCTAACTTGTCACCTAATAATTTGAAAAATTAATAATAGGTATACCTAATATTATCCGCCTCTTACTGTCGGTAGTCCCCTGTTTTCACCTGGATAATGAGACAAGAGAACTGCCTCGTTGGTATAGTGTTCGCAAGCGATACTGCTGATCATGAGGTCCTGGGTTCGATTCCCGGATCGGGCTGTGCATCTGGAATTTCCCAGTAGCAGCCCAGAGTCTGGATTTGTGCCCGGTTGATGGCAATAGGCTCGCCCCCTATATTATCCGCCTATATGTCCCACAGCGGGGCAAAGGCTTCTTCATAATAAGTGAAATATAAATATCTTTTGCTAGCTGCGCCCGGCGGTTTCACCCGCGTAGACCGGGATAAAAAGTAGCCTATGTGTTAGTCCAGGGTATAAACTATCTACATACCAAATTTCATCCATATCGGTGCAGCTGTTTGAGCGTGAGGAAGTAACAAACATACAAACACATTCGCAAACTTTCGCCTTTATAATATTAGTGTGATCTATGATTGATTACCACGCTTGCTCAAGACGGTTTGCTGACTTCAGGCGTATATTAGCTAATAGCTTCTGCCCGCGACTTCGTCCACGTGAAATTTCTTGTTGCCCCAACTATTCGTTTTTGCTTAACGTTCTTTCTGACTTTTGGCTCGCCTCCTAAGGAACCTAGCGTGATGCTACATAACGTATAGACTTTCTCAAGAATTGGGCTATCAAATGCAAAAATATTTTTTGAAATCCGACTGGTAGTTCCAGAGATTAGCGCTTTCAAACAAACAAACCCTTCAGCGTTATTATTAGTATAGTTATAGAAGATAAGTTCAGGTAAAATAAGAACATTACCTGTGACATACAAGTAGGATCTTGCACGAAGTGAACGAAGTACTCTAAGGAGCATAGAAGTACATGGAGCTTATCACATATCCTTTTGTAGATTCTGCCAATCCCCGTTGAAGAAGGCGCCATTGTTTAGCCGTGTAACTAAGTATGTATGAAATATTGAATTCTTTGTTCATAAATCCCGATTACAATCGTTTTCCGGTGACTGTTAAACAGTTGTATCCTCTAAATAACACATCTTCGGTATTGTTCTATTTGCGTTCGATATAAATAACTCGAGTAATTGACACAGTTCGATGCATTTGACTCGATGTGTGCGGTCCCGATCCGGCATCGATCTCCCGACGTCTTGACGGAAGAAGGTGCATCCAGATACCACGTGATGAGTAGGATGTTACAGGGCATGAAAAGTAAAACATGTTTTGTTTTTATTCCCGGCACGTTATTTAATTGTTATCGGTGTTCCCTATTTCCAAATTTTTTACGATTCGAAGCTGGCTACGCTTTTGTAATTTTAATTTCAATTTCAAAAACCTTTCTTCGGTATTATTTTTCATCTGGGTACTTTATCCCAGCAATACAAATATGAAACAAAACATTGAGTTCCTATTCTTAACCGACGAAAAAAAGGAGGAGGTCCTCAAGTCGACACGTAGGTATTTATACCTATATATATTTTATGTACGACCACAAACTTTTTACAGATTTGAAAATTCTTATTTTATTCGATAGGGCCATGCCTCGAGGTTGGTCCCAAGTAAAATTTATTAATTTTGCTTGGGTAGTTTTTGAGTTGGCTTCAATAATACGTAATTTTTTCCCACTTTTTATGTGGATGGTGTTCTAATTTCTTTTGCAGGCGGTGGTATTCGAATTTGTGTGGGGTAGTACCACAACTTAAAAGTGAAAAATAACTTTAATTTCGGAAGTCGGTGGCAAAAAACGAAATTATAAAACAAACCCCCAACTGCCGAAATTAAAATTATTTTTCACTTCAGTGTTTTTTTGGAAGTCGGTTGTTATTTTATCTAAAAAAGTTTATTTATTAAATACCAGATAGCCGCAATATCATACCGTACTTATTAGAATATTTTGTCTTCACATGGTTTATGGGTGGTCCCTTACCCAATACAAACAGATTTAGCTTGCTTCTACCATAAACACGCAATACAAAAAAAGTAAAAAACAGATCTTCCCTTCAGTTGCCGGAATGAATAAAAAAGTTAACCCTTTCATATGGCAACCTTGACCCCTATTTACATAAAAAAAATTGGGTGACTTTTTACAACTGCTAGATATTTTTGAGACAAAAAAAGGTTCCGACGAATTGATAACCTCCTCCTTTTTGAAGTCGGTTAAAAAGCTTTGCAGATTTCTTCCGAACGTGGCACACATCCTTGACAGTTACGAAGATATAATTTTTACGGATCTTGTGCAGTGTTTTTATTACTTGATATATTTTTTCCAAAGGTAATAATTTTCTTAGTTAATAAAATAGGTATCACATTCATATCCAGTGTTTTATTACAGTAATTAAAACAGAACTAAAAACAACCGTCGTTTCATTAGTTTAATTTCATGTAATTTTCGAATCTTCTAGTGTGTTTGGCATGTTAACTTGGTCATTATTTTCAAAGGGATAATAATAATGACAAAAATATTTTCCTTGATTTAGGGAGGATCGTTGGCGCAATACCAGAATACCTTTCAACGTTTGTCACTTGAAAGATTCCGCTCATCGATGATTAATAATCAGGTATTATGAAAGTTTCAAGTTGCTGCAGTGTCATCGCGAATTATGTCTTGTGTTCAAAGTAATCTGATGTAAAGGTATTGACACATCGCGAGAAACACGGTATTGTGTGTATCGTCGTAAATATTGTATTGATTTCTTACTTTTCTGTAATCCTTAGGCTTCTTCAAACAGGCGCGACACGCGATATAATCGCGCCTGTTTGCGGGAGCCTACTATGACGATATAGCATTCGATACCAACGCAAGGAAAGTGTTGCCATATCTAAACACGGATTACTTTGGTCTTATTTTTTCTGGAATATTGCGTCTTCGTGAATCCTTAATGCCTGCGAAACTCACGAAACTGAATCCATCACTATTCAGACATCCTCACATCCGACGCGTCGTAAATTAATGTAATTAGGGAAACATGCATGGACTAATTATAAAACGAATTATCCAGTTTTATTGCTTCAATGACATAAAAAATATTTTGATTACTATCATTTTCCGGCATTCAGGATTCACATAATTCGCTGGCGAAGATATTACGTTTTGTATATTGAATTTTATGTGCAATAGCTGTGCGACTTATGCGAATTCTTTTTACATCTGCTCAAGGAATATATATTTCAGGCGTTTGCCCCCACGTACCTGGGTGTGCCACTTAAATTTCAATAAATCTATAGTTAAACTGTTAAAGTAATGTAATTCGGTAACGGGTCGGCGCGGCCGCTGCGCCGGCGCACGTCTCTCGTCGCCTGCCAACTTGAGAGCAATTTATCCCATCGGCGAGGCCCTCTCCCTGGCGTGATCTATGGCCTTTAAAAAGCGATGACAAGTACCGGAATGTTAGCTTATGAAACGGCCGCAGAGTAACCAACACTTTTCATTATAAACAGATAAATAAAAAACTAGTTTTAGCATTCTTAGAAATCGAAACAGTGCCTGCAATATATTTATTATCAAAGCAAACTGATGAAAAATATCGATAATCTTCTGCTGTCTCACTCAACAAAGTGAAATGATGAATGTCGTAATCAAACAATTTCATTTCGGAATTTATATTCAGCTCTCCATGTAGTTCTGGGAATCGTTTGAATCGAGAAATTGGGATACACTTGTAATCTACAAATATAACTAGATAATACTTATGGTATTCAAACAAAGTTCTCGGAAAATTGTAAGTCGAAGTAAAATTTTATTCCTAAAGGCGCCCAATGGGAAGCTGTTGCTAGGTTTGTTTAAATTATGGCGATTAGGTACCGAGGCGTGCACGTGGCCGCCGACAGACGAGCAGCAGGCGGCCGGGATCGATGGGAACTTGTGTGGTGTGCAATTATAGCCTAACATCCACATATTTTATGTGAGCTGGTGTACGTGAGGGTTTACGCCGTCTTCACATTTATTATATCAACGCGTTGTCAGCAGTGCACTGCTTATTTTTTTCCACAGAGTTTGTGGTTTCCGAAAACCGTGGAGTTGTCTCGTGAATATTCTTTTACTGAATTATTTTGTAATAATTTAGAGTGTTCGAACAAAATTGATGATTGATTCAGTCAGACATATACATACGTGCCTAGAGGTATGTATAAGCTGGCTGCAAAAACTAAAATTAGTTACCGAACTACAACGCTTACACTGCAGTAAAAGGTCAATCTTTATATAGATCGCGTAATACGAGTTATATATGCGGAAAAATCGTACAACAAAACCTTTTTGATACGAGTATCAGGTTTATTTAATTATTAATTGCGTTAGTGTATTTCTTTAAATTGACATAGCATCTAAAAATAAATCAGTATCCTAGTAGAAGTGATCAGTTTTTTCAAATAATATAATATTCTTCAAATTATGTAGGTACCTACATAGTGTGATTTCTGGTATTAATTATAAGAAATGGCGAAATGTGGGTTACTATAGGTAATGCCCCCCCCCTTCCCACCTCCCCCCCCCCCTTCCCCCTTCGTGGCTTACAGGCGTGAATTTACCTATGTGTTATGTTTGTGTGTAACATTCGAACACAGTATTAGAGATGTTTCGTTGAGTATCTTATGATATCGCACACTAACTTCAGCAGGCAAATAAAACAGGCTGGTACCACAGAATACTAATAGTACAAGCACAGAAGATTCACTCCGCGAAATCATTTATGTAAATAGCGACTCTTGCTACGACACAATAAAGTGCAATTCAGGTCGTTAATTACTTATATGCGTCGTATTCCACATTGGGCACAACATATTTCATTAAAAAACACATTTTCAGCAACATGTAATAGTACTTAGGTAAATGTATTCTAATTTGTAGTCTAGAAAAAAAACGTTTAAGTTTTCGAGTTCTACCTTTAACATCCTGTGTAACTTTTTATGGGTTTTAGGTATTACAAATACCAGCCGCACGGGTCGATCCATCACGGGTCGATTAAACTACGCTTGCCGGGGTTGTTCAGTGGATGGGTGACCATCTTCACATTCACTCCTCCGTGCCTCGGAAAGCACGTTAAGCTCTTAGTCCCGCCTCCAATTCGTGAATCTTTGACAGTCGTTACGGGTCGTCAGAAGCCCGAAAGTCTGACAACCAGTCTTATCAAATGGTATCGTACTATCCAGTTACTGGGTTATGGAGGTCAGATAGGCAATCGCTCCATGTAAAATAATGGCATTCAGCTGCATCCGGTTAGACTGGAAGCCGACCCCGATATAGTTGGGAAAAGGCTAGGCAGATTGATTGAGGAACTACAAATTCCAGGACCATTAGTTACGACGAAACATTGGTATTTTCCGTGTTTAGATATTTTATGAGACATGGATCCTCAATCCTTATTCCACCACATCACGCATCCTCCATGGACCATGCATCCTCATCCTTGTTCCATGGACACCTTGACCGTATAGATTAAGGAGCCATGTTATTCAGTTTTTAAAGTTTTGTACCTACGTCCGTTTTACTCAATGAAAAAAAAAATACTAATTTCAGAGCTGTTTTTTTTTTGTAAGCTTGATTTACGGTGTGGCATACCAAATGTTGAAGTTTTTTTGTAAGCTTGATTCACGGTGTGGCATACCTACCAAATGTTGAAGCAACAACAAAAGTTGCATCGTCTAAATAGGTAGTATTTAGACGATGCAAGTCATTAGTTGCTTCAATTTTGTATTGTAAGTATGCTTCAGGCAGGAAACTGGTGTTGTGTAAATAATTCATAATTCTTTAATGACATAGGTAATAGGTTTCAGAAACGAATAATAAACGAAAAATAATAAAATTTATTTGACATTGTTACAAATATTTCTTTAAAATTATTTTTAACATAATTAATTATATCTGTAACTGTTGGTGACATTCGTTTTTATATGCGGTGGTCCCCAAACTAGGCGGGGCCTGTATCTTGGGGACCTGAGTTGCGATACATAGTTCTATTTTTAGCTGGTGTGGGCATGGTAATAACTAACTGTAAACAATGGTCAAGGCTTAAAACTAAAGAGTAACAAACAATCAAAATAAGGTGTGGGTGTATGTGCGTGTGGAGTGTAGTGTGTGTGGGGGGGTGTGGGGGGGAGTGTGTGGGGGGGAGTGTGTGGGGGGGAGTGTGTGGGGGTGTGTGGTGTGTCTGTGATGTTAGTGAGATTCCGAGTGTGAGTTATGTTATGAGAAAATTTTCGGATTCGTGGTATAAAAGACCTAAGAGCCATTTTTTACCACTATTTTATATGCAGAGAGGGAGCGATCTTTTGAGTCACATGGCAAAATAATGGTGACCTTATTATATACAAAAGTGTATAGGTAGTTGGGACATCGTCTGACTAGGAGAGAGGTGGTTCTTTGTAGCGGAATGTGGAAGACGCGTTTGGAAGTTATTGAGTGGTAGTCTGGTCTGATTTTTACTTTTTTGTGAGTGTGTAGACATGCGTTGAGGATAAACAATAGGCGGACACGGAGAACTCTTTGTACAGAGAGTCAGTGGGGTAGAAAAATGGCTTTTTTAAAAGTACTTTTATAACAGCTCTCTGAGCTCTTTCGAGCTCAATCATTGTTGTTTTTCCAGCTCCGCCCCAAATGGATATGCCATATTGTATGATGGACTGACATCTTGCAAAGTAAACCATTCACTAGATGTATTTTGGAGTACGGTCTCTTAATTTCTTAACTAGGTATATGTATTAGTTAGGTTAAGCTACGCTTGCCGGGGTTGGTCCGTGGAAGGGTGACCATCTTTACATACCGAGACTCCTCCGTGCCTCGGAAATCACGTTAAACCGTTGGTCCCGGCTGTCATTCGTGGATCTTTGACAGTCGTTACGGGTCGTCAGAAGCCCGAAACTCTGACAATCAGTCTTACCAAGGGGTATCGTATTACCCAGTTAATGGGTTGTGGAGGTCAGATAGGCAGTCGCTCCATGTACAATACTGGTATTCAGCTGCATCCGGTTAGACTAGAAGCCGACTCCAACATAGTTGGGGAAAGGCTAGGCAGATTGTATATGTATTAGTTTCCTTACTCGGCCAGAAAGAAATTGAATGTGCGCTTTAAAAGATAGGTTTTCATCAATGAGTAGGCCTAAATAACGAATTTAAGATGTCCGGTTAATACATGTATTCGCATGAAAAAACTTCTTTGAAGCCTCTGACTCCTGAACTAGGTGTACCTGTATGTCAGGAGTCAGGGCACTCTCCCATTTTATTTGGCTTAGATACTAAATGGGGATTTATTAAAGAGGCTTTAAAATACAGATTGGTCTGACGCCTTAGCAGGCCAGGCGCACTCCGCATTTTAGGTATAAAGCTACAAGTACGCGGCTGGCTCGACTTGTCGGGCTAATTCAGTATAGGCTGCCGCGCACCGGCCGGCTCGCACGTTATTTCGATACTCACTCACACGGAGAGTGGTAAAAGAAGACAACCCTAACGAGTCAGAAGGTATACGAGTTACGCGATAGAAAGAGAGGCAACTTCTAGGTGAATATGTATATAGGTAACTAGCTGACCCGCCAGACGTTGTCCTGTCAAAATTTAATTTTTTTTTTCATATTTTTTTTTCTTTTAAACCACCCCAGCAAAGAGGAGAAAAAAACAAAATATTCAAATCGGCCCAGCCGTTCTCGAGTTTTAGCGAGACAAACGAACAGCAATTGATTTTTATATAAATATAGATTAACACTGTGCTTTTATACTTATTCGATCACGTTAACGAAAACTTCAATTTGTACTGAAACTGAATGAGCGCCATCTGGTGACTATAATGGGAAAAACAATTAATCCATACAAGTTGACATAAGTTAACGTTAACGTAGGTAAACGCGGTCGAGTAAGTATAAAAACTCACTCAAAGGCACTGTTATCAGCTGGTATCACGTTTATTTACCTACGTGTATGCTGCAAATATCAGAAAATATAGGAGTAGGTAAGGAAATATGTCGATATCTACGTCTAACAAAAATTAAAATATTTTAATTCTTAATTAAGTACCACATAATTCAACATTAGTTTAGTCAATTTGCACTACAGCATGAGCCTTTCTCCTTTCGGCGCATGCGTGAACTTTAATTCTTAGCCCATTGATGTATGAAAACCAATCATTTCAGTCTTAGGTACCTACTCCAGATTTTCGGATTGCTCGCTCTGCGAATTTACCAGTTTGTCAGCTTACTCTCCGACTATTGACCGCAGAATAAGCTGAAAAATATGGAAATATACAACGTGTTGCCGCAATCGCGACATTCCTTCACCATGCGAGTAGCGCTCGTAGCCAGTAATCATAAAAATTATAAAAAGATAAAATAATTCGTAAATTGAAACAAAATAAATTTCAAACAAACTAAATTATAAAATAGTATCCAAAATTAGGATCACACTCACACAGGATGTAAAATACTCATTCACGAAGCTATTGTTCTACCATCTGGTAAAAAGTCGTTGACCAACACACTTCTTTTTTGTTCATCGTTGTCAACGACCATATTGGGCTATATGGTCGTTGATCGTTGTCTATTGTTCTGATCCAGCCGTTGATTAGCTTTATAGAAAAAAAAACTCGAGTGGCGTGGCCTTTTTTCTCATTCGCTTCAATTTCATCTCTGCGCTATGGAAAAAGATCCAAGATGCTATTTTAGAAAATTGTTAATAAATCAATAAATAATAACGTTTAATGAAATCAAAATATCTTTTTATAAAAAAAACTCTGAACCGTATATGCGTGTTGAATTAATATCGCCATTGCAGCGGCACGTTTATATGTCGCAGCCAATTAGCCGTATAGTTAACTGCCTAGCCTTTTAACTAAACGGCCGTTCAACTAGCTGCCTGAATGATATTCAATTATAGGTTAGGTTGGAACTGTGACCAACCACGCGCGAGCCGAATTGGTTGCAGAAACTAAGCCAGGGCACCAAATGGGATAGGTTAAGTTAGAACTGTGAGCAACAGTGTGCGAGCCGAGCGAGCGAAGCGAGCGGTGCCAGGGTAGCGGCCGGCGAGCACTCTACCCTCCAAGGTTGCGACATTATAATTACACATTATAAATATAACTGGTGACCCGCCCCGGCTTCTGGTGAGCCGATATGTCAAAATATTTGATAAATTTTTAACAAACAAACGCAAAAATAAAATCAGTTTTTCCATACTTTTAGTCGAGTTACTATTTTGAATATTAAATATAATTATGGAAAAGCTGTGTAATATTTTCAAAGATTTCAGGTTCGGTCTCTTAGTAGAAGTTGTTTATGATGAAAAGTTTAATGACCTCTTCTGGGGTTTTCAATTAAGTTTTGAGTCTTATAATAATAATAATATTATAATATTATAATATTTTGGACTTTCACTTTAGATGTATGCAAACAAAATTAGGTATAACTGGGCCATTTCTAATTAATTTAATTTTTAAAACATAAGTTGGTAGGATGTGCTATAAGCTATAATATAACATGAAATCATAACCTTTAAAAATACCCATGACATCATGCACTGCGTGAAATAACAATGACTTCCATATGCTCATACGATAATATTGTTGTGTGCAGGCTCAGCGCCGATGTTCGCCGGGATGAGGGGTGTGCACGGCCAGATGCTGTCGGGCGGGTCCTCGATCAGCGGCCTCGGGGGCTTCGGGCTCTCTTCCCCGCTGCCGGCTCTGCCCCCCGACCGCAAGGTGTACTCGTCGCCGCCGCCCACGCCGCTCCCGACCCTGCCGTCGCCGGCGTCGATCCCCACTCCCGGCCCACCGCCGTCATCGTCCAGCTCTGTACACACTTACTACCAATGAAGAGTTAAAACTGTCGTCCGCTACCACCAACACTATGTTTCAAATAATTATCGTTAAGTGCTACATGCAGCACTAAAGGATTGGACGAAAGGTTTGAAACATCGTTCTATTTCTATTATTCGCTAAAAGTTGACCGCATGATGTTTTAATTCATTTGACCCTAAATGACGTCTTAAAATTATAGTGCAAAGTATTTTAAGAAGTAAGTAAGTGAGTACCGACTCATGGAATATTTTACAATTTTGTTGTTAATTCGTAGCACTTTGCTACGCCGTAGCCGCACAATCACATTTTTTTTAAATAGCCTTTTATAAATTAAAAAAAAATGTCTTAGTCCAAAATGAAGTGTAGTATATATAATGCTTCGTTAACGTGATTTTATTCCTAACATTAATCTGCAACAGCATATTCAGCCGGCTGAAAAAAAAAATAGGAAGATTACTTACAAATAGAGTACCTACAGAGGCCTTTGTGCGAGTTTTATACAATACTCGATCAAGTTAACGTAAACTTCAATTTGTACTGAAACTGAATAAGCGCCATCTGGTGACTATAATTAATATTATGGGAAAACAACTATTCCATACAAGTATGTTAGTATGTAGTATGTTAACGTGATCGAGTAAATAGGCATAAAAACTCGTGCTGATGCCTAATTTAATTACATACAGTTTTTAGCAACCCGTCCCGATTTCTATTTTGCATTACAGATACAATGTTACTCACAGCATCTCTATGCAAAATGATGTAATTATAGTTGGTTTTAAATACAGATACACGTTGCGCAGGCGCCAGTAGCCGCCACCAATGATCAATGTCATTCCATTACATTGAGTTTATACAATTCTAAAACGTTGGCATTGGCACACCAATTATTTGGCGCTTACCATTAAAATACTACTCTGGTATAAGTTCGAGCCACCTTTAGTGGTTAGTACAAAAATTATTATTAGACAGTGTTTCTAAGCGTCGCGTCGGTGCCTTTCATGTGATCGGTATTAAAGCCATTTCATCCAAATTCTCTTAATGATATCACGTAGAAATTCGAGCGGTGTTGAGGTGTGAAAACCTTGTGCGTTTACTTTCAAATTATAGGTATGCGGTATCTTATTGAAATTATGTTTACCAGTTTGCACTACTTGCTTCACGAATGATGCGCCTGAAAAAAAAAGCCAAATTCTAGACCAAAATGTATTTTAAGGTACCTATTTGTAGGTTTATTTTCACTGTTTCAGGAAAGTAAATAATTGAGGGTTTATAAGTAAACAATTTGTCATAGATTTTTCGTAAAAGTATGTTGTATGGGTAGAGTTGATTCCTTGTGTGATACTGATATTATTTTCAGACAGATATTGTTGTTATATTATTATAATATCTGATAAACCAATGAAGAGTATCAAGGCCTTGGCCCAGTGCTGAATTGTAAAGAAAATGTGAGCTATATTGTCCCAAAGATTTAGTTTAAGATTGATGTGAGAGGAAATCAGTGTTGTGTTAAGCAGGGTTTACACTACGAGGAAAGTACCATAATTATAATTGTCGCGCTTTTAGCATAACAATAGCGTTTTCGTTATTGGAACATGTTGCAGATCACGATAGATCAATATTATATCTCAAAAACTGAAATAAAGTCCGACTTTTTTTCAGTTTTTTAAATAAAAAATGTTAGAAAATGTACATGGGTCAATGACCGCTATTGCAATTATAAAACACGACAACTATAGCTCAAGCTATAGCATAAGATGACTGGTAATTAGTGACCGATACTTAAACACATGATTGTACTCATGATAACAAACAACAACCACAACTTCAACTATGGGGGAATAAAGTCAGTTGTTACCTACATTTTGACGAGTTAAGCGAACATAAATGTAGGGAATGATTTTTTACCATGTGATTTTTTTTCGTTAGTCATGTTTGGTCCCATTGTTAAAGTTGTTTGTTATCATGAGTACAATCATGTGTTTAAGTATCGGTCACTAATTACCAGTCACCCTATAAAGAAGTGGATAGTTAATGGGTTTTTAGTTTTAAGGCACTGGCCACAGTTTCACGTTGAAGCTAAATCTTTTTTCATAATGTAAACCCAACTTTAGTGATCTTTTCATGAAGATGGATACGTAAATTGTGTGCTTAGACTTATTATAGCTTATTATAGCTATAATTATAGTGTAGAAGAAAATACATATTTATCATACATTGACTCATTCAAATCTAAGGATACATTTTATATTAAAACTGTTTCACTTGATGTAATGTTTAATCAATTGCACGCATATCATTTTCCTGATGCTTGGTTGTTTCTGTTAGTTTATGAGGATACTAAAGAAGCGTTTACACGAAGGGGATTATTTCATATACTTATGTTTGAAACAACTCCACGGTTCCAAGAGCTAGGATCATCTCGAGTTCGTGAAAACGCTTCTCTATTTATAAGTAGCATAGTATTCGGGATACTCTTATTTTTATATTTTTTTTTTTGCTTGTACTATTATTATTATGTGCCTGAACAAAACAAGCCGTTTTATGATTGACGCGAAATGCAGAGAGTACCTAGATTAAATAGGGATGATGACTAAAAATTTTTTTTTAATTTTTGTGTTTTTTAGTAGATTATTAAAAAATGTTGGACACGTATTATTTATTTTTTTACGTACCTAATCAGCGATACATTGAGTTAAAATATGGCATGACGTCACGCCTAGCTAGATTTATACGTAGAAGTGACGTAGCAAGTTATCTAAGTAATTTTCTATTAATATGTTATAGCAAAAAATACGTGACTAATATTTCTTTATTATTTGACTGACGGACTAAATAGAATTTCTTTTTTACCCAGGCATCATCTATATTGCAAAACAACTTAATTGTTTAATTTAAATATAATCGCAGTGATCAATATGTAGGCTCTATAATATTATAGTGAATGTAAACAGTAGGATATTTATCAAAGTCATTAGTGAATTGCTAGAATAAAGTAATCATAAGCGACACAAAAAAGTATTATGTTAATATTTTCATATTCACATTGTTTTATGTATTATTTAGTAATATGTGTCACTAAACAGACACGATTTATTTTATTAGTCATAAGCTGTTTCTTTTTTTTTTAATAAACACTATAAATTATTTGTTTGTTTAAATTCGACTAACTCATCACTCCTTGTTTCTTAAGACCCCATTTAGTCGCTAATCTGTAAATAATTACTGCTTTCAAAACTCATTTTAAGTAACATAACATCACGCTCATTTGTCCCGAAGAGTTAGGCAGAGCCCTATATACAGGGTGTCCAGTAAATAGCACGACATACTGCAGGAGGTGATAGCTTGGGTCAATACCTACCAAAACAACACTATATATGTTCAGCAAAATCTTACGGATTTACAGTTTTACAAAATTTAAAAAGTTAAGTGATAAGAAAATTGTTCAGTGAAAATTTAAACAAAAAGTACTATTTCTTGAAAACATTCTTGTTTTTGATAAAAAAAAGACTTATCAATGAGTAAAGTAACTATTCACAAATATTTTGATGTAAAAAAAAATACTAGAAAAGGAATTTTTCATTATGAGATGCTTAAAAATCTGTTTCAAGGTAGAGATTTTTCAATATTTCGGAAAATTTTGTAAAAACTGTAAATCCGTAAGATTTTGCTGAACATATATTGTATTGTTTTGATAGGTATTGACCCAAGCTATCACCTCCTGCAGTATGTCGTGCTATTTACTGGACACCCTGTATATGTGGGTGTAGGTAAGTACCTACACCCACATTTCGCTAGTTATAAATTGAGGACGAGCCTATTGCCATCAACCAGGCACAAATCTAGACTCCAGGCTACTACTGAGAAATTCCTGCTGGAATAACCCAGTAGGTTCCTACCACTTTGCCCAACCTGTTGAGTCAGTAGTAGCGCTTACGAACACTAACCAACGAACTATCTAAACAAATTGCTTTAAAACACATAGACAACAGGTTAAATCAATGAGGCTTTTAAAAAACGGTGCAACAAGAGATGCATCGCATGCATTGCCATCCCAGACACAAAGCTAAAATATGTACCTAATATGTCTGTAATCACATTGGCGCTTATGCCTTTCTCAGCAATGCTGCTCAGCGGATTTTTTGGCGGCAGTTATTCCCCGAACGAGCTCCTTTCAAAGGTCAGACGGACTGCATTTGAACTGCCAACCGACTGCCTTATAACTGCCAATAGACTTCGCAGTCGGTTAGCAGTTCCGATGCAGTTATTATCTTTATTTTCTTTTTTATCTATCCAGACATAATTCTAGTCCATAGTTCTACACTCACACATGAAATTATAAACTATTATAAATTCTAAATAGATAAAAACCCAAAATAAAATTGTGATTAATTAAATTTAAATATTCAATAATTCATTAAAAATAATAATTAAAATTGTCAAAAAATTATAAAAATGTCAACTGTACAAAAACTGCACAATTTTTCAGCTAACGTGCAGTTCAAATGCAGTCAGCAGATAGGTAAGTACTAAACAAGCAACATATAGAAGAGATGCATCGAGAAGAGAAATGAACAAAATTAAATTACTGTGAGGAAACCTTAATTACTGAGTCGTCCTGAACTCCTGACCACCGGTAGCCTTGTTCCTGATGTTGGTCGGTTAGTATTTTAAGGATTCCCACTTTAAAAGGTAAACATTATAAGATGTTTTTTTACCCGACTGCGGCGAAGCCCAAAAGGAGGGTTATGTGTTTAACCTGTATGTATGTAAGTATCTATGTATGTATGTATGTGTGTATGTCCGTTTATTTGTTCCCTCGTAACTCCTAAACGAATGAACGGATTTGGATAAATTATACGTCTTTAGATTTGTCTTGGTAGCGCGAGTGTCACTGGCTACATTAAAATCAAAAACAAAGTAAAATCGCGGATTTGGGGTGCCATATTGTGGAGATCGAAATTTTTTTTTGTTCTAATACCATCGAGTGGGATATCAAAATGAATGGTTTTAAAAGGTGATTACAAAAATGTATGCAACTTATATGGTTAAAAGTAATTCAAAGTGACAAATCGTCAAAAAAACACATAAAAAAGGCTTGGCTATTTTTGTGCAATTGATCCAAAAAAAAATACTCTCACGACCAAAACTCCTTGCAAGAACTAAATCGTCTGCGAAATCTTTCACATTTGTAAACTAAATAGCTGGAAATAAAAAAGTAATTAAAAAACCCGATTGCGGTAAAAAACTGAAAAGCTAAAAACAAGCCCATTTTAAATTAAATAAAAGTTGGAAGCGGACGGGACCCATTCCATTTTTATATTTTCTAACCCAAATGGGTCCCGTCCGCTTCCAACTTTTATTTAATTTAAAATGGGCTTGTTTTTAGCTTTTCAATTTTTTACCGCAATCGGGTTTTTTTAGTTTTTTTAATTACTTTTTTTATTAGAACAATTTTAATACATTAATACCTACAGGCTAGTGAAGATAAACTACCTACCAAAATAATGATACAACTCGAACGCAAAGTTGTGAACAAAAGCTATTTATTAAATGAGTACTATTAGTTCACAAAAAAGGGAACACAGCACATTAAGCTTATCTGGCGTGGCACAGTGGCTGCTGATGACAGCTATTCGACAAGCTTCCTCTCTATAAGTGCTCTCGATAAGACGTGTCTGTCGTAAATAATCTACACCAAAACTAAGCAGACAGCCCGCGATAAGTGCAGGTTCAAAACCGTAACTCAATTTTTTTTTCAAATCACAAGTTTTTTTTTACGTTTAAAATATAAACCAGAACTTGTTTTTGTTGATTCGCACGTAAACGATCGTTGCGATGTTTGTTTACTTTCGCTTTGTACATTCAAGGTCAAAATATCTCTGTATGTACTTACCTAATCCAATCTGCCTAACCTTTCCCCAACTATGTTGGGGTCGGCTTCCAGTCTAACCGGATGCAGCTGAATACCAGTATTTTACATGAAGCGACTGCCTATCTGACCTCCACAACCCAGTAACTGGGTAATACGATACCCCTTGGTAAGACTGATTGTCAGACTTTCGGGCTTCTGACGACACGTAACGACTGTCAAAGATCCGCGAATGATAACGAGACCAACGGCTTAACGTGCTTTCCGAAGCACGGAGGAGTCTCGGTATGTAAAGATGGTCACCCATCTACGTACCAACCCCGTTTAAGTACTTACCTAATACAGGGTGAAATAGAATTCATGGGGGTCGGTCCTCTCTACTCGTTAATCATAAACAACCTTCACTGTGGGACTTCCCTACATTTATGTTCACACAACTCGTCAAAATGTAGGGAACAGCTGATTCTTTTTCGCGATTTCAGGTTTGGTCCCATAGTAAAAGTTGTTCATAATGAATGAGTTCAATGACCCCTTAAAAAGATGCCCATGAATTCAATTTCCCCTTGTAGTATTGATTGAAAGTAAGAGGTGTTGAAATCATTTACGGAGACGCTAGCGAGTTTTGGCTGTTTAATCTCATGGTATAGCTGCCGATGCTCGGTGTTGTGTAGGTAGGTACAGTCATAACAAACATTTTCAACCTCTATCATCTACTTATTAAAACGCAGCGTTTCGCAGGAAAATTTATTAAATGTAAAAGCTAAACGATTACAAAAAAAAGGCAAGGTCAACAACAAATAAACAATCAAAATCTGCTCTTATAATTCTTGCTGACTGGTACACGACAGCCTCCGATGAGCTTTGTCTTACAGTGTTCATTCTGCAAGCAACGGGACTCCGGCGTTCCTAGCGAGAAGGTACGACAAGCAGCCAGCCCTCTGTTGCTTGGTATATACTGGTGTTCATCACAGTTACTAATTCTCGTTTCAGACTGCACACACTCCCACTGAGTAGATTCATCATCACCCTTTGCTGTTATTGTAGCCTTGGACTCCTGTGCAAATTGTTTTTTCTGATGCAGTTGGAAAAATTCGACACATTCGACAGCACGTTCAACAACGACGACTTTTTCCCCAGTTCTTACCAACGGATGCTTCTGATTGCTTGCAACTGAAGCCTGAGAACTGCGGCTGCAGATGGTAGCGATATCTTCATAACTCCGGCTCTGATGAATAGAGCACGCCCGTCTGTTGATAGGGCAGTCCAGTGTCACCGCACCACTGTCTTCGTCACTGGTGACTGTACATTCATTACGAAAGTTCTTGTTGTTTCGACTCCATTGTGTTTGAACTGAATTCGACTTCAAATGCGCCCTGGCGTAGCAACCCACCTCTGAAGTTTGTGTATCTTCTTGTTCACAATCCTCGTTAGAAGTGTCAGATTCTAGTATCGTATCTTCTGGGCCGCTCTTCATCACAACGTAATAATGCTTCTTAGATAGTGCGTGCATAGTTCGAGTAGTTTATTCACTAGAGCACAAGAGAGAAACAAGTAGCTTAACAGGTAAAAATACTGGAATATTAATACTTTATAATAAAACAATAATATTTGCCATTTTTGTCTTTGTGACATGGTCCCGAGCAGACTTTATAAGTAGTCAGACCATAGATAATACACTATATAAAGTAATAAGACAGACGAAATTTATTATCTATGACTGTGATCATTGACATGGAAGAGACAACTATCTATTATTTAACCATTTAACTTCATTTCAGAATAAAAGAAGAACAACAAGAACTACAAGTACAATACGTATGCTTAACTTGTTTTTGACAGATTTACGGGTGGATGGACTATCCTTCTTTGACCATCTTATAGCGATATAGCGTGTATTAAGCCCGTCACAGACCTAGTTATAATATATATTAAATATACTTCATAGCTAGGCATATTACGATATATTTTCTATCCTAATTTTCGAGCGAACGCACACACAGCTATAATATATATTAAATATACATTATAGCCAGGCATATTACAATATCAATCTGCCTAGCCTTTTCCCAACTATGTTGGGGTCGGCTTCCAGTCTAACCGGAAGCAGCTGAATACCAGTATTTTACATGGAGGGACTGCCTATCTGACCTCCACAACCCGGTATCTGGGTAATACGATACCCCTTGGTAAGACTGGTTGTCAGACTTTCGGGCTTCTGACGACCCGTAACGACTGTCAAAGATCCACGAATGACAGTCGTTACGGGTCGTCAGAAGCCCGAAAGTCTGACAACCAGTCTTACAGGCATATTTACAATATATTATCCATATTAATTTTCGAGCGACCGCACACGCAGCTATAATACACTTCTGGACACATCTTTTGGCCCACCTTGTATTTTCAGTTTCGTTTGGTCCTAGCTAAAATTTTATATTAGGTCGAGCAAAAAGTTTTTATGCAGTTTTGAACCTGGCACATTCACAATTTCATTCAATAGTCTTTTTTTGAATTTCGAACACAGAATTTAAAGAAACAAAAGACAATTTGGAGCCTGTTTGTTGATATCAAACAATCGAATACTAAGAAAACTTGGTTTTATTGGTTTACTTGGATTTAATTCTTGAAAAAGTGATTGATATCTTTGGTTTTGCAACAAACATTACTTATTCTTAACATTAAGGTGAGGTTCTATCAATAATCTATGGATACTTCACCTGAAGTCGCCGCCCAAGCTGTGGCACTTATTCAGGCCGGACACAGCCAAAGAAACGTGAGTGCTCAACTTAATTTAAGTCGATCTGAGGTCCGAAATGTTTATCGGAGATACCTAGAGACTGGCGGCTTTGTTCGTCGCCAAGGAAGGCCACGATCTCGGGTCACAACTGAAAGGCAGGATCGATTCATCGTGACGACCAGCTTGAGAAATCGTCACCTTACCTCCATTGAGATACAAAACCAACTTCGCGACTTCCACGGAGTATCTGTGAGCGCTCGAACTGTTCGGAGAAGGTTAAAAGAACGCGATATGGTACCACACAAGCCAGCTAATGGCCCCAAACTAACGCGAGCCCACCGAACAGCGCGCCTTCATTTCGCACGCAGTCATTTAAATTGGACACAGCAAGATTGGAGCCGTGTACTCTTTTCTGATGAGTCTAAAATTGTGTTACATGGCAATGATGGAAGGAAGAAGGTCTACCGACGTAAGGGAGAGCGTTTCGCACAATGCTGCTTTGAAGAGAGGGTTGCTTATGGCGGTGGCTCATGGACTGTCTGGGGCGGTATATCCGCGAGCGGCAAAACTCAACTTGAGGTTGTTACAGGACCACGGCTGCCAACATTAAATGCTGAAAGGTACATTCGTGAGTGCTTAGAACCTCACGTGATACCATACGCGGACTATGTGGGCCCAAATTTCCTTTTTATGCATGATAATGCAAGAGCCCATGCGGCCGGCATCGTCAGGGAATATCTTCGGGATGTGAACATCACAGTTATGGACTGGCCAGCCAGAAGCCCAGACATGAACCCCATTGAGCACATGTGGGACGAGCTAAAAAGACGTGTTAGGGCTCGTCAGCCAGTTGCCCAGACGATGCAGGAGTTGAAAACTGCCATAGAAGAGGAATGGGAGATGATCCCTCAAAATTTCATAGAGCGGTTGATAAACTCTATGCCTAATAGTATGAGAGCTGTGGTAGATGCCCATGGAGGCAACACGCGTTATTAAATTAAACCTTTATTTGATAAAACATGTTTTTTATTCAAAAATCAATTGCCTTTAACAAGGCGCATATCCGACTTGTTAGGCGTAGCTCCATGTCGTATGGTATTCTGAATTCAAATTTAAAACAATACGATCGAAAAAGATGGTAAAATGTATCAGGTTTAAAACTGCATCAACAGTTTTTGTTCAATCTAGCAATCATATTTCGGTAGGGGCCATCGAAACCTAAACTCTAAGGTGGGCCAATAGATGTGTCCAGAAGTGTATATATTAAATATACATTATAGTTAGGCATATTACGATATATTTTCTATACAAATTTTCGAGCGACCGCACACGCAGCTATAATTTAGTTATATTACATTAAGAAATTCACAGTATATTAACACCTTAAATGTATAACTTTGGACTCCCCAGTACTGGAGCAGCTGACGACGGCATCTCTCTTATGCACTAAGGGCAAACTATTATTGTTATGATTTTTATCCGGTATGAAATAACTTGTTCAAACTAACGCCGCGCCGCCTCTCGTAGTAGGTACGAGGTACCTACATATACGTGTGACAATGTTGGAAGTTGGAACTTATTGTTGCGCTGCGTCAGAAGGAGGCATTCCATCTGTAGGAAGTTGGCAAATGGAATGTGAAGTATTAGCCGTTCTCTGGGTAGAGCTAATTATTACGATAACACAGCTTCCTAAATTACGCAATGAAAGTTCGGCGTAGGTACTTTCGTAAAACAATGCTGCCTCTGTACCTATACAACGGGTCGTTTTGCATCCTCGTCAAATTTAAGGGTGTGGTGTAGACCATCAAACCGAACATCTTTCTCCATGGCACGTCACACAATCAGAAGTTCCATACATTTGCGTCGAGTAGATATTGAAGTTTTCTATGGGACAGTTGAAATTTTTTTCTCGAATACGATGTTGGTCCCATGGAGAAAGTTATTCGGTTTGATGATTCTGTACCACACCCTGAAATTTGACGAGGATGCAAAACGACACGTATAAATAAAATCTGTCGGGCCAGACGGAACTTTAACCGTCTTTAAGGCTCCTTCTTCAAACAGGCGCGACACGCGACGCGAATCACACGCGACACTAAGGCACCGGGTGTAGCGCGCGACGAGCGGTGCCTTAGTGTCGCGTTTGATTCGCGTCGCGTGTCGCGCCTGTTTGAAGGAGCCTTTATAGATATCCATTGCATATTTTGAATAGGAATAATAATGCGTAGTTTTCGACATTGTGTGGCTCTCTGTATTGGCTTGATGAGGGTGTAATGTTCGTTAGTCACGTATTTTTAGTTAAGTAACCCCGTGGTGAACGGCGTTGTTCTCGAGGCTGTACGAGAATATTTCTCGGGCAAACCGTGAGAGGACTACAGAGAAGATTGCAGCTAGGCTGGGCCGTATTTGAGTCACAAATTCTACTCTTTTCATCATTTATTTACTCACAGACCATTCAACGCAAAGGCGTGGACACTCACGCACGGCAGGAGATCTCTTGCTTGGAATTTCTCTGAGGGATCAAATCCGATAAGAGATGATCCGACAGAGAACCAGAGCAATGTCGACCACAGAATAAGCAAGCTGAAATGGCGATCGGCCGGACATCATAGCTGTAGAACCGGTGACCACTGGGGCAAACGGGCTCTTGAACGGAGATAGCGACCTAATCGGCAAGCAAATTGCACAAACTTGAATATATTATTGCGTTAAAAACCACCTCAATATCGTATTCGTACCTGAATCAATCTGCCTAGCCTTTTCCCAATTATGTTGGGGTCGGCTTCCAGTCTAACCGGATGCAGCTGAATACTAGTATTTTACATGGAGCGACTGCCTATCTGACCTCCACAACTCAGTTACTGGGTAATACGATACCCCTTGGTAATTAAGACTGGTTGTCAGACTTTCAGGCTTCTCATGACCCCTAAAGACTGTCGAAGATCCACGAATGACAGCCGGGACCAACGGCTTAACGTGCTTTCCGAGGCACGGAGGAGTCTCGGTATGTAAAGATGGTCACCCATCCACGGACCAACCCCGGCAAGCGTAGCTTAACCCGATGAATCTCGACCCGTGCGGCTGTTAATACTTAGCCACGAGCAATATCGTATCGTGACTCGTGTGTATGTCGTACCTACCATTCAAAATAGTTTTATGGAAGTAATTACAAAAAAACATTGCAGTGTGCATAACTTTTGATTATAGAACTATAATATCTGCATTCGTGTCAACCTGAGGTGAACAGCGGCGAGCTACAGGTCCAACTTTTTACACACACCAAACAAACTTTTTACTCAAAACAAAAATTACACTATTTAAAGTCAGAGCTGGCTGACAACTCATCAAAACGAAGAACAAAAGAGTCGAGAAAGCAGTTTGGCCCCCCCAAAAGATTCACCGGTGACGCTGGACCTTTTTTTTTTTTTTTTTAGACGCTGAGAAATGCTTTATGCATCCCCGCTCGTGGGGGACGAGATGGGGTATGTGGGACTCCTGACAGAAGAATGACAGTATACCCACTAAAACTCAGCAGTGTTCCCACATCGCTGTGATGGGAGGGCCATGGGAAACCGGCTCAGCCTTTACATCCACAACCCTCCCGGCCCGCCTGGAAGGCGGGCCCCACATGCCCCCCAGGCTGGGGGGTTACGGGAATGACCGGGAACACCTGGCCATTCCCGTCCGACACTGGTGGGGGCCTGTGCAATACAGTGAGCCAACCTGGCGGCGATATCGTTAAAAGATGCCCATCCATTGATAAATGTTTTCTTCCCTCTCTCTACAATTCCATTGCTTGCTATAGGGTGCATACTCGGTAGGAACTATAATCCTTTTCCATCCTAAGGGCACGTCTTCCCTACCATTACCGCGCCCCCCCGTCTACTCCTTGATACGTAATGCACCATGTAGCATGAGGCAACAGGGGCTAGTGTGAATCTTTGGGTTCATTCGAGTAATCAAGCCTGGTCAAACCACGCTGGGGTCGGTGCATTTCATTCATTCGTAATATCAAAAAAAAACATTGACACATTTTATAAAAATTCTTGATAGGTACCGTGAAACGGGATGTAGGTAGGTACAGTGTACTGTCAATTCCTAGAAAGGAAATGTTGGCGGCCACTGAGCTCCCGCCCTGGGCTTTCGCAATTTGGATCAATACCCCGATCTTCTATCTCTTTCTATCAAGATCAGTGTCGCCAGGACTACTCATTTTTAGGAGATATACTGAATTTAAAAAAAAAATCTGTCTACAGAAATACTGATATTTTTTTTGATATTCATATCAGTGCCATTTGATACAGCCTCGCTATGCGCACATTAGAGCATAATATTAATAGTAAATATAAGAGTTGAATAAAAATACCGGCCACTGCAAGGCAAAGGCCTCTTCTCATACAAAGAAGACATGAGCATTATGATCACCACGCTTAGGTACTCAAGGGGGATTGGCGATTACAGACTTATTTTTAGGTACGGTCAGCAACAGAAGTCGGTTAACATTGCTACTTTTTGACATCATCTAAATTAACACAAAATGATTCGATAAACTGCTTTTTTTTCGTTTAACGGATAAGAGTTAATGTTCTTAAAAATACTTCTGTTCCGATTTGAATTAAATGTTAACACCGGCCCAGTGCGTGTCGGAACACGCACAATGAAGGGTTTCGTAATTGAAAAGAATTTATCACAATAAAAAAAGTGAAAACCGACTTCAAAAACCAAAAATGAATAAAATAACTTTCTTAAAAACCTTAACAGCTTCTGAAGTCGGTGACAAGCTAAAGTGCATACAGGGCTCGGATACCGGTATATTTTTCGAAACGGTTTCGTCTTAAATACCTACCTAAGAAACGATTTGTTTCGGTTACGTTCGAACGGAACATTATAAATAACGTTTTTGAAGCTGAACATTTAAATCGTTCTCGATTAATAAAACGTTTTTAACCGTTTCTTCCATTTCCGATGAATGAAATGAATACGTAAGGTACCTTACTTAACTAAATAAGTTCATGCTTGTCACCGCACGCTCGTGCGCGTCTGCGTCCAGCGGAATAAATCGGTTTTTGAAACGTTCTTATTTCGTATTCGTTCCGAACAAAATGTTGTGCAAAGAACTGTTAGAAATGTTTTAAAAACGTTATTTTAAATAACGTTTCCGAGCCCATTGAAGGACTAAGGACACCGTCTTCAGAAGCTGTTAAATGTTTTAAGAAAGTTATTTTATTCAACTTTGGTTTTTGAAGTTGGTTTTTACTTTTTTTAAAGTAAATATACTTTTCCATTTTTAGTTGAATATTCAATTACATTTAATAAGTAAGCCCAAGACGAACGAAAAGAAGAATCATCAAAATATAAATATTTATATTTTGATGATTCTTCTTTTCGTACAAAGTTATATGCATAAATATATATTTATGCATATAACTTTGTACATAAGACTAATACATAAAACTCCAGTCTCTTGGGTACTTTACCAGTCGACAACGATGCGGAGGAATTTTTCGATGCCATATTTTAGTTTTTTAATAGTTTTAGTTATGTTAGGATATTATTTTTAGGTTATGTTTATATTAAACTTTGAAAGTATTATTTCATAGAATACATTTTATATATATACCTAAGACTAATTACATAATGTATTATCTACTAAATCCTTCCTGAAAGCATGTAGATCACGTCAGTGAAAGAATCATCAAAACTGGTTCATTAGTTATTGAGAAAATCGCGGACCAACAAACATACATACTTACATACATATATACGGGTTGAATACAGAACCTCCTTTTTTTTGAAGTCGGTTAACGAAGTCGGTTAAAACAAACTTATCAATGGATCTCAAATAAAATTTTTTTATGTCATAAAACTACAAATTAACAATTTTTGGACTATTTCCTTTAATTGTGCTGGGAGACCTGGCTTCTTGCCAAATTTCATTGTTCTAGGTCAACGGTAATAAGTACTCTGTACGTTTTGATTTACTTGCGACAATTGCGAGTTTCAAAAAGTGTCGCAAAATGGCCGTATTTTTTTATTGCGTTGACTTAGAAGCTTGATTTTTTTCAGAACTCTAAGGGACTATAGACTTACATATTCGATATTAATTTCAACTTGATATCTCCACGCGTCTTTGAGAAAAGGATCTTGACAGACAGACATACTTAATTTTTTTTTATGCGATGGAATTACAAATTAACATTTTTCAGACTTTTTCCTTTACTTGTGCAGTAAGACCTTGCTTCTTACCAAATTTCATTATTCTAGGTCAACGGGAAGTACCCTGTAGGTTTTGATTTGAAAATGTGGCCGTATTTTTTATTGCGTTGACTTAGAAGCTTGAGTTTTTTAGGACTCCAAGAGAACATAGACTTACGTATTGGATATTAATTTCAACTTGATACCTTCACGCGTTCCTGAGAAAAAGGGTCTTGACAGACTGACAGACAGACAGACAGATGGACAACGAAGTGATCCTATAAGGGTTCCGTTTTTTCCTTTTGAGGTACGGAACCCTAAAAACAGGAAGTGTTAATCGACTTTTGTTGCTGACTTTACCTGTACTTTAAGTCCAGGTATCCTACACGGATGCCATACGAATTGAAACATTTACTGGGCCATCACTTCACAGCAAAAAAAAAAAAAAAAAAAATGGTTACTTACTCTTAATTATATTTTCATTATATGGGTTTGTTTAATTTTTTGTTTATTCGTGGTGAACAAACAAAAAAAACGTGGTGGTGGTGGTGGTGGTGATGGTGGTGGTTTTATTTAAGTTTTGAAATTATTCTGGCATTAAAAGATACAATCAAAATGTTTAACATGTTCTGACACACACAGTACAAAAATCTGTGGATTTTTGTACGTTTGCTGTTTTCTTCTGTAAGTTTCAGGTGAACTGATTTCTCCTGAAACTGTCTACTTGTACTTGGCAACACTGCCACAAAGTGTAAGTTGGTGACCGGTGCAGCGGTGTTGACGTGTTGAACAAAACAAGTGCTAAAACGAATACGTTTATAGATAATAAATATAACTTAGTTATGAGTACTAGTCACAAAAATACGTGTAGATAATTAAAAAAAAAATTATGGCAGAGGTCTACGATGATGCCAGCCTCGTGCACTACCTACCACCAGAAATTTTACAAATAATTTTTACCTATTTACCCGCCAAAACACTGATTCGCTGCCGCGAGGTCAATACTATGTGGAGGTCCGTGATAGACAGTATGTCTAGGAACGATAAGATGTGGCGTCGAAATTGTAAAGACGACTTTGCCCAAGTTTATGAGGTCGCTCGCAAAAAAGCGCAACCTGGACTTCGCTGGTTTAATTTGTACCGGTCTATATCTCTCTGGAGGCTGTTGAAGGACGCTACAGGAATGCGCGAAGAGTTTTGCTCTGCTACGCACCCCACCCAAGAAATCCGAAACTTTAAGATACTCGACGATGGCATCATAGGAGTTCTTAAAAAGGGATGTATTGTTTATTACGACACTAAAACATTAGATCTGTTGCATCGACCCCGTATGATGGGAGACTATGCAAAATACACAGAAACTGAAAATATAATCGTCGTATTGAATTACAATCTACATTTATTCGTGATCCGAAAAGTAATGAGGCACGAGAAGGACAGCTCTACCGTCACTTTCTACAATGTTAAATTGTTTACTCTGGCCGGAGAAGAACTATACTTTGTGAATTTGAATGATGAGATATTCGTTATGTATTGGCGCTGCCAAAAATTACAAGCAAATTTTTTGCTCAGCAGTCTTCGAGGAATCATGACCATTGGTTACAGTGATGGAAATCTTAATGTCCTCACTGTTCAACGTGAAATATATAGTATAGAGAAAGCGAATGACTTCGTCAGGAGAGCCACCCTGAGCACAGGCTTTAATTTACTTCAACAGCTACAAAAGTACCAGTTTTTGGAAAATATTGATTGGCGAATATACTTTCAATTAATGTATATGTGGAATCAAGCGATTCCAGCAGGGCCGTTACGAGATGTTTTGGTAATCAAACAATATGGAGATGTGTACTTTTTTGGCTCCCACTCAGGCGTTTTACGTATTTACTATGCTCCATTTTCAAAAGGAGGATTAGATATTATCAACAGGAGACCATTGAGACAGTTCAACTTTATAGAACACAACAATGCTGCCGCCATTTGGTGCCCTATATTAAATGTTGATGTCATGGAAAGGAAAGATGGACATACAGTTTTTATTGCAATGCCCCAAAAGATTACTGTGCTGAAATTGAAGCACAAATTAGGGACTAAAGCTATTCGAAAACATACACGACCAATGCTCGCTGAGATTTCAGAGCTTCCAGAGTTTAAAGAGCGTGACTTGGAAGCTGCAGGAACTTCCGGGAATAAGGAGCTGCATCGCTCTAGAAAGCACACATGAGTAAATACCTACCATTTATTCCCTGGTTGTATCTAGATGTAAAGTCAGGTAATTTAATTATTAAGGTGAGTAGTGCCGCTATCTAGAGACCTAAGTATCTACCTTTGAGAAAAAATCATTATGTCTGGAGATATGGAACATTTTGAAATTTCCTACGTTCACATTTTTAGTCAGATGAGGTAGGTCAGATAAGGTCAAAAAATTCTACCTCACAGGACTAAAAATGTGAGCATAGGAAAAATTTCAAAATATTCCATATCTCCAGACTTATGAAAGTGGCGCTATTTGGCGGCACTACTCGCCGTAATCAAATTGGCTACCAACTTAAATTGTAAATGACAACTGTAATTTTTTGACAGTTGTATGATTATAACACGACAAATTGACGTAGATTATCAGTCTGCTTAACAATTAATTTCCCTGACTGTAGGTACTGTAAAGACATCAAACCTCTACAGTACCTACCTACATTTTAGATATTTGGTTTAAAATGTTTTTTAAGCGTGTAAAAGTCGGTTTAGACCAAACGAGCGAATACCAAATTATCTTGGTTTAAACAGAGATAAAACAAATTCTTTCGTTGTTCAACCCATACTAAACTGTCAATAATATCAAGAAAACAAACAGAATGCACTTAGTTAGCTCTTCTTCTTCTGATTCTACGTTCGTTTGTTTTATCACCCATCGTTTTATTAAGGCTGTGCTTCTCTGCCTCGCGAACTTATCAGTGATTGTAATTTCACCCATATTTCACCACAATTTTACTTTAGTCATTAATCATTTTGCCTGTGCGGTGGTAATCTATTAAAATTGAAATAAGGCTAGCAATGCAACGCTGCAACTTTGTTGATCTGACACAAGCAAACATTTTGTGCGTTACCTAGCTGTATATTATTTCTTCCCTATCACTTAACACACGTTTCTTAGCAGCAACAAATAGAGAGAAGTTGAAAGAGAGTAGGGAGGCCTTTGCCCTGCAATTTAATGTCATACGCTTTTAATAATAATATCACTTAGCGAAATTCTGATGCGATTGTCTTCTCAAGTTTTGTTCTTGGTGAAATGATCGAGAAGCACAACCTTAAGTTATATTTAATATTAATTTAGATTTACTGAACATCGATATCCTTATCCTTGAATTTTATATAGTGTTTTTATTATATTTATTGTAAACGAAATAAATGATATGTAGGTATAGGAACTCTTGTCCCAAATCATATCATAAATAAAAAATCTGGAATCATACCTATCTTGCTTTTAACAGCCTTTTACGATGTAGCTCAGGTTGGCTGGACAAATCTTCAAAATAGCACGCATATAACTAGGTCAATAGGGCAGTTTATGTGACGGCTAAACACCCTTATTTCAGAATTTGTGACGCTACAGAATCGTAGATAATCGATCGAAAACGTGGCCAGCCAGCTTGAAAAACCACTTTTCGCTGGTTTCTCAATCTCGGTAACGGATGTGATTTTGACGACTTTTTGCATATCAACGGGCGTCACATAAATTTGTGACAGGCATCGAGCTAAAAGTTTAGTGATACGTACAGTGGTTTAGTAGAAAAATGCAAAAATCTGTGTCCAGCCAGCTTGAATTTACGTAAAAAACTTTTGGCTGGCACTTCCGAATCTCAATAACGGGCGCGTTTTCGAATATGGTTCCTTTACTAACATATGGTGACGCAATGTGTGACAGTAATAACGTTTGATTTATGGCGTCACATGTAAGGGTTTACGAGAAATCAATAAAAACTTAATGTCCAGCCAACCTGATTTCAAGCTGGCTGGACACACGTATCTCCGCTGCCTGATGATCTACGACCTTCAAAATGTGTTCAAACTTTTGTGACGTGGACGATAATGATAACCTGAAATTGTGACGGAGAAACTTTGCGTAGTTTCAAAGATATTGATCATTTAAATTTTCCCATATAAACATCCATTAATATTGTGAGGTGACCATAATTTTTTACATAAATAAAGGATTTCTTTTTAATCGACTAATCGGTCGGTAGCAGCCACGCCTGCTTTGTATTTGATTTCCGCATGGGAATAAAAGTTTTCCTGCAGTAAAAAGCGTATGTGTTAATTAAAAAAAAAAAAAAAAAAAAAATTGACCACCAGCGCTGCAAAAGAGAGCCCACTTTTATTTCGCGTTTAGTTTAGGGTAAATGAAAATGAGAACTTAACTCTACAGACGGCAGTGTATGTACTTTTCGAAGTGATATAACTAATCAGAGTAAGACAACTATTAATAATTAATCTGCGGTAAGACAACCTAAATAAGAGTAATTAAGATTCGACCTGTTGTCCTAGAAGTGCCAACTTTAAGCAATAGATGGCGACACCAACATCAGCTATCTATCATGGAAGTATTACCTTAGGGCGGCGGTAAAAACAACGCTTTGGTACAAAGCGGGGGTTACTAAAGTGCAAATGGAGTTGATCGTCATCTTATTTTTTTAAATCGTGTAAGTGTTTTTATACTCTTTGTTGTTTTGAATGAGAATCTATTTAGAAATAAGACTTTATTTATATAAGTAACCCACCTAGCTAACTAGGTAGTACGTACTAAAACCAAATGTGATTGTATCTTGTCATATGAATCAATAAAGACTACTTTACCAAATAGGTACTTAATAAAAAAATGAAGACTGATGCTGTGATTGATTTTGTGTAATAATTCTCTTTTGTAAATAGGTATTGAAGAATATTTTAGTATATTCAGCTATTTATATGATTAAAAATGACGACCACCGACTTTGCGCTTCAAACACTTAGGGCGGCGGTAAAAACAACACTTTGGTACAAGACGAGGGTTACTGTAGTGCAGATCGAGTTGATCGTCGTCATTTGAAACGCTGTATAAGTACAAATAAATAAATGTGATTTTATTTACATTATTTTTTCATTTAAATACCTTAGAGCATTAGTTATCCTTACACAATATCTACCTAGTACTTACCATGAAAAATACCAATACGTATCTGCTAAAAAGAGTAGATATCTGCACGTAAATAATCAATAACATTAAAAAATTACACCGGGAGGGGTGTCCTTCTTCACTTCTACCCTTTTGTCTTCTATTGATTTAAATATCTACAGTTGTTCGTATTAGTATTACCTATACACTGATTTTCGTCCATTAAAGAAAACACCTTAAAATATACTTAGTCCTGCATAAAACCTACAATATGGTAACCCTACTGCAGTGTTTGTATGGGAAAATTTAAATGATTAATATCTTTGAAACTACGCAAAGTTTCTCCGTCACAAATTCAGGTTATCATTATCGTCCACGTCACAAAAGTTTGAACACATTTTGAAGGTCGTAGATCATCAGGCAGCGGAGATGGCATGTTGGCCCGCAAGCCAACATTCCAACCCCCCACCCCCGCGCAAACTATAGCCCCTCGCGCACCAGCGCACGGCCCCGCGACCACACCGGCCCCGTATAACCCCAGTACTTTTGAGGTACTTGCGAGGTTCTTTGACCCGGCCATCATTGCCCGTAGCAATGAACTACATGCCAAACTACGCGCAGTAGAAGGCAATCTGCAGGCCACTATGGCATTAATGTCGGAATACGCCGACTTGTCCACATTCTTCATCAATTTCAAGCCGTAATGCTCCCCCTACACACGAGTAGCAGAATCAAGCCTAGTTCCCTTAAAATAGGTTACTTTAATGCTAACAGCATAGCAGGTCAACGAGATGAGATCGCGACTTTCCTTCGCGATCATCAACTTGACCTATTCCTAATTCAAGAAACATTTTTAAAACCGTCACTACGGGTACCTAAAGTTGCTAACTATCGGGTTGTACGCAACGATAGGGCCGGTAGGCAAGGGGGTGGCACCCTCATATATTACAGGAATTCCCTGCATTGCATGCCCATAGATACCCCTCCCCTTTCGCATATTGAGGCCTCTATATGTCGACTAGGTATGACCGGTCACCCATCCATCACCATAATATCGGCCTACATACCACCTGCAAGTAATATTATTGCCAGCTCGATTAGTATCGAGCCGGACATTAACACCCTAATGAGCTTAGATAGCACCGTCATTATGGCGGGCGATCTCAATGCTAAAAGCCCCATATGGAACTCTCGACTTTCCACCCCGAGAGGCAATGAGCTTGCTCGCTTATCTGCCAAATACAGCTTCGACGTCATCGCCCCGATGACGCCTACTCACTATCCCAGTAACGTAAATTACAGCCCCGACATTCTCGATGTAGCGTTGCTAAAGAATATAACCTTAAGGTTACGTTCAATAGAAACCCTACAAGAACTTGACTCCGATCATAGACCAGTGATCCTAGCTTTAGCCCAACGTACAGGTCCCACAGATCCTGGTTGTCCCCCCCCCACTAAACTAGTTACCGACTGGCGCAAGGTAGAACATCGCCTAAAAGACGTCACGTCGACACACTTAGATAAAGTCCCTGAAAATCTAGAATCAGTTTCAGACGCACTAGGTGCAATCGACTCACTCACCAGTCACGTACAAGCGGCTGTGAGCGAAAGCTCACGGCGGGAACCAGCGTTGGATGGCCAGCGCTGGAAACTGCCAGCCGATGTACGTGCACTGCTGACTAAGAAGAATGCAGCCATCCGTGCCTATGACGCCTTCCCCGACGCCACCAACCGCGCTCGCATGCGTGAACTACAGCGTGCTGTAAAGTCACGCATAAGCGAGATGCGGGCGGAGCGATGGGACAAGCTCATGGGCACCATAGAGCCCTCCCATCATGCTTTTTGGCAACTTACCAAAGCACTAAAGTCCGATACGGTGACCGACATGCCTCCGCTCACACGTCCTAATCAAAGCGTAGCCTTCGATGACGCTGACAAGGCTGAATGCCTAGCCGACAGCCTAGAAGCTCAATGCTCGCCAAGCCTACTACCTGTAGACCTAGAACACTGCGACATAGTGGACGCAGAGGTTGAACGTAGATCCACCCTCCCCCCCCATGAGGACCCCGACAAACCCCTCCCCCCAGTGACCCCCGACGAGGTACTCTCACTAGTGAGAAACCTCAAATCCAGGAAAGCTCCTGGTGCCGACGGCATCACTAATAAAGTGGTAAAACTCTTCCCTGCCCCGTTAATTGTACTAATGACAGCTATTTTTAATGTTGCATTAAACAATAACCTCTTTCCACAAGCGTGGAAAGAGGCCACAGTCATCGGCTTTCATAAGCCCGGCAAGCCCAAAGCTGACCCGTCCAGTTACCGGCCCATAAGTCTCCTCAGCACAATGGGGAAGATTTATGAACGTATAATCTTTAAAAGATTAATGGACTATGCCGAGTCCAATAAACTCATCCCCGACGAACAGTTTGGATTTCGAACCAAGCACTGCTGTGTCCGCCAAGTCCACCGAATTGTCGAGTACATAAGTACTGGATATCAAACGGGACGATTGACAGGCGCGCTCTTCTTTGATGTAGCGAAAGCATTCGACAAAGTCTGGCACAACGGCTTAATTTATAAGCTGTACCTACTTAAAGTGCCTGACCGTCTCGTACTCATCATACGGGACTACTTGTCGAATCGCACCTTTCGCTACCGCGTAGGAGAAGCCCTGTCCTCCCCCCACTTGATCCGAGCCGGCGTCCCTCAAGGATCCGTGCTATCCCCCCCCCTTTTTTCACTCTACACGAGTGACATACCCCGACATAGTAAGTGTCAGTTGGCCCTATTCGCCGACGACACAGCTATTTACTACTCGCACATAAATGCCAGTAGAATCTCTGACCAACTCCAATCGGCAGCCGACGCTCTCGAGCAATGGTTCCGTAAATGGCGGATAGAATTAAACCCGACCAAAAGTGCCGCCATACTTTTTACCAAGCGTGGTAAAAAAGCAAATGTGCAAACCCGCACCCGACCCATCTCTATGTCCGGTCAACCTATCCCATGGGATAAAAAGGTAAAATACCTAGGGGTTACCCTCGACAATCGTTTAAGTTTCGCCGAGCACGTAAAGATAGTACGTAACCGTGCTTCATTCGCGCTCGGTCGCCTTCACTCACTCCTCAATGCACGAAGTAAACTCGACCTTAAGTCAAAGGTACGAATTTACACTACGTGTATACGCCCTATTATGACTTATGCTTGTGTCGCGTTCGCGCACGCCAGACCGTCACTCATTAAGAAACTCCAAGTCCTCCAAAATCGATTCATGCGACGTGCCACGGGCTGCCCCTGGTACGTTCGTAACGATCAATTACATATCGATTTAAAATTGCCGACCATCAAGCATTTTATAAAAAATATTAGCAAACGCTATTTCGATTCTGCTACCACTCACACTAACCCACTAGTGGCAGCAGCTGCCAGATACACACCATCCCAAATATCACGCACACGTCGTCCTAAACACGTCCTATTAGATAAGGACGATGACATCACTCTCCTTCAAGAGAGTCTCAGATTAGCTCACCAAAACACAACACATGACCGACACCCTACCTTTAGGTACCGTACTCGACGGAGAGTACCAACGCGTAATAGTAGAGTTCAATGACCTCCCCGACCCTTGACCCCGCCCGCCCGCCCGCGCGGAGTGAGTAGTTTCAAAAATAATGTCCCTAATAATAATAATAAGACCGACACTTTCAAGTCCCCACTTGCTCAGTAGTCAGTAGCGCCCTAAGCCTAGGTTCGAGTCCCACTATGGGACGCCCTTAGCTGTGCTACTTAATAATTATTTTGCAAGGCGAGAGGCCCATCTGGCCCCGCCGACGCCCGGTTAAGCAACAGAGGCTCCCGGAGCCAATTGCGAAAAGGTCAGTACCAAAAAAAAAAAAAAAAGTCACACATTGCGTCACCATATGTTAGTAAAGGAACCATATTCGAAAACGCTCCCGTTATTGAGATTCGGAAGTGCCAGCCAAAAGTTTTTTACGTAAATTCAAGCTGGCTGGACACAGATTTTTGCATTTTTCTACTAAACCACTGTACGTATCACTAAACTTTTAGCTCGATGCCTGTCACAAATTTATGTGACGCCCGTTGATATGCAAAAAGTCGTCAAAATCACTTCCGTTACCGAGATTGAGAAACCAGCGAAAAGTGGTATTTCAAGCTGGCTGGACACGTTTTCGATCGATTATTTAAGATTCTGTAGCGTCACAAATTCTGAAATAAGGGTGTTTAGCCGTCACATAAACTGCCCTATTGACCTAGTTAAATGCGAGCTATTTTGAAGATTTGTCCAGCCAACCTGTGTCACGTCTTTTACGGCAACAGACTGAATCACAGATGATAAAGTTTTTTTTAAGTGAATAGATAGGTACTTACCAATATTTAAATGTTGTTAGATATTACTCGAATATTATTCGATTTCTTTTAATTAACCATAGTAACTGTAAGGGCCTGTTCACCGCCTACTTACTTGGCAGATAATTTCATACAAATTCTGTTCCATTTTTGAATTTATTCGGTAAGTAGTGGCTATTCGGACATCGTGAAATAGGCCCTAAGTATTTGAGAAGACTTCTTGTTGTAGCAGCCAAACCTGCTAGTTATTTATTACATGTCTATTTATGCGTAGGCACTCATCGCATACTACATCGGTAGTATCTAATTTTGCAAATGTACTTAAAAAGTACAGATCTTGTTTTTCAAACATTTAGGTATCGTAGTTCTTTCGGAAAATAAAACAAAGAATTTATTGTAAAATTTAATGATTGAGTAGATACTTAGTTATGGCAAAAGAATTAAGTAGGTAGGTACCTAAATTCAATTTGGGAATTACGAATAAATAGGTAGATAAGGCATCTAATATTTTTACTTATTGTTTTATGAATACCTACTATACCTTTTATTTATACGTACGGTAGAGTGGTAGCCATTGAACCACCAAAAGTTTGAAGAGCTCTAGCACGGTTGGTATTGCAGTCTAAGCAAATATTTTTATTTCAGCACTTAAGTAATTTAATAAGCTACCACATTGCATTCAAAATTTTGGAAAATATTTGCTATTGTTAGATTAATACAGGTTTTTTTTAAAACAAGAGAAATGGTTCATACTGTACCCCTAAGGGTACACGATGAACCAGGGGGGTAGGGCCGAATGAACCAGGTGGTACACAATGAATCACAGCAATAGATAAACCGATAATTGTTTGTTTTATGATGTTTGTTAAATGAAACAGTTGTAAGTTTCAGTATTTATTAAGTTTCGGGTTATATTTAAACCCCACAATCAGTCTTAAAAGTTAATAAAAACAGTCAAAACTTCTGAAAAGTATAAACAGTTTGTATTCACTAATTAACATTACTGTTAGCACAATCAGTCTCCATTTTAGTTAGGCCATAGAGTTTATTTGCGCAATCCAATAAATACTCCGTAATGCTGTCTTTTTGCTCATCAATAAATATTTGGCTTGTATCGTAATGCGGCTGTAGTCTACACGACGGATTGTTCCGGTATTTTTCTATGTATCTTCGCAGTGTTGGATTAGAAAAGCAGCCAATCTTACGTGATGGGCTGCTTTTCTAATACTCAGCCCCGACAAGTGTTTGTCTATCCCTTTTTGGATAGCTTCACTCGTGTGATACCCTTTTTTACGGGCTTGCCGCCCTAGTGTGTTTCGTCCCATGCTGAAATAAACAAATAGTACTTAATGATACTCATAATAGTACTCAGAGGTTGACTGGAATAACACTCCCCACTTGTTTACATGTGACATTTCCATACCTATACAATCAATGTTACCTAAACAATAGCATTACACAAAGCACTTAGATCGTGGTACACAATGAACCGTGGTTCATTGCTTACCCAGGATAAATGACTCACTGCGTACCCATCCCCCCCTTAGGACATGATAAGTTATGTTTTACATAATAACCGTTGCGAAGTAATTCCAAAAAATTGTTTCAAACATGCGCAAGGACCCACATTACACATACAATTCACTCATAGTTTAGTAAGAGTTAAAATAATAAAGTAATTAAAAAAAGAAACTCACGTTTTTTTTGTCGTTCTTTCTTGAGAAAACACAATTACGCGGCGTACGTGTCCTTTTGTGGCGACAGCCGGCCGGCGACTAGATCAAACTGCATGGCATGGCAAGCCAGTCGTGACACGTTTTTTGCACGAACTGGCAACGTCGTGTATTGACGGTAGGTACTATGGTTAATACGGTACACGCGGTTCATTGGCTACCACTCTACCCTATCTCTAAACTAAGTAAATAAAAAAGATACAATTGGAACAAATAAATTAAGTAGATCAGCGTTTTCTGTTTCTTAACATTTTATTGTGATTAGGTATGTAGGTACTTAAACTTAGGTAAGTAGGTACCTAAGTACCGTAGGTACCAGTTATATTACCTACGCGATGTTAATAGTTACAAAAATAATAATTTTATAATGATTAAGTTTTCACAGATTTTATCAGGACCCACCGGAAATCGGATGCCATCAACTGAATTGTACCTATATCATACTTTCATACTAATATTATAAAGGCGAAAGTTTGTGAGTGTGTGTGTGTGTGTGTGTGTGTATGTTTGTTACTTCTTCACGCTCAAACGGCAGGACCGATTTGGATGAAATTTGGTATGTAGATAGCTTATACCCTGGACTAACACATAGGCTACTTTTTATCCCGGTCTACGCGGGTGAAACCGCGGGCCGCAGCTAGTTATTATATAAAGCTCACATTCACCACAAAACTCAAACTCAAAGCATTTATTTCAAATAAACCAATTACAGGCACTTTTGAACTGTCAAGGGTTCGGTCAGTCAGAAAAATGAAGCTAGTTGCCCATTCCAAAGCCTAGTAGGACCCTATGGAGAAGAACGGCCAAGAAACTCCTCGACACTCTTTTAAATCAAAATATTGGTTACATCGTTCATGTTGAAAATATACATGTGAGAACAATGTAGAAAGACACGTTAAAAAGCGTCCGTAATAAAAAGATAAAAGTTAAAACCACTAAATTAAAAATAAGCCATGGCAGCTAAGAGACGACCAGTCCCAACCGACGGGGCCCGTCCACGAACATGACGCATGGATCAGCACCAAGTAGCTCAACCATTTTGAAGGGAACTTAATTATCCAACACACACGCCACCATCAGCGAGACATTTGAGTGAGCATGACATACTCTCAACCGCCAGGGCACATTCAAGTCAGTGAAAGACGTACCCAGTAAGTGCTCACATATGTGCTTTGCAATTATACAATACTAAGAGATTGAATTTAAACAAGCAAAGAAAGTTTTTTCTCTTCTTAAACTTCAGCACTTCACTAAACGCGTTTAAGGCGAGTAGTTGCCAACTAGTGCCATTGAGAAAAAAATCATAAGTCTGGAGATATGGAACATTTTGAAATTTCCTATGCTCACATTTTTAGTCAGATGAGGTGTCTACTAATCTTCTACCTCATCTGACTAAAAATATGAGCATAGGAATTTTCATCATAATGTTCCATATATCAAGACTTATGATTTTATTCTCAATGGTGGTTCTAGTCGGCGCTACCCTACTACTCGCCTTAACGATAGACACAGTTAAAACATCGTTCTGTCTCTGTCGTCGATGTTTTAAATTCGTTTAGGGTTAAACGCGTTTAGCGATGTGTTTTGTTCCTCTCGTCTCTGGCTTACCTTAACTGGCCGATTAGAGATTCCGACTCAAACTCCAAACTCAAACCATTTATTTCAAATAAGTAGGTAAACCAATTAGGTACAAGGCACTTTTGAATTGTCATGGGGTCGGTCAGTCAGAAAGATGAAGCCAGTTGCCCATTCCAAAGCGTAGTACTTAGATTCCTATGGAGAAGAACGAGCAAGACACTCCACGGACACTCTTTTAAATCAAAATATTGTTACAAAATATTGGCTACATCATTCATGTTGAAAATATACCTAGGTACATGTGAGAATAGTGTAGAAAGACGTGCACGATAAAAGCATCTATATGTAACAGAAATATTATATAATTAACTAAATTAAAATAAGCCGTGACAGCTAAGAGATGACCAGTCCCTACTGATGCCGCCCGTTCCCGCGCCCCGGCGGCGCGGCGCGCGGGCGGCGTCCCGACAGCACTAGATTAACCTAGGAGGTTGTCGGCTGCTTAACCGGACTTTCCTGTGGGTGCCTCAATAAATTAAGGCTTCCAGCCAAAAAGTATACATCTTGTTTTGCAAACATTTTTAAGTAGTAGGTACCTAGTTCTTCCGGAAAATAAAACAAAGAATTTATTGCAAAATTTAATGATTAGATACTTAGATAGGACAAAAGAATTAAGTACCTAAATAAGTAGGTAGATTGTATATAATATTTCATAAAACTTAAAAAGTAAGCGACCACTCGCTAAGGGCACCCCTAGCTGTGGGGTAGGTACGGACCTCGGCTTAGGGCGTCGCTGGGGGAGGACAGCAAGGGACAGGCTGGATCAGATTATGACGATTCAGAAGGCCTTTTCCAGATCACTTTTATACTTGGTCGGTTCCCCTCGTCTCTGGCTTGCCTTGATTGGCCAATCAGAGATTCCAACAGCTGCAGTAGATGCTTGGTAGTGGAATGTTCACACCGTGCTCCCCCACCCGGGCAGTGCTGTGCTCCTTCGATTCAGAAAGCCTATTTTAAGCTCAATTGTATACTTAGTCGGTTCCCCTCGTCTCTGGCCTGCCTTGATTGGCCGATCAGAGGTTCCAACAGCACAAGATGCTAGGTAGTGGAATGTCCACACCGTGTTATTGTTCCCCCACCGTGCAGTGTTGTGCTCCTTTGATTCAAAAGACCTATTTTAAGCTGAATTGTATGTTACTTAGTCGGTTCTCCTCTTCTCTGGCCTGCCTTGATTGGCCGATCAGAGATTCCGACAGCACTACATGATTTGTAGTGGAATGTCCACACCGTGTTATGTCCCTGTTATTGTTCCCACACCCAAGCAGTGTTGTGCTCCTTCATTTCAGAAGGCCTATTTTAAGCTCAATTGTATACTTAGTCGGTTCCCCTTATCTCTGGCCTGCCTTGATTGGCCGATCAGAGGTTCGAACAGCACTAGATGCTAGGTAGTGGAATGTCCAAACCGTGTTATTGTCCCCCCACCGTGAAGTGTTGTGCTCCTTCAATTCAGAAGGCCTATTTTAAGATGAATTGTATGTTACTTAGTCGGTTCCCTTTTTCTCTGCCCTGCCTTGATTGGGTGATTAGAGATTCCGAAAGCACTAGGTGCTCGGTAGTGAAGTGTCCACACTGTGTATATGAATCCCTGTTATTGTTCCCTACCCGTGCAGTGTTGTGCTCTTTCTAGCAATTCAGTTTGTATGGATCACTATTAGGAAGCTTGTTGACAGACACACTTTTTCTACGGCGCGGTTTATACGCAGTGTGTTGTGTAGGCACGGTAGTCAGTGTTGTATGGATCACTATGGAAGCTTGTTGACGGACACATAGCTTTTCTACGGCGCGGTTTTAAACGTGTACCGTAAAGAAACCCTGACGTCTACAAAGGGGCTAACTATAATCTATACCTGCGTACACGTTAGTTTTATGTCCCATAGGAACAATCCTAACTGCAATTTAAGTATGTATAGTTTAACATTCTAGCACGCGTAACATGACGACGTTTTGTCGACGAAAGAATAGACAAAACTACACATTGCCATGCTTAGTCGCGTAGAATGCGCACAAATATTTCTACAATCTGTCATTTTGTCTATTCTTCCGTCGACAAAACCCGTTTCTATAGGGGTCACGTTAGGTGAGCTGCTATTTCAAATATTTCTTTAAACCTCGATCCATGGATCCTCGTTAATAAGTTTGTAAACGAAGAATATTATAAAAGAAGAGTACCTACATTATAACCTATATATTTGATGCTATTTTTAATGCATATGTATGCTTGCCTTATTATATTAGTCATTAGTTACTTATTAAAAATGTCTGTGATTTTTTTAGATAGGTACCTATTAATAGAGTACCAAATATTGGTCAAGATATTTTAATAATGGTCAAGCAGGGAATTAGTAGGTACAGGACTATGCGAATTAGTCTAGAGTTCTGTAGTAACATAAAGTCGGAAAGTCGAAAGTATGATAATTGTAATTGTAATTATTTTCTCACCAGCACCCAAATTGCGTAACACATTAGCAATCGGAGTTGGTTTCATTTGACAGTTGAACAACATTCATTGCGTTATTTAAGATGTTAAGAAGATAAATTTTTCGAACTTAAGAAGCAATAGATTTGCAATTTGTTTCAAAATTAAACCAACGCCGATGGATAATGTCTTACGCAATTTGAGTGCAGCACTATTAATCTGTGCCAGCACCCTAATTGCGTAGCACACTATAAATCGGAACCCGAATCATTTCGAAGCAAATTGCTAGTCCGTGACATCATATAGTACCTAGGTACATATTCGAAAAATTTGTCTGCTCTACAATGAAAATAACGCAAAGTATCTAAATTTAAAATAGGCCAGCACATCAAGCTACCCCAATCTGTCAAATTTTCCCAAATGAATAAATAAATAAATAAATAAATATGTTTGGACATATCACACAACGCCATCTAGCCCCAAGCTAAGCAACCTAATGCTTGTGTTATGGTAACGAGATGGCTGATAAACTACTTATATACATTTTTTTTTTGTAAATACATACATATTATAGATAGAAAAACACCCAGACTCGGAACAAATACTTGTAGGTCGTACAAATATTTGTTCCGTGCGGGAATCGAACCCGCGACATGCTGTGCAGCAGTCAATCGCTCAACCACTGCGCCAACCGTGTCGTCTATGTATATGAACCTTATTCCTCTGTGATAAAGTTGAAAATCTATCAACAAAATTTGACGGATTGGGGTAGCTTGATTGATGTGCTGGCTTCTGTACATAACTAAAATAAAATAAATGTTGTTGAACTGTTAAAATGAAACCGTTCCCGATGATAGTGTGTTACGCAATTGCCCCGCTGTTATATTATGTACGTATCAATTGTGAAACAATTATTTATTACCTAGGTAGGTACTAATGATTTCACTGCAAGCTAAGTTTATAATTGAAAGTATAAAATATATCCTACTGTTGTTTTTGCAATTATTAGGTAGGTACTTTTGAATTGTTAGCAAACCTATAGTATTATTTAGATATGAAATAAATGTTTTTACTTATAAAATATCGTGTTTAAATCAGGTACGCACGGCTACAGATGAAGCTATACATTTCCAGTATAAGCTGATCTCGCATTGTATAGGATTTCCTTACAATGAGAGGTCAGTGTAAACTGGAAATGTATAGCTTGATGTGTAGCCGTGCGTACATGTACCTACGACAAGAGCGTGTCCGGCAAAATTAATTTATAAAAATTACTTACTTATAATGTAGGTATGTGTTTGAAAATGATAATAAAAGCAGTTCGGAATGATTAACTGTATGCTTTTAACTCTGTTGTCTCGAAACGTTCTAGGCATAAGTAGCTACCTATCTTGCTATAAGTACCTACAATAATGTTATCCAGACGCGCTCTTGTCGTACATACATAGGTACCTATGCACTTGCACAACTCCCCGTTCATCGTGTCTTATCAAATTGCTTTTGCGAAGTAGGAAGCTATGGTCAGAAAACTGTTTTGTCTTCACGGAATAGATGACATCCTCGTTGAAGATTGATTTTCCTACTGACTTAATCCAAAAGGTATTCTTCCAATACAAAACCTCTGACCAAGGAAGCGGAAATACCGCCGCCGCCGCAGCCAAGGCCCCGTGTCTGTCTGTTCGGGCTGCCGACTCCCGAAATCCATCACCCTAAGGGCGAAACCACAAATATTTTAAAGTCTTTGAGTGGCATAAGCCTGGAATAAGGTCAGCCTCCCCTAACACACTCCCCTGCGGTACCTACACTACTTACCTACCTTTAACCCTGAAAGTGATTTCCTCTCTAGTCACGAGTTCTAACTCTACACACTAATGACGGCTAGGTAGTGAGGTACATACAATCAATAGCTAGCAATATAATCGTGAGCTAAGTAGCTACCAATGTATGCACTGCTAAATGGGTTCGCACAAAACTTGGATGTTAGCTTGAAATGTTAAGTCACGGATAGCTAAAGATGATGGTTTAGTGAATAGTTTTAACTAAGTATAATACCACGAACGAGATTAAAGGTGCATTGGGGCAATTACGATAGTGGGTACAATCAGATTCATGATAATTTCTACCAAACGCAGCGCTCTTTTTATATTAGCAACATAGTGATTAGACGCCATTTTAACGCCTGCCGTCACTTTGCTGAGTTTGGTGTCGCTATACAATAATGCGTTTAGAAATTATCATCAAACGGAATATACCTACCTACCCATGATCGTAATTGCCCTAATAAACTCTATGAATGGTCACCCATCCACGGACAACCGCGGCAAGCTTAGCTTGACCTGATCGATCGACCTGTGCGGATTGGCCATACGGGCAATTCGGGCAAAAGCCCGATGGGCCGGATGCCCGAAGGGCCGGTGTGGCCAATTGGCGGACGACTTTCTTTAGCTATTATAAAAAGCATATCAGTACATCGAATCAAATAACGTTCTCTACCGTTAAGTCGAGGACCTAATTTAATTTATGGTTGTCATTGGGCTCTATCACTAGTACCTAGTAGTACTCCTTGTTTTCTAAGAGATGGCGTTCACCACCGCCACGTGGCTACGCATGAATCTCACCACTATGGGCCTGTTTCACGCCGCCAGGGTCGCGGGTTGTTCAAAAGAGATACCGTGGCCCGGGCACAGGCAACTGAAGGAACACGGGTGGGTTTTAGTCAGTAAAAGTCTGACACGCCCTCCCGCTCCGCCCAGAGCGGGAGAAGTCATTTGATGATTTCCCATCCACAAAAAAAAAAAGAGCTTGTTTCACCACCTACTATTAACTTACTAGGCAGATAATTTCATACAAATTCTGTTTAAATTTTTGAATTTATTTGGTAAGTAGTGGTTATTCGGACATCGTGAAATAGGCCCTAAGTAAGACACAAGTTAGTGTCAAGACAAGACACATCACACGCACGGGTTCGACCGACAGCGTCATTGTTTTAGTTTTGACTCGACACTTTCAAATGAATAATTTTTCTTTATCCAAAGTAGCAGTCGCACATTAGTTCATCATAATCATTGTAGTCATTGCAATCATCTGCATTATCTATCCCAGTTTCGAAGTTGTCATATTTAACTTCGTTAACCAATAACTAGACACGAATCATTAGCATTTTAACAGCTTCCGTCACATATTTGAAAATTGTTGGGTTTCCTACTTTCACCGAATTTTCTACAATCTTCGTATTCTCTACTTTACGATATCTAAATACTAGCTATAGCCAGCGGTTTCGCCCGCGTGTATGTCGGAAATTATCCCACGGGAACCTTCTACCGGGATGAAAAGTATCATATGTCTTAATCCAGGTTATAAACTGTCTGTATACCAAATTTCATCCAAATCCGTTCAGCCGTTTTTGCGTGATTGAATAACAAACATCCAAACATACAAACTTTCACATTTATAATATTAGTAGGATAGTAGGATTGATCGATATCTCTGCATTTGTCGACTTTCCTACATTCAACAAGTTACCGGAGTTCTTCGATTTTTCTACATTCATCGAGTTTTCGGAGTTCCTCCACTTTTTTTTTCTTCGAGATATTTACAAAGCTCAGCGTTTTTGCGTCATAAACATTCCTTAAGTTTTCTACGCTGTTCAAGCTTCTTACATCCATCGACTTCAGTTTCATATTGTTTTCTATTATCGAGTTTCCTGTATTCTTCCGAGTTTTTTACAGTCTCCAAACTTTTTACTTTCATCGCGTATTTTGCCATCTAGAAGTTTCTTACATTCGTCAAGTTTTCTAACCCCATCAAGTTTTCTACTGTCTTCCGATTTCTATACAAGTTGTCTATGTTTCCGACACTCTTCGAGCATTCTGAGTTCTTCAAGTTTCCTACATTCTTCAGCTTGTCTTCGTTCTTGTAGTTTCGTTTGTTATTCAGCTTGCCTTCGTTCTTAAAGTTTCTTACATTCTTCACCTTGTCTTCGTTCTTGTAGTTTCCTATATTCTTCAGCTTGTGTGCGTTCTTCAAGTTTTATAAAATTTTCGGATTATCTGCGTTCATTCACTACACCTCATCGTGCGTGAAGAGGCGACCCTAGCCGCCTTTAGGCTCAATCTAGCAGGAACCCTGAGCAAGGACTCTAGAGTTAAGCACATACGCATAAAAGAGGATGTGATCAAACGGCAGCCAATGGTGGCATCACCATGCGACAGAGCCCCGCAACAGCACTACTTTCAGAAGCACTATAATATAACACTCACGGAAGAGCGGTGTGATTACTCAGGCCCGCAAGAGTTGAGAGTATACACCGATGGATCAAAGACTGGCTCCGGAACCGGGGTCGGAGCCTTCTCACATGATCTCAACATTAACATATCCAGCCCGCTTGGAGTATTTAACACTGTCTACCAGGCAGAGTGTGTAGGCATCATACAAGCGTGCCATGCCATAGAAGCCAGGAGAGTCACAGATACAAATATACGCATACTCTCACACAGTGCCTCAGTGCTCCAATCCTTACGGAAATAATACATTACCTCGAGATTAACACAAGAATGTCACGGTGCACTCAAACGAGTAACGGTACCTAGCCGCAACACAGTGACACTACAATGGATAAAAGGTCACAGCGGATCACTGGGTAACGACGCAGCTGACGAACTGGCTAGATGAGCATCCAGCAAGTCCGTCTGTGGAGCTGAGTCAATCGTGCCCATCCCCTTCAATATGTTACGCAGGTGGCTACAGGAGTTCACCCACACACAAGCAGAGAGTTGGTGGTCCTCGACACCAGGCTGTAGGCAATCCAGGGAGGCTATGCCATCCCTGGACGGTGCGCTTTCCAGGCGGCTATTATGTCTGGACAAGAACGGGCTGCGCCTGGTGACGGGGACAATCACAGGACACTGCTCACTAAACAAACACTTCCATACAATAGGAATAACGGACAGTCCTCTATGCAGGGCCTGCATGGAGGCTGAGGAGACCGTTACGCACGTGCTCTTTGAATGCACAGGCGTCACCCAGATTAGAACAGAAACTTTCGGAATACCCCGACCTCTCACAGATGTCCCTAACAGACCCGGAGATTTGATTAAGTTCTGGAGGGAGGTGGGCTGGTTGGAAATGGAATAACCCCCGACGGCCGCCATGGCGCACGTACGTCTACTTGAAGGAGTGCGGAAACCAAATCCTTAACATAGAACATCTGCGTTCATTATGCTTCCTGAAGAAGTCATCAGATCTTTTACGGTCTTCATGTCTTCTAAATTCATCTACATCCCGTCTTTTTTCATTCCTTGATGGAACGTCTACTACGGGTTGAAAGCACCTTGGCCTAATAGTAAAATAGCTTGCTCCACTTTGTTTCGAGCCGAAGTTTTCGTGACTCGTTAGGGCCAACGTTTGTGTAGTTACAAAATAGTGTAGAAAACGGTTTTTTTTTTAATAAAGATTTTTTCGAAACATCATATGTTTCAGTAGTTTTAATTTCAATAGTTGCATAAACCTGTCTAAACACCTTTTAGGGGGAAATTTTCTACATGGTATGGTTCCAGTTCTAACTGTAGTCGTTTCCTGTGACGAAGGACATTTTCCTAAAAATTCCATATTACTGTACGCACGGCTACAGATCAAGCTATACATTTCCAGTTTACACTGATCTCTCATTGTAAGGAATGAATGCGAGATCAGCTTATACTGGAAATGTACAGCTTGATCTGTAGCCGTGCGTACCTACACTGTCTTACGAAGTTTTTGTGTGCCATCTGGAGTTTTCTCTAAACATGAACAAGTATCCTCACAGCAACCTGTTTTTGCTTCTCCTTTACCTTTATCCTTTTTACATTGTCTAAAAAAAGATTTTAGAACGTACTTAAATTATTGCTGGTACGCACGGAGAAGCTCGTGGCTAAGTAATAACAGCTGCACGGGTCGATCCATCAGGTTAAGCTACGCTTGCCGGGGTTGGTCCGTAGATGGGTGACCATCTTTACACCGTGCCTCGGAAAGCACGTTACCACGTCACGTTACGTCCCGACTGTCATTCGTGGATCTTTGATAGTCCTTACGGGTCATCAGAAGCCCGAAAGTCTGACAACCAGTCTTACCAAGGGGTATCGTGTTACCCAGTAATTGGGTTGTGGAGGTCAGATAGGCAGTCGCTCCATGTAAAATACTGATATTCAGCTGCATCCGGTTAGACTGGAGGCCGACCCCAACATAGTTGAGAAAAGGCCAGGCAGATTGATTTTATTGACGCACGAAGCTATTTCGTTAAGCAGTGTAAGCTATTTCGTTAGTTATACCTATTATAATACACATTTTTTGGAGGGCCGACCGTCTCTAAAATGCCCGGGCCGATTTCAGGAGTGCTATTCTGTAAAAGACAATTTCATGGCTGTAAGCTGCGACGAGCTCGTCGTCGAGACATCCTCGAGATCGATCGACCGAGCGACTAGCGCGCTTGTGGTCGTCGACGAACCCTAGGCTGTAGCCTCCCGTCGCTGTTTCGTAGACGAATAAGGGCTTGAAACAAATTCTAGAAATCATAATCGATCTATCTCGACTGAGAGTTTTATGTGTTTAAAATATAAATTAAAGGTCTATCTTTAAGTTTTTTAAGGAATAGAGTAAAACTTTATAAAAAAAAACATAATTAGAACAGTTTATCGCGAATATTATTTATTTCATTTTAAGGTGAATGAAGATTCCTTTGCTTAGTTATAGCAACGACGCGACGATGAAAACAATATACCTACCTATATAAAAAAAGTACTCTGTTTGTGATGAAAACAAACACGTCTTTTGATTTTTTTACAGATAGAAAACTTTGTGCGGCTATTTAATTAATTATTACTTATTTGTATCAGCGATTGCTTTGAACATTAGTTCTGTGACTAAGAGGATTTAATATACCTACTGAGTATTGATATTTTCACTGTTTTATCATTTTTAGCTAATGTGTCACAGTAACTAATACGAAACTATTATGATCCCCCTGAGACTATTATCTAAGCCCTGAGATATTAATATAATTATACGTAAATTACTGTTGCTATTACTATTGTGTTATATGTATTTAAAAAGCACTACATAGTAGTGGTCACACTTATTCCCAAGTTTTGGTTGGGCCAAGTTGCTGGGATTTTCTGTAGGTTTTTCAACAGCAGCCCAAATACTCATTCAATCAACATGCTTTATTATAATGTATACTACTTACAGTGTAATAACTATTCCTTCAGAGAGTGATGTGATGATGTCATACCTACATAATGGCCTTTATATTAGTTTTATGTCCCTCTAGTTACCTACTTATAGTAATTTGTTGCATTTTTTATGTTCATAGCACCTCGTAGGCGTCGAATGGCATGACGCCGGCGCCGGTCTGGTCCAGCGCACACCACCTTCTCAGGCGGCTGAAAGAACTGAACTAGCTTGACTGAAAACATTTGTCCCCATTGAAAATGGGTGTTTGGAAAGTGAAATTAGACTCCTTATTGATAACCAGCACTGGATTTACAGACTTTTAGGGGAAATAAGTGAGTCATGGTCAAGGCAGACCCAAGCACTGCAGGATTTATGTGCCTCCATCAGACGAGGGAGTTGAAATGCCCGAAACATGAATAGTACTACTTATAGAATTTTAATCTAAGTTTAGGTATTAAGTTTATGATAGATGTTAAGATAACTTACAAGTAAACATGTCATTGTGATAGGTACCCAAATTTAGTTTAAAACAATTAAGTAATTTCTTATAAACAGTATATTAACTTGTTATATTCGTTTTTATAACAAGTTGCCAATGTTGGTTACAGAACTTAGTGATGGAAAGTTCAAAACCTATATTAAACATGTCCTTAACAAAAAAGCACACTAAGATTATAGACTACTTTGAAGACAGGGAAGTTTGGCAGCAATTCCTTCTGCACATGTGGCTTCCCTGGTACTTCATTAACGGCATAACTATGTAAATGTCTATTAACTGCTCCCAAATTAGAATGTTTATTTTTATTTTATTTACTTCCTTGATACAATCTTTTCATTATTTTACATTAAGTATTTATGTACCTACAATTCAAATGGCTTGTGGACAGGATATTAATTCAGATTTATTAGTTACAACTAATAAATCTGAATTAATATCCTGTCCACAAGCCATTTGAATGGTAATCATGATATTTGGTTTAAATAGGCAGGCTTTTATTTTTATATTCCTCTTTTTTATGTAGGTGTATCACAAAGGTACAGACCAGCAAACTGAACAACTTTCTCTATGGGACCAACATTGTAGGTAAGTAATTGAGAAAAAATTATCAGCCATCCCATACATTTCGGTCGAGGAGGTATTGAAGTTTCTATGGGACAGCTAATAATTTTTTCTCGATTACGATGTTGGTCCTATGGAGAAAGTTGTTCAGTTTGATGGCTTTTTGACAGGCCCATACTGTCCTGCCATACCTATTAACACTATAATTTGAAAAACTTTTGAAAGCCAATTATTTTAAAAAGAGTAACTGTGGAGGTTCTTGCCGGCTCTTCTCCATAAGAAACAACCAACTAAAACTGTGCACCTAGCTCATAAGGTGTGTGTTTCATAAGTGCCCATGACTCTAACTATCTTGTTATTATTTGAAACCTTAAATATGTGACATTATTGTAATTGTTTATTTAAAGAAGCTAATACTGATTTATCTATGCACTTATTATTAAAGGTACCTACTTACTACATTAAACATTCACAAATAAAATTATACTTTCAATAAAAATAAAATTACCTATTTAGTGTAGGTACCCATTCTCACCTTAATTGATTAGTTTCTAATCAATTATGGTGAGTATTGATTTATCTATGCACTTATTATTAAAGGTACCTACTTACTACATTAAACATTCACAAACATTATACTTTCATTAAAAATAAAATTACCTATTTAGTGTAGCCCATTCTCACCTTAATTGATTAGAAACTACCTACCTACATCCTACCTAAACAATAATGTTTTCCACAACTGAAAAGAAAGGAAAACATAATTAAAGGGCAAATGTGTGGGAGAGATTCTAAAGAATAATGGCTCTTTAGAATCTCTCCTACTTATTTGCCCACTCACTAAGTCATCATGTGTTGATGCCCGATGTGTCAGGATTCCAAGTACCTACCTAACCTAGATCCTTCATTAAGTCCGGGATTTCATGGTCCACCTGCTTAGTTCACCTGGGTGGACCACGGGCAGTTTCTTGCCGGCGATGGAGCACCTCAGCAGGTGATCTTAGTGGATATATGTGGACCACACAGTCCACGGTGGTGGTACTTTTTTAAGCACATTCCTCACATTGCTTTCATGTGTATAGAATCACTGTTTTTTGACGTACACTCGTCATCCTGATTTTCACGATGGTTTAAGAGTAGGGAAGACCAAAGAAACGATGGATGACCTATGTGAAAGATGACATGGCTAGAAAGGGGGTGACTACTGACTAGCGAGATGACGACAAATAGAGAAGTGTGGAAAAAAGGGATATGTTGCGCCGACCACAAATAGATTGGGATAAGGGCAGGAGAATGATGAGTGCCAATACGCTGTGAACTAAACATCCGAACCTCCATTTCGGTACTCCAACAGTGCTGTTTACACTGTTCCATTTTCTTAGCTTCTTCGAATAAATGTAGCTTTATAATTAACTGAGCTGCTGCTATTGTTTCAAAGTACTTTGAACAAATAATAAACTGTAGGTAGTTTAATAAATGTTCCGATTTCCTACGTACTCCTATTGGTACCTATTTATAAGAATCGGTACATATACTAGTTTATAATAATAATTTTGTCAAGAGAATGCGCGATTATTCACAGACGAAGTTGTGATTATTGTAGCTTTTAGATTTGACAGCTAAAAGCGAGGCTGTGGGCGAGGTCGTAAGCGTATTCGTCGCTGTTTTTTCTAAAGGAATACCAAAATGTACGAAGAACTGTCAATTTGCTCGCCGTTGGCAAGTTTTAACTCACGGCCGTCACAGCCTTGAGCGCTAGTGTAGCTTTACGTAGCTTAGTGAATACTAAACCGAGTTTCACCACCGCGGCAGCGCTCCACCCAAGGCAGTATCCTTAGAGAATAGCATAGCTGGTCACAGACCGGCCCTGCATACTTGAATGCATTATTTATCATTAACAGCCGATCTATTTTGTGAAAATCTTACCGTGACAACTTGGTGAAGGTAGAGGGGGAGGGGGAGGTTAGCGGGAAGTGGATGTGATAAGGGGGTAAGAGGGAGAAGGGGATTTAGGGGGGATGAGGGGTGAGAGGGGGTGGGAGAGGAGAGAGGGGTTAGAGGGAGAGGAGGGGTGCGAGGAGGTTAGAGGGAGAGGGGAGGGGTAAGAGAGAAATCATTGGGGGGGATACGAGTGCCTTAACACCTTAAAGCTTTTTTGTATAGCACTGATTCATTGAAGAGAGATTGACTTGAGACTTTTGACTGATTGATTGGAGAGGGGGAGAGGTGGAGAGGGATAGGAGGGTGTAGTGAGTGGGGAGAGTATGAAGAGGGGGGTGAGAGGGAGGGGAAGTGTTGGCGAGGGTAGTGTGGGAGGGGAAAGCGGAAAAGAGGATGTGAGAGAGGGTGAAAGGGGAAGGGGGAGGTTAGCGGGAAGCAGATGTGATGAGGGGGTGAGACGGAGAAGGGGATTAGGAGGGGGATGATAGGCGAAGGTGAGAGGGTGGGAAGGGGAGGGGGTGAGAGGGACAGACGGGGAGGGGTGAGGAGAGGGCGACGAGTGCCTTTACACTGACTACTGCCTTAAAATTGCTTGTTTGCTTGCTTTTTGTATAGCATTGATGAAACGAGAAGAAAAGAGGGGTTTGTGGCTAAGTAATAACAGCCGCACGGGTCGATCCATCAGGTTAAGATACGCTTGCCGCGGTTGGTCCGTGGATGGGTGACCATCTTTACATGCTGAAACTCCTCCGTGACTCGGAAAGCACGTTAATCCGTTGGTCCCGGCTGTCATTCGTGGATCTTCAGTCGTTACGGGTCGTCAGAAGCCCGAAAGTCTGACAACCAGTCTTACCAAGGGGTATCATATTATTACCCAGTTACTGGATTGTGGAGGTCAGATAGGCAGTCGCTCTATACTGGTATTCAGCTGCATCCGGTTAGACTGGAAGCCGACCCCAACATAGTTGGGAAAAGGCTAGGCAGATAGATATATGGATTGAAGAAACCCAGCCCGACAGAAATTACCAAAAAATAGGAAGTCGGGAACTCGGGATGGCACAAAAAACAGGAGTAAACTCCAGTCGTGCGTCACACACACGTTTTTTTGTTTGTTTGAACGCGCTAATCTCTGGAACTACCAGGCAGACTTTAATAATAATTTTTGCATTTGACAGCCCAATTCTTAAGGAAGGCTAGGTATATGCATTTTTAACATCTCTCTAGGACTCTTAGGTGCCGAGCAAAAAGAAAAAAGTCAGAAACAACGCTAAGCGAAAACGAAGTATTAGCGCGGTCAGACAATGCGATTCGACGGAGTGGCTCGGGGATCAAGAAATTTCACGCGGACGAAGTCGCGGGCAGAAGCTATCTCAATATTTAAAAAGAAAAGTCCTGACTGACTGACTCATCAGCCCAAACTCTTCGATCTATAAAGCTGAATTTTTGCACAGGAGGTTCCGTTTATAATCTAAACAAGGAATAAAGAAGGACTTTTGTTCTCCTTGTATATTTTCCGACATCCACGCGGGCGAAGCCGCGGGCAAAAGCTAGTTAACAATATTCTGTAAAACATATATAAAAATAAGCAGTCAGACTTTAAGACAAGTGAATAGGTACAGGGGCCAGCACATCAAGCTACCCCAATCTGTCAAATTTTCCCAATTGAATATGAACTTTATTCGTTTGTTGTAAAGTTGAATATCGATCAAAGAAATTTGACAGATTTTAGTAGCTTGATGTGCTGGCCTCTGTACCTACCTAATATTTTTAGGTAACTTTAGTAAGTAGGCACCTTTAGAAAATTGGTCGTCAGCCCAAGTTAGCAGGTATGCGTAGTAGGTAGGTACGTTTAAAGTACCTACATAGATACACTACTCTATCTCTATTGTTAATCAAAAAATAAGTAAGGTCTGGCGGCTCTGGGATCTTGGACTATGAGCTTTATACGTGTATTTTATTACAGCCATGTAGGCGAGCTGTATTTCAGTTTAAAAATAAATAGTAAGAGTACAGTTTAGAGAGAGAGAGACCTTTATTATGTGTATACAGACTGCATTAGGTTATAAAGTAAATTACAGGAAAAAAACATCTATTGGGTTTCACTTAAATTTATGAAGATTACTTTGACAATGAAAGTGTTAGTTAATTTTAGAATCAGGTTACAAAAATTCGTTACGTTAGTCTTATAATTATTAGAGTAACCTCCGTGATACACGAGGTTACTTTGTAAATGAAGGTATTAAGAATACCTTCATTTACAATTAATTTTACTTAGGTACCTACTTCTTACTTTTTTTACTTTCACTTATTATTCATTTTACAATCAGGTTACAACAATTCGTTGTCTTATAATTATTAATCTTCATGATTCATGAAGAAGAACAAAAAAACACGAAGAACATGAAGATTACTTTGATTACTTTATTATTAATTTTAGAATCAAGTTAGGTCCTACATCAGTTTGTTATCTTATACAATTATAGTAACCTCCGTACCTACCTACATTAGATTAATTTGATAATTATTGTCTTATAATTGTTAAAGTAACCTCCATGATACATAAGATTACTTCGACAACAAGGCCTTGTTAATTTAAGAATCAGGTTACAACAATTTGTTGTCTTATAATTGTTTAATTGTTAAGTTTAGAATCAACTTGTTATTAATTTAAGAATCAGGTTACAACAATTTGTTGTCTTATAATTGTTTAATTGTTAAGTTTAGAATCAACTTGTTATTAATTTAAGAATCAGGTTACAACAATTTGTTGTCTTATAATTGTTTAATTGTTAAGTTTAGAATCAACTTGTTATTAATTTTAGAATCAGGTTACAACAATTTGTTGTCTTATAATTGTTTAATTGTTAAGTTTAGAATCAACTTGTTATTAATTTAAGAATCAGGTTACAACAATTTGTTGTCTTATAATTGTTTAATTGTTAAGTTTAGAATCAACTTGTTATTAATTTAAGAATCAGGTTACAACAATTTGTTGTCTTATAATTGTTTAATTGTTAAGTTTAGAATCAACTTGTTATTAATTTTAGAATCAGGTTACAACAATTTGTTGTCTTATAATTGTTTAATTGTTAAGTTTAGAATCAACTTGTTATTAATTTAAGAATCAGGTTACAACAATTTGTTGTCTTATAATTGTTTAATTGTTAAGTTTAGAATCAACTTGTTATTAATTTAAGAATCAGGTTACAACAATTTGTTGTCTTATAATTGTTTAATTGTTAAGTTTAGAATCAACTTGTTATTAATTTTAGAATCAGGTTACAACAATTTGTTGTCTTATAATTGTTTAATTGTTAAGTTTAGAATCAACTTGTTATTAATTTAAGAATCAGGTTACAACAATTTGTTGTCTTATAATTGTTTAATTGTTAAGTTTAGAATCAACTTGTTATTAATTTAAGAATCAGGTTACAACAATTATCTTACAAACTTATAGTCTACATAAACTAATAATCTATATAAAAAAAAAGAAATGATGTTCGTTAATAAGCGCATAACTTCGATTGGAACTACGATTTGGAAAATTTTAGTTTGAAACTAAGTCTGAGTAAGGTTCTAACGGAAAAAGTCATTTAAAAGTTGCCGGGAAAATTAAAAAATTCGGGAAAACTGACAGTGCATTTTCTATGGGAATTTTGTATGAATGGGGAAGGTTGGGCAACGCTAATTGTAAATGGCGTGATCATAGCTAGGTCCCTAAGGCCTATAACAAATTTGACATTTCGTTCACTCATGAGTTTTATTTCACTATTTCGAAATTAGAAGATTGTGGATTAAATAGCTTTAATCCACAATCTTCTAATTTTATAGTCTCTCGAGGAATGGTGGGTGAATGGTATTTCGAACTACTTAGGAACACAACAACGCGTCATTTTCGTAAATATAAAATAAAACCAACTCACACCTTGTATCAAAAAAAGAAACTTGTTGAAGATTTCCCAAATTGCTATACTATCCTAAGATTTTTTTTACGTTGCCTACCTACCACTAGCTAGCTGTGAAGCAGAGCGCTCTTTCTCCAGGATGTCGTATATATAAAACAAATATAGGGACAACAATGTCAAACTATCGACGAAATCATATAGGTACTTAGCAATTCTTTTCATAAATTGTGATTTAATAGAGGACTTACAAAGTGATGAGCAAATAAAGGAATTTGCAGCACAAAAATGCAGAAAGGCTGCTTTATAATTTAATTTTATCTAACATTAGACATTACACATAACCTGTTGATTTATTTTGCAATAATAATGTCTTACAGTTGCTGTTTGTGTGTCTATCTAAGTCTTATTAAGGGGGATCCACTGCGGTAGCCCTCGAAATTCAAATGTTCTTGCGTTTTTGCAATTTGCAGGTCAGTGTCGGGTTGTATCTTAATCAAAATATGATTCGCGATATAAAACCTATGTATTTACATAATTTTAACCATAAAATCATCAATACATCTTTCCAAGTTAGATTTCCTCCAGATTCGTCTGAATTCCGAAATCAAACCAATCCACGGGAAATTTAACTTAGACATAGTTATTAATGGTTAAAATAATGTAAATACATAGTTTTTACTGTCGTGAATCATATTTTGATTAAGATATAACCTTACACTGCAAAAAAACGCAAGAAAATTTTAATTTCGCGGTCTACCACAGCGCAATCACCTTAAATACTTATTTACCAATTACTTACTTTCTTTACTTATTTTACTTAAAACATGTTATTGTCCTCTTTTTTTTCTATACCGTGTACCTAGTTCATCATCGAAAACAGTTTTTGACAAAATGGCAATTAGTTGATTAATTAGACTTTGCTCCAAGTAGTATTAGCCCAGGGCCCCACAAACTCACGGTCCCCCCTTTTGGGAACTAGCTACGACAGCGCCATTTTGATAGTTGCCTTCCCCATTATTGAAATTTGGACAGGACGTCTGAAGGGTCAGCTAGTTATTAATATTGGTGATCCATAACAATCACACTTAAAAGTTTAGCATTTAAAGTCACTCTTCATAGTTCATTAACGAAATCAGCACAAGTACATAAGTGGTTTTTAGTTTCTGAACAGCACTATAGGAAAAGTAGGAATATCAGGTTCTACATTTGAATTTGTGCTATATAAACTCAGGTTTGTACTGCTCCTGAAAGAACAAACGAAAACATATTAACTTAGTAGTTACCAGGACTTAATTGAAAAATCGGCCAAGTGGGAGTCGGGCTTGCACACTATGCGGCCACAACACGGTTAGTGGCCGCAGAGAGCCAAATAATAAACGTCGCGCACTTGGCCGCAAAGACCAAGTGGTCGAATGACGTTGGTACTACCGTCCGACAAGTTGCAAATTTTGTACCTATACTTTACTATGTGGCTTTCACATCTTGATCAGACCTTCTGCGGCCAAGGTGACGACGGTTGTGGCGGCGTACTGCGCGCGGTCCCTAATGGTTTCGTACCAACAAAACTCAGTTAGTTTTGACTTTTTTACCTCTGGGGAAGCAATTTTGAGTAGGTATATTTGAACTGGCTAGCTATTACAGCTCTAGAGATACGGCCCTGTGACAGACAGACTGCAACCCTACAACTAAATAAATTAAACAAAACATCCGCACCCAGCTCAAAGTTGGTAGGATTGTTCAAAACACCATCATAAATGAAATCTAAAAAATTCTCATCGATCCAATACCTGGAAAAAAATTTACTCGGGGGTCAAAGGTCACACAAACGGGTTTTTCGCGATTTTCAACAAAACGGTAAGTTTTATCATAGAATTAGTTCAGACAAAAATTGTCGATCAGATAATTATCTTAAAAGATGTCTCAATACTTTTTTTCCTAAGAGCCACCGTTTGCTGAGATATAACGATTCAAAAAGTTGGAAGAGTTGTAAGTAATCGTCATAATACGCACACGTTTCCACACGCCACCTTTGAGGTAGTGTACTTAGCGCGTTTTTTTAAACGTGGTTTCCCCGGTAGGTCTATTCCACGGATCGGTTGTTGTGTTGTGCTAATATCTTTTATTATTCAATAGTTTCAAATTAAACAGAAGTTCAATTTGAAACTATTGAATAATAAAAGATATTGGATAATAAAACTTCTGTTTAATTTGAAACTATTGAATAATAAAAGATATTGGATAATAAAACTTCTGTTTAATTTGAAACTATTGAATAATAAAATATATTGCCAAGGGTTGAAAATGGGTATAAAAAAAAATAGGGAAATTTATTCGTCTGATTCATAATAATTCTCAAATACTTTTGCTTCTCTAATACTTTTGTGGGGGTTTGAGGTCAATAGTGATACACCGCATGTCTCCTCGTTGGTATCAAACGAATCCTCAACTGTTGCTGATTCAACATTGGAGCACGACCGGCCTTGACAATTTGTACATGCTAGAGAACAAAACAGTCCAACTTTTTTGCAACCACATTTAGCACTACATCCCTTTTTACAGTTGCAAAAAATTGTGTTTAGCAGTTTGTCCATGTTCACGTGTAGCTTGATTATCAGCTAGACCCAAAATACTGGGGTTGGAAGTTGGTCGAGAATACATTAGAACCAGTTCAGACTTTACTCCTACAACTTTGAGCTGGGTGCGAATTTTTATACCCTCGAATGTCTAAATTGACCGGACTAGAAGTTCCTACATTAAAATATTTAAACACTAATTAATTACATAATAAATATTTAATTATTACCTGGCTGTCGAAGGTGACCAGGTGTCACCACCTAGGTGTCTATTGTGATATAAATTTACACCTTAGGCTGACCATCTAGCTGGTTTTTTTTTCTGCCATTAATCTACACTTTTTGAGCAACGCATCGAGATCATCCGCTAACTTCTGCTGTGCCCGATTGATCAGTTCCCGAGTCAACAATGTTTGCCACAACTTCAAATCCCTAAAACATAATAATTATGTTAATGACATAAAGAATGCTCAGAAAAATACAAAAAAATCTAGAAAAAAAAACCGTTTTCGTTATGAGGTAATAATGATTTGTGGTAATTGTGATGTATGAAGTTTAATAAATAAAGACTAAATACGTACAGTCAGCGTCAATAATATCGGGACGAACAGACTGTTCAAAATGATATAAACAACTATGAAAATAAAATATTAACTCAATGACACAAGGAATGTTTCGGAATGAAGACAGCACACGACAACTGTCATTCTGACAAGAACTTTATCCAATTGAGATAAAGTTTTTCTTAGTTGTTGAGATCATTTTACGTCATTTTTTCGTCCCGATATTTTTGACGCTGACTGTACAACACGCGCCACGAAAGATGAGACTTGACTGCGCCTCCCGCGCTCCTTCCAAAGCGGCGGAAAGAGCGCGGGAGTTCTGCGCCTGCTAGTAAGCTTGATGGACACGTTTTTTGGGTAATTCATCCCTTTCATCTTATATGCTTCATCTGCAACTAATCTACGGACTATTAAAGTTGATCCTCTGCATGGAGAATGCATTTGACAGGCAACTCATTGATCCGCAATCCGCACTCACCCTCTTTCAAATATGTCAGAAAACTATATAAGGACAAGTTGAACCGTCACAGTGACGCTACACAACCCTATTACAAGTATTTGAGTGTACCAACCACAATATTACCCACTAGTAACAGTGTGCCTTAAATTGCAATTATTTTGTATTCCAAGGATGGCGTTTCAATTATTTGAGCTATTACGTCACTTCATCAGGAAGCCATAAGTTTTTTTTTAGAATTGATGGTGGTATTCATGGACTCTTCTCCTTTTCTGCTACAACTAGGCACCTGCCTAGGGGCGCGAGGTTACAAGGGGGCGCGCGCACGTAAGTTTTTAAACCAAGAAAATAATTAACATAAAATTAAATATAAAAGATTAGTTAATTCTATAGAGATGTACTCTCTTAGAATAAATCAGTGGAACTTCACTGATTTTTCAGTGAAAAAATTACTGAACCGATTGTGATGAAACTTGGTATGTAGGTAGCTGGAGACCCAGATTTGCACATTTTATCCCGGAATTTCTATGGGATGGATCATCACATGGGTGAAACCGTGCGGCGCAGCTAATTATTATGTAAGTACAAATTAAAATTTATAATAACTATATGGCCGCCAGAGCAGAGGGGCGTCGATGAGGTGCTTGCCTAGGGCGCTCTCGACATTTAATCCGCCTCTGCTTCTGCGTTTATCGAACGTATACGATGCGCTGACGAGGCATCCTCGGTGACACCGCATCAACGCCACGTTGGTTTCAATACTATCAGTGCCCTGTATGCAAAAATAGATAGATAGAACCTTACCTTTCCCTTTCCGCAATAAGTTCCTTATTATAAATTGTGATCTTGAGCTGCCGATTAGCACTGCCATTAAACATTTGTGGGCTGTATCCAACAATTCGATCGGTTTGGTTCGGTTTAGGTTCTGGTTTATCTGGAAGTATCAATAGTATAATTCCAATTAATTAGGAGAAAAACTATTTTAAGTTAAAAAAGATAATCGAATTAACAAATAACCTTGGCTTCTCAATTGACTTGACCTCAGCAAATGTGTGTGTTCATTTGACATTCCATGCCATTGATAACGTTATTAAATCCCAATAATTGCAACCCAAAATCTCAAGAGGAGCTCGTGGCTAAGTAATCACAGCCGCACGGGTCGATCCATCAGGTCAAGCTACGCTTGCCGGGGTTGGTCAGTGGATGGGTTACCATCTTTACATACCGAGACTCCTCCGTGCCTCAGAAAGCACGTTAAGCCGTTGGGCCCGGCTGTCATTCGTGGATCTTTGACAGTCGTTACGGGTCGTCAGAAGCCCGAAAGTCTCCAGTCTTACCAAAGGGGTATGGTATTACCCAGTTACTGGGTTATGGAGGTCAGATAGGCAGTCGCTCCATGTAAAATAATGGTATTCAGCTGCATCCGGTTAGACTGGAAGCCGACCCCAACATAGTTGGGAAAAGGCTAGGCAGATTGGTTTTGATTGCAACCCAAAATCTGGTCTCTAAACTAATGATAGAGAATGGCACATTGCTGTTGTTCATGAAGCAGTTTATCATTAAACCGAGCCACTTCAGCATGCCATTCTTCTCTCATTCTTTATTTCAAAAACTGAAATAATATCTGTTAACATCCTCAATCAGTGTCTATAGCGAAAAACAACTAAAACAAAATAAAGAAAAACCAACACAACATAGTTTATTGTCTTGGTTCCTACCTACGGAGAGATATTAAGGAAAGGGCAACAACCGCTATCGCCATGCTAAAGCGGCTCGGGTATAGTAGTGATGATTCAAAAAGTGTAAAGTATGACAATAACACTAATGTTATCTACTTAACAACATTTAACTTACCGCTTTGATTAATTGGTGTTGCCCATACAGAAATACCTCTGTTTGGAAATGTGTTTCTAACTTGTCCAGGGCTTGGGCCGCTTGCCTAAAAATGAAGTAAATCTTTATCTACCGAAATATAAAAGAAATACATCATTTCAACAAAATCATAACAACAACATTATTGTCACTAACCAACTGGATCTCTGAATCCAATATATCTAACCCAATCCTACTAATATTATAAATGCAAAAGTTTGTGAGGATGGATGGATGGAATGTTGTTTGTTACTCTTTCACACAAAAACTATTCAACGGATTTTGATGAAATTTGGCACACATATACTTTATAACTTGGATTAAGGCAGGAAAATTTTTATCCCAATGTTCCTTCGGGTTCGAGACAAACGCGGGTGAAACCGCGGGGAGTTGCTAGTTATATTATGAAAAGAAAAGATTTGATTTTTTTTATTTTGTTTGTGTTATATAAAAGCTCACAAAATCTTAACTGATTTAAAAAAATATTTTTGCATTTGATAGTCAATTCTTGAGGAAGGCTATAGACTGTTTAACATCACGCTAAGACCCTTAAGGCCGAACCAAAAGAAAAAAGTCAGAAAGAATGCCAAGCAAACAAAGTAATAGTTTGGACAGACAATGTGACAATGTGACGGGGTGGTGGGTAGGGGACAATAAATTTCATGCGAAAGAAGTCAACAAAATAAAATGCTGCATACAAAATTTAACCAGTAAACGATTGTCCAACTTAGTATTGATAGGTCTAACGATTTCCAACTGATTAGGAATAGAATTTACTTGGAACTTACTCTTTCTTCACGAAACTTTTCTAATCTGAATCTTGCATTCCTCTGTTTAGCAAGTTGTGCTTGTTTTTCTCTAACAACTTGCAACCTTATTTTTTCAATATTCTTTCTAGCATAGGTTATTGGCGCCTTTGCAGGCGGTTTGAATGGCTGTGCTTTTACTTTATTCCTTTTCGCTCTGTAACATTAAAAAATATTAAGTAAAGTGTTTATCTACTTCTACCCACACCACACTATACCATTGTGATGTGAGAGACTTGTTCTTTTGCGTTTTTTTTTCCCGCAGATAAATGTATTTTTCTTACCTGCGAGACAGAGAAGAAACGAGATTTATTACCTGGCGTTTTCTCTTTTCCTTATTTTAATTATGTCCTCCAAGCTCATATGAATAAATGAAGAACTTTTAAATTCAGCCATACTGAGCCAAACGCAGATTGAGCGAGAAAGCCGGGAGCGCAAAAACCACCACAGAAGATAAGTACAGCAACGCTAATGGAAAAATAACTTCAAGCTACTAACTTTAACAGACTTCTAAATGATACGATTTGTTAAAGCTGACTGGAGAACAATATTATTACCACCATGACGCCATTACCAAAAAGTGATAATCTGACACCCACCAGCAGTGTTGCCAACAGTTAAACTGGCCCTCCACCAGATTCAACTTCTAAAACCACTGGAAAACCACTAACAAGAAACGGCCTACTCTAATAACCGCAAAAATTTCCACTAAACAATTTCTTAATTTTTACTAAAGAAAGCAGTAAGTAATAATAAGTGCCTAATTCCTTTTTAAATGCTAAGACCCTCCACACTTTTTAAATACTAAGACCCTCCACAATCGCGAGATATGCAGTCTCAGGGAATATTTCCTAGAAGCCGACATGGGGATGCATCGAGATGTGGTCACGGTGGACAAGGGCCTCACCCCTCTCTCCTTGGCGAATGAGAACTGGCGCAAACCTGCAGTAATTGATACTAACGATCGTAAGGAAGTATGGCAAGGCAAAGAGCTTCACGGACGCTTTTTCCGGGCCCTCCATGGGCCTGATGTAGACTTTTTAGCGTATGTATCCTGGTTACGTTTCGGCGACCTCTTCGGGGAAACCGAAGGTTTTGTCTGTGCAATTATGGATGAAGTTATCATGACGAATAACTATCGGAAATAATAGGTCTTTACCTATGAAATTGCCGTTTTGTATGAAAAAATTTAAACGAATTTTTTTCATGTATTTTTTATTTGTATTAATCAAAGTAATCACCCATGCAATCAATGCATCTTTGCCAACGCAGTGGCAGTTTATTGATGCCCTTCTTAAAGAAATCAGCTGGACGGGAGGCAACAAATTCTTCAAAGGCATTTTGTACTGCCTCTCGGGTATTGATTTTTTTTCCCACCAAGAAGTTATCCAAATTCTGGAAAAAGTAGTAGTCTGTAGGCGCAAGGTCTGGTGAGTAGGGCGGATGACGGAGAGCTTCCAACCCCAGTTCTTGCAACTTGGAGACCGTCTGCTGTGCAGTATGAGGTCGCGCGTTGTCGTGCAGGAGCAGCGGAGACGAGCGATTGACCAATGCTGGTTGGAGATGTGCCAGCTTCTCCATCATTGTGTTCAGTTCTTCACAGTACACATCTGAAGTAATGCTCACCCCGTTTGGTAAGAAGCTGTGATGAATCACACCGGCGCTGGACCACCAAACAGTGACCATCACTTTTCTAGGGATAAGTTTTCGTTTAGGGCATTGTTTAGGTGCTGAACCAGGATCCAACCAACTTGCTGAGCGCTTGCGGTTATCAAACAGAATCCATTTTTCATCGCAGGTAACAATGCGGTTCAAAATTCCTTCATTTGTGTGTCTGTTGAGCAGTGCAAGGCACGTCTCGACGCGTACTTCGCGCTGGCGATCATTGAGTTCGTGGGGCACCCATTTGTCAAGCTTTTTTACTTTGCCAATTTGACGCAAATGGACCAATATTGTTTTGACGCTAACGTCGAAAGCTGCTGCTAATTCAGCCGTAGATTGTGTATCATCAGCTTCCACAATCGCCTTTAATTCGTCATTGTCGACCAGTCTTCGGACGACCGCGAGGTTCATTTTTCAGGTCGAAATTTCCAGAACGGAAGCGAGCAAACCAATAACAAGTGGTGCGTTGGTTTGTACTGTTAGCTCCGTAAACGTCGTTGATGTTGCGTGCCGCTTGTGCCGCGTTGCTGCCACGACGGTACTCATATTCCATAATTACTCGAATTTTTAACGTATCCATGATGACGAAAAAGATTGAAATGCGATGAAAATGTAACACTAATCAATAAACAAATGACTACTTTTGGGAAAAAAAATCCGTTTTTAAAATAAAATTAATTTGAAATTAGAATTCTTAGCCAAACGAAAATTATTTTGATGTGAAATGGCCAGTACTGCAGAACGGCAATTTCATAGGTAAAGACCTAATATATTGTCAAGGACGGTACGGTTGACATCTGTCGGGCATGCCACAGTCCCGGTGAATCAATCCGACATATTGTTTCCGGTTGTTCTCGTCTTGCTAGCGGCGAGTACTTAGAGCACAGACACAATCTAGTGGCTAGGATTATCCACCAGCAACTTGCCTTGCAGTACAACCTTGTGGAGTCCGAAGTACCATATTACAGGTATGTGCCCGACCCAGTTCTCGAGAATGGTCACGCCACATTGTACTGGGATCGATCTATCATCCGACGAAACATGGGTCCATCATTTTGATCCCGAGACAAAACAGCAATCTTCGCAATGGAAACGGCCATCATCACCGACCCCGAAGAAGTTTCGTGCCGTGGCATCGGCTGGCAAGGTTATGGCTTCAATATTTTGGGACTCAGAAGGGATATTGTTGATTGTTTACCTGGAGCGTGGAACCACTATTACAGGCCAATATTATGCAGCTTTAATTCCTAACTTGAGGAATGCCATCAAAGAGAAAAGGAGAGGGAAACTTCGAAGGGGCGTGCTGTTTCATCACGACAACGAACCCGCGCACAGGTCGGCAGTTGCGATGGCTGCCATTCAGCAAGCTGGCTTCGAATTGGTTGACCACCCCCCTTATTCACCAGATCTGGCGCCTACCGATATTTATCTGTTCCCCAAATTTAAAGAATACTTAAGGGGAAACAGGTACGAAGACGATAACGATGTGATGGATGCCGTGGAGAGCTTTTTGCAGGACCAAGACAAAACTATTTTTTTTAAAAGGGATTGAAGTCTTGGAAAAGCGCTGGACTCAGAAGACTATGTAGAAAAATAAATTATTAAGTTATCAATAGTAATTATAATCTATCTCATTCTCACTACTTTTTGATCCCCCCTCGTACATACCGGTCAAAATCATAACCCTCCTTTTGCTTCGCCGTAGTCGGGTAAAGCATTTTCAGTAATTGAAAAGTCTGTTACACCACTAGAAAAATCCACCAGCCACTAAAAGCAATATTTCGCCACAAAAAAGGGGGCTAGAACCACCAGTTTTAGTAGAAAATCCACTAAGTTGGCAACACTGCCCACCAGTCCACCACCCACAGATAACTATCTTGATGGCTTAAGGGGAAAGCGCTAAGGTAGCCCGCGAAATTCAAATGTTCTTACGATTTTTGCAATTTGCAGCTCAGTGTCTGGGTGTATGTTGATTCGCCACCGTAAAAAATGTATATTTACAGAATTATAATCATCAAAATCAGTAATACAACTCCTTAAGTTAGTATAATCCTCAAATGTCAATATTTCATGAAATAGTCATCCATTAGGATTAAATGAACACATAGAGTAGTATTGATGATTTTAATGACTATAATTCTTTAAATACAGATTTGTTTTGGACTTCGCGAAAAAATTCGCGACAAAATTTGAATTTCGCGGGCTACCCTGGCGCTTTAAGCCAGGGAATTAGAATGTACTTTAGAGTACAACTGAAATGCTTACAAGCATAAAAAAACTGTAGTGTGTAGATAGTTTATTCTATTTATCATTCATCTTTATTATAAAAAGCTTCGACTAGTAAGAGAAATAGAGTGGTCGCACATCTAGCGGAACATGCGTCGCGCCGCGGGCGTAACTTCGTTAACTTCCAGTTATCTTAAGCTCGACGCACTAACGCATCATCGGTTGAGTAAGGTTGAATGTTTTATTATCTACTTGTCTATTCTGGCGTTACGCGGTAACGCGACCGACTATACGCGACGCATCTTCCGTGTGAGACCACCCTTATCCCAAATACCAAAATATCTGCGCATTTTAAAAGAAATACAAAATAAAATATGTGGAGTGGAACGTCGCCAGTGTCGCCACAGAAAGAAGAACACAAAACCAAGTGTGAAAGTGTGGAACGTCAACACCATGCTTATTTGAAGCACACTTCTATAGTGTATTATCTATGACACTAGCGCTAGCGCTGGCGTGCACCAGTAACTTTTGATAACGCGGGAGATTTTGAATAGTTTTTTCATCTTTTATATTTCGATGACGGAAATTTTAATAGGCGTAAGGTCCGTTGAACACGGCACGGTTTCTTTATGGTACGGCCTACGGCGCGCTAGCCGCACCGCACAATAATCGTAAAAAGGCGAAAATTAAAAAAAAAAACTTCAGGTGGCACCATCAGTCTGAAAAATCTATTTGTTACTTTTGAATTTTTATGTTAATTAGCTTGTTGATATGAGAAGGTATGTAGAATTGTGATAACATCTGTGCAGCATTAACATCTTGCTCATCTGGGGCTGACATTGATAATACTTAGAATTCTATGCTCCGAATAAAATGCTATGCAATTTACGTATTGTTGCACTGAAGTAGCGCCTATTGATATTTTATTTCAACAACAATGATTATAGCAATATTCCATCCCTAAGATTCCCAAAAATCATCCCTCAAAAGCGCCAAAATGGGTGTGGCTGACAATGGCATGGCCACCATCAGGGATTTTAATTTTGATAACACAAAAAATTTGTCGCTAATTAGTTGAAATTTTCCGCCAAATATCAGAATTTGTCGGTCACTGGTTCAAAAGATATAAGGGTTCATTGGTGGCCGATCTGGAGAGCGTCTCCCCAGCTTGGCCACATTTATATCTCAAAAACTAGGCCACCTAGCAAAGATCTAGTCTTTTGTCTCCCACGTTTAGTCGCTAATTAGTCGCAAGTTTTCACCAAGTCGCAGAATTAGTCGGGTTTTCGGGATCGGGTCTGTATATTTAGAAGATATAAGGAGTTGAATTTTTAAGTATAGTCCAAGAGCTAGATCAAATATTTTATCGTAAACTCATCGATCTAGCTCTTGGACGCTACAATTTGGTGAGGTACTTGTGACTTCTTTAGCTTGACTCAGAGGATCTCATAATTCACGAGGTAAAAAGCTTTGCTCACAAGGACAATTCCCGCAATTATTTTGGTTTCAAAAAGGCTAAAGGTTAGTCGCACAGCAGTTTAACTTAAATTTAATAGTTAGGTAGATAGCACCTTAGCACAATAAGAAGCAAGCATACACCGAGGTTCTCTGGTGGGTGTAATAGGCTATCGTACTCTTAAGACTAATAATCACAGAGTTTGTTGAGACTCAGGGTCGGGAACCAAACTGCGCATCGTCAATTAATAAATTCTTCTGCAGTTCAGGCTGTATGAGACGCTCCACCATCATCAGAAATTGGCTGTTAGTTGCTTGATGCACTTAAATCACCTGTTCTATTTTTAACGTCTAGAACTCATCATAAGTTCAAGTAAGTAAGTGAGTACTTAAGTTTCTCGGCGTGTTTTATACATAGGTAAGTTAAAAAACGCACTTAAATGTGGAAACAAGTTGGCGCTTCCCCAAATAAGGTGCTCCACACTGAGAACATCGTGTCCTGGTGACTAACCATGCTTCATATCCAGAGATTACATCTTCCAGCGTTATTGATGGTAGTGACTCAGTCAGAACGCGATGGTATCATTGCTGAGCTTCCAATCCGCTTGCAGGGGTCAATCAAATCAGCTATTTTACATGCTTCCTGCAATCCATCAAGAGAGACAAGTAAGCTCTTTTTAGTCGCGTTCCAAAACTTAAGAGCGTTGGCTCCGTACAGCATTTCAAACAAATTTCAAGTCCTTTTTTATCGAAACAAATGAACCGATTTTAATGAAACTTCATACGCATAAGCAGAATACATAGGTCTAAAAAAAGTAGATAAGAACATTTTCGAAATGTCTTATTTAAAAAAAGATAAGCAATTGGAAATCTCTGTTTCTATGGAATATATAAAATCGGTCGAATTTACCTGCAACACTATTTTTCGAAAATGTTCTTAACTAACTTTTTAGACCTATGTATCCTGCTTATGCGTATGAAGTTTCGTTAAAATCGGTTCATTCATTTCGTTAAAAAAGGACTTGAAAGTTTGTATGAAATGCCGTACGGAGCCAACGCTCTTAATAAAATTATTTTATATTCATTTGACATTTCTATGTAAGGCAATGTGTGTCTGAAGGAGATATCCAAATTGAGCAAGTGCCTGCGTAATAACTATTGGCTGATATCTTTACAAAGCCATTATTCAAACCAAGACTGGTAAAGCTTTGCGAAGACTTTGGTTTGAAAAACCAGGAGGGAACGTTAGTAAAGCACTTCCAGCGTTATTTTATGAAGCTTTCCTTCTAGATTGAAGTATGATCTATATTGTGGTAGCAACCAAAATTAAAATAATATAATATATTACATTACAGGTAGGCAGTCGCTCCATGTAAAATACTAGTATTCAGCTGCATCCGCTTGGACTGGAAGCCAATCCCAACTTGGTTGGGAAAAGGCTAGGCCGATGATGACCTGGTACTTGTTGATTGGCTGTCCTCTCATACCTATTAACAGTGTAATTTGAAAACATTTTAAAAGTAAATTATTTTGAGTAAGCGTGGAGTTTCTTCTTCATAGTATATGTATAATAATTATTATAAAATTTATTCAAAAATAAAAATTGTTAAAATGCGTATAAATCTTAGAAATAATGTAGGTGTGTGTCGTCTGTACTGGGATAAACCTGTATCACAGGCGGCATGAGTTTACTATTAGGATTTCTTAACAATATTTAACATAAGTTTTGAGAATAGTGACAAAGTTAGTTAATGTATTATGTTACTAGCTTTTGCCCGCGGCTTCGCCCACGTGGATGTCGGAAATTATCCCACGGGAACCTCTACCGGGATAAAAAGTGTTATCTATGTGTTCATCCAGGTTATAAACTATCTGTGTGCCAAATTTCATCCAAATCCGTTCAGCCGTTTTTGCGTGATTGAGTAACAAACATCCAAACATACAAACTTTCACAGTTATAATATTACTAGGACTAGGATAATTTACTAATAAGTAGGTACACTGATAATTAAGGTCTTAAAAAATTAAGAAATATAAAAAATCAAGTATCTTGACTTAGCACACGAGGTTGTAGACATGTGGGACGTGGACTCTGCAATCATTGTACCGATAATCGTTACGGTTAATGGCCTAATAGCGGAGAGCCTCGACCAACACCTCAGGAGGCTCTCATTGCGCGGCTGGGTCAAGGGCTTGATTCAGAAAGCAGTACTCCTGGACACGGCACGCATAGTGAGGAGGTTCCTCTCTCTAGAGCCCTGACCACCGGTAGCTTAGACCCTGTTCCCGATATCGGTGGGCTACTATTTTTTATATTTTTTAATGTTTTTTTTATTTTAAGTTTTTATAAAAATGTAAATAAAATGTATATAATATAAATGAAATAAAGGAAAATTATAAGGTCTTAAACAGGTAGATAATTTATAATTTATTCACGGAAAATAGTTCTTAGCACTTACTTACACGACTATGATTGTAGTATTATTAATTAGATTGAAACAAATATTGCTGTAAGGCTACATTAGATTTTTGAAGCGAATAGGAAACGACCGTGCATCTAGTTTCTGACGTTTCATAAGTGCCCATGGCATCAGCAAAATTCATAAATTCAAAATATTTTATAATACATAAACCTTACCCCTTATTCATAAAAAACTAAAAAGCTCTTTAGACCTATTTTAGCATAGAAGAGTTTTGTTTCTTCTTTCAAACTCTGATCATAATTTGAAAGGAATTGACAAAACACTTCTCTAACTAAAATAGGCGTATAGAGCATTTTAGTTTTTTATGAATAACCCGATAATGTGTTATAAAATGCTTTTTTGACCAGGCATTGGGGTCATAACCTTGTCAAAAGGGGGAGGATATAACGCGAATGCTTTTCAAACCGCTCTCGCCATGATCCGAACGCTTCTGGCGGGAACGCCTCTATTACCCGCTCGGCCAATAAGGGCGAGTCGAAGCTTCTAGAAGATTCTAGAAGCTTCTCTAAGAACAAATGACGCACAGTAGTAGTTGACTTTGTGTGAGCTGTCTGTCAACCGTCAACTAGGCTGTGAACATTTTAGATATTTTTACAATACTGTATCTTCGCCCCGAATCCTATTATTGTTTATTAAAGCACTTACGTATGATAATGTGTTTATATTAAATTTTGAATTTATAAATTTAGCTGATGTAGCAAGTGGAAAATGTTGGCTTGTAATAAACCGTTGCCAAAGTAGAAAGAAGTGTTTCAACAGTATAAAAAACCTATTCTTAACCTCTTGATTACGTCAGCAAAATAATCCTTCTCGTTCCCCAACGCGGTATTGAGCTAAGAACCTGGTGATGACGGGGATGCCTGGCATCAGGATGTGCTGCAGTATCGCCAGTCGGTCCAGTAGGTCTACTTTTCTATGTAGCCGAGTGAACATATTTTTGGCAAACCTGAAAGATAGAGAAAATTCATTTATACGAATTATACGTGACGTATAAAGAAAATAAACCGGTCAAGTGCGTTTCGGTCCACGCACAGAGATGTGGGTGCCGCAGTAGGGACAGTACCTTTCACCGGCCGCAAAAATAAGTTTGTACACAGTATTTCTCGAAAAAACGATGAAAAACAAAGTTATTTCTGAGGTTGTCAGCGAAAATATCCCAGATCTCAAAAGCAATTGATTTTAATAGCAAAGTCACATAAAAACATCATAATCTTTTTAATTACGTATTTCATCGACATAGTACAAATGGCTGTGAGGCTTCTGGCCAGACGGACATGACGAAGCTATAAGGGTGTGCCATTTGGCTACGAAACACTAAAAATAAAGCGCACAAACTAAAAAAAAAAAACAAGTTGCGGAAAAATATGCATCCACGCAAACCAGCCATCGCTCAGCATAATGCTGTGAGACTATGCAAGACCGAGCCACAGCGCTGGTTTTGGGCGACAGCTGGCATTGAAGTGATAACGTCAACCTAAGTAAAATATCTAAGTAGAAAAGAAAACAACCGAATTGGTTTATTTTAAATAAGTAAATGCTTTGAGTTTGAGTTGAGTTAGAGTTTTCAAAAAAAAAAACCGACTTCCAAAAAAAACACTACAAAGTGAAAAATAAATTTAATTTCGGAAGACGGTGGCATAAAACGAAAATACAAAACCAAAGGCACCGACATCCGAAATTAAATTTATTTTTTGCTCTGTAGTGTTTTTTTTGGAAAACTAACTCAACTCAAACTCAAAGTATTTATTTCAAATAAACCAATTAAAGGCACTTTTGAATTGTCAAGGGGTCGGTCAGTCAGAAAGATGAAGCTAGTTGCCCATTCCAAGGCGTAGTAGGTCCCTATGGAGAAGAACGGGCACGGAAAATGTCGTCAGAAAAGTTTTGACTATGAATTTGGATGGCTATACGAGAAGGGTAAGACCAAAGAAACGATTTATGAACTGTGTGGAAGATGATAAGGCGAGAAAGGAAGTGACTACCGAGATGACGAGTATTAGAGAAGTATCGAAGAAAAAGACATGTTGCGCCGACCCCAAATAAATTGGGATAAGAGAATGATGCTGATAGCTACTCCTATCAATACTCACAACTATTCAGCAGATGATCATGCGACAATATCTTCTTGGCGTGCGAAGAGACAGCAGCTAACAGAGCGACTCCGGTAGCTTTGCGATGCGATGCAGAGCTCCGGACACTGCATTGGAGGACTGGCTGTGGATCATATGAATGAGATTATTTAAGGGGTATTTTGATAAAACACTGCTACTTCAACTACTCTAAGGGCTCATTTTTCAATAGTCAGATAACTTTTATCTGAACAATAAATATGAGGAGCTCGTGGCCAAGTAGTAACAGCTGCATGGGTTGATCCATCACGTTAAGCTACGCTTGCTGGGGTTGGTCCGTGGATGGGTGACCATCTTTACATACCGAGACTCCTCCGTGCCTCGAATAGCACGTTAAGCCGTTGGTCCCGGCTGTCATTCGTGCTTCTTTGACAGTCGTTACGGGTTGTCAGAAGCCCGAAAACCTGGCAACCAGTCTTAATTACCAAGGGGTATCGATAGTCACTGGGTTGTGGAGGTCAGATAGGCAGTCGCCCCATGTAAAATACTGGTATTCAGCTCCATCCGGTTAGACTGGAAGCCGACCCCAACATAGTTGGGAAAAGGCTAGTAGGCAGATTGACTGAAATATGACAGTTTAACATATTTTCTATACAAAAGCTGTCACACCACCATATTTATTCCCTATAAAAGTTATCTGACGATTGAAAAAACCGGCCAATTGTGTCGGACCACGCACAATGAAGGGTTCCGTAGTTGAAAGAATTAATCCCAAAAACAAACAACATTGAGTTGAAAAACATGTTCTCCCATACATTGATATAGGTACGTCACGGACAATTCTCCAACTGATTATATGTATTCGCAAAAAACAATTCTTAAACATAACATCACGCCTTGTTTCCCCGAAGGGCTGGACAGAGGTGTACCTGTACACCCACATTTTGCCACAAAAACAAAAACTAAAAACAATAATTTTATGTATGTGATAAAACTACAAATAACCAATTTTCGGACTTATTCCTTTACTTGTGCTGTGAGACCTTGCTTCTTGCCAATTTCATGATTATAGGTCAACGGGAGTATCAAAATATGTCGCATAAATGGCCGTATTTTTTAACCGACTTCAAAAAAGGAGGTTCTGTATTCGATCCGTATGTATGTATGTATGTATGTATATATGTATGTATGTATGTCCCAAGTAGCAAACAAATGTCCTAAAATGGTATTGTAGATATCTTGAAGGTAAGTAGATGAATTCCAGCTGTTGTCTTGGTTAAAACCAATATGTCCCTCAATATGTCTCCTAGATACACCCCAAGGGTCAGTTAAGTAAAAGTGGGCACAGTATTTAACGACATGTTAAGAAAGAGTTAATACTAATGTTTAGATAAACTTTAACCCTATTTAAGAATGTGGTTTTGCAGAACTCTAAACACTGATTTCAAGATATCTTGTAGGTTGACTTCAGATCAAGAAATAGACTTAAAGATATCTGCAATACCTAATTAAAACTATCAATATTGTATTGCAGATATTCGATCTTATCTTAGTGAAGTAAAATTAAAAACTTATTTTGCTATAAAGTGCTTTAAGTAACTTTAGTTTAAAAAATATGGTGAACTTTTAAATTATTACAAAAACTGTTTTAAGATTTATGAAAATGACGATTATAGAACAAATTTTTATGTCTAGAAAAGGCTTTCATATGTCGTTGAATGCATTGGAAATTTAAAACGCAAGATTATTTCTCGCGTGAAATCTGTAGATAGTGCTATAAAACACACGGGCTTTTAAAATACTAGAAAACAAACAATAAAATTTGGTATAATAATATTGCAAATGAAAAATTTTGTGCCATATAGTGCATAGTACTACATTTTCTATATATCTGCAAGTTATTAATGTAGTTAGAATTACTATAACATAAATATAGGTTCAATCTACTCTAGTTTTTGCTGAAGTGTCGTCGGAAAATGTTTTATTATTTTTTCACTTAAAGTACAAAATTGCTTTAAATCTTATTTTGCCTAAGGAAGTAAGATTTTATACAATACTGATTTTCTAAGGCTAGTTCAGATAATGTAAAGACAAGTTACATTTCAAGTAGTGCTGCAAGTTATGAGATATTATACTGAACCTACACTAAAAACCGTATTGGTGAAGTACTATTATTTTTTTTTGGTATTAAGTGATTCTATAGTTTGATTTAGTTAAGAACAGATTACGTCTTAATATTTTCTTGTCATTTCATCATCAAATTTTTTTTTTCTTTGTGAGTCTAAAAAGATACTTCAATTATTCGATTGAGTTTTAAGTGAGCTTTCATATAATCTGAGTATAGTAAAACAATATTTTTATTTTTAACTGTAGGCATACTTAATACAAACTAGTTTTGAGAACACTTAACCTGGTTTTTGGTATTCCTGTCATGCTTAAGTAGCGGTAGTTTAAAACGATTTAGTATTAAAGAAAGAAAATACTTAACGAAATCCTTTATGATTTAGTAAAATCCAACTTTAGATAAAGTACAGATATGCAAGGTTTAATCACTATTCTTGTTTGCTACTTGGGGTATGCATGTATGTATGTTTGTCCGCGATTTTCTCAAAAACTAATGAACCGATTTTGATGATTTTTTTCACTAACGTGATCTGCATACTTTCATGAGGGTTTTAGTATACAATACATTTTGTAAGTAATTATTCCTATGTACGAAGTTATCTGCATAAATGCACTGTATCTCCCGCATTTCTAAGCGGATTTTGATGATTCTTCTTTTGGTTCGACTTGGGCTTGCCCTCATAAGTAATTGTATATTCAAGTAAAAATGGAAAACAAATTTATTTAAAAAAAAAAGTAAAAACCCGACTTCAAAACCAAAAACGAATAAAATAACTTTCATAAAACACTTAACAGCTTCTGAAGTCGGTGTCTTCAATTCTTCAATGCACTTTAGCTTGACAACTACTTCAGAAGCTGTTAAGTGTTTTATGAAAGTTATTTTATTCTTTTTTGGTTTTGAAGTCGGTTTTTACTTTTTTTTAAGTAAATTTTTTATTGCGTTGATTTAGAAGCTTGATTTTTTTAGAACTCTAAGAGACCATAGACTTCCGTATTTGATATTATTTATACTTGATACCTCCACGTGTTCCTGAGAAAAAGTGCCTTGACAGACTGACATACTTGAAAATATTTTTTATGTGATAAAATTATAAGTTGACAATTTTCAGACTTTTTCCGTTACTTTTGTGGGAGAATGCAGTTCCCTTCTGCCAGACAAGCAGAACCCACTGGATGCTCCGGTCAAACTCAAACTCAAACTCAAAACTCAAAGCATTTATTTCAAATAAACCAATTACAGGCACTTTTGAATTGTCAATGGGTCGGTCAGTCAGAAAGATGAAGCTAGTTGCCCATTCCAAAGCGTAGTAGATCGGTAAAAACTATAGATATGCTATAGGTACAGTACGACACAACTTTGATGTAGCATGGGCTAAATTCGTAAAACCGATCAACCGAAGATCTTAAATGAGCACTTCATACCTTAAAAACGGTCCCCCGTGCAGTTTGATAGTGACGGCGCGCGGGCTTGCAGATAGCCGCGGCTGTGGTTTGCGAAGCGGGTCCCAACGCTGCCTCCACGTGGTGTTGCTAGCGCTCGTCTTCGCGCTTTCGTGCCGTCAGCTACCGGAACCTACGTTAAGCCTTGATCGGTTGGCCAAGTTGTGCAGCACACAGCAAGCGTTAGCAATTTTTGCGGCCCTCTCTGGCCCATAATGTAGGTAATTGCCGCACAACCAAGAGACACCTGCGTAAAATTGATCCATAAATAATATTTTTTTGCTCTTCTAAGTGCAGAAAATGATTCTCATTTAATCATTTCTATTATATTTCTGACTAACCTAAATCTATCCTTCAGAACACCTATGGTCGGTTCGACTACGTTTCTCGTCCTCACTTGTTTATTGCAGGACCAGTGTGTGTGTGTGTGTGTGTCTCTTCGGTGTTCAACGGGAGTGATTCGGTGCCTCTTGAACCCACTATCATCTGTAATAATATTAGGTTATAATAAAGCTGAAGAGTTTGTTTTTTGTTTGTTTGAACTTTCGAACGTGCTAATCTGTGGAAAGTCGGATTTAAAAAAATCTTTTTGTATTTGTTAGCCCAATTTTTTGAGGAAGGCTATGTTATTTAACATCACGCTAGGACGCTTAGAAGCCAAGTAAAATTTAATAAAAAGACCGAAAAAACGCTAAGCTAAGCGAAAACGAAGTAATGCGCGGACGGGCGATGCGATGCGACATGTACGAGGGGTGATTGATATGTACCCTTATTTGAAGACACATGACGGCACTGACGTAAAATCTGAATACTATTCTTTAATATCATCGTTCAAACAACGACTGTCGAAATTTCAGATAAATTCATCAATTAATTTTGTTGTAGTAGCTGTTGGAAGTGAGCAAGTGCAAGTTTTTTCTAATTATGGAAAAAGTGCAGTACCGATCGGTGATTAGATTCTTGTTTTTAGATGGGAAGACGTGTAGGGAAATTAAAAAAAAGTTAGCCACCGTTTATGGGGACCTTTCTCATTCGATGACAATAATCCAATATTGGTTCAGTGAATTCAAGTGTGGTACAGATTTCAAGAGATGTACGTAAAGGTAAATAACTGCAATAAATTTAGGCAAATCTGAAAATACTTAAAAGTATTGTTGACAGCTTGTTTTGAATTTCATGAGAGATCTTGAAAGTTATTTTAATTGATTTCTAGACTCGTGTCTAGAAATCAATTAAAATAATTATTTCTTACGAAAGAAGAAAATTGCTTCACCAGCCTCATTAAGCCCGTCAATATGGTAAATTTTAGTGGGTGCTACGTCCATATGGTCGAGTCGTGCGAACTTCCGGGGCTCGATGGATAACGCAGAGCATATTTACGTCTGCATCACAAATCTGAAAATAAATATTTTATTTTGTTAGATACGACATGATGATAATGATATGAGGTTAATTAAATATTTTTGACTTGACGGGCTACTAGGCCCACCCTGACGGGTTATTGGGCCAGCCCTGATGGATTATGGGCCACACTCCACCATTGTGGCCGCTGGGTTAGTACTCAATCAATCTGCCTAGCCTTTTCCCAACCATGTTCGGGTCGGCTTCCAGTCTAACTGGATGTGGCTGAATACCAGTATTCTACATGGAGCGACTGCCTATCTGACCTCCACAACCCAGTAACTGGGTAATACGACACCCCTTGCTAAGACTGGTTGTCAGACTTTCGGGCTTCTGACGACCTGTAACGACTGTCAAAGATACACGGATGACAGCCGGGACCAACGGCTTAACATGCTTTCTGAGGCACGGAGGGGCCTCTGTATGTAAAGATGAAGGAATCTCAACACTTACTATCATCACATTCAGCGAGTGGTAGCTTTTCTGGCAGTAATAGGCCTCTTCATGGTCCAATGGTTTTATGATGTAGACATGAGTATTAAGTACCATCAATGCAGCCAATAACCCCCAGGAATTCAAATTTAGCATGGAATCTAAATAAAAAAGCAGGGGCGGGTAGCTAGTTTTGTATAAATCATGCTAAAGGTGTTTCAGTAGTACAACGTACACTTGATACAAGCAATATCGGCACCTACATGACTTGATTGTATTGCGGCGTAACCCGTCTTGGCGCAGGTTTACAATGAGATGTGCTGCTGATGTGGCTATATTATGTGCTAGACTTCAGACTTACCCACTCCTAAACCTTTTCTGCCTCCCTTGTCAAAGGGAATTTAACGTGTGATTTGAACATGTGGGTGGTTCCGGGCCAGGGTAACTTGTTTGACCACTGTAGAGCTGCTCGGCTGGAAAACTCAATTGAAATGGTGCTGCGCTGCCAAGGTCTGATAGGACCCGCTGGAATATATCTCAAGGGTTCTGTACCTAGAATAAGTAGATAATTTAATGTTTGGAATCTACCTGCCTTTTTGCTTGTCAATCAATCAAAGAGACTCGGACTAACCTTGGCGGCAGAATTGAGTACATCTCTGCGTCTTTCTCGAGGGATGTGTGGCGTTAGCTCCGTTATTACGTTTGCCACAACCGATTTTCAACGGACTGGATTTTCAACGCTCTGCTTAGCCCCGAGAGTGCAAAATTCAACAGTGTGTTTTTTCGACGCGCTAGAATGTACTCTGTTATTGTTAAGTTGGATTCTCAACGCTCGGCTCAACAACGAGAGTTGAAAATCCAGTGCGCTATAAAATCTCGCCGCGATTTTATTACGCCCGTGCGAACGGGGGTTGTCTTCACAAACTCACGACCGCTCATGGAAAATGCAATGCATTGTAAGCAGGTTGTAAATGAGCGACGACGATGAGAACGGCGTTCTCTACGTCTTTCTGAAGCCGCTGCATCGTCTGAACGTTGCGCCAGGGTCAAATATAGCAACCGCAGGCCAAAACCACTCATTTTAAAATAAATATCGAAAAGGAAAAACCAAACACTTCACAAACCAAAAAAAGTGACACAGCATGACAGCACCTTTGATTATATACATCACAGACTACTTAGGGGATATGATATACATGTTGTTTGATTATACCACCATACGTAGTATCCCCTAAGTTGTCTGTGGATTATACACAACACAAACTGTCTGTCAATAAAAACTATAGGAATACCTAATAGGTTGGGGAAAAAGTTTGTTCGCATTTTTTAAGAAAATTCAAAACATTTTTTAATGTACATTATTTACATTTATCTAAAGTATGTAGGTACCATTTTGTTCGATAACTTTTTGCCATCTTGTAGGTAGGGACATGATCCCATTGCTATAGAAATTTTGGGACTTCTGACCAAAATACCGCGACAAGTGGTTTTGTCAGTCCTCTCGTGATGTTAACCTGACACTGCCTAAAGAATTCTGAAGAGACCGAAACAGGTGGAAATCTGAAGGTGGAAGGTCAGGACTATACGGCGGATGCATTAACACCTCCCAGCCAAACTCTCTTAATTTTTGCTGAGTGGCTAAACATGTGTGAGGTCTAGCGTTAATCAAAAAAATCAAAATTTCCGGATTGAAAACGCTTAAACCAAATGTGTGGTACCCTCACAGGCACTGCACTGGGTCCATAAACATCGCAAATTTTTTTCGCGGCTTGCGTTGCATTTTTACCTTTTTTGTAGTAAAATTTTAAAATGTATCGAATTTCTTCATTAGATTCACTCATCTTGACAGTACGAAAAATAAATGAAAATCACACATTTTCCTAATTTGAATTTGGAATTATGTTCTTTAAAATTTAAACTTTCGATGATACCAAAACCCACAGAACAGATAAAGAGATGTCTCTTTATCTTTTCTGTGCCAAAACCAGCCAGATACAAACAGTATAGCCAAAGAGATTTTATTTTAAGTTCATACATACTATAATGCGAAAAGACTTTTTCCCCAACCTAATATATATATTTTTTTTTTTGGCTTCGCACGGTTTGTGCATTTAGCCAATGTAGGAATATAATTATATACCTCTTTAAAAAAAGTACTCTATAAATATACAAATCGGCATTTCGGCACCGTCGATGCTTTATTTTTGTTTCCTTTTGTTCCTTATATGGAACAGGCTAAGGTCAGAGACAATGCTGCCTAGTCATCAGTTCATATTTTTTTGTAAATTCAGGTTCATTTTTTGATAACCAAGGTAGATCCAGTTTAAAGTCATTAGTTTAATATTTATCCATAGGTAAGTAAATCCAAGTTAAGTCATCAGTTTCTTATTTTTCAAGTAAAGTAAATCCGTGTTTTTTTTTTTTGAATGGCTTCTCGCAGTTAACCACTGGGGGTCGAGACTGCATAACCGAGCGTTTCCTGTGGGTGCTTTAGGTGCCTCCGGCCAGGGCTGTAAATCCGTGTTAAGTCATCAGTGTTATATGTTTATTTCACTATTAATTCATGTAGAAGACTTTTTTTTCCACAAAATCTTAGGTAAAATAGTAAGTCTTTTTTTTTTGGCAATTGAGCCGATGTCGACTATTTTGCCAGTGTCACGTTTGGACAGCAGCGCAGAGAGGACTCGACTTTGTACTTTGTGTTAGATCTAGTTGTTAGTCGCTAAAAAAAAACGAGGACAAAGGTTAAGGACAACATAAATAATCTAGATTACAATCATATATAAAATAGGATGATAAATAGCACAAAAAATAAATACAATACATATTTACATAATTATTACGCACACCAGCTACAATTTAATATCATTTTCATTTAAAAAAATAGTTAAAATTTTAATAATTTTGGGAGAGAAGTGGGATAAAAGGCAATGGAAGTTAGTTGGAAGAGGAATGATACATTTGGAAATTTTTTGATAAAGGTCGAAGGATTTGGTATTCAAGGAGCAGGAGAAAAATATATGATCCAAAGTACCTTCCGCAAGACCACATTCGCACAGGGAGCTGTCCCTAACATGAATCTTATTCAAAAACACTGGGCTACAACAATGTCCGAGTCTATCTGCAGCGTCGAAACAGTTTTTTTGGACAATTTCGGATATTTAAAAAACCAAGGTTTCCGCTGGATGTCGTGCTGTATAGCTGCGTAGTAGACTCCCTTGGCTTTTGAGGTCTTATTCCATGTTTTTGTCCACGAGTCTAACAATTTGGGCTTGGCACCATTTCGCAAATCGTAGTTATGAGCTACGTAGTGCTTTCGATCAGCCGGATTTGATGTGGCATACTACGCTAACGAATCAGCGCAGTCATTGCCAACAATACCCGAGTGACCAGGGATCCAGGCTATTTCGATGTCCAAGCCGTTTTGGGAGCATTCACATCGCTGATTCGCTGTCACAGAGTACTTTTTTTATGATCGCTGATTAGAATAGCTCTGTCTACGGCTGATACCGTACTATCCCTAAGTAGTCTGTGCTGTGTAACATCCTATCTACACTATAAAAAAAAATAGTGTATAGTAATCACCATGTAAGCACTCTCATTTATATCACAGATTAGTACAGGGGGGTGAAACTTCCATACATTGGTGCCGATCTATGACTCAACATGTAGGTACCAAAAAAAAAAGGTACCAAAAAAAAGGTACCAAAAAAAAGGTACCAAAAAAGGTACCAAAAAAAAGGTACCAAAAAAAAAAGGTACCAAAACAAAAAGGTACCTACATTCCATATAAAACACGTTGAAGCTGCCCCCTCCCTGCGCCGCTCCAGCTCTAAAAAATATTTGACCCGGTAACGACAGCGATGTCGGTGAACAATATATGACAAGCCTGTCACTTCATAGTGATTTCGTTAGTTCCAATTAAAGCCACCGGGTCAAATATACTACAGGCACTATACCACGCGGAGTCACGATTGTCAAACTCGATTTTAGTTGTGTCAAAATTGTTATTAAATTTAGAGGTTTTTTTTTGCAGATTAACTCTAAGATTCTCATAGCAAAAAGTAAGGAATATTAGTGATAGTTTAGTTCGGTGTACAACAGAATCGGCACCATTGGCTTCAAAAAAACATTCATAGACAATACTGCCTTCTGAAGGAAAAGGAAACTTTGGCCATAGTTTTACATTTTAGCAAATAGATAGAGCTACTTTTACCTACCTTAGTATCTACACCAAAAAATATAGCTACTATATAAATTAAATAATAATAAATAAGCATTATTGATTATTATTTTTTTTTTTTTTTTTGTTAAATTCAGCTTCCAGTTGATTTACTGAGTATCCTTTTTTTTTTTTTTTTTTTTGTGGATGTGAAATCATCAAATGACTTCTCCCGCTCTGGGCAGAGCGGGAGGGCGTGTCAGACTTTTACTGACTAAAACCCACCCATGTTCCTTCAGCTGCCCGTGCCAGGGCCACGGTATCTCTTTCGAACTACCCGCGACCCCGGCGGCATCGGCCCAATTGACCCCGTCACTGCTGACATCTCTTTGAGGCGCGCGTGGAACACAATGCGCCGTCGTCCCGGGCCTGGTTCTTACCGGACGGCGAGCTGCCCATTACTCGTCATCCGCAAGCGCGCGCCTACGGTGGCCGGGAATCGGCAATCGATTCCCGCCGCCCAGGGCGTCTCCTACGGTGGCTAGGGGCGCGAGGGCGCGGCTGTTGCCTCTCCCTCACGCGTTCCGCTTCCTCCTTCGCGAGCATTACTGCTTCGCAGAAGAAGGTGACGGCTTCCCATGCACTCTCGCTCCGCACTATGGCCTGGACCAGGTTTGGACGCGAGAGATCGCCGCCGCCGATCGCCTCCGTGAGAACACGGCGGTGCTCCGCCCAAGCCGGGCAGACCTCCACTGTATGCTCTACCGTGTCCTCCGGGCGATTCACACAATGGTGACACCTGGGCGTTTCCTCCCGCCTTATCCGAAACAGGAACCTCCCGAAACAACCGTGTCCGGTGAGGACCTGCGTCAGGCGGAAGATGAGGATGTCGTGGCGCCTCTCCAACCACTTCTCAAAGAGGGGACTTATCGCCACAATTGTGGCGTGCCCAGCGCTGGGTTGCGACAATCGCACTCTCCATGTCGCCATGAGATCCCGCCGGAGCTCTGTCCGCTGTACCGTGATTTCTCGCGGCAGCGGAGTTACGCCCCGGCGTTTCGCCTTTACTGAGTATCCTGGAGCAAAAAAACAAAGGGGTTGTAGAATGTCAATAAGCTCGAAATTAGCTCGACACCCTAGAAATGATGTGCATAATGATCTAGACACTTTCTGAGGTGTCAAGCGAATTTAGACCCTAATGACATTCATGTTTTTTTTGTTAAATTCAGCTTCCAGATCATTTACCGAGTATCCTGGAGCAAAAAAACAACGAGGTTGTGAAATGTCAATAAGGTTGAAATTAGCTTGACACCCTAGAAATGATGTACATAATGAACTAGACACTTTCTGAGGTGTCAAGCGAATTCAGACCTTATTAACAGTCATGTATTTTTTATCAAATTCAGCTTCCAGATCATTTACCGAGTATCTTGGAGCAAAAAACTAAGGGGTTGTAGAATGTCAATAAGGTCGAAATTAGCTTGACACCCTAGAAATGATGTGCATAATGATCTAGAGACTTTCTTAGGTGTCAAGCGAATTCAGACCTTATTGACATTCTTGTTTTTTTGTTAAATTCAGTTTCCAGATCATTTACCGAGTATCCTGGAGCAAAAAACATTTAGAGGTACTCGCGTAGGAGATGTAATAACACTCGATGTCCAGATATGTAATGCCTTTTATTCTTAGTTAGTTGGTTAGTTAGAAATGGCATCTCGCAGTTGACCACTGAGGGTCGAGACTGCTTAACCGAGCGTTTCCTGTGGGTGCAATAAGCGAACTTAAAGCCTCCGGCCAGGCTTATAAACTATGGTAAAATATTAGACGACTGAGCGTCGTTAATAATAGAGCAGCCAGACGGGGCAGGCTGGATCATGATGGGGGGGGTTAAGTGCTACAGGCTCATCTGTGCCCCCAGCAGGCACAGCTTCACCGAGTAGGGGATGGGGGGGGCTCTAGCAGTGATTCCTTTATCCATTACGGGTTAGATTTAGTGGAGAGGGAGATAAGGACTTGCGTAATATCCGGGTACGCATTATAAATGTTTTGGATCCTGCGCAGATCGCCGGCGCTAGTGGCGGTGGTCAGCTCATTAGCCATCTGGATAGCACGGGGGGTGCAGAAAGTAAGGAAGGTCCCAGTGATAATGTTGAATGAGTCAACCTGACTGGGACCGGCCACCGGGGTGGTGGTAGAGGCTAGAGGCGGGGTAGCCTTAGCGGCGGTAGTGACGGCTGCCTTGGGAGCCTGCGCGGGTTTAGGGATGCTAAGTCCCATGAGAGCCGGGGGTGGTTGAGTGGGCACCAAAGCAGGAAAAGCCTGCTGATGGAGACCTGAGAACCACGGGTTGGGTCTCTGGGGACTTAGCCGCGTAGGCAATTCGGACGAGGGGATTTTAAAATTAGCGGATGGGCATTTGCTGACGAGCGTCCGCACGCTTGTTCAGTTTTAGGGATGAATTTTTGGGGGCTTTAGGGCAGCCCCGATAGTTAGCTGAGTGACCAGCTTCACCACACAGCACACAGCTGGGTGGCTCGGTGCATAAGGTGCGATCTCGTGGGCGAGTGCACTCGGAAGTGCCATGATCACCCAGGCACTTGACGCACCTGGGCTTTGCATAGCAATTCCGTTGAGAATGCCCATAGAGTTGGCACCGGTGGCATTGACCAACGGTGCCATTCTTTCTGGGATTCTCTATCTCGAAGCCCACGAGATTGCATATGGATTTGATCTTAAAGATCGGGCGGTACCCCTCAGTGGGAGAACAGACAACGAGGATCATGTCGTATGCATCCCTCCCTCTGGAGCGATGCATCCGATGTACCTCGTCAACCGGAATATTTTGCGACTGAAGGTCGGCTTTGATATCCTCTAAACGGATTTCTTTGGGGATCCTACGGATCACCACTCTGGTCTGACGCTCCTCGGGTAGGGAGTAGGTGTGAAAGGACACACCTCTCGCCCTGAGTAGCTTAGTTAATTCCCTAAAGTCATTTGACGTAGGGATTGAAATTTTAATACCCTGTTGGGTAGAGCGGGCGTTGGTGTACGCGATCCTAAGATCGGTGTACCATTTGATTTGGATACGTCGGTCCGCTTCACCATGTCCTGAACGTAGACAGGGGGCGGGGGGGCCGACTTTTTACGAGCAGTTTTCGTCTCCTGCGAGGAGGACGGGTTGGTTAAGGGGGGGGGGGAGGCAGAGGAGGCGCCCCCCTGACGCGAGAAGACCTTTGCCCCGCGACCTGATCGCGGACGAGTGACTCCATCCCCGGACTGGACTTCCTAGTGAGTCGCTCTCAGTTTACACGCGGCTCACCTGTGACAATAGACTCTACACATACATACATCTGTTGCGTGGCGCGTGCTAGGATAATTTAGGCGTGTCGCGTAGCAAACATCAGACATTCACCCCTATACAGGCGTATAAAAACACACGCGAAGGCGCAGCGTGGGCGTGCGATTCGCGTAGACACTGGGTGGCGTCACACAGTACAATGCCACCCACACACCCATGACACGGTCTCCCTACCCCGTGTCAGGCCCGGCTAGCTCTGAAAGTGGGGCGGGCGGGAGCCACTCACCCTTTCTGTATGAACGTCGAGTCCGTATCCCTGTCGCTGGTCGCCTTCTGCTGGGCTTCCCCCATGTAGGTGGGGGTTCCACCTGGTAGGGGTTGACCCCCGGGATACGGTGAAGAAAGCGGCGCTGTCTAGCAGCGTCGTGGCGTGCCTACAGACACAGATATAGCAACCATACACAGGGACGCGCATATTCGCGTCCCATCATCTTTTAGGCCGCAGTAAGGCCACCACAATGAGGGGCCCGTAGTTACGGGCCAACGTATGGTGCCCGCGGGAGGGGGGATATGCCCCGTGACCGCCTGCCGCACCCCCTGACGGGGGTGCAGCGACAGCTAGCACCACCGCGTCGGCTCCCAGTCTACAATCTAGTTCAAACTACAACTAACTGATAACGTAGCGCACGGAACGGCAACGCCGCTCCTTACCTGCTCCGAGGCAATAATTTGAATTTTTTGGCGCGGAAACAATTTTTTGTTTATTACGTAGAAACTACGAGACCTAGATATTTGAAAATTTAGCTGCCTAAGGCAGCTATTATGCCTTAATTTTTGAGACACATCATTTTCATCATTTTTTGAAACATTATCATATGTTCTTTCGTTCGGAAGATATGACTGAGCAGCTGGGGTGGCGTCACTCCAGCTACTCATGTTAAGAAGTTGAAATAACTCATAGAGTATTTTGACCAGAGATTTGAAAATTTTGCTGCCAATGGCAGCTATTATGCTTTAATTTTCTGACTTTAGTCCAAAACTCTAACCTCACTGGTTTGCCTGTTCTGAATGAGGAAGCTGGGGTGGCGTCACTCCAGCTGACACACACTAAATGACTCATATTGACGAAGTTTTTGCGGCAGCTAAATTAAAACTTGGTACTGTGATTACAGCTATTATGCTTTAAATATTGGCAAAGGTAGAATTCTTCTATCACCTATGAGGAAGCTGGAGTTATGCACATAACTTCATCATTGAAGGCACTGCTTTACAGGAGGAACGTATACGCTTACCTCATGCCTTCAAGAGTTGAGATAAACATACTGAGGCAACTCTGTTGACGCAAAAGTCACCGCGACAGTTTGAGTGGGCTGATACGTGACCGCACCACCCTCACTCTGACTCTGCACTCGACGCATGAAGCGCCTCACCTGTATTTCGAAAGATCGAAAGTGATACCAATTTTATATTTATTTATTGACTTCAAATGTAGTATTCCAGTCACACAATATTTCCGTATGACATAGGATATGACCAGCCTATACTTGTCTGTAAATGTTTTGTTCTCATTCTGATGAGATAAGAACACGATGTACTCAGATTTATTACTATTTTCAGGGTACTTCCTTGAATACCCTGGGACTGTAAATATGCTGTACTTCTTGCTGCAGTCTTCATCACAGTCAGAAGAAGTATCCTTATCCGATGCTCGTCCGTCAGGGGGCTCCTCCTTTTTCCGCTTCTTGTGCCCCCCCATCTTCAATTAACTATTTACAACTATTGACACTAACTCTATATTTAATATTTCTAATTCTTCCCAAAATATACAAGAAAATACAATATTAACAATTTAATTTAAAACGATATCAATTTTGGCGCCTTGTTTGTACCTTTTCCCGCGCAATTTCCAAGTCGATGCGTCGACAATCGAATGACATGCGTCGGCCCAATCGAATGACATTTCAAAATGACGGCCGTAGTTCCAATTTTCGCCATTTCACAGATATGTTGGTAGGAGTGACTGTGACTCAGGATTTTTAATTTGTCTATCTTTTTCTAATTTCTGATTAAAATATTTTCTTGCTTCGTTCTTTTTAGAGCGTGATTTTTCAGTAGTCGGGTTTTAGTTTATAAACTTACCTACTTTTTTTTATTATCTGATAATGACTGACAATGAAAAAATAGCCATTAGCCCAGTAGCTATTACTTTATATCGTGTATTATCTATGCCAGTAGCCCTACCTACCTATAAAAAATAGTACTCTGTGAGCCCTGCACTGCCCTCTTTAGTCATAGTTCTGTGGCCCTGCATGGCCGCAAACGTAACTATAACCAGTGAACGCAACACACCATGTGGGCGCGTTCCGGTTCCGATCAGTCAGTATGTCAAGATTGTCAAGTGAAGTCAAGAAAAACTGCAAGACAATCGAATTCAATTGTCACCCAGCGTTGCCTGGTTGGGGGTTTTTTACGCGATTTTGGGGAAACTGGGGAAAAAAAATTTACATTGGGGTTTGGGGTTTTGGGGTTTTTTTTTTGAAATATGCCCAACTAAATAAACTATCTAAGGCAAATAAGGCAATTACTTCATATTCCAGAATGGCTGAAATCTATGAAGCGCATTTAAAAAGACGAGTGATTGATTTCAGTGCCGTAAAATTATGAACAAAAAAAAAATCGATCGGTCAGTCAATTGAGCGAGTCGAGACCACACTTTTTAGTAAAAATACGTCACGTAACGTCTAGCCAATGTAGCATTCTATTTTAACAAACTGTGAACATACGCCACTTAAGTACGTGTCGGTAAATAATAAAGTGGTTCAATTCCGAAAATGTCTACTCTGCAGAAGATGAAGATGTAGAATTATTACATTTGTTAGGTCTTGTTTACGAATTAAAAACTTTTGTGTCTTTTATTGTAAAGAAAATAGCATGTATTTATTTATTTCTAGCTTTTGCCCGCGGCTTCGCCCGCGTGGTTGTCGGAAATTATCCGATGGGAACCTACTACCGGAATAAAAAGTATTCTATGTATTCATCCAGATTATAATCTATCTGTGTGCTAAATTTCATCCAAATCCGTTCAGCCGTTTTTGCACGATTGAGTAATAAACATCCAAACATACAAACTTTCACATTTAGAATATTAAACGTACCACTTCTTTACTTTCATTTACCCTACCTAACTACCTCCTAGGAGTTTTGGGCTTCAACTCGTTGGAGGTTAGACGATGCTTTTTACAGCTCACAGCTCGCTTTTTATTATTTTCTTCTTATTTAGCATGCGTTCGTTGTCATACTTCGATGTTATTTCGTGGGTTATACGTTTTTTTGACTGTATAAGTAATAACTACTTTGTTAATGCTGTATTGTATAACTGTCTTTTGTCTTTTGTCTGTCTTTTTTATTATATTTTATTTATTAGAGGACGCATTGACAGTCCCGAACTCCACGATCTTTTCTGTCGACTATTTGTTCCCGACAAATACAGCGGACATCGCCAAAGCCGTCGACGCAATCTGTTTGCGCCGCCGTCTTCTAAAACTGTCGCCAGAGCTGAGTCCCCAGTGTGTCGTAATTTAAGGATGCTTAACGCACTCCTGACCACCAATCCTGAATGTGATTTATTTGCTGATGAATGGAGTAGAATTATGCGTGTATGTCTGATGTTTTGTGAGAGAAAGTATGCTAGGGTGTCCTCTATTATATGTTAGTATTTTTTTTTTGTTTGTATCTGTTTAATTAATGTAATTAGTGTTACCGTTTTAATTAACAATAAACAATAAATAAATAAGTAAATAATATACAACGTGTCGTTTTGCATCCTCGTCATATTGAAGGGTGTGGTATAGACCATCAAACCGAACAACTTTTTCCATGGCACCAACATCGTAATCGCGAAAAGTAATCAGACGTCCCATACATTTGCGTCGAGTACACACACTTGAAATTTTTTTCACGATTACGATGTTGGTCCCATGGAAAAATTTGTTCGGTTTGATGTTCTGTATCACACCCTGAAATTTGAAGAGGATGCAAAACGACACGTTGTATAGTAGGATTATTGACATAATTTCTTTTTTATTACCTAGGTTATGTAAGGTGTTTTCAATATTGTGAACTTTTTTTTTTGGGGTATTTATAATTTATTTAAATGTACCTAATATAAACATAACCTAAAAATAACAAAATTATATCGTAACATAACTAAAACTATTAAAAAACTAAAATATGGCATCGAAAAATTCCTCCACATCGTTGTCGAGTGGTAAAGTGCCCAAGAGACTGGCGGCATTGCCACGTTGTATGGCAATGCTAAGCCTCTGGCCAAGGTAAAAGCCAGCCCTTGGGTCATGGGAAGTGTCAACCAGCCGCTTGGAGATTTCATTGAATAAACCATGAGCACTCGGACCGCACGGCCCAAGGGTTTCAACCCCAAACGGCTCGAAAATATAATTACCGATAAGGTTATTATACTTTCGCCGCTTGAGGTTTTCCGCAGCCGCAGCAGCAGTGCCAGCACAGCACGTCAAGCCAGGAAGATGGGATGGCGCAAGAGTATCGACGCACGTTGCGTCCCACACTAAAGGCCACCTTCCATGGAAATAAAGACATGCCGTCCGGTCTCTTGCCATCGTCGCGTGCCAAGCCATTGGGTTCTAATACAGCTGGAACGCCGACGGTGACAAGGGCTCGTCGGATGATGTCATTGATGTTTGCGTGCCGCGCAAAGCGACCCGCACTTCGGCTGTAAGACAGGCCGTGGTGTCCGAGGCTGTTGACAACTTCACCACAGTGACAGCGATGAGGAGAACAAGATGGAGCTCCTAGTCGCAGTGAAGCAGCGAGGCGGAAAGTAGTGTCGTCGAACAAAGTGCCTATGTTCGACGACGGTAGTGCATGAAGCCACAGACCCGGCTCCCACTTACCCACAGCCAGCAGGCGCGCACACTCCGCAGTAGTAGCAGACGTATCAAGTAAATTGTTCTGTACTACTCTGCAGAGTGGCTCATCCCACCGTCTCTGGGAAGATAGATTGTCGGGTGGATCTGAATTCGGGCAAGTGAGTCTCCAGGCATCCATAGCCTCGGTGAAACAAGGCACATCAAAATTAACCAGTGTGGAGGCTAGGATTTTCCTGATTAATTTCACTGTGCCGTGGACCGAGGTTATGAATAACTAAACTAATACTAGAAATTTTACGGATGCCGAGGCCTCCCATACGAATGGGAAGAGTAGCTTGTGCCCAAGCGCGTCTTCCATGGCCACATTTAAGATCGAAGATAAAGTATGCCGGATAATTTTGTCCATTTTGTCTAAAAGGTGAGTGTGCTTCCATAAATGGGAAGCGCGAAGGGAATATGTTAATTTAGGGCCAAAACAGCAGTAACGGATTAATGTTATGGCCGAATGCATGTTAATTTGTTGCAATCTTTCCGAAACGTCATTGAAATTTTGAATTTTTTCTTCAATGAAAACAGGAAATGAATTTTCATATATTGTAGACCCAAGGAGGCGAAGAGAGTTCTTTTCAATAATTTTGATTTTTGGGGCTATTGCGTTAAATTTGGGAAGTGTTAGAACTCTGTCAGTATCGTCCGCTAAGAATAGTTCACATTTCGAAAGGTTAATATCAAGGCCAATGGAATGAAGTTCATTTTTTTAATAATTGAAGGTCATTTAAAACAGTTTCTACATCGCCTCCCAAGGTACCATCATCAAGATACCAAACATTAAATTTGGAATTTAGTTGTCGAATAATTGGGTGAATGGCTAAACTAAAAATCACTGGCCCGAGGGGGTCACCTTGTTGACAGTCAACAGCAGATTCCAGAAGGTTGTCCCGATACAGTAATTTAGAAGGGTGTCTGTAACATTGCCAAAGGAAACTATAAATTTAGGGTATTTCTTTTCTAGTTTCTGCCAGCAAGGTGTCCCTATTAACAGAATTGAAGGCATTCTTTATGTCAACCTTCAGGATCACCTCACCTTTACCAGAATTTAGGTAGGTCGATAAGGTTTGTACGGCAGCCTCACAGCCCCCTTTGGAGCCGTAACCTAGCTGCAAGGGCTGCAATTTTTCCGAAACAACCTCACCATAAAATTTACAGCAAATCTTGGCTGCCATACGACGGTAAGTAGTTCCCACGGCAATGGGACGTATGCCGCTATCCCTTTTACGCAGGGCACATAGATTGGCCCCATATAGAACGTCGATGACGGCCTCGTTCACCTTGCCGGAGAGCATGAGGTTAGTCAGAGCCGTAAGCTCCTTCAAGAGCAACTCACCAGCTGCCCCGGTGGCGCCTGAACAGATAATGTCCTTAAGGTGCTGAGGACTCAGGCCGTCGAGGCCACCAGCAGGGCCGCTCCGGAAGGAGCAAACGCCTGTGACCAACTCTCTCTATGGTGAGGGAGTGATTATCCAGATCAGGGGGGTCGGGAAAAGAAAGACCATCCGCTGGGGCAGGGTGTTTGCTCTCCAGAGCTGCGAGTATTTCTGGAGAACACGGTGCCACCAGATTACTACTAAAAAGAATCCTGGCTGCTCCGCTAATGTCACCTTCCCCTAACATGGATTCTACCAGATGGGATATACCTCTTAAAGAGATATATCTCTGTGTCGGTAATTTGGAATATATATTATGAGCCGAAATATTACAGTTTTCTTTAATTTGTGCAGCTAAAGTCTTTTAGGTTGCCAAATTCTTTTGTACGTATAGAATTCTGTAAGGGAAGATGAGCAGCTGTTCCCAAGCACTTTGCGAATTCTCCCGGGTGGCAAGACGAACGTAACTTGCTAAGTGTTGTGCCACTAGAGATCTAGCGCGCCGCGAGGAACTCGCTTCAAAACAGGAATAGAGCTTTTGAATTTTGAAAGTTTTCCAAAACGGGTCAAAAGTGGAAGTACATAGTGTTGTAGGTGTAGCTGTTGAGACAGGGTCTGATGTGAGTGCATTATGTGGTCTGTGTACCTTTCCAATATGCACATTCAGACCCCGCTTAACTTTATAAAACCATGCCTGGGTACATAGCGATATAATTAACCATTTATGTACACACGAATAAACAGACAAGAAGAAAGGAATAGAAAAATACACACAAAGGTGATGCTTATGTATTGTGTATTTCCGCCAAATTAAGTTTAGGGGTTTTTTTTTCTGAAAAAGGTATCATTTTGGGGAAAAATAATTTTGAATCGGGGAAAATTGAGAAATCTCATCTGGCAGCCCTGTTGACACCTCTCAATTCTCACGTATCTATGTCCTGTCTTCACAAAAAAAACAACCCAAAAAATAGAATTCTACCATACAGCAGTTAAACCTAACTAATAATAAAGTAGAACAGGTCCAACTTAATCTCCGCATTTAACAGCAAAGAACCAAAAAAAAAAAATATTTATAATGAGCATTCAAGATAAACTTAGGGCCACAATAAAATATTTGAAATTTGTGGCATCAGCAGGCAGTGGCAGTTTTATAATTTATTACAATATCGTGCAAACGTGCAAAACAATAGAAAATATAGTAAATCCACGTGTATTTGAAAGGGAAAAGAAACATGTAGCCGAATATATTTACGTCGATGACTCCTACAATCGAACTTTCCAACTTGAATACGATAAAGCGACAAGGCAGCCTGTGGGTTTCGGTCGCATTTGGAAAAGTTTAAAGCATTCGTTAGCTTGGAGACTGTTGTGGTTATGCCGTCATGGAAATAAAGATCAGCGGAATATAGCCTTGGAACAACTTGCCGCTTTCAAAAATAATAAAACTTGGGACTGCTGTAAACTGGCTCAAGCTATAGATGAAAACACAGCAGTTCTATTGGCGTGGACCCGTGATGTCGACCTCCGATATTTCCTTCCACCTCCAATTCACGTAAGACGTGCAGCTCTATCATCGGAACTCATCTCATTCAAATTTCGAGACCTTCTAGAAGCTGTACAAAACATAAATCCCCATTGTTGCATTGAACTCTTCCTTTCTAAATACTTTGCAAATGTACAAGAAGAAGCACTGGAATCTGATAGTATTCCACCCAAACCTGACAATATTAGTGAAAGAGATCTATGTTTATTGTGTATGGATGCGCTGTACCACCATGTAAGTCTCTTCAATGTTGTGGAATACAACAAGGATCACTCTGTGAAAACATTTGTCAACATGGGTGGTATATCACTGTTAGCTGAAGCTTTGTTAAGACACCCTAATGATCTAGACTGTGATCTAGCAGTACTCAAAATTCTTACAGTTTTGAGTGTGCATTGTAGTTTACGAAAAGAGTTTTTTCAAAATGGTCTCCTTGGTGAATTATCAAGACTTATACGGTCTAAAGATATACGCTTGTCTAGTTCAGCAGCAGTATGTCTTGCAAATTTGTCTGGAGAGTATTGTTACAGACCTGGTTTATTTCTGTTACATCCACTGTATAGAACCACTACTGCTACTTCTTGCGATACCTTGCTTGTGCATGGACTTAGAGGAGGAGTTTTTGTCACATGGAGACAACGTGACAAAAAATGTGCTCAGCCCATTGGAATCATAGAAGTTACTGTATCAGACAATGAGTGTGACCCTTGTGAGACTATAGAACAACCAGTAAAAACATATCTTGACCCTGAAATTAAGCAGGTGATGGATGATTTGAGAGAAATAGGAGAAGAGGTGTTTTTATCAGAAGTAGAGGTGGTTCTTCATGATATTCCTATTGAAGCTAAGAGAGAACCAGTAGCATCCAACACATTCACTGCTAATCATAAACGTCATGCACTAATCCAAGAAGAAGAAGATAAGTGTAATTACACAGTGTGTTGGCCTAAAGACTGGCTGCCAAAAGATGTTTGTAACTTAAGAATACTTGGTGTCAATTATTGGAGTTCACTGTCAGAGTGGCTTGAACGTTGCCCAATGCAAACTGCAGACATTGCAACCCGAGCCAATGAACTGGTTCCTGCTCTCATAGATGCTGGTGTTGGCAGCAAAGACACTCCAGTTGTTTGGCTGGCTCATTCCATGGGTGGATTAATTGTCAAGCAAGTGCTAGTCGAAGCCTCACAAAGCAACCAGCAGGCTTTGAAAAAAATTGCTGATAACACTAAAGCTCTTTTGTTCTTCAGTACTCCGCACAAAGGTAGTGCCTTGGCTGCTATGCCTCGAGCTGCTGCAGCTGTACTGTGGCCTTCCAATGATGTGAGACAATTACAGGAGAACTCACCAGTTTTGTTAGATCTACATAAAACATTCATAGAGTTTGCAGATGTGTATAGCTGGGAAACTATTAGTTTTGTAGAAACCATGCCAACATTAGTAACTGCATTCAAAGTTCCAGTACACTTTGTCGAGTCATTTTCGGCGGACTTGGGCCGCGGCGAATTTTATCAGCTACCTCTAGATCATCTATCGATATGCAAACCAGCAACCCGACAATCAATTTTATATACTACAGTATTAGATGTTCTGCAAAGAGTATGCATAAAAAAGGTTGAGTCACCATCAACTACTTTTATACAAAGAATATTAGACATATTCTTGTGGGATTTAAGAAGAAAGGCCAAGGAAGTATTAGAAACCCTAGATGATAATCAAACTCATACAGGTTTACGATGGACTGAGAGGATATTGTTGAATGCTTTCACTGATGATTTTTCCGATTAATATTTAAAAATAGTTGTTTTGGAGTACCTTTAACCTTGTCTACCTAAGTATTTGTTTTAAATTTCCTAAGAATAGACTAGATTTTGATGTTTCGTCATTTAATCTGGTGTTTTTGTTGCCTAACGCATTTGTAGACGTGTCCCTTTTTTTACAGTAGGTATTACTACAGTGAACATCAAATAACTTTTGATATTATGAAATAGGTACTTATCAATAGTATTATTTTCGAAATAAATTAGTTTAAATGTATTTGCATTGATATTCTTATCTTACTATGTAGTTATTACCCTTCCTTCGTACTATTTTTTTTTTTTTTTTTTTGGAATTGGCATCTCGTAGTGTGACCATGAGAGGTCTCGACTACTTAACCGGACTTTCCTGTGGGTGCCTCAAAAGCCTCCAGCCAGGGCTCACTTCCTTCGTACCTATAGGTACCTACTTATGTAGGTACCTAAGTAATTTGAAGTCGCTAAAAAAATCTCGACGAACCCCGAAATCGCGTACATAAATTTTTATTCGTGATTTTGTTTTCCCATTGTAAAAGTTGTTCGTAATATATTGTTCAATGTGTAGGTACCTAATGTACAATGAGCAATGACCCGACGCGATGACACGACGCGACGTCCCGGTCGTGAGTCGTGACGGTCAACTGCGTCGTGTCGTGGATCGAAATGGGCGACGCGACGCGGCGCAGCGCTGCGGGCGGCGGACGGCGGCGTCGCTCGTCTTGAAAAGTATCGTTGCAAAGTGTGAACTGTGAAACGTTTCTTTAAAGATCATAATTAAATTGTCAGTAGCTTTCTAGATTACGAACATGGGACTAGAAAAAAGAGTTTTTCCTAATCCGTGATTACGAAATATACAATGTCTGTGCATGTGTACGCACGGCTACAGATCAAGCTATATTTTTCCAGTATAAGCTGATCTCGCATTGTATAGCATTTCCTTACAATGAGAGGTCAGTTTAAACTGGAAATGTATAGCTTGATGTGTAGCCGTGTGTACGAGACAAATAGTGCGGTGCTCGCTAGCTTTTTTTTTTTTTGTTTTCCGCCCAGGGTACGACCGAGCTCTGCTCGGGTGAAAATAAAGAAAACGAATTTTCCCAGAAATTACACTTAAGTAGGTAGATCTATTTTGTTTATGGTATCTACTTAAAAATATCAGCGAAGCAAAATAACTGTTTGAACTCATAAATAATAGGTCTTGACCTATGTAATTGGAGATTCTATAACCAGCATTTTCAGATTTAAATATCTGTGGATTGGCGCGGAATTCGAAATTCAAATAAATTTTATTTGATTACCGTGTTAATTTAATTTCAAATTCAGTCATTTGTTTTTAGATAGTTTTTGTTTTTGTGAAATTGTGGTAGTTTTTGGCGCCATGGATAAACTGAAAATTCGTACAATTTTCGAATATAAGTTCCTACGTGGAAAAACCGCTGCGGAAACTATACGAAACATTAAAGACGTGTACACTCCTACCAACTTATCTGTGAAATGCAGGGGGCTGACAGCTTTAGTTCCAATTTTATAGTTCTGGCGCTGCTGTAGCGGTGCAGTCGCCATATTGCCATCTACGTCATTGTGTGTGTATAAATACATAAGCTCGCGCCTTCTTTCCATGGGAGCGCTAAGAACCATACTACCACTAAGTCGGAGTTCACGGCCTGTGCCATAACGCTATTGATGGACCTAATTAAGGCCATCAGGCAGGGCCAAGATGTGGAGACCGTGATCCTTGACGGGCTGGCTAAACTCCTAACCCTGTATCATGGCTAGCACATTGAGGGTGATACACTGGAATGCCCGCGGCCGTCGGGAACAAAATATTGACGTGGCGCTTATAAGTGAGACGCTACTGGGGCCTGAGGACAGGATCAGGTTCCCGGGATACCTCACTTATAGGCAGGACGAACGGTCGGCTCTACACAGGAGATACCGTGGCCTGGCGGTGCTTGTGAAGAGAAGAGTCGTCCATCAGGAAATCCCCTCGCCGACACTCAACACGTTATACGCGCTGGGTGTGCAGCTGCACGTGGCCGGCGAGGACATCAACATCTACGCGTGCTACAAGCCGCCCTCGGCCCGCCTCGATCTTACCGAGTTGCGGGCCCTACTGCACGCGTCGCAGCATGCCACCATCCTCGCCGGGGACTTAAACTGCAAGCACCCAGCGTGGAACTCACTGCTCCAGAACAGCGAGGGGAGACGGCTCTTCGCGGACGCGGAAGCCTTCGGGTACACGGTGTCCGGCCCTGAGACACCCACCCACTACCCGGACCATTTGCAGCACTCACCGGACGTGCTGGACATCGTAGTACACCGGGGGCTACACTGCCAGGCCGCGCAGCAAGTGATAGACGACGAGTTACAGTCAGACCATCAGCCGGTACTCGTTGTCTTATCGGGTATGCCGACCCGACTGAAGCCCATAGCGCCACGTCAATTAACGGACTGGACGGAGTTCGCTGAGAAGCTAGAAGCCACCACGCCGACTCGGCCTATTGCTACCGCCGCGGATTTAGATCGGACTGCGGACGAGGTCACTGCTTGCATACAGAGCGCCCTGAAAGCGGCGACGACGACGCAGCCGCAGAGGAGAGGGCTACTGCCGCCCCTGCCGGCGCGTATTATGTCTCTAATCGCCGAGAAGAGGCGCCTTCGCAAGCAGTGGCAACAACTTAGATGTCCAACACTGAAGACTGCACTCAATCGTCTCGCGGAGAAGGTAAAGGCCGAGTTACAGGCTCACACCGCCGCGGGCTGGGAGGAACGCATAGATGCTACGACGGACAGTTGGCCGTCAGTACATAAGCTCTGCCGCCAGCTGTCGAATACCCCAGCCCCGGTGCGTCCGCTACTCAATAGCGACGGGGCGCTGAAATATGTATCGGAGGACCGGGCGGAGGTCTTCGCAGAACACCTGGAGCGTCAGTTCCGACCGAACCCGACCAGCGACCATGAACATGTCGCGGCAGTCGAGAAACACCTGGGAGACTACTTCGCAACGCCGATAGCTCCCGATGAAGACCCTATCTTCTTCTCGCCGGGTGCAGTCAGACGCGCCATCCTGAGAACGAAGCCCAGGAAGGCCCCTGGTGCCGACGGTATCTCCAACACAGTGCTGCGCCATCTGCCGTTCCGTATGGTAGCGTCACTGGCGCGCCTGTTCACGGCGATACTGCGCACGGGGGCTTTTCCCGCTTCGTGGAAGGAGGGGCGCGTCGTTATGCTGCCCAAGGCGAGAAAAGACACTCTGAAGCCGGGGAGTTATCGGCCGATCACTCTTCTACCAACAGTCTCCAAGGTGTTCGAGGCGCTCCTGCTGCGACATCTCCAGCCACACATCCCACCACGACCGGAACAGTTTGGGTTTCGGTCGGAACATAGTACGACGCTTCAGCTGTCGAGGGTACTGCACCACATCTCGGTGGCACGAACAAAAAGGAATGCGCGGTTGCAGTATTCCTCGACATGGAGAAGGCCTTCGACCGCGTGTGGCACGAGGGCCTAGTCTACAAACTGGCCACCTCGGACGCGCCCCGTCGCGTTGTAATGGTGGTTTCTAGCTTTCTCTCAAACAGGACTTTCAGGGTGGTGGTCGACGGGGCGCTATCTAGCGCTCGCCCGGTGCGCGCCGATGTGCCGCAGGGTAGCTGCGTTTCACCGGCGTGTTACTCGCGTTATACCGACGACATCCCCACAACTTCAGAGGCCATGCTCGCGCTGTACGCTGACGACGCCGCGTACATCACTACTTCGCTTAATGCGAGGCACGCGGCGGTCAAGATGCAGCGCGCGCTCGACGTGCTCCCCGAATGGCTGTCCAAGTGGCGGTTGTCGGTTAACGTGGGTAAGACGCAGGCGCTGGTCTCCGGTGCCGCGCCTCTCCCGCCACCCTTGAAGCTGCAGGGAGCCGACGTCGAGTGGTCACCCCGGGTCAAGTACTTGGGGGTCACCATCGACCGACGGCTCTCAATGGAGTCACATGTCCGCGCGGTCGCCGCGCAAGGTAGGGTCGCCCGCAACCTCTTGCGACCGGTGCTCTCATCCCGCATTCCGGTGCGCGTCAAGTTGGGCGTGTACAAGATCTACATACGCTCAATATAGACGTACGCCGCCCCTGCATGGTTCGCCCTCACGAGCGAGACCAGCCGTAGGCTCCTCCGCGCGCAGCAGAGTCTGACGCTGCGGACAATATTACTCGCCCCTCGCTTCGTGAGAAACGATGTCATGCAGCGGGACCTCGGGATCGAGAGCCTGGATGAGTTTGTGCGGCGCCTCGCGAAGGGGATGTTCGCGCGTGCCGGCGCATCTGAGTGGCCTCATGTCAAACAGATTGCGCCCTGGCATACGCGCCCCCCTGACGCGAGAAGACCTTTGCCCCGCGACCTGATCGCGGACGAGTGACTTCATCCCCGGACTGGACTTCCTAGTGAGTCGCTCAGTTTACACGCGGCTCACCTGTGACAACAGACTCTACACATACATACATCTGTTGCGTGGCGCGTGCTAGGATAATTTAGGCGTGTCGCGTAGCAAACATCAGACATTCACCTCTATATAGGCGTGTAAAAACACACGCGAAGGCGCAGCGTGGGCGTGCGATTCGCGTAGACACTGGGTGGCATCACACAGTACAATGCCACCCACACACCCATTACACGGTCTCCCTAACCCGTGCCAGGCTCGGCTAGCTCTGAAAGTGGGGCGGGCGGGAGCCACTCATCCCTTCTGTAGGAACGTCGAGTCCGTATCGCTGCCGCTGGTCGCCTTCTGCTGGGCTTCCCTCATGTAGGTGGGGGTTCCACCTGGTAGGGGTTGACCGCCGGGATACGGTGAAGAAAGCGGCGCTGATTAGCAGCGTCGTGGTGTGCCTACAGACACAGATATAGCAATCATTCACAGGGACGCGCATATTCGCGTCCCATCATCTTTTAGGCCGCAGTAGGCCACCAAAATGAGGGGCCCGTAGTTACGGGCCACCGTATGGCGCCCGCGGGAGAGGGGCTATGCCCCGTGACCGTCTGCCGCACCCCCTTACAGGGGTGCAGCGACAGCTCGCTCTTTCCATGGGGATAGGCAGAAACTACAGAATGCCACCTGCTGCAATCCTTACATACATACTCCTTTTGCTATTGATAATGTGACATTCATAGAGTATAGTTATAGATTGGGAAGTGACATTGTATGTCATATTGGTAATTTGACATAAATAATGTAAATCGGTCGTTGTTTTGTGCAGCAGCGAGTCGACCAGTTTATTTTGTGTTCTCTTCTCTGTTGAGTTGAGATACTTGAGAAGCCACCATCCTCCTGTTGTACGATACAATTCCACGCTTTGTGGTACTCTGTACCCTGTTCGGTGATATTTATTTCTTTCACTGTGCTCCATACTTTCTTGTCATGGCGTCAAATAAGTATGTGTTGAGTTGGTGGTTGTGATTCAACAAGTAACACTCGCAGACCATTTACGCAATTTGTGGTTGTCGTTTCTAGTTCTTATAAAACCTAATCTACTCGGATTGACAAAGAACCAATTAATGACAAAACGTGTTTGTGAAAAACATTTTGATCAAACTCACAGGCTGGTGTTAGAATCCGTTATTCCTATCCTTGCTTGTTTACGGAACTGGAAATTGCTCATGGCGTACCACTTGCTAAGGGTAAGTAATTAAATCTTTAACCATAATCCGCCTATAATGTTCCCACTTCTGGGACACAACATACAGGCCTTCTCTCTTCGAGAGGGAGTGGGCTGTAATCTACTGCGCGGGCCCAGTGCGGATTGGTAGATGTCACATGTCTTTGAATTTTTTTGGTTCTAGGACATGCCGGTATCCTCACGATGTTTTCCTTCACCATTTTGAGAGCAGTGGTGATGAAATTATTTACACAAAGTACGCGCCTGCTTGGGTTCGAACCCGGGCCGTTAACACTTAGCCACCACTGCTCTCTTAAACCTTTATTTTAAACAAATTTTTATGCAACTAGCTGTTGCCTAAAGCATAAGAACATAACATCCTAGCTAGACCAACAACTTTAAGTATCACTTGGACACAAGTGTTAATATATACGGACAATCAACATTTTGGAAAGTATTCAGAGTATCAAAAGGATTAAATTGGCATTGGTTGTAATTGTCATACTAAAGCCGTATTTCTTGCGTGTTTTGTCCTTCTCACTACACAAAGCATCAATACGCAGTCATCTCCAGCTCAGTTGCGTCAACATAACAACTATATAAGCATGCTTTGATTTCCTACATAAAGTATTGTTTTCTTTTATTTTTTTTTTTTTTATTGTTCCAGATGTTACAATTCACATAGCTGGACAAGATATTTTCTTTTTTCATGATCCACCGCTTCTTATAAAGAGTGTACGCAACAACTTCCTTTCTAAGGATACCTATTTTGCATCATGGGCAGATATTTCATATAATAGGTCTTTACCTATGAAATTGCCGTTTTGTATGAAAAAATTGAAACGAATTTTTTTCATGCATTTTTTATTTGTATTAATCGAAGTAATCACCCATGCAATCAATGCATCTTTGCCAACGCAGTGGCAGTTTATTGATGCCCTTCTTAAAGAAATCAGCTGGACGGGAGGCAACAAATTCTTCAAAGGCATTTTGTACTGCCTCTCGGGTATTGAATTTTTTTCCCGCCAAGAAGTTATCCAAATTCTGGAAAAAGTAGTAGTCTGTAGGTGCAAGGTCTGGTGAGTAGGGCGGATGACGGAGAGCTTCCAACCCCAGTTCTTGCAACTTGGAGACCGTCTGCTGTGCAGTATGAGGTCGCGCGTTGTCGTGCAGGAGCAGCGGAGACGAGCAATTGACCAATGCTGGTTGGAGATGTGCCAGCTTCTCCATCATTGTGTTCAGTTCTTCACAGTACACATCTGAAGTAATGCTCACCCCGTTTGGTAAGAAGCTGTGATGAATCACACCGGCGCTAGACCACCAAACAGTGACCATCACTTTTCTAGGGGTAAGTTTTCGTTTAGGGCATTGTTTAGGTGCTGAACCAGGATCCAACCAACTTGCTGAGCGCTTGCGGTTATCAAACAGAATCCATTTTTCATCGCAGGTAACAATGCGGTTCAAAATTCCTTCATTTGTGTGTCTGTTGAGCAGTGCAAGGCACGTCTCGACGCGTACTTCGCGCTGGCGATCATTGAGTTCGTGGGGCACCCATTTGTCAAGCTTTTTTACCTTGCCAATTTGACGCAAATGGACCAATATTGTTTTGACGCTAACGTCGATAGCTGCTGCTAATTCAGCCGTAGATTGTGTATCATCAGCTTCCACAATCGCCTTTAATTCGTCATTGTCGACCAAAGTCTTCGGACGACCGCGAGGTTCATTTTTCAGGTCGAAATTTCCAGAACGGAAGCGAGCAAACCAATAACAAGTGGAGCGTTGGTTTGTAGTGTTAGCTCCGTAAACGTCGTTGATGTTGCGTGCCGCTTGTGCCGCGTTGCTGCCACGACGGATGATGGCCGTTTCCATTGCGGAGATTGCTGTTTTGCCTAGGGATCAAAATGATGGACCCATGTTTCGTCCATTGTTACGAAACGAGACAAAAAGTTTTCAGAATCTTCTTGAAACTTGTCCAACAATATCTTCGAAATGTCAAGTCGATTTTGTTTCTGACTGTCGGTTAACATTCTCGGCACCCATCTTGCGGAGACTTTTCTCATATTCAAAGATTGTTTCAATATGGATTGAATACTTCCATAAGTATGAAATGCCCGTTTCTTGAATTAAGTATTGGATGGTAACTCTTCGATCGCTCAATACAATTTTCTCGATTTTCGCAACATGTTCTTGGGTGACTGACGTCGATGGACGGCCGCAACGATGTTCGTCTTCCGTGCTCGTTCTCCCTAGGTACCTACTCGAAATTGAGAAGCCCACCTTGCGACAGTGGAATAAGGCGGAGCAGACTCTCCTAATGTTGCCTCCAAATCGAAATGAATCTCTTGCGTAGTTAACTTTTTTAAACAGAGGTATGCTCGCACTTCGTTTTTCTCCATTTTCGAGAACACGTTTCGACACGAAGCAAACAAATGACTACATTCAGAAAAAAAAACAAAAGAGAATCGAAGATTTTCTTCTTTATTAATATTACAAATATGTATCTGAGCTATGTCTGCCAGTATTTATTTTTTTTCTTACCAAGGAGTATGTCGTTCTCACTACTTTTTGATTCCCCCTCGTATATGTTTGACTGTAGCCACCTGAGATCTCAACGGAATCTAAAGCCAGAGATACTAACATTTAGCAGAGATGTCTGCTAAATATATCTGCACAGGTCAGCAATGTAGTATATATTAGGTCTTTACCTATGAAATTGCCGTTCTGCAGTACTGGCCATTTCAAATCAAAATAATTTTTGTTTGGCTAAGAATTCTAATTTCAAATTAATTTTATTTTAAAAACATGGATTTTTTTTTTCCAAAAGTAGTCATTTGTTTATTGATTAGTGTTACATTTTCATCGCATTTCAATCTTTTTCGTCATCATGGATACGTTAAAAATTCGAGTAATTATGGAATATGAGTACCGTCGTGGCAGCAACGCGGCACAAGCGGCACGCAACATCAACGACGTTTACGGAGCTAACACTACAAACCAACGCACCACTTGTTATTGGTTTGCTCGCTTCCGTTCTGGAAATTTCGACCTGACAAATGAACCTCGCGGTCGTCCGAAGACTGGTCGACAATGACGAATTAAAGGCGATTGTGGAAGCTGATGATACACAATCTACGGCTGAATTAGCAGCAGCTTTCGACGTTAGCGTCAAAACAATATTGGTCCATTTGCGTCAAATTGGCAAGGTAAAAAAGCTTGACAAATGGGTGCCCCACGAACTCAATGATCGCTAGCGCGAAGTACGCGTCGAGACGTGCCTTGCACTGCTCAACAGACACACAAATAAAGAATTTTGAACCGCATTGTTACCTGCGATGAAAAATGGATTCTGTTTGATAACCGCAAGCGCTCAGCAAGTTGGTTGGATCCTGGTTCAGCACCTAAACAATGCCCTAAACGAAAACTTACCCCTAGAAAAGTGATGGTCACTGTTTGGTGGTCTAGCGCCAGTGTGATTCATCACAACTTCTTACCAAACGGGGTGAGCATTACTTCAGATGTGTACTGTGAAGAACTGAACACAATGATGGAGAAGCTGGCACATCTCCAACCAGCATTGGTCAATCGCTCGTCTCCGCTGCTCCTGCACGACAACGCGCGACCTCATACTGCACAGCAGACGGTCTCCAAGTTGCAAGAACTGGGGTTGGAAGCTCTCCGTCATCCGCCCTACTCACCAGACCTTGCGCCTACAGACTACTACTTTTTCCAGAATTTGGATAACTTCTTGGCGGGAAAAAAATTCAATACCCGAGAGGCAGTACAAAATGCCTTTGAAGAATTTGTTGCCTCCCGTCCAGCTGATTTCTTTAAGAAGGGCATCAATAAACTGCCACTGCGTTGGCAAAGATGCATTGATTACATGGGTGATTACTTCGATTAATACAAATAAAAAATGCATGAAAAAAATTCGTTTCAATTTTTTCATACAAAACGACAATTTCATAGGTAAAGACCTATTATTACAAATATGTATCTGAGCTATGCCTGCCAGTATTTATTTTTTTTCTTACCAAGGAGTATGTTGTTCTCACTACTTTTTGATCCCCCCTCGTATTTAAAAACATTAGGTATTTAGATTTTAGGGATTTTGAACCTAGGTTATTTTACGTTAGTTCTTTTAGTTTTAGATATTGCAATACGTACCCACTTTCGGGCTTCTGACGACCCATAACGACTGTCAAAGATCCATGAATGACAGCCGGGACCAACGGCTTAACGTGCTTTCCGAGGCACGAAGGGTAACTATATACCATCATTGCACGGAGGAGTCTCGGTATGTAAAGATGGTCACCCATCCACGGACCAACCCCGGCAAGCGTAGCTGAACCTGATGGATCGACCCGTACGACTGTTATTACCTACTTAGCCACAAGCATCTCACCGTTTTGAGAGCAGTGGTGATGAAATTATTTACATAAATTAAAGCGCCTGCCTGGGTTCGAACCCACGACCTACTCGTAAGTCCGTTACCACTGAGCCACCACTTCTCCAACCATGTAGGTACTAATCGGAAGCAACGCGTAGATAAGTAGGGCCTACCTATTTTTATTATTTACTTTGTTATTTTGTTTAATTTTTTAATAGCTTTACATAAATCTAAAAAATTAGGTACATATACATATATACCGATCTACCAATATCATGAATAGGTACATTTTCTGGCTGACCGGAACGAAACGTAGTCCCCCCTTCCATAAGGTGCCCCATCCAAACCACCCAACTCCCTTTTTATGCATTGGGCTAAGTCGGTAAAACAGGGCAGAGGGCGCAACCGCAAGAGAGAGAGAGAGAGAGCATTTTCTGCTGTCTACGGAGAGAGGGGAGGGATGAAGGCTGGTAGCTCTCTAAAGCCATCTATTGTCTTAAATCTGAACTTTTAACGTAAAAGCTCTACAATAGATGTACCTAGTAGCGCTGCCGTAGAAGCTACAAAAGTTCGTGAGACGAAAGCTTTGGTAAAACTTTTTCCGATTCGCGATCGGAATTACGATAACCTTGCGATGTAATTGTAATAACGCAATAATAAATTGATTAAGATCAATCAGCAGCACATGTACAACACAATCTCAAACACATTAAAAACACTCTCACGCGAACGCTAAATACTGCTACGCACATTTCCTACATACATGCATAACTTCATTCTAACACACCCTCTCTTTTAAATACACATACATCATCATCATCTGCCTAGCCTTTTCCCAACTATGTTGGGGTCGGCTTCCAGTCTAACCGGATGCAGCTGAATACCAGTATTTTACATGGAGCGACTGCCTATCTGACCTCCACAACCCAGTAACTGGGTAATACGATATCCCTTGGTAAGACTGGTTGTCAGACTTTCGGGCTTCTGACGACCCGTAACGACGGTCAAAGATCCACGAATGACAGCCGGGACCAACGGCTTAACGTGCTTTCCGAGGCACGGAGGAGTCTCGGTATGTAAAGATGGTCACCCATCCACGGACCAACCCCGGCAAGCGTAGCTTAACCTGGTCGATCGACCCATGCGGCTGTTATTACTTAGCCACGAGCTCCTCGTTTTAAATACACATACATATACATGCTAAAATTTTCCCCTAATATTCCTTCGTTGTTCATTTTAATTTTAATATACATACCTACCTACTTTGTAACCTGCAATGTCAAGAAATATTTTTGTAATGATAGAACACAATTACAAGGTTTTTGGTATCACAGTGGCAGCAGAACACTGACTCCTGAGGCACAGGATCACCTAGTTTAGGAGTCAGGGTTTACCTTATTGTTTGACCTTTGTTAACCAAGTTATGTAAGTATCCTAGTCTTAAGTAATGTCAAAGTTTTTGTATCATTAAAGATTTCTTTTTTTAATGTTTTCTTAATTTCGTGAACTAAGTACTTAGGTAGGTACAATATTTTTAAAATTAGATTTAGTTGTAATATTCCAGTAGGTATTCTTGAAAGCTACTTTTGCTACTGGCTAGGCAATGTGCTCGTTCCTCCTCATCATTTATCATCATCATTCTGACTGCTCTTAACCCAATTTATGTGGGGTAGGTCGTCGGCGCAAATGTCTTTTTTTCTTCTCTTAACCTCGTCATCTCGGTAGTCACTCCCTTTCTAGCCATGTCATCTTTCATACAGTGCATTCATCGTTTCTTTGGTCTTCCGTTACTCGTATAGCCACATTCATACTCAAAACTTTCCTCACGACATTTTCCTCATTCCTCCGCATCACATGACCATACCATGACAACCGATTTTTGCGCAACTTTTCAATGTGCTCGTTCTTAATTTAAAACTTAATTAAAAATAAATTTATTTAGTAAGGAGAACCCAACGCTGAACAGTATTTTATCCGCACGATTGAACGCTTCGTTAAAATCGTCTTTAGGAATTTATACGTTCAGGTTGATTAACAAAATGTGCTCGAACAACGACAACCAACAACAACAACGACAACGTGCAACGATGACCAGCAAAATTGTAATAAAAGCTTCTTTTTGAAAAGTAAGTTTTTTTTAATGTGATGATTTTCTTCCGTTTCTGACGAGGGAAGGTAAAAGGTACCTACTGAGTTTGCGCCTGCAGACGTGAAAAGGTTTAGAAACCATATAAATAGACCTATGTACTCGTATCTAAGAGGAACTAAATACCCTTACCTAACTAATTTTGATTAACTCTTAAAATGTCGATTGCACACCATGTGTACAGATAACAATAGAATTTCAATTGTGTCTGCTAATTAGCGCGCGACGGGTTAAAAGATTTGACATGTGGTAAATATCTTTTCTCCTCCAAGTAGGTAGTCTTTCTGTTTCGATTTTCACTTTGTTTTGACACTGGCCAGCCTGCACTGTCTATATCCCTTCGGACCATTTGTTAAACTGTCAAAATGGCTCTGTCATAGCTAGTTCCCAACACAACCTATTAATACAAGGCGTGAGGTCGTTTTATTTTATTTTTGCGAAAATGACACGATGTTGTGTTCTTAAATACTCCGAAATTGGAGTCCACCATTTCCCAAGACCGTGAGACCCTAAAATTACAAGATTGTGGACTAAATGCTAAGTACCTATTCGTAAAGATTAAAAAAAAAAAAAACAGAGTTCGAAACAAGAAAGTGATTACGGGGATATTAAAGGTTTTAAATTCTGCCAATTTCCATGTCAAATACTTGATTTAAAATATTGAAATAACCGAAAATAACGAAATAGTAAAATAATACTCATGTATGAACGAAATGTCAAATTTGTTATAGGCCATAAGGACCTAGCCATAGAGTATAGTGACCTAGCTATGATCACGCCATCTACAATTAGCTTTGCCCAAACTACCCTATTATTGTTCTAATAAGTACCATAATAGTACTTACCTAATACTAACGGGGTAAACAACTTTACAAGCGCGCCAGCTAGCCAACATTGTCTTGAAAAAAAACTAAGTGAAAGAGTAAGTAAGATGACTGTATGTTCTCAGAATTTGGTTCTATTTTAGCTTTAATGGTATTAATAAGAACTTAGATCTTATAATAGTGCCGTACTTGCCTACACTTGATAGACTTTTAAAATATAGCATTAATTAATTTATAATTCCTGCTTAGACGTACGATGTACTCGTAATTTATCGAAGTTACATACCAACCTTAGGTATTTGTTTTATTGCAGAACGAATATTTCCAATATAAAAAAATCATAAAACACTGTTTCTCTACCTCACCGGGAACGTTCGTTGACGTCCTCAACGAAAAAACAGATAACGGCGCCGAAGCAGCGACAGTACATTTACTATGGCCATGCTATGGCCGAATAATCTCGTTTCTCGCTGACGTCCCGTTCCCGGTGCGGTGGACAGTCTTTGTCTATTATATTGTCAGCCTTAGAGGACAATATAAGTACCTAATGTAATTATCAGTTTTCGAGCTTAGTCTGAGCTTTGAATAGGTACTATATTATAGATACATAGTTGCTGTCTGCTCTTGTGATTTTAAACCGGCTTTCAATTCATCCAAGAAAGAAGTAATTCCAAACCTAAAGTGAATCACGGAAAATCTAAAAAAAAAAAAAAAAATTGTCTTGTTGTTTCAAAAGCGTCCAATTAATGAGTTCTGTATTAATTTATTAATCGGTGTGAAGCCAAAATATTCTATTTTTAATAGCGTGGCGTGGGTCCTTTGAAATAATTACCTAAGGAAGGGCGGCACATTTTTTTTCGGTCCTTGCATCTATTTGATTGTACAATACTGGTATTCAGCTGCATCCGGTTAGACTGCAAGCCAACCCGGTTAGACGGGACGCCGACCCCAACATAGTTGGGAAAAGACTAGGCAGATGGATCGCATCTCTTCGATTGTCGCATAGAGAAATAAGCGACAATCGAATATGTGTAAACTGTGCATTTTGGTACGTTTGTACACTTGCATTTAGTTTCAAGACTATAAATAACCAAATAGATAGATTTCTAATTAAATAATTCATGGGAATCTTGAAAACGCCGTGAAGTTGTCTCTAAAGCGAGCTGGGCTGTGTCTGGTCAATACATCAGTTATATCTGTATCAATCAATCTGCCTAGCCCTTTCCCAACTATGTTGGGGTCGGCTTCTGGTCTAACCGGATGCAGCTGAATACCAGTATTTTACATGGAGCGACTGCCTATCTGACCTCCACAACCCAGTTACTGGGTAATACGATACCCCTTGGTAAGACTGGTTGTCAGACTTTCGGGCTTCTGACGACCCGTAACGACTGTCAAAGATCCACGAATGACAGCCGGGACCAACGGCTTAAGGTGCTTTCCGAGGCACGGACGAATCTCGGTAAGTAGGTACCTATGTAAAGATGGTTACCCATCCACTGACCAACCCCGGCAGGCGTAGCTTAACCTGATGGATCGACCCGTGCGGCTGTTATTACTTAGCCACGAGCTCCTCAGTTATATCTGTATATACATCAGTAATATCATTTCAATAGAAAAAATTGTTTATTTTATTTACATTAGAAAAGCGCCTGAAGAAAAAGTATCACTTTAAGCCAAGCATCATTTTATAGCTCTTACAATTTATTTAGGCGTTTAGTTTGTTGCAGTCTTACTTTGGGAGGGTTAATAAAAAGTGCATTTATTTTAGTTTATGTTTTCATAAAATTAAAAGTGATTTGAATATAAAACCAAATTTTGGTTTTGTATTCAAATCAACATTTTGGTTACCAAAATGTGTAAAAAGATTATAATATCAAAAAAATGTAAAAGGTATGTTTAATGTTGTAAATTATTGTAAATTTAATTACTTAATTTATTCAAGAAGTAGTCTTTGTAATTTAAATTCATAAAATATAAAAAGAGATTCTATGCGGCTCATACGTTTTAAACGCCTAAACAAATTGTAAGAGCCATAAAATTATACTTGGCTTAAAATGATGATACTTTCCCTTCAGGCGCTTTTCAACTATCAACAACAATTTACAACAATTTTTAACATTTTTTTTCAACTATGTTGGAGTCGGCTTCCAGTCTAATCGGATGCATCTGAATACCAGTATTATACATGGAGCGACTGCCTATCTGACTTCCACAACCCATTAACTGGGTAATACGATACCCCCTGGTTGTCAGACTTTCGGGCTTCTGCAAACCGTAACGACTGTCAAAGATCCACGAATGACAGCCGGGACCAACGGCATAACGTGCTTTCCGAGGCACGGAGGGGTCTCGGTATGCAAAGATGGTCATGGTGGATGGATCGACCCGTGTGGCTGTTATTACTTAGCCACGAGCTCCTCTTTTGTTTTAAAAGTATAATAACGATTCAAACGTAGTCTTACTAAATCGTATTATTTGGTGTGTACAGTTTAAGATCACGCCATGTGCTTTGCATTAACTGAATAGTGGTCGTATAGGTAGAGGGGTATTTTGATATCACAATAGCAGGACCACTTTCGCTGTAGAATATTTTGAAATTTTATTATAAAAGTATGAAATAGTAGAAATATTGTACTAAATCCTATTCACATGGTGATCGAAAAACCTGGCGGGGTCCCGTAATCTTGACGTTAATCGATTAAAAACCGTTTTGTTCAGCATGTTTTTGAACTTTACTGCTATTCAGGAAAACTTAACCGAAACATATTATTATATAAAATAAAATGGTTAATAACAATTATAATATTTATTAGACTAAAGACTACTTATAATATAAGAGTTAAAGTTAATACTGCCTTTAACGCATTCAAAGACACTGAACGAGACAGAATAGAAGTTTTATTGCATTTTCATAATTTTGAGTTACTTACTTGATTTCTTTTTGAAGTCGGTTTAAATTTTATAAAATTACTTTTTTTAAGTTTCTGTTGCTTCCTAAATTTCTGTACTTACATATACAAACGTTGGTAAATCAAAGTAAATAATCAGTAGTCTGTCAGTAGTATAAATACCTCAATTAGGTAGTATAAATATAAAGAGTAGTAATAAAATCTCCGAAAAAAAATAATAATGAGCATACTCAAAATATGAAATTTACTGCTTTATATACTAATTTTCCGACAGCTTATATGCGAATACAAATAAAGAATCGACCGAATAAAATACTGAAAATTCCGAAAAATCAATACAGCATTTTGCTGACGTATACCTAATTTTTTTCCACCGGCTTAAATTGCGTTTTACCGAAAACTACAGTTAGTCATTTTCATCATAACTCACCTATTAGAAATTTAAAATTAACTTTACACATTTTTATAAACTGGCGCTTGTTAAACTATTGTGACATTATAAAAATACTTTTCTAAGTGATTCCATAGATACTCCTAAGAAACATTAAAATAGGCTTGTAATCAATATCATTAATTACTGTTACACTTACTTACCTGCCATTAATTAATTGATACGTAGGTAAAGGTATTTGTATTCTAATGAACATGTATAAAATATAACGTGTTGAGTGCGTAAATAGAACTAACCTAGTATATTATGAATTAATTTAATACTTACAGAAAAAGTATACAAAATTGTACATACATGAACTACTGAATCTAATTGTTAGTACGTCATCAACATCATTGAAGTATATAAGCAGGTCTAGACCGTTTAGTTGCAGAATGTACCTTTCTCAAAATGCACCTTTCTTATTACTTATCCACCTTGCTTCCCTTTTACAGTGCTACAGGTAATGAAAAGGCAAAAAGGGCACGGGACTCAATTGTATTCCGGTCCCGGTTGACGGAGCCCCGCCAAGCGGGGCTCCGTCAACCGTCTCGTCGCGGGGTTTAAATTAAAGGAACCTAACCAAACCAAACCTCGTAATCTAACCTAACCTAACCTAGCAGGGTTAGGATTTTCCGGTCTTGGGGATCGTGCGATCCATGGCCCTGTACGGAGCCCCGGTGTGGGCTTCTGATCTGACGGCTGGCGGCATCGCAATACGAGGCGGCTTGTGCACTGGCCGGATCCCCGCCCTGGGACCTAGAGGCGATAGCCCTCGCGTCACCGTTGGCGTAAGGAGGCGCGGACGCGGAGCGGTAAATCGATGCAGCGAGAGGTCGAGCATCGCCGGTCACAGCTCTGCGAGGTCCTGGTGACGGAATGGCGGGACAGGCTTTTGCGCCCTACTGCCGGCCTCGCCACCGTCGAGGCGATCCGACCAGTGCTTGGCAAATGGGTGGGGAGGAGGCACGGCTCCCTGTCATTTCGGGCGACCCAGGTACTCTCGGGGCATGGTTGCTTCGAGAAGTACCTGTGTCGCATAAACAGGGAACTGGACGCTCGGTGCCATCACTGCGTCCACTGTCGGTAGAACACGGCGTGGCACACACTGGCAGAGTGTGCCGCATGGGAGGAGCCGCGCCGTGCCCTCGTAGCAGAGGTCGGAGCTGACCTGTCGCTGCCGGCTGTCGCTCGTTCGATGGTCGGGAGCGCCGAGTCGTGGGATGCAGTGATCTCCTTCTGTGAAACCGTAACTTCGCAGAAGGAGGCTGCGGAAAGGGAGAGGGAGATCGAGACGACTCTCCCGACCTGCAGAAGGCGGACTGGGCGTCTGCGGAGGGCGGACAACGTCAGTTAGTAAGAGTCTGACAGACCCCTCCGCCCACCCCAGGGCGGGGGACATCCATGAGGATTTTCCAACCCGGGACAAAAAAAAAAGGATTTTCGGGTCAGGTTCGGAATAAACACTAATTTGCCTTTTCTCATGAACGATTGAACGAAATGATAAGTCGAATGTGAGGGCGCCTACTCTGCACCCGAACGCAACCGATGTCTCCCGAAGTACGCACGAAGCGCCCGCGCGGGCCGACCGGTAGGTAGTTATTTTCATTAAAATTGAGAGTTAAAAAAGTTATTCTATATCCAATAGTAGAAATTAAGCTAGTTTCTATAGAGCTTAAGAAAACGATTATTTTTGCAGAACATATGTTTTAGTAAACTTTTTTTTTTGTAAGTTTATTATTTGAAAGTACAGATTATTTTTCGTAGAATTGTAATTTGAATAAGCTCATGTTTGTTTGTTAAATACAACATTTTTTTTCGGTTAATTTTGTATTAATTTTTCGGTAAGTAAACAGCTTGGAAGGTTACATTTACATTTAATTTTAGCACAGATCGCTGGAAGTTAATTTGTTTTTCGGAAGCTTTATTATGTCCCAAATATAAATAAAAAATAATTTCGTTTGGCAATGCACTTGGTTTTTTTTCTTTTGAATCATCACTTATCTGTACCGACTGAAATATACCTACTACTGTGCTGCTGATATTACTTAGCCACAAGCCCATTAGTTACATAGAAAACTTTAACTTAAGGAAAACCGATTTATCTGAAACTTCAAAGCATAGTTTACTTCAAATGTGGGTCCGGAACGAAAAACGAGAAACAAGATTAGTGACGATGTGGTCACTGTGCACTGTAGGTAGCGCGAGTTAGGGATTTACGAGTTCCCAAAAGTGGGCCACGAAGGCGTTATCACCATGGTAACCACTCCATGTTGCTATCGATCCCCAAGTTGTCTCCGCGCCGAGGCCTGAGGGACGAACGGTGGCCCACATCGCTGTGCCTTTGTTTCCCCCAAATTTTTGTTGTTCGCGCTCGCCGCTGTATCAAGTGCTTACTTAATTCCGAGAACTTAACGAGAGATTCTCAACTTAATCCGTTTTTGGTAGGTAGGTAGGTACCGCAGCTTGTCGAAGAGATTGTACTTATTTATTTTGATATGAATTTTGGATACCTCTTTAAGCCTTTTGTTATGTAATTTTCCTTATATTTTTCATTTATATTATGTAAGTACTATATTTACTATAGGTAGGTACCTACTATGAATATAGTAAAATTTAAATTATTTTTTTTTTAATAGAGAGCTCGTGGCTAAGTAATAACAGCCGCACGGGTCGATCCATCAGGTTAAGCTACGCTTGCCGGGGTTGGTCCGTGGATGGGTGACCATCTTTACATACCGAGACTCCGTGCCTCGGAAAGCACGTTAAGCCGTTGGTCCCGGCTGTATTTCGTGGATCTGGCAGTCTCTGACAGTCGTTAAGGGTCGTCAGAAGCCCGAAAGTCTGATAACCAGTCTTACCAAGGGGTATCGTATTACCCAGTAACTGGGTTGTGGAGGACAGATAGGCAGTTGCTCTATGTAAAATACTGGTATTCAGCTACATCCGGTTAGAGTGGAAGCCGACCCCAACATAGTTGGGAAAAGGCTAAGCAGATGATGATGATGAATAGCATAATATTAGTTTACATAATAAAAGCGCTGGGAAAGAAAATACCATTCCGCGTGTCTTGTTTTTATTAATTTTTGTGTTGATTGTGAGAAAAGAAAAACTATTGAATTGGGTCAAACATTAGATTAAAGATGTACGCACGGCTACAGATCAAGCTGTACATTTCCAGTATAAGCTGATCTCGCATTGTATAGGATTTCCTTGTCAATGAGAGGTCAGTGTAAACTGGAAATTTATAGCTTGATGTGTAGCCGTGTGTACAATCATAATCAAAACGATTTTATCGAAATATTTCCTGTCGAATGGATTAGTTATGGAATAATGATAGATACGCTGCTTCAGTCACTAAGGCCTCTGCCTCGAATTTTGCGGGCAGCGGGGCGGCAGCGGCGGCGGCGCGGGAGCGGCCGGATTTTATGCATAAAAACAAATGGACCGGACCTCGAAAACAGCGGCGCGGTAGCGGGGCGGGACAATGCGAGACGCGCCGCCGCCGCCCCGCTGCCCGCAAAATTCGAGGCCGAGGCCTAAGGCTCTCCGCATTCAGGCGCGCGCGACTGGTGGGACAATTTCTATGAAAACGTTCTACCAGTGGGCCGCCGCGCCGCCGCGCCGCCGCGGCGCATCGCGACACCAGCAGTGCTATTCTGTACAAATCTCACCGTGAAAACCTAGGTGAAGTGAGTTGTCATTCTACCTAATGCTAGATTGGATTGACACTATTGACAGCTCACTCCTCGCTCACTTCACCTAAGTTTTCACGGTGAGATTTGTACTGAATAGCACTGCTGTAGAACGTTTGGCGCGCCGCCATCGCGTCGCGCCTGTCTGCGGTAGTCTTCAACTGTTATTTTAAGGATTCCGTACCTCAACAGGAAAAACGGAACTCGTATAGGATCACTTCATTGTCGGTCTGTCTGTCTGTCAAGACCCTTTTTGTCAGGAACGCGTGGAGATATCAAGTTGAAATTAATATTAAATACTTAGGTCTGTGGTCCCTTAGAGTTCTAAAAAATCAAGCTTCTAGCTCAACGCAATAAAAAATACGACCATTTATGCGACATATTTTGATACTCGCAAGTAAATCAAAACCTATAGAATTTTTGTTCTAGAATCATGAGGTAAGGAGCAAGGTCTTACAGCACAATAAAGGAAAATGTCCGAAAGTTATTAATTTGTAATTTTATCACATAAAAAATTTTTTTTTGAGATTACAATGTTAAGTTTGTTCTTGGGATAAATTCTTTTCAACTACGGAACCCTTCATTGTGCGTCGTCCGACACGCACTTGACCGGTTTTTCTCTTTTGGCTTATCTGAGGGGTAATTCTCACATTCTTAAAAACGTTCGTATTCTAATCTCAGAATCAATCTGCAAAAAAACACTTGCCTCCAATTTAGCATTTTTTTTGGCAAATTGGCATTGATTATGACATTGTGACTTGCGGTGAATTACTAATTGGCCTTCTGATTTACTTAAGTAAGGTAGATCCTACATAACAAACCCGGAAAATAACCTAACTCTAAGCTACTTCTTGATTCAAAGTTAATGAAGTGGACCGAGCTCCTAACACGAACGCGCGAGGTAATGAAGTGGACCGAGCTCCTAACATGAACGCGCGAGGTAATGAAGTGGACCGAGCTCCTAACACGAACGCGCGAGGTAATGAAGTGGACCGAGCTCCTAACACGAACGCGCGAGGTAATGAAGTGGACCGAGCTCCTAACACGAACGCGCGAGGTAATGTAGTGGACTGAGCTCCTAACACGAACGCGCGAGGTAATGAAGTGGACCGAGCTCCTAACATGAACGCGCGAGGTAATGAAGTGGACCAAGCTCCTAACACGAACGCGCGAGGTAATGAAGTGGACCGAGCTCCTAACACGAACGCGCGAGGTAATGAAGTGGACCGAGCTCCTAACACGAACGCGCGAGGTAATGAAGTGGACCGAGCTCCTAACACGAACGCGCGAGGTAATGTAGTGGACTGAGCTCCTAACACGAACGCGCGAGGTAATGAAGTGGACCGAGCTCCTAACATGAACGCGCGAGGTAATGAAGTGGACCGAGCTCCTAACATGAACGCGCGAGGTAATGAAGTGGACCGAGCTCCTAACACGAACGCGCGAGGTAATGAAGTGGACCGAGCTCCTAACACGAACGCGCGAGGTAATGAAGTGGACCGAGCTCCTAACATGAACGCGCGAGGTAATGAAGTGGACTGAGCTCCTAACACGAACGCGCGAGGTAAAGAAGTGGACCGAGCTCCTAACACGAACGCGCGAGGTAATGAAGTGGACCGAGCTCCTAACATGAACGCGCGAGGTAAACGTACCGTAGTCGAACGAACGAAGAACTCATTATAAATACTACTACATGTTGAGACTTGTAATAATGATTTACAACAAAAAAGTGTCATTATTATAGGGCCAATAATCCTATACCTACTATTAAATGAGTAATATTTGTTTAAACAACGTGTTTCATTTGATATCGCATAGCTCTAATTTTGAACAAGTTTTACTATGGGACCAAACCTGAAATTGCGAAAAAAACCCCTACATTTATGTTTGCATAATGTAAGGAACTACTCTCTTTCTATCTTTTGACACTGCCGAAAATTGCGATTTCTAAAATGTACATAGCCGGGAAAGCCGAATCCACGTAATTTATAAACATGCTATGATTTTTTTTTGTTTTTATTTAAAAACGGAACTCTTAAAGGATCACTCGTGTGTCTGTCTGTCTGTCCGTCTGACACAGCCAATTTGCTCCAAATCAAATGGACCGAACTCCTTGAAGGCTTTCTGCACCCCATGTGTGCCATAAGGAAAAACACTTTACATAATAGGTATATTAGCTTATATATTATACTAGCATCTAAACTAAATTAAAGTAATGCACAGTGTAAATATGTATGAAAGAGAAAGACTCGCAAAGTACTTAAGTGGGTCGGATATATTTTGTTGTATTCCAACACTATTTACACCAATTTTTGAGTTAGTCAAGGCCCGCAGTAAAATCCTGCCCTGTAAAATTGACTACCCCTTTTCACCCCTTAAGGGAGATTTTTGAAAAACTCTGATACACGTTTTTCTTCATTTTTAGGGTTCCGTACCTCAAAAGGGAAAAACGCAACCCTTATAGGATCACTCATGTGTCTGTCTGTCTGTCTGTCCGTCTGTCTGTCTGTCTGTCTGTCTGTCTGTCTGTCTGTCTGTCTGTCTATCCGTCTGTCACAGCCAGTACATATATGAATTTCTGTGACCCAAACACGGACGGGTAAAGTAAATAAATTAAATTTGAATATACAGGTCACTTTTGGGGGGCAAATAAGAAAATTAAAAAAAAAGTTTTGCAAACTACACCATGTGGCATATTAAATGAAAGGGCTTACTATGAGAGTCTCAAATATATATATTTTTTATAATTTTAAAATAAATTGTTTTAAATTTATTTAAGAAAATAGACGAAAATTGACCATTGCCCCTTCTTATCTCCGAAACTACTGAGCCTAAAATGTTGAAAAAAATACAGAAAATAGATCTTTATCTGTAGATTACAGAAAAACCTATAAGAAGTCTGTGGTCTTAAAATAACATTGTAAATCTATCAATATTGTGAGTACAAACTTACATTTACAATTGGAATGTATGGGAGAACATGTTTTTCAACTACAATGTTAAGTTTGTTCTTAAGATAAATTCATCCCAACTACGGAACCCTTCATTGTGCGTGGTCTGACACGCACTTGGCCGTTTTTTTAATCTCAGGTATAAATTAGTTTCGAGTTAATCGGACCGCGCGTTAGAACTCCTCCATAGTTCTGGAAAGCTAAAATGACAAACTTTATAATTTACTTAGATAAGTATTCGTGTTAAATTTCAAGTCTATTAACTCAAGGAATAACTTTTTCATACTAACTTTCATCCCCTATTTGACCCCCTTAGGGATGGAGTTTCCAAAGATCCTTCCTTATTCCTTGTCTACATTATAAAGGGAACCTCTGTGCAAAATTTCAGCTTTCTAGGTCCAAGGGTTTGGGCTGGGCGTTGATGAGTCAGTCAATCAGTCATTCAGTCAGTCAGGACTTCTTTTTTTATTTGACATAATTGACAGGAGACTGACAGGAGTAACCCTGCAAATTTTCGAATTACATATGAGGGTTAAAGTTTTTATTAAAGTACAGACATAATCTTGCGTCTGAAATAGTCTTGAGAAAAGAATCATACAGAATTGAGTGGACCTGTCGAGTCAGTGCAAGCATTTGTCAGTAATCGTATTTTCAACAACAAATAACAATTCAGAACATAAGGAGCTCAACTACTCGCCGAACAATATCAAAAAAAGAACATTTGGGTAGGCCGCATAAAGTACTCAAATCGCCAGAGTAATATTAGGTTGGGGAAAAGTCTTTTCGCATTATAGTATGTATGAACTTAGAATAAAATCTTTTTAGCTATACTATTTGTATCTGGCTGGTTTTGGTATCATAGAAAGTTTAAATTTTAAATAACATAGTTCCAAATTCAAATTAGGAAAATTTGTGATTTTCATTTGTTTTTCGTACTGTCAAGATGAGTGAATCTAATGAAGAAATTCGATACATTTTAAAATTTTACTACAAAAAAGGTAAAAATGCAACGCAAGCCGCGAAAAAAAATTGCGATGTTTATGGACCCAGTGCAGTGTCTGTGAGAGTAGCACAAATTTGGTTTAAGCGTTTTCAATCCGGAAATTTTGATGTCAAAGATGCACGTCGCTCTGGTCGCCCTATTACGGATAAAATGAATGCCATTTTTGAAAAATTGGAGCAAGATTGGCATATCAGTAATTACGACGGAGCTGAAGAACTGGGAATTGACCACAAAACAGTTTTGGCGCATTTGAAAAAAACTGGGTACACAAAAAAGCTCGATATTTGGGTACCTCACGAGCTCACTGAAAGAAACCTAATGAACAGTGTACTCATTTGTGATTCTTTATTACGACGTAATGAAACCGAACCATTTTTGAAGAAGCTGATAACTGGTGATGAAAAGTGGATCACGTACGACAAGAACGTGCGAAAAAGGTCGTGGTCAAAGGCCGGTCAGGCTTCACAGACTGTGGCGAAACCCGGGTTAACTCGCAACAAGGTGATGCTGTGTGTGTGGTGGGATTGGAAGGGCATTATTCATTATGAGCTGTTACCACCAGGCAGGACCTCCGATTCTGAACTCTAATGCGAACAACTGATGAGATTAAAGCAAGAAGTTGAGAGAAAGTGGCCGGAATTAATCAACAGAAGGGGTGATATGATATGATACATGATAACGCTAGACCTCACACATCTTTAGCCACTCAGCAGAAATTAAGAGTTTGGCTGGGAGGTGTTAATGCATCCGCCGTACCTATAGTTTCCACCTGTTTCGGTCTCTTCAGAATTCTTTAGGCAGTGTCAGGTTAACGTCAAGAGAGGACTGCCAAAACCACTTGTCGCGGTATTTTGATCAGAAGTCCCAAAATTTCAATAGCAATGGGATCATGTCCCTGCCTACAAGATGACTGATAAAAAGATATCGAACAAAATGGTACCTACATACTTTAGATAAATGTAAATAATGTATATTAAAAAATGTTTTGAATTTTCTTAAAAAATGTGAAGAAACTTTTTCCTCAACCTATTACATAGTTTAAAATTTTTCCTTACTAAGTTTGCCACCCCTTAAATCCTCTGTGAGGGGTTGTTTTAAAAAACTAAAAGTGCCTATCATTTTATTTACTAAGGAAAATATAGCCTAGTTTCAAGTTTATTAACCAAAGGAATAAGGTTTTTTATATAAACTGTATCCCCTCTTTTCCCCCACAGGGGTGGAATTTTGAAAATTCGTTTGGGATGTTTCCATAGCTCAACTCAAACATTATTTGTACCAATTTTCGAGTTAATCAAGCCACGCAGTAAAATCTTTCCCTGTAAAATTGACTACCCCTTTTCACCCCGTTAGAGGAAGATTTTCATAAAACCCTGATATACATTATTCTTTATTTTTGGTTTTAAGTATAAATACTGAGTTTTGAGTTAATTGGATTGCGCGTTAAAATTCTTCCATACAAACTTTGACACCCCCCAATTCCCTTTTAGGGAGTAGTTTACAAAAAAAAAAATCACAAAAATCATAATTAACTAAGATAAATATTCGTGCCAAGTTTCAAGTTTATTGACTCAAGGAATAAGATTTTTCCAACAAACAGAATCCCCCGTTTTCACCCCCTTAAAGGTCGAATTTCCAAAAACCCCTTCTTAGCGGATGCCTCCGTCATAATAACTATCTGTGTTCCAAATTTCAGCCCAATCCCTTCAGTGGTTTGAGCTGTGTGTTGATAGATCAGTCAGTCAGTCAGTCAGTCAGTCAGTCAGTCAGTCAGTCAATCAGTCAGTCACGCTTTCCTTTTATAGATATAGAAGAGAAGATATATAAATGTAAAAAAACATTATCCGATGGAAAAAAAAATCATCCTAAGTAGTTGTGAACCTATGGGGTTCGCAACTAACCCCCCCGCTCCCCCTGGGGGTTTTAGGTTTATAAATTAGAAAGTATATTGTATCACCTGAACAGTTAATTTGAAATTTGGTACACATATGACTTTCTGTGACCCAAACACGGACTTATACCGTAAATAAATGAATTTTGAATACGGGGTTACTTTTGGGGGCCAATTAAGAAAATAAAAAAAAAGATTTGTAAACTGTATCGTTTGACATATCAAATGAAAGGGCTTACGACTGTATATATTTTCTTTAAAATTTTAATATAAATTGTTTTAGTCATTTAAGAAAATAGACGAATAATTGACCATCCCCCCCTCCCCTTATCTCCGAAACGATTTAGCCTAAAATTTTGAAAAAATACGGAAAATAGTTCTATACCTATTACTATTGGTTACAGGAAAACCTATAAGAAGTCTATGGTCAATCTCTAACTTACATTTGCAGTTGGAATATGGGAGCACGTTTTTCAACTACCTACAATGTTAAGTTTGTTTGATTCATCCCAATCATGAAACCCTTGAGAAAAGTCGAGATTTCTTTATTATTTATGTACTTTAGTTTAGTATTAATGTATTATATGTACATAATAGACCTTCTGGAATAAATTCTCTAAGTGATGGTGCAAAACGTATCAAAATCCGTTGCGCAGTTTAGAAAACCAACACGGTCATCACAGACAGATACTGAAAGCGACTTTAATTATAATACGTTTAGATATAGGTTATTATTGTGACACATTCCAAGAAGTTTTCTATCCTCTTTCCATTAACCTTGATTCGGTAAGTCAAGGCAAGACACTGCGCTAGATTGGTGTAATTAAAACAAATCGATAGAGACTGTATCAGTATACCTACATCGATCGAGTTATTTCAAATCCTAACTGCGTAGAACAATAATAATATATTTACACAGTCTAAGTACTTTTCAGTAACTTGACAGTTTAAGGGATACTAATATAGATGTAGTACCTAGATGGGCCACACAGTTGCAATAAGTACTAACGTCATTAAGTACCTATTCTCTTTTCATTACTTACTGCACACGTTAATCTTCCAAATTTTAATTCGTGGGCATTTCTTCGGATTAAGAAATACTTATTTACTGACGCCGTCATGATTTGTAGTTATTGCCAATTACTTTCTAATGTTCCGTTCACAGCTACGGCTTTGCCAAAATTACGTGTGAGCCTTACAGATTGTTCGTCCCATTCCCTCCAATAGGAGAGTAAACAAGGAAGACGGAGAAAGGACATAAGCTTTAACCGGCGCGGTCCTTTGGTAATTTGGTGTCGGTCAAAAACGTAGCTATTAATGTCGTCGTGACTGGAATAAAAATTGTTAGCCAATAAAGTGCTAAGTAAGTAAAGTACCTTTGGTTAGTGGTTTAGTTTCGGTTAAATGTAGTTTCAATTCAAATATCCGATATCAAAAGAATAAATAAGGTCCTATACTCATTTACCTACTGTGTGCTCAATTTCACCATAATACGTCAAAAACAATCTAAACTAAGCAATTAGAATTTGATCAAAGTAAAAATCGTTCAATCATTTTCCAATCAAGACCTAGGCATTTCTGATCTCGCTGCATCAGGTCATAATTGTCGAGTTACCAGTCGACCTAGAACTGACTTATGCCTAACAACGTTACTCCGACTACTCTCGACGTTAATGTGGTTATATCTGGTACCACTGTCAGTCTCCACTAACGAGATGGAAAACATCTACAATAATATCAGCTGGCATGAACGATTCCAGGCTTTTAATGCATTTAGATTCCTGAGAGATACAAATAGAAGATGTAGGTACCTACTTAGGGAGTTCAGTACGAGGTTCAACAGTCTAAAATGACTTTAGATTTCACCTGCTAAAGCACAGTCTTTGTTGGAGAAACATTTTTTAAACATATAGGTCATCCTCATCATCCTGCCATTATTCCAATTAATTTGGGGTCGGCGCAACATGTTTTTTTCTTCCATTCTTCTTTACTAATCGTCATCTTGGTAGTCACTCCTTTTCTAGCCATTGTCTCCTTTTACACAGTCCATCCATCGTTTCTTTGGTCTTCCCCAACTCGTATTATACATATAGCATCCTATACAGGTACCCTCGGTGCACGAGTCCGACTCGCTTTTGACCGTTTTTTATTTATTTGTATAGATAATATCATGCCTAGCTGGCCAGTTTAGACTATGGTTTGTTTTTGAAATAAGCCAGGTTATTTTGTAAAATCTCACCGAATTCACTTCAGTTTCCGAGCTGTCAGTATAGTCAGTTCTAACAGTTTCCAACCTGTGATTTCACGAGGGAAACAGAAGTTAACTATTTAATAAGTTATGAGTTTCCAACGAATACTTAGGACTGCTGATCAAAGCGACCTGCTAATCTAGTTAGTGAAAATGGCGGGATTTTGCCCATTATCATTATTAGTTCTAAATGTTACTAATAATGTTAAGGTCTTACAATTATTTTAATGAAGTTGTCTTTACCAGATCTGCGGGATAATTACTTTATGTACTAGGAATGGTTTTCATTTTGACAGTTCAACAACATTCATTGCGTTATTAAGGTCGTTGAGAGTCAGTGGTTTAGGCTGTGTTGTGGGATGTGTTGTCCTGTCAGTGAATGAATAAATTTCTGATTTTTTATTAAGCAGCATTTTTGGCAAAACTAATAATGAGGCAACACAGTAAAATCCTAACTTATTATTCATCATCATACTCCTTATCCCAATCTATTTGGGGTCGGCGCAACATGTCCTTTTTTTCCATACTTCTCTATTATTCGTCATCTCGGTAGTCACCCCTTTTCTAGCCATGTCATCTTTCACACAATCCATCCATCGTTTCTTTGGTCTTCCCCTACTCTTATAGCCATCGACATTCATACTCAAAACTTTCCTCACGACATTTTCCTCACTCCTCCGCATCATATGACCATACCATGACAGCCGATTTCCGCATAACTTTTGAGTCACCGGTGCCACTTTCAGACTACCTTATTCTATCCATTCGTGTAATACCACACATCCCTCTTAGCATTCTCATCTCAGCTGCATGCAATTGCTTTTCATTCATCCCTTTTGTGGCCCAACATTCTGATCCATACAAGACAGCAGGTCTAACCACTGTTTTATATATCTTCCCCTTAAGTTTAATTTCCATTCCCCATGCGGGAGTCGCAGATTGATCCCGTGACCTGCCGCCATTTCATCCATCCAGTGTTAATCCTATGCTTAACCGTCCGATCTACTTCGCCATCGCTTTGTACGAGTGAACCGAGATACCGAAAGTCGGAGCAGACTGGGAGAAGCGCGCCATCAAGCGCTATGACTTCAGAACTGGAGATACCGCCGAAATCGCATAACATACTCGTATATTCAGTTTTGGTTCTGCTGATTTTCGAGCCAACATTCTCTAGTTTCTGTTGCCATTTTTCAAATCTGCTCCGAATCTCAGGTACATCTTCACCGACAAGAACAATGTCATCGGCAAACAGCATGCACCAGGGTGCCTCTTCCTGTATTTTCGACGTCAGTGCATCCATAATCAACAGGAAGAGGTAAGGACTTAAAGTCGACCCTTGGTGCACGCCAACAGCCACATTGAACTCGTCGGTATTCCCAGATCCTAACTTATTATTATAAATCCGAAAATAAATGAGTTTGATTCTTTGTTAATAATAATATAAATAGGGATAGTTAAGGAATTCACAACAATATAATCGTGAATAATAATAATCTGTCAAAGAAATATGAAAAAGAAAATTTTTTTATAGTCGTGTTTGTGCCTGATGTATTATGAAGAGCAAAACCCATGTCGAGGTACTTAGTTACAGGAGAATATAAGTAGGTCCTACGTAGGACGAACACCTTCACAAAAGAGACGTATGCCCATTTTCACCAACAATTGGTGACACTTAAATTAATCCCTAAATATTATTGCACTGTTGGATTTTCAACACTTGGCGCTGCCGCTGCGTTGAAAAGCCAACAGTATTCTTTTTTTTAGGGATTCAAACGGCCATTACTCAAACAAGTAAGGGCCGTTGTCTGTCTGTAGTCAGTCTATAGTGTGACTGTTATCTGACTAATTAAATGTTAAGCAGATTACTAGCAAGTTAAATTACTAGCAAGTTAAATTACCCGTACCTATATTCAAATGACAGTTGTATGAAATCGCTTTAACAAGGCAAATTGAAGTATTTAGAGCATTTTGCTAAACAATTAATTTCCTTGAATTTACATGAAATCAAGTAGTACTTAGTAGACAAGCTTCATAAGTTCTTCGACATCCAGACAAAGACGAAAGTGTTGCAATTTTCTACCACCTAAAGTACACCCACAATTTCACCAGTTATGTTTAACCCCCATGGTTAGACCTGCTGTCTTGTATGGATCAGAATGTTGGGCCACAAAAGGGATGAATGAAAAGCAGTTGCATGCAGTAGTGTTGCCCAAATGCAAGAACAAGACGAGACTTAGCCAGTCTTGGTCTTGGTCTTGCGCCAATACACCTGGTCTTGGTCTTGGTCTTGGTCTTGCGCTCCCAGTCTTGGTCTTGGTCTTGGTCTTGCAGCAAGAGTCTTGCAAGTCTTGCAATTACCTATTAGTCTATTACTATTTATTAAAGTTTACTTTAAATCTTAGAAAAACGTATTAGAATTGGAACATTGTGAGCTTGAATTAACATAGCCATAGTAAAGATCAAGCAGATTAATAAATAACTGAAGATTTGATAAGAAATTCGAAAAATCAACTGACCTATATGTCGTTTTCCATGGAAGTAACTGTTTCTTAATAAACATTTATGATTTATAAGCTTACATTTGCTAAAACATGTAAAAAAACAAATTAATTACAATAACTTGACTGTATTTTAAAGAACAATACTTATCTGTCAAGAAATATAATGACTAAATGTACAATAATAGTACCTAAGTAATTAGTTTAAAACCATATAAGTAATCAATATTATAATATATACTTACTAGAATGAATTAATATGACATCTACTACCTATCCTTACCATTTTATCCTAATCATAATACTACTTGCGTGATCAGTATAATGTATTCATTTTCATTCTAAGCACTCTGAAACTTATTTATTCTTTGGAACACCTGTAGGTACTCTACTAGGAAATTATTTTGCATGAGTATACCTACGCCCTATGGCGGCAATCAAATAGTGTCAAATGTTATGATTTCGGCGTGGCGGCAAGGATTGTTTTAGATTTCAAAAGAAGCCGCCGGCGCGTGTATCATAACCATGTACTTCCGAAAAGCGGCAAATTTCTTTGAGAAGTAAGTACAAAACCTTTGATGCCGCATTATCAAAGTGCCGATGGTTAAAACATAACTATGCATGCACTCAGTTTGATTTTAATAGATATTTTTTTATTCGCTATGTTTATGGTATTAGTCGTAATGCGCATAGGTCCAGTTTTTCATATTCTTTGATACAGTTTTTTGCGTCTCATAGAATTCCTAAGCGTACCTACCTATACACCGAACTGTTACACCCAACTACTCAGTGAAATAGCGCTAAGTCCTAGCTGCAAGACGCAAGAGTCTTGCAGGCTATGTCTTGTTCTTGCTCAAGTCTTGCACGGTCAGTCTTGGTCTTGGTCTTGCTAAAAATACGCGGTCTTGTTCTTGGTCTTGGTCTTGCAAAAACGCAAGAACAAGACCAAGACTGCAAGACCAAGACTGAATTTGGGCAACACTAGCATGCAGCTGAGATGAGAATGCTAAGAGGGATGTGTGGTGTTACACGAATGGATAGAATAAGAAATGAGTACATAAGAGGAAGTCTAAAAGTGGCACCGGTGACTGAAAAGTTGTGCGGAAATCGGCTGTCATGGTATGGGCATGTGATGCGGAGGAGTGAGGAAAATGTCGTGAGGAAAGTTTTAAGTATGAATGTCTATGGCTATAAGAGCAGGGGAAGACCAAAGAAACGATGGATGGATTGTGTGAAAGATGACATGGCTAGAAAGGGGGTGACTACCGAGATGACGAATAATAGAGAAGTATGGAAAAAAAGGACATGTTGCGCCGACCCCAAATAGATTGGGATAAGGGCAGGAGAATGATGATGTTTAACTCCCATGTAATATGTAGGAGGTGAGCCTATTACCATCAACCAGGCAAAAATCCAGACTCCGGGCTGCTACTGAGAAATTCTTGATGGAAACAATAATACTTTGGCCGACCTGGGAATCGAACCCAGGTCCTCATGCTCAACAGTAGTGCTTGCGACCACTAGATGAACGAGGCAGTCACAGCCTTTTTTTTTTGTGGATAGGAATTCATCAAATGACTTCTGCCGCTCTGGGCTGTTAGACTTTTACTGACTAAAACCCATACGTGTTCCTTCAGTTGCCTGTGCCAGAGCCACGGTATCTCTTTCGAACAACCCGCGACCCCGACGACATCGGCCCTATCGGACCCCGTCATTGCTGACATCTCTTTGAGGCGCGCGTGGAACACGACGCGCCGTCGACCCGGGCCTGTTCCTTAGCGGACGGCGAGCGAGCGGCAGTCACCGCCTTAGTTTACTTTTAAAACTGTGTTTTTCAAATAAAATAGCAATAAGTGAATGGTTTGATATAAATGTTACAACTACGCTATGTTGTAGCAAAGATAGCATTGTGACTGCCATATGCGGATAGCAACACTATTGTTTTCAATGCGATTTCAATGCGTGTTTGTTTTTCAAACATTTATTAGTTGAAACTCTGAAAGAAAATCCCAGTGTCGACCTATGTGTAGCGGGCTTAATGCACAAAGTCCGCTGCTAGTGCTATTTTTCCCTCGACAATTATTGGAACAATAATAAATATTCATTTCCGCCATCTTTTAATGTTGTACTTACTATTTATAGCATTCTTACTAGCTTATGCCCGCGGCTTCGCTCGCGTTAATTTAGAATTTGACAATCAGAGTTGTACTCCGCTTGTAAAAATATGATTTAATCATGATTCGAAAGACAGGTAGCGCCATATATTATCATAAGAACGTTATTGTTATTTTCCTCGGGAACAGTACTTTTTTTCGGGATGAAGGTACCCTATGTCCGTTTCTGTACACCTGACAATGTATATGCAAAATTTCCAGATAATCGGTTCATGGTTTAGGCGTGAAAAGGTGACAAACAAACAAACTTACTTTCGCATTTATAATATTAGTTAAGATTATACTCTTTGGTTAACTTTCATGGGGTCACCCTTGCTCTTTATAACAATGTTTTCTGGCGAAACCAAATAGGTATAAAAAAAAATATGCTATGATTACGTTTTTCATAATTTGACCGAGATCTATCTTTTGAGAGTATTTTTACGAATGTACGCGAAGTCTAAATGTGACACCCAGATTACATGGAGTGCTGTCATTCTTCTTTGCATCATCAACCCAGCTCATTCAATTTTTTTTTCAAGGGTGGCAATGGACTGCCCGCCTGCATACCAGAGGCATCGCTAGATATTTTAGCCTACTCTTTGTGATAGCAAAGGTGCTATCAAGAATAATAATTTTTGTTATTGCATTCGAGGCGGAATTAACGCCCAAGCCGTAGGCGAGGTTGTTTTTGAGCCGAGAACTGCAATAACAAATGTCCACGTGTATCAAAACCGTTTTTCAATACACTTTTGAAGAAATAAAATAAAATCCTAACGAAATATATTTTTGTCATGAATTATTAGGAAACTATGACTTACTTAAATTTTATTTTTTTCCGCGCTTTGCTTTCGCCAGGTTGAAGGAGAAGCAAAGGTATAAAGCCGACAAACAGTCTAATATGAAAAATAGAAAATTCTAATATTTTTGAGTTTAGAACACAAACAAATGTAAATTTGTTCATAAACGTTTTTTTTTTGTTGTAATAATCGTGGTTTTTGATGACATTCTATTTATAAACATTATTTAAATATTCAAAAAATATTAACGCCGTAAAGACGCAACTCTTTGCCGAGATTTAAAATAAAACATTCACCTCCGAATAGAGACGATGTGAATAGAGGCTTTGAACCGATTTGGACTAAGTATAGGTATAAGTTATCTGTGGCAATTTTTATTCCCGCATTCGTGTTGGAAAATTAATTATGAATATAGAAATAATAGAAAATGAAAAATTGCACGGGTGTGAAATACATTGCAATGTGAACCTAATCGTAGTGCGATTGAATCAGTTTTCGAGGAAGTGTATTGAAAAATCATTTTTAGTCATCATTATATTATATTTATTTACTACAGAGTTCCATTCCAACGACTTCAGTAATAGCTTTTCCAACTAATAAGTTGTTGTGTTCCATTATACATTCGTATAGGTGCAAGCTATCGCGTGGTAGACAATAAATAAATGATGCGATCAGCTGTTGAGCTGTCAATTCGAGCTGTAGATAGATAGTTAGATAGATCAAAACCGGCCAATTGCGTGTCCGACCATGCAAAATAAAGGGTTCCGTAGTTGGGATGAATTTATCCCAAAACAAACTTAACATTGTAGTTGAAAAACATGTTGTCCCATACATTCCAACTGTAAATATAAGTTTGGACTCACACTATTGAGAGATTTACCATGTTATTTTAAGATCACAGACATCTTATAGGTTCTTTACATTTAGATAACATCTAAATGTAAAGAACTATTATAGTTTCGGAGATAAGGGAGGAGAAAGTGGGAATGGTCAATTTTCGTTAATTTTCATAAATAACTTTAAAACAGTTTATTTTAAAATTATAAAAAAAATATATTTGAGACCCTCATAGTAAGCCCTTTCATTTGATATTTCACACGGTATGTTTGCAAAACTTTTTTTTTTTAATTTTCTTATTTGCCCCCCAAAAATTACCCCCCTATTCAAAATTAATTTATATACTTTACCCATTCGTGTTTGGGTCACAGAAATTCATATGTGTACCAACAACTTAATCGGTCCATTAGATTCGGAGCAAATTGGCTGTGACAGACGGACAGACAGACACTCGAGTGACCCTAGAAGCGTTCCACTTTTTCCTTTGAGGTACGGAACCCTAAAAACATTTATTTAGTGCACACAAAAGACAGCACAACACAAGTACAATTACATTAATATAAAAACAAGGTGCCAATAACAAAAAAATAAGAGAAGAGAAACAGACATAGGTAATAGGAAATAAAAGTGACAATGACATACTTAAAATCAAATTGATAATTGCACTGATTGCTCGATGGATTGCCATGAATTGTGTAGCTACTAATGGAGGATGGTCTACAATCTATTTATTTATTTATTGCACAATGTACACACAGTTACAGGCTTTGCTTACAACTAATGAGTACATAACCCCGTTGGGGCGCAGCAAGATAACTTAAAACTAGAATATTGTGTCTGTAACATTATTAATTAGAACATATGTTTACATTAAGTCATCATCATCTTCCTGCCCTTATCCCATATTACTTGGGGTCGGCGCAACACGTTTTCTTCTTCCATTCTCCCCTGTCAACCGTCACGCTATCATTCACTCCCTTCTCTTTCATATCATTCCTCACACAATCCATCCATCTTTTCTTTGGCCTTCCTCTGCCTCTCCATCCATCAACATGTATATTCATCACTCTTTTAGTCACATGCGTTTCGTCTCTCCTCATTACATGCCCATACCAAGACAAACGATTTCCTTTCAACTTTTCTGTCACTGGCGCCACTTTCAAACTTCCTCTTATATACTCATTTCTCACTTTATCCATTCTCGTCACTCCACATGTTTACATTAAGTCTAGAATTTTATTACATTATTAAATATTTATATTAAATTGTTTTGTATTATATTATCATTATATTCTGTTATTAGGTGTTTTAGGTGTTCTTAGGTGTTTTAGGTTTTGTGGTTTTCAGTTCATACTACTACGGTCGTCAACGTATTCTCTTGTTTAATGTCACCCATTGTTGTCACATATTATCCTTAGACTAAGAGATATTTGTAACATTTAGTGATGGAAATAAACTATTCTATTCTATTATATTCTATTCTATTACATATATAGTTTAATTATAATCTGTAATCTATTATTATCTAGTATTAATATCTATCTGTCACTATTCCAGGCACAATAATTTCGAAACAGAATTAATTGCTCACTTTTCCATTTTCCTTTCTACTTATCTTTTACAGTACTGTTTTGATCATTCGATTTATGTTTGTAACCGATCAGTTTTTGATCGATTCCTTTTTAGTTCATACGGCTACATAAGTATCTCGAGCTTAAATTTCCAGTAACAGCTTTCTTTTTTTTTTTTTTTTTGTGGTTGGGAAATCATCAAATGACTTCTCCCGCTCTGGGCAGAGCGGGAGGGCGTGTCAGACTTTTACTGACTAAAACCCACCCATGCTCCTTCAACTGCTGATCTCGCATTAGAAGTATAGGATTTCCGTACAGTGAGTGGTTAGCCTATACTAAGGACCTACCTACATAAGTCAGTCATACCGTACTGCAGCTACTGTCTATTGAGATACTTAATGTACGAGTATGTTATCTTATTCTACAAATATATACCTGATAGAGAATACATGAAATAAAATCAATTTGCCTAGCCTTTTCCCAACTATGTTGGGGTCGGCTTCCAGTCTAACCGGATGCAGTTGAATACCAGTATTTTATATGGAGCGACTGCCTATCTGACCTCCACAACCCAAATTACTAGCGGATGTCAGTCTTTCGGGCTTCTGACGACCCAACGACTGTCAAAGATCCACAAATGACAGCCAGGACCAACGGCTTAACGTGCTTTCCGAGGCACGGAAGAGTCTCGGTATGTGTCGGTCCACGGACCAACCCCGGCTAGCGTAGTTTAGCCTGATGGATTGACCCGACGGCTGTTATTACTTTGCCACAAGCTCCTCCAGAGAGAGAATATATGACATAGGTAAAGGAATTTAAGATTCATAAGCAGAATAAAGGGTATCCTAGCAGTCAGTTGCTTTTACGATTATTTGTAATGTAAGGACGAATCAAATCCAACGCTCAATAAACCATCACTCTGTACAATAGTGACTACCGCACCATCTGCACTGGGCGACACATGCAGGTGAATGAACAGGGGGCATGAAAGCGTCCGGGACCCGTGAGGAGCTGTCTCGGCACGTGCCGTACTAATGTACTAACGTGCCGGAGTAGGTAAGGCCATTTAGGTGCCACACGTCATCTAAGAATAAAATACATGATTTCTCCTACTAGCTCGAAAGTCTGATAACCAGTTTTACAAAGGGATATCGTGTTACCCAATACTTAACTGGGTTGTAGAGGTCAGACAGGCAGTGTTACAGGCGTTTCGGGTCGTACCTGCACCGAATCGGACGGGAGGAGACGCCGTCGTGCCACGGTTGCGGCGCGGCGGAGGACACGGCGCAGCACACCCTCGGGTCGTGCCCGTCGTGGTCCGAGACGCGCCGCGATCTGGTCGCGGTGATAGGACCGGACCTCTCGCTCCCCGGCGTGGTTAACGCCATGCTGGTGGATGAGAGGTCCTGGGCGGCGGTCGCCTCCTTCTGCGAACACGTCATGTCTCAGAAGGAAGCGGCGGAGCGGGCGCGGGAGGATGATCCTCATGATCCTCACGCGGCGCCGCTCCGAAGGCGGAGGAGGGGTCGAAGAAGACGTGAGTTTGATACTCATCTCCGACTCCGCCCAGGTGGAGGCCAGCAGGCAACGGGTGCGGGGGCATCCTTGCCTGTATCGCACGGACCTCCACCAGTGCCGGACGGGAATGGTCAGGTGCTCCCGGCCATTCCCGTAGCCCCTCAACCTGCTGGGGGGCAAGCGGGGCCCGCCAGCTAGGCGGGCATGCGCCGGGAGGGTTGTGGATGTAAAGGCTGAGCCAGTTTCCCATGACCCTCCCGTCACGGCGATGCGGGAGCGCCGCTGGGTCGTTTAGTGGGTATACCGGATATACCGGGGAGTCCCACATACCCCACCCGTCCCCCGACGGGTGGGCATGCGTAATGCATTTTTTCCCAGCGTCAAAAAAAAAAAAAAAAAAAAAAAAAAAAAAAAAAAGGCAGTGTTACAGGCGTACTGAATCGTTTGTAGCACAAGTGAAGCACACGGAGTGTGTTGGTATAACTGAATTTATTAAAGTTTAGGAAGCGCTGTTATGTACATCAATCAATCTACCTAGCCTTTTTCCAACTACGAGTATATTGGGGTCGGCTTCCGGTCTAACCGGATGCAGTTGAATACCAGTATTTTACATGGAGCGACTGCCTATCTGATCTCCACAACCCAGTGACTGGGTAATACGATACTCCTTGGTAAGACTTGGTAAGACTGGTTGTCAGACTTTATTATACTACAAATTCTCACAAAAATGTATTCTCCTCGGGGATAAAGGTGCCTTAGTCGTGGGCGACCTTGAATCCCACACTGCACTAAGGATTCTCATTGGCTCGGGAGTTAACTAGTTAACGCTAGAATCCTTCGGTTTGCTCGGGATTCAATACGGCGCCCGCTACATAAGACACTACTTTATCCCCTTAGTGCATAATCTACTATTATATTCTAATAACTAGCTTTTGCCCGCGGCTTCGCTCGCGTTAAGTATTATTATTAATTAGGTATATTTTTGCGGCTTTACTTTTGTTTAGCGTGAGTAAAAAATTAGGGCCTACAAATCTTCTTTGTACACACTGTTCTTAACTAATCTGTCATTAGGCGCCAAAACTATCAAGCTATTGGGTGAACTTACTCGTGAGCAAGCAACATAAAACTGTCCATGAGAGAAGCAATGTTCTCTCAAGTCAATACCCGCAAATTTGAGAGTTTGCCCCTGAGACTTATTTATTGTCATAGCAAAGCAGACTTTTAGGGGAAACTGTAATCGTTTAAATTCGAACGGGATATCATTCGGTATTAATGGGATTCGTGGTATAAATACAGTTTCCCCTTTCGCACACCCAGTTAATGCAGTGGCTTCCACTATATTGCGATATAACGCTTTCACTTGCAGTCTCGTACCGTTACAAAGTTTTGGTGGTTTTAAATTTCGCAACAACATACCTAATTGGAGTGCCCACACGCAGAATAAGCTTATGATAAGGCAAACCTGGCGGTTTCAATGAATTTAAAAATTCTACTGGGTAATTAGTAGCGACATCTGTATTAACCACAGTATCAATCGAAGTATAGACCTTTTCTTCGCCCTCTAACGACATGAGCACGATATCGTTGATAGCTGCTGCTTGATCGTTCTTTGGAGTAAGTATGGTAAGTAAGTAATAAATAAATAATAATTAATCTGAATATATAAAACTCAAAGGTGACTGACTGACATAGTGATCTATCAACGCACAGCCCAAACCACTGGAGGGATCGGGCTGAAATTTGGCATGCAGGTAGATGTTATGACGTAGGCATCCGCTAAGAATGGATTTTGTTAATTTCTACCCCCAAGGGGATAAAATAGGGGATGAAAATTTGTATGAAGCTTTGTCAATTTTAAACCGATCGGGATGAAATTTGGCATGCAGGAGAGGGATAGAAGGGTGTGAGGGGGAAGGAGGTGGAGAGGGGGAAGAGGGGGAGAAGAGGAGTTGTTGAGGGTAGAGGGAGAGGGGAAACCGGTGAAGGGGAATGTTAGCGGGAAGGGGATGTGGTGAGGGGGTAAGATGGAGAGGGGAACGGGGATGGAGAGGGTGAGGGGTGAGAGGGGGCGGTGAGGAGGTTGAAAGGGGTGAGAGGGGAGAGGGGGGGGGGCGACGAGTGCCTTTACACCTGAAAGTTGCTTTTTGTATAGCACTGATTCATTGAAGAGAGATTAAGTTGAGACTTTTGAATTATTGATTGCAGAGCGGGACGAGATGGAGAGGGACAGGAGGTTGTAGTGAGGGGGGAGGGTGTAGTGAGTGGGTAAGGTATGGAGAGGAGGGTGAGAGAGAGGGGAGGTGTTGGCGAGGCTTTAAGGGGAAGGGAAAGCGGTGAACGGGGTGTAAGAGGGAGTAATAGGGGGAGGGGAGGTTAGCGAGAAGGGGTTGCGGTTAGGGGGTGAGGCGGAGGGGGATGGGGTGGGTGAGGGGGTGAGAGGGGGCGGTGAAGGGGATGATAGAGGAGGGTGAGAGGAGGATTAGAGGGAGAGGAGGAGGGGTGAGAGGGGGCTTAGAGGGAGACGGGGAGGGATGATGAGTGCCTTTATACCTTAAAGTTGTTTTTTGTACAGCATTGATGCATTAAAGAAACCCTGCCCGACAGAAAGGACCGAAAAATAGAAAGTCGGCACAAAAAACAGGAGTAAACTCCAGTCTGCTTCGGAACTGACACACACCCTTTTTTTGTTTGTTTGAACGCGCTAATCTCTGGAGCTACCAGGCGGACTTTAATAGTTATTTTTGCAAATGATAGCCCAATTCTTAAGGAAGGCTATAGGCATATTTAACATCACTCTAGGACTAAGGTGCCGAGCAAAAAGAAAAAAAGTCTGAAAGAACGCTAAGCAAAAACGAAATAATAGCGTGGCCAGGCAATGCGATGCGACTGGGTGGGTCGGGGCACAGATAAAATTTCAGCAGCAATGAATTTCAGAACTTTGGAAGGAGCTATCTATCTATATAAATAAAAAGAGAAGTCCTGACTGACTGATTGACTGACTCATCAACGCACAGCCCTAACCCATGGACCTAGAAAGCTGAAATTTTGCATAGAGGTTCCCTTTATAATGTAGACAAAGAATATGGAAGAAATTCCCGGTAGTACGTTCCTGTGGGATATTTCCCGACATCCACGCGGGCGAAGCCGCGGGCAAAAGCTAGTTTAGCTATATGCATGCAAAGTCCCAGCCCGATCGGTTTAAAATTTACAAAGTTTCATATAAACTTTTATCACCTATTTTATCCCCTTGGGGGTAGAAATTAACAAAATTCATTCTTAGTGGATGCCTACGTCATAACATCTACCTGCATGCCAAATTTCATCCCGATCGGTTTAAAATTGACAAAGCTTCATACAAACTTTCATCCCCTATTTTATCCCCTTGGGGGTAGAAATTAACAAAATCCATTCTTAGTGGATGCCTACGTCACAACATCTACCTGCATGCCAAATTTCATCCCGATCGGTTTAAAATTGACAAAGCTTCATACAAACTTTCATCCCCTATTTTATCCCCTTGGGGGTGGAAATTAACAAAATCCATTCTTAGTGGATGCCTACGTCACAACATCTACCTGCATGCCAAATTTCATCCCGATCGGTTTAAAATTGACAAAGCTTCATACAAACTTTCATCCCCTATTTTATCCCCTTGGGGGTAGAAATTAACAAAATCCATTCTTAGTGGATGCCTACGTCACAACATCTACCTGCATGCCAAATTTCATCCCGATCGGTTTAAAATTGACAAAGCTTCATACAAACTTTCATCCCCTATTTTATCCCCTTGGGGGTAGAAATTAACAAAATCCATTCTTAGCGGATGCCTACGTCATAACATCTACCTGCATGCCAAATTTCAGCCCGATCGGTTTAAAATTGACAAAGCTTCATACAAACTTTCATCCCCTATTTTATCCCCTTGGGAGTAGAAATTAACAAAATCCATTCTTAGTGGATGCCTACGTCATAACATCTACCTGCATGCCAAATTTCATCCCGATCGGTTTAAAATTGACAAAGCTTCATACAAACTTTCATCCCCTATTTTATCCCCTTAGGGGTAGAAATTAACAAAATCCATTCTTAGCGGATGCCTACGTCATAACATCTACCTGCATGCCAAATTTCAGCCCGATCGGTTTAAAATTGACAAAGTTTCATACAAACTTTCATCCCCTATTTTATCCCCTTGGGGGTAGAACTTATCAAAATCCTTTCTTAGCGGATGCCTACGTCATAACATCTACCTGCATGCCAAATTTCAGCCCGATCCCTCCAGTGGTTTGGGCTGTGCGTTGATAGATCACTATGTCAGTCAGTCACCTTTGAGTTTTATATATTTAGATTTTGGGAAGGGTCAAAGGTGTTCTAATAAGTAACTGCGTACAATATTACAATGTAAGTATGCCATGGTAACTTGTGTCTTGTCGGTAATAGGTAATAGGTAATACGGGCTGGTATCCGCAACTGCACGTCAATGCGCGTATTTAGGGTACGGGTGGGAAAATCGATTATTCGATCCACCCCAGCACCTCAAAGAAGGCCAGCAGCGCCTTGATATTACTGACAACCTCACGGAGGGTACCTGGGTTGCCAAAGTACTTAGCCCTGTATGCGGAGACCACCGGGCAGTTCAGAAGCAAATGAGCTGCTGTCTCGTCGTCCTCCATGCAGAACCTGCACAGCGGGCTGTCTGTGACTCCTATAACAAAGAGGTGTTTATTAAATAACCCATGGCCAGTTATAGCAGCTGTAACTGTACGCAGCTGCAGTTTAGTTAGACGGGGAACCTGTTTTGTGAGGCGGCCATCAATTATAGGGAGCGCTTCCATAGCCTGCCTATACTCACCTTGATCCAACCATAGTTTGTGAGCTGGTTTCTGGTACGTTTCCTTACCAGAGTGCGCAAGTAGCCGAAGAGGAGCGGCACTGTGGGCTCCGGTCCCACCGGTGCCACGCCTGACCTCCTTCTGGCAAGCTCGGCGGCTTGCCTAGCGAGCTGCTGTGTCCTTTGATCCATTGAATGGTTATATTATGGAGTCTACCCACGCTGGTGGCACTCGTATATTAGCCCAGAGTCCACTGTGTGACTGCTTAGCGCTTGCAGAACAGCCATGCTGTCTGAGAGTATGTGGATCGAGTGGTCCTTAACTTCCCGCGCCGAAGATTCCAGCACCTGTGCCACTACCTGTCTTAGATCTGTCTTAGATCCATCCGTGTAGATGCGCAGCTCTGCGGGGCACAATCAATCGCATCGGCGATCCTCGTGAAGCTGGATCTTGTATTTTTTATCGAAGATAAATTGTTTGGGTACCCGGTAATTTACATCTTTCGTAATGGGGAACTCCTTGTTTAGTCCCTCAAGCAGCGCGGTGTGTGGTGTGTTACTCTTACCCTAGAGATTTAGTGCATTAAGACGTACCGCCGCCACCGTTGCTTCCTGCTGTATGAACAGGTGGAGCGGTGGTAAACCCAGCATGGCTTCAACTGCTGCAGTCGGAGTAGTCCTCATGCAACCCGTAGTCGCCGTGAAGGCTAGTCTTTGCATATGTTGTAGTTTATTGACGGCTGTAACAAGTTTGGTGCGGGGCCACCAGACCACAGCCCCGCAGGTGATCATGGGGCGGATCACTGCGGTGTACAGCCATAGTACTTATAATTTTCGGGGATAGGCCCCACTTCTTACCTATCATTTTCCTGCACTGCCAGAAGGTAATGCAAGCCCAGTTTAGTTTGTTTTCTACAACATTGTTGTTTGTTGTCTTGTCGTTAACAATTAATACAATGAATAAGGGAAATTAAAGTAAGGGCTGGTTACAGCAGTCGCTTCATGAAAAAAAATATTGGTATAATTCAATTGTATTCGGCTAGACTAGACTTTCCCCAACATTGTTGGGGAAAGGCTAGGCAGATGATGATAGGACCTCCACGCAGGCGAAGATGCGGGCAAAAGCAAGTAGGTACAGAGAGTACTCTCAAAGACGACCATTTTTAAGTTAGTATGCTTAATAATTTTCGTCTTTGTGTAGAAAAAAATACAACCGAGTTGAGAACATCCTCCTTTTTTTGAAGTCGGTTAAAAAGAGGCTCTTAACTTTAAAAAAACTTTTTACAAAAAAAAAAAAAACAACCGACTCCTGAAAAAAACACTCAAAGTGAAAAATAACTTTAATTTCGGAAGTCGGTGTCTTTGGTTTTTTTTAGTTTAATTTTTTGCCACCGACTTCCGAAATTAAAGTTATTTTTCACTTTGTAGTGTTTTTTTTGGGAGTCGGTTGTATTTTTTTGTAAAAAGTTTTTATTTTTCACTTTTTAGTGGTGCCTACCCCACACATCGAATACCACTCTGCAAAATAAATTAGAGCAGCATTCACATACACTATGTGGGAAAAATACGTATTAAATGATTAAAGCTAACTCAAAAGCCAATCATCAGAACTTGAAGATATTTATATGCAACCATCTCAAATAAAAACTGTGCAAAAAGGCAAATATACGTCGCGCTAAGCCGTGTCAGAAGTTTGGAAGGCGTAGTTTTATGTTGACGGAGATAACGAGGCTACGAAATCTGACTTATGACAATCAAGGCCACACATAACATACAACTCAAGTAGCGCAATTTGAAGCGGCATATAATTAACATTAAAATCTTTCTTCATTTCTTTCTTTTTCTTTCTAAAATCATTTATAGCCAAAGTGCACCTCATGACAATTCCAATAAGCCCAAACACGGCTAGAATACATTGTTTTGTTACTGAGTTCCGGTGCCTACCTTCCGGCTTCTTCATCAGATCGGTTCGATAGTACCATTTTCATCAGAACCATTTATTTAAAACTTCGTCATAGTCGCTTAACTGGCTTAATCGAGATATCTTATCGCCACCCGTGAAATACTTAATATCATTGAGAAGTTCCCGTGGCCATCTGTGGTCTTCTTCATCAGTTCCACTTCACCAGATGGTAGCATAAAAGAAAGAAAGAAGAAAAAAGTAAGAAAGAAGAAAGTAGTTTCTGAATGCAAATGCTTAATTTGTTGATGAAAATACCAAAATCGCTATATGTATGCCTATAATTTTTGAGGAGTACCCTCAATTCCTCATGGATCCCATCATCAGAACTGGATTTTGATAGAAATGGGACCAATCTGGAAGTATATCCTTTCAAATAAAAAAGAATTTTCCAAATCGGTTTATAAATGACGGAGTTTTGAGGTAACAAACATAAAAAAAAGATACAACCGAATTGAGAACCTCCTCCTTTTTGAAGTCGGTTGAAAAAGGGAATTTGGTATTTATCTCAATGATCATGCATGGATGGGTGCGCACTCATTATGTAAGTACCACACTATTTAAGTAACTAAGGGGGAAGCGCATGGGCACGCCACAATTGCGGCGATAAGTCCCCTCTTTGAGGAGTGGTTGGAGAGGCGCCACGGCGTCCTCACCTTCCGCCTGACGCAGGTCCTCACCGGACACGGTTGTTTCGGGAGGTTCCTGTTTCGGATAAGGCGGGAGGAAACGCCCGGGTGTCACCATTGTGTAGATCGCCCGGAGGACACGGTGGAGCATACAGTGGAGGTCTGCCCGGCTTGGGCGGAGCACCGCCGTGTTCTCACGGAGGCGATCGGCGGCGGCGATCTCTCGCGTCCAAACCTGGTCCAGGCCATGGTGCGGAGCGAGAGTGCACGGGAGGCCGTCACCTCCTTCTGCGAAGCAGTAATGCTCGCAAAGGAGGAGGCGGGACGCGAGAGGGAGAGGCAACAGCCGCGCCCTCGCGCCCCTAGCCGCCGCAGGAGACGCCCTGGGCGGCGGGAATCTATCGCCGATTCCCGGCCACCGTAGGCGCGGGCTTGCGGACGACGAGTAATGGGCAGCTCGCCGTCCGGTAAGGACCAGGCCCGGGTCGACGGCGCGTTGTGTTCCACGCGCGCCTCAAAGAGATGTCAGCAGTGACGGGGTCCAATAGGGCCGAAGCCGCCGGGGTCGCGGGTAGTTCGAAAGAGATACCGTGGCCCTGGCACGGGCAACTGAAGGAACACGGGTGGGTTTTAGTCAGTAAAAGTCTGACACACCCTCCCGCTCTGCCCGGAGCGGGAGAAGTCATTTGATGATTTCCCATCCACAAAAAAAAAAAAAAAAAAAAAAGGGGGAAGCGCCAGGGTAGCCCACGAAATACAAATTTTCTGACATTTTTTGCAATTTGCAAGCCAGTATTAGGGTTGTACGAGTAGGTACATGTTCACTACCGTAAAAATATGTATTTACAGAATTACTCGTAGAATCATAAGAATCTATAATAGGTACAACTCCTTAAGTTAGTATAATTCTCAAAGATTTCATGAAATAGTAATTCAATATGGTTACTTGGTCTTAAACATTTGTATTGATGACTTTAATGATTATAATTCTGTAAATACATACTTGTTATGGTCGCGAATCATATTTTGATCAACATACAGTCTAATACTGACTTTCAAATTACAAACAAGTGCGTGTCGGACCACGCACAATCCCGGTTCCGTAGTTGGGATGAATTTATCTTAAGAACAAACTTAACATTGTAGTTGAAAAACATGTTGTCCCATACATTCCAACTGTAAATGTAAGTTTGTACTCACAATATTGATAGAATTACCATGTTATTTTAAAACCACAGACTTCTTATAGGTTTTCCTGTAATCTACAGGTAAAGATCTATTTTCTGTATTTTTTAAAAAATTTTAGGCTCAGTAGTTTCGGAGATAATGGGGGAGGGAATGGTCAATTTTCGTCTATTTTCTTAAATAACTTTAAAACAATTTATTTTAAAATTGTAAAAAAAATATATTTGAGACCCTCATAGTAAGCCCTTTGATTTGAAATCCCACATGCTGTAGTTTGCAAAACTTTTTTTTTTAATTTTCTTATTTGCCCCCCAAAAGTGACCTCTATATTCAAAATTCATTTATTTACTTTACCCGTCCGTGTTTGGGTCACAGAAATTCATATGTGTACCAAATTTAAATTTAATCGGTCCATTAGATTCGGAGCAAATTGGCTGTGACAGACGGACAGACAGACAGACAGACAGACGGACAGACGGACAGACACACGAGTGTTCCTATAAGGGTTCCGTTTTTTCCTTTTGCTGTACGGAACCCTAAAAGCGTAAGAAAATTTGAATTTCGCGGGCTACCCTGGCGTTTTCGCCTTAAGCAAACCAGACACAATCATTTCAAAGGAGGAAAAGCCTGTGACGAACAAGATAGCTAATAAAAAACAAAACTTGTGTCGGTTCTATTTCTATACTACTTAAGTACTATTTTTATTTCATGAAGAAAGTAAAAACAATATACTTAGGTTTTCCTGTTTTGTATGTCAAAATACAGTATTTAATAATAACCCCACCACCGTATGACGTTGACGTCGTGGTGGGGCTTGCGCGCTCCGAACTCTGGGTCTGTGCCGGTGGAGTGGAGCCGAAACAGGTCTAGGGTGAGGAGCCAGACCAAGAGAGATACGTGAACCCGCAGGGCAGCATGTGGCGAGCTGTTGGGCAGTAGCGACCCCACGGACCCTATTTCCCGGGAGAAGTCTTGTTCTTCACCTCTGGCTTGCCTTTATTGGCCGGCTGGAGTGAACACTGACGGGAATAGAGCTCCCACCTCATTCTTGCCTTTATCGGCTGGCTTGAGTGGAGATTCGCAAGAGCAAACGTGCTCGGAGGAAGGAAGTATTCTAGTAAGTGCTTGTAGGGATCTTGACCATCTTCCGGGCTCTGGGATTGTTCTGAGAGCGGTGGAATACCTCTCCACTCCTCAAGCACCTCAGGACATGTTGCCCCTTGTCGCTACGTCACTATGTGCTAGCGACCGTTTCCGGGGGCACATTATTGAGTGTGCAAGTCACCCCCTGCCAATTTATCTGTGTATATTATATAACATTGGTCAGGCAGGGGACATAGTTCTTCCATAGTTCAAGGTACCCAATCCATGTAGCCACCCAAACCCATAGGCCCAATGTGTTTTGTTTCCATGTTCTGCAATAGTCCTGCACCAACCGGGGGATGTCCTTGGGTGTACTTGCATAGTGCATACAGGGATAATCGTCGGCTGGTGCCTCCTCGTCATTTAAAATTGTCTAAGGGGCCTCTGCGAGTTGGCTTCGGCCCCTCGTACGCCTTCCAAAGGTCCGGGACCCTCAGGGTCCCGACATAAGCCAAAGACATATAAAATAATAATAATAATAAACCATTTATTTCAGGCGACACTGGCCCATAGACAAATACCTTAACCTAAACATACATATTTGAATATAAACAAAACTTGTGTTAATAAAATAGGCTTAAAACTATGTTAGTAGCACTCCTCTTTGCACTAGCTTGACCTTAAGTGCTGCCCTGTGGAACTTGTCCGCAGAAGCGACGGAACACCACGTCCTGTGGCCAAAAGTCTTCCTCCATGACGAGGGGCAGGTAACAGTTCGGTACACGCACCACGAACGCCTTGAAGTTGACGTTGCGGCGCGACTCCAGTAACTGCACCCTCGGCGTGTGCGTGTGTGTATTTGTTAGTACCAACCTACCTTGAAGCGGAGACGCTCCGCTCGCTCAGTCAATTAAACATCCTAAACCAGGACACTCCCTCCCTACTCTTAAGTGAATACATCCTGATACCATCAGATGTGCCGTTTTCGGAAATCTTATGACGTCACCAGATTCATTGTAAATCAACGATGGTTAATTTCGAGGAAACCAAACGTGTCGAAAAATTGAGGAAAAGGGTTAAAAATTAGGTATGTTTCCTTAAACAAACTTCGATGTCATATTTTTTCAAATAATGGACTTTCGCCTTAATAATATTAGTGTGGTTTCTAGATCGACACCCATAGACAAAGGGTCCAATGATCGCATCACAATTTCACCATGCCGTGTATTGCGGCTGCGGTCGCCATATATATCTCTTTAAATATTCCGGGGCGATGGCACTGCGGGTCGGCGCCCGTTGCTCGTAGAGGTTGTGCCACGCCGTACCACGTCTCCCGCCCGCGCCCCCCGCTTCAGAGCCGTCAAGTGGGGTATAAAAGTCCGCGTATAATTTGCGAATATTGCGCCCCGCCGGAATTAGGTCATCGATCGGTGTGCCCGGTATATCTGCCCATAAAATTTTGCCCGCCTAAATCTATGATTCATTTGGATCCCTTTTCCGTTAGAAATGGATTTTTGTAACGATTAAGGTTATTATTAATTAAATGTTATATCTATTGTTTCGGTGTAACTTTATGAAAAAAGAAAAAAAAACTATAGTACCTACCGTACGTACTTATCAATAGCTTACCTATCTGCAATACTAAAAATACAACCGACTTCCAAAAATAACGCTACAAAGTGAAAAATAACTTTAATTTCGGAAGACGGTGTCTGATTAAATGTATTTTCGTTTTTGCCACCGACTTCCGAAATTAAAGTTATTTTTCACTTTGTAGCGTTATTTTTGGAAGTCGGTTGTATTTTTTTGTAAAAAAGTTTTTATTTTTCACTTTTTAGTGGTTCACATGTGCTTACCCCTTCACAGCGTACTGGCGTGATGTTATGTTATGAACTGGTGTGAACAACAAACAGACATGAGATTTCAGCAATCCCAGTCCATTTGCTATCATTTATTGAGGAGTTCCGTTGCCTATCTCAGAAGTTCTTCATCAGATCTTAACCAAATTGAAATGGGACCACTCCAAGAAAGTACTCTTCCAAAGACTATCCAAATCGCTTCAAGTGTGCCTATAAAATTGGAAGAGTTCTCTCTATTTCTCCAGGATCCCATCATCAGATCCTGACTTGATGATCATGGGACCCCCTGGGAAGTATACCCTTTCAATAAAAATAATTTTCTATTATTATATATTAACCGTATTTTATAGTATTAACCGTCTGCGCAGTTTTATTCTAAAATAATAGGTTGGGGAAAAAGTTTCTTCGCATTTTTGAAGAAAATTCAAAACATTTTTTAATATACATTATTTACATTTATCTAAAGTATGTAGGTACCATTTTGTTCGATAACTTTTTGCCATCTTCTAGGTAGGGACAGGGGATCCCATTGCTATAAAAATTTTTGGACTTCTGATCAAAATACCGCGACAAGTGGTTTTGGCAGTCCTTTCGTGATGTTAACCTGACACTGCCTAAAGAATTCTGAAGAGACCGAAACAGGTGGAAATCTGAAGGTACAAGGTCAGGACTATACGGCGGATGCATTAACGCCTCCCAGCCAAACTCTCTTAATTTTTGCTGAGTGGCTAAAGATGTGTGAGGTCTAGCGTTATCATGATGAAAAATCACACCCCTTCTGTTGATTTATTCCGGCCGCTTTCTCTCAACATCTTGCTTTAATCTCATCAGTTGTTCGCAGTAGAGTTCAGAATCCATGGTCCTGCCTGGTGGTAACAGCTCATAATGAATAATGCCCTTCCAATCCCACCACACACACAGCATCACCTTGTTGCGAGTTAACCCGGGTTTCGCCACAGTCTGTGAAGCCTGACCGGCCTCTGACCACGACCTTTTTCGCACGTTCTTGTCGTACGTGATCCACTTTTCATCACCAGTTATCAGCTTCTTCAAAAATGGTTCGGTTTCATTACGTCGTAATAAAGAATCACAAATGAGTACACAGTTCATTAGGTTTCTTTCAGTGAGCTCGTGAGGTACCCAAATATCGAGCTTTTTTGTGTACTCAGTTTTTTTCAAATGCGCCAAAACTGTTTTGTGGTCAATTCCCAGTTCTTCAGCTACGTCGTAACTACTGATATGCCGATCTTGCTCCACTTTTTCAAAAATGGCATCCATTTTATCCGTAATAGGGCGACCAGAGCGACGTGCATCTTTGACATCAAAATTTCCGGATTGAAAACGCTTAAACCAAATTTGTGCTACTCTCACAGACACTAACTACACTGGGTCCATAAATATCGCAAATTTTTTTCGCGGCTTGCGTTGCATTTTTACCTTTTTTGTAGTAAAATTTTAAAATGTATCGAATTTCTTCATTAGATTCACTCATCTTGACAGTACGAAAAACAAATGAAAATCACACATTTTCCTAATTTGAATTTGGAATTATGTTCTTTAAAATTTAAACTTTCAATGATACCAAAACCAGCCAGATACAAATAGTATAGCCAAAGAGATTTTATTTTAAGTTCATACATACTATAATGCGAAAAGACTTTTTCCCCAACCAATGGAATTTTATTTTTTTCTCTTAGATCAATCAATCTGCCTAGCCTTTTCCCAACTATGTGGGGTCGACTTCCAGTCTTACCGGATGCAGCTGAATACCATTATTTTACATGGAGCGACTGCCTATCTGACCTCCACAACCCATTAACTGGGTAATACGATACCCCTTGGTAAGACTGATTGTCAGACTTTCGGGCTTCTGACGACCCGTATCGACTGTTAAAGATTCACGAATGACAGCCGGGACCAACGGCTTAACGTGCTTTCCGATGCACGGAGGAGTCTCGGTATGTAAAGATGGTAACCCATCCACGGACCAACCCCGGCAAGCGTAGCTTAACCTGATGGATCGACCTGTGCGGCTGTTAAGTAATACTTTATTACTGTTAAGTAATACTTAGCCACGAGCTCCTCTTCTTTTCTGTTAGATATACTTTGGTAATTTGTTAAATAGTAATGCACCTAGGATAAACATTCTTTTTTTTTAGATAACGTTGTATTACAAAATGGAATTAAATTTTTTGTTGCATCCCTTGGTCTCTGTTTGGTATTGTCACCTTTGAATCTAAAGAATTCTCTATGCTTCCTCACAAAAACTGATGATTATTATGAACCTTAAACAAATATAGTCAAAGTTAAAAATTTCAGCTTTTTGAATAATGGCCTACAAGATTCAAGTGGACCGACACTGCATGCATATACATATTTCTTTTGTACAATCAATGTTTTATTAATAACTGTTGACTTTTCCCCTATTATAAGTCAGTAAGCTATACGGGCTGTTTTTTCATCAGACACAATACTAAGTTTCCGAAATGAAAATCTCAGATTTCAGGAAATACGTTAGATTCATTAATAAATAGTTCTTTTTTTAGGGTTCCGTAGTCAAGAAGGAACCCTATGTTAGTTTCGCTATGCCCGTCCGTCTGTCCGTATGTCCGTCCGCACCCTAGCTCAGACACTCTTAGTACTAGAAAGCTATAATTTGTTTTTTTTTTGGCATTTTTTTGGCATTTGGCATATGAATCACGCCGACAAAGTGGTAAAATAAAATCATAAAAAAAAAAAAAAAAATCTCGTCTACCCCATGGTGTCGGGTGTTGTTGGATGGGTCTTTCAAAAATATTGCGGGTTTGTGAAACCAATTTTTTGATTTAGGGATCCGTTTCTGAAATATTAATCTTTAAAGTGCTAATTTTTGTTAGAGGCAAGTGTCCCCCCCCCCCCCCCCCCCCTGAACGGTTAGTTTTGGATGGGTGAATAAATTCATGGGAGTAGTATATACAACGAAGTTAAAAGGAAAACTATCACAGCACTATCAGGCTTTTCAAGTTTACAAGTAATAGTCAAATATTCAAGAAACAACAAAAAGGCTTCTTCTTAGTCCGCATTATTGTGCAACTACGGAACCCTATTACTGCGCGTGGCCCGACACGCCCATGGCTGCTTTTTATTATAGTTATGCTTACTCATACTTTCAAGAACACTGTTCAAAGCACCTAGAATAATATTTAATCGCACCTACAGAATGTAACTATGTAAATTACTTAGTATAGTAGTACCTTATTATACTAGAACTTACGAGGACTGCCTCGTAATCGGTTGGTCTAGTGGTAACCTTACTCCCCTCGCAGGCCTGAGGAGGCCCGCAAATGCGGGCCGGCACTAGCCGGGGATCGTGGAAGGCGCCCAAGTTCCCATGATCCCCGGTCCAGGTGTGGGAAGGGAACACCGGGGTGGTTTTTAGTCAGTAAGAGTCTGACAGACCCCTCCGCTCACCCCAGGGCGGGGGACATCCATGAGGATTTTCCACCCCGGCAACAAAAAAAAAAAAAAAAAAAAAAAAAGTGGTAGCAAGCGCTACTGCTGGTCCTGGGTTCGATTTCCATGTCGGGCAAGTGTTATTAGGTTTATCCATTTGGAATTTATCAATAAAAGCCGGAGTCTGTACTTGTGCCCGGTTGATGACAATAGGCTCGCCCCCTATTACATGGCACATGAACCTAGCTGACGAAATGTGGGGTGCACTGTAAGTATACCTCTACCCAACCTAGTTTTCATTAAAGAATGAGTCGAAGTACTTACCTATTTTAATTTTGCTACGATAAAAGATGTTCTTAGACTCCAGTCTAAGAATATCTTAGACTTAGATTATCTAAGTCTATTAAATAGGAGAAACAGATTAGAATAAGGTAAGAAAAGTTTAATTACTAACTAAATTAAACACATGGCAGACATGATAGTACTTAATACTTAGTAAATTCGTATCTATAGATTGTCTCGAATCAGTCTGGAAACAAATGACTGCGTTGAGTGCGCTGTTCGTTAATGAAAACAAGGCATTAATTACTAGTGCAGCAAAAAACGGTGTCATTAGCTTCAAGATTTGAAACAACGTCCGAAACGTATTATTATTATAACCCTATAATAGTGATGCAGACGGGCGTATAGCAACGCATTTAGTTGATAACTGAATAGAGTATGTTAATTACAAATGCCGGGCCGCGGACCTATCTTGTAATGTTGAATAACCTTGAGCTCGTCGCCACTTCTCGCCGCTAGATTGCGCCACCCGAGCGCTAAATGGTGTCTAATGATCGCACTATACTATCCTATATCAACGCATAAAACTGAGTTATACGAGTATATATACCACTGTTTTTTGCAAGAACGCTCCACTTTTCAAAAAGGAATAAAGGTGATACCTCATTTACCGTCTTGTTTAAACTGATTTCTTTTTCTAATTGTAAATGTCAATTATCACAGACACAGTAAGACATAAAAAAAAAACTCAGTGAAGCAAACTTTCCCTCGTTCCTGTTGGACAGTGTAAAAGGAATGAAGAGAATGGCGCCAGGACACCGGTTGTCCGTCACCAGGAGCGTTCACTATTCTTTGTTTTGGGAAATTGTTTTCTTTATGCTGTTTACGTTTACAAGCAAGCGTAAAATCTAATAAGTACCTACATGTAATTAATTTCCGACCAGTCACTTCTGTTTTTGACTTCTAAAAACAAAGAGTCTGCATGGGACAGTTAAGTTAATAAATTAACATGGATATAAAACCTGTTTGACTTTATATTATAAATTAATCAATTGAGTACTTATGAAGCAATTATTATCAAAAGACAAAAATTTCCACCAAATTCCAACTCTTACGCAACCTTGTGACGCTGAGTTCGTAACAACACAACTGCCATTGAGCAACGAAGTACAGTTATCAAATTCAAATAAAGGCAAGATGTTTAGAAGCAATTCAATATTATAACAAAGCAGGAAGTTAAAAACGCGGACGTCACACGAAGACCTTCGTTGTAGCGGCGTGTTGTCCATAATTTATCCGAGTTACCGAGTATAACCCTGTGGTTAATTATACTAGATGGAGTCGCGAGCAGCGAGCACATGTGCGCGATGACGTAATAGGCTGATGTCATCGGGCCAAGCCCGCGCATTCTATCAGCACCAACTAGCACGCTGCAGCTTAGGGTTACGCGGAAGTTTTATTGAAACGCTATTACCATTGGACGCCATTGGTCAAACAAAAATCAAAATATTTTATTACACACTAGCCGACCCGACAGACGTTGTCCTGTCCAAATTTCAATAAAAAAAAAATCCAATACAAAATGCACTTTAAGTTTTTCCGAGTTTTTGAATTTTCCCGACAACTTTTCCAGTTTTTCTCTTCATAAGAACCTTTCTCGGACTTCAAAGATATTTGAAAAAAAAAAGTTGCCGAATTGCTCCAGCCGTTCGAGTTTTGTGCTTAGCAACACATTTAGCCATTCATTTTTATTTATTTAAGTAGATAAATGTACATGGGCACTTATGAAGCCAGGTGCACGGTTCCAATTGGTCGTTTCCTGTGGAGAAGACCCGCCAAGAAACTCCACAGTTCACGGTTACTCTTTTACAATTATAACCTAATAACTCTTTTACCTAATACAATATTTCTGAATAGGTACTTATAATAGGTAGGCCTGTCAAGAAGTAGATAACAACAAATCGAACCATCCATGAGTTTACAAAGTTCTCACATTCGCTAGAAGAGGATCTATATAAAAGATAAATATACCTTTAGTATATCTATATAAATAAAAATCAACTGCCGGATTTATGTAAGCGCATCACTACAGAACGGTTGCACCTATTTGTCTAATTCTTTTTTTGTTGTGTTTGTAATTGTCAGGACAAGGTTTGTATGACAGTTTTTTTTTGGAAAATTTACCGGAAAAGTTGGTAATTTGGATGGTATTTTTGTATGAAAACAGACAACACACAGCCTAAACCACTGGAGATAGAGACATAAAATTCACCCGGGCGCCGCCGGGCACGAACAACTAGTTGAATAAAAAAAAACCTGATTAAACCCAAGTTCATAAAAAAAATTAGCTCAGAGGACCTACCATCAAATCTTAACTCGTATAGCAGTACCTATTATTTAAATCTTACTACAGTCTATACAGTTATACTTTCAGCTTGACCTCACACTGAAGTTTTAATACTTTGAGGTGGTGGTACGCCCCCTAGGCTGAATTAACTGGAGTTTGCCACTGTCCAGCCTAGCTGATGCTGGAAAATTGAAAGGCAAATCAAAGGTTTACTTTTGCTCGGGATCCGAAGTCATGGGGAGGCCTGTTTCAAGTAGGGGGTAACCTAATAACAAAGGATTTCACATAGAAAAATCTTTTACAAATTCTGCTAACCTAAATAAAACTCATCCGCATAACCGATTAAAAACGATAATTTCTTCTACAGAAAAAACTCGCTGTTTGATATGAGAGCAATGGTGGCCCAGTGGTAACGGCCGCGACTTACGAGTTGTAGGTCGCAGGTTCGAACCCAGACAGGCAATTTACTTTGTTTATATTTTTTCATCACCACTGCTCTCAAAACGGTGAAGGAAAACATCGTGAGGAAACTGGCATGTCCTAGAACCAACATTTCGAAGACATGATTGTAACATTATGACCTTTTAAAAACAGTTTATACTAATATTGACAAACATGTTCCTGTCTCTGCAGTGTTTATGGATATGACAAAAGCGTTCGACTATGTGCACCATGGAACACTTTTAAATAAATTGTACAGTTATGGAATAAGGGGTAACGTTCATAAACTTCTAGAATCTTATATAAATGATAGATATCAGGTAGTAGAAATAAATAATATTAATCTTTTAAATAATACCGAACAAAACCATACATCCATGCCCAAAAAAGTACTATATGGAGTGCCACAAGGTAGTGTGTTAGGTCCACCGCTATTTCTCATCTACATAAATGATCTGCCTAAAGTTTCACAGTATCCCATGGTCCTTTTTGCTGATGACAGCACAGCCATATTTACAGGTAAAAATACTGATACTTTTGAACATGATATAAATTCCACTCTTTGCAATATAATTAACTGGCTGACGGATAATAACTTAATTATCAATTTAGAAAAAAATAAATTAGTCAATTTCGGGCGTAACCATAAAAATAACAACATTAATATTCATTACAATGGGACGAAAATTGAACAAGTCAGCTGCGTTAAATTTCTAGGGCTTTGGATAGATTACGATTTGACTTGGCAAACACACATTGACACAATATGCAATAAACTTAATCAGTACTCATATGCTTTGTATAAATTATCCAAAACTGTTGATCAATCAGTTCTTTTGACCGCATACCATGCTTACGTTTCGTCGACACTGAGATATGCAGTCATATATTGGGGCAATGCCACTAATAGGGATTTAGTGTTTAAAGCGCAAAAAAGATGTGTACGTGCGATTGCTGGTATCCGTGTCCCTGACTCATGTGAACCATACTTCAAAGAATTTAAAATATTGACCTTTCCTGCAATTTACATTTATGAAGTAGCCGTATTTATAAAAACAAATGAGAATCTATTTGATAAACTTAAGTCGAAAAGACACACGTTAAAACTTTCTAATGTACCACATAAAACGGCTCTATTTAACAAAAGCTTCTGTGGCATTGCATCAAAAATATACAACAAAATACCTTTTGACATTCTCAGCATTAAGGAACTTCCAGTATTTAAAAATAAATTACGAAACTTTTTAATTGATAAAGCATACTACACGATCCAGGATTTCTTAAATTATTGATTTTATTGTTGACCATGTATTAATTTAATTGTATTTTGATATTTATAATAACTAAATTTGACATGTAAAATAATTTTAAATTTAATGCCAATACTTAATTATTGTATGCCTATTAGGCAGGACATATTGAAACTTTAATTTACTGTTAAGACCTTAAGTAACATATGCCCACAATAAAGATATTTTGAATTTTGAAAAAACATCTACCAAAGCGCACTGGGCCCGCGTGATGGATTACGGCCCGCTCCCTCACCGAGAGGAGGCCTGTGTCCCAACAGTAGGAACATTACAGGATGATTATGCTATGATATATTTATTATTTTTATATATTTTGTATTGATTTATTTATCATTTCCAATAATGGTAAAATTAACTTTTTATACTAAGTATACTTTTTCTCCGACCTCGTTATTCTGAGAAGACTGGTTCTACTAAAAATTTTCCCATTGAAAACGAAAAATATAAACTGGAACGTACTTATTTCAATTGATAACGTTTTACGGTTCCTCACGCAGCTCAACTGTCAAGGGCTTTATTTTTTTCTCTCTTTTTCGTTGCGTTGAATAAATCCCTTGAGCTAGCTCCGAACGATGTTAGCAGAAAACATTCCTTTATTTAATGAACCGCCAGTTCTTTTGAATTTGTCATATTTATGAGAAAAATGAGGATACATTTTATTTTTCAAGAGTAAACTGTTTTTCGGTTTTACTGCTTATTTAACCGACAAAAAAAAGGAAAAGGTTCTCAAGTCGACACGTATATTTCTTTTTTTTTATGTATGACCACACATAACTTTTTACAGAGTTGTCCGATTTAAAAGATTCTTGTTTTATTCGAGAGGGAGGACCTAAAAATTGATCCTATGTAAATTTTATTGTTTTTGCTTGGGTAGTTTTTGAGTTAGCTTCAATAATACGTAGTTTTTTCCTACGTTTTATGTCGATGATGTTCTCATTTCTTTTGCAGGTAGTGGTATTCGAATTTGGGTGGGGTATTACCACAACTAAAAAGTGAAAAATAAAAACTTTTTACAAAAAAAAAAAAAACAATCGCGTTCCAAAAAACACTACAAAGCGAAAAATAGCTATAGTTTCGGAAGTCGGAAATTTCAGAAACCAAAGACGGCGACATCCGAAATTAAAGTAATTTTTCCCTTTGTAGTGTTTTTTTTTTTTTAATTTGGGGGTAAATTATTTTCTTTCCATAATTATATCTAATGAGGAAGACATGCTCATTGTGGAGGAGTTTGTCCTACTTTTTCGGCTTTCAAGCAATAATGTTGCAGGCTTCTATATACTCGTATATATATATTTAGAAATATAATAGACATTGGTTGTCTGTGATTGGTTGTGTGTGACACTCTGTGATGGCATCACACTTGTGAATTTGTGATGATTCTTTATTGAAGTGAAAACTTCTTTAAAAGCGCGTTGAAAGTTTTTTGTTAGGCGAAAATCTTATGCACCGACGCGCCCGGCTCCCCCGCGCGACACCCCTTCTCACGCCCGGGAACATTTTTTGTCGGCGCGCAACGGTGCGCATGCGCACCAATACACGACTTTTATGCAAAATATTTCTGGAACTGATAGTAAACTAATGACTGTTTCTTAAAGTGGATATAAGTCTAGATTACGAATTTTGTTTGAGAACTCTAAATGACTTAGTTTTTTAATGGGCGTGTGAGCGGTTATGAGTTCACGTCAGTGACATGTGACGCATGATGCTCGTGTTGCGCTGTCAAGTTCTCACTTCTGTCGGCAGTCCCCATGACTGCCTATTTGCACATGTTGATTTGTGACGGTAACCATTTCTCCTATAGGACTACTGCACAACAAAATAACATAAAAAAAATTGTACGGAACGCTCAAAAGTGTTTACTTCGCACTTAGCCATTTTTTAACAGTTTTTTTTGCAACGTAGATTCCACACTCCACATTTGGGAGCCCTCTTAGCAGCATTTCTTATATGATTATAGATTCGTGAGCAAGTTGCTTCGAATTGCGAAATGTGTTGCTAGGTGAGACCGGTTGTTACTTAAAATAGAAGACACCAACTTATAAATTTGTTGTATCTATGTACTTAGAAGAGTGCTATGTTGAAATGAGTAAGAAACTTCTGAAATATTATGTAGGTACAAAAATTTTTTACTCACGCAGATCTGTTAGTGTTTCTTTAGAATTTATATATTGTAATTCATAAAAATGAGTTTTTTATGTACCTATGAGTCATAGACACGGCTAAAAGTGACGTGACGTTTTTATTTATAGGTTATTAAAGACGTAATAAGTTAAACGAACTATAAACTCGCCCCAGTTTATCTTCGCGACACTTATTTACATAGATTAAATGACCCTCATTGGGTAGGTCACACGTGGTTAAATTGCCGATAGCATGAATCTAGCACCAAATACACAGGAAGCTGTATATGTGTACTAACTCCGTTATCAGCCTTAATCCTGTTAAACAAGTGGCCGATTTTCTGGCAACCTTAGTACAACCTCCGTTGTTTACGTAGAGCGGGCGGCGTTTGGTATTGATTCTAAAATCATCTTGACCTACTTAGACATACCATCGTATCTACTTAGATACCGAATGACGATACGATCGCGTTCGTTAACAACATTAACTAAATGTGTGATTACATATAAATTGCTTTTATGTTCCGCTAGCGGTGTTTATAGGATTTGTGTGAGGTTTTATGTTGCATGGTGCTTGTTAATGACAGGCTGAAGATATTAAACTATTAGAGCATTTTGTCCTTGTGTGTATAGCAGGACGAGACTTCTCAGTGTCTAAGATTAGGTTTTATTAATGACTTCGATGATGAATATAGTAATAATACATATTTTAATGTAAAACTACAAATTTATTTAAAAAAAATTCAGCTCAATTAGCACTTGTTTCTGCTCTTTCAGGTAAATATTGGTACTGAATGTTTCAGCAGTCAAATAATCATTTCTATATTAATACCCATTTCATTTACCAAAACATGAAATCTGAATATCTCACATTACCGTTCTAAACAGATTGTTTTCTTTACTGGAGAATAATTTTTCTAGGAAATGGAATTGTTTTTCCAGGAAGTTTGTCTTCTTCTTTCAAACTTAAATCATAATTCGAATGAAATTGACAAAGTGCAATCTTCTATTTTTTTACTTATTATAAAATAAAGTCGCTTTTCTTGTGTGTCTGTGTGGCCGCGTTGTTCTTTTAAACTACGCTTCGGATTTTGATGCGGTTTTCACTATCAGCGTGCACAATCACAAAACCGTGCGAAGCAGGGCCGGGTCGCTAGTTCTAACTAAAATAGGTTTGTAGAGCGTTTTAGTTTCTTTATGAATAGGGGGGTTACCTTACTACCGAGATGACGAATAATAGAGAAGTATGGAAAAAAAGGACATGTTGCGCCGACCCCAAATAGATTGGGATAAGGGCAGGAGAATGATGATGATATGAATAGGGGGGTTAGTATCTATAATAATCAATTCTAATACCAATACCGGAGTCTTTATTTAAAACCTATGTCCTAAACTGCAGCTTGCGTAAAACAGCGGAAATTCTCGTCTCCTACCGACGAAAATTTCCGCCGATACGACACAATAGATTCTATACTTACCTATACCTTCAGGCGGGCAGTGGAGTCCCAATCGTTCTTCATTGAAGAGGCGTCCTCCATCCACGTGACTATGTCCATTCTAATCAACAGGATGCAACATCCGGCTTCAGGGCTGCTCCGCACTTTTTCGGCAGCATTTTGTTGAACAACAAGGCCAAGAAGGACCCGACAAGAACAAGGACCCGAAGCATGCTGTAATCTCCGTTCAGTTCAGCATCTACCCTTGCTGAATCGTGTTCGGTCGGGTCGGTGGCTATTCCCGACCATACCTATGTTCAATTCTCCTGCTCGGCTGTGCCAACTTTTGCCGAGCCGGACAAGCGTGTAGCTGGTAGCACCCCTCAGAGAGATAGATCGTTCTAGAAGACATACGCCACGCTACTGCCATGTACCTATCTGTTGAAATCTGGACCATTTCAATCAGACCCAATTTACTACCCAATCGCCACTAAACGGGCTACATTCCGAGTACATTCTTGGTGTAGGGATATTATACCTTATTGCTTCGGAAGAAGGATTAGTCAGATGCATGACATGTTTGTTACTCGACAGTAGAGCACGGCGGGAATGAAGAGGATGGTTATTAATTTAATTAAGTACCAAACGCACCTTGTACCTATATGCCAGTAATTGTATTGAAGTAAGACTGTCAAGAGAAAACATAAAAAAAAACACTAACTTTCATGAAAACTGGTAAGTATAGTGTTCGATAACACAATCTAACGTTTCATTTGTAGGTAAATAAATTGATCAAACAGCACCGAAAATCCCCTTTTTGAAATTTATAAAAAATGCAATTAAGGGCTTTGTTTTATTAAAATAAGTACTAACGTTTTATTTGAGCGAATATTGAGAACGCGAAACATGAACATCACGCATGGTAAAACACGCCTTTGACATGAAATCAAACATTATACCTATTATTATTTGGCTATACAGTTCAGTAAATCCAGAGTTTTATTTTAACAAAATTGTACCTGAATAGAACCGATGAAATCCGTGGTTAAATTATTCTTATGGTTCGCTATGACCTTCAAAGAAATTATGACGGAAGCCGTAAGTGGTAAGAATTATTGATTTCTAGAAGGTCACCCCCCAGGAGATTGTGCTGGCTTGTCTGTCAGTCACGTTGCTTGTAAATGTAAAATATTTTTTTATATGTAGGTACGGGTTAGATATAACAAGTCTCCTAATACGTAAACAGTTATTGGACTGTTCAAGTAGGTACCTATAGACATCATCATCATTGTAGTCATCTGCAGTTCAGATAAAATGTATCCTGATCCAGTCCAGTTGATTTTTAAAACCTCCATAAGGGTATATACGTAGGTATTTACATATAATCGACCTCGTAATTCCTTCAGCAATCTAAGGTTGGATGTCACTTGCACGGCGTAAAGCGTCAAGGTCTATTTGTCTATGAGATAGTTAGATAGTTTCAACTTTAGTGAAGTTTCAATTTACTGGGAATGGTTGTCAAAAGAGCAGGCTAAGAATTAAAGTCTAGATTTTCGCTCAAGAGGGCCAAATGTTTCTCTCTGAGAGGACGGGTGGAATTTCTCGTGAAAAACCTTGCGCACCTATTTTCTGTAAACTCCCTTTTCGATATCTAAGTAGGTAATATACCTAAAGTATACAAATTAAAAATACAGGATATAAAAAAAACTTTTTTACAAAAAAATACAACCGACTTCCAAAAACAACACTACAAAGTGAAAAATAACTTTAATTTCGGAAGTCGGTGTCTAGTTAAATGTATTTTCGTTTTTTGCCACCGACTTCCGAAATTAAAGTTATTTTTCACTTTGTAGTGTTGTTTATGGAAGTCGGTTGTATTTTTTTGTAAAAAAGTTTTTATTTTTCACTTTTTAGTTGTGTACCTACCCCACACATATTCTAATACCACTATCTGCAAAACAAACTAGAACATCATCCATATAAAAGTGTGTAAAAAATACGTATTATTGAAGCTAACTCAAAAACTACCAAAGCAAAGTTAATCAATTTTATATGGGACCAACTGTGATGTATACCCTCTCGAATAAAATAAAAAAAATCCAAATCGGTCCAGCCATCTTCGAGTAATCGGGGAACATACATAAAAAAAAAAGGTTCCGACGAATTGAGAACCTCCTCCTTTTTGAAGTCGGTTAAAAATATGTTCATGTCTAATTTAGATTGCCCACCGCCGGTATCCGCGCATGCAAAAGTGACAAAGACGCAGTCACTTCGTGTGAACAGTTTGTTGTATAATTATGTAATAATTTATGGTTATTGTTTTTATACTTATATATGTATTGTGTTTTATTATATATTAGTTGCCTGAAATAAAGGAATAAATAAATAATAAAACAATTGTAATATTTATATTCTGGAAATAATAAAAATGTTCCGTTCTATAAAAAAATGTGGACTAATTTTCCGGACGTTATTAAAGGATAGAATTATAATTGAATTCAATTTGATGACCTTCTAACCTAAAAAATTTAGTTCGCATCCTAAACAGATAATTTTTCACTAGGCATATATATTTAGGGCGCCAAGTTCGTTCACAGTTTAGTGGCAACACAGTGTACTTGTAATCGCTTGATAAATAAATGTGACTCGACGCTTATCGCGGCTAGCCTTGGCCTGCTTAGCCCACACACTACGAATTTTATTTGACGTTTTAGTGGCCGCCATTGTAGAATGCTGGCGAGCAGTCATGAGTGGTTCATGAGTATGTACTTTGCCTAATATGTTGTAACTGCTGCCGATCTGTTCTGTAAAAATCTCACGGGGAAAACATAGGTGAAGTGAACTGTCAATGTAAACTCAATCTCAAAGCATTTATTTCAAATAAACCAATTACACTTTTGAATTGTCAAGGGGTCGGTCAGTCAGAAAGATGAAGCTATAGTTGCCCGTTCCATAGCGTAGTAGGCACTCATATGGAGAAGAACGGGCAAGAAACTCCACGGACACTCTTTTAAATCACAAACACACACATGGTTATAAAATATTGCTTACATCATTCATGTTGAAATTATACATCGTCAGACGCCTATTTATATGCTTATATGTATATGTACCCTATAGATAGGGATTTGTCAATGTGTGCTCAAATGTCAACCAAACCCCAGAGGTTGACAACTACTGTAGCCCGCGGTCGCCATCGGATGATGGTATTTTACGTTTATTTATTTATGATCTAAATAAAAGTAAAACATTGCCACTGAAAACCGATTTTACCTGTAGGTATTAATGGCTTGATAATGTGATTAAGTATACCTACTTATCATTTTATTGAACATATCCTGACTAGATTTTTTTTTTTTTTTTTTTTTTTTTTCTAGATTTTTTTTTTTTTTTTTTTTTTTTTAGATTTTTTCCTCACAATATTCACTGAGAAATCATAAGCTATGTATTTTAATAACGATCAAATATTTCACTAACATAGGTACCTATGGAGCTTGTGGCTAAGTAACAACAGCCGCTCGGTTCGATCGATCAGGTTTAGCTACGCTTGCCGCGGTTGAAGGTTGGTCCGTGGATGGGTGACCATCTTTACATACACAGACCCCTTCGAGATTTTGGTCCCGGCTGTCATTCGTGGATATTTGACAGTCTTACGGGTCGTCAGAAGCCCGAGTCTGACAACCAGTCTTACCAAGGGATATCGTATTACCCAGTAACTGAGTTGTCAGGTAGGTAGCCAGTCACTCCATGTAAAATACTGGTATTCCGCTGCATCCGGTTAGACTTGAAACCGACCCCAAAATAGTTGGAAAAGCTAGGCAGATGATGATACCTCATCATTATGGTCAATTATTATTTTCATTGTACCAAATAACACGGCCTTAGTTCGCATTGTGAAATGCTGCAATACAATAAAGTATGACAAAAATAATTGAGAATCAATGAAAATACGAATACAAATCCACTGCAGCTGTTTTTTTTTATGTACACAGAAAAATACATTTGAGTGCCTACTTATTTTATTAAGTTTTTTTTCTTATTATTTTTTTTTATTTTAGTTTATTTTTATTTTATTTCGACATGGGTGTCATTTTATAAACTTGAAAAATATTCCTTTGTCAATTTCCCCGAATTTTCCGTAGTTTGAGAAAACTCGTTTATTTAAAATTAATAAGCTGTAGAGACTCTCCATGGGCTATGCTTTAGTCAATTAAGGGCCTTGTTAGTAAGTACCGTTCTACCGGTTTTATGAAGAGCCTAGTGCTAATTGGTCAAAACAAAAATAATTGTTTGTGGTCCATTTTGTGCATTGTGATCAATTGAGCTGGTCGGCAGTGGCCGAGCATGGTGAACGGCCCTTTATTTAAATATTACGTAAACAACTACGGTAGTCGGTACCCTATGGCCTTGTATGGTAGGTCAGTAGTTTTTTGTGTGCGTTTGTTTCGGATATAAACCTTGGATTTTTAATATAGATATTTTCAGATACAACCTTCAACACAGAACAGCTGCAGCTTCATTGTTTAGAAAAATGCTTCAATGTTTTCCATATTTTCCATATTTTCGAAAACTTTTCAAAACATAAAAACTACCTCTCGTACGTAAACGCGTGCGGGGTTTAAACGACGAATTTTCCTTCCTAAACTTCCGATCATATTTTACTCAAAATTCTGGGGAGTGTAAGTAATCGTGCTCTCCAGAAATCGATTTTCTACAACAGCCTAGCCTTGAAGTCATTTGAATACATAATAATTGATGAAGCAATAACGCAGGAATGGCGCGTGTATCTCACACGGCCGATCGCAGCGTCTCCCTACGCTCCTGGCTCCGTGCCAACAACACTAAACTGCTGGAGTTGATCCGAAAACTGACTTCGTGACACATTTCTATTGATTCTAACTCTATTTTTATGGCGTGTGTGTCGCTTGTTTGGTCGAGACATGAGATTGTAAAAGGTTTCGTCTGTCATATTTTTTTTGCATTAAATGTAATAGCGGTCGTATCTCATCAGGACTACCTAAGAGTACCGACGAAGAAAATTGTACATAAATATTTTCAAATTCTTGTAAGTAGGTATTTTCTATTTCGATTTAAAGCGCTGTGCAGCGCTACAAATATTTTTCAATTTTCTCGCCCTGTGTTTTCCGATCGTTTTCACATCTGATGCACTTATTCATAATATTCGAATATGATACGGCTTGCTGTGCCAGGAAAATAACGTATTACCTTGATCTACCTGTCACGCAGTCACGTCCGCCTTTACGGAAGCGAGACGCCGTGAACAAATAGGTATACACAGTAGGTAAAGCAGGTAGGTAAGTAGGTACTACCCACGACATGTCGTAAACTATTTGCTAACTACGAGTGATAGTTTGGCAACGGATTTGTGTGGCGTGGCACCAATCGCTGGCTATACTGTGTTTATTTTATTTTGATCGACATGACACATGCTAAATGCTCATTTTAGAGGTGTGACATTACATAAATCGAACTCTCTTAAAAGAAACGTACTCGTATCTAAAAGGTTTTTTTATAGAGTACTTGTTATATCAATATCTAAGCATGAAATGAACAGGTAAAGGAAATATCCTGCCTATGTTACATACCGGTGGTAAGTATTATTACAGTAGATTAAAGATCACACATCACATACCGTTACGGGTCCTCAGAAGCCCCAGCTTCAGTTACTGGGTTCTGGAAGTCAGACAGCCAGTCACTCCATGTAAAATACTGGAATTCAGCTACATCCGGTTAGACTGGAAGCCGAACCTCAACATAGTTGGGAAAACGCTAAGCAGATTGATGGAAGACCGCACACCACATCATATCTAAGCAATACATCCCGCTCCAGCCGAGTATGTTAAGCCGGAAAAGCTCTCAGCGGGCCCCAACTACCATGGCCCATCTGGAAATCTCGAAGACAGTTGGGTCGCTAAAGGTAGAACTTAGTCAGGTGGGGGCACTCCGATGATCCACAGTGCAAGTGATTGTGGAACCACATCACAAACGATGATCTTGTCGTGTTCTGTGTAAAAACCTGCAATAGAATACCTTTGCGAAGTAGCTTACATAAAATTAATAAAAGAGAATCATCGATACGAAGAAGAAGAATACGGAGTAGCGCTCGGAGGAAATCGAGCAATCGAATAGAATCAATAAAACCCCAATAATCTAATTTCCGATGTTACAAGCACAGAACAATAAAGTTACAGTAGTTTATCTGGGCCTTGAATTAATTACCTACGGCCGCTTGGTAGATAAATACGCGTCCGTCCGTGCGTACAATTCATGCCACGTAAAAAGACCGCTGACCAACCGCACAACTGTAACGTTCACGTCACGTAAAAATGGTACGGCATGGTTGTGCGGTTGGGCAGCGCTTTTATTACGTGACACGATCTATACAACGTTACAGTAGTCCGCTGGCCAGCGGTCTTTTTACGTGACGCGAACTATAACTGCCGCGCACGCGAACTGTTGCCTACTGGTAAATACTTAGGTTTCGAAGCGCGTCGTTTCGGTAGTTTTCTATGAAGATAAACTATTGGTAAAATTATTATTCTGTGTTACAAGTCTTATTTCAAGATTCCGACGATCGGCTGTCTCTGAAAATATACCATCACCTCCCATTTTATTGATAGGAAATCTAATAAGAAAAGTTTGTTGCAGTATTTTCTTTTGTCTTCAACTTTAATTTAGTATGATAATGAAATGCACATATTAAAATAGCTACACTATTAATTACTAGCTGGTGAGTCAAACAAATAGGAATGGTAATAGCACAGTATAATAAGGTTACAGTAGTTTATCTTTATAGAAAATGACCGAAACAATGCGCTTCGAAATCTCAGTCACTAGTACGCAACAGTTCTAGTGCGCGGCAGTTACGCACGGACGGATGCGTATTTATCTACCGAGCGGCCGCAGGTAATTAATTCAAGTTCACTGCCCAGATAAACTACTGCAGCTTTATTACTCTGTAGTAAAAGATAGGTAACAGGAAGAACTTGTATTTATTTCTTTGATAGGTCGTAACGTAAGGCCTATTATTGAATTCCCTGAGGCTGCGACCAGCCCGCCGGTTGAACGCGTCCCAGAGGGTCATGGCTAGTCCAGGAATCCCGCACGGTCTCCGGTGAGGCGGCGAGCCTCCTTGACGGATTTCCGCCATGAGATCTGGAGGCAAAAGTCGTCGCGCAGCGGAAAGAGCTCCGGCGGGATCTCATGGCAACATGGAGTATGCGATTGTCGCAGCCCAGCGCTGGGCACGCCACATTGCGGCGATAGGTCCCCTCTTTGAGGAGTGGTTGGAGAGGCGCCACGGCGTCCTCACCTTCCGCCTGACGCAGGTGCTCACCGGAAACGGTTGTTTCGGGAGGTTCCTGTTTCGGATAAGGCGGGAGTAAACGCCTGGGTGTCACCATTGTGTGGATCGCCCGGAGGACACGGTGGAGCATACAGTGGAGGTCTGCCCAGCTTGGGCGAAGCACCGCCGTGTTCTCACGGAGGCGATCGGCGGCGGCGATCTCTCGCGTCCAAACCTGGTCCAGGCCATGGTGCGGAGCGCGAGTGCATGGGAGGAGGTGACCTCCTCCTGCGAAACGGTAATTTTCGCGATCCTTCGCGAACATTACCGTTTGCCTCTGTTGTTGCCTCCTCCTGGAGGCGGAACGCGTGAGGGAGAGGCAACAGTCGCGCCCTCGCGCCCCTAGCCGCCGCAGGAGACGCCCTGGGCGGCGGGAATCTATTGCCGATTCCCGGCCACCGTAGCCGCGGGCTTGCGGACGATGAGTAATGGGCAGCTCGCCGTCCGGTAAGGACCAGGCCCGGGTCGACGGCGCGTTGTGTTCCACGCGCGCCTCAAAGATATGTCAGCAGTGACGGTGTTCAATAGGGCCGATGCCGCCGGGGTCGCGGGTTGTTCGAAAGAGATACCGTGGCCCTGGCACAGGAAACTGAAGGAACACGGGTGGGTTTTAGTCAGTAAAAGTCTGACAGGCCCTCCCGCTCCGCCCAGAGCGGGAGAAGTCATTTGATGATTTCCCATCCACAAAAAAAAAAGGCTTAATATTGAATATCGACTTAGGTAGTTGAATCAGTGATTCACGAAGTTACGTAATATCGGATACAGTAAGCACTTCTACAATTTTACAGACTTTTTTAAAACTGTGTGACAACCGTCAACGATTTTTTCAAAGAATCATAATAATGTGCGCTTTAAAGGGCCAGTAAAACAATTTCAGTCTTTGTAGTTCAATAAATCTGCTTAGCCTTATCCCAACTATGTTGGGGTCGGCTTCCAGTCTCACCGGATGCAGCTGAATACCAGTATTTTACATGGAGCGACTGCCTATCTGACCTCCACAACCCAGTAACTGGGTAATACGATACCCCTTGGATAAAACTGGTTGTCAGACTATAGGGCTTCTGACGACCCATAACGACTGTCAAAGATCCACGAATGACAGCCGGGACCAACGGCTTAACGTGCTTTCCGAGGCACGGAGGAGTCTTGGTATGTAAAGATCCCGTGAATCCACCCATCCACGGACAAACCCCGGCAAGCGTGGCTTAACCTGATGGATCGACCCGTGCGGCTGTTATTACTTAGCCACGAGCTCCTCTTTAGTTCAGTCTTTGTAGTTGTTGTAATAAAAAATTAGGCAGGTCATGAGGACTACCGACAGAAGTAAAAACATAAACGCGGTGTCGCGGTGTTGCGATGTTGCGGTGTCGCGGCGTCGCGGTGTTGCGGTGTCGCGGCGTCGCGGTGTTGCGGTATCACCGTGTTGCGGTGTTGCGGTGTTGCGGTGTCACGATGTTGCGGTGTCGCGGTGTCACGGTGTTGCGGTGACGCGTATTCGTAAGATTCCCCCTACCAGTCTCTCAACGCGCCAAAAGAAGTTTTCACTTCAAAAATTGTTTCTAAAACTTACGAATTAAACTACTACCTACTACTATTTACTATAATAGAAAGATTTTTTTTAAAGTTAGACAACTGCTTAGCGAAAAATTCTTTGTCTAGTTAAATTCAACGTAATAAGTTCGACATATAACATAATTTCGTGTATCATTTATTCTAAAGCGAAGGACCGAGATGCTCCAAGTCGTGAATACGAACGGAGTTTCAGACCCCCGAAAACATACTCCCACCACCCTCCACCGCCCAATTTCAGAGGTGCGGGGCGGGGCGAGGAAGATTAATAATTCGTTGGTTACGTTAAACAATGGCACACAATTATTCTACTGCCGAAACACGCCATCGTAAACCTTAAGCCAACGACATTAGACTTGACGAGCTACATTACATTTTGTCATTAAATTCGCTTTGGAAGCGATACAGCTGTTGCCAAGGCATTTTATATTGAAACGGTTTTTTAGAAAGCTGACTAGACGTCGCAGTTTTAAAACAGAAGCTAAATATTAGGCACGTACAGTTATTTTTATTGGTTAAATTCTTTTGAACGTTAATAACGGGGCCGTTGCACGATGGAGCCATATCAATTCATGAATTCGCGAAGCATTGAACTGAACAACAGAGTATTTCGAATGGAATTGAATTTCCAAGTGCATTATAAAATATGAAAAGCTCTATTGCTCGTGTAAGGCGCAGCTATAAAAGTGAATTCTAACTGCTGAGCACTGCCGTGCATTTATAACGAGGGGTTGCGGAGCGGTGCATTTCTGAGGTAGAGCGTTCCGTCGAAGGAAGTCTTGAGCGATTTACGCTCCATTGAACCAGGATTCACCGGCGGGAAAATGTTGTTTATCCCAGCCTTATGGTTCATCGACTGATTGCTGGTTGTTGTTGTTTACTAAGTTAGAAACCGTTAAGGCTCACGCAGACAGGCGCGACGCGACTCTGGCTGAACAACTTCTATGAAAACTTCATTAAAATTGTTCTACCGTAGTCGCGCCTGTCTGCAGGGGCCTTTATTGGTAATGCTATAATGCTCTAATGTACGTAGTTGTTATTAATATACCATTTTCTTTCTTTCGACACATTTTAAGGAAAATTGATCTGAAACTCTTTTTTAACCGACTTCAGAAAAGGTAGTTCTGTTCGACCTATATAATGTATGTTTGTATGTCCGCGATTTTCTCAAAAACTAATGAACCATTTTGATGATTCCTTCACTTACTTGATCTACATACTTTCGGGAAGGTTTTAGTATATAATAAATTAGGTAATCATGCTTGTATACAAAGTTTTATGCATAAATGTTCTATGCATAAAAATCCGCTTAGAAAACACACACACAGACAGACATGTCTGTGTGTGTGTTTACTAAGCGGATTTTTGACGATTCTTCTCTTCGTTCGTCTTGTGCTTATGTAATTGTATATTCAACTAAAAAGGAAAAAAAAAAACTAAAAAAGTAGAAATAGCAAATTAAATTAAAAAAAATATTTAATTAAAACTAAACAGCTTTTGAAGTCGATACGATGCTAAGGTGCATTGAAGAATTGAAGACACCGACTTCAGAAGCTTTTAAGTTTTTTATTTAAAAAATTTAGAATAGAAAATAGAATAGAATAGAATAATGTTATTTAATCATTTTAGGTTTTTGAAGTCGGTTTTTACTTTTTTTAAGTAGTTTTCTACGAATATATTTGGCACGTTGACATGCTAATCCGATCATCTTTAATTATTATTGGAAGTCAGACATTCACGACAAAATAAGTTAACAGCTCTCAGGTAACTGATCATTCCGAATTTTAACCCTTTGATGTTCAAATACTTCGACCGAAAAGCCAAATGAAATTTGAGACAGGTAGGTACTTGGAGAATATCAGGGATAACTCTGACAGTGATATAATCGTTAGTTGAATTTTCAGCAGGAATCAAATCAATCTGCCTAGCCTTTTCCCAACTATGTTGGGGTCGGCTTCCAGTCTAACCGGATGCAGCTGAATACCAGTATGTTACATTGAGCGACTGCCTGTCTGACCTCCACAACCCATTAACTGGGTAATACGATACCCCTTGGTAAGACTGATTGTCAGACTTTAGGGCTTCTGACGATCCGTAACGACTGTCAAAGATCCACGAATGACAGCCGGGACCAACGGCTTAACGTGCTTTCCGAGGCACGGAGGAGTCTCGGTATGTAAAGATGGTCACCTATCCACAGACCAACCTCGGCAAGCATAGCTTAACCTGATGGATCGACCCGTGCGGCTGTTATTACGTAGCTTATTTTCAGCAGGAATAAAGGCTGAATATCTGCCGTTGTTTCCTGTAGCCTGACTGTCACTCAATCTATTCTAGCGGAAACTGTCCGTTTTCGACAGCTTTTTCCGCGCATATAACTGATTTATTCAACAAAAGAATGTGTCAGAGAGTCGGAGAGCTGCAAGGGTTGATTTTCATTTTTGTTACTTCACTTAAAAAAACCGTGACGTCATCTACACACTAATAATTACGTAACAGGGTCTCTATTAAGCAGTGTTGATAAGGTTGGACAACATGGCAATAAATTAGAAAGGTCCTTGTTCCCACGTGCCACATAATTTCTAAAAAAACTTTTTTACAAAAAAATACAACCGACTTCCAAAAACAACTACAAAGTGAAAAATAACTTTAATTTCGGAAGTCGGTGTCTAGTTAAATGTATTTTCGTTTTTTGCCACCGACTTCCGAAATTAAAGTTATTTTTCACTTTGTAGTTGTTTTTGGAAGTCGGTTGTATTTTTTTGTAAAAAAGTTTTTATTTTTCACTTTTTAGTTGTGGAACCTACCCCACACAAATTCTAATACCACTACCTGCAAAACAAACTAGAACATCATCCATATAAAAGTCGGGAAAAAATTCGTAGGTATTATTGAAGCTAATTCAAAAACTACCTAAGCAAAGTTAATCAATTTTATATGGGACCAACTGTGATGTATACCCTCTCGAATAAAACAAGAACAATCCAAATCGGTCTAGCCATCTTCGAGTAATCGGGGAACATACATAAAAAAAAAAATAAAAAAAAAAAAAAGGTTCCGACGAATTGATAACCTCCTCCTTTTTGAAGTCGGTTAAAAAGGGGTAAAATTCGAAAAGACTGTTATAACACTGAGCTTAATATTCTACCAGTAAACTCGATCGATGTTAATAATGGTCTCTATCGATTTGTTATACGATTACACCCGCATAGCGTAGATTCTTGAAACTGACTTACCGAATCAAGGCTAAAGGAAAGAGGATAGAAATCTTCTTGGTATGTATCACATTTAATATGTAATAATATCAATATCTATACATATTATAAACTAGCTTTTGCCAGCGGCTTCGCCCGCGTGGAAGTCGGAAAATATTCCACGGGAACGTACTACCGGGAATTCCTTCCTTTTTCCTTGTCTACATTATATAGGGAACCTCTGCGCAAAATTTCAGCTTTCTAGGTCCAAGGGTTTCGGCTGCGCGTTGATGAGTCAGTCAATTAGTCAGTCAGTCAGTCAGGACTTTTTGTATTTAAATTTTAAATTAAAGTCGCTTTTTGTGTTTAAGGACGCTGTTACAAATGGGTAGTCAAATCAATACTTTTTTACACAAAAGTATGTTTATTAAATAAAATGCTTTACATTCTTTAAATGTTTTTTGCCCAAACTGTTGATAGATGTGCATGGCACGATTCTGAAATATAAATATAATTTTAAATAGGTACAGTTTCTCAATAAATGTACCGGAGTGAAAATTTTTACTTCGGTATACATTTATTGAGAAAATAAAAAAAAATAAAAATAAATATAGTAATAATATTTTTTATTATTTATTAATATTTAAAATTATATTTATAGTTCAGAATCGTGCCATGCACATCTATCAACAGTTTGGGCAAAAAACATTTAAAGAATGTAAAGCATTTTGTTTAATAAACGTACTTTTGTGTAAAAAAGTATTGATTTGACTACCCATTTGTAACAGCGTCCTTAACTGTGTGATCGCGTTGTTCTTCTAAGATACGCAACTGATTTTTGTTCGTTGTAAGCACCATGCGAAGCAGTGTCTAGTCAGGCTCTAGTCTGCTAATAGCTCTTAATTCTTCACATATCCTTGACAAAGTGTAGTTAAATCTAAATAAAGATAGGAATAATAAACAGAGTAAAAGCTCCTAGAGAGATGGAATGTGTTCACTCCAACGGTTTTTCTTCATTTAAAATAAGTACGCTCAAGTATGAGAACATTGGAAAATCCGGAAAATTATTTAGTTCGGACAATGTCGGAATAAAAATGTTTTTCGATGAAGCGGTAATTTTTTGGAACGTACTTAATTAAAGTGTACTTTTATAAATATTTTTTAATATTCGATACTGTTAGTTTTTTTTTTAAACAAGAGATTAATTCTGAATTTAAAAACATAAAACCCTGTAGGGAAGGGGTGCAACAAAACATAGCACTCCTACATAGTGCATGAATAATATTAGGTCTTTACCTATGAAATTGCCGTTCTGCAGTACTGACCATTTCAAATCAAAATAATTTTTGTTTGGCTAAGAATTCTAATTTCAAATTAATTTTATTTTAAAAACATGGATTTTTTTTTCCAAAAGTAGTCATTTGTTTATTGTTTAGTGTTACATTTTCATCGCATTTCAATTTTTTTCGTCATCATGGATACGTTAAAAATTCGAGTAATTATGGAATATGAGTACCGTCGTGGCAGCAACGCGGCACAAGCGGCACGCAACATCAACGACGTTTACGGAGCTAACACTACAAACCAACGCACCACTTGTTATTGGTTTGCTCGCTTCCGTTCTGGAAATTTCGACCTGAAAAATGAACCTCGCGGTCGTCCGAAGACTTTGGTCGACAATGACGAATTAAAGGCGATTGTGGAAGCTGATGATACACAATCTACGGCTGAATTAGCAGCAGCTTTCGACGTTAGCGTCAAAACAATATTGGTCCATTTGCGTCAAATTGGCAAGGTAAAAAAGCTTGACAAATGGGTGCCCCACGAACTCAATGATCGCCAGCGCGAAGTACGCGTCGAGACGTGCCTTGCACTGCTCAACAGACACACAAATAAAGGAATTTTGAACCGCATTGTTACCTGCGATGAAAAATGGATTCTGTTTGATAACCGCAAGCACTCAGCAAGTTGGTTGGATCCTGGTTCAGCACCTAAACAATGCCCTAAACGAAAACTTACCCCTAGAAAAGTGATGGTCACTGTTTAGTGGTCTAGCGCCGGTGTGATTCATCACAGCTTCTTACCAAACGGGGTGAGCATTACTTCAGATGTGTACTGTGAAGAACTGAACACAATGATGGAGAAGCTGGCACATCTCCAACCAGCATTGGTCAATCGCTCGTCTCCGCTGCTCCTGCACGACAACGCGCGACCTCATACTGCACAGCAGACGGTCTGCAAGTTGCAAGAACTGGGGTGGGGTTGGAAGCTCTCCGTCATCCGCCCTACTCACCAGACCTTGCGCCTACAGACTACTACTTTTTCCAGAATTTGGATAACTTCTTGGCGGGAAAAAAATTCAATACCCGAGAGGCAGTACAAAATGCCTTTGAAGAATTTGTTGCCTCCCGTCCAGCTGATTTCTTTAAGAAGGGCATCAATAAACTGCCACTGCGTTGGCAAAGATGCATTGATTGCATGGGTGATTACTTCGATTAATACAAATAAAAAATGCATGAAAAAAAATCGTTTAAATTTTTTCATACAAAACGGCAATTTCATAGGTAAAGACCTATTATAACAGTGATGAATATTTATTAGCACTGTCTAAACACTTGCAATATGTAAAATAATAGAAACCCTGAACATTTTAATTAGCAGTAACCATGATATAAATACGAGTATGTATATCTACTACCTTACCTACCTACTTAATGCAGAGATAGACATGTCCTAGGTATTAATTTAAATACTAGATTAGATAACATGTACGAGTGTACACTCCTCACATAACCGTTGCATGTAAATGGCCACTAGAATACTGACCTACTTATAAATTAAACGGACTTTTTTAAAGAATGCTGTACATTTTTGCTTTCTCTTTTTTAATTAGCATTTGTGCTGTAAAATATACATTATGTTGTATATTTTGACTTGAAGCTTGAATAAAGTTATGGGAATTATAACCATTTCTTTCTTTCACTGTTTTAATTTTTGATCCTTCGAGCCGGATCTGTCTTGGTCTTTCTCGTCGCATTCTGATTTGTTTATAGATTTATGGACATCAAACTTAAACTATCTTGAAATATCAAAATCATTAAAAAAAAAAATATTATCACTAGTTCGGATCGATTCCTATCGCATCGTTTTCTTACATTCACGTTTGTTATCATTTATACCTTGTATGTACTACTAAATGAGTTAATAGGAACACTCGTATTAAATGATATTGAATTGGTACAAGTGAGGCTGGTTGACTTGACAGCGTTTAGCTATGCGCGAGTGTATACGAGGTCGCTAGGGTAACCACTTTTAGTGTGGACTAAGAACAAATGACTACACGTACAGTATCCGGTCGTGCATATGACATACCGAGTATTAGAAAAAAAATTGAGCGTCTTCTCTGTAGGTACTCATAAAAAATAAAAATAGTTTATTGGTAAAACAAATTTAGATATAAACAACATTTTTGATTGGATCCTCCTTTTAGGCAGAATTTTTATGCTAAAACTACATAAATTAACATAAATCAAATGTGTGTAAGGGTGGTATATGTGAGTGAAAGTGTAGCCTGTAGGTGTGATTGTGAGTACATGAGTGTGAGGGTGTGTATGTGTCAAGGTCCCAGAAGTGTTTCGGTATCATTATAGGGAAGCGTTTGTATCCATTCCATTATATGTTTTTTACTATCATAGTAGTTTTTGGTTTTTGGGTTTTTTCATACTAGCGTAACATTCTCTTTCAAAGGCTCGATGTGTTACATGGCATAGTATATAATACTATATGGCACAATACTATATACTTACAGGATGTAATTTTAATCACCGTTAACCTCTTAAGAGGTCATTGTACTCATAATTATGGACAACTTTAATAAGGGGTCAAATCTGAAATAGCGAAAAAAATCATCTGTTAGGTAGGTACAGTCCACAAAAGAGATATCTAGTCAGGGCACACCAATACATTTGTATGTGAATTGCTTCATGTTAAATTCAGTGACAATATACATTTTTGTGTTGGTGTGTTATAATGTAGGAGTATTGCATAAACAAGGTAATTTATATAAAATTTAACATGAAGCAATTCACATACAAATACCTATGTTAGTATATCCTGCCTAGATATCTCTTTTGTTGACTGTACCTACATTTATATTCGCATAACTCGTCAAAATATAGGGAACAGAGTTTTTTTTCGCGATTTCAGGTTTGATACCATAGTAAAAGTTGTTCATAATGATGAGTACAATGACCGCTTAAGAAGTTAACGGTGATTAAAATTACAGCCTGTATAAGCCTGGTCAACTGAAGTTAATATTTTCGAAATGTAGATACCTAACTGAAATTAAAGCCCTCGCCCTCGTAACTTATTCATCAGTTAGTACATTTGTCCTGAATTCATAATTATTTATTAAAATTTAATCGAAAATCAGCTATTTGATGAAAGTTATCTATATCAGCCCCCAAAACGCTGCATGCTTTATCCAGGAAGAGCCAACGCAAAGAACTCCCACGGCTACACGTGTTTACTTTGTCAGCTTAGATTATTGTAGCCGCTGCGTGTCCGCTGTCAGAAAGTTTTTTCTATTTTTTTCGTTAATTCTTTAAGTAATCATAATAGGCCATATTTTTTTTTAACGTTTTTTTTTTTATAAAATCGGCGAGGCTACTACAGTTAGTAGCCTCGCCGATTTTATAAAAAAAAAACCTTGAAAAAAAATGGCCTATTATGATTAATTAAAGAATAACCTGACTACTGAGTCAGGACACGTAAGCGGATAAGTACCAACACCCTAATTGCACATTATTACATATTATCTATCAATCGGAGTTTGAATCATTTTGACAGTTCAACAACATTCATTGCGTTTTTCGAACATAATAAGCAATGGATTAGCAATTTGTTTCAAAATGATTCAAACTCCGATTGATAATGTGTTACGCAATTAGGGTGCTGGTCGACCGAGCTCTTCTCGGGTGAAAATTGAGAACACGATTTTTTTTTAGTTTTTTCAGTTAAGAGCCCTAGCTAGACTGATTTTTCGCCCCCGTAAACCCTTATATTGCAAGTTTCATCGAAATCGTTTTCGAGAACGTGATTACAAATATATATAGGTATATTATAGTTTGTCCCTGGATAAAGTGCACAAACGAAAATGGGTGAAGTGAAACTAGACCTTAACTCAATTATTTTTTTTGTAAAAAGCATAATTTATTAAAAAATCAGACAAAAATTTCAAAATTTCTTCAAAGAAACGTGTTTTTTTACTTGACAACTGATTTTAAAGGATTTCTTCTTATTTGCCATGCAACATCAATTATCATCAGTCATCATTATTGTTTTTATTTTAACGAAATTCACTCAATTATAAAAAGTTATTATGTTTTCAATACAGGGCTCTATAAAAAAAAATAAAAATCGATAATAATTGTTACGATTTTTTTTTTCAATTTTTTTGTCGATGAATAATGGTCTAGTTTCACCGATTTTCGTCAGTGCACTTTATCAAGGGACACACTGTATACAAATATTGCTGATTTAATAGTATAAATTTTATAATAATATTATGTTCTATTTAATTCTTAGTTAAGCCTGATCTTAACGAATTTCGTTTTTATTATGCTTATAACTCAATATTCTAATTGGTGTGTCTGAATACTTCCGCTTATTTTGTTAGGTAGGTACCTACTCGTAAAATAACACGACAATAAAGTGTTATTTATTACGTATGTGGTAAAATTAACACTAGCAAAGGGGTTGGGGCCTGATGATTGATGCCATAGGCAAAATAATAAGTAGGTACTTGTTACTGGAGTGTGGGAACATTGACAATCCGATAAAAAACCCTTGTTATTTTTATATTATGGGGTTAATTATTTAAATTGTAGTGTTGTATTTTCAATTCCTTCTTAGTAACTTTTTCAGTCTATTGCTTTGATAAACAATTATGTTTTACTTAATTTTTGAGATCCTTTTAAAATAAGTTTGAATCCGACACATTTGGAACCTACCTAAATAAAAACACGTTTTTAAAAGGATCGGTAAAAATCATGCAGCTTAGATATTTGTAATTTCCATAACATACATTCAGAAATATTATTTATTATTGAAAAATGTAACTAGAAAACGGGAAATAGCTGTTCAAAATTTATAAAAACTGAACAAAATAGTCCTCAATTTGGTTAGAAAGAAAGCATGTGGACCTATGGAATTAAACAATGTGCACTCAAAACATTTAAAATTTAAATTATAGATATTTAAATCTGGTTTTTTACCCAGGGCAGCTGGAATTGTGAAATTGAATGTTGATTCAAATGTTTTTTGCCATTGAACCGTAAACGTGAACGCTATTTGTTACAATTACCATAACGTAACCATGTTATCACCACTAGGTCTCCTCTGACCACCTCTGTGAGGGTCGTCCAGTGTGCATGGGTTGGTGTACCAATGCCCAATATCATCCATGACGTCTTCAATTTTTCGGTACTAGGACATGCTGGTTTCCTCACAATGTTTTTTATTAATTTGTCAATTTTGAGGTTCAGAAGTGCCTATTTGAAATAAATGATTTGACTTTGAATGTTTCTCTTAATCGTTTTTAGACGAATTACCATGTTTACCGATAAACACGGAAAATAGAAACTTGCAAATCTTGCGGAAATTGCAGAACTTGTAAACCTTGTCTCCACAATGCAGTCCTCAGTAATACCAGAATAATTATCACTAATGATTAGGTATGTCTACAATAGCGATTTGTCATCACTGATAATAAGAGGCTGTTGCGGAACATGTTAATTAAAATTACATACAGACAGCTCGCTGGATAATTATATGTATAAGTGCAAAATTGTGTTCTGTCTTTATGAATTTATTTCTGAACTAGTTACGGAAACTGCTTTATTTTGACAGGCTTCCCTGTAATATAACCTTGACCAAAATTGGCTTAGTCCACAATGTTGGTAGTCGGTAGGTACTTGCACGGGCTAGGTCGCCAACCGACAGCAATTCGTCCTCTAAACATTCATGAGTATAATGTTCGTATGTACTTGTGTCGTAACCAGTACACTGTGCGTGTTGTGCTCAACTACCGTCACATGTTGTAGCCCAATCATACAATCAATGGAATCGTTTCTGTGCGTGTGAGTGTGAGTAGGCCTCGCCAAAACATATGAAAAGATTCACACATTGATATAAAACGATCTAATATTTTATAGGCCCGGGACGATTTAGGACAGTTTTTGTTTCAAATAAAAAACTTTTTTCTCGAGGGAGTTTTTCCGATTTCCACGAAAATGTTGGATAAAGTGAACGAAAGTTTTTCTTTGTATAAAATGTTCAGCTTCAATTCTAGGGTCAAAAACCTTAGATTACTATCATATTATTATGATAACGAAGCAATTTACAAAAAGGTACTTTACCTTAAAAATTGGGTCTGATAAGTTTTGATGTTTGGAAGATAATGTTCATGGTTTCTAGAGGTGTGGCGTATCTTGTCGTCCGTGTGATTATTATCAACGTTCTACATCTACATCCTGACTCCTGGTGCTTTTTCTGGGAACTCCTTTGATCAACAATAATACTTGATCGAACGCGAACTCAGTTATTAAAAATAACTGTAGCATATTTTATCCTTAACTGAAGTTAGACAATTATTTTCGGTTTAGGTAGGTTTTCTATTGGATACTTCCACGCCTTAGCATCAAACGTAGGTATACCCATGTTGCCCTTAGTGCATGTTGGATTTAAAATGTCTCTAGCTACATTTCACTCTACAGTTTTAACCTTTACCATCGCATTGAACAAGTGGTTTGTATAATATACCTACAGCCTGCAATTAATTTCAGTCTAGCAATTAAAGTGCAGTGTACTCTCGTTTGTGAAATAATTAATTATTTTACTCTGGGAGTCCAGCAATTAGTATGAAAATACAAGGCAATTAAATAATAAAAGCATGTATGTATAAATACTTTACTGTAAATAAATTCCAAGATTAATTAGGTAGGTATTGACTATTGATATTAAAGGTAAGTACGGAAAGAAAGAAAGAAAGAAAGAAAGAAAAACGTTTATTTGGACATAGGTCGTGTAACACAAAAAACAAAAGAAGAAAAAAGGGAAAATAATATTTTAACAAAATAGGAATAGTACCTAATTTCAAATCGTGGTCGCGTGTATCACGTTAAGACTTTAATCTATAATTTTTTTAATAATAAACTCGTATCTAGTTGTAGCAGGTACAACATCAGTGCTTGAATGAAAATACTACATCGTGTACGTCGCTGGTTTATCCTATACTATTAAATGAGCAATATTTGTATATATACCTATACAGGGTGACTGGTAATTAGTGACCGATACTTAAACACATGATTGTACTCATGATGACAAACACCTTTTACTATGGGACCAAATCTGAAATCGCTAAAAAAAAAAAGCTAGCTGCTCCTACATTTTGACGAGCTATGCGAACATAAATGTAAGGAACAGCTGATTTTTTTTTGCTATTTCAGGTTTGTTCCAATAGTAAAAGTTGTTCATAATGATGAGTACCCCTTAAAATATTGCCCATGGATTCAATTTCACCCTGTACCTATATATTTGTATAATCACGTTCACGAAAACGGCTCTAACGAATTCGATAAAACTTATAATATAGGGGTTTACAGGCGCGAAAAATTTATCTAGCTAGGTCTCATATCTGGAAAAAATAAAAAAATAAAAATTAATTTTCCTTATTATCCGAGCAGCGCTCGGTCGATCAGCAGTGCTATTCTGTACAAATCTCACCGTGAAAACCTAGGTGAAGTGAGTTGTCATTCTACTTAATGCTAGATTGGATTGACACTATTGACAACTCACTCCACGCTCACTTCACCTAAGTTTTCACGGTGAGATTTGTACAGAATAGCACTACTGGTACCAGGGTGTTACACAAATAAAACTTATAGAAAATCTTAAAAGCTACGAGTACCATATCAACAAGTATAAGATTGTAAGTATATACACGCTCATTCATATATCAGCCCAAGTCTGAGCACATATGCCACTATTTATCTATTCATTACTAAGAAAAACAGTCACTGCTGTTCACATAATAAGGTCTTTAGTAAGTAAGCTGAATAATGTTGTACATATGTACGTACCTACAAACAATGTTGGTAGGTTGATAAGTAGTTAGAAGTTGCTCAAGGCTGGCGACTTGTGGAGGAGTAAAAACTTGGTCAAGGCCTGTTCTTAGTCAAACAGCTGTAATATGTCTACTTTTGGCACTCTCTCGCGCATACTCGTATTTGGAAATTCCCGGCGATTGAAACTTTGAATTAACAATGGAAAGGAAATGAGGACTTATCGTTGAGGAAATCGACACAACGGCACGTCATTTTCTATGTATTATTCTAATTAAGTACTGGTAGCTACGGACATAATTATTTTATTGTGTAGAAGGTATTTGAGTGATGATTGCACCTGCTTCGTTCCTCATTTGGCAACGCACTTTATTTATTTAAGTATTTAGCTGAAATACGGGCCTCATTTTAACTAGAAATTAAACGAATGAAACAATGCGATTGTACACGCAATGGCGCACAAATTCGGTCAACTGCCGTATGCTATTGTGACCACTATTCTTGTTGATATAACGATCACAGTTGCTTGGATCTCAGGGACATAGTTTTGGTACTCATTGCGCTAAGGTGCGTATTGATCGGCATGGTAACATGGCTACGCGAGACCCGAAAACTTGTAGTAGGGAGATATTATAAACATCAAAGAACTTTCAAATGTAGTTTTCGGAGAAATATCTCATTCTTATTTAACGAATCGAGATACGAAAGCCGGATAGTTGTTTTTGATTTTTATTGATCTTTTTAACTTTGCTATTATAGCCGTTAGGAAAATTACCTACTCGACTGGAATCATTTAGTCGGACGCGACGGTGATACCGATTGTGACGAAGTGTACCTACCTAGTATAAATCTATTGTAACATGGTATAGAGTATTGCTTCTTCCTCTTTGAAGAATATCTTTGAATGTTGCTCAAGTGAACAAACTCTTAAATCTTCGAGCTATTAATTTTTATGTTTTCGCGACGGTTTGATGTCGATTCCAGATAATCAATCTGCCTAACCTTTTCCCAACTATGTTGGGGTCGGCTTCCAGTCTGAATACCAGTATTTTACATGGAGCGACTCCACAACCCAGTAACTGGGTAATAATCTTGGATAAAACTGGTTGTCAGACTATCGGGCTTCTGACGACCCGTAACGACTGTCAAAGATCCACCAATGACAGCCGGGACTAACGGCCTAACGTGCTTTCTGAGGCACGGAGGAGTCTCGGTATGTAAAGATGGTCACCCATCCACGGACCAACCCCGGCAAGCGTAGCTTAACCTGATGGATCGACCCGTGCGGCTGTTATTACTTAGCTACGAGCTCCTCCTGGATGTTGATTCCAGATAACTGAACTAAGCATAAAGATTTGCTCTTCAAACATGTTTGAAAAGGTAGGTATGACGTCAAATTAGGTCAATGTGAATTGATAGGTCTGCTACATACTTGTTGAGATAATGACTACGTACCGTATTAGTTTGATATAAAATAATCTTAGATTTGTCTGAAATTAAAACACTTTAAAAAAAACGCGCGAGTCTTACAGTAGCCGCATCTGTTTGGGTTGGTACCATGATACCATCTGACGGCCAACTCTAGCACCGCGCTCGCTCATTGGTCAAATCGAAAAGCGCGCGCTTCCCCGGCTTACTGTTACACACTTCCGTCCCTTTTCACGAAATCACTCCCACAGATTGCAGGAAAGCGAGAGGAAAGATGTTACACATCAAAAAATTGGTCTTCCTCTGTAGCGCTTCGGCTTGGTGATGTTATTAGTATGTTAGTTCATCATCTTCCTGCCCTTATCCCATATTACTTAGGGTCGGCGCAACACGTTTTCTTCTTCCATTCTCCCCTGTCAACCGTCACGCTATCATTCACTCCCTTCTCTTTCATATCATTCCTCACCCAATCCATGCATCTTTTCTTTGGCCTTCCTCTGCCTCTCCATCCATCAACATGTATATTCATCACTCTTTTAGTCACATGCGTTTCGTCTCTCCTCATTACATGCCCATACCAAGACAAACGATTTCCTTTCAACTTTTCTGTCACTGGCGCCACTTTCAAACTTCCTCTTATATACTCATTTCTCACTTTATCCATTCTCGTAACTCCACACATCCATGTCAACATTCTCTTCTCAGCTGCATGCAATTTTTTTTCATCCGTCTTCTTCACTGCCCAGCATTCCGATCCATAAAGTACGACAGGCCTTATCACGGACTTGTAAATTTTCCCCTTCAAGTCCGTGATAGTTATTAGTATGTTAGTTAATTATAATTAATCGCATCGTAGCTAATCCAATTAGCTGTGATCCGATTTAGTTTCATAATGAATAGGTAGGGGTAACGACACTGCAGCTAGTTTGCTATCTCATAATTCTTCTGTACGTGTGTAAGTCACTGAACACCTAAACGGCTGGACCGATTTTGATGTTGTTTTTTTGTGTGTGTTTGAGTGGGTGGTTAGATTCACAATTGGACCCGGTAGGTGGCGCTGCGATCGAGTTCTAGGAAACAGAACAACGTCTGTCCGGTCAGTTGTTTACAATAAATATGACACAGGTTCCAATTTTCTAATTAGGCACAAATTCTTGTAGTGTAGAGTATCTAGTTGAAACGGCATTTTTTGAGACCTATGTTTTGTATGGCATTTATTGCGATCCAAGAACAATAAATGCTACGCGAATTCTTTAATTCGAAATTCCCACGCAGTGCTCCATTCCTTGCTACCAATAAACTGACAAAGATATGATTAGGTGGGTATAATAATATTAAAACGTTAAAAATAAATTCGCAAGTCGATGACACCGGCCAAAACGTGTTAGGTACACCTATGTATGTCGTCATTCCGCATGCTTGAAATACCTATCCACCGCTAAGAAAGATGGACTTGATATGCCAAAATTAATCTCATGTAGCTGGAACTAGTGAAAGCTAAATTTTAAGAGTCAAATATTGAATTTCTGCACCTAAAATATCTACGATGCATAACCATAGGAATGTTCAGCCTATAATGTTTCCACTACTGGGACACAGGCCTCCTCTCTTCGAGAGGGAGTGGGCTGTAATCCACCACGCGGCCCCAGCGCGGGTTGGTAAATGTCGTATGTCTTCGAATTTTTATTTTTCTATTACTTATCTTATTTGATTATATAAAAATAACAAAACTATATCCTAACATAAAACTAAAACTATTCACAAAACAAGGCGTCGAAAAATTCATCCGCATAGCTGTCGACTGGTAAAGTACCCAAGAGACTGGCGACATTGCCACGTTGTGTGGCAATGCTTAGCCTCTGGCCAAGGTAAAAGCCAGCCCTTGGGTCACGGGAAGTGTCAACCAGACGTTTCGATATATCTTTAAAGAGACCTTTGAACCTTTTTACCTTTTTCTTTCCAATTTTTGGTTCTAGGACATGCCGGTTTCCTCACGATGTTTTCCTTCACCGTTTTGGTTACGGTGAGTTTATTGGACTTCTATCTCATCATGATTCTCTCCTTGGTTTAAGTACATCACATGTCATGACGAACCTTTCTTTATCCTGTTTCGAGAGTAATTCGTATGCATTGCATAAGTACGAGTATAAGCAATACTGCGAGGTTCCATGATTACTGATCCCTCAACATTCACAAGCCGAGATGGGTCAGCAACAACACAGTGAATGGTTATCTGATAACATTGACTGTTTAATTAGCTATTGTTGTTAAGATTTGAGTATGTAAAATTAAGAAGTTTCAATATTTAGTTATTGAACAGTTTAAAATTCAATGGTTAAGCAGTTCCCGTTGTCAAACACGAACATGTAACCATTTGCCATTGTTTTCAATTTACCATTGTTTCGACACCGTATTGGATCGTTGATGGCGTGGCATCACGGGGCTAGCTGTAGCATAGTGAGCGTTATCGCGCGGCGTCGTCGTGCGCTGGCGCAGCGCTTGCGTCGAAATTCGTCGGTGTCATCGCACTGGAGTAGCCTAGTTACGACGATATTTCGATAGAAGTGGCCACCAACGTTTCCTCCCACTGCCAACGCGAATTTGGACAGTTAGGTATTTACGAATACGTATTATACATTTAAAAATAATTTTATGAACGTGTGGGTACAGTTTGCACGTCAACTGGTTCCGTACAGTCATAACGAGAGCTTGCTTTGTACTCGCTTTGTAAAGGATGCTGTTTATCTTCAAGTTAGCAGTTTGATTATTTGAATGGATACTTCATTGTTCGATGCCCGTAGTTATGGCGATATTTTGAAGGGTGAACTATAATACTCAAAATCTTCAGATGATTTGAAAAGAACTTGTATTTTGGTCTCGCTGTGTTATCTCAGGTCGAGGCTGTGGTCTTTTGTCCCCCCGGCGTCAGTCTGACATCATTCCGCAGATGACCTTACCTTAGATGACTTATTTCAATGAACGAACATTCAGACATTCTATTACACAACACGAACTAAAACCTTCCAAATATTTTATAGTGTGCCTTAAATTCAATAATACCTGGGCAGAGTTCGGCCTGTCGATGTCGACACGTGAATGCCTTCCCAAGTCGACGCGAATAGCCGAGGCCAGTCAAATATTTATATATAGGTAGTTGAAGAACATGACTTTTCCATTTCCTCGGCTGAAAAGTTTTATTGTGAAATCTGTGTAGGGAAACTGTTTGGGAAATATTCTTCAATTTGTAACCTTTCCATTTTCATTTCGGCGATAATTGGACAGAATTTAATAACTATTGAAATAATCTTTATACAATGTTCCTTAAGTACAAAAGCAAAAATAAAATATACAAGTTGAGCTTCTGAAGTAATTTTATTTCTTCAGTTTTCTGGGGATTCTTTTAACTTCTTCCAAGTAATAACTATTCAAAGTACGTAGGGCTTATTTCACGATGTCCGAATAGCCACTACTCACCGAATAAATTAAAAAATGGAACAGAATTTGTATGTCTTATTTTTAATTATCTGCCAAGTAAGTTAATAGGAACTTTAATCGTTACCATTAAGTAATAGCTATTCGGACTTTGTGAAATAGGCCCTAGCCGCCGTAGGAGACGCCCTGGGCGGCGGGAATCTATCGCCGATTCCCGGCCACCGTAGGCGCGGGCTTGCGGACGACGAGTAATGGGCAGCTCGCCGTCCGGTAAGGACCAGGCCCGGGTCGACGGCGCGTTGTGTTCCACGCGCGCCTCAAAGAGATGTCAGCAGTGACGGGGTCAATTGGGCCGATGCCGCCGGGGTCGCGGGTAGTTCGAAAGAGATACCGTGGCCCTGGCACGGGCAGCTGAAGGAGCATGGGTGGGTTTTAGTCAGTAAAAGTCTGACACGCCCTCCCGCTCTGTCCCAGAGCGGGAGAAGTCATTTGATGATTTCCCATCCACAAAAAAAAAAGTAGTGTACTTTTGAAAAACTGACAATCCTTCTGGTTAGTCTGTATAAACACTTATCCAATTCTTATCAGTTTCAAAACATTTTTTCCCGGATATGGTTGTTTTCAGAAACCTTCTTCAATCAATCTGCATAGCCTTTTTCCAACTATGTTGGGGTCGGCTTCCAGTCTAACCAGATGCAGCTGAAAACCAGTATTTTACATGGAGCGACTGCCTATCTGACCTCCACAACCCAGTAACTGGGTAATACGATACCCCCCTACCCCCTTTGGTAAGATTGGTTGGCAGACTTTCGGGCTTCTGACGACCCGTAACTACCGTCAAAGATTCACGAATGACAGTCAGGACCAACGGCTTAACATGGTTTCCGAGGCACGGAGGAGTCTCGGTATGTAAAGTTCGTCACCCATCCACAGACCAACCGCAGTCAGCGTAGCTTAACCTGGTTGATCGACCCATGCGGCTGTTATTACTTAACCATGAGCTCCTCCTTTCGGAAAACTTCCTTACACGTTGTAATCTTGAAATTAAAATGCTTTCAAAGTTTTACCTACACTTAAATAAGTGCAAATATAAATAGTCGAGTTGAAAAATAGTAGTGGGAAGTACTTATCTTATAGTAGGTACCAAGTTGCGTGATGCACTAATTGAAACTGATTGCTGTTATGGCGCAGGCGCGGGGCTCGGGCGACAAATTCACGAACGCTATTTCCTTGCTTCTTCATTGCGAACTTTTGAACTTTGGCATACATAGCTCATTGCTCTGCAGCAATTAAGGATCTGATGTTATAGACTTTGAACTGGTTGTCGTTGTGCTGTACGAATAATTTCTTTGTTAGAGAAGGCGCATCCTACTAATGCGCATGAAGTCTACAGACTTCATACTGCTTTGTATTTTCGATTTGTTGTTTTCATTATCCTTTAACAACGTATAACGTTCCATATTGATGTTGTTGTTCTTCGTACTGCTTTGAGATTTTCTTTGCCTTTTATTTGTATCCTTTATTAGAAATCACCAGGCTATCCCTTCCACTCGTTCGCCATATCAGTACCTTAAACATATCTTCTTTATCAAATCCCTGTATGATTAATTTCGGGAATAATTCTTCCCCTTATTGTCACCCCTCGACTGTGTAGGATTCGTTCAGTTTACTGGTTCCGAGTTTGGACGGGGAGGTATTATTTATTTATAATTGCATTATTAATTTTGCCAATTCACTGAGTTTGATGCCATTAGCAGCCGAATAAATCATTAATTCACGCATTGTCTATCGTAATCTGTTCGAGTGAAAATAATTGTTTTTGTGTTCTGCAGGTAATAATTATTAAGTATTTGCGAGGATAATACTTAGTGGTTATCTAAACGTAGTATAAAACAGAGCCATTTTTCGCGTCTGTCGCTTAGTTCTTCTAAACTACGCAATGGATTTTGATGCGGTTTTCACCATCATTTAGAGAATTTATTCCGGAAGGTTTCTGTGTTCAGAAATCTTGATTTTTTGACATGTCGCCCAATGTGTCGCTATAACATTAGACTGTCTTGTACGAAGCATGGGCGGGTAGCTTGTTAAAAATATAGATAGAGACCGCGCTTACTAGTTTTTTGAATCCATGATGGGAAACATACAAAACAGTGTTATGAGGATCTGGCGGACAGCGCATCGCTTTTAATAACACGATTAGATTTACTTTGCTGGATAGAAAAAAATCCCAAAGTTCCCCTTTTTCGTAATGTATAATCAATCTCAGAGCTACAAAACACGTTTTATTTTCTTATTTTTTATAGAAATTAAAAGGTAGTGAGATTGTTTTGCGCAATTCGCTGAGTTTGTTGGGATAAAATGATTAAAATAATTCCTATGTTTAAATACCTACCAAATGCGCGAGGCATATTACAGTTCAGTACGCGGCTCATAGGCCTTAACAAATTGAGCTAGTGACAGACGGGACTTTATCACTCGAAAGCACACTCGAGCAATATCTAAGTATTAGAATCCAAATTGGTCCGTTCACAAGGTTAGCGAAACGAAAAGTGTGACAAAAATTATTAAACGTTGCAAATTATAAATGGATTTAAGAATTTTGTGTGTCATTGAGTTCTTAAATTATTAAAATACTAACGTTCTTTGTGAACGGAGCCTCTAGCGTGGGACTGCTAGCATACTTTCACATCTTGTTCTTTTTATTTTTAAGTTCACGATAGAAATCGCCTTGTTAGTCGAATGGAGGCGAGGACAATTGGGAACCTTGAGTTCATGGGTTCGATACGAGGTCAGTGCCGAATACTGCCGAACTAACACGAACGTGACGCCGACTACAAAGACTACTTATAATACGAAGTACATGTTATTACTATTTACTACTAATAAAGGGCCTTCCTCGAGTTACCTGTATATACGGAAATAACGTAATAAGTACCTACCTACTATGTATAGGTACATAAGGAAAATCACGGGTTTGGTAATATTGTGCTTTCGGTACCTACACCTTTTGATATCACAAAGAAGTCTTTTTATGAGGGTTTTTTTGGCAGCACTGAGACGTCAGGTCCAGGCACCTGTCAAAAGTGTCAGAGCACCGTGACTGTATGATGAACGAACGAATGAATGAAATGAATGATGAACGTCATCATACAGGTATTTTTAACAGACTTCAAAAAGGAGGAGGTACTCAATTCGTCGGAACCTTTTTTTTAAATTTTTTTTTATGTATGTTCCCCGCTTACTCGAAGATGGCTAGACCGATTTAGATTTTTTTTATTTTATTCCAGAGGGTATACATCACACTTGGTTCCATATAAAATTGATTAACTTTGCTTTGGTAGTTTTTGAGTTAGCTTCAATAATACGTATTTTTTCCCCACTTTTATATGGATGATGTTCTAGTTTGTTTTGCTGGTAGTGGTATTAGAATTTGTGTGGGGTAGGCACCACAACTAAAAAGTGAAAAATAAAAACTTTTTTACAAAAAATTACAACCGACTTCCAAAAACAACACTACAAAGTGAAAAATAACTTTAATTTCGGAAGTCGGTGGCAAAAAACGAAAATACATTTAACTAGACACCAACTTCCGAAATTAAAGTTATTTTTCACTTTATAGTGTTGTTTTTGGAAGTCGGTTGTAAATTTTTGTAAAAAAGTTTTTATATATTATATATTTGTCGAAACGGAAGACCTCTTGTCAAAGTGGTGTTATCTAGTGCCGTGTATTTTCATGAAAACCCTCATTGGTTATTACCATTGCATTGACCTATTACGTAATCCTATATGGTCGACAATATTATGTTCGTCACAATAATTTTCATTCGTTTATGAATTTTGCTAGGTGTAGGAGGTACCTGTCCATATTAGTGATTGTGACACTTTTAGATATTTTATTTTCCTTTCTCTAACATACTATTTCTTTAGCTACTATTTCCGGCAGTTACGTGATTATTTTAAGGGATACTCGTAAAATACAATGGCCATACCCTCCAGTATTTCTTTGGATTAAAAAAAAAAAACTTTTTTGTCTTTGACATATCTCGGGACCCTGGGGTCCGGAACTTTGGAAGGCGTACGAGGGGCTGAAGCCAACTAGCAGAGGCCCCTTAGACAATTTTAAATGACGAGGAGGCACCAGCCGACTATTATCCCTATATACAAATGCACCCAAGGACAACCCCCGGTTGGTGCAGGACTGTTGCAGAACATGAAAACAAAACATATTGGGCTATGAGTTTGGGTGGCTGTGGACTGGTTACCTAGAACTATGGAAACACTATGGCCCCTGCCTGACTAATGTTTTGTATACAATACACAGATAAAATGGCAGGGGAAGACTTGCACACTCAATAATGGACACCCAAAAACGGTCGCTAGCACAGACTGTCGTAGCGGCAAGGAGCTGAGGTGCTTGTGAGGAGTGGAGAGGTATCCGACGGCTATCAGGACAATCCCGGAAGTACGGTCAATATCCCTACCAGCATCTTACTGGAATGCTTCCTTCCTCCGAGCACGTTTGCTCTTGCGAATCTCCACTCAAGCCAGCCAACAAAGGCAAGAAAGAGGTGGGAACTCTGTTCCTCGTCAGTGTTCACTCCAGCCGGCCAACAAAGGCAAGCGAGAGATGAGGAACACTTCTCCTGGGCGATAGGGTCAGTGGGGTCGCTACTGCCCAACCGCTCGCCACATGCTGAACTGCGGGTTCATGTAGGTATCTCTCTTGGTCTGGCTCCTCATCCTAGACCTGTTCCGGCAAAGTAAACTCTACCGGCACTGAACTACAGTTTGGATAAGGCGGATTATTATTTTACAATGCGGTCCAGTAATTAAACAGTTTACTCATCGGCAAGAGTTTACTCACAAGCAATATTATGGCTACATATCAAAATTTTGTGTCTCCTGCTCCCTTAAATCTATCCAAAGATTAATAATAATAATAATAACCCCACCGCCGTATCTCTACGTTGACGTCGTGGTGGGGCTTGCGCGCTCCGAACTCTGGGTCTGTGCCGGTGGAGTTTACTTTGCCGAAACAGGTCTAGGGTGAGGAGCTAGACCAAGAGAGATACGTGAACCCGCAGGGCAGCATGTGGCGAGCTGTTGGGCAGTAGCGACCCCACGGACCCTATTTCCCGGGAGAAGTCTTGTTCTTCACCTCTGGCTTGCCTTTATTGGCCGGCTGGAGTGAACAATGACGGGAACAGAGCTCCCACCTCATTCTTGCCTTTATTGGCCGGCTTGAGTGGAGATTCGCAAGAGCAAACGTGCTCGGAGGAAGGAAGTATTCCAGTAAGTGCTTGTAGGGATCTTGACCATCTTCCGGGCTCTGGGATTGTTCTGAGAGCCGTGGAATACCTCTCCACTCCTCAAGCTCCTCAGGACATGTTGCCCCTTGTCGCTACGTCACTATGTGCTAGCGACCGTTTCCGGGGGCCCATTATTGAGTGTGCAAGTCACCCCCTGCCAATTTATCTGTGTATATTATATAACATTGGTCAGGCAGGGGACATAGTTCTTCCATAGTTCAAGGTACCCAATCCATGTAGCCACCCAAACCCATAGGCCCAATGTGTTTTGTTTCCATGTTCTGCAATAGTCCTGCACCAACCGGGGGTTGTCCTTGGGTGCACTTGCATAGTGCATACAGGGATAATCGTCGGCTGGTGCCTCCTCGTCATTTAAAATTGTCTAAGGGGCCTCTGCGAGTTGGCTTCGGCCCCTCGTACGCCTTCCAAAGGTCCGGGACCCCAGGGTCCCGACATAAGCCAAAGATAATAATAATAAACATTAACATAACATAACTGAAACATTCAGTAGCGCCATCAGGATGGAATTTGGTGTGGACAAATGTGCGATCATGCATGTAAAGCGAGGAGAGATTGTGGAATCCGTGGGAACCCAACTCTCGGATTCCATAAACCTTAGAGCCCTCTCCGCACCCAAAACCTATAAGTATTTGGGTATGTCGGAAGCGTTGGGCATCAATGTTACTGACATGAAGCAATCGTTGAAGGAGCGCTTCTTTGGCCGCCTGAAGAAAGTATTTAATAGTCTTCTATCAGGCGGAAACAAGGTGCGTGCCTTCAACGGTTGGGTCATGCCGGTTTTGATGTACTCTTTCGGCGTACTCAAATGGACTCAGACGGAACTCGACGCCCTGGATCGGAGGGTCCGTACGCTGTTGACTGCATTTCGAATGCATCACCCACGGTCATCGGTAATGAGACTGTATATCCCGCGAAAGTGTGGAGGCCGAGGCTTTTTCACAACCGCGAGATATGCAGTCTCAGGGAATATTTCCTAGAAGCCGACGTGGGGATGCACCGAGATGTGGTCTCAGTAGACAAGGGCCTCACCCCGCTCTCCTTAGCTAACGAGAACTGGCGCAAACCTATGGTATTAGATACTAATGACCGCAGGGAGGTATGGCAGAGCAAAGAGCTTCACGGGCGTTTTTACCGAGTCCTACATGGGCCCAATGTAGACCTCTTAGCGTCCGTATCCTGGTTGCGATTCGGTGATCTCTTTGGGGAAACCGAAGGTTTTGTCTTTGCGATTATGGATGAAGTTATGATGACGAACAACTACCGGAAATATATTGTGAAAGATGGCACGGTTGACATCTGTCGGGCATGCCACCGTCCGGGGGAATCAATCCGTCACATTATTTCTGGCTGTTCTCGTCTGGCTAACGGAGACTACTTGCATAGGCACAACCTTGTAGCCAGGATTATCCACCAACAACTTGCTCTGAAATACAGTCTTGTGGAATCGGAAGTACCGTACTATAGGTATGTGCCCGACCCAGTTCTCGAAAATGGCAATATCACGTTGTATTGGGATCGATCTATCATCACTGACAGGACTATTGTTGCCAATAAGCCAGATATAGTGGTGATAGATCGATTAGAGCGTCGCACAATGATTATTGATATAGCGGTCCCACATGACGAGAACCTCGTGAAAGCTGAAAAAGATAAGCAGATCAAGTATCTTGACCTGGCTCACGAGGTTGTCGACATGTGGGATGTGGACACAGCAATCGTTGTGCCGATAGTCGTGACGGCCAATGGCATAATAGCCAAGAGCCTCGATCAACACCTGAGGAGGCTCTCGTTAGGCAGCTGGATCAAGGGCTTGATTCAGAAAGCGGTACTTCTGGACACGGCGCGTATCGTTAGGAGGTTCCTCTCTCAGCAGCCCTGACCACCGGTAGCTTGGACCCTGTTCCCGATATCGGTGGGCTACTATTTTTTATATTTTTAAATGTTTTTATATTCTAATATTTAAAAATATAATTTGTATGTATATAATACTTAAATAAAGGAGATAATAATAATAATAATTAGTTTATTGTCTCCACAATATTACTCTTATTGCTATCCTATTTCTACGGTGACATATAGGAGGGGCATTATATTGTGAGAGACTGGTGCCTAAACTAGGCTCAAGGCCTGTATTTCAGGTCACCAGGACTCCTCCATTTATATTTAACATATTATATTATGTACGCGTACAAAAGGTATACAGTTATGACATATTTAATTTTTATTTTTTTATATTTTTTTTTTATTTAAAGATTGTTTGTAAAAGATCGCTTAGCGGTAAGACCGCCCATTGTGTCACCATGTGTAACTACATTTATATCTGTAATTTTATGGTGTACTTAATAAAGAGTATTTTTTATCTATGTACCTACGTATTTATACCATTTAACTTCATATACCTATCACTCCAATGCTCGTGCCTTCTCTGTATGAGAAGAGCCCTTTGCTGCAGGCTGTGTGACAATAATAGGATGGTATTAGGTACTTTTTTTTTTTTTTGTGGATGGGAAATCATCAAATGACTTCTCCCGCTCTGGGCAGAGCGGGAGGGCGTGTAAGACTTTTACTGACTAAAACCCACCCATGCTCCTTCAACTGCCCTCGCCAGGGCCACGGTATCTCTTTCGAACTACCCGCGACCCCGGCGGCATCGGCCCAATTGACCCCGTCACTGCTGACATCTCTTTGAGGCGCGCGTGGAACACAACGCGCCGCGTCGACCCGCCAATTATTACTTCAGATTCAAACATAATACATAATATCATCCGATCATCAAAACTAAAGTGAACATGAAACTCGAAAGTTTATTAGCCATCATAAAAAATCAACAATGCATCAGTAAAGCCTCTCGCCATTGACTCGGATCATCACATCACTGGTATATAACATACTAATGCATGTAGGCTGGATTTGATTGTTCCATTAGTGAATAGGAGCGTCCCCTGCAGACCGTTGACATCGATATCATTGTCTCCTCGCATGGCGAAGGCACCTCATTAGGACAGGCATTGATGCAATAATCAATAGTCCTGCTATTCATTACTGCGTCTGCTTGAGAACACTGACCATGTCCGGGCGCGTTGTATTCTCCTCCAGTGTACAATTTCGTAACTTTAAATTACATGTTTATAAAGTACATAAAACTCTTTGTGAAACTTAGAAGTTGGTGCCAATATTTTTATATGAAACTATTAAAATCAAAAATAATTTTCGAAACTATTTTCCACACAATAATGAGCTCTTTTGAAGAAAGTTTTTACTTTTTTTATAACTTCTAAACGCTTGTCCTCCGTAAAAAGCGCGGTCACTGTCGGACTGTGTTGAAAAGACAGAGAAGCGCGACACAACCCCGGTAATTTATTGAAAAATATGAAGCAATTACCTATTTACAAAAATCTATTGATTGAACTAAAAAATAAATTACATGAAATCATTCCTTATTATTTTGTAGCGAACTTTTGTAATAAAGGAGATGTCCGCTTTTTGTATGGACGTTGCTTTTTTATTCCGAGAAAAATCTAACAAGCATCAAACTACACCTAAACAAAAACGACAAAAATATGGAACTTAGAACTATAATTCACTCCCTTCTCTTTCAAATCATTCCTCACACAATCGATCCATCTTTTCTTTGGCCTTCCGCTCCCTCTCCAACCATCAACATGTATATTCATCACTCTTTTAGTCACATGCGTTTCGTCCCTCCTCATCACATGCCCATACCCATCCCATACCAAGCCAAACGATTTCCTTTCAACTTTTCACTGTCTCTGTCCACTGTCACTGGCGCCACTTTCAAACTTCCTCATAAATACTCACTTCTTACTTTAATCCATTCTCGTCACTCCACACATCCATCTCAACATTCTCATCTCCGCTGCATGCAATCTTTTTTCATCCGTTTTCTTCACTGCCCAGCATTCCGATCCATAAAGTACGACAGGCCTTACCACGGACTTGTAAATTTTCCCCTTTAACTTGAGCATCTTGTGGCATCCGTGGGTCGCAAGTTGTTCCTGTGACTCGTATTAAACCTAGTTGCAGGTTTTATGTTGATCAAAATATGATTCGCGATAGTAACACGTATGTATTTACAAATTTATTATCATTAGAATCAGCAATACAACTTCTTAAGTTAGAATTGCCCTCAGCACATGTAATTATTTCATGAAACAGTAATTCAATAACCTTACTCGGTCTTAAAGAGTTGTATTGATGACTTTAATGATTATAATTCTGTAAATATATACCTACATGTAAGAAAACGTAAGAAAATTAGAATTTCTGAGGCTACCTTGACACTTGCCCTAAGCTTGGAATTGGAAATTCTAAAAAAAAATCATTCGCAGTGAAAGCCTGACCTTGCAAGCGAGAACAAGAATAAAACTTTACAAAATTCTCTGACAAGAGCTGTAGGATTTTATCACCTCTAACGCTCCCGTCCCGTTCTAGTATCATTTAAAGTGGCAAAACGTGTCCCCCCCCCCCCCCCCCCAGTAACATCTCTATTATTAAAACATCGATCAAAGTTACAACGAACTACAAGAACTTTTATAATATTCGCACTTGGCCGCTTTTTACAAAAATGTAATCAATTTGTGAACTAGTCAATAATATTAATTTAATAGGTAATTTATTAGGTAAAAAACACACATTTTTATTGTGGCATTTATCTCAAAAACAGATAATACTTTTTGAGCTGAGTTTATTAGAAAACACAATATAAATGTGTTTTTAAAATTAGTTACCTATTAAATTAATATTATTTACTACTTCGATAATTGCACATTTTTCAAAAAAGCATCCTTTCATTTAACAATCTTAAAAATTTGGTCCCGTGGCGTGTGAGGGATGAAAAAATGCGACAGCCCTCTTATTTACCTACCTAGTAGTGAAATTAACGCTACCAACTAGTTATATTCACCCCAAGCAAACGATGCAATATAAAATATGTAAGTAGCTATTAGAAATACTTGTGTTCTGCCGCGTCCGGGGACTGAATGGCCATTCCAGCATTCTTGTGAAGTATACTTAGGTTCTCTAAGGTACTCGGAAAAGCCTAGTCTAGGATGAGGAGAATGCTAATGCCAGCGCTTAAACCTCCATTGCCAACAACGCGAAAAAGTGGAGAAAAATTCAAACTACTCGTATATCTTTCAAGTTTAGAATAAAAAATTGTCGCTTCAATGTAAGTCGAAGCTGAGCCTTTCAATATCAATTTGCCTAGCCTTTTCCCAACTATGTTGGGGTCGGCTTCCAGTCTAACCTGATGCAGCTGAATACCAGTATTTTATATGGAGTGACTGCCTATCTGACCTCCACAACCCAGTTACTGGGTAATACGATACCCCTTGGTAAGACTGGTTGTCCGACTTTCGGGCTTCTGACGACCCGTAACGACTGTCAAGGATCCACTAATGACTGCCAGGACCAACCGAGGTACGGAGGAGTCTCGGTATGTAAGATCCACCCATCGACGGACCAACCCCGGCAAGCGTAACTTAACCTAATAGATCGAGCCATAGCCGCTGCCACGTTAGCCACGAGCTCCTCCTTTGAGACCTCCTGAGCCTTTCAATATGATGTTTAAAAAATAATTTGAAAATCACAGTAAGTACCTACTTAATTTACCTTCCTTATTAATTCATAATTCTTTAATAATTCATAATTCTTTATTGACATAGGTAATGGTTACATAAACTTGTTTGAAGCCTCTGACTCCTGAACTAGGTGTACCTGTATGTCAGGAGTCAGCGCACTCTCCCATTTTATTTGGCTTATATACTAATGTCAACATAGGAATAGACAAACAGATGTGCTACAAAATACAATTTAAAAAGAAGCTACAACAAAATAAAATACAATAACAAAAATGAAAAAACATGGAAAAATATGGAAAATCGGAACAGATGTAAATGATTAAATTCGGGACTAAACATTGCTAGTTTCCGATTCCTACCGTACCTAATTGGTTAGTAGTAGGTAACATGTAGCCACCCTTCTTTCTTAACTTACAAACCATATTATTATAGGTAAAATGACATGTACATAGAGTCCTATGAAATACCTGCTTAGAAAATACTCGTTTATTTCAAAGTTTTGCGAATTTAAATAAAACTATCCTCTTTCAGAAAATAGAAACAATCAGGTAAATAACATAGCAAAATGTCCCACCTGGAATCCCCGAAGGGTTGTGCCTTAAGTAACTGGTGAAATGTGAGTATAGATACTATACCTCTAAACCGTCTTTGCCTAATACCTAAGGTTTTCGACTTCGAAATATACAAAAATCGACATTCGATTTTTTTTCAACCGTTCCCCGCTCGTTCACAGTTTTCATCTCTTTTGTCTGTCTACGCTGTACCTACCTACCTACAACGTGTCGTTTTGCATCCTCGTTAAATTTCAGGGTGTGATACAGAACATTAAACCGAACAACTTTCTCCATGGGACCAACATCGTAATCGCAAATAAAAAATTCAACTGTCCCCTATAAAACTTCAATACCTAGACGCAAATCTATGGCGGCTGATTATTTTTTTGCGATTACGATGTTGGTGCCATGGAAAAAGTTGTTCGGTTTGATTGTCTATGCAAAACGACACGTTATGTACAGAATAATAAAGCTTCAGTAATTTATCTGGGCAGTGACCTTGAATTAATTACCTGCGGCGGTTCGGCAGATAATTACGCTTCCGTCCATGCGTAACTGTCGCGAACTCGAACTGTTGCGTCGCTCGTGTCGGCCGTTTTTTATGAAGATAACCTACTGTAACACTATTATACTGTGCTACCTACATAACAGGTACTCCGCATTTAGGCTCGCAGTTAATTCATTGTTTGCTACAGTCAGCAACAAAAGTCTATTAACAGTTCAGTTTTCTAAATCCTAATTATTGAGAAAAATAATGAAAATCGGAACAGATGTAAATTTTAAAGAAAATTAACTCCTATCTAATAAATGAAATGCTAAAAAGCAGGTTATCGTATCATTTTGTGTTAATTTAGATTATGTCAAAAAGTGGCAATGTTAACCGGCTTCTGTTGCTGACCGTACATTCATGCAATCTTATTGTTATGGATTATGTACTCAAGCCGACAAACAATGCACCTGGAAAATGAAAATGGAAATTCAGTGGTTTTCGAAACTCAAGACCAACAGAGGGAATACTTCCCGTATTTTTAACAACGTTCGCAATCTCATCTCAGTCTCAATCTGTCAAAAATTGTTTAGCGTTTACCTACATTTTTGACATTTGATTGTCGTTGGCATGAGATTGCGACTTGAATTTGAGCGTTTTAGGTGAATTGGCCTTGAACATGATGTGAAAAGTACGGACATTAAAAATGTTTTCATTGTTTTCTGAAATAAGAATCTATTAAAAATCAATTTTCGTTAGAAAAGTGAAACTATTTTTTTTTTGGGAAAACCTATATTTTTGAGACTTATGGTTTAATAAACACGATTTTCCAGTGGCGACCCTAAAAACCGACTTCCAAAAAAAACTCTACAAAGTGAAAAATTACTTTAATTTCGGAAGTTGGTAGCTTTGGACCTGAACCATTATAGTTTTTTGCCACCGACTTTACAATTTTCCCGATCCAGTGACGTTAATTTTGGAAGAGTTCTCCTGGTACTTCAGCATCAGCTCCACTTCACCATGCATTGCATAATGCATTGTGACGAGCACAAATTGCAACTTTATTAAAGTAATCGAATCGCAACCCGTGAAATACTTATTATTGAGTAGGTAATTCCGGTGGCCATCTGTGGTCTTCATCATCAGTTCCACTTCACCAAATGATGCTTTCCGAGAGCAAAAGCACGAGTTTCTATAAAAAAAAACCCCAAATCGAGATAGGTGTGCCTGTAATATTTCCCCCGATTTTTCTAGGATCCCATCATCAGATCCTGACCTGATGATTACGGGACCCCTAGAAAGTATATCTTTTCAAACAAAAAAAGAATTTTCCAAATAGGTCCTGCCGTATTCGAGTAATCGGGGAATATACATAAAAAAAAAAATTCCAACGAACTAGAACCTCCTCCTTTTTTTAAGTCGGTACAGTGCCAATCCATGATGAGATCTTAAGAACGATGGGCTGAAATATATGGGCTATAGTTAGTTCAGCCCATCAGCCCATCCATTTGAATAAATATCCGACCAGAATGTAGCCATCTGGACGCTCTACCATTAGCTTCGTTTAAATCCTGAAAGGTGCACGATAGGCAGGAAAGGAGGTGAGGCATAACCTGTGAAGAGGCTCCATAATACTGGCACTGTGTTTGGGAGGGGTCGAGGATACTCCATACGGTCAGATTATTTCTACAGCGGCCAACCTTGGCCCGCAGTTCGTGTCCAGGCGGCGGATGTTCTGCCGGAGCGATGAAGTGTGGAGACTGACGAGGTTGTTTCGGAGGAGGTCGTATATCTCCAGCTTTATCTACTCTTAACCCCCGTTCGCACGGGCGTAATAAAATCGCGGCGGGATTTTATAGCGCACTGGATTTTCAACGCTCTGCTTAGCGCCGACAGTGCAAAATCCAACAGTGTGTTTTTTCGACGATTCGATAGTACTCTGTTATTGTTATGTTGGATTCTCAACGCTCGGCTCAACAACGAGAGTTGAAAATCCAGTGCGGTATAAAATCCCGCCGCGATTTTATTACGCCCGTGCGAGCGGGGGTTTATAGATAGTACTCGTATTATAGGCTCTTCATAGGATTGAAGAGTTAAGATGTGCAATTCTGATCTGCATACGCTAATGAGGACAAATAATTTTAATTTATGCAAATGATTCCATTGTGAGATGCTGTACGCGTTGCAAAATGCAGTTTCTTGCGTCTATCTTCTTAATATTTGGACACGTTAGGAAGTGTTAAGATGCACCTCTGACATTACATACTTATTGCTTAAATAAAAAACAAGAGTTTATTTATGATAAGAAGTGAAATTAATCATGAGAACGTGATTACAAATATATTTAGATATGTATATCATCAAAAGTGTCTAGGGATCAAGTACATTTTTAACTATAAAAAATTATCTAATTAATATTTACCAAATCTAGTTTTGCTGACTGGCTTGTTACTTTAATTCCTATGTTTAAGTTAACAACTTATTCAGCCCTATATTTTGTAAAAATTAAGAAAAATTGCAATTTTCGCAAACTGTGGGAAATTAATCTGTAAATGTCGTTAATTAAATGGCAAAAAAGGCAAAAATGAAGATTTAATTTTTTTTTATTGTAAAGATAAAAAAATAATAATCTGTGTTTCCACCATTGACACGAATCACACATTCACAGCGATTTGGCATGCCTAAAACCAGTTCATCAAAATCACTTTGAGGAATGGCCGCCCACGTTCTTTCTAACAAGTCGAAAAGTTGCTGTGGGGTATGCGCGGCATCCATACTCGGCAGAGCTCTTCTTTGGAGCATATCCCATGCGCGCTCAATTGGGTTCAGCACCCTAATTGCGTAACACATTATCAATCGGACTTGGTTTCATTTTGAAACAAATTGCTAATCATATGTTCGAAAAGTTTGTCTGCTCGACAACGTAAATAACGCAATGAATGTTATTGAACTGTCTAAATGAAACCAACTCCGATTGATAATGTGTTACGCAATTAGGGTGCTGGTCTGACGTTTGAGCAGGCCACGGCAGAACGTTGATGCGAGCATCGGCAAAAGTGCGAAACTAGCCGTGTGTGGACGTGCATTGTCGTGCATTAGTCGAAACGAAACACCAAACCGATCCTCTCCGCATAAATCTGAGCATTGAGGTTGCCCCTGATCCAAATGAGTTCGGTTCTTCCACCGATGTTAATACCGGCCCAAACCATTATTGTTCCCCCTCCATACGAATGAACTTCCTGATACAATTTCAAACGTTCTTGACGTCCAGAGATCCTCCAAACTCGAGTACGTCTTGTACCCGGCCACATACCGAAACGAGGTTCATCGGAAAAGCAAACACAACGCCAGTCTTCTTCCGCCCAATTTTTGTGTTCGCGAGCCCATTATAAACGAACGGGCCTTACGATTGAGGGGTGCTATAGGTGGAACTCTCAGCGGCCTTCGGGAACGCAGAGGCACTTCACGTAAACGATTTCGGATGGTTTGGTCGCTTATCGGCAAGCCTGAAGAGCTGTGGAGCCTCGTAGCCAACATCATGGCGGTCATGGCACGATTCCGTCGAGCAGTATTGTGGATGTACCGGTCTTGTCTGCGAGTAGTAATGCGAGATCGTCCTCCATGTCCGGCCATGTTGCCCGTGATACGATAGCGTGTCCAGAGGAGGCTTACGACGCTCTGTGTAGTGCCAAGAGTGACAGCCACAGTACGTTGCCTGGAACCAGCTTGCAACATTCCGACGGCTCTCATCATCTCTTCAAATGATGTCGTCGCTCCATATCGATTTTTTTCAGTTCCGATGCAGAAATTGTAATGGTTTTGTAAAAACGCAATTTTACACTTTTATAGGGATCCTGATTGACAGTTGACTTTCTATTTTTAATCAAAGTTTAAAGAAAATTCCTTATTCAAATAGTGAAATTCACTATAAAGAATCAATAACGATCCGAAAAAGTTAAAATAATAATCCTCAATTGCGGCGATACTCTAAAACGTAATTCCCTTTAGATTAGATCCCTAGACACTTTTGATGTGTGTATATAATACTTCTACAAATATTGCTCATTTATTATATACTAGCTTCTGCCCGCGACTTCGTCCGCATGAAATTTCTTGTTCCCCCGACCCACCCCGTCGCGTCGCATCGCCTGCCCGAGCTATTACTTCGTTTTCGCTTAATAGTGAGCCAACCCTAAAGGATAGACATGTGCTTTTGTAATCTTTTTTTTAGAACTTTTTAACAATTCCGTCATACATGATTGTTGCGTAACTTTAACAGTTTACGCAGCGCACGCAACGGAAGTTCTCAAAAGGAATAAATTTTCCCCGTTTTTGCAACATTTATCATTGATGCTCCGCTCCTATTGGTCGAAGCGTGATGTTATATAGCCTTTATTCTTCCTCGATAAATGAGATTTCTAACAATAAAAAAAAAAACAATTCGAACCAGTAGTTCCTGAGATTAGCGCGTTCAACCCACCAAACAAACAAACAAACTCTTCAGCTATATAAAATTATATATAATATAGTATTACGATTTACGATTAAGAAATATAATTTTAAACAATCTAAGTTAATCGTCTTTTGTTGCTGACAGTACTAAATCTGAATAGATACTTATGTTTCAAATAAAGAATCTGATAAAAACAAAAGACTGAAAAATCATGACGATAACCGACTTTTAGTGATTTTAAACTTAATTATCACGTCTGAACGAGTAGTGTTAATAATTTGGAAAAAATACATCTTATAATAAAGCATTTTATGTTACATTTTGTTTATATTACATAGTGTAAGTAATTTGCAAAGCTACGTCTAATGGCATTGTCATTAAAATAGGATCAAAAATCTCTTCAGACATATTTAAGCCTACTTCAGCAAACTGAGAGAATGGTGGAATATGAGTGTTAAAGTGAGTGGGAATTACAACTACTGTGAAGGGATGGGAGCTTGATTTTATTATTTCAAGTTTTATCTAATTATTTTTGCAAGCTACCACCCACCGTATGGAGTTGCTTTAAAGCAATTATCAATACGTTATCTTAATGAAATACATACTTAAGTATTTATTAAGTACAAAAATAAACTCCACATAAAGTTTTTAACTAAGATGATCTGCAGTAAAAAGAAAATTACGATACTACATAAGATAATTTTCTTTAAGTGTTTTTTCTAGCCAGATTCTAGTTTAAAATAGGAGTACCTGTGTCTAGGAAGTGTGTGGCGAGCTTGTCCCAAAAATATATTTTCACAAGTTTTATAGGTTGTTTCTGCTGTGAAAATCGACTGCTGAATGTGGGCCTCCTGAAAATTTAGTATTTTACTTTCTTGAGCTATGACATCTCCATTGGTCCTGGCAGCTGGAGGTTAGGGGACTGACCATCCACGTTCCGTCCTCGGCAAGCGTACCTTCCATAAACCTTTGTGCTGTTATTTCTTAGCCACGTTTACATACAGCATTATCAAAGAATCCTTTTTACTCACGTCCTCGCTGTTTACTCTTCCATATTTTTTCCATACTTACAAGACTGTAATACAAACAATTGTTCTAGACGTGGGTTGCTGCGGCGCTGGAGTGGGCTGCGTGATGTCACGTCGTTTAGAAAAAGGCACTTCACGAGTGGATCGCGCAGTCGGCGTACGGTTCTCAGCGAGTTCACTAATGTCTACAAGTACGAGTATTCACCATGGAAGGGTAACAAACGTATCACGTGTGGTTCACTGTTTTGTAATATGAAAGTAAAATAATTTAAAGTGTTTCTAATCAGTATTATATTAGGTTGGGGAAAAAGTCTTTTCGCATAATGGTATGTATGAACTTAAAATAAAATCTCTTTGGCTATACTATTTGTATCTGGCTGGTTTTGGTATCATTAAAAGTTTAAATTTTAAAGAACATAATTCCAAATTCAAATTAGGAAAATGTGTGATTTTCATTTGTTTTTCGTACTGTCAAGATGAGTGAATCTAATGAAGAAATTCGATACATTTTAAAATTTTACTACAAAAAAGGTAAAAATGCAACGCATGCCGCGAAAAAAATTTGCGATGTTTATGGACCCAGTGCAGTGTCTGTGAGAGTAGCACAAATTTGGTTTAAGCGTTTTCAATCCGGAAATTTTGATGTCAAAGATGCACGTCGCTCTGGTCGCCCTATTACGGATAAAATGGATGCCATTTTTGAAAAAGTGGAGCAAGATCGGCATATCAGTAGTTACGACGTAGCTGAAGAACTGGGAATTGACCACAAAACAGTTTTGGCGCATTTGAAAAAAACTGGGTACACAAAAAAGCTCGATATTTGGGTACCTCACGAACTCACTGAAAGAAACCTAATGAACCGTGTACTCATTTGTGATTCTTTATAACGACGTAATGAAACCGAACCATTTTTGAAGAAGCTGATAACTGGTGATGAAAAGTGGATCACGTACGACAAGAACGTGCGAAAAAGGTCGTGGTCAAAGGTCGGTCAGGCTTCTCAGACTGTGGTGAAACCCGGGTTAACTCGCAACAAGGTGATGCTGTGTGTGTGGTGGGATTGGAAGAGCATTATTCATTATGAGCTGTACCAGGCAGGACCATCGATTCTGAACTCTACTGCGAACAACTGATGAGATTAAAGCAAGAAGTTGAGAGAAAGCGGCCGGAATTAATCAACAGAAGGGTTGTGGTTTTTCATCATGATAACACTAGACCTCACACATTTTTAGCCATTTAGCAAAAAATAAGAGAGTTTGGCTGGGAGGTGTTAATGCATCCGCCGTATAGTCCTGACCTTGCACCTTCAGATTTCCACCTGTTTCGGTCTCTTCAGAATTCTTTAGGCAGTGTCAGGTTAACATCACGAGAGGACTGCCAAAACCACTTGTCGTGGTATTTTGATCAGAAGTCCCAAAATTTCTATAGCAATGGGATCATGTCCCTACCTACAAAATGGCAAAAAGTTATCGAACAAAATGGTACCTACATACTTTAGATAAATGTAAATAATGTATATTAAAAAATGTTTTGAATTTTCTTAAAAAATGCGAAGAAACTTTTTCCCCAACCTATTATGTTATATTATATACAATTATAACAAGACGATTTATTTATTTAAATGTAAAATAAACATAACCTAAAAAAAAACAAAATTATATCCTAATCCTATCGACTGGTAAAGTATCCAAGAGACTTTTTTTCTCGTCTACCCAATGGGGTGAGGTGTTTTTGGATGGGTCTTTCAAAAATATTGTAGGTTTGTTAAAACAATTTTTCGAGTTTGGGATCCGTTTCTGAAATATTAAGCTTTAAAGTGCTATTTTTGTAAGAGACAAGTGTCCCCCTCCCCCTGCCAGTTATACGGTTAGTTTTGGATGGGTGAAAAAAATCACGGTATATCTAACGAAGTTAAAAGGATAACTATCACAGCTAAGTAGGCTTTCAAGTTTACGAGTAATAGTCAACCAACTTACATTTGCAGTTGGAATGTATGGGAGACCATGTTTTTCAACAACAGTGTTAAGTTTGTTCTTGGAATAAATCCATCCCAACTACAGGACCCTTCATTGTGCGTGGTACGACACGCACTTGGCCGGTTTTTAATAATATGATAAAGCAAAAAATACGTGTCTAATATTTTTTTATTATCTGACTGACGGACTGAATAGAATTTTTTTTTTTTTTTATTTATTTAAAGGGCTTTGTCGCTTAGCGACCACATCGCCCAGTGCAGCAAAACACAAAATTATTTATTAAAATCTATCTTATAACTAACTTATACAATTGTTTAGCCTGATCGGACAGTGGAAAAGCAAGGATGGTATTACAAAAGCCAATATCATATCTTTAAAAAAAAACAAAAAAACATTAATTCTAATATTTTCATTCCGGACACACCATCAAAATATGAAAGACATTAAATTTCTTTTTTTTTTTACCCCGGGATCCCCCATTTAGTTTACGTTCACCTGTAGTGTAGAGTGTAGATTACACTTGGGTACAGAAATCCGCACCGAGTAGTTGTTAGTTGCGCTCAATACGAGTTATCAAAGTGTTACGATTATGCATAGAACAGAGTCCATGGCTCGAGGAGTGACGACACATAGCGCACATTGTTTATTAATACGTGATTCCTAACTGCTGCATTTACTACATCGATATTATTATGAAGCGACCGCATCATACAACGACGCACTCATGCGCAGGTATCTCAGTTGCATAACCAGCATGCGAGCTCAGTTGCACGGTAAAAACTCGAAATGCAACTAAGCCATTACGACTATATGGCACAATTCGAAATGTTTCAAAATCTCCTTCATAAAATGTCAGTGGCTACTAGTTCGTTTAAATATAAAACTGGAGTTTAGCCAACCAGCGGAGCACACGAGACGTCCCTGTTCCCGTGAAAATTATAATTAGGAAATTTATATTTACCATCTTACTCAATTCGGGTATGGTGCCATTATGCTGTATTACGCCCCCGCGGCGATACTAGCTGGAGATTGTCAAGCTGAATAGATTGATTCTATCCGACAATTTACTCTTTTCATTCGCATGAAAAGTAACCGTTCGAATATACTCAATCCAGTTGAATGACTGTGTAATTGAAATGTTTCTGAAAGGATTGATTGCGAGCATAGGAATAAGGTAAATAAACTATTCATTGGGGTTTGAGAGGCAATCATGACCCTCCACTTGCCTCAGTGGTGCGTGCTGGTCCGTATAATCGCGTGTGCTAACTATAGTTCACATAGATCTTTATTTCTTTTGCACTAACCACTTGCAACAGGAACTACATTTATCTACTCACTGCAGGGCAATTACGTAACACACTATCAATCGGAATCGGTTTCATTTTCACAGTTCATCAACATTCATTGCGATATTTACGTTGTTGAGTCTGACAACCAGTCTTACCAAGGGGTATCGTATTACCCAGTAACTGGGTTGTGGAGGTCAGATAGGCAGTCGCTCGCGTTAGACTGGAAGCCAACCCCAATATAGTTGGGAAAAGGCTAGGCAGATGATGATGATGATTTACGTTGTTGAGCAGATTTTTTTTCGACCATAATGAAGCAATGGATTCGAAATTTGCTTCAAAATGATTCAGGTTAGACAAAGCTCGGAATTCAATCGGATTTTCTACTCAACATTTTGTCCGACCTACACGACAAGGAGAAGCCTAGTATTATTTCACGAGTATGAAAACGGCCTCGGTAAGTATCATCACAGTCACAAAAGGCTTCCTCCGACACTATTCTCGTCTATTGAGAGGGGACACTGAGGACACAATAATGGCACGGAGGTAATGCGGCCCTCGCGTGCATCGTCAGTAATTGGTCACCGCTTACGCATCATTGCCATCTTCGCACATTCTTGCTTCACAATAGTCGCTTCTAGTTAATTCAAGCCCCTCGTTGATTTCAAATACTTCTTTTGACACTGACGGAACAATACTACATGAAAATTCATGAACTTAGTGTTTTCTTTACTTTAGTGATAATCGAAGGTTTTGATTTTAAGAAAATTACGACTTAATCTAAACTCGTTCCATGGAAAGTACTAGCATTCAGCTGCATCCGGTTAGACTGGAAGCTGACTCCAACATTGTTAATTACTAAATCAAGTCTTTCATACCTAACCTAAAGTATGACAATAATACAAAAACTCCTCATTTTCGTAACTTGTTTGTTTTAGGACATGTGAGGAAAAACAAATTGTACCTACTTAAAGTGCAGTAGGAAGAGAGCTCACGTACTCGACCTTGAGGAATGAATCAGTAACTGCGTCATTAATGAGCCAAGACCTGTTGTGGAGCACATAACAACCCACGCTAGCTGCGACTATTGTGCTATTGTAAATACTAGTAGGTGCCGTGTCTGGAAATTAACGCTGTTTATGAAAAGCGCATTAAATCGAATCGCTGCCAAAACATTCGAGGAGAATCCTTTGTTTTGATTTTCTACGTGGAATCAGAAAAAGCTGATCATTAAGGCACACTGAACGCCAAGATTATTTTTCCGTAAAACTTCTGATAAATGTGTTTTTGTCCAAAATCAAATCAAAATATTTTATTTCACATAAACCTACATGGTCACTTATGAAACGTCAGAAGCTAGGTGCACGGTTCCAAATTGGTCGTTTCCTATGGAGAAGAGTCGGCAAGAAACTCTGTGGTTACTCTTTTAAAAATAATTGGCTTAATTTCCAATATTTTCAAATAACAGTATTAATAGGTATGGGAGGACAATGTAGGCCTTTCAACAACTACCAAGTACTTAACAAAATAGAAAATAATCTATTTAGAAGATTAATAAAATAATAAAAATAAAAACCTATGACATGACATGATTGCCATTACAACTACAGTAACAAATCTGAATAGATATCATGTTCCCACTCTAGTATCAAAAAATTTTGGCATCTAGTAATAAAATCACTCCACCATCTTTAATATAGCCCAGACTACGTCCACATATTAATCCCTGGTGGCAAGATGAGCATACACGTAGGCTACCTTGAGCAAACTCAATAATGTCGTCAAGACGATGCGCCAGGCAATTTAGCAGCTCCGGCATTATCTCATTACTGCACCGAAGCAAATGGGCAAATGTCCTCAAATGTACAGGATATGAGACTTGCAACGCTCTGGTTATGTCTCATCATCATATCTTACTTAATAAATGCGGCTTTATGGAATACGGGGTAAAGCACTTGATTGGATTAAAAGCTACCTAAGCAACAGAAAACAATGTTTTGAAAGAAATAAGTTCGGTGTTCCTCAGGGAAGTATACCTAGGCCCTCTTCTCTTCCTTATTTACATAAATGATATTCCTCCAGTGACATCACATCAATGCATTCTATGTGCGGACGATATTTCAGTTTTAACCGGAAAAATCGGGTAGCAACTACGAACATTATTTAAATAACACTTTAAAGAATTAACAATGAACTGCTAAAAGGAAAAAGAAAATAACAACAAATATATCTAAAACTAAAATTGTACAATTCTCTAACTATAACAATCCAATAAAACCCTTAGGGTGGATTGCACCAAGGACTAGGTTATAGTTACCGTCAAAGTTAAAATGACCATAGAATGACTACCTGCTGTTGCACGGTCATGTCAAATGTAAAAGAAAAAGTTCGGAGCAGGGACATGACATTCGACGCGTCTGACAGAAGTGATAGATACTCGTAATTATCATGTTTTCAAAAGAGGCTGAAGAAAGGAATTGATTAGATAACAAGGTTTGTCAAAGTCAAAACATTATTTGTAAAACATAGGACAGGGTCCATAATTTCAAAAAAAAATAAAAAAAAACAAATTGGTAAAACATTGAAAGAACAAATAAACCAGCAACCAGGAATACATTTATCCTGTTAGTTACAAGTATCTAAAATTTACACTTATTAAAAGCCAGAAGCAATGTAGAACTTAGTTTCCTCCTCTTCGAGATCAAGGAAAATGTATTTGTAAACTATTTTAAACCGTTATTGGATAAGAATATAGGTAATATACCTATATCCTTTTTCGATAAGAAAATTTCAATTGTCCAATGGACACCATACAATTAATTACGGTGGAAAAAAACAACATGAAAACTAAATAAATTAGGTACTTATTTCCCCATTCTTCTCCATACAAAATTTACCTTTTGGAAGGTAATAATATATAATGTAATGTAATGGTATAATGTTCCCGTTATTGGGACACAAGCCTCCTCTCGGTGAGGGAGCGGGCCGTAATCCACCACGCGGGCCCAGTGCGGGTTGTTAGATGTCACATGTCTTCAAATTTTTGGTTTTAAGACATGTCGGTTTCTTCGCGATGTTTTCCTTCACCGTTTTGAGAGAAGTGGTGATGAAATAATTTACGCATATACACTACTATTTTTTAATTAGTACAAAAAAAAATGGGGCTCTATCCGTACCCGTTACTGATCATATTTGTGTAGTCAAAAATCAAAAAAATGAAATTCCAAAATTGTCCACGAAAATTTGTCATAATTGGTAAATTCATAAATTTCATAATTGAATCAATCATTCATAACAATTGCAACTAGAAAATGCTACGCGCAGTGCTTTTCCATGATTAATGAATAACTACTATGTAGCCTGTACAATATTTCCATAAACTGAGTGACATTTTGGGATATAAACAAACGCTAATAACTTTGCTGTTTATGAATATTATTTATTGGGACTTTACATATATAATAACAAGACCTTCTCTAATAAGCCCTTTAAGTATTTGTACTAATTAAAAATTAGTGGTGTATTTACGCCTAGCTGGGTTCGAACCTACGACCTACCACTCGTAGGTCGCGGCCGTTACCACTGGGCCACCACTGGTCTTTAGAAAGCTTTTCTTTGGAAGGGGTAACTAGAATCAATTCTATTTGCTTGTTAATTTTGACGTTCAAAAGTGCCTTTTATGTGGCTGTTTGAAATAAAATAAATGGTTTGACTTTGACTTTGTTACCGAGCATCTGTAGGTAGAATGCTAAGTATTAAACAGTAATTACTGGTAAGTAATCAATATGTTAATAAAATATCCTGTTACCTTCGTGGACTGGCAAGCTGCAAAGCTTAACCAACAGGTACCTAAGTACATTGTTTTCTTTACATTTTCATAGTGCTGAGAAAACCATTTAAGCATTCGACGGTCACAACAAAAAAATCCTTCTATTTTGAGGATTTCTTCTAGACCACCAAAGAAGCCTGGTTTATGGATCTCGCAGGGTAAGGATGTAGTAAAATCAGGAAAATTAATTGTTTTTCGTAAAACTGCCAAAAAATGGCTGTTCTGATTTGAATGAAGGAACAATCTAAGACTTTTGGCAGACTAAAAGCAGGTCAGTAGCAGAGCGGGGCGAGAGCAGCGCAGGAGACGTCCCAATGAAGAGGTTTTTTTTTAGAAAACAAAAACTCGAAACAAAAATTTGGGCACACGATATTAATACAAGGAGAGATGATTATAGAAACTGGAAACTCACGAAGATATTTTTTGGAACGAAGTTCGTTATCGTGTCTTGCGGTAGGAGTTATCTAGCAGAAATCGTCACGTAACGATAAAGCATTATGCCCCCCCCCCCTCCCCTCTATACGACTGTGAAGTGTGAATTTGGATGGCGGCTGCAAATATTTTTCCTATTGGATGTCGTTTTCATGGTTTTCGAGGGTGTTCAAACCAATAGTAATGTTAAAATTTAAATCCAAGTACTTTACATTACCTATGTGAGAGTGTTTTATTGCCTCGTGAAGCTTCGTACAGATGAATCAATGAACCAATGTGAAATGATGTGTCATTTCGATTGTGGTAATCCCGAATGTGTTTTCGCTTAATAGCGTCACGGACAACGGACGCTAGCTGACGTCATTGTTTAGTTTTAAACTTGCGTTTCTAGTAGGTTGGAGCCATTGTGTCTTCGAAACTGTTAAACACATGCAATTCCTAAGGAACTCACATCAAACATGGTTTTGCCCACACTGCAAGATTACATTATCATGAATGACGTAAGCAATGAGATGAATATTTTTTTATTTATTCACTTAATATTAGCCCTACGGCCCTTGAAGACGTCATCCCACGACTTTATACTTGATATTCGTATTACCTACGCCTCTCTGATACATTAAATCTTCAACCCACCATAAGCCCACGTTATTTCTATTAATACATATATTTATATTTTACTACCCACCACAATTAAGATATAATGAAGTGCGTTATGTCCACAGTGTTCATGCCCACATGTTTGCCATTTTTCCTGCGAAGTTGTTATTTTGGAAACCATGTTAAAATCGACGATCAAAACAGACCAAAAACCTCCAAACCAATTAGCCAATCTATCATCAGTATTAATCAGCCTATAACGTTCCCACTGCTGGGACACAGGCCTCCTATCGTCGAGAGGGAGTGAGCTGTAATCCACCACGCTGGCCCAGTGCGGGTTGGTAGACATCACATGTCTTAGAATTTTTGGTTCTAGGACACGCCCTGGTTTCCTCAAGATGTTTTCCTTCACTGTTTTGAGAGCAGTAGTGATGAATTTATTTACACAAAGTAAAGCGCCTGTCTGTGTTCTCTCAAATCAGCACAAACAGTGTAGCAATAGCTAATGCAGCTTGAAATATGTACCACCATCGCCATTTTCTGAAGCTATTTTAATGTTCTCCAAATGTACCTATATTGTAGTCGCTATGATTCGAGAATAGCCAATATAAATAAGGCTTTAGCCAGATTAACGTACCCCTTTAGCCGACAACCTTAATAAAAATAAAAAATAAAATATTTTAATGACATAAAAATGGAGTAACATTTTCAATTGAAGCCTTAACTCTTGAGCTAGGTGGTACCTGTGTTACAGGAGTCAGTGTCAGTGGGCACTAACGACATATCCACCTACTTCATCAGTCTAGTGGTCGCCAGCGCTACTGTTGAACATGAGGTCTTGGATTCAATTACGGGGCGGGTAAAGTGTTATTCGGTTTTTCCATCTGGAATTGCTTAATAAGAGTCCGGAGTCTGGATGTGTGCCCGGTTGATGGCAATAGGCTCGCCCCTTATTACATGGGAGTAAAAAAACCATAACTGGCGAAATGTGGGCGTACTGTACACCTCTGCCCAACCCTTCGGAGATTACAGTACAGGCGTGTTGTTATGTTATGTATTATGATTATGTTATATCCACATATCAAAAGAATGGAAAACTCTTCAGAAGAATATATACCCGTAACTAAGGGAGCTAGAATTATCCAGTCTAATCTAACAAACAAAAGTATAAAGCGAAGGTCAGACGATACATTAACAGGGTGGAGACGAGGTTAAGTGCGCCCTTTGTCGCGGCTGAAGTACCTATTTAGAAACTACTGTGTTATTCATAAAACAAATATGTTTATCTTGACAGCAGGTCTGGTTAACGTACTTACGTTGTATTTGGAAAGAGTATGAATTTTTTAGAGACAGGTCTTCTTTGTTCGACCTACGTCAAATCAAGAATATGTCTTTTAAGCCAACTGGGCTCAAAATGCTTATACTTAAGCCGACAGTGCCAGGGTATCCCGCCAAATTCAAATTTTCTTACGTTTTTTGTAATTTGCAAGTCAGTATTAGATTGTATATTGATTAAAATATGATTCGCGACCGTAACAAGAATATATTTACAGAATTAAAACCATTAAAGTCACCAACACAACTCTTTAAAACCAGGTAATCCTATTGAATCTTGACATTTTGATTAAGGAGTTGGATTACTGATTCTAAGATTATAAATATGTAAATACATATTTGTTAAGATCGCGAATCATACTTTATTCAACATACAACTTAATACTGACTTGCAAATTGCAAAAAACGGAAGAAAATTTGAATTTCGCGGGCTACTCTAGCGCTTCTCCCTTCATGGGATTACCTCACTCAAATCCCAAAAACACCATTTTTATGTTTAAAGAATATTGTAGATGAATCCCTCTATTCGTTTTCAAATAAAAATATATGGTGTACTTAATAAGGTTATTCAGGTTGGCTTAAAAATATATAATGAGCTGGTTTGAACTCTTCAGGGATTTTTACACAATCATGAAACATGCTTAAGAGTATTAGTTCAGGCTGTATGTAAAATGACACTAAGATTCTTAGTAACTATAGCATTTCCGATGATTGAGTTCAGTAAGGCTTATTATAACTTAGAACCAAAAAAAAGTTGTGTCGACCAGAAGTAATCAATCTGCTTAGCCCTTTTCCAGCTACGTTTAGGTCAGTTTCCAGTCTACCCATACGCAGCTGAATACCAGTATTTTATCTGACCTCCAAATCCCAGTTAGGTACTGGGTAACACGATTAACGCCTTCGTAAGACTGGTTGTCAGACTTTTGGGCTTTTGACGACCCGTAATGACTGTCAAAGATCCAAGAATAACAGCCGGGACCAGGAGCTTATCGTGCTTTCAGAGGCACATAGGGGTCTCGGTATGATGTAAAGATGGTCACCCATCCACGTACCGACCGCGGCAAGAGTAGCTTAACCCGATCCATCGACCTGTGCGGCTGTTGTAAATTAGCCACGAGCCCCTACGACCATCAGAAGCAAGTAATATCTAAGTATAAATACACAACTGAAAACTAAACCAAACCTTATTCCCATCGTACTCATTTTTGTTTGTTGGTACAAGGTAAGTATACAACAACTAATAACATTCGACAGTCGTCGTGTATCGACTAACTACGTCACAGACTCACAGTCGACGTAATCGCTTTTGTGCTCCCGACGGAATCTTTGGGGCTTCGAGTCTGAAAAGTTCTTGACATAGGGGCCTTTGAGGAAACTTTAATTGAATGTTGGTATTTTAAGCCAATTATCGAAACAAGTAAGCGGTTCACGAACGAAACACGAAGTCTGAGTAGTGCTTCAAACTGTGGAGGGTGTCTACGTCCCAGATTTAGCCCATTTTGCTGTTTTGTCTACTGCTATAATTCAATCTGCCTAGCCTTTTCCCAACTATGTTGGAGTCGGCTTCCAGTCTTGCCGGATGCAGCTGAATACCATTATTTTACATGAAGCGACTGCCCTCCTCCACAACCCAGTAACTGGGTAATACGATACCACTTGTTAAGACTGGTTGTCAGACTTTCGTGCTTCTGACGACGCGTAACGACTGGCAAAGATCCACGAATGACAGCCGGGGCCAACGACTTAACGTGCTTTCCGAGGCACGGAGGAGTCTCGGTATGTAAACATGGTCACCCATCCACTGACCAACCCCGGCAAGCGTAGCTTAACTTGATGGATCGACCCGTGCGGCTGTTATTACTTAGCCACCAGCCCCTCTGTCTAGTGCTTTAATGACCACTTGTTTGCGGTATACTGTAAGAAGCAATGGAAATTTGGTTAAAACTAAAACTGTTACTTTTTAGGGTTCCGTAGCCAAATGGCAAAAAACGGAACCCTTATGGATTCGTCATGTCTGTCTGTCTGTCCGTCCGCATGTCACAGCCACTTTTTTCCGAAACTATAAGAACTATACCTACTGTTCAAACTTGGTAGATGTATTCTGTGAACCGCATTAAGATTTTCACACAAAAATAGAAAAAAAAAAACAATAAATTTTGGGGGTTCCCCATACTTAGAACTGAAACTCAAAAAAAAATTTTCATTAAACCCATACGTGTGGGGTATCTATGGATCAAAAATCAAAAATGATATTGAGGTTTCTAATATAATTTTTTCTAAACTGAATAGTTTGCGCGAGAGACACTTCCATAGTGTCCCCCCCCCCCCCTGTAACTTCTAAAATAAGAGAATCATAAAATTAAAAAAAATATATGATGTACATTACCATGTAAACTTCCACCGACATTGGTTTGAACGAGTTCTAGGAAGTAGCTTTTTTTTAATACGTCATAAATCGGTCTATTACTAAAACATCGATCAAAGTTACAACGAACTACAAGAACTTTTTTAGTATGTTACTTGCTGCTGCTGAAGGGTTCCCCCTTCATGGGTGAGTCCGACTCGCACTTGGCCTCTTTTTTTTTAATTACCCCAAGAGCCTTCGATTGTTTGGTTTTCAGTGTTTCAGGTAGAGAGTTTGAGTTATTTCTAATATATTTAACATATTCTACCCTGGTTTTTTTTAGTTATAACTTATAACTTACCAGTACCTGGGCGACCGAGCTCTGCTCGGGTGAAAATAGGAAAAACGAATTTTCCCAGAAATGAGACGTAGCTCTATTCTGTATAAGGTACTTTTTAACATCAATTAGATGGCGCCTACAAGACAGAGGAGCTCGTGGCTAAGTAATAACAGCCGCACGGGTCGATCCATCAGGTTAAGCTACGCTTGCCGGGGTTGTCCGTGGATGGGTGACCATCTTTACATATCGAGACTCCTCCGTGCCTCGGAAAGCACGTTAAGCCGTTGGTCCCGGCTGTCATTCGTGGATCTTTGACAGTCGTTACGGGTCGTCAGAAGCCCGAAAGTCTGACAACCAGTCTTACCAAGGGGTATCGTATTACCCAGTTAATGGATTGTGGAGGTCAGATAGGCAGTCGCTCCATGTAAAATATTGGTATTCAGCTGCATCCGGTTAGACTGGAAGCCGACCCCAACATAGTTGAGAAAAGGCTAGGCAGATTGATAGATGGCGCCTACAAAAACTAATCGAGATTCAACAAAAGACAAGAGATTTTTAAATAGAGTATTAAAAACTCTTTTGTCTTTTGTTAAGTTTAAAAAACATATATGCTTACTAAAACTGTATGTGCATAGTTATAAGTAATTAATAATGTATGTCCTAGCATACAACCTCTTCAGGTGCGAAGAAACAACACAAGAGAAAAAGAAGAAGAGACAATAATTATTGTCTTAGCAAAACAACTATTTAATCCAGCTTTAGAGCAAGACGGTTTTGTTTCATTCGTATCAACATACCACTTACACAATTTTGGAGCATTTTTAGACCAATGAAAATAAAACGTGATAAAAAAAGTATGTTCATACTTTTTTATAACTTTTTATTTTACTTTCTTTTTTTTTTTTTCTTTTTTTTTTCAGGTTTTATTTTATTCTTAAATTGAAAAAAATAAACATTATACTAACTTTTTTTAACCTCACGGTTAAAAAGTATGCATAGCCACTGAAACGTTACAGCTACCATGCATGCTAAATACATTTTTCCGGTTCAACTTTATAGATACCGGGTTAGCTGCGCCGACTTGTTCCTAACTTATTCGTAACTCTATGAAAGCTAATAAAAATAATAAGTGATGACGCTGTATTAAATTCCGCGTCTGTGGATCTATAGAACATTATTAGGTGGCCACAAACAAAATATCGAAACATAAACTTTCCATGTAAAGATTGACGGCGACATTACGAACCGAATCTTTTTGCGTAAAAATACGGAGAAAAACTATTTTCCTAGATATGAGACCTAGCTAGATCGATTTTTTGACTCCGTAAGTTTCATCGAAATCGTTAGAGCCATTTTCACCATATTTCTAGCCATTGTTTCTTTGAGCTAGGTACCCCTACTCTTACAGCCAACCACATTCATATGCAAAACGTTTGGACGATAAAGGAAGAACAGAGGATGACCATGATCGAGATGAAAAATAAGTAGTACTTACCTAAAACACGAATCAATCAATCTGCCTAGACTTTACATGGAGCGACTGCCTATCTGACCTCCACAACCCATTAACTGGGTAATACGATACCCCTGGGTAAGACTGATTGTCAGACTTACGGGCTTCTGACGACCCGTAACGACTGTCAAAGATCCACGAATGACAGCCGGGACCAACGACTTAACGTGCTTTCCGAGGCACGGAGGAGTCTCGGTATGTAAAGATGGTCACCCATCCACGGACCAACTCCGGCAAGCGTAGCTTAACCTGATGGATCGACCCGTGCGGCTGTTATTACTTAGCCACGAGCTCCTCGCTACCTAAACGCACGAGCTACCTAAAACACGAATATGAAACAATATTCGTTATTTTGATAATGTTGTTAAACAGCTTAGTTTTACAATCATCAGCGGCTTATCACCAATCCTTAGGCGTACAGGAAGTGGCTATGATTATTTACATTATTTATACCTACGATAAATTATATTATTCATACCACATTCATAAGACTAATTAATGCCTCAGGGTCAAAGACCTCCTTTTCGGTATCAGGTTCGGCTTGCGAATTTGAACATTCAATCAATCTGCCTAGCCTTTTCGCAACTATATAGGGGTCGGCTTCCAGTCTAACCGGATGCAGCTGTATACCAGTATTTTACATGGAGCGACTATCTATCTGACCTTCACAACTAACTAACTGTAACGGGGTAATACGATACCCCTTGGTAAGACTGGTTGTCAGACTTTCGGGCTTCTGACGACCCGTAACGACTGTCAAAGATCCACGAATGACAGCCGGGACCAACGGCTTAACGTGCTTTCCGAGGCACGGAGGAGTCTCGGTACCTATGTAAAGATGGTCATCCATCCACGGACCAATCCCGGCAAGCGTAGCTTAACCTGATGGATCGACCCGTGCGCCTGTTATTATTTTACTTAGCCACGAGCTCCCCCGAATCCAAATTCGAACATTAAAAATCTTAAATTCACAAACACCATCTTTTATTAAAAAAAACTTTTTTACAAAAAAATACAACCGACTTCCAAAAACAACACTACAAAGTGAAAAATAACTTTAATTTCGGAAGTCGGTGTCTGATTAAATGTATTTACGTTTTTGCCACCGACTTCCGAAATTAAAGTTATTTTTCACAAAAAACTTTTTTACAAAAAAATACAACCGACTTCCAAAAACAACACTACAAAGTGAAAAATAACTTTAATTTCGGAAGTCGGTGTCTGATTAAATGTATTTACGTTTTTGCCACCGACTTCCGAAATTAAAGTTATTTTTCACTTTGTAGTGTTGTTTTTGGAAGTCGGTTGTATTTTTTTGTAAAAAAGTTTTTATTTTTCACTTTTTAGTGGTTCACATGTGCTTACCCCTTCACAGCGTACTGGCGTGATGTTATGTTATGAACTGGTGTAAACAACAAACACACATGAGATTTCAGCAATCCCAGTCCATTTGCTATCATTTATTGAGGAGTTCCGTTGCCTATCTCAGAAGTTCTTCATCGGATCTTCACCAAATTGAAATGGGACCACTCCAAGAAAGTACTCTTCCAAAAACTATCCAAGTCGCTTCAAGTGTGCCTATAAAATTGGAAGAGTTCTCTCTATTTCTCCAGGATCCCATCATCAGAGACAGTCAGGAGACTTGATGATCGTGGGACCACCTGGGAAGTATACCCTTTCAAACAAAAAAAAAATCCAAATCGGTCCAGCCATCTTCGAGTAATCGGGGAACATACATAAAAAAAAAAAAAGGTTCCGACGAATTGAGAACCTCCTCCTTTTTGAAGTCGGTTAATAACGTGCAAAGGAAGGATTTTTAAAATAGAAAATGAGAGAGAAAGTTTGTATGGATTCCGTCGTCTATGAAGTTAGAAAAGTTAGTAGGATGACCTACTTAGACTTCTGTTTTGATGGAAACCCCACGGATTGTTATAAATTAAAAATGAAAAATAACCCCGTTCGATCTATGCTTAGGTATATTTTTTTTTCTACAGAATCAAGGCTCGAATTATGGTATAGGCAGGTGATTAAAAATTTCCAAAATTGAAGTTTCTTGTGGTCTTTAATTAATTACAACATTTTTTTGTATCTAAAGGCGCTGTCATTGCCAGATTGTTGCCACTGATGTGCGGTTTGCCACCGAGCCTCCATATGGATTCCTTGCCGGCTGCCCAATACACGTGAAAAAATAATTGCTTTTTAATTTGATTACGAGAGGTGATGTATTTAAGTACTTAGTCGGCGACAACGCTTGCCGGATAGCCGATCCGGTTTTTTCGTTAAATGGCCGAACCGCAGCAAACCCGTGTGTTGCCATGCACAGTTGGCAGATAATATTTTATAATGGCTATACATTAAAATCGGATCGCTTTCACGCTTTTAAGTGTAATGTATCCAAATTGATGGAAAATTGTGTTTTCCTTTTTACGTAGGTAATTGTATTATGGAAATGCTTTGAACAGGTAAACATTTTCTGGTGTAATGATATTATTAGCTAATTAGGTAACATAATTACTTTTTAGGGTTCCTTAATGGTAAAAAAGGAACCCTTTACGGTGCGACTCAGTCTGTCTGTCCGTCTGTCACAGCTGGATATCACAAGAACTACTAATGCTATCAACTTGAAAGAAACCGTTTTAAATGACGTTTGTCCAACTATTTTGCAAATAAGAAAGAAATAAAAATATATATTATATATAAATATATATTATATATAAATATGTTATATATAAATATATATTTTTGCAACAGGGACTGAAAGGGAGTCTTAAAAATTCGAAGTGGGGCTACTAGGGCACGTGGATGTGGGGTGTCATATGAAAGAGCGCTGTTTGCACATTCTCGAATATTGTTTTCGACTTTTGATGAAAAATGTAAAAAAAATACGGTCCCCCCCCTTATCTCCGAAATTTGCATAGAGAAAATCGGAAATTATTCTGCGTGATAGAAATTTATGTAAGGATTACAGGAAAATTTAAACGATGTCTCTAAATAGCATACTTTTTCAGAAACTGGAACGGACCCTCGGTGCGTGAGTCCGACTCGCTCTTGACCGGTATTTTTAAAGCCTACATAGTACACTGCCTGCTAGTGCTCTACCTAGTGACTGCCTTATTTTGCAGTATTAGGCAGTATATGGGCAAAGGAGACTAAAATGCACCTACTGACTTCATAAGATTATTCAACCATACAAAGAAGTATTCTCTAAAAAAAAGTGAAGTTAGATGGTTCACCATAACAAGCTACAAGATGGCTGCCAAACTAAGAAGAACGATTTAAAAGTTTTCTCCCCTTTGTCTTGAAGCACGTGTCTTAAGGAATGATACAAACTACGATACAAAAAACAAGCATAGAGAGAGATCAGAAGTCCCAAGGTGGTGTCCGGTTTATCCTCCATAATATCCCTTGTGAGCAGCGTGGTGAAGATTGAGTGTGTCGACCAGTGTGGCGTACCTTATACTCAGAATATCTGCAAGATATTTGTTGAAGGTCATACAGGTTTACGCTTCGACCTCGTCACACCCCCATGATGAGGTGGAGATCATGAATGAGGAGTTTCCAGAGCATGCATGGCTCTAAAACTCAATTTACCGTTGTCAATTGTCATGGGGGACTTCAACGCGAAACTGGCCAACGAGACGATGATGACGTCGCAACCACCAGGATCACCTACTGGCAAGTTTTATGGACAAGCAAGGCCTGTTTATGATGAACTCCTTCTTCAATAAACGAGACTTAACGTGAGAATGTGACAATAATTGGATCTGGCAGAGCCCTGGTGGTGCAACGAAAAATGAGATTGACTTCATTATGTCGACGGAGAAGCGAGTATCCAATAATGTATCTGTGATCAACGTGGTGTGAACCAGAAGTGATCACCGCATGGTAAGAGGCACATTGAACTTAAATATCAAGCCGGAAAGATCACGACTGGTCAAGTCTACGCTCTTTCCAGCACCGATCCAAATCCAAGACCCCGAAAGCTTTCAGCTCGAACTTCAGAATCGTTTCGAGTGCCTAGCAAGTTCCTTGGACGATTATAACGATTGATTCGTGAAAACTGTCCATACTGTCGGGTCTAAGATCTTCAAGATCCGTCGTACAAATTCAAACAAGAAGCTCTCTGATGCTACTTTACAGCTCTTGGGGGAGGGGCGCGAGATGAGCCTGCAGCCTTCGTATTTATTCAATTCCTATAATAAGAGTGTGTGATATATTTGTACAACAACTAGCACTTCCCGTGCGGCTTCGCCCGCGTGGATGTTAGGAAATATCTACGGGAACGAAAATCCTTCTTTATTCTTTGTCTATACATTTTAAAGGAAACCTCTGTGCAAAATTTCAGCTTTCTAGGTCCAATGGTTTGGGCTGGGCATTGATGATTCAATCAGTCAGTCAGGACTTTTCTTTTTATGTATTAAAAAAGATATTATGTAATATTTTCTCGAAGCTTTATTTTACCTATATTACAAATACAAATAAAATACGCCTATATTTTTGTTATATTTTGCACTTAGCAAATACTCCAAATAAGCATGTTAAAAATGGGCTTTTTCATTTAACAACAAGAGTAAATTTTTGAACTCAAGGTCCTAAAACTTCGGTGTCATATTAAGAAATGCTTAGGCGGAAAAGCTCTAACGGAATAAAACACAAATTTTTTTGGCGTTTGGACCAAAATGAATGATGTCTTTGGCTGCAAACGATTTAATCAGGCTATAATAAGACTGCGAATGTCACTAAAATGGATAAACTAAAAATAAATAATTAAAAAAATTAAAAACACGACTGCCCTGCCAAAAAACGAACTAAAAAGTAGAAAACACGTTGTATTCCCTGACTAAACATATAAATAAAATTGACATTGCAGTCGGGGGACCATTCTGTGGAATACTTTTTAATCTAAGAGATCCCCCGCTGACTGCAATGACAATTTTATTTATCTGTTTAGTCAGGGAATACAACTTGTTTTCTACTTTTAAGTTCGTTTTTGGCAGGGCAGTCGTGTTTTTAATTTTTCTTATTATTTATTTTTATTTTATTTACCTATTTATTTATTCAAAATCTGTACTAACAATAACAAGCATAAGTAAAGTCGGCCAAACAGCATAAGTCGACGTTCGCACGGACGTAAAAATATCGCGGCGATTTTTTTTCGCACACTGGATTTTCAACGCTCTGCTTAGCGCCGAGAGTTGAAAATCCCCAACAGTGTGTTTTTTCGACGCGCTAGAATGCACTCTGTTGTAGTTGTTAGGTTGAATTCTCAATGCTCGGCTCAACAACAAGAGTTGAAAATCCAGTGTGCGATAAAATCCCGCCGCGATATTTTTATGTCCGTGCGGACGTCGGCTAACAGTGTGTCGGCCGGCAGTTGTTCTCGTCAAGCAATGTATTACAAAGGAGACGGGGATTTCTGGGCCAGAGGCGGCTTCCGAACACCAGTGGCTGTCGCGCACTTCTGCCACTATTACAAATGTGGTGGTAGCACGCGACAGCCACTGGTGGCTGTAGTCGGTGGTGTTATGCTTGACTTTGAAGAGTGTAGTTAGCATTTTGTTTAAGAATGTAAACAAATGGAGCCCAAAAATTCCACAAAAGACAGACATTATAACAATGTATGCCTATTTCCAAACCGTGCCTTTGCCGTGTGCCAAATTTCACTCAAATCCGTCAGCCTTTTTAGCGTGAAAGCGTTACAAACAAACTAACAAACAAACTCACTTTCACATTTATAATATTAGTTAAGAATATCTTTAAATACTTCATGACGTTACATCATGAATATTGTAGTAGTAAGTAACCAGCTGTTACCAAGTACCTCATAAAAAATCGAATTGGTTATGGTTTGGTTTTTTGTTCATATCGTTGTGAACCGTTCTATAAGTCTTCATAGGTACAAACTAAGTAGGTACCTATTAAACATTGCCCTCAATGACATATTACGTAGTAAGTACTCGCCAAGTATGTGGTACAAGAGATGGTTACCTTCGAGCCTTAAGGCTCTAGGTAACGCCAGTGATCTGAACGAGCAAATCCTATACATTTCGGGTGGATTTTCTGGGCTAGGCGTCTAATAAAAATGACATTAATAGAAATTAATTTATTTAAGAAATGGGATAACAGCCACAACAATCTGGGTGGTGAACGAAGTCCATGAGAGACTAGATATTTTTTCGTGCTCTTTGAGTGAATCCGCAAGAGTTTTATTAAATGCAGTTAGTTGTGTAAGGTAAAGCGATGTTTGTCTTCGAATTGTGCACTCACGTGCCGTTTTGTGGAAATACACTACTATAAATAAGCGTCAAAAATATTATTTGTTGTTAGTCACTAATGTGACAGTGTAGTCTTAAAAAATTAAAGCTAGCTGTAAGGATGATAAAGAAATAAAAAAATAAATAAAATTTATATAAAGAAACGAACGAAAGAACCTATCTTATGTGTAATTTTGACGTAATTTGGACGCTTGATTAAAGAGAATATCCAATCCGATTTTTTTTATCGAAAGACACGGTCGAATGTTTCACCCACCATATAAAAACAAAGACAATTAATTCGGAGAGTACCTATTAATCTTTAATTACAACATAATTATATTTTTTTCGTATTCTCAACTGTAACGATTATAGATGATGCTTATCCGAAATAAAGATTATTTTATTTTATTTTTTATTTTATAGAGAACAACGATCAGAAATCCGCAATTAGGGTTACCTAGCGCCTTAACGACCCGTTATTCGTAAGCAGCGGAACCACCGCGCGTCATTAGAAACCCGCTTGAGCTGCGCTTGCGACACAATAGTCGCACAGTTCAGATACGCATAGACTCCATTTATTTATACGGCAGATGGGACAGTCGTTTGGGTAACATGTTGCTGTCATTTTACACTGGTTATTTCAGACTCCGTTGCTTGGAAATTGATTTTGTAGTGGAAAGTGGGTGTGAAGTGGGCTGCAGCTGAAAATGAGCGTCCCGTCAGGTGGCATAAGTACCTTGTATTGACATTATGCTGAGCTATGACGTTACGTCACGAGCTTGTGACGTTATAAAACAATACTTATAATGTTAATAGGGCCTCAGAGAGCCATAAGTAATTAGCTATTTTGTACGTTCATAATTCAGAAGACTTGGTTTATTTTCGTAATTAGTATTTTAGTTAGATGGTACAATCTAAATTTTAATTGTATCTGCCTAGCCTTTTCCCAACTATATTGGGGTCGGCTTCCAGTCTAACCGGATGCAGCTGAATACCAGTATTTTACATGGAGCGATTGCCTATCTGACCTCCACAACCCATTAACTGGGTAATACGATACCTCTTGGTAAGACTGGTTGTCAGACTTTCGGGCTTCTGACGACCCGTAACGACTGTCAAAGATCCACGAATGACAGCCGGGACCAACGCAACGGCTTAACGTGCTTTCCGAGGCACGGAAGAGTCTCGGTATGTAAAGATGGTCACCCATCCATGGACCGACCCCGGCAAGCGTAGTAATCTAAATTTTAATTAATCATTGCAAATGTAATCTCCTTCAGCAGTTGTGATATTTGCCTAAAAACTAAATTGTAAATTGCAAGGGAGAAAACTGCTAATGAATTTCGTTAGCTGTGTAAATTCATCGAGTAACTTTAGTTAAGTATTATTAATATAAAAAAATAATAATCGGCAAGCTCCTTTAGGAGCCAGGTTTTTAAAAGTCTTAAAACTTTTCACACCTAATATTATATTTAGAAATTATCAGCTTTTCTCTCGAGTCGATAAAAGTAGCAGTTTTAAAGTCCGCTAAAAACTTTGCGATTACGGATCCCGGGGTCCCGGCCCGTCTGCCAAGAGTAGTGATTACGGCAAATTCCTATTTATCCGCTCATTGTTACGATTATTGGGGTTTACCTTTGAGTAAAGGATTGAAACTCGTAGCTAACTAATAAAAGTCGCATGGGTCGGGCGAAGGTTAAGCTACGATTGCCGAGGTCAGTCTTGGATGGGTACCCATCCGTTAATTACTGAGACTGTACCACGGTGTCCCGGCTGCCATTCGTAGATATTTGACAGTCGCTACGAGTAGACAAAAGCCCGAAAGTCTGACAACCAGTCTTACTAAGGGGGATCGTGTTACCCAGTTACTGGGTTATGGAGGACTAATGAGCTGCTGCAAGCTGCACCTGGGTTAGACTGGAAGCCGAACCCAACACAGTTAGGAAAAGATTTGACGGATGACGCCACACAACATTCAAACTAGTCAAAGTCATGACCGATATCAAACACTACAAATGTGGCTACAACAAGAGTTAGACTGTTCGTCCACCGCACAACGTCAACGAGAAACGAGATTATTAGAAACGAACGTGACATCCGTTGACGGACGTGCATTGAACTCGCGGCCATGGTAAATGTTTAAAACCGCTGCTTCGGCGCCGTCATCTCGTTCTCGTCCCGTTCACGTGGCGGTGGACAAAGGGCCTTAATTTAGCACAAATACAGACTCAAAAACATTAAGATATAAACGAAGATGCGTATCTCTGCTATAAACTAATCTATAGCCTGCGTCTCTAGAAAGGTCGGCACATTTTTTCACAAGTGACTATGGAGTGAAAGTCAGTGAGCGGGCCTTTTTTGGCATTGCCAAATAACATGGTTTAGAATGCCTCTTAGTAACAGTCGCCGGAGATATGTTGTGTTTCTTTTTCCAGTATCTGATAACTATTATGATTTGAATGATTTGTAGTTAAGATTTTGGTGTGCTTTGATGAATCTACGAGTACCTATGATGGTCATGTTAATGAAAGTGCTGGCGTGAAAACAAAAGATGTGAATGATCAGGGCCTAATTAATAATACCAACAGGCGACCGGTGACAGGCGATAGTCAAACAATTCGACAATTTAAGGCTGAACATCCAAGCGTGGTTTAGCTCGGTGTGTAGTGAAATGGCGTTATGGCTGTCTAGTTTGACGCGCGAGATAGAAGACTCACGCGCACCGGGGAATTATGTCGTAAAAGTGCAAATAAAATCGTATAAAATTAGAAAAATTAGTTAATTATAATTGTAATTGTTAATGAAGGGATAAAATGCTTTTAAAGATTATTAAGAGGTATGTTTGAAGATTTTTTTGATGCAATAATATGTTTAATTATGTTTTGAGTTCCATCACTGTATGCGAAAAGGACTTGAAAATATACCATTTTTTTTTTCAAAATTATTTACGGTTCATGAGATACACTGCTTTATAAAACCACCTTTTGACCGCTTTCAAGAAAAGTTTCTTTCATAAATTTTCTGATGATTCTCAGCTTTATTTTATGATACCTACAGTGCCTTTCAGGAACATGATTGTGACAGTTCTGTAAATTTTTTACAATCATGTCGCATTAACAGTTATTTAAATAGGAAAAAATAATTTAAAAAAAAAAATAATAAAATATCCGTCAGTTTAGTTCGGTTTATTTCTATGAAGTTGAATGGTTTGTAATCTGCGCATATTTACCATCAAATAACATTACATTATGGTTGATACCAAAGAGTTAATAGGTAATTGAAGGTACCTATTGCGTGTTCACAGATATTGTTTCAACGGTCGTGGACTCGTGATTCGTGCCAACCTTCCCATGTACCCGTCACATAACGACGCCGATGACGTAGACCATCAATAGTTCGTTGTGTATTACTGTTGGGAGTCGGAACGCTCGGGTGCCACCAGCCTGTCGCACACACAAGCACGAAAGAATTTCGCGGATCTCCCATCCTATTTCGACTTATTAAAAACCTGCGGTCATCTCGTTCTGACACGTTTCACCTCTAAAATGCTATTCGGCTCCAGACAGGGCTGAACTTGTTGGACAGGTTTCTAAAAATAGCGGAAATGGCCGATTTTTTGAGAATAGCCTAAAGGTCCACGGCGGCGTGTCTACGTTAACCGCTTGTTCATTTTAGTTCGCGATATTCTTTCTAATAAAGTTTGACGCTAAAACACAAGGGCTATGCGTACGGTTGATGTCTTGGCGTTTCGGATAATTTAATAGTTTTTTTCAACGAAGCCCTGTGTAGATATGTGGTATGGTTATTCAATTACCTATTGTATTTTCATTTAATTTCCTGCTAGCAAGTATTAATTAGATAACAGAAGGTAACGGTTTTTCTCGCTAGGTATGCTGGATTATAGTGTTATTATTTTCGGTGTTAAGAGTAAAAATGAGTGTAATGAGTATGACTGAAGATATAATTTTATTATTATGAGCACTTAAGTATGTGACGGTCATGTAAAATTTGAACGCAATAGTGTGGACACTGAAGAAGAACTTTCCATTAAAATGTAGATAAGTAACTCACAGTTGATTGAGTATTGTACCTACCTACTGTTAAAAACAACCGACTTCCAAAAAAAAACACTACAAAATGAAAAATACGATTAATTTCTGAAGTCGGTGTCTTTGGATCTGTATTTTAGTTTTTGCCACCGACTTCCGAAATTAAAGTTATTTTTCACTTTGTAGTGTTGTTTTTGGAAGTCGATTGTATTTTTTTTGTATAAAAGTTTTTATTTTTAAACTTTTTAGTGGTTCACATGTGCTTACCCCTTCACAGCGTACCAGCGTGATGTTATGTTATGAACTGGTTTAAACAATAAACAGATATGAGATTTCAGCAATCCCAGTCCATTTGCTATCATTTATTGAGGAGTTCCGTTGCTTATCTCAGAAGTTCTTCATCAGAACTTCACCATATTGAAGTGGGACCACTCCGAGAAAGTACTCTTCCAAAAACTATCCAAATCGCTTCAAGTGTGCCAAAAAAATAATCCAAATCAGTCCAGCCATCTTCGAGTAATCGGGGAACATACATAAAAAAAAATTAAAAAAAAATGGTTCCGACGAATTGGAACCTCTTCCTTTTTGAAGTCGGTTAATAATGTTGTCTCAGTCACACAGCAAAATCAAATGTCGCGTTACATCTGAGCACCGCGTTTCCTTCTCGAGTAATGTCCTGCCTGGCTGTAGAGAATTATAGCATTTGTCTTTTATATCGCAAAATCATCTCATGTCCAGCCTTTATTATTTTGATGTACAAACATACATTGCTGTTTCATTGCGAGATATACTCGTGTCTCGGTTTCGGACCAAATTGCCTGATATTCCATGCTGTTCATTCGCCGTGAACAGATAGTTCTCTGATTTGCCACTGCATTCATGATTGACATTTTAGCGAACTATACGAATTAGTAAATGTGTTTTTGGAAATAACCGCTTATAAAGGCTGTTTTCAAAAATAAATACGAATGTAAATAATAAACTTAGGTACATTTTTGACTAGTTATAATTCATACTTTTTATGTAATATGTTTGGGTTTATATATAAACTAAATAAAAACTAAATAAATAAATTACACAACATTAAAAAAAATAAAAATCTTATTTCATAAATGATGTTAAGAATTATTCTCTCTATTTAAATAAATTCGTGAGCCTGACACATAAATAACCCCGTTTTATTTCAAGCTGGCAACACCAAACTCAATAAAGGCTTCGCCGGTATAGTTGTTGCCATGTTAACTAATATGTTAATCAGTATGGTGTCGCAGGCGTCCGGTTCCTGTCCGGTCAGCTAGTTTCAGACTTGCTTTATACCAACATAAAGTTGGAGGTCCTGGGCTTAAATTAGTTTTCCATAGCAACCAACAGTAAGGTCCGAGTTTTGATTCTATCTGTATTAGTTTGCAAACAATCTCCCGTTTCACTCTTAGCTACGGTTTTCTAGACGAGCGGTGGCCGCCACGTAACGGCCGCAGTGACGGCTCTCAGAAAATGATGGCAGCGGGGTTTGACTCTACGGTGTCAAAAAACGCTCTCTAGGAAAACACATCAACTTACGGCCGAACCCAACCTATCTGTCACCAGTTTTGGCATATTGGAGATAGAAAAACTTATCTATCTTTGGTTTTAACGTTCCAATAATCTAAGACAGAAAAAAACTTTTTTACAAAAAAATACAACCGACTTCCAAAAACAACACTACAAAGTGAAAAATAACTTTAATTTCGGAAGTCGGTGTCTAGTTAAATGTATTTTCGTTTTTTGCCACCGACTTCTGAAATTAAAGTTATTTTTCACTTTGTAGTGTTGTTTTTGGAAGTCGGTTGTATTTTTTTGTAAAAAAGTTTTTATTTTTCACTTTTTAGTTGTGTACCTACTCCACACAAATTCAAATACCACTACCTGCAAAACAAACTAGAACATCATCCATATAAAAGTGGGGAAAAAATACGTATTATTGAATCTAACTCAAAAACTACCGAAGCAAAGTTAATCAATTTTATATGGGACCAACTGTGATGTTACACTCTCGAACAAAACAAAAAAAATCCATATCGGTCCAGCCATCTTCGAGTAATCGGGGAACATACATAAAAAAAAAAAAAAGGTTCCGACGAATTGAGAACCTCCTCCTTTTTGAAGTCGGTTAAAAAACAAAAGAACACGAACGAACGAAAGGAACGTACTCGTATAAGGACAGATAGAATTAATCTATCATCCGTAGCGATCTGTCTTTTACTGTCTGTTTGTTGTTGTGATCTGTTTTTTTACTCGCTTTTTACATTGCTTATTTTATTTTTTTTGTCCTTTGCGTCATGTTTACCGCAAATAAACGTATTTTCTTTCTTTTCTTTCTTTTACTGATAGTACGTATAGGTTATTGGGTGTTAGTGTTCTTACTTACACACGAGCGTACCAAACAGCACCCTGATTGCGTAACACACTATAATCGGAATCTGAATAATTTTGGAACAAATTGCTCGAAAAGTGTGTCTGCTCGACAACATAAATAGCACCAATGATGATAATACGTCATTGAATAACGCAATTAATGTTTTTGAATTGTCAAAATGAAACCGATTCCGATTAGATAGTATGTCACGCAAAGGTTGCTCATCACGATTAATTTTTTTACAGTTTTTCCTCATTATAGTCATCATTGAGTATTTTTCCACCCAATCTGAGTATAGAGTAGGAAGAGCTCGTGGCTAAGTAAAAACAGCCGCACGGGTCGATCCATCAGGTTAAGCTACGCTTGCCGGGGTTGGTCAGTGGATGGGTGACCATCTTTACATACCGAGACTCCTCCGTGCCTCGGAAAGCACGTTAAGCCGTTGGTCCCGGCTGTCATTCGTGGATCTTTGACAGTCGTTACGGGTCGTCAGAAGCCCGAAAGTCTGACAACCAGTCTTACCAAGGGGTATCGTATTACCCAGTTACTGGGTTGTGGAGGTCAGATAGGCAGTCGCTCCATGTAAAATAATGGTATTCAGCTGCATCCGGTTAGACTGTACTGAAACCATCCAGATATTAAATGAAAAAGGCTGAAAACTAGACATAATATACATTGTGTGTGTTTGTCGAATATTTATATATTTTTTTCAATGCATATTAAAATGCAATCCTGTTTATGTGAACAGCCTCGGGCTAGTATTGGCTAATGGCAATCATTCCCGAAACACGAGTTCAATTTATCGTAATTATGCTAGGTCGCGTCAAATTGATGATTTGACTGGCTCACTGGCTGTCCTAAATGTGCACTTCATTGTGACAATGATTTGAAATTGATGTTCAATCATGTTAGTATTTTATCTAGACATGGCGGGAAATCAATGAAACAGCCGCATTGGGGCATCTTATATTATTATGTAGTTAGTAATTACCTATAAAACAGAGATAGATTAATTCCTATTATCACACGACTTAAGCACAATAAAGATAGACACATCTTCCGTTATCTTCAGAGTAAACCAAGAGACGGCAAACCTTGCATTCTTGTATTCTGTGACGTTAGCGTAAATTACTCCGTACGTGTGCAATCGTCAATTTGCAGTGTCAGTAGTAAACTGAAACCGTGTATTCGCTGCCGGGGAATGTGTCGACGACTACGCGGCGCCCGCGGTCATGCGCCGCGGTCGAAGGGCCTAGAGCTAAGTTTAAATGCGACTGACTTTTCGACACTTCGAGATTTGGCGATCTTTTGGGGAAGGCTTATGTCTGATACAGTGTACAAGTAATGTAGTATCTTTGTTTGTCCATATACACATAATTTTGGCTAAACTAAACGACAATATTTTTTTAATATTTTACGGAGACGTTGCTTTGATGTGTGTGAGGAGCTTGTGGCTAAGTAATAACAGCCGCACGGGTCGATCCATCAGGTTAAGCTACGCTTTCCGGGGTTGTCCGTGGATGGGTCTTCACATACCGAGACTCCTCCGTGCTTCGGAAAGCACATTAAGCCGTTGGTCCCGGCTGTCATTAGTGGATCTTTGACAGTCGTTATGGGTCGTCAGAAGCCCGAAAGTCTGACAACCAGTCTTACCAAGGGGTATCGTATTACCCAGTTACAGGGTTGTGGAGGTCAAATAGGCAGTCGCTCCATGTAAAATACTGATATTCAGCTGCATCCGGTTAGACTGGAAACCGACCCCAACATAGTTGGGAAAAGGCTAGGCAGATTGATTTTTGTTGCTTTGATGTGTGTGAATGTCGTGTACGCCTGTAATCGGTTTAGGTATATTATAAGAACCTGATAACTTTTAATAATTAATGTACAATGTATACTTATGCTGTTGGCGTGCCTATTTAAATGACACTAAATTTCCTGTCTACACAATGCAATAAACACAGCTGACAACGTATATCATTAAACTAGCTGCCCCGACAGACGTTGTTCTGTCCAAATTTCAGTAATTCATACAAAATTCCCATAGATAATGTACTTTCAGTTTTCCGAAATTTTCCAATTTTCCCGGCCACTTTTCCAATTTTTCTCTTCGTAACAACCTTTCTCTTGAATCACTCTATCTATTGCTGAAAACTGCATTAAAATACGTTGAGGAGTTTAAAAGATCTAAGCGAACAGACAGCGGAAGCGACTTCATTTTATTTATCACTATGTAACTTTAATTAATGTACCTTTAATGACAGTACCACTTTACTTTCAGAGCTACAGAATATTTCTGAACTCTTTGATGCATTTTTATTTATTTATTTTTTTTATTAAAACTATAGGCACAAGTAAAAAAATACTGTACAAAGGCGGACTTAATGCCTGAGGCATTTTCTACCAGTCAACCTTAGGGTGGTGCAGAGAGAAAACATGGCAGGTGCAGCATAAGGGATAGATAACTCGAAAAGAATAAATATTATACTAATAAATAAATACATACATACATACATACATATAAACAGAATAAACTTTGTCAGGAGAAATAACGATAGGTAGAGGAGAAAAAGAATTCAGCAAATCAGCGCTGAGATGATTCTGCCAACTTTATACGAATATGTTCACGTGCCTTCACTTTGAACGATAACCGACTGGTTGCCATCCTGATGTTCAGATTTTTGATTGACAATCGAACTGTATTGCTCGTTTTCTTTCATGCACAAACCGTTTTGAAGTCTGTGTCGGCTTGGAAAGACCCTTTGTCTTGTAAATGACAATTAGTTCGGGATAGAGTTCTAATAAAACCATCGATTACTGTCTTTGTGCCGCTGAAGCTGTTATAATCAAAAACCTATGTCTTTTTGAAATGTAGATGTACAAATTAGAGACAGTTAGGTATTTAATGGTACAGAATTAGTAAGTTTTTATCCGACATATAAAACCATACGAATCTTTGCAATTTTTGAGTGCATGCACATGCTGAAACTGTAAAGGACTTAGATTCGTGAAAAAATAATATAAAATTAATAAACTTTATTACTTATCAATTAACGGAAATACACTTTTGTTTTGTTTTATATTGCAATCTTTCTTAACAATTAGCGCCTTCAAATTTGCCGCAAAGTGCCAGCGCGGCTGCAGCGCGTGTTTTAGGGTTACGTATATCAAAAGGAAAAAACGGAACCCTTATATAGGATCTCTTCGTTGTTCGTATGTCTGTCTAAAAAAAAAAAATAATAAAAACTTTATTGTTTAAGAACTAAGCATTCAATATTCACATAACATTAGCCTCCACACTAGGATTCCCTGCGTCGTGGAGACTAGTCTCTTAGCTCTTGGTCTCTTAGTAGTCTGTCTGTCAAATACGCTTCTAAGTAAACGCAATAAAATAATACGCCCATTTACCTATGCGGTACATTTTGATACTCGCAAGTAAATCAAAACCAACGGTCAACGGGTACTTCCTGTTGACCTAGAATCTTGAAATTTGAAACATGAAGCAAGGTCTCACAGCACAAGTAAAGGGTCTGAAAATCGTTACTATAAAATTTTATCACATAAATTAATTCATAATTGAGTATGCCTCCCAAGTATGGAACCCCCAATATGAGTTGTATAAATCTCGTATTGAATTAGTTCAGAGGAAATTTATGAGATACCTAGATTTCAAGGCACAGCAGTTTTCAGACGGCTATGCACACCGGTGTAAGCGTTATCACTTTCTACCATTAGAATTAAGGCGTAATATTAATGACATCAGAGGGGCAATTCCCGTATTTTTATAACAACGTTCGCAATCTCATCTCAGTCTCAATCTGTCAAAATTGTATAGAGTTTGCCTACATTTTTGACATTTGATTGTCGCTGGCTGACATTGCGACTTGGAATTTGAACGTTTTTAATTACGAGAATTGGCCCTCTGTTTTCTTGTAAAAATTGCAAATGGATCTATAGATTGTCCCGATTTACTTAGTAAAATTTATCTTCGCACCAATCAAAATAATCTAAGATTACGACCATTACTGCAGGTACCGTTTACAAAAACAAATTATAGGCGTAACGCTTTTTGTATACGCAGTGCAATATTATTTAACAACCTGCCATCGTATTTAGAAGTCGATTTATTTTGCACGAGTCCGTCAAGAATCAGGAAAGTCTTGGGTGAGGAATTCTTTAATGGGTCATTGCCCCATTGAAGAGTTCTTTACTCGGGATTTCGCTTTTTATTATTTCAGGATTTCAGGGTTTATCATGGCATACCTACCTAATTTCCATAACTCTTCTTTTATTTCTTCTTTGATCTTCTTTTTATAACACTGTATTTTAAATGTGGAAGCTTGTAATTAGCGATTGTCAGTTGTTATTTATTGTTACTATTTACGTGTATTAGTCTGTAAGCTTTCCTAATATTGTAAAAATAAAATAAAATAAAATAATAAAATAATATTTTTTTTTTCGGATTACAATCTTGCAGTTGGCGAATCGACCGTGACGTATATCAATAAATGGGAGAAGATGTGTTTCAACTACAATGTTAAGTTCGTTTTTGGGATAAATTCGTTTGCGTGTGTGGTCCGACACGCACTTGGCCAATTTTTTATTTAAATGGATTTACAAAGCAGCGCGGCCGCAGCGCTGCAGCCGCGCTGGCACTGCGCTAAATTTGAAGGCGTTCTTCTTACTTCATTAAATCCTGTTCATCCGTAACTGTAGTAAAAAGAGTAAAGTCGTAGTACTGTTAGTCTCACTGTTGGCATTGCCTGTCGACGTAATTAAATTCTCTATCCTGCAAATATCGTGAGGACGTGTACCAGATAACAAACAGAAAACTAACTATTACAACTGATGTACCTATACATTAATTTAGACTGCGCACACGCACAAATGAATCTATAAAACATGGTGAAAAGTACCTGGACGTTAATATACATGAAGTTGTAGAAAAACAATGTCACACAGGAATGAGCGGTGGAGAAGACGCTCGATGTCGCCCGATGTCGGAATTTTCCTAAAACTTATATGAAAATATTATGTTCGGTCAACCGAACGTCAGAACAGAAAAAAACTTTTTTACAAAAAAAATACAACCGACTTCCAAAAACAACACTACAAGGTGAAAAATAACTTTAATTTCGGAAGTCGGTGTCTAGTTAAATGTATTTTCGTTTTTTGCCACCGACTTCCGAAATTAAAGTTATTTTTCACCTTGTAGTGTTGTTTTTGGAAGTCGGTTGTATTTTTTTGTAAAAAAGTTTTTATTTTTCACTTTTTAGTTGTGTACCTACCCCACACAAATTCTAATACCACTATCTGCAAAACAAACTAGAACATCATCCATATAAAAGTCGGGAAAAAATACGTATTATTGAAGCTAACTCAAAAACTACCCAAGCAAAGTTAATCAATTCAATTTCAATTCAATTCAATTCAATTTAATTCAATAACAATTTACATTGTGTTTGAAATCATAAAATACAAATAAAATAAAAATAAAAAAGAACATTCATTAAAATTATAAAACTAACACATACTTAAATCAAAAAGTAGAAAATTCAATATCATTACAAATTAAATACAAATAAAAATTCTATAAAATTACAAATTAATAAATTCAATACAATAAAAAAATCAATAATTCTTTAAAACGTGGATATGTCATCATCTATCGAGTAAAGACATTTCTCCAATAGGAACGCTTTGAGCCTCGACTTAAATGAACTCGTGTAAATTACAGTTTTCAACTCCAATGGCAACCTGTTAAAAAGCCGCACTGCTTGATATTGAGGACTATGTTGAACAATATTAAGTTGAGGTATTATGTTGCTTTTAAAATCTTTCCTGCGCGTACTTTCCCTCAACTGTCTCTCCTCATCTGTTTCATAGTTATGCAGGTATTTTTTAAAATTCACCAACAATACTAAAACGTAGAGGCTGGGCACAGTAAGAATTTTTAAATTTTTAAAGTGTGGCCGACAGCTCTCTATTTGTGCTATCCGGACCATGGTTCGTATGGCTCTCTTTTGGAGTACAAAGGCTCTCTGACAGTTATATTTAAAACTATTCCCCCAAAACTGAACACTATATCTCAACCTTGATTCTACTAAAGCATAGTATACCATTTTAAGGTGTTTTATGTCTATTTCATCCCTAAGACTGCGCAAAGCATAACACGCTGAGGAAATATACGAATCAATGGCTTGCAATTCCCTTTTCCAATTTAAATATTTGTCAATGTAAACCCCTAGAAATTTTACCTCATTAACTATGTCAATTTTAACTCCATTAAGTGCGATCGTCATGTTGTCTTTATTACGAGCTGTAGTACTAAATAACATTACATTGGTTTTTGCAGTGTTGATTATGAGTTTGTTGCTTTCAAACCAAGAATTAAAAACTGATAACACTGCATTAACTTTAGCGGAAAGCTCCTGTATGTCGCTAGCTTCAACTATTGCGTTAGTATCATCCGCAAAAACTGTTAGCTGTGTATCAAATAAAAATTCTATTAATATAATTAATTAAATCATTTGTAAATAATATAAACAAAATAGGCCCCAAAATTGATCCTTGAGGTACGCCCGCTACTATATCTTGCATAGAAGATTTATTGCAATTGTTGTTACCATTAGCTTGCATATTACTAATATCCACATACATTTTCCTGTTTCTTAAATATGAAGAGAAAAGTTGCAATGTTTTGCCTCTTACACCATAATGCTCCAATTTTGCAATGAGTAATTTGTGGTCAATTGTATCAAAGGCTGAGCTTAAATCAAGGAAAATGCCAGCTACCCTCTTTTTCCTATTTAATTTACTAATAATATCTTCCACTAATGTGTATATAGCATCCCCTGTTCCGACATTTTTTTGGTATCCGAATTGTCTCAAATGCAAAACCTTGTTTAAATTTAGATGAACTACAAGTCTATTCTTAATAATTTTTTCAAAAATTTTGGAAAGAATAGGGAGCAAAGAGATAGGTCTATAGTTTTTTGGATCCGTTTTAGAGCCCTTCTTATGGAGTGGGATAATTTTTGCTATTTTAAACTGTTCCGGAAAGATACCTTCTGAAATGCATTTATTGTAAAAAATAGTCAAAGGTTCAGTTAATAAATCTAAATTTTCTTTAATAATTGCTATTGGAATGTCGTCATAGCCACATGATTTCTTATTCTCCATACCATTAACTATTTTCACTATGTCATTTGGAGTAACAGGCGCAATAACCATGTCATTTTGAACTCTTAATCAATTTTATATGGGACCAACTGTGATGTATACCCTATCGAATAAAACAAAAAAAATCCAAATCGGTCCAGCCATCTTCGAGGAATCGGGGAACATACATAAAAAAAAATAAAAAAAAAAAATGGTTCCGACGAATTGAGAACCTCCTCCTTTTTGAAGTCGGTTAATAAGATTATCGAAAGGGTATTGTGGGCTTTAGACACGTTTATAAAGAAAACTTAAAGTAAGTAGTAGCCACGAAAAAGGATAATGATCTCAATTATATAATTACCACCTAAGTACACAGTATGGTAAAGCAATAAAGATATTGAGGATTGAGTATTGAAAAAAAAGTCTGGCTAGCTCAAGAGTTTCACCAGTCAGTGAAAAAATCGGATTGAGGATAAACCTTGTATATGGAGCTTGTGGCTAAGTAATAACAACCGCACGGGTCGATCCCTCAGGTTAAGCTACGCTTGCCGGGGTTGGTCCGTAGATGGGTGACCATCTTTAAATACCGATGGGTGACCATCTTTACTCCTCCGTGCCTCGGAAAGCACGTTAAGCCGTTGGTCACGGCTATCATTCGTGGATCTTTGACAGTCGTTACGAGTCGTCAGAAGCCCGAAAGTCTGACAACCAGTCTTACCAAGGGGTATCGTATTACCCAGTTACTGCGTTGTGGAGGTCAGATAGGCAGTCGCTCCATGTAAAATACTGGTATTCAGCTGCATCCGGTTAGACTGGAAGCCGACCCCAACATAGTTGGGAAAAGGCTAGGCAGATTGATTGATAAACCTTGTATATGATTGTTAGAAAAAAGTTAGCAAAAAGCGCTGCGCAATTTTGATAACTTTGGCGTAAATAAGAAGTCACCAATTTTCCTGTATTTTCCACTTCTTTTTTACGCCAAAGTTATCAAATTACGGCAGTGCTTTTTGCATGTTTTTAATGACATTATTTTTTTTTTAACAGTCGTCTATCCTCAATCCGATTTTTTCACTGACTGCGGTGACTTTTGAGATAGCCAGAAGTTTTTCTTCGTGGCTACTACTTTGAGTTTTTTATATTTTATCCGAAACCCATAACACGATTCCCTAGTGTACGTAAGTGCGGTCAGCAACATAATTCGATTAACACTGCTACTTTGACATAACATGTAAATTGATACAAAATGATTTGATTATCTCCTTTTTTCCTAAAATACCTATAAGAGTTTAGTACATCTTAAAATTTTACTTCTGTTCTGATTTTAATTAAACGTCTTGCTCAGTAATTAAGATTTTAAAAACTGAAGTGTTAATCGACTTTTGTTGTTGACTGTACACAAGACCTTTGCTACGAAATAAAGGCGCTGTCAAATAAAGGCCCTGTCAAATAAAGGCGCTGTCAAATAAAGGCGGTGTCAAATAAATGCGCTGTCAAAGTCAAATTCTTAGGCTACGGGTTCCTAGAATGGCCCCCACAGTAACGCCCTCAGTGATGTCATGAAAATGATGGCAGCGGGGTTTGACTTCACGGTGTCAAAAAACGCTCTCAAGGAAAACATACCAACTTACTTTCTTATATAAAGTTTCAGTGACGTCATTCACCGATAAATTGTGGACGCTATGTGGCGGCCACCATCACTCTTTTACGAAACCATAGCTTTACCGCCAATGCGACAGAAAAGACATCGTCATCTAGTCAATACTGTGCATACACGAGAGCCGGATCCCTGTGTACCTGCTACATGTCGACCAGTGATTAGCTAGACACAGCACAGTTCAGTTTGCTGTGCAAGCAATTTGGACGGTGGTCATCCCAGGGGAGAGCAACATGCCGTGGCCGCGAGAAATTTCATAGCTATTCAATCAATCTGCCTAGCCCTGCCCTGCCTTTCCCAACTATGTTAGGGTCGGCTTCCAGTCTAACCGGATGCAGCTGAATACCAGTATTTTACATGGAGGGACTGCCTATCTGACCTCCTATTACAAACAAACAATTTGTTTGGCTTGCAGATGAAACAGTGCTCTGTATTGAACTTTAAAATAGTACAAGATTGTTTGCAGCACTCTTTTTCAAATAATTTACACTATTTACAAGATGGCCGCCACATATTACCCGAATTCAGTTTTCGTTATTCAAAATCGAAATACTTATGGAAAAAGGGGGTAAGTATCAATTATAGCATAAATGTATGTCAGCAGTAATGGTCTGTATAATTTGTATTAAGTAAGAACTTATTTCATTTACATTATGAATTCAATGAATTCATTTCGAAGATCCATATATTTTATTCACTACTTTTCTTTATTTTGCTTTTATTTTTCTTTACTTATTCTTCCTTTTATTTTTCTTGTTTTCTTGTTTTCTTATTCTTTCTTTTCTTATTATGTACGTTTTTCTTTTATTTTTTTGTTTTTTGTTTTCATTATTGGCATCTTGTTTTTATATTGATTTAATTAATTGTACTTTTGTGTGTTGTGCTATATCTTTTGCACCAAATAAATGTTATAACTATCTATCTATCTATCTTATTCTATTGTTAGTCGGTACACACTACACAATCTAATTATCTAGGTAAGTACAATAGAGCTGTGCTGGAAACCTATCAATGTGGGTGATTGAGATTCCCTCGTGTCAGCACACAGTAATTACGCCATGAAGTACATGCAGGGGCAGTCAATAGGAACGGTTTCATGATTTCCATATTAAACTGAATATGTAATAAATATAAGAAATAAATAAAAGACAGAAAGATATGTCTTTGAAGTTTATTGCCCTCGATAGGTAAGAACCTTCTGTCAGATAATTTCGATCACATCGATGTATCATCGATGTGACTTCTGAATTTAACTAGTTAGGCAGATATTTATGACGCAAGACATGTCCGTTAATATTGCATTGACAATGAGTTAATATTGCATTGATCTTTTTGATCCTATATTTTCGTATCGCTTGTCTCGCCAAATAGTTTTGGTGTTCCTTGGATGTTACATTATTGTGCTGCCACTTGTACGAGTATAATTATGCCTTCCACAAATTATCAAATATTTTTGCCGTCATACAGGGTGTTTGGTGCATCGTTTGCCAAATTGAATTGGCCGAAAGAAGAGGTCATTTGCTATCGCTTCAGGCTCAAGTACTCATTTTTGGCCACACCGGTTTTTTTATTACAACTTTCTAATTTTTATTTTGAAAAAATCCAAAACTCAGCATTAAAGCTTAAATTAAAAAAAAGTTTTAAGTGTAGTCGTCAAATTTCATTTTTATTTACATATGTACTGTTGTATGGCTCTATCAAATTTAAAATTACTTGCCAGTTACATCTAGTTTTTTTTTAATAAATCACAAAGTTTTTGGAAAAATAAAAAATGAACTTAAAACTCAACTTTAAATAGCTATAAAAAAAAAACTAAAAGCGATCGGGATCTTCGAATTATTTTAAAAAGTTCTCTAGTCTATCCCCTTTCCAACGGTATGCAATGTGTTAAAAAACTCTTTTAATATCTTTAATAATTAGCTAAATGTGTAGTCGAGACACATCAGGCTGAAATTGGATATTACGTTTAAAACACTAGTTTTCGCATAAATTACATGCTATTAGTAGATAGATACTGTTATCTCACGTCTTACGTAGTCTCTTATCTCGTTCTTACATAGGGAACTTTCCTCGAAATTGAAAAAAAAATACATTATTACAAAAATAATCATTTATTAATAAGTAATTTAATTACATACTAATCTTACAAGTCTTGTTCAAACTGTCTACCACTATTGCGTATGCACGCGCGACATCTTCGTCTTATCTCAACTGTAGTGGTGCGTAAACGCATTTCTGCTTTGATCGTCATGAAAGCCGCCTCAATGCGTTGGACTAAATCATCTCTTGTCTCAACTTCCGTGGCGTAGACGAGTTCTTTGGCCCGTCCCCAGACGTAAAAATCCAACGGAGTTAAGTCTGGAGAACGTGGAGGCCAAGGAATAGGGCCATCCCTCCCAATCCATGAGTCCGGGAATGCATCATTCAAGTACTCCCTGACGGTTATTCTCCAATGAGCGGGACAACCGTCATGTTGGAAAACAAAAGACCTGTCTTCACTGAAAATTGGCAAATCAGCTAATAATAAGGGCAACTCTGTTTGCAGAAATTCTAATTCTTGTAAGATTAGTATGTAATTAAATTACTTATTAATAAATGATTATTTTTGTAATAATGTATTTTTTTTTCAATTTCGAGGAAAGTTCCCTATGTAAGAACGAGATAAGAGACTACGTAAGACGTGAGATAACAGTATCTATCTACTAATAGCATGTAATTTATGCGAAAACTAGTGTTTTAAACGTAATATCCAATATCAGCCTGATGTGTCTCGACTACACATTTAGCTAATTATTAAAGATATTAAAAGAGTTTTTTAACACATTACATACCGTTGGAAAGGGGATAGACTAGAGAACTTTTTAAAATAATTCGAAGATCCCGATCGCTTTTAGTTTTTTTTTTTATAGCTATTTAAAGTTGAGTTTTAAGTTCATTTTTTATTTTTCCAAAAACTTTGTGATTTATTAAAAAAAAACTAGATGTAACTGGCAAGTAATTTTAAATTTGATAGAGCCATACAACAGTACATATGTAAATAAAAATGAAATTTGACGACTACACTTAAAACTTTTTTTTAATTTAAGCTTTAATGCTGAGTTTTGGATTTTTTCAAAATAAAAATTAGAAAGTTGTAATAAAAAAACCGGTGTGGCCAAAAATGAGTACTTGAGCCTGAAGCGATAGCAAATGACCTCTTCTTTCGGCCAATTCAATTTGGCAAACGATGCACCAAACACCCTGTATATTAATGCATGAATCATGCAATCAGTTAATATTGCATTGACATTGAATTAATATTGCATTGACATTGTATTAATATTGCATTGACATTGTATTAATATTGCATTGATATTGAGTTAATATTGCCTTGACATTGAGTTAATATTGCATTGACATTGTATTAATATTGCATTGACATTGAATTAATATTGCATTGACATTGCATTAATATTGCATTGACATTGTATTAATATTGCATTGATATTGAGTTAATATTGCCTTGACATAGAGTTAATATTGCATTGATCTTTTTGATCCTATATTTTGGCGTCGCTTGTCTCGCCAGATAGTTTTGGTGTTCCTCCGATGTTGCATTATTGTGCTGCCACTTGTATTATGCCTTCCACAAATTATCAAATATATTTGCCGTCATATATTAATGCATGAATCACGCAATCAGATATTATTGCCGAACTTTTCATAGGCATATATTTATGCTCGTGACTATACAGTACGCAAACAACATCAAGATCCACTTGTTGTTGATTGGCAGCGCAGTGCTAGAATAATGTTATGACGAAGTTTAATAAAGATTCGCATCTCATACTCCAAGACATGCACAGAAGAGCGTTGCAGAAAAATACTTGGTAAACAACTCCTGCACTGGTTATTAACTTACAGTAGTAGACAGTAGCGACTCGCCCGAGCTTCGCAGTTTTTACGGCTTATCAAAACATAAACCCTCCTGGATAAATTCTCTAAATAAGACAAATTACTGGGTGTAGTTTAGAGGAACAACGCGGTCACAGAGACAGACACGAAAAGTGACTTCAGTTTACAATGTATGTAGAATTAAAATATGATGTGCAAGACGACCGAACCCGAACACTATACAAGCTCTTATTTTGTACTTGTACGCACGGCTACAGACCAAGCTGTACATTTCCAGTATAAGCTGATCTCGCATTGTATAGGATTTCCTTACAATGAGAGGTCAGTGTAAACTGGAAATGTATAGCTTGATGTGTAGCCGTGTGTACACCATACTCATCACTTACCATAGCTCGCTCTTATCTAGGATCATAATTATATTTTATCCCACATGAAATGATTATATAATATACATGCCGCAGTAAGATGGCTGTAGCCATGATATAGTTATATCCCAAGGGATATCGCTATCTACCGTATTATAGTTATAATGAAAACTGTCGGAGTGCCCTAATTTTGTTACTGCAACCAATTTCGACGTAGAGCTCGCTCAGCTCGCGCGTAGTTAGTCACAGTTCTAACCTAAACTATTTGATCGGAGTGCCCTAATACATATAATACTAAATCATGCTCGTATTACAGTTAGTATCCGACCGAGCTCTGGTCGACCGAGCTTTGCTCGGGTGAAAATAAAGAAAACTAATTTTCCCAGATATGAGACCTAGCTAAATCGATTTTTCGGCTTTCGGCTTTCGGCGGGGCTTGTGGCTAAGTAATAACAGCCGCACGGGTCGATCGATCAGGTTAAGCTGCGCTTGCCGCGGTTGGTCCGTGGATGGGTAACACTCTTTACATACCAAGACCCCTCCGTGCCTCGGAAAGCACGTTAAGCCGTTGGTCCCGGCTGTCATTCTTGGATATTTGACAGTCGTTACGGGTCGTCAGAAGCCCGAAAGTCTGACAACCAGTCTTACCAGAGGTATCGTATTACCCAGTACTGGGTTATGGAGGTCAGATAGGCAGTCGCTCCATGTAAAATACTGGTATTCAGCTGCATCCAGTTAGACTGGAAGGCGACCCCAACGTAGTTGGGAAAAGGCTAGGCAGATGAAACCCCTATATTGCAACTTTCATCGAAATCATTTTCGAGTACGTGATTACAAATCTAAATAGAAATATAGCTCATATATAGTAGAGGATATTAAGATAGTTATGAACCTCTTTCATATAACTATAATACAGTAGATAGCTGTATCCCTAGGGATTTAATTATGCCGGGGTCACGGGTAGTTCGAAAGAGATACCGTGGCCCTGGCACGGGCAACTGAAGGAACACGGGTGGGATGTAATTATATATCCATCTAGAATCTAGATGGTTGTAGCCGTGATAAACGGGTAAGTATACAGAAGCTCACAAATTAATCACATATAATTATGTCAATATTGTCATTTATCTATGACTCATAGATCTATGGTCATCAAGATATAATTATGTATGTTAGTGTAATAGCCCCAAGAAACAGTAGTAAATTAAAAATATCAAATTTAAATTATTTCCGGCCTGACGTTGAAAGTAATTAATAGGTAGATTAATTTTGTTTACATAAAAAGTACGTCTTTGTCATTGTTATCAAGGGTCTGTGTCAAACAAACTACTTTTTTTAATAAGGCAGTTAGGTTCCCCCCGGTGGGTTCTCGCATTGTCGAGGTGGGCGGGCTCAGTAGCCGTGGCTTGGTCGCCCACGGTGAAGCGAAGAGGATCTGATAAGCCGACGACGCAGCTGCCAACAAGTAGGTTGCAGTGCCGCTTGGGCAACATCGTAACTGAAGCGAACCGCGATGTCGTATGGGAGGCATCGCGGCTGAGGGTTGAAGACCACGGCGGCGGCGAGAGAGGAGTGTCGGTATTGCGGTACGCCGCTCCCCTACCTTCCGCGGCCTTGACGGGGTCGCCACTGTCTGATGGCGGACGGCAGAAGGGCCGCGTGGGAGGAGGAGTGTCGTTATGGCGTTGGCCGCTCTCCCTATCCTCTGTGGCCTAAAAGCCACTAACCTGACCCGTCGCAGGGGGACCACGAGTGCCCAAATACGGCGTCTTCTGGCGCTGTGTGCTAGTTTGTTCCCAGCGGTGGTCACGGCGTGCAATATGTTCTGGTGCGCCGGTGATGGGGAGTAATCCCCAAAGAAGGGTCCGGTGACGGACAGCCGCGGCCGGTTCGCGGATGAGTGCTAACGCCTGCGCGTGTTCCCGCCATAAGCAGCAGAGGAGGACACCGTGGAGTTTTAGTGGGTTGCAGTCCCACATAACTGCAGTATGCGTGATCATTTCTCCACAAAAAAAATAAGGTTACGTTAGATTATACTAAAAGTACTGGCGTAGGTAAGTCGAATTGTGCAGCTACTTACGTATGCAGGAGCAGTAGAAGTAGTTAGTCTTGGTTCATGGTGTATGGAGTGTTCTCCATTATTATTAAAATGTACCTCTTCTACTCAATTATACACTACTATTTTTTAATCAGTACCAAAAAAGTGGGGCTCTATCCGTACCCGTTACTGATCATATTTGTGTAGTCAAAAGTCAAAAAAATTAAATCCCAAAATTGTCCACGAAAATTTGTCATGATTGCTAAATTCATAATTAAATCAATTATACACTTCTGGACACATCTATTGGCCCACCTTAGAGTTTAGGTTTCGATGGCCCCTTCCGAAATATGATTGCTAGATTGAACAAAAACTGTTGATGCAGTTTTAAACCTGATACATTTTACCATCTTTTTCGATCGTATTGTTTTAAATTTGAATTCAGAATACCATACGACATGGAGCTACGCCTAACAAGTCGGATATGCGCCTTGTTAAAGGCAATTGATTTTTGAATAAAAAACATGTTTTATCAAATAAAGGTTTAATTTAATAACGTGTGTTGCCTCCATGGGCATCTACCACAGCTCTCATACGATTAGGCATAGAGTTTATCAACTGCTCTATGAAATTTTGAGGGATCATCTCCCATTCCTCTTCTATGGCAGTTTTCAACTCCTGCATCGTCTGGGCAACTGGCTGACGAGCCCTAACACGTCTTTTTAGCTCGTCCCACATGTGCTCAATGGGGTTCATGTCTGGGCTTCTGGCTGGCCAGTCCATAACTGTGATGTTCACATACCGAAGATATTCCCTGACGATGCCGGTCGCATGGGCTCCTGCATTATCATGCATAAAAAGGAAATTTGGGCCCACATAGTCCGCGTATGGTATCACGTGAGGTTCTAAGCACTCACGAATGTACCTTTCAGCATTTAATGTTGGCAGCCGTGGTCCTGTAACAACCTCAAGTTGAGTTTTGCCGCTCGCGGATATACCGCCCCAGACAGTCCATGAGCCACCGCCATAAGCAACCCTCTCTTCAAAGCAGCATTGTGCGAAACGCTCTCCCTTACGTCGGTAGACCTTCTTCCTTCCATCATTGCCATGTAACACTATTTTAGACTCATCAGAAAAGAGTACACGGCTCCAATCTTGCTGTGTCCAATTTAAATGACTGCGTGCGAAATGAAGGCGCGCTGTTCGGTGGGCTCGCGTTAGTTTGGGGCCATTAGCTGGCTTGTGTGGTACCATATCGCGTTCTTTTAACCTTCTCCGAACAGTTCGAGCGCTCACAGATACTCCGTGGAAGTCGCGAAGTTGGTTTTGTATCTCAATGGAGGTAAGGTGACGATTTCTCAAGCTGGTCGTCACGATGAATCGATCCTGCCTTTCAGTTGTGACCCGAGATCGTGGCCTTCCTTGGCGACGAACAAAGCCGCCAGTCTCTAGGTACCTCCGATAAACATTTCGGACCGCAGATCGACTTAAATTAAGTTGAGCACTCACGTTTCTTTGGCTGTGTCCGGCCTGAATAAGTGCCACAGCTTGGGCGGCGACTTCAGGTGAAGTATCCATAGATTATTGATAGAACCTCACCTTAATGTTAAGAATAAGTAATGTTTGTTGCAAAACCAAAGATATCAATCACTTTTTCAAGAATTAAATCCAAGTAAACCAATAAAACCAAGTTTTCTTAGTATTCGATTGTTTGATATCAACAAACAGGCTCCAAATTGTCTTTTGTTTCTTTAAATTCTGTGTTCGAAATTAAAAAAAAGACTATTGAATGAAATTGTGAATGTGCCAGGTTCAAAACTGCATAAAAACTTTTTGCTCGACCTAATATAAAATTTTAGCTAGGACCAAGCGAAACTGAAAATACAAGGTGGGCCAAAAGATGTGTCCAGAAGTGTACATACGAGTAACAATTGCTACTAGCAAATACTTCGCGCAGTGCTTTTCCATGATTAATCAATACTACTATGTAGTCTGTGCAATATTTCCATAAACTGAGTGACATTTTGGCATATAAACAAACGCTAATAACTTTGCTGTTTATGAATATTATTTATTGAGACTTTACATATATAATATTACATTATACATATAATAAAAAGACCTTCTCTAATAAGCCCTTTAAGTATTTGTACTAATTTAAAATTAGTGGTGTATAGTAGTGTAATTTCAGTTTTCAAGAAATATTTTTTTCTATCCAGTTTTGCAAGATAATAAGGAAAAGAAAAAAGTACTGTATCAATAATTTTAATCAACAATTAAAAAAATATATTTAATCAATTTTTATTTTTAATCTCATCGCTGACAAAAGCTGATAGACAGACATTCGATTTCTGCTGTATTAGCTAAGGGGGGATAGGACCCTCTTAAATGTGGTTTGGATGCCGGGAAAAGAGATTAAATTGAAATTTTCAAAGAATATTTTCACATAAATATTAATTGGCTCTTTATTGGGCTTATTAATTCGTTCGTAATCATTCGTCAAAGGATTCGGGTACTTATTAGTTTTGTGTTGATAAGGCATCAAAGAGAGTTATTTAATTAGACATCAAAGAGAGAGACAGTCAAATGTCAACGTAGCCTTTTTAACACAAGATCGTGGGGTAAGTCTAGTTGGCTAGCGCAATGGATTAACGTTGCTCTCGTCTGGTGGTGGGTAGATAGATAGGTAGATGCAAACCATCGCTTTCCATCAGGCGTGATGATAAATAGAAATAGATAAATGATAAATTAGTCAAGCGATAGTCGCGGTGCTCTCAGTATATTTATTGTGGCTTAGGGTTCTCGTCGATGCGCGCGTCTGTGTGTGTGTGTGCCGTTTTGTACGGTTGTTCGCAGTTTCCCTTCTGTCCATATTTATATTGTGCCGACTGCCGATACGGGCAAGGCATTCCTTAACCGTAAAAGACTTGTCATAAAAGCTGGTGGAATGTATCGGCATCTCTAGTCTTTTGTAATCCTCAAACCACGTAACTATTGTAAATTTTCTATCTATACTAATATTATAAATGCGAAAGTAACCCTGTCTTTCTGTCTGTACCCTACGCCACGAGTCTTTGTCTACCTGTGTGCCAATCATCGAAATAGACCCGGATCTTTTGGAAGGGGCATCTAGAATCAATTCTATTTTCTTGTAAATGACGTTCAAAAGTGCCTTCTCAATCAATCTGCCTAGCCTAGCAACTATGCCTAGCAACTATGCCTCTGCCTAGCCTAGCAACTATGCCTAGCAACTATGCCAACTATGCCTAGCAACTATGTTGGGGTCGGCTTCCAGTCTAACCGGATGCAGCTGAATACCAGTATTTTACATGGAGCGACTGCCTACCTGACCTCCACAACCCAGTAACTGGGTAATACGACACCCCCTGGTAAGACTGCTTGTCGGACTTTCGGGCTTCTGACGACCCGTAACGACTGTCAAAGATCCACGAATGACAGCCGGGACCAACGGCTTAACGTGCTTTCCGAGACACGGAGGAGTCTCGGTATGTAAAGATGGTCACCCATCCACTGACCAACCCCGGCAAGCGTAGCTTAACCTGGTGGATCGACCCGTGCGCTGTTATTAATCAAAAGTGCCTTCTAAACCTACTTAAAATAAATTAAAATACGATTTGACTTTGATTTTGACACTTTTTGTCCCGGTAGTACATTCCCGTGGGATATTTTTTGACCACCACGCGGGCAAAGAGTTAAAAGAAAAATCGCACGGGTGTGCCTAGAAAATCATCACTTAATCCTTTTTATGAATTTATCGATTAAGCGCGAGTAGTCGACGGATAGTCGCGGCTGTCTGGCGTCAGGTGGTGACGTCATGGCTTGCGAGGAAGTTTGGCAATGTTGCCTACTATAGGATAAACATACGAGCAGATGCGTTGCTATGGATTAGAGGAGATTTGACCTCGTTGGGAACATTTTGTGTTTGAATGGAGCGACTGAATAATGATTTAGTTTTAATTTGATCTAATATTTCTAAAGGGTTTCATACAAAATGTATGGAAGAGTTGATTGTTTTCTTTAAACCAACAAAAAAAAATTACCCTAGGGGTGTGCTGAATTCATGGTAGTTTGCTATGTTTTAGGAACCAGGTATTGATAAAACTTCATAGGTATTTTACAGTTGAAACCAATTTACAGGGATTTACAAAAGCAAACGAACATTCATGAAAAAAAAATATGTTTCCATAGATTTTTAAAATGTATTTGAAAGTACCTACTTAATTTAGAAATCAGGGTTATGCTTCCAATTTCCCTACGTGATCGAATCAGAAATGAAGAGATCCGCAAGAGAACCAAGGTAAACGACATAGCCCCAAAGAACTGCCTGCCAAACTTAAGTGGCAGTGGGCAGGACACATTGCTCGCAGAACAGATGGCTGATGAGGCCGAAAGGCTCCGGAGTGGCGACCGCGTCCCGGAAGACGTAGCGATGGAAGGCCTCCCACAAGGTGTAAACTATGTGCGTAAAACAATGTCGCTTTTCATGTTTAAGTGACCGCTTAGTTCTTCTATAGCCGGGTCTCCTGCGCGTGTCTTTTCGAAACTTTACACAAATAACCTTACACACTTACACATTTTCATTTGTTTTCTTAGACAAGCGTCTTTTGCGTAGGTATTCAAATATTTATGTAAGTTGTAAGCCATGCCTCACGGCTCTTTGTTTCGATGTTTTTGTGTAAAGTTTCCTGTGCGTGTCACAGGAGACCCGGCTTAAACTCACAATGGTATTGATGTGGTTTTCACCATCATTTAGAGAATTTATTTCGGAAGGCTTAGTAGGTGTTTAACATATTATTATTAAACATAGATACAGCCATTGAGATATACTTAAATATAGCACAAAAATCTCGATGTTTTGACGTGGCGCCACATTGGTAGAACGCATCCGGGCGAAGTTGTGGCGAGAGAGGTTTCGAAATTCGAATGATGCTGAATTTGCATAGACAAACCAACCAACCTGCCAGTGACATCCCGAACTTCAATTAACCGAAAAGGTTTTCTATCCGCAATGCGTTTTTCAGTAAAATGCCGATGGTGCAGTCCGATCCGGACATTGATGTCGACGGATGCAGAATAGACATAGCATTGGTTATTTATAAAAAAAAAAGCTAGATAGCTCTGTACCTAAGTAAATATCTACCGTTTTTTTTTATATATAAACAATGTTGTTGTCCGTGACTGTTCACGGATAAAAATATGTAATCATGATTCTCTTGCCCTTATTCCAATTTTATTTGCAATCGGCGAAATTTACCATCATTTTTTTTTTCATACGGTCAAGGTTAAAAATATGTCGGTAAAACCATGAAATTCAACAATGATTTTTAGTTTTAATTGAAATAAACGAGCTGTTGTGATCTTCGCACATGATCGCGCAAACTTTTTTAAATTGAATCTCATTAAAACATTTGAACCGATACTCTACGAGAAACTGGCATTTGAATATTGATAAGTTAGTGCATTCTCCCTTGACTGTACGATAAAGCGCATGTCAGTGGTAAACCCCTTTATCTGTTTTGTGAAGTCAAACCCCGCTGCCCAAAGCTTTCAATCCCTAGATTTGCCTTCACCGTACTTAGTCACAAGAAAAAGTGTCCATACTTAGAAGAGTGAGCTCACACATTATTAAATAGCGTTTCCATGATAATCTAGTCATCTAGTGTATTCACTGCGTCATTGTGTGTCAGAGGTGTCAAAAATAATCAGATTTTTTGACAACTCTACCCTACCGCGGCAAAAGGTAGGGCGAATCTAACGATTTCAATCTTTGCCTCTGCCATCATTTTCATGACAGCCGTCACTGCGGCTGTTAGTGGCGGCCACCGTTCTTCTAGGAAACCGTAGCTTCACTGCTACGACATAAAATGGCACTGTGAATGTCAAATTTTAGATATTATGTGTTTTGTAAAATAGGTAGGTACAATACGGCCGATGTATCGTGGCTTGTCAGAACATATAGGCTCTCCGAACTTTCGTGCAAGTTCTCTCACTCATTGCACACTCAATCAATCTGCCTAGCCTTTTCCCAACTATGTTGGGGTCGGCTTCCAGTCTAACCGGATGCAGCTGAATACCAGTATTTTACATGGAGCGACTGCCTATCTGACCTCCACAACCCAGTAACTGGGTAATACGATACCCCTTGGTAAGACTGGTTGTCAAACTTTCGAGCTTCTGACGACCCGCAACGACTGTCAAAGATCCACGAATGACAGCCGGGACCAACGGCTTAACGTACTTTCCGAGGCACGGAGGAGTCTCGGTATCTAAATATGGTCACCCATCCACGGACCGACCCCGGGAAGCGTAGCTTAACCTGATGAATCAACCCGTGCGGCTGTTATTACTTAGCCACGAGCTCCTCACTCATTGCACACTCGCCGGAACCAAATGGTGAAATATTACTGCACCGCCTTCTGCATGAAGTTTGGGGCCTTGCTTCACGGTCGGTGAATCAAGACCGTCGAATTTTTGTCGACTTCGAGCGCGTTTCGTCCCCTAATGGCGTTAGGTCCTTAGCACACCTCCGCCGTGAAACCGCATGATGTTCCGCTACTCGAGTAGCGGAACATCGTTGCGAGTCAGATGTATTGACTACTGCGGTTTCGCGGCGGAGGTGTATTAAGGCCCTTAGTGGCGCTGGCAGCGTAACTACGACCGTCATAGGCTTAATAAACTTAGTAATTACAATATTATTAACTACTAAGCAATCGAATGTCTCATTAAATTGCTATTAATTAATTAATGCGTTGAACCGATAAAGTGTCACCACGCTGTAAACGCTCTCACGGGGTGTGGAGGGTTTTGAAACTTGGTCGTTTCAATAAGTCATTTTAAACGTTTAATAATTTCTGGTCGTTAAAGTTTATCCCTGACTATTTAAGTACTTTGTGTTAATTCAACATAATACCAAGCCCTTTACCTAATTTATACAGGGTCGGCGCGGCTCTCCCTCTTCTCATCTATCGTCATTTGTCTATCGTATTATGTACCTACTATGGTCTGTTTTTTAATCTCGGAGACTAAATTGACAAGTGAAAATGTCAGATAACATAGTGTAATGCAAGCCAGTTTGACATTTGCACTTGTCAATTTAGTCTCCGAGATTAAAAAATGCACTTTAAATGCATTTATTAACTGTTTACTTTTCAGTTGCGCTGAAATGGAACAGGCCAGTCGCTCACAATGATATTAGGAAGCTAAAACTCACCCAAAGGGTAATGCAGAGCTATGCTTAGAATTTCCCTACGCGATCGAATCAGAAATTAAGAGATCCGCAGGAGAACGAAGGTAACCGACAGAGCCCGAAGAATTGCCGAACTTAAGTGGCAGTGGGCAGGGTACCTTGCTCACAGAACAGTTGGCCGATGGGGCCGAAAGGTTCTGGAGTGGCGGCCGCGTACCGGAAGACGTAATGTTGGAAGGCCTCCCACAAGGTGGACCGATGACCTTGTAAAGGCCTCAGGAATCCGCTGAATGCGGGAAGCACAGAATCGGTCGAAGTGTCGGTGCTTGGGGGAGGCTTATGTCCAGCAGTTTACGTCTATCGGCTGAAATGATGATGATCATGATGCGCTGAAACGGTTTCAATGCGCCTACCAAACATTTCCTCACCAGCTTTGTCAGCCAAAAGATAACCAATTGAACAGAAGTGCGGTCTCAAACTCTCAACGCAACTAAGTAGTTACAACCGTACAAGGATTTGCTTTTTCGTCCTGATGGAAGTCCTCTATCTGTAACTGTTCCAGACATGTTCCAGCCGTACTAATCACAGTTCGGCTGAAACAGTTCTGGAAAAGTTGGTAGTCAGACACGTCTGACATGTCCCTAAAAGCTGCGAGCACAAAGTGCAATAATAAATCATCGATAGTTGAGATCTCCATTACAGAAATGTCAGTCAAGTACTGAAGCATTTATGGCGACACCCGACACTATCGTCTTCTGACTGACGCCTGACGCCCGACAGCTTGCCACTTCCACTTCCTAATCCATTAGTACCAATTCCCGCTATCGTTCGATAAGTATAGCTCCAGCAGTTGTTAGCTCGAATATTTCAATAATAGTTCAATGCAGAACAATGACACACTTACTTACATAGCACTTGAAGACATTGCGAACCAGTAGGTACTATGGACAAAACTTAAGCATGCTCACTTAAGAAAATATTCCTGTGAGAGCGCAGCTAGTGACAAACGAACATTGTGCGATCGAGTCGTGAGCCGTGCATGCAATTATCGCCTTTGAGGTGATCATGCGGAACTTTGGCTCATAGTACGTAAAAGCAACGTGTGTTTCTCCACTCATCAGAAATACAGATAGGCATTCATGAGATGTAGATATTCAAAATAGATGGTAACATATTCAAAATTGAATAAAAGAAATAGCATTGGTGTCGGCCGTTGACGTCCGAAAGGTATCTATGAGCACGTTTGCACTAATGCAGTTAATCTGTTATTCTGATCAAGTAACAACCACAAAGTGACTTATTCACTTTTCCTTTTCATGCTGTACTCGTTCTATTTGCAGCGTGTCAAAGGTATTTTCGAATACGTTTCAATTAATGATTTAATAAGTAATTTTGTTTATTGTATTTCTTTAAATATCTCTCTACCTACTTATTTCTTTTACAATAATATGCCTAACATAATTGAAAGGTTATAAAACTTATATACCTACTCGTAACAGTGAAAAACAAGGTCTTACAGCACAAGTAAAGGAAAAATTCCGAAAATCGTTAATTTGTAGTTTTTTCACATAATTTTTTTTTTTTTTTTTTGCGAATTCAAATAATTGATCATGTGTATGTTTTTCATCTACAATGTTAAGTTTGTTTTTGTAATCTTGATTCAGAATTAAAATAATATATTCGTAAATAATAACTGCTACCTAATTATTTAACAAAAATAACAAAATTATATCCTAACTTTTAACTAAAACTATTCATGAACTAAAATATGGTGTCGAAAAATTTCTCCGCATCGCTGTCGACAAGTAATGTACCCAAGAGACTGGCACTTTGTAGTATTTTTTTGGAAGTCGGTTGTTTCTGTTTGTAAAAAAGATTTTTATTTTTCACTTTGGGTCAGTCCGTAATTTATCTAAGTTACAATAGCCTAATGTCAACAGCTCATCACCTTTTACAAAATACTGCTTTTTCCGATACAAGGACGTTAATTGTTGGGAAGTTGTCCCAAAAAGGAGAACTGGAACTGATGGTGAAGTTACCATCAGCTCCACTACAACATACAATTATGTAGGTATTGTGACGACCATAAATTGCTTAGCAATAATCGAATCGCAATCCGTGAAATACGTATTATTGAGTAGTTCCGATGGCCATCTGTGGTCTTCCTCATCAGTTCCACTTCACCAAATGGTGCTTTCCGGGAGCAAATGCACAAGTTACTATAAAAAAATACCCAAATCGCTATAGGTGTGCCTATAAACTTGGAAAGTTCCCCTCGATTTCTCTGGGATGCCATCATCAGATCCTGGTTTCCTTATCATCGTACCACCTTTAGGATATCTCCTTTCCAACAAAAAATAATTATCAAAATCGGTTCATAAATGACGAAGTTATCCGCGAATACACATAAAAATATATATATACGGTTGAATTGAAAAACCTCCTTTTTTTGAAGTCGGTTAAAAAAAACATAGTTTCCAGTTTCCAGTAGGTGACATCAAGCAAGAGACAGAACATCCTATCAGTAAAATATTATCTGATTCCAATATCTATCATGTGCGCGCGTGTCGTTCACTGAAGTGTCTCTAATCGCGTCTGCAATATCCCGGCTGCCTGTCCAGCCACCCTGAGACTGCTCTGCATTCAAGCATGCGTTCCCGAAGTTCTGCATACCGCACGAGCTACAACTAAGTCGGCCATATCAGCCACATTCCGGCCGCTTGTCTGAAATGTCACGCATTCTCATAGCGAAGGGTATTCCTACTCGACCATATTAGGTAACACCACCCAACCGTCATAGAAGATATTGAAGAAATGTTTAAGTATAAAAAAGTTGGGAAACTGTAGGTTAATTTTGAAAATTCTTGGGAGGAAGCGGGTTTGCGGCACCCGTCCCGCCCCGACGCAGAAACACACGGCGACTCATTGGATCTTGGCTTCATCATACTTTAAAATTGTCAATACACTCGAGATCAATGAATTAAGGTCACATAAAGATACCTACCTGAAAGTGTCAGAAACTAAGAATGCTAGCTTAATGAAATAAATTATGTAGGCTAATTTTTTTCTCAAAATAATCCTATAGCGGGTGATATAGGGGATGAAAGTTTGTATGGGAAACCCAGCATTTCTTAAGTTAGGGATATGAAAATTCAAATTTATATGTTTTTGGTAGGAAATAAAGAAATATGCGGTTCAGTGTTTTTGAAAAATCATTCCCTTAGGGGGGTACAATAGGGGTTGATTTTAAAATTCACAAATAATATTTCAAAATATTTGTGTACCTACCCCTTTTTAAGAGATTTAAGGGATTGGAAATGTAGTCATAGTTCGTATCTTGAGGTAACATTAACATTTTATTTTATTTCATTAAGCTAGCATTTTAGTTTCCGAGACTTTCAGGTAGGTATCTTTATGAGACACTAATTAATTGCTCTCGAGTGTAGCTATCATACCTAATTCTATGTAGGATATGGACTAATTTTGAGTAGAATTTAAGTATTTCATGATGGGAATGGTTTGAGGTTGTTATCTCAAACTGGGGGCAAGTTTGAATATATCATAGAAAAAAAAAAACCATGAAGAGACGTCTCGAAATACCTCTTCCACTCGATGCTACCACAAGAATACGAAAGTACAAAGACCTACCGAAGGTACATTAATATGCTGAAAACTGAAAAAAGGCAACGAAAATTCAGGACAAACAGGTCCTGAAAAATAGATGACGCCACTCCTTACAACTTACAGGGCTCCTCATATTTAATTCATAGAAGACACACTTACAGTCATGTACCGTAAGTGATACAAGTCTAATCGTAAGGTTTACGACGCCGCGACAGAGAAAACTATGTTAATTCGAAACTTCAAGAAGCAAACGCTTTATAATTTACATTATTGGCTAGAAGCAATGCACATAACAGTTACATTATACAAAGAGACCAGGATAAGTGAAAGACCTACTAGATGTTCCAATTAAATCATCAAGGATCTAGACCTAGTAGGTAGATATTCTAATTAGAACATCGAGTCAAGCTGATTACAACATCTGTTGGTTCTCTGTAGGTACATCGTCAACCGCACACAGTGGTAACAAATTGGCTTTGACAGCGACTTTATGACGTAGCAATAAGAGCGAATTTCGTAGTGCAAGTGTTACCACTGATGTGCTATCGACTGTACAGTCAGCGTCAATAATATCGGGACGAATAGACTGTTCAAAATGTTCTAAGCAACTATGAAAAGATACAAGAAATGTTTCAGAACAAAGAAAGACCGTACACGACAACTGTCATTCTGACAACAACTTTATCCAATTGAGATAAAGTTTAATTTTCTTAGTTGTTGAGACCATTTTGAACAGTCTGTCCGTCGTGCGGTGTCTTGAAAATGATTACATTTTTCAGATTTCCCGGCTGAGTTCCTTTTCAAAAATCTGATAAATGCGAAATTATAATTTCGGCATTCAATTTTATTTGTATAAACTACTACGTTGCCTACACAAACACAAATAGGCGCGCACTTATCTTAACCTCGCCGTTATTCTTTTATGATAAGGTACCTACAGTGTTAGTAACAGTGATAAGGAACGTGAAACGGTATCAGTTTTTACGATTACTGTTAGCAATTTCATCATACACTAGTTACCTATTGCTAGGAGAATAATCTTGCTTATTGTTTTATACAATAACTAGCTGACCCGACCGACTTTGCCCTGTTTTAATTGAGTACATACAAAGTTCCATAGAAAAAACCGGACAACAGCGCGTCGGACTCGCGCACCGAGGGTTCCGTGAAAAGTGTGCTATTTAGAGACATCGTTTTATTTTTCCTGTAATCTTTACATAAACTTCTATCACATAAAATAATTTCAGAATTTTCTCTATGCAAACTTCGGATATAAATATAAGGTACGGAACGGTATTTTTTTACATTTTTCATCAAAAGTCGAAAACTATGCGACCTAAAAAAAAGAAAAAATGTTTGAGAATGTGCAAACAGTGCTCTTTCATACTATATTTCTACCTCTATTTTGCTACCTCTTTCATATGATAGCCCCACTTCGAATTTTTAAGAACCCCTTTCCAAAAGAAAAAAAAAATATATTTCTCTCTTATTTGCAAAATAGCTGAAACGTCATCTAAACCTGTTCCAAATTTCAAGTTGATAGCATTAGTAGTTCTTGAAATATCCAGCTGTGACAGACTGAGTCACACCATAAGGGTTCCTTTTACCAGTTTGGTACGGAATTCAGTTCTTCCCAAATTTAAAAATTATCCGGGAAACTTTATTTTTATTTTTATGAAAACCTAATTCGGTCTACTACGAATATTTCAAAACAAAAATTTGCCAATTCTGTCTATCTGTTCTAAAGTGATGCACTTATCATCGAACAGTATTTCATTTTTAGAAGATAGAAGATGTCTGGCCAGAGTGTATTTATATCGTTAATCTAATAGTTCTTTAAAACAGGTTATTTCCCCTGAGGACAACGCAGGAATGGACACAATAAGGCTTACAAAAGTTTACACACGCGTCTCGGTTCCGACACTGTAGTAACACATGTGCAGACACAGAAACATTATTCTTTGGGACGGCAGACTCAGTGTCGATTTACGTCGTTAGGTGGAAAACACCAGCATGGTTTAACTGGAAAATTCCTTTTGCAAATTCCATTTCCCTCCCATCTGATACGAGAGCGACGTTTTCATTAAAACACTATGAAATTCCATTATGAATCATGTATGAATGTTTGAATTCAATTTACCTACTTGTGGTTGCAAACTATAGGAGGTAGGTAGGTGCTATTGGATTCGAAATGTTCTTTATTATCATATTCATAGATTATGCAGATACTTACCATCTCCCTACTTCATATGATTGTTTTCTAATCGAGTATCTACATATATTTAGAAAGGAATTTCAAGTGCCTAGGTTTAGTTAAGTAGGTACTCGTAATCAATCAATAATCATACACAGTTAACATAAGTAGCTAAAAATGTTTCTTTACGGTTTTTTAAATAATTTTAAAGATCTACTAAATACCTATTTATAGAATAGAATAGAATAGAATATCTTTATTTCGGACGTAGATACAATATTCATATACTGTTAGTAACATACAAAGAAATAACTTATTAATACTTACTTTATACATAGATCGATTTTTAAGAATAGCTGAAATCAAAATAACTGGCCAAGTGCATGTCGGATCACGCACAATGAAGGGTTCCGTAATTGGAAATAATTTATCCCAAAAACAAACTTAACATTGTAGTTGAAAAACTAGAAATCCTAAATTTTTTTTTGTTCTATAAAATTACAAATTAACGATTTTCGGACTTTTTCCTTTACTTGTGCTGTGAGAGCTTGCTTCTTGCCAAATTTCATGATTCTAGGTCAACGGGAAGTATCTACTCTAGGTTTTGATTTACTTGCGAGTATCAAAATATTTCGCATAAATGGTTGTATTTTTTTACTGCGCTGACTTATTGATTGATTATTTTAGAGCCAAGGAGCCAATAGATCTACGTATTTGATATTAATTTCAACTAAATACCTTCACGCGTACCTGAGAAAAACGGTCTTGACTGACAGATAGACAACGAAGTCCGATAAGGGTTCCGTTTTTTCCTTTTGAGGTACGGAACCCTAAAAAGAAAAAAGCGACAGCGCAATTTAAAACAAGGTACGTTATCGGCTGCATTAGAAACAAGAAACAAGGAACAGATGAGATAACAACACATGTCGCAAGCTTAATAGAATACTGACTTAACTCAAAAAGAAGATTTTGGGAAATCGCAGAAGAAAATCTTGCTATGAGGACTATCCTACTTGTTGATGCATAAAAATAAAATGATTTATATTAATCATCAAATCATCATCAAATCAGTATTTTGAACGACTATGATTAACTATTGATGAGATCTGAGTAAAAGAAAACCGGAAATACTCAATTCTGACCTATGTACTCGTATTAATGGATCAATGTTCCATGCTACGACGTCTTAAAGCCCTTCAGAATCAAAGTGACCCGACTGCGGCAAAGCAAAAAGGAGGGTTATGATTTTGACCGGTATGAATGTATGTACATTCATCTGTTCCCTCATAACTTCTAAATTAGCACATTTCAAAAATTTATATAGGTATTGTTAGTTACTCGCGGGTTTGCTGACAAGCACCCAATAGCTGGAAATCATTTCTAAAATCACGACGCAGATGTGAGCCAAACATATTTTCTCTCCAAACCTACCCAAAATACATAATATAATAATTATTCTTCATTAAAAAGGGGAAATAATAAAGCTTCCGAAAAACAACTTAACTTCCAACGATCTGTGGTTGACTGTAATACTAACTAAGCTGTGTTAAAATGAATTACCGAAAAATTAATACAAAATTAACCGACAAAAAATGTTGTTTTTAACAAACAAACATGAGCTTATTCAATTTATAATTCTACGAATAATAAACTAAATATCCAAAAAAAAAAAATACTAATTTTCCGAAAGAAATACTAAGTTTCCGAAAACATATGTTCTGCTAAAATAATCGTTTTCTTAAGCTCTATAGAAGCAGCTTGAAAATGACTACTTGAAAATGACACTGATTTCGGTAAAACGCAATTTAATCCGGTGGAAAAATATTACGTCAGCAAATACTGTATTAATTTTTCGGAATTTTCAGTATTTTGTTCGGTCGTTTCTTTATTAGTATTCGCTTATAACTTGTCGGAAAGTTAGTATTTAAAACAGTAAATTTCATATTTTGAGTATGCTCATATTTGAATTTTTCTTCGGAGCTTTTATTACTACCCTTTAAAAAGTGGCTCTGCTATTTCGGGTTTCTGAGACAGTCAAAGATCTAGGAATGACTGTCGGGGCGAGTAGTGCCGCTAATTAGCGCCGCCATCAAGAAAAAAATCATAAGTCTGGAGATATGGAACATTTTGAAATTTCCTATGCTCACTTTTTTGGTCTGATGAGGTAGGTACGGTGAGGTCAAAAAAATCAACACTAAACCTCCTAGGTAGGTATGGGTAGGTAGGCTTAGTGTAGATTTTTTGATACAAACAAATTCTACCTCATCTGAGAAAAAATTTGAGCATAATATGAAATTTTAAAATGTTACATAGCTCCATACTTATTATTTTTTTTTCTTGATGGCGGCGCTAGTTGGCAGCTCTACTCGCCTTAACTAAACTAATCTTAAAGTCCGTCGCCTCCTAATTATTCATAGGAAATGCAAATCAATTCAAAGTTACTAAGTCCAGAGCTTGCCTGGCCACGGGTCGAGCTGGATGAAGTAACTGTTGGCTCGTTACGATGACGGACGAAGCTGTTACCGGCAAATTGAAAGATTACTTGAGGCGATAATATCGCATACGCAGTAGACTGCATGTGTGTAAGAATTGTATTCATATTTTAGTATGAGATTCATAGTTATAGGACGGTGAATATTTTGGACTGCATAATGTATCTTTGTTTAACCAACTTCAAAAAAGGAGGTTCCGTATTCGACCCGTATGTAGAGTACCTATGCATGTTTGTATGTCCGCGATTTTCTCAAAAACTAACGAACCTATTTTGATGATTTTTTCACTAACGTGATCTACATACTTCCTTTCAGGAAGGTTTTAGTATACCTACTAGAAAACCTGCCAGACGTTGTCCTGACAAAATTTCAATTTATTTTTTTTTCCTATTATTTTTTTTATTTTAAACTACCCCAGTAAAGAGGAGAATAAACAAACAAAAAAAATATCCAAATCGGTCAAGCTGTTTTTGACTTTTAGCGACACTAACTAACAGCAATTGATTTTTAGATAAATTAGCTAAATCTTCTAATGTACGAGATTATATGCTGATTATATACTGTACCTCCAGCATTTCTAAGCGGATTTTGATGATTCTTCTTTTAGTTCCTCTTGGCTTTATGTAATTGTACAGTCAACTAAAATTTATTATATATTGTTTTTGTCCATATTCTTTTACTTCTAAGCGTAGGTACCTAACTGGCTTAACTAAAATATACCAGGTATACATCGTAACACCACATAAGTCTTGAATAGTAGCTACCATACAAGTGCCAAACAGGTAAAATCCCCACTGAACTACGTGAACACCTTATTCGTTTCTTTACTCATGATGATCCTTAATTCTGGCGCTTATAGTAGGCGTACCTTTTTTTATTTGCCATTATTGTTCCACTGCTGGGCAAAGGACAGGTAGGAGGTACTTACTAACAAACGCACTCGGAGTGTTCATTTTTAATAATTAATCAGTAACTAATGTTTTCCATATGATAACAAATTGCAGGTAGGTCTAAAATTAACAACAATGGGGAACTTATCCATATCTTTAACCATATATATTTTTTTAAATATATTTCTGACTACAATCTGCCTAGCCTTTTCCCAACTATGTTGGGGTCGGCTTCCAGTCTAACCGGATGCAGCTGGATCGACTGCCTATCTGACCTCCACAACCCAGTAACTAGGTAATACGATACCCCTTGTTAAGACTGGTTGTCAGATATTCACGCTTCTGACGACTCGTAACGACTGTCAAAGATCCACAAATGACAGCCGGTACCAACGGCTAAACGTGCTTTCCGAGGCACGGAGGAGTCTCGTTAAGTAAAGATGGTCACCCATCCACTGACCAACCCCAGCATGCGTAGCTTATCCTGATGGATCGACCCGTGCGGCTATTATTACTTAGCCACGAGTTCCTCAAGTAATATATTAGGTTGGGGAAAAAGTCTTTTCGCATTATAGTATGTATGAACTTAAAATAAAATCTCTTTGGCTATACTATTTGTATCTGGCTGGTTTTGGTATCATTGAAAGTTTAAATTTTAAAGAACATAATTCCAAATTCAAATTAGGAAAATGTGTGATTTTCATTTGTTTTTCGTACTGTCAAGATGAGTGAATCTAATGAAGAAATTCGATACATTTTAAAATTTTACTACAAAAAAGGTAAAAATGCAACGCAAGTCGCGAAAAAAATTTGCGATGTTTATGGACCAAGGGGAATTTCTGTGAGAGTAGCACAAATTTGGTTTAAGCGTTTTCAATCCGGAAATTTTGATGTCAAAGATGCACGTCGATCTGGTCGCCCTATTACGGATAAAATGGATGCCATTTTTGAAAAAGTGGAGCAAGATCGGCATATCAGTAGTTACGACGTAGCTGAAGAACTGGGAATTGACCACAAAACAGTTTTGGCGCATTTGAAAAAAACTGGGTACACAAAAAAGCTCGATATTTGGGTACATCACGAGCTCACTGAAAGAAACCTAATGAACCGTGTACTCATTTGTGATTCTTTATTACGACGTAATGAAACCGAACCATTTTTGAAGAAGCTGATAACTGGTGATGAAAAGTGGATCACATACGACAAGAACGTGCGAAAAAGGTCGTGGTCAAAGGCCGGTCAGGCTTCACAGACTGTGGCGAAACCCGGGTTAACCCGCAATAAGGTGATTCTGTGTGTGTGGTGGGATTGGAAGGGCATTATTCATTATGAGCTGTTACCACCAGGCAGGACCATTGATTCTGAACTCTACTGCGAACAACTGATGAGATTAAAGCAAGAAGTTGAGAGAAAGCGGCCGGAATTAATCAACAGAAGGGGTGTGGTTTTTCATCATGATAACGCTAGGCCTCACACATCTTTAGCCACTCAGCAAAACTTAAGAGAGTTTGGCTGGGAGGTGTTAATGCATCCGCCGTATAGTCCTGACCTTGCACCTTCAGATTTCCATCTGTTTCGGTCTCTTCAGAATTCTTTAGGCAGTGTCAGGTTAACATCACGAGAGGACTGCCAAAACCACTTGTCGCGGTATTTTGATCAGAAGTCCCAAAATTTCTATAGCAATGGGATCATGTCCCTACCTACAAGATGGCAAAAAGTTATCGAACAAAATGGTACCTACATACTTTAGATAAATGTAAATAATGTATATTAAAAAATGTTTTGAATTTTCTTAAAAAATGCGAAGAAACTTTTTCCCCAACCTATTATATTTCTGACTACACTGCTCTCAAAACGGTGAAGGAAAAAATTGTGTGAAAACCGGTCTTAAACATCCACCGAGTAGGCCAGCCACCTCCCAGGTTCAGTTCGTGTACTGGGTCCACGTGATGGATTATAGCGCATTCCTTCTGACAGAAAGAAGGCCTCTGCCCCAGCAGTGGGAACGTTACAGGCTGATTATGTCTGGCTACTTCGTTTATTTGAGATTGCAAACAGATAAAAGAACAAGATATTACCACTGTTCGAGTACCACTTAAGTATAGGATATGTCTGCTCAGTTTATGAGTCATAAACACCGTTTAAATATGTAGGTATCACACGCGCTAAGCGTAGTGGTGGCCCAGTGGTATCAATCAGCTCCGACTTACGAGTTATAGGTACTCGTAGGTCGTGGGTTCGAATTCAAACCCAAGAAAGAAGGCCCTTTAATAATAAATAAATAAAAAGCCTTTTGTTGTACCATAAACACATAACAATTTAAGCATTATTAATTATTTTATTTATCATATGACATATATTATTATATAGTAGTTTTGTAAATGACCGCGCACTGTCGCATTGGGTACATACACCTGTAATGACAGTGTAAGGGAGATTTGAATGAATAAATAAATATTGTTACCTATTATACATTTCATTAAGTAACATTCTAATTATTATTTGAGTTACATTCATAATTTTATTATTATTAATGTTTGAAACCAAATACAGGTTGAAATATATAAAAGGATTAAAAAATATTATTAATGTTGGCATGCACGTGAAATTATTGATTTATGGAAGTCGCCTCTACGGCGTAGGCCTCCTCCGGCTTTCCTCCATTTTTCCCTATCTCTGGCTTGTCTCCTCCAGCCTGGTCCACATCTTTCCTTAAATATATCTTCCCAACGCTTCCGCGACCTTTCTCGTTTTCTTTTTCCGTCTCTAGGTACCCACTCTATGATTTTCTTTGTCCATCTTCCGTTTTCCATTCTAAACATAGTTTAAGATTTTCTTACCAGTATTAATATGTAACTTTGTAATGTGTAACTTCTATGTAATTTATTTAATGTAATGTAATGTGAACTTATGAATAAATATTCTATTCTATTCTACAAATATGCCCCGCCCATTTCCATTTCAGACATCTTATTCTCTCTACTACGTCAGTTATTTTAGTTTTCCTCCTAATTTCCTCATTAGTAAATCTGTCGTACAATTTAATACCCAACATGCTTCTCTCCATTCAAGAAGGCGCTACTTTGTGTAAATTAATTCATCACCACTGCTCTCAAAACGGTGAAGTAAACATCGTCAATACGTGAAAAAAAAAAAAAAACCGACATGTCCTATAGAATAAGAACCCTAGAACCAAAAATTCGAAGACATGTGACATCCAGCACTGGGCCCGCGTGATGGTGGGTTATGGCCCACTCCCTCTCACAGAGAGGAGGCCAGTGTCCTGCCGGTCGATTCTGTAAAAATCTCACCGTGAAAACTTAGGTGAAGTGAGTTTGTTTTTGCTAGGAATTGACACTATTGACAGCTCACTCCACGCTCACTTCACCTAAGTATTCACGGTGAGATGGTTATACAGAATCGCACTGCTGTGGCCCGAGTGGGAACATTATAATTATGCTAATTAATTGATTATGCTTTATGCCTCGTACTAAAATGTTTTAAGTACTCCGGTGGTAAGTGAAAAGAAGGAACGTGTTTCTTAAAATTTTAAAATAACCGCTATAAATTTTTTGTACAATATTTTTATTTATTGGATCTGATATAAAGCTTCACAAACATTTTCTTGTTAGACGTTTCCTAAATATTTTATTTGCTTTAAGCGCCTTTACTCACCAAGCACTGGCTTTTCTTTGTAAATAGTTTAAATATAGGTAGGTAATATTGAATAAAAACTTTGTATTTGAATTTATTATGATAAACAGGATTATGCTCACCTAGGTTTACTTATACAAGTTGTAATAGTAATCACCGTTATTCTCTTTTATGGGGTCTTCTCATTATGAACAACTTTTACTATAGGACCAAACCGCCCAAATCAGCGGGAACAGCTGATTTTTTTTAGCGATTTTAGCCGTTGGTCCCACAGTAAAGTTGCTTTGAAGCTTGTATTTTTTTTTACCTACGTACTTTATTAATGTCAACTTGAAACCTCCACCACGCGTTCCTGAGAAAAAGGGTAAAAAGGAACCCTTAGTCGACGTTCGGACGGACGTAAAAATATCGCGGCGATTTTTTTTCGCGCACTGGATTTTCAACGCTCTGCTTAGCGCTGAGAGTGCAAAATCCAACAATGTGTTTTTTCGACGCTTTAGAATGTACTCTGTTATTGTTAAGTTGGATTCTCATCGCTCGGCTCAAAAACGAGAGTTGAAAATCCAGTGCGCGATAAAATCCCGCAGCGATTTTATTACGCCCGTGGGAACGGGGCCTTATGGTGCGACTCAGTCTGTCTGTCGGTCCGTCTGTCACAGCTGGATATCTCAAGAACTACTAATGCTATCAACTTGAAATTTGGAACAGTTTTAGTTGACGTTTGCCCAACTATTTTGTAAATAAGCAAGATTTTTTTTGCAACTAGTACTGAAAGGGTCGCTTAAAAATTCGAAGTGGGGCTACTAGAGCATGTGGGGTATCATATGAAAGAGCGCTGTTTGCACATTCTTAAACATTTTTTTCTTTTTTTTAGGCATTAGTTATTGACTTTTAATGAAAAATGTAAAAAAAAATACCGTTCGTCCCCCTTATATCCGAAGTTTACATAGAGAAAAATCTGAAATTATTGTGTATGTGATAGAAGTTTAAGTAAAGATTACAGGAAAAATAAAACGATGTTTCTAAATAGCACACTTTTTCAGAAATCGGAACGTCACCCTCGGTGCGCGCGAGTCCGACTCGCTCTTAACCGGTTTTTTTTTTTTTTGAGGTACGAATCCCTAAAAATATAAATTTTAAATTACCAACATGTTGGCTGTGCCTGTGACTGAATTATGTCTGTAGTTATTGATATTATTCTTCGATTACATAAATCTGCACCAGTAATGCTGTTTATTTTCGTAATTACAGATTACTTACTGTTCGCGGTTCAAGTGTGTTTATTCGTTTGTTCTCATTAATTACGTTAATTGATGAGTGTAGTAGGTATTATTTTAAATCACTATCTATGTTTTCAACAACTAATAAATTATTATAGCCCAATTATAGTGATCTGCAATGTTTTCTTTATATAAAAATTGAATTAAAATAAATTGAATTGAATTAAAAGTTACTCAATCTACCTAGCCTTTTCGCAACTATGTTGGGGTCGGCTTCCAGTCTAACCGGATGCAGCTGAATACCAGTATTTTACATGGAGCGACTGCCTATCTGACCTCCACAACCCAGTAAACTGGGTAATACGATACTCCTTGGTAAGACTGGTTGTCAGACTTCCGGGCTTCTGACGACCGTAACGATTGTCAAAGATTCACGAATGACAGCCGGAACCGTGCTTTCCGAGGCATGGAGGAGTCTCGGTATGTAAAGATGGTCACCCGTCCACAGACCAATCCTGATGGATCGACCCGTGCGGCTGTTATTATTTAGCCACGAGCTCCTCTGAATCATTAAAAGTTAGTATGTGAAATAAATTCTTTTGGGATTTTTTCATCAGCAATATACTCTAGAGTACTTTTCTGACAATCTGTCAAACTGTATGAATTCTAAGCTATATAAGATATTATATAACATTGTTATAATGTTCAAGGAGAGATTTAAACAATTTTGGTAAAATTTGGAAAAAGTTATTAAATTTTAACAAACTACCTACTACTAGGTGTAAGACAATGTAACATTAAGAGATACTTAAATTAATTCTATTAAACATTTCTAAATTCATAGTTTTAGCTAATATGTAATAATGTTGTATTGCCTGCCTACAAAGCCTTGATTCTGCGGCGGCGTAATGACCGAGGTTCGTTTTTGAGCCAGGGATGTAAAACAAATTGTACTTAGGTCTATGTCTAGGTCTATGTTTGTGAAGGTTATGTTCTAGAATATTCTTTATTTTGTAAACGCCAGTAACACTGACGTAAGATCTTTGTCAGTAGCTCCATGGTCAGTAGCTTTCATAAAATATTTTTCATCGACAAAGTTTTTCTCTGCCAAATACAACGAATTATGAAGCCAAATATTACAAGTTAGGTACATTCACTGCGGTATATAGGTACGTTGTTAATCAGACAATTTTTTGAACGACGATTGTGAAAGAAAGGGTGTTTACGCTCTTACTCAATAATTGGGGGTGCTGTTTGACACGATCTAAATGCGGGTTACCTACTTACCTACACTCCTACCAACTTATCTGTGAAATGGCGAAAATTGGAACTACGGCCGTCATGTTGAAATGTCTTCGATTGTGCCGACTGGTGCCGACGCATGTCATTCGATTGTGTCGACGCATCGACGGTGCCGCCTCTTTCAGTTCACAGATAAGTTGGTAGGACTGTCCCTAATAATTACGAGCAGCTTTTGATTTATCACAAGTCAAATTCAATTGAAAACGTCAAAATATTAAAAAGAAAAATGGGGAATGATACAGCACAATCTTTCTAAAACATTCCATAATTCACGCAGGTAAATGTTTATAGAACTGTAATTTACGTTTTAATTTGTCAATTCCAACTACACTGTAACTGTGTTAGCATTTTACTGACTTATGTAACTTTCAATTATTTCTTCTGCTACAGGAAAATCACTGAATTTAAACTAAGAATGATCTTTATTTAAACTTTTAAAACCTCCGAGAACCGAACATTTCACTTATTTCAGTACTTATAATACTTTTTAAAACTTCACTTTTTAGACTTCACTTTTAATTCCTGCGTTCTTTTTGCTGCTTCCTTTTCTCATGTATGAATTGTATTTTATTTTTTATTTCTTCTTCACAAACAAAAAACTATTTACTTTACATAGCTTGGGAGAGCCCGCAATAAAATTACAAGATCACTACTCATACTCACCACATCACTTCATCTAGGTCCCACCAAACAACAGGGAAAAGGCACAACAGAATAACGGTATAGGCACAGATAAATCTAAGAACAACAGAAAAACCTGAAAGTTACAAAACAAAAAAAAAATAGGTACTTATCTGTGTTTTTATTTTGCATGAAAATATGTGAGATTTTGTATGGAGGTGTGTGTAGGTACCTACGTTAGAGCAGTTGCGAAATATTGTGGAAGATTATGTAAGTAAGCAATTCGAATTTGTTTTCGATTAAGGACGTTGTTACAAATGGGTAGTCAAATCAATACTTTTTTACACAAAAGTACGTTTAATAAATAAAATGCTTTACATTCATATAATGTTTTTTGGCCAAATTGTTCATAGAGGTGCATGGTACGATTGTGAACTATAAATATAATTTTAGATATGTACAGTTTCTCAATAAATGTACTGGAGTGAAAACTTTTACTTCGGTACATTTATTGAGAAAATGTACCTATTTAAAATTATATTTATAGTTCACAATCGTACCATGCACATCTATCGACAGTTTGGCCAAAAAACATTGCATTAATGCAAAGCATATAAACATACTTTAATAGAGAAGTATGGAAAAAAAAGACATGTTGACACCAAAAAACATTATAAGAATGTAAAACATTTTATTTAATAAACATACTTTTGTGTAAAAAAGTAAAGATTTGACTACCCATTTGTAACAGCGTCCTTAATTTACTAAAACCTTTTTTGGGCAGGAGGTGTTTACGATTGTTTTACATAAAATACATATTTATGTATGTTTTGTAAAGAAATACATTTAGTTTAATTTAGTTTTTTATTTAGTTACTATTCCAATATTATTATGGTAGGTAAGTTGCTGAATTTCCGATGTTAAATGGTAATTGGTTAAATCCTAACAAGGCACTGGTCCTGGTGTATTAAAAAATATTTTTTATCAATCTTGCAGATCTGCAGTGCAGTATTCAATTATTTAAGTAAACACTGATTTAATCAGCATTATAATAATTCGTATTATGAAAACAAAAGTGGCAAAGTATTATAGATTGCTTGAAATATTTATCCACTTTAATTTCCGAGATACCGAGACTTAGTGATGCCGAACTAGTCTACGCTTCTCTTGGCTAGATGGGTGGTACTTAGTACGCTAATTAATATCAGAATCTGTTTCATTCATTAATAAAACTACTATGAAGTAGTTGTAGCTAAGTCAAGCATTTCTATTTTTTGTTTCTATTTCCCTTGATGTGCCTTTTTTGGAGTTCTCTACTTCTGAGATTATTCATTGCATCAATAAATTTATATTAGGTATTAAAAAAATTTTCACGTCCGATTTAAACTTAGTTTATGAAATAAGATAAGTATCTAAGTATTACAAAAAATCTCCAGATTGCAGTACAGGTTTGAGACTGTCTCAGTACTTAATTCAAACATATTTAATGATTTGCTAAGATTTTCATTTAAATGATTTTTAATTCCCTGATCTGTGTCTGTCCATGAAGTTTCTAATTTTTTCAAACATAAGTATTTTTATTTTGTTGTGTCTTGCTCTTTTGCTCTATAATTTTGCGATGTCTTTATTTTTATTATGGAGTTTTGACCGATTTGGTCCGTAGAAGTTATATATTCTTGTTTATTATTTATGCATCTGCATATTATATAGTTCAACAGTTTTCATTTATTAGATACTAGCGACCCGCCCCTGCTTCGCACGGTATTTAGGACTTGACAAAACACCAAGATTTCTTTAATATGTGCAAGTTTGTTATTTATGTTTTATAAACAAACCTTCCGGAATAAATTCAATAAATAATAGAGAAAACCGCATCAAACTGTTGCGTAGTTTAGAAGAACAACGCGGCCACACAGACAGACACGAAAACCTACTTTAATCTAAAAAATGTAACGTAAATATATAATGTTTAATAAATCGTAGGTACCTATCAATTTGGAATTTAAATTACCTACTCTTTTGTCAATATGTAACATATTTGTTTTAGGTTCAGTTTAGGGTTAAGAAGGTGTTTGGTTTTATACTACTTTCGGCGTCTAATTATTTTTAATTTAGAAATATCCATATTTATATATAGGTAGCTATACATCATTATGGCTTCTGACTTCCTGCTAAAGTCGCCGAAATTAATAGTTGAGCAAATATCGACACCCTACGTCAATTTGCCGTATTGTAGCTATTTCAAACAATTATCAAAGAATGACGGTTATTTATCTGACTTTATTCAGATTAAGTAGCTATTTTTCGTTACTATAATTAAAAATATTTTTCCTGTTTCCCTAATTCCTTGCAACATATTATTGGGGTTTAGGTGCTAATATTTTCTATCCGTCTCCCTGCTCTCAGCAGTTAAGTATTTCAATTTCTTTTGAATAAATGGTTTTTACGTTATCATCAGTAGATATAAAAATACGGCATTACCGTTATCACTGAACGTGGTGCCTTGATTCAATGATCGATTTATTTTTATCTCAAGTTATGAGTAGGTACGACTGTTTTAAAGCAACTTTTAAATTAATTATTATTATTTATAAGCTGTGACCAACTTATTCCCTACTTCGTTAAGATTTATTTATTTCATCACTTGCTTCTATAAAATTCTTTAGGTAAGTTATAGCTTTTAAACCAGAGACAAATTAAATTCGCTTAGAGCATTTTATAAATAATTGTTATTTTGATATTTCCATTGTAAATAGTGTATTGTTCTCTAGCGATAATAGAAGCATTATTTATGAAACTATTCATTCGCTGAGCTATTGTGTTTTTTGTAAGCGTCGGCGTGAGGTTTCACGGAAGTCTCGATAAACTCAAGGACAAGGATGTGGCTTGCTATTGGGCCTTTCCGCTGAGGGCGGGCCGGGGCTCCCACCCACAAACTTTGAAATTGTTTAGTGTAACTTTATGTGTTGTGTATGCTAGAGTAACTCTGTTGCCAATAAAAGTTTAGCCATGTTCAGTGTACCTACCTAATAAGGGTTTAAAAAAAAATAGTAAAAACATACAAAATAAAAAATCAGTTAAGTACAGTAAAAACAAGTAGATGTCCAAAAAAAATAGTTTTATTATTAAATCGCATTGCATAGTACATAGAAGGCGCAGTAGTGTAATAAATGCTAAACATCAATCGCAATTGGCGTGCACGTTACGCAAATAGAGGCCACCGCGTGACGTTGCACAATGATGCTGGCTGGAACAAAAAAGAAATTTGAACAAGCTTGAAATCGTAGTCTGTCCGTTGAGTTCGCGTTCTTCGACCAAGTTTAAAATTTAGGCAGCGGGGAAGGCGGCGGAGCGCGGGGCGGCGGGCAAGACATCCGCTCGCTCGCAAATTGCCCAATTCCCGCCACGAGCGTGCCGCGCCGACGATTATTTCCATTTCGTCATTCGGTGCAATGACTCAAACCCAACTGTTACGACACATATATAAAGCGAAAGAGATCACACAGAAATAGTGACACAGGAATAATTATAAGTACAGTTACAAAAAATATATAACTCCACGGTGAAAATTCAAAAAACGGCCTTGTCTCAAGCAGAAAATTCAGTGATTTCGTAGCCGAATCAAATAACAGCTTGCGTAATCTCTGACGTCACTGCGGACTTAGCCATGCTGGGAGTTGATGAACGGACGACTGCGGCACAGCATGTGGATGATAACGACGGTTACATGCCAACCATATAGGAGAGAGAAAAAGACTGACTAGTATATAATAAAGTCGAGTCGATTCCTCCCCCCGACACGACTGACATTTTTATTTTCTTTCTTCTAGTCTTCATAGTTCAGCAATGTTCAGCTCCAACTGTAATTAAAATATGAAACGCAAACGCGACACGTGCGCGAACTGCTACAGCGAAACGTGAGTCACATGACAAAGAAAAAGGAAAAATATCAGTAATTGTTCTGTAACAGCGCACAACCGAACGCGAACCGAATTTGCTAGTGGTAAAACTTTTTGAACGAATGATAAAAAAACGCGAAGTGGAAACTCAACTACCTATTACGGAAGTTGTAAAAGTAGGTCGCGAACATCTCACAAATTTTTAAATCCAAAGTAAAGTTATTTTTGTTCACTTTCAAGTTGATTTATGATCACTACTAGTCCCTACTTCCAGTTAACTTTACCGCGCCTCACATCGCACGAAAGAATACTAAGTTTGAAAATGTTCAACTAAAGTTAAACTTGCACTAGGGCACTAGAGTTCCGAGAGCACGACCAAAGCGGACGACGACCAAAGTGCGAATGGCGGCACGTAGCGGCGAGCCATGGCGTTTGCTGTGAGAGGGACGCGGCGGGGGGCCCGGGGAGGGGGCCACGGGGCGTGCTGCGCGCGCAGAGAAAGGACGCAAGTGGTGATGTAATCGCGATCGATGCACTCCGTTCTGCCGTCGCCGTACCGTGCGCCACCTTTGATCAGCTTCGAGCAACTACCTCATACCTGCGACAGGGGGGCACGCACTTACACACTTTATCGACTCACTGTCCTCTTAAGTACTACGCTGCGGAGAACTACGTCTTTCGGTGAAAACACCCTATGTGACGTATTGAATAGTGATAAAGTGGAAGATTGCTGATCTGCGGTCGTGGGAGTAGCGAATTTATGGCAGCTTCTATGCAAATAAATGACGAGGTCAGTGACCGCAGTATACACACGTGCTCTATATCACGTGTAGTAACAAAGAAAGCTCGTAAGTACGCTGCTTGATTTTGGAGTGGTATCCGTAACGGCGTCGTCTCGGTCATATTCAGAAAATCGCGATCGTATTAGAACGGCTTAGAGCAAATAGGTGGTCGAGATAATGCTGGTACCAGTTGGATATCGATCAGTTGGCTTGGTACTTGGTGACGACTGACGGGGCGCGCTCGTCGTGCTCCGTCGTGCGTTTTCGTAGCCCCTCGGCTTCTATGTAGGTCACACGTGTAAGCGTTATCCCCACCAGACCGGCCTTGGCTTACTTAGACTAAATGGCATATCACCTCCCCTTCTTGGGTACTGCGAGAACCGAAGCCCGAGCCACCACAGCCTCTAACTGTACTCATTCATATACCCCTCGCACCTACTCCTATATATTTTTTTTATATTACCTACGTCTAGGTATTTTTGATAACTTATCTTTTAATTCCTTCCTATTCTCATTATGAACAATTTTGTACTTATTTAAAATACTTATTAAGTAACCAAGTAATATAAAAAACTAATTTCTTATATCTATGGTTGTAACGATATTAGGCAACAATATTAAATGATAAATCATTAAAATGGACTTAACATTGTCTAACGTAACAAAGGCTGACAAAGGGCGTGGCATAATGCTCCTCCTTCTAACGAACGCCACATATTTTTTTCGAACGAGAACTGTTTTGGGCTCTCAAGTAAGTATTCGTTAACTAGCGAAGACCCTCAAGTATGCTTATTTCTAATTAGGTACTTAATGAAAAAGTTTCGCCATTTTTGGATAATTGTCAGATTGAATGATTGGTCATCTCAAAGCAGAAGTACGCATGACAAAAAAGCTGCGCGGTGGAAATGACGCAGATTTAACGATCCAAGTCAGTCTCTACGAGTTCGGGCACCGGGCAGCCCAACGCGGCCTCTCTGAATAAAAGTCGCTGCTGATGATTAAAACAGCATTTCGGCCTCGTTGTATCTAGGACGGCACCCGAAATAACTAGGGCACGGTAACTGCGCAGCTGCTAACGCAACTCATAGCTGGCGTTGTACGAGGCGACCAAAACTTTAAGATCCGCGAGAAGTTACGTCGCCTTGCGACTCTTGCGAGTGAGGCGTGTCCCGAGCGGCGCGCGCAATAGTAGGGGGAGCTCTTCGACACTGGTAAGTTCAGTTTCCGAAATCGACCTTGGTACTTTCGTCCGTTCTCTAAAACGCCAAAATTTATGTTAATTGGTAACGCGGCGATAGTAATTGGGAATTCTAATAGGCATTCCCCGTACGGGTGTGATTGATGGTGTTCGTTTTGTGTTCGCGGTCATTGTTTAGATTTGAGCGGAATATAGTCGCAACAAAGACGATCGACGTTATTGGAGCATTGCGGACTCCATTTTGTGTTCACTTTGTGTCCCTAGGTCACGTACATGGACTAACTGCGTGCTTCGAAATCCCGATTCTGCTGGAATTGGTAAAAACTTTCAAGAACTATTAAAGCGGACAGTGCTGTGCTCCTTCATGAAGTAATGTAACTAATTTCTGCTGAAGTTTGAAAATGTAACATGTTGGACCACCGCGGCGCCCCGTTCTATGATCCCCTTAGCCAATCAGCGCCTTCAGGACAATAACGACACAACATTTTTCGATGTAAACACTATTAATAACTAGTAGGTACCTACTTAATGAATCATTTCAGATTCAGATTTATAATAGGACTCTAGGTACTTCGGATGCTGTGATTGTCCAAGATGAGCGTCCACTAACAGCATCACATAGTATTTTCCTATCCAATTGTTCTATTTCTTATTATATTCCCTAAACTTGGTTTTAATTGTGTCTTGCAACTAGGATCTAAGGAAGTAGGTACTTGACTTTGCAATAATTACCTACGTAGGTACCTAATTACCTAAATTAAACCGAAAGTCCATATCAAATCATGAAGCTTACAGCTTATAACTTCAGCGTACAGACAGACTACCTTTATAAATTGCATTGACTTAGAAACTTGATTTTTTTTAAAGCTCCTAGGGACCATAAACTACATATTTGATACCTATAGATAATAAATACTATCAAACAATTTTTTAATACTTATTGATCAACAGATAAACAATAAAATCTTCATAATTATAACCTAGGTAGGTACTTGGGCATATTGTGCTACACTACCTAAAATCCCTATATTACTCATAAAAATAACTATAGGTAGGTAGTTAGGCATATATCTATCTTTTATATTTGATATCCACAAAATAAGGAGAATAATAAGAACTGAGCAATTTTTTGAATGAAGCACTTAACTTCCTTTTATAGATACTCAACTTGAACTCTATCATTCTTATGTATATTAATTATTGAATTGGTGTAGGTACCTAATTCAATAATTAATTACACCTACAGTCCGATGACAGTCCTAGTTGATAAACATATATCTTTATATTAACGGGACATGATTATTATATTTCAATAGTTTACAGACCCAATTTTCATATAAATTAAATAGAAAGACTCAGCCGAATGAACGCTATCCCGAATCACTCTATCCCGAAAAATTAAGTTTTACATGGGATGTCCCACTTTGTATGTCATGAATATTCATGATTGTGTTTATGAAAATATAGATTTCAATCAGCCTACCTACTAGATATTCTCAATTCTCAATTGTTTATTGCATTCCATAATGTAAAACAGTTGGTAAGCTTAAAATTAATGACACAATTATGGACCCTGTCGGGCACAGCATAGTAGGAGAGAGGAGGAAGAGCTATATACTTTGAATGCTTGTATTGAATAAATATTTTAATATTTGGTAACTAACTATCTAATGAATTAAATGCTTGTGTGCTTGATTTTGGCCAAAATGTAATTGATTTCATAAAATATTCAAGCATTGAAAATATAAGTTCCCTCAATTGTAGGTACTCTTATATCAAGATGTCTTATGGCAACAATATTTTTAAACCGCTTCAAGTAAAGTCAGGGAAAATGACAAATGTCCGTATATTAAAATCATAATTGTCATTCTTTGACAATTCGTATGAAAATATTGTACACCTCTCTCTTTCATGTACAGTCAACAAAAGAGATATCTAGGCAGGGTAGAGTATTATATATTTGTATGTGTATTGCTTCATGTTCAATTTTATATATATTACTTTGTTTTTGCAATACTTCTACATTGTAACAAACGAAATTGAACATGAAGCAATTCACATACAAATATGTTAGTATACCCTGCCTAAATATCTCTTTTGTTGACTGTACATGGTACGCAGCAAAATAACAATTGTTTTCTACTGTACAATCAACAAAACTGATGGTTACCTATACCGCTAACAGCTAGATACCATCTCTTACGGCCGAACCCAATAACCTACTATCAGTAAAAGACAAATCGCTACTGATGGTAGACAACATAATTCTATCTGTCCTTACGTTCCTTTCGTTCGTCGTGTTCTTTTGTTTTATCTGTCTTAGATTATTGGGACGTTAAAACCAAAGATAGATACGTTTTTCTATCTCCAGTATGTCAAAACTGTTGACAGATAGGTTACTGAGTTCGGCCGTTAAACTACACTGTGCGACATTCATTATGTAGTTAAATTACATTCATTGTTAAACGAATAATGCGTGGTAGAGGATGATAATTCCTTGTCAGGTTGCCTATCTTAGAGGTACTGCCAAAGATACGGTTTTATTGAGTGTCCCGTTCTTACTGGACATTATTTATGTAAGTATATGCAATGACGTACTATAAGGTAACCCATAATTGAGTGTATGGTATGGTTTAATTAGAATTTCACTATTATCAATCATATCTTCATAATTAAGTAGGTACCTACTTAATAAAAATTTTGAATTCGCCATCTATGTTTGTATGTTCTCTGTATGACAGTAGCCCTATTGCCCTGCAGTGGCAAAATTGTTTTCAGTAAGTCAACTCAGAAATATTTACATAAGATAAGATACTTTAGTTCCAATTTCATGCCTGTCTACAGACAATTTAATTCCAATCACCGTAAACCAACACTTCCTATCAATTATAGACAAACGAATATCAATTTGTATTCAACAACTTTGTTGAACCAACATTAGGTATTATTTACAATTGAGAACCAATGAGAATCATAGTAGAACGCGTTCCATTCATGTCGCATATTATCAAACAACACATTCCACACTCGTAGAGTGTGTCTCTAGTCTTTACATTTATCATTCGGTATACAATTTTCTTTTGTTTTCTTTTGTCTTGTAGGGATAACTATCGTCACGTGCAAGTCGCGCTAGATAATTTGAGTTCATACGTCGCATACGTTTGTTGGGCATATTAAAACCTAAATCGTGTTAGCTAAGTATTAGATACGCAACAAAGTAGGTACTGAAAATGCCTTGAACACGCCACCACGAGCCGCCAGTGATAACGGTGTATAACGATACGCGGAACGCACTGATAAGAGCATAGGGAATAGAGCCGCACACACATGACACCGCGACATGATCCAGCGCCGGAACGTTCCACTTAGTAGGTACTCCGCCGCGTGGCCAGGCCACTACTCGTAACATGACAGTAAACAGTAGGTTAGAAAGAGAACGTAGTTTATTATAAACTTGTCACGCATCAAATGCCCGCACTCAATACGAAAAGATAACACCCCGAATCTTGACTAATCTTGAGTCACCCAAATTATACGATGTAATTAATAAAACAGCCGTGTTCAGTAAAAACTAAGGAAATTAAAAAAAACGCAGGCTTACACGCGGCGTTTGATAAGAGCCCGATAACACGTAGGTTAGTAACTGAAATTTCGCAAGCAAAAAAAAAGTACGCAAAAATTAAAAAATCGCCGATAAAAAAGTAAAGTTGAAGTGCGAGCGCGCAGCGGGACTTACCTGGTGACGGCACGCGGCTGCTCGTGCTTCGGTCGGCAGTGTTATGCCAGTAACGGCTGGCATTTTAAGTATATTTATGACAGTCGCGGCGGCTAGTACGCTGGCGCGCAGACCACGTCGACGCAGAGCGATGCCGCATTGTGTTCTATACTGTATACGTATGCGCGCCCAGGAGGCCCCGTGGCCCCGTCCGCCCCTCGTGCTTGGCGGTAAAACGACGTAACCGCAACTGAACGTGTCACACGGAAAAATGACTCTTCAAGCCCCAATTGGCCTGAAAGAAATGGTAGGTTTGTATCTCTATAGCAACGCTGCAATGGTTTATGCGGCATTTGTCTGCTACGTAGCTACGTTAGCAGAAGTCGTCGATAACTCGGATCGTACCAAAACTCAACGCGCCGAATTCGCTCGCATTTTTGGCCTAGCGGGCGTCAGTGGGGTCATGTTATCATGCGACACACTTTATAGCATACAAAGCGGACCTAAATATTAGTTTATTCTAGTTTTATCGAATTAACGTTTCCCCGACAATTGACTCATTAAGACATTATAATATGGCTACTGATATGTTTGTATTCATGATGAAGATATGAATATAAGTACCTAAGTAATATTCCTGGAAAAGAAAATTGAAACTTTATTTCACCTGAACAAACATTATTTTGAAAAAGATTTCAAGAGTTTTCAGAGTTCCATAACTTTAAACCAAGTTTTTCAGGCATTACTTGGGAACGGACACTGAACATATTGAAGTTAAGCTCTACATTATAACTAAAATAATAACAGTTAATACCTACAAACAATGATATAATTGAGATTATGAGTCAAAGTTTTCCAGTTTTTTAGAAGTTTTCCAATTTTTGTGACACATTTTATTAGAATATTTCTAATATACTGAATAAACATACTGAAGGGAACCATTGACTACATTTTTACTTAATTTGTATTTTTTATTTTTAGTGTTGTTTATTTATTGTTTTAGTTTTGTAATCCACATGACAAAATTCACCCGGTGTTTCTCCAACTACTCTGGGTCTCCGATGTCAGCGCTCAATATTTTATTAATTTTATAATATCTGACATAATTATCCTCCCGGACCTTTGGAAGGCGTACGAGGGGCCGAAGCAAACTCGCAGAGGTCCCTTAGATAATTTTAAATTATGAGGAGGCACTAACCGACGATTATCCCTGTATGCACTATGCAAGTGCACCCAAGGACATCCCCCGGTTGGTGCAGGACAGGTTATTGCAGAAAATGGAAACAAAACATATTGGGCTATGTTTGGGTGGCTGTGGACTGGTTACCTAGAACTATGGAAACACTATGGCCCCTGCCTGACTTAATGTTTTGTATACAATACACAGATAAAATGGCATGGGATTACTTGCACACTCAATAATGGGCCCCCGAAAACGGTCGCTAGCACTTAGTGTCGTAGCGGCAAGGGGGCAACATGTCCTGAGGTACTTGTGAGGAGTGGAGAGATATCCCACGGCTATCAGGATAATCCCGGAAGTACGGTCAAGATCCCTACCAGCATCTTACTGGAATGCTTCCTTCCTCCGAGCACGTTTGCTCTTGCGAATCTCCACTCAAGCCGGCCAAAAATGACAAAAAAGAGGTGGGAGCTCTGTTCCTTGTCAGTGTTCACTCCAGCCAGCCAATAAAGGCAAGCGAGAGGTGAAGAACAAGACTTCTCCCGGGAGATAGGGTCCGTGGGGTCGCTATTATACTGCCCAACAGCTCACCACATGCTGCCCTGCGGGTTCTATTCTATTAATTTTATTATTTCCTTTATTTCATTTACACTTTTAAATATTAGAATATAAAAAATAGTAGCCCACCGGTATCGAGAACAGGGTCCAAGCTACGCGGTCAGGGCTCCAGAGAGGAACCTCCTAACAATGCGCGCCGTGTCCAGAAGTACCACTTTCTGAATCAGGCCCTTAATCCAGCTGCCCAACGAGAGCTTCCTTAGGTGTTGGTCGAGGCTCTCGGCAATTAAGGCATTGGCTGATACGACTATCGGCACAATGATCGCTGAGTCCACATCCCACATGTCGACAACCTCGCGAGCCAAGTCAAGATACTTGATTTGTTTATCTTTCTCGGCTTTCACGAGGTTCCCGTCATGCGGGACCGATAAGTCAATAATCATTGTGCGCCGCTCTGTTTGATCCACCACCACTATATCAGGCTTATTGGCAACAATAGTCCTGTCAGTGATGATGGATCGATCCCAGTACAATGTGATATTTCCATTTTCAAGAACTGGGTCGGGCACATACCTGTAGTACGGTACTTCCGATTCCACAAGGCTGTATTTCAGAGCAAGTTGCTGATGAATAATCCTGGCTACAAGGTTGTGTCTATGCAAGTACTCTTCGTTAGCAAGACGAGAACACCCGGAGGTAATGTGTCGGATTGATTGATTTTATTATTATTATTTTATATATTTTTATAATCATTTATTCAAATAACTATAAAAAAGGGTAATATATAAAAATAAATCCCTATTTCCCTTGGTCATCGCATCACGCGTGAACGGATAGAACAATTTCGCTAATTATTTTTTTGTTGTGTTTATGATTGTCAGGAGAAGGTTCTTATGAAAAAAAAAATTAAGAAAATTTCGCAGAAAATTGGAAAATTTCAGAAAAAACATTTTAACTTCACGCGTTTACATTAGAATATTCATAGTCAAGTTAGGACAACGTCTGTCGGGTCAGCTAGTTTTTAATAAAAATATTGATTATTATTATATTTTTTTAGTAAAACCTAATGATTTATAAGTAATATTGGGAAGGTTAACATGTCGTCTTCTCATGTTTCAGAACCCTGTCTGCCCTTGCGAGGCGGTGGCACCAGAACCCCAATCCGAATATGGTGTTCCCGGAGCATGGGTAAATATCGTAACCTAGCCATTTTCAATAATTTATAGTTTCTTACGCTTTATAACACGCTTAATAACTTTTAATAAGCCTTTAGCACCTGCTGGGTTAAATTTTTATGTATGTAGGTCTATGAAACTTTTTGAGCAGGCAGCAGTTGGTTGTTCTGTTCTTCAGTTTTGGTCTCCTCAACTCATTTGATGCTAGAATTATTTTCGTTTTCTTCAGATAATTTTCATGTAATTGTATTGGTTACTATCCCAAAAAAAAAGCCACTACTTAACTAGAAAATGTTTTACATTTTATTATAATAATCCCTTTGCAATACGACTTTGTATTTAACAGTAAATTAATTAAATAAGTCAATCAAGCTATCCTAAGGCAGTGGACTGAAACGAGCTAAGAAATCATTAGATTGCAAACTAAAGAAGAAGACCAAGTTAAATTAATTAAACTGGAAAAAGCGGATGAACAGCTTAGCAAGAATCCAGGTCTCCACTGATTGAATTTTCTCCAAAGAATGCAGCTCTGTAGAAGCGTACCTACAATTGATTCATTAAAATTCTATGCCTTTTAATAAAGAATGGTTGAGCGAGGCTTAAAAGAAAGAAATTTTAAATTGGCAGATTTTTCTAAATCTCGATTGTTCTTAATTTTAATAAAATTATTATAAACGATGTAAGGCATATAAACGTAATTCAGGAGGTTACAGATTTACAGACCCCGTCATCAGTAAAAACGAAACAAATAAAATCTACACATTTTGTTTTATCGCATTCTGTAGGTAAGTAAATTAAAATAAATCTCTAATAAGATAAAATAAATAAATAACTAATATTTTGTACCTCGTATTACACAATGTTATGTGAATGGTGCTATTTACAACATAGTAAATTCGGATCCGTTCGTTATGCCCCCAGTTTCGATTTGCACCCGATTTTGTTTAGGTGCGATAAATTTAATTCAAAGCTATTTTAAATTAAATGTACTGGCAGACATAAAAGTGCTTTTACTAAAATAATAAAATATTGGAGGTATAATGCCTGCTATGAAAATAGTTTGAAATAACATGAACTTAATGTAAAAAAATGGTTTAGTACACTGGATATATTAAGTACAAGTCGAAATTCTTTTAATTAACAGCAGTGATACCCTAGTGGTATGACCGTCCGACTGCCAAGTCATAGGTCTCGAGTTAAAACCCGAGGCACGCACCTCTGACTTTTCGGATTCATGTGTGTTTTGTAAGTAGTTATAATTATTATCACTTGCTTAAAAAACGGGGAAGGAAAACATTGTGAGGAAACCGGCATGCCTGAGAGCTATTTCTCAACGGCATGTGATAAAAACTCTGATACCAGGTTAGTCACTAACCACATGAAAAAGAAGAATTCTTTTAATTTACATAATTTAAAATCTAAGTCTTAAAAAAAATATGTACAAGTATATTTTTATCACAATCATAATATGGGAGAACAATTATTATTGTAAAAGACTAACTAACTAACTATACAAATAAATACAAAACAAAAGGACACTTAGGCGTCGAAGTACTCGTCCGCATCGATGTCATCCGGAAACGTGCCCAGAAGACTGGCAGCATTGCCACGTTGAATGGCAATGCTAATTTGGCCAAAGAACGAGCCAGCCCTCTGGTCACGTGAAGACTCGACCAGTCGGCGAGAAATTTCCTTAAAAAGTAGACGCGCACTCGGGCCCCATGACCCGAGCGTTTCGACCCCAAACGGCTCAAAACTGTAGTTTATTACAAGTATATTAGAAAGGAGGGAAAATAATCATCGAGAATTATTTTAATCATTTATTTATTGTTTTGTTGAGCTAGTTTCGTTACATTGCTGATTTCAAAAAAAAAAAAATAACAATCCTGATCAAAATCAGACTTAAAAAGTCTTACATATAATTATAAATCACAGTTTTTACTTCACAACTACCGCAAACATGCAAAATCTAGCTCCTAACTAATTTATACCTAAATCAAACTCAGTTTTTGTATGCAAAAAATTTTTGTAAGTAATAAAATAGCAAAATATTTAACCAGTACATTTTTATTAACAATCTATAAATAAATCATAACTGTATCATTAACATACACTTATAAATACATTATTAAATTCAGAAACTATTTTGCTGTCAACAGTACTTAGTCCAAGTGAACTCAAATCGGACAAAAATTTTTGATATACAATTTAATCGAATCGGGTACAAAATGAACGGAGGCAATTGAAACTGGGGGCAAAATTAACGGACCCGTAAATTCCATGGCTAATATACTAAATTGAATTACGGAAATAAAGCGATAGAACATAACATAGATACTTAAAACTTTAAGTGTAGGAATGTTTAAATAATTTACCATTTCAGTTTAGGGAAATACATACATACTAAATACATACTAAAACCCGAGTACTGAAAAATGACGCTCTAAAAAGTATGAAACAAAAAATATTCTTATCTGAAATTTGAAAAACACTAATTTCCGGAGTCACACGTAATCTGTTCGATTTATGAGTAATATGACGTGTGACTCCGGACTTTTGATTAGTCTGTCTGTTTAAAATTTTAGATAAGAATATTTTCTTGTTTCATACTTTTTACGAGTAGAGCGTCATTTTTCAGTAGTCGGGTTTTAGTTTTTGAACTTATTGATTATGGAGTCTTTAAGTCTGTAACCTTCTGAAATATGTTTGTATGCCATACACCGTTTATATTTATTTCTATTATCATTATGAACAATCGACATTTAGAAAAGTCGGTCAATTTAAGTTAGTTCGACTCAACCATCACACTATCACACTAATATTATAAAGGCGAAAGTTTGTGTGTGTGTTTGTATGTTTGTTAATTCTTCACGCTCAAACAGCTGCACCGATTTAGATGAAATTTGGTATGTAGATAGCTTATCTTTGGATTAACACATAAACTACTTTTTATCCCGGTTTACGGTTATGGTTTATAGGTAAGGCATAGGAAAAAAAAAATAGTTTTAGTTGAACACAGTAACCAGGCATTAAGAAAATTATTGAACAAACTGGGAGCTTTTACGATAGTGCGTTTAGTGTATGAATTACGGCTGAAAGTGAATTTTCCAAGCGATTGACTACTTACTTACTGCTTTCGAGTCAGGAAATCCCATTAGTTCATTGTAGCGCAAATAGTTGGATGAAATCAATTTTTAACCGACTTCAAAAAAAGGAGGAGGTTCTCAATTCGATTGTATGTTTTTTTTTTTATTCAGAGTGCACACTCCAAAGTCGAAACAAGACAGTCTGACAACTTAATGTAGGACTGTAGGTCCTATTAATTCACTATCAATCGGAATCGGTTGCATTTTGACAGTTCAACAACATTCAGTGCGTTAATTACGTTGTCGAGCAGACAAATTTTTCGAACTGAAGCAATGGAATAGCAATTTACTACAAAATGATTCAGATTCCGATCGAGTGTGTAACGCAATTAGGGTACAGTTTCCTCTACCGCAGACAGAATAGTTTTGCCTTGTCAGTTTGACTAATTAATTTAGATATGCGCGTAGCATACCTCTATAAGTGTCTAATTATATAAAAGTGTAGAGAGACGTCTACACTTTTAGGTAGACCATTTTATAAATTGATAGAAACTCATTTAAACGCCTTTTAGTTATAGAAAGCTAGACCGTCATAGTAAAGCTCAATACACGGGCCACATGACCCGTGTATTGAAACCCACACCTAAAACGAATAAACGATTTCATTCTATTAAACATAATATTTACTATTGTATTGTGAAATGATCAAGTATATTAATCCATTTCTATTACTGTTCTCGTATTTATAAAATAATTATGGATGTATGTTTGTACTAGCTTTTAATTCATGTCAACTAAATTCCTAGCTTCTTCAAACTGAAACACAGTCCTACTTAGTTAGTCAGCGTTGATGAAGAACAATAAAATGATGCTACTCGTAGTAGGTATTATTAGGTATTTGCTGTTTCGTAGACTTGTGACTTGTTAGCAGAGTTTCTAAAATCGTATTAGAACCTACTGGTTCAAGAACTCATTGCCTAAATATCTGTATGATAGGTCCAAAAATCTGATTTTACAGTAAGTAGGTACCTATACTAAACTCACGCAAATAAGTGATAGTCCTAATTTCGTGATAGTCTGGTTCGTTAAGTTAACAAAGGTTTCGATTATTAGCTATAGCTAAGTATTAAGTTAGTTTATTATCTTAATTATTGTAAAAGAAAGACTGCTATATGTTTCTAATTGAAATAAAAAAGATTTTACAAAAGTATCGAAGTTTTATTACATAATTTGTTTTATCACGAAATTGGATGAGTTCGCACTAAGAGCATTTGAAAATTTAAAAAATACTACAAATCGTTTGTTGATCAAACTGTTAATATAGTTACTTAAAGCAGCAGAAGACTTACAATTAATAGACCAAAGTAAAAAAAAAAAAATGAGTAAGATTTACAGACGCCAGCAGGGCAAGCCACCCGAAATTGTCAAATTTTGCCAATCAGTCTTGAACCTAATGCTTTAGCAATAAAGATGAAAATCTATTAAAGACATTTGACAGATTGTAGTAGCTTGATGTTGTTGTAGCTTGTGGTAGCTTGTAGTAGCAGATTGTACCGAACATGTACCAATCAAATATCATGTCAAAAGGGGTGGTAGAGTCCTACAACTAAGTAAACCGGTGGGAATTTACCCGGAATGGAGCGGATATAAACGTATGTTTTTATTAACAAACGCGAAGTTACAACCAGTATTACCTTCAGATGAACCATACATGGATGGATAATTGTTGCCATGGTGTTGCTCTTGTATCTTGTTCATACACCGGTGACCTAAATATGATAATATTTGACAGACCAATACTGCCGAAGAGATGGCCGCAGAAGCACAGGCACTTGATGACTCATCTGCTGAAGCTGCCCCAAGTGCGCCAGTTCTGGACGAAGATGAGCTGCCAATTGACCCCGTAAGTATAGGAATGTAGTTAGCATATCATGGAGGCGAACAATAACCAAGTAGCAGTATACTTGGCTACTGCTCGCCTCCTCGATATGCTGATGTAAAATAATCCATTATCGACAATATATAATTTATAATAATTATGTATTTTATTCAGATACATGATGAATGATCGGTCTTTATGGTCGACCAGCGAGCCCGCGATGCTGACGGTGGAGCCCAGTACGCTTTGTGTTGGTGCTAGGTGCGCGCACTGATTGCTTAATGCACTCGAGCTCGCCCGAAGGGCTGAAGGCATGGCCCAGCGCGCCACGGAGGTTACTACTTCACACGGCGAGCCACCATTGCATCAAAAGGTACTGCCGATGCGCATTCCCAGGAGCATGCTACTAAATTTGCCCAGGCGCAGAGCCCCACTGCCTAAAGCCGGGTTCTTGTGGAGTTACCCGTTGATGCCATTAGTATTTCAGATATTTCCTCTACGTGAATAACCAAGTAGATTGCCTAACAAGCCGATGGAAATACTTAGTCCATGATCGACTATATTTCAATAATAATCATGTACTTATTTTGTTCAGATAAAAGATGAATGGGCGGCCTTTATGGCCGCCCAGCGGACTCAAGCGGTGGGCGTTTAACGATACCGAGGAGGCTCAGCGCGACGCAGATGCCGCCCGACTGGCAAAATTGCCTGATGCTTCCCAGCTCGCCAAAAAGGCCGACGGCGTGAACCAGCGCGCTTTTGAAGCTGCTAGAGTACTAAGTTCGCCCAGCAAGCTGTAGATGCCGCTCAGCGGGCTACCGAAGCGGTCGCGTGCACTGAGGTTCAAGTTGCCCTTGCCATGGCCCAGAGCATGGTCTGCCGAAAGCCAAGTCCTTGAGGCGAAACCTACCGATGAGGTTTGTATTTCAGACATTTCATACGCACTACATATCGACTCCAAAATACATAATAAATTATTGTGTTAGTTCAGGTCGACTTTTTATAAGATGTTTGTAATGTAGGCCTCTCTTTATAGAAATGGTGATGATCACTCAATGATTTTATAAATTTTCGTACAAATTTTTAAACCTGAAACATTCAATCTTATACCTACTTGGACGGCAGGAACAGTCTGAAAACTTCTATAATATCTAATCTACTTCCATAACCAAATTCAAGAAAATGGACAATACCTGGGAACTAGGTATCTCTGAAACTTTAAAATCTCAACATTTACAAACCGCATGGACGATCCGTGTGTATCATGGCATGGCCCATCTAAAGGGTTATTCTCAGAAACTGCTCCGTGCCTTGAAATCGCTTGCGCACACAATATACAAGTGCTTTCGATGCAGATCCTATTGCAATGTCAATAGTCTAGTGCGCACGAAGCAAGCGATATTGTTTTTGACAACACAGGTTCATAGGCACCAGCCCATTGTTCATAAAGGAGGTCAATTCTAATACCTACTTGTAATCTCAGGCGAACGTATGAAAGAGAAAGTTCCTATGTTGTTGCGGACGGAATTCCAATCGTCCAACGTTTATCTATTTCACTTTCCCCTGCTCTGGATTCTCTTTGCCGCAACCATAAATATTATTTCGACAAGCCGCGCGGGACTCTTACACCCCAGAATATAGTTCAAGGCTCATTTTCAGTATCGACATAACGTAGACAGGTAGGTACACACATACGTAGTTTCTGTAAACTATATTTAGGTGTTTATCCGAAAGAGAGCAGCGGGTAGCTAAAGATATAGAACAATTGTGGACCTATGAAGGACGGCGATCGTGAACACGTAAAGCAGGAAATACTTATATAGGTCGCGGGGGCACGGAATCCCCTGGGGTGGGCGACGCGATGCTCTGAGTGAGGGGGGCGGGGGCATGGAGCCAGCGGGGGAGGGGGCTGCCGAACTAGGTGGCCTACATGTTCACACCACAGAGCCCGCTCCGCTGCACAGTACTTTTTCATCGAGGGCACACGAATGAATTATTTGAGGATCCCAGCCCGCGGCACACGTGTAGGTACTGCGGCTATCATTTTGTTGATCTGTATAAAACTTCAGGGATGCCCATTTTCCCTAATGTGTTGTTCAAAACAAAGGCCAAAGTATGTCAACGTTACACAGAAAAAACTTTCATTAACGAGTTCGTTAGGTATTAAGATTTGCTGTAAGTACCTACAAATTAATTAGGCACTCTATCAATCTCTTCAGATGTAAGATTGTCTTGAATCGGTTTGACTGTCTTGCGGAATGCCTTTTACCTGACTGTATGAATGCGGCACAAAGTCAGTTCTCACGTATAGCACGTAGGTAGCGTGTTATGATTAGCACATTCCTGTCTCCTATGTCATGACTGATATCGCTGTCACAATCATTAACAGACCCAACATGTCCTATGACTTTTGGCTGACTGGAAGTTAGTGACTTTTCAATTATCACTATCAGATTTGCGAGTTCTCTTCGCAAGCCCTATCCGAAGGAGTGCCCCTCAGTTGATAAACTCGGACGTAGTGTAGTATACGTAAACTTTGTGGAATACAAATAATGCCGATTTTTTCATTTAGAAATGTCATAAGCTATATTTATGGTACTAAGTACTGCAGTAGCCAACAGAGCCTTTAACTTTAGGCTCGGAAGACTGTTATTCATGATTTGATCTGTGAACATAAAGGTACCACGGCTACTAGTCGCATATACGACGTGGGAACTTATAGGTATAACCTACCTACCTACCTAGTCACCTTCTGCCTGCGATTTCATTCGCGTGAAACTTCTTGTCCCTCCCTTCCCACCCCGTCGCATCGCATCGCCCGGCCGCTCTATTACTTCATTTCCGCATAGGGTTCTTTCTGACTTTTTTTCATTTTGGGTAAGGGTCGTAGCGTGATCTTAAATAGCCCATAACGAACTGGATTTATTTGCCGATGGATTAGGACATTTGTATAATAAATTTCGTATTATTTTAAATGACATATTATAATCATACATAATAACTGAGTTGAATTGATCACTATTAATTGACACTAAACTGACATTATATTCTGCTGCTGTAAATTTCGTCGTTGTAATCTAATTTTTATTATTATTTATAGACATGGGCATTATTGCTATTTTTAGAATATCTATTGTATAAGGAGACGAGTGTGTGTAGCCACTATTGAATTGTTAGTTAATCATATGAGCGTTTTGGATGGTATGTCTGTTAGCTCGTAAGACCAATTGAATAAATAAATAAATAAATAAATAAAATAACCTAAATCTTATACTTATTTAAGATCATTGTTTTTATGATCTGAAGTATAGATTATCTTCTCAAACACTCATGCCAACAATGTCTAAATAAAAATTCATCTTCAATCGTAACAAACAGACCTCTTTGGATTAAAAATAGGTGAGTCGCACACGTGTTTCTGTAGATAAGTGTCTGGCTCGGGCACAATGGGCCCCTTGACACGTTCGCGAATCTAGTGCGCTATGAATGGGCCCCATTTCGCCTTCTGCGCAAATATGTGCCTTTCAGTCGTTACAGGAATTCCTGAATACATTCGTGATCAGAACGAGATACCAGTATAGCTGGCAGTTTAGGATTGTCCCCTGAAATTATCGGTTTAGGTTACTAACGTAGGTGCACGAAATCAATTTTATTAACTTTCTCTGGGCATGGAGTCAGAGTTCTTTAGTTTCATTGTAATCATTGTACCGCTAGCATTCCGTGAAGGCTCCTTCAAACAGGCGCGACACGCGACGCGAATAGCAGGCACCGCGTGTCGCGCGACGTGCCTTTGCCCAGACAAAGTAGGAACCTTTCTAAAGTATTTCTTTCAAATGTAGTGCCCTGAATTAGTGAATAGAAATCATATCAGAGCTCAACATAGCAAAATATGCAAAAGAGTAACACTTAGGTACAGTCAACAAAAGAGATATCTAGGCAGGGTATACTAACATATTTGTATGTAAATTGCTTCAAGTTCAATTTTATATACATATATTACTTTGTTTTTGCAATACTCCTAGATTGTAACACACCAACACAAAATTGTATATTTTCACGAAATTGAACATGAAGCAATTCAAATACAAATATGTTAGTATACCCTGCCTAGACATCTCTTTTGTTGACTGTACATTTTGCTTACCCAACTGAAGGCTGAAAATGAAAAACCTTATCGAATCCACATGAAACTTATGACATGTTAAGTAGTTTGTTGCCAACATTTGTATTCTTTTTTTGGAAATGGAATATTTAGTAAGTAGCTAATTAACATCTTTGTTTGTTTGGGTACGTATATTCGTTTATTGATACCTGATAAGTATTTAATGAGGTTTGTGTAGGTATTTCTCAATGTATTTACTGTTTTATTATGTTCGTCCGTATTTATGTAAAAGCACGTTTTTCAGTAGGTAGAATATAATTAGATTCAAAATTATCATCTATCATACGTGACGATATAAACTCAAACGTCGCCATCTCCAACATAAACACACATGTAATAAAATATGTACAGTCTGCATCAAAAATATCAGGGGGCCAACCACCACTTCTTAAAGCAGTATTATTTTAATGTTACTTCAGTGTGAGAAAGAGATGGAGCTATACAGGACGTCTAGCTCCATCTCTTTCCCACACTCATGTAAGATTAAAATAATACTGCTTTAAGAGGTGGTGGTCTAGCTCCAGGACGAACAATCTGAGTACGTAATGCCCAGTTTCCGAGGTATTCCGATAATGCTATATGAAAGTTCAATATTTTAACACATTGCCTGTGTGAACGCATGCGTGATGAACCTAGCTTTGCACATAAGTAGGTCATAAGATTATCGAATCATTGTCCTCATAAACTTAGGTACGGAACTGAAGTGTACGATGAGAACTGTGACTGGGACCTCACTGATGAACTAAAGATGAAAGTGACGGGTGTTTTAAGTTTAACGTGTGTAGCCTAAATCGGTTCAGTCGTTTTGGAGCTATGATGCCACAGACGTGTGTGTATCGGTGTATCTGTCTGTGGGATCATAGCACCCAAACCGATTTAGTATTTTTTTTTTGTTTTGTTTGAAAGGTGACTTGATCGAGAGTGTTCTTAGCTATGATTCAAGAAAATCTATTCACGGTTTGAAGATTATCATCCCTTTTCTAGTTGATGAATGGATGTGAGCATCTTTCACAGGTCTGATCGAATCAAAACTTGGTATTCTGTTACCTTAATAATATTAGAATAATATAGCAACCTTGAACGGATGCTGCAGCATTACCTGGAATTTGCAGGATACCCAAGTCCTTCACCAACTTACATCAGAGGTAACAGTATCGTGTTTGGGCTCATTGGAATGGTCTCAATGATAAATGAGGGTAAATTAGTAAGTGGTTGTCTTAAACATTGCATTGCATTAACATTTTATTTTTATTTTACTGAGACCTTTTTAATGTGTATTCATTCATATATTTTAATTGTATTGTCATTTCATTCTGATCTATCTAAGGCAGTATTGTGAAATTTTATTTAATTTTATATAGGGTTTTGTCTAAATTAATTTTTTTTTCATTTTTTTAACTGACTCCGTTTCGAAAGCTGTATCCACTGAGTGGCATTGCGCTTCCGAACCCTCGTAGGACCATAGCTAGCCGCATCGAGAGGTCGAAGCTACAAGCTGACTCACGCCACCCTATGGACAACTACCTACGTCTCCAGAGGCTGAAAAACTGAAAAGGTTTTCTTGGCTGCGTAGGTCAGCTAGTCCAGCCAATAATAACGCCTTCACAACAAGATGTAACCTAAGGTGGAAGTTGTATAAGCCCCCTGACAATTTTATCGAACCGCCTGAGAACCAGGGCACGCGTTGCCGTGGCCGACTTGGAAATCTCGAAATAAACTTCGAACCCAGAAGATGTGTCGGTGTGTGATGTGAAAATAAATGATATGAATGTGGAGTAAGTAAGTGAGTTCTTATATTTGGGGAGTCTGTTTACAAGTGATAGACAGATTGATGAAGATGTGGAAAAGAGAGTAATAAATGCGGGAAATAAAGTGAATGGTGATGGTGGTGATACATTCGATTGTGAGCAACCAGTTGATGTCCAGAAAGGCTCGACTGGCTGTTCACTACGGTGTGCTGGTACCCACTATATGTATGGAAGTGAATGTTGGGTGTGGCAAAAGAAGCATGAAAGTAGAATAAATGCTGTGGAAATGCGTTCCTTGCGGAGCTTGTGTGGTGGGACTGTGAATGATAGGCTGAGGAATGAAGTGATAAGGCAACGGTGCGGTGTAAAAAAAGAAGTAGTGACAAACATTGAAAAGTATGCTTAGATGGTTTGGTCATGTCGAGAGGATGAATGAAAGGCAACTAACAAAAGGTATTTACAAGGCAGCTGTGAGTGGAAACACCGGGAGGGGACGCCATAAGAAGATAATTAGTGACCTTATTGGTGATGTTCTTCAGAAAGTTCAGGTACGTAGTACTCATAACCGGCGTGGGTGTATGATCAGATGTATGAATGTAAACGAAGCAAAAGGAGTATGTAAGGATCATAGCAAGTTTGGTTCTGTAGTTTCTGCCTACCCCAATGGGAAGAAGGCGTGAGTTTATATATGTATTCTTTCTCCAAAAGTGGTTCTTATTGCTGTTTTTAACTCGCGTGCTTTTTACTTTGCATTCCGCATAAAGTACGCTACAGACAACTGTACCTGCCTAGTCAGAGGAGCGCTTTTTTTTTAATCTCAGCGAAGAGCCTTCTTACCTTTTTGTGCAATTGTGCCAATTTGTGAATATACATTATTATAAACTAATTAAGATAAAGGCGAATGGGCACGGCACTATAGGTTTTTGCCCTGAAGCCCAAAGAGCCATAAGATATACACCATTGGAAAGAGCTATTCAAGTAGAACCGTTGCTACTAACACGACTTCTGCCAAGTCAGTTCGGAGTTAATGACCTAAATAGGTGACAACTTGGTCACTGTATTTAAGGAATTATTGGGGCCCAATATCCATAAGATATACCTACTCCAATGGAAAGAACCTTTGTTACTAACACGACTTTTGCCAATTGTTAGTCATAGCATAATCAGCCTATAATGTTCCCACTGCTGGGACACAGGCCTCCTCTCGGTGAGAGGGAGCGGGCCGAAGTCCACCACGCGGGCCCAGTGCGGGTTGGTAGATGTCGCATGTTTTCGAATTTCTGGTTCTAGTGGTGTGGAAATAATTTACACAAAGTAAAGCGCCTGGGCAGGTTCGAACCTACGACCTACTAATTGTTAGTCAATTCGGAGTTAATGACGGAATAAATAGGTGACTACTTGGGCACCGAAGTTTAGGAATGTTCATGGCGCTCAATATCCGTGATATATCAATGGATAGTGCTTTTTAAGACAAACTTTTGTTACTAAAACGAATTTGGATGGGAAGGCAATCCGACCAGACTTGGGGATCAGTAAAAATAAAAATGTCATGTTAATGTAGCCATGTGTGCTCATCATCGTAGTCGGGACAATCTAGTGCTGATGTGGTGACAAAACATCGAGATTCCTGTGCTATATTTAAGTTAAATGTTGCAGTATTATACACATAAACCTTCGGGAATATGTTCTCTAAATGATGGTGAAGAACTAGTCACTAAGAGTGCTTACTTAAGTAGTTAAGGACCAGGCGAACACTCACTGAGAGACACGAGAAACGACTTTGTTTTAAAATACACATATGTAGGTATCTATTTGTAGATAGAAAATAACATTTTGGCTAAAGAGGTATTTGATTTTATTCTTTAAGGAATTCAGGCGTAATGTTTTGATTAACTGACGAAATACCAGAATTTCAATGGTAGGTACGAGTAGGTACTTAATTACTCACATTTAGAGCTATGTAGTTTCTTCCGAGTAACAATCAAGAGAAGTCTTCATAATAAGAAATATCCGCATTGATTAGATCTTTCATTGGATGCAGGGTTACTTCTTACCTGTAATTCGACGTATTCCTTGCAGGACGTCATAGTAGGGTTAAAATGCTACCAAATATACTACCGAAATTCAATAGTTTTACGAGTTAGATAGATTTTTAGTATTTTTATGAAAAATACAATTCAATAATGATTTACGGCGCGACTTTACTGGAATTTAAGTTATTGTCAGAGCTGATGCCCTAGCAGATCTTTGTTAAAAATTAAAAGTTGCAAAATACCTAAAACTTTGGCAAACATCACTAATTAAACATTTTATTTTTCGTAACTTATATTTTTCTTAGAGAAAAATTATAAAAAAAAAAACTGAATTTCGGTAGAACATTTTGGTGACTTAATTTGTTGCATTTTAACGCAACTGTGACGTCCTGCAAGGAGTACGTCGAATTACAAGTACCTAACCCTGATATCTTATATATGACTGTGTTAAATAAATTATATATTATGTAGTGTAAGTAGTTATATTTAAATAGTGTAATTGGTTTCTGCCGTTCTATTTAAAATAAATAAATCTTAACGCTATTGGGCTTCAGGGCAGAATCGCCAAATTTCATCAAATTATTTATTTTTGTCAACAAATTACATTAATGTCTGTTCCACACCTACCTAGGTACATAATAATATATAAAAATATTCTACGTGGGTTACCAAAATGTATTCGTTCTCCTAAATGGTCTGCAAGAAAGTGTACATAGGTATGGTTGGTCATTCGGGATGCCGGTGTGTCCAAGTGTTACTAGCGTGATCTGGGTCGCGCAGGCGCAGCGCGTCCCACTGCCAAACGCACACAGGCGCGATCGTACCGGCACGCACACGGCTACACCGCACCCGTCCGCGTCGCGTCGCCTCGGCCGGCCTCGCTCGTCACTAACTAGGCCGAAAAACTCGCGCATGCGCTCACAATTACATACTATAGGTACTTACCTACTCAAATACAGCGCTGAACGCCGATTTTGGAACATTCCCTAAAACTACAATGAACCTACGAGGTAAATAGCGCCTCTTTTCTTATTTTTAATAAGTACCTACTTAGTTGAAATTTTCACAGATGATGTATTTCTGTTGCCGCTGTAACAAAAAATACAAAAATATTTAATCAAATAAATATTTAAGGGGGCTCCCATACAAAAAACGTGATTTTTTGCTCGTTTTTTAATAATATAATATATCATTTATTTCGGGTAACAATGACCCATAACATTAATACCTTACAGACTATCATACATATTTATTAAAACCACAAAATATTAATAAAACTATTGTATACGAAGTGACGGCGTCGTATTACGCTGCGTGGTGTCGCGTAACCTTCCGCGGAATCGCCGATACACGACACCCTTCGGCCAAAACTCTTCCTTGAGGACGGTCTCAATATATTGAGTCGGAACTCGCACCACGAACGACGTGAAATTCGTGTTGTGGCGCGACGCCAACTTCTCGGCCCCTAAGATCCAGCTGGTCTTCGCTCGAACATACTCCACGATCTCCTCAACCTTCGTGGTGTAATGTAATCGGGACACATAGAGCTGCGTCGTAGGTATTGCCGTACGCAGCATATTGGGTCCTGCCAGCGCGGTCCCGCACTGGTTCCGACTAGGAGGCTTCTTCCTCTCCACTTTCACGAAGCCATCCTTGTCACACATGCCCGTAGCTGGGCCTAGCTGTTTCTTGCCGTTTTTATAGATAATGGTACGGGACCGTTCTTGCGCGAGTCCGACTCGCACTTGGCCGGTTATTGTTTTATTTATTTATTCTTACAGAAAGCTTCATCATAGTTAACAATCATTCATAGGCAGGACAATTTGCTAATGATAAGCTTCCACATATATACTTTTAGAATTTAGATACAAATATTTCAGATGACTGTGTTTGTTAACAGCGAATATTTTTTTTTTTTTGAGAAGATTCTAAAGAGTTCATAAATAAAGCACTAAGTTTTTGGTTTTGCTGTATTTAACCGACGAGCTCCTCTACTGTACTCTCTCTCCTCGTCTGCTCCTCTACTCCTCTGGGTTACTTACTTAACTCATTTTTGGAAAAAAATCGATATCGGTATCCTAGTTTATATCCATGTAAGGTCCCATTAAATGTCGATGGCTATAAGAAACCAAGAAGAACAAAGACCAAAGAAGGGAAGGGAAGACCAAAGAAACGATGGATGGATTGTGTGAAAGATGACATGGCTAGAAAGGGGATGACTACCGAGAAGACGAATAATAGAGAAGTATGGAAAAAAAGACATGTAGCGCCGACCCCAAATAGATTGGGATAAGGGCAGGAGAATGATGATGAAATATACGAGTATCACTATTTCAGTATTTCAAATGTTTCAAAAGGAAAAGGTTTTATTGGCAATTTTCAGGAATGTTCAAAGTTTGACTTGCGAAGTCCATTTAATTATTTCGCCTCGAAGGCTTTACTTTGAATCTGTATTATAATCTGCCTTCCATCATCCCCATAGTAGGTAGGTACAGGTTAAGTGGTTTAGTTATACTCCTGGTTTAGGTTACTCCTCATGGCTCATAATCATAATAACTACACATCACATTCTATCAAACTCTTGTTTCAAAAATGGCTAAAGTCTAAACTTTAAACTTAACTTAACTTAACTTAACTTTTATTAAATTCAAATTAAACTGCTGTACGACTAATCGTACAGCAGTTTAATTTGAATTTAATAGGTAGGTCGATAGCTGCACCTTACCACAAGGTGATTCATTGTGTTGGGTCAGTATGGCCAAATTATGAAACTAATACCCTAACAAGTAAGTCTAAGTAGGAAATTACAGTGTGAAAGAATTTATTGATAAAATAGTAACAGATAAACCCCCGTCCGCACGGGCGTAATAAAATCGCGGCGGTTTTATAGCGCACTGGATTTTAAACACTGCTTAGCGCCGAGAGTGCAAAATCCAACAGTGTGTTTTTTCGACGCGCTAGAATGTACTCTGTTATTGTTAAGTTGGATTCTCAACGCTCGCCTCAACAACGAGAGTTGAAAATCCAGTGCGCTATAAAATCCCGCCGCGATTTTATTACGCCCGTTCGAATAGGGGTTAAGTGTTCATTATATTAATATATGTACCTATCTATTATTGTTAACATTTCACCAGTGATAGTAGACATGTTAGAATAATAATTTTAACAAAATAAAATGTGTCGATTTAAATTTTTACATTTAAGTAATATTTGTACGCCAGTCAAGTGGCTGCAGAATTATTGATGTGAAAACTTCTGTAGGCGCGTTGAGTGATGTTTTGTAGGGATGTGACGTGTTGCGCTGCTAAGTTTTCACTTCTGTCGGCAGTCCCCATGGCTGACTATGGTTTTTTTTTTTTATTTGTAATACAATTACCTACACTACTTTAAAAAGTTTCTTAAGACTAAAAATATAAGGTAGGTACTAGCAGCAGGTCTAGTTACTTTAAACTGTCAAATTTTCTCATTCGATTTTGAACTTATCCATCAACATTTTAAGGTTTCAAATAATTTGGAGAAGTTTGAGAGTTTGGTATAACCTGATGTGCTGTCGTCTGTACATTAAAAGCTTTTAAAGCGTACTGTTTCTCAGGAAACAATGACAATTAAATTGCAGATTAAGGTGGAAAGATTTTAAAAGATAAGGTCACTCTCTAAAACAGAATTAAGTATGTAAATATAAAATTGGAAAACGTCACGATAATAAAGCCGAATTTCAATGAAATAAATAATTTGTAAACTAAGTATCTAGAATCTCAAAATTTGTAATCGAAATTCTATGTAAGCGGTATGAGGCTTTATGATGAGCTATTTTAATAAACCCTAAGTACAAGTTATGGTCTTTTATTTTCTACCACATCCCTAGAAGCAGATGTGGATAATCTGGACGGACACTGCGACGCGCGACGCCTGGTTCGAAGTGGTGCTGGTGCTGCAAAAGAGTAAACGGTGGTGGTGGTGGTATTCCTGTTCACTAATGTTTGCTTTACTTATAATTAAGTCAGTTAATAAAATAAATACCTACCCTCTACCCTGAAATTATAACAACCTTCAATTAGACAGAGAAAGACTGATAAAGTGGAACGGACGATCATAGATTAAGGCGCGGTCTGACTAAAATTTTTAACGGCATACAACCGCGTAATCTACTGTCATCACTAGCTGTCTTGAAATAAGGTTGAAAATTGAAAATAATATTTGTGTTGCCGAGAAGTAATCAATGAATCCTTTTATTGCATTAATATTTAACATAATTATTTACCTTAGTTACAATGTACAAGCTAACACTAAAATATATATATATATTATGTACAAGTATATAATAAAAAATAAAAAGGGGAAGAGCTCATAGCATCAAAAAATTGGTCCACATCGCTGTCAATGGGAAAAAGGCTGTGAAAAGTGCCCAAAAGGCTGGCAGCATTGCCACGAATGGCAATGCTAATTCTTTGGGCTAAAAATAGGCCAGCCCTCTGGTCCCGTGTAGAGTCGACCAACCGCTTGGCGATGTCCCGAAAAACTCGATGATCACTCGGACCCCAAGTCCCTAATGTTTCAACCCCAAACGGCTCAAACGTATAGTTCCCAAAAAGGTTGTTATAATAGGTTGGGGAAAAAGTTTCTTCGCATTTTTTAAGAAAATTCAAAACATTTTTTAATATACATTATTTACATTTATCTAAAGTATGTAGGTACCATTTTGTTCGATAACTTTTTGCCATCTTGTAGGTAGGGACATGATCCCATTGCTATAGAAATTTTGGGACTTCTGATCAAAATACCGCGACAAGTGGTTTTGGCAGACCTCTCGTGATGTTAACCTGACACTGCCTAAAGAATTCTGAAGAGACCGAAACAGGTGGAAATCTGAAGGTGCAAGGTCAGGACTATACGGCGGATGCATTAACACCTCCCAGCCAAACTCTCTTAATTTTTGCTGAGTGGCTAAAGATGTGTGAGGTCTAGCGTTATCATGATGAAAAACCACACCCCTTCTGTTGATTAATTCCGGCCGCTTTCTCTCAACTTCTTGATTTAATCTCATCAGTTGTTCGCAGTAGAGCTCAGAATCGATGGTCCTGCCTGATGGTAACAGCTCATAATGAATAATGCCCTTCCAATCCCACCACACACACAGCATCACCTTGTTGCGAGTTAACCCGGGTTTCGCCACAGTCTGTGAAGCCTGACCGGCCTTTAACCACGACCTTTTTCGCACGTTCTTGTCGTACGTGATCCACTTTTCATCACCAGTTATCAGCTTCTTCAAAAATGGTTCGGTTTCATTACGTCGTAATAAAGAATCGCAAATGAGTACACGGTTCATTAGGTTTCTTTCAGTAAGCTTGTGAGGTATCCAAATATCGAGCTTTTTTGTGTACCCAGTTTTTTTCAAATGCGCCAAAACTGTTTTGTGGTTAATTCCCAGTTCTTAAGCTACGTCGTAACTACTGACATGCCGATCTTGCTCCACTTTTTCAAAAATTACATCCATTTTATCCGTAATAGGGCGACCAGAGCGACGTGCATCTTTGACATCAAAATTTCCGGATTGAAAACGCTTAAACCAAATTTGTGCTACTCTCACAGACACTACACTGGGTCCATAAACATTGCAAATTTTTTTCGCGGCTTGCGTTGCATTTTTACCTTTTTAGTAGTAAAATTTTAAAATGTATCGAATTTCTTCATTTATTCACTCATCTTGACAGTACGAAAAACAAATGAAAATCACACATTTTCCTAATTTGAATTTGGAATTATGTTCTTTAAAATTTAAACTTGCAATGATACCAAAACCAGCCAGATACAAATAGTATAGCCAAAGAGATTTTATTTTAAGTTCATACATACTATAATGCGAAAAGACTTTTTCCCCAACCTAATATTTACGCCGTTTGAGGTGTTCTGTTCCTGCCGCAGCCACCCCGGCACAGCCCGCCGTACTAGGAAGATGGGATGGCGCGAGGGTGTCGACACAGGTTGCATCCCACACCAAAGGCCTACCCAACTTCCAAGGCATTATGGTCATTATGGGCACCCCGTGACAAGAGCCCGACGGATGATGTCGTTAATGCTGGCGTGCCGTGCCATCCGGCCAGCACTTTTGCTGCAGTACAAGAAGCTGAAAATAATGCTTGTTTATATAACTACAAATTACCAGAATACTCGTACGTGCGAAAAAATAAAATAGACAGGACTTGGGCAGATATCGGGAACAAATTTCAAATAACAGGTTAGTTTTGTTTACACACATAGTTTATTTATAATTTATTTTACATTGTATTTTGTAAACAGTATTGGTATTGCCAAGGCAATGAACCTTGCTCAGATATAAACAAGTTTGCTAAATAATTACGTTGATTGTGTGGCGACATAGTTGCAGTTATTTCTATATTTTGAGGTTCTATAACGGGAATAGTGTCCGATCTTTTTTGTATTACCTCCCTTGGACCAACCTTACCTTCCTTTTCTTCCTTGGTGTAGAATGCCCTCACGTTGTCGAACAAAGTTGTGTAAAATACATACAGCTTTTATTATATTTGATACTTTATCTACTGTATGACATCTTATAGCTTTACTTAAAACCTGAAATTTCTCAGTCATCATACCAAAAGCACATTCAATTGTATTCCTCCCTCGGCTTAATCTGTAGTTAAACACCCTGGTTCTTTGGGGATATGGTCTCATGAAGTAAGATAGAAGGGGAAATGCCTCATACCCAATAAAATAGTATGGAAATTCATAGTTAGATGGGTCATTAGGAAGTTTCGAAGGTAAAGGAATATTAAGACGTCCGTGTTCTATCCAACGTTTGATCTTGGAAGCACTGAAGATTCCACCGTCGCTGTTCCTACCAGCATAGCCAGTCTCGGTAACAGTAAACAATCCATCGGCATTACAACATGCCATTAATACTATTGAATGGTAGGATTTGTAATTAAAATTACTTGATCCTGAATTAGGTAATTTTTCTATTCTTATGTGTTTACCATCACATGCGCTTAAGCAGTTGGGTATACAGGGTGTCCCGTAAATAATGGATCAAACGTAACGGGTAGGTAGCTTACCTAATTTCCAACAACTAATTTGAATATTAAAAAAAAAACCGTTACAGTAACCAGGATATTAATTTTTTTTCGAATTTTACGATTTTGTCTTCCAGAATTAAGCTTTTTTAATGCTGTCGCTGCAAATGATGACATTTTTAGGTATGATTTTTATTTAACATTTCTGAATAGCTTACTAATGTTATAAGATACCATTTTTTTGAATACCGTTTTATTTGCCTTAGAAAAAAAATCTTGAGTTGAAAAGTTTTTTCTTTACGATGTTAGGACCAAAATTGAAAAAATTCTCCTGTAAAAAAAATGTATGACACCGAAAACCACCATTATTTTAAAAACTTGTACATTTAATAAGGTTTGCAAATTGGTGTAAAACTTACGTCTAGTCTTTATCGTTACAAAGATATTGCTATGAATGTGATGAAGACAGAAAATAAATTAAATTGGTACTATTCCATTTTTTCATTTTCGTAATGGCTTATGCTTGAATACTTGTAATCGAAGCAGGTAGTTAAGCGGCTAGCATATTCCGACCCGATGACGTCATCTGTCCGGAATTTGGGACCGCTACCTGTGGCGGAGTTGCACCTCAGTCAGCGTGAAGGGGATAGATAGCGCCGCTTTTGTATTTTTGGTAAATTGGTATGAAGTTGTACATTCTAGTCCTTGTCGTTACAAAGATAATTGCTATGAATCTGAGAGGTGCTCCAAATCAACGTTAATAAAAAAAATAAAAAAGTGTGTACATTTAAACTTTTTCTTTAAAATGTGTAACTGTAGTATTTCAGAGGCAATGTTCATTGAATTATTGAGGCGTCTGAAAAGAATTAGGAGGCCGTACTAAAAAAAACAGTTAGTTCAAATAAATCGTTTTATTTGGTTTTTACAATAAATGTTCGAATTGCCTTCCCTCTACAAGAATGCAAAGTCTGCATCTCCTAATAAAGGAAGCTCTTATCCGACGGACAAAACGGCTTTGGTTTATTTCTGATGCAGCAGATTGGATGCGCTGTCGTAATTCTTCTTCCGACGTTATTGGATTCTTGTAGACCCTGTCTTTTAAACATCCCCAGTAAAAAAAATCTAGGGGATTTAAATCCGGAGATCGCGGAGGCCACAAAATTGGTCCTAATCGGCCGATCCATCTGTCCGGATAACTTTCATCAAGGTGCGCCCTTACTGCCGTCGCATAGTGAGCGGGGCACCCATCATTTTGCAACCACATTGCTTGCCGTACGTCTTCTGGAACGTTTTCTAATAACCTTGGCAACTCATTCCTTAAAAAATGGAGATAATATTCGGCGTTTAGAGTAGCTGGTTCAAAGGGCCCTATTATTTGCCCATTGATTATTCCCACCCATAAATTTATTTTAAATTGATGTTGGCTCCTGTCCTCTCGCATCAAATATGGGTTTATCAGCTGCCAACTGTGCAAATTATGCAAATTTAAATATCCATCTCGGCGGCATGAAGACTCGTCACTCCATAAAATCTTGTTAAAAAATTGCGGGTCCGCCCGAATCATTCTAAGCATCCTTTGGCAAAATTCTATTCTTGGCTGGTAATCACGCGACGTCAGCGTTTGAACACGTTGCACGTGATATGGGTGCAATCGGCACCGTTGTAGCACTCGATGCACCGTCGATCTAGAAATTCCTACGCGTCGCGCTATGACGCGAACGGAGACTGACGGATCTTCCTCGATTTCTCGAAGAATGACTTCGTCATTAACTTGTCGCGGTCGTCCTTCACGGGTACCACCAACTCCGGTGCCAAGAATTCTTCCCTCAAGAAGCGCGTTATGCACTCTAATAAAGACGCGATAATCGGGATAACGAACCAGGTTCGGGTATCTTTCACGGTACAATCTTGCAGCCGCCCTGGCATTACCTCTTGCTTCTCCGTAGATAAAATGCATTTCGGCGTACTGCCGTGGCGTGTACTCATAACGAGGCATTGGGCTGAATAAGGTTTCAGCGCTACTGCACACACGTACAAGCACACACAAACGAATGTTTTCGGAGTCCGTAGGATCGCCAAGTCGTTTGTCCAATACGCAAAGAGTTCCAAATCGATAGGCAAAGCAAAGTCCAAAAACACAGCACAAGTCAAATTTTACAGAAGAAAACACCGAGCCACTGACCGGGAGCGAAAGTTGTCTGACGTAGCAACTCGAAGAGAGACTAGTTACAACTAAACTAATAAAATCAAGCAACAATGAAGCCTGTACGAGTGAAGGGCGCAGGAAAGAACAAAAGAACCTGCGCAACTTCATACCGATTTAACCGATTTACCAAAAAGCGGCGCTATCTATCCCTTTCACACTGACTGAGGTGCAACTCCGCCACAGGTAGCGGTCCCAAATTCCGGACAGATGACGTCATCGGGTCGGAATTATGCTATCCGCTTAACTACCTGCTTCGATTACAAGCATTCAAGCATAAGCCATTACGAAAAGGAAAAAATGGAATAGTACCAATTTAATTTATTTTCTGTCTTCTTCATCACATTCATAGCAATATCTTTGTAACGATAAGGACTAGACGTAAGTTTTATACCAATTTGCAAACCTTATTAAATGTACAAGTTTTTAAAATAATGGTGGTCTTCGGTGTCATACATTTTTTTTACAGGAGAATTTTTTCAATTTTGGTCCTAACATCGTAAAGAAAAAACTTTTCAACTCAAGATTTTTTTTCTAAGGCAAATAAAACGGTATTCAAAAAAAATGGTATCTTATAACATTAGTAAGCTATTCAGAAATGTTAAATAAAAATCATACCTAAAAATGTCATCATTTGCAGCGACAGCATTAAAAAAGCTTAATTCTGGAAGACAAAATCGTAAAATTCGAAAAAAAATTAATATCCTGGTTACTGTAACGGTTTTTTTTTTAATATTCAAATTAGTTGTTGGAAATTAGGTAAGCTACCTACCCGTTACGTTTGATCCATTATTTACGGGACACCCTGTATTCCAAAGGCGATCAAAATGAGCAGCAATGTCTTTCCAGTGTTGCGCATTTGGTAATGACATATAGTATCCATTTAATATCTCCCATATTATAACTGTAGTTTCAGCTATGATCTTGCAAATCGTATTATCTCCTCTTGCAAAATACAATCCTAGGCTTACAAATGTACAACCTGACCCCAAATATCTGAAAAAAAATAACATTAAGTTTATTTTCAGGATCAGAAGCTAAAGAAAACTGGAAAAATCTACGTAGTGTTTTTGTTCGCCATTTGAAACCGCCTAAAAGTGGAGCAGGTACTGCAGAAAAAAATATATATTACTTAGCTGACTATCCGTGGGTATGTCCGTGGCATCACACAGGCCCTATCAGAATACCAGCGTTGCGGTATTTATTTTTTAAATATCGCAGCTTTATGCTGAGATGGGAGCCTTTTTGGCCTCGCACAGGTCTCTTTTTTTTATTCTGATTTCTTTTTTTTGTTTTTTTGCTTTTTAATGTTTATTTTGTTACTTTTATATGATCTTTTTTAACTGTATTTCCTGTGCGTGTCCCAAATAAAATATTTTTCTTTCTTTCTTTCTTTCTTTATATGCAATTTACTATACCGTTCATAAAAACAGCAGGAATACCATCGGGAAATTTGAAAGACACAATAGAAGATAACACATTTCAACCACAGTCACCTGATCGTGAACTATGCGAACAAACACAGTTCACAGAAAGTGTACCTACATGCTCTCAATCAATCTCGCAACAGCAATCGTTTCTTCCTTCTACAAGCACGCAATCAATCTCGCAACAGCAACCATCTCTTCCTCCTACAAGCACTCAATCAATCTCGCAACAGCAACCATCTCTTCCTCCTACAAGCACTCAATCAATCTCGCAACAGCAATCATCTCTTCCTCCTACAAGCACTCAATCAATCTCGCAACAGCAACCATCTCTTCCTCCTACAAGCACTCAATCAATCTCGCAACAGCAACCATGTCTTCCTCCTACAAGCACTCAATCAATCTCGCAACAGCAACGATCTCTTCCTCCTAAAAGCACTCAATCAATCTCGCAACAGCAATCATCTCTTCCTCCTACAAGCACTCAATCAATCTCGCAACAGCAACCATCTCTTCCTCCTACAAGCACTCAATCAATCTCGCAACAGCAATCATCTCTTCCTCCTACAAGCACTCAACCAATCTCGCAAACAGCAGCCATCTCTTCCTCCTACAAGCACTCAATCAATCTCGCAACAGCAATCGTTTCTTCCTTCTACAAGCACTCAATCAATCTCGCAACAGCAACCATCTCTTCCTCCTACAAGCACTCAATCAATCTCGCAACAGCAACCATCTCTTCCTCCTACAAGCACTCAATCAATCTCGCAACAGCAATCATCTCTTCCTCCTACAAGCACTCAATCAATCTCGCAACAGCAACCATCTCTTCCTCCTACAAGCACTCAATCAATCTCGCAACAGCAACCATCTCTTCCTCCTAAAAGCACTCAATCAATCTCGCAACAGCAATCATCTCTTCCTCCTACAAGCACTCAATCAATCTCGCAACAGCAACCATCTCTTCCTCCTACAAGCACTCAATCAATCTCGCAACAGCAATCATCTCTTCCTCCTACAAGCACTCAACCAATCTCGCAAACAGCAACCATCTCTTCCTCCTACAAGCACTCAATCAATCTCGCAACAGCAACCATCTCTTCCTCCTACAAGCACTCAATCAATCTCGCAACAGCAACCATCTCTTCCTCCTACAAGTACTCAATCAATCTCGCAACAGCAATCATCTCTTCCTCCTACAAGCACTCAACCAATCTCGCAAACAGCAACCATCTCTTCCTCCTACAAGTACTCAATCAATCTCGCAACAGCAACCATCTCTTCCTCCTACAAGTACTCAATCAATCTCGCAACAGCAACCATCTCTTCCTCCTACAAGCACTCAATCAATCTCGCAACAGCAACCATCTCTTCCTCCTACAAGTACTCAATCAATCTCGCAACAGCAATCATCTCTTCCTCCTACAAGTACTCAATCAATCTCGCAACAGCAACCATCTCTTCCTCCTACAAGCACTCAATCAATCTCGCAACAGCAATCATCTCTTCCTCCTACAAGTACTCAATCAATCTCGCAACAGCAATCATCTCTTCCTCCTACAAGCACTCAACCAATCTCGCAAACAGCAGCCATCTCTTCCTCCTACAAGCACTCAATCAATCTCGCAACAGCAATCGTTTCTTCCTTCTACAAGCACTCAATCAATCTCGCAACAGCAACCATCTCTTCCTCCTACAAGCACTCAATCAATCTCACAACAGCAATCATCTCTTCCTCCTACAAGCACTCAACCAATCTCGCAAACAGCAGCCATCTCTTCCTCCTACAAGCACTCAATCAATCTCGCAACAGCAATCGTTTCTTCCTTCTACAAGCACTCAATCAATCTCGCAACAGCAACCATCTCTTCCTCCTACAAGCACTCAATCAATCTCGCAACAGCAACCATCTCTTCCTCCTACAAGCACTCAATCAATCTCGCAACAGCAATCATCTCTTCCTCCTACAAGCACTCAATCAATCTCGCAACAGCAACCATCTCTTCCTCCTACAAGCACTCAATCAATCTCGCAACAGCAACCATGTCTTCCTCCTACAAGCACTCAATCAATCTCGCAACAGCAACCATCTCTTCCTCCTAAAAGCACTCAATCAATCTCGCAACAGCAATCATCTCTTCCTCCTACAAGCACTCAATCAATCTCGCAACAGCAACCATCTCTTCCTCCTACAAGCACTCAATCAATCTCGCAACAGCAATCATCTCTTCCTCCTACAAGCACTCAACCAATCTCGCAAACAGCAACCATCTCTTCCTCCTACAAGCACTCAATCAATCTCGCAACAGCAACCATCTCTTCCTCCTACAAGCACTCAATCAATCTCGCAACAGCAACCATCTCTTCCTCCTACAAGTACTCAATCAATCTCGCAACAGCAATCATCTCTTCCTCCTACAAGCACTCAACCAATCTCGCAAACAGCAACCATCTCTTCCTCCTACAAGTACTCAATCAATCTCGCAACAGCAACCATCTCTTCCTCCTACAAGTACTCAATCAATCTCGCAACAGCAACCATCTCTTCCTCCTACAAGCACTCAATCAATCTCGCAACAGCAACCATCTCTTCCTCCTACAAGTACTCAATCAATCTCGCAACAGCAATCATCTCTTCCTCCTACAAGCACTCAATCAATCTCGCAACAGCAACCATCTCTTCCTCCTACAAGCACTCAATCAATCTCGCAACAGCAATCATCTCTTCCTCCTACAAGTACTCAATCAATCTCGCAACAGCAATCATCTCTTCCTCCTACAAGCACTCAACCAATCTCGCAAACAGCAGCCATCTCTTCCTCCTACAAGCACTCAATCAATCTCGCAACAGCAATCGTTTCTTCCTTCTACAAGCACTCAATCAATCTCGCAACAGCAACCATCTCTTCCTCCTACAAGCACACAATCAATCTCACAACAGCAATCATCTCTTCCTCCTACAAGCACTCAACCAATCTCGCAAACAGCAGCCATCTCTTCCTCCTACAAGCACTCAATCAATCTCGCAACAGCAATCGTTTCTTCCTTCTACAAGCACTCAATCAATCTCGCAACAGCAACCATCTCTTCCTCCTACAAGCACTCAATCAATCTCGCAACAGCAACCATCTCTTCCTCCTACAAGCACTCAATCAATCTCGCAACAGCAATCATCTCTTCCTCCTACAAGCACTCAATCAATCTCGCAACAGCAACCATCTCTTCCTCCTACAAGCACTCAATCAATCTCGCAACAGCAACCATGTCTTCCTCCTACAAGCACTCAATCAATCTCGCAACAGCAACCATCTCTTCCTCCTACAAGTACTCAATCAATCTCGCAACAGCAATCATCTCTTCCTCCTACAAGCACTCAACCAATCTCGCAAACAGCAACCATCTCTTCCTCCTACAAGTACTCAATCAATCTCGCAACAGCAACCATCTCTTCCTCCTACAAGCACTCAATCAATCTCGCAACAGCAACCATCTCTTCCTCCTACAAGTACTCAATCAATCTCGCAACAGCAATCATCTCTTCCTCCTACAAGTACTCAATCAATCTCGCAACAGCAACCATCTCTTCCTCCTACAAGCACTCAATCAATCTCGCAACAGCAATCATCTCTTCCTCCTACAAGTACTCAATCAATCTCGCAACAGCAATCATCTCTTCCTCCTACAAGCACTCAACCAATCTCGCAAACAGCAGCCATCTCTTCCTCCTACAAGCACTCAATCAATCTCGCAACAGCAATCGTTTCTTCCTTCTACAAGCACTCAATCAATCTCGCAACAGCAACCATCTCTTCCTCCTACAAGCACTCAATCAATCTCACAACAGCAATCATCTCTTCCTCCTACAAGCACTCAACCAATCTCGCAAACAGCAGCCATCTCTTCCTCCTACAAGCACTCAATCAATCTCGCAACAGCAATCGTTTCTTCCTTCTACAAGCACTCAATCAATCTCGCAACAGCAACCATCTCTTCCTCCTACAAGCACTCAATCAATCTCGCAACAGCAACCATCTCTTCCTCCTACAAGCACTCAATCAATCTCGCAACAGCAATCATCTCTTCCTCCTACAAGCACTCAATCAATCTCGCAACAGCAATCATCTCTTCCTCCTACAAGCACTCAATCAATCTCGCAACAGCAACCATCTCTTCCTCCTACAAGCACTCAATCAATCTCGCAACAGCAACCATGTCTTCCTCCTACAAGCACTCAATCAATCTCGCAACAGCAACCATCTCTTCCTCCTAAAAGCACTCAATCAATCTCGCAACAGCAATCATCTCTTCCTCCTACAAGCACTCAATCAATCTCGCAACAGCAACCATCTCTTCCTCCTACAAGCACTCAATCAATCTCGCAACAGCAATCATCTCTTCCTCCTACAAGCACTCAACCAATCTCGCAAACAGCAACCATCTCTTCCTCCTACAAGTACTCAATCAATCTCGCAACAGCAACCATCTCTTCCTCCTACAAGCACTCAATCAATCTCGCAACAGCAATCATCTCTTCCTCCTACAAGTACTCAATCAATCTCGCAACAGCAACCATCTCTTCCTCCTACAAGTACTCAATCAATCTCGCAACAGCAATCATCTCTTCCTCCTACAAGTACTCAATCAATCTCGCAACAGCAACCATCTCTTCCTCCTACAAGTACTCAATCAATCTCGCAACAGCAATCATCTCTTCCTCCTACAAGTACTCAATCAATCTCGCAACAGCAATCATCTCTTCCTCCTACAAGTACTCAATCAATCTCGCAACAGCAACCATCTCTTCCTCCTACAAGTACTCAATCAATCTCGCAACAGCAATCATCTCTTCCTCCTACAAGTACTCAATCAATCTCGCAACAGCAACCATCTCTTCCTCCTACAAGTACTCAATCAATCTCGCAACAGCAATCATCTCTTCCTCCTACAAGTACTCAATCAATCTCGCAACAGCAATCATCTCTTCCTCCTACAAGCACTCAATCAATCTCGCAACAGCAATCATCTCTTCCTCCTACAAGCACTCAATCAATTTCGCGACAGCAATTACCACTAGCAACAAGTAATAAGAGAAAACGGAGTAAGCTTGAAGAAACTCAATCCGAGCAAGATATTGCAGCTTATTTTAAATTGAAACGATCGAAAATTATGGAAAACTATGATAGTACTGAAATTTCAAACAAAATGTTTTTACTGAGTTTACTATCGGACATGAACAAAATGAATGATAGTAAAAGAAGACTGTTTAAGAGGAGAGTGCTTGAATTGATAGACGATATTATGGATCAAAGTAGTGAAAATATTAATAGTCCCATCACACTTTTATCTACTCCTTCACCGATGTGTGCTGACATGGCAATAAGTACACCAAATACCATAAACGAAAGTCAGAATGTACAATCAAATACTGCCACACTTTATTATGAATCAATACCTATGTATATATCACAAGAAGATGAAGAATAATAATTATACTCGTAAAGTACATACCAAAATTAAATAAACATTTAATTGTGTAACAATGGAGTATTATTTACCTTAGGGTTATCAGAATCCTTTCTTCCGCACTAACACATTCTCTAAATATTGTATTTTGTTGATGTATGTATGTATTAGCTTTAATAATGCAACAAGATGCAGATAAGACTCTTTAGACATTCGGTAGAAAGATAAAAATTTATTATCATCATGTTGTAGTTCTTGTGCTGCTACAAAAAGTCTACAATTTATGTTTCTTTCAATATATGGATGAATCCAGTATTTTCTACTCTTGCGATGACGTCTTCTGTTTCTATAGAACAGAAAAACCGCAAGGGCTTCTTCGTCACTGGAATCGCTTGACATAACGTCCGTCCACAAAAAACGAGTTAGCACAAATGATGAATTTAGTCATTTTTCAGTAGCATAATATGCGAGCATCGAGTGGCGAACTAATATCCAACCAGTATTCTACTCAAGTATCGTATCCTACAAATATCGTAATGGGAGAAGGGCCTTAATACAGTAATATCTTATTAATCTAGAAACAATGCAGGTTTTGTAAAGACTTTTGAATGTCGTGCTACAGAATTTCACTCTACAGTAGCGATTTTTATTTGATTTTCATTCAATTTATCCTCCATTTCAACTCTCTTTCAAAATAAAGTTGCATGTTCCAGGCTTAGGTATTAATTAAGGGGTCCCCGAAACGATCAATTGCAATAATTATGAGGGTTTTCTGAAATCACTTTCACTAGGTCAAGCCAAGTGTCAACAATATCACTTTAATATATTTTTATGATTACTTTATTATATTACCGGGTTGTGGAGGTCAGATAGGCAGTCGCTCCATGTAAAATACTGGTATTCAGTTGCATCCGGTTAGACTGAAAGCGGACCCCAACCTAGTTGGGAAAAGGCTAGGCAGATTGATTACTTTATTATAATACAACTCTGTGGGTGTTGATACTGTGATACAAGTCGCCCAATTATTATTATTTATATTAATAAATAATAATCTATCTAAATATATAAAAGAAGAAACTGACTGAATGAAAGAAGTGATAAAGCTGCGAATGTGCATTTATTTTCCGGGTTTTCTTTAGTTTATTCAGAATATTCACAATAAATTAAATAATTTTCCGGTTAAAGTTTTAAAAAATGCTAATTCTATTGAATCCTTAAAAAAAAGAATGTCGTTACTGCTGAAAATAGAGAGATGTTTGACGCCAGTTTATTTTTGTGGAGCAACTCCCAAATTTTTTATAGGGAATATCAAACTACTTTTTACTATTATATTCGGTTAAAATTTTTCTTTAAACCCATCTCTGTCCACTGTATTTTTTGCGTCGGATAGTTTTATTGCGTTACGTCTTATTCGACAATCCAAGAAATCAATTTTTGTGAATATTGAGCTAATCGCAATCGCAACAAGCTCAGCAGGTAGCAGGGTGGTTGGTCAAAACTCCGATATTGAATGGCGACGTTGGCCGATGCATTGATTCGAGTCCACGTCAAGCTTTTGAAAGTATTCCTTAGGAAAGTCGTGACGTAACACATTCAATGTTACAATTGAGGGGTCCTCACATATTGACGCTGATGGAAGATATTGGAAAAGTTATTCAGCACTGGGACAGCGTAGGATCGTAAAAAACTCTGTGGTAGAGATGAAAGTGCATTTTACTCGGTACTTTTAGAGTGATTTCTTTTACCCATAATAGTCGCTTGCAATGAGTTTATTAGTGTTTTACAAAACATATAAGAAGTAGGATGGTTGCTTCTTACTTAAGGCGTAGATAACATCTAAGAACCTAGCTTCGATTTAGCGAGCGGTCCTGCGCTGCGGTGCTGCCTGGATCCAGACATCGCTAACTTCATAAGATAGGGTAAAATACGGGAATTGTCCATCGATCACTAATAAAAAACTGATCGATGGAATTGTCCCTCAGATATTGTATCAAATTCTATTATGCTAAAAAAATCAAAATAAAATTTAAGTAAAAACCTATAGAGAAACAAGATTTTAATTAAGTAAAAAGTAGGTACTAAAACTTTATATATATTTTCTTTAAAGCTTAAGGCGTGAAGGTCCTTTTTATACCTACTTTAAGATAAGCCTCAAGCTTTTAAGAAAGTGTTACAGTCCTATGTTAACGTAAGTTTTATTTAGTACTTTTTAGTTATTTAAAAGCTTGTTTTTAAAAATGATGACATCGATGCGGACGAGTACTTCGACGCCTAAGTGTCCTTTTGTTTTGTATTTATTTGTATAGTTAGTTAGTCATTTACGTTAAAAAATATTTCTACTGTTTGATAAGTTTTTTAAAAAGGTTTTTACTTAAATTTTATTTATGAAAGAAACGACGTCAGTACCTCGGTATAGTTCGCGTCATGTAAGTTTCCCGCTCTGAAGCAGGCTACAAATGACTGCGCAGTAGTTAATAATTATCTAAAGATACTAAAACAGCAGCGCGCCATGCCATGCGCATCGGAAAGCATGGTTTCAGAGCGGCAAACTTACGTGACGCGAACTATACTGAAATATATAATAGAAAAAAAAAAACTAAAATGTGGGGTACATTTTAGTAGTGGGGTAGGTAACTATTGGAATAATCCTGAGAATTATTACCACAATATCTGAGACTAGTTAATAACTTCGATCAGTCAATCAACTCAGCCTATCGCAGTCCAATGCAGAACATAGGCCTCTCCCAGGCTGCGCCACAACACCCCTTTTTTTTTGTGGATGTGTAATCGTCAAATGACTTCTCCCGCTCTGGGCGGAGTGGGAGGACGTGTTAGAATTTTACTGACTAAAACCCACCCGTGTTTCTTCAGTTGCCTGTGCCAGGGCCACGGTATCTCTTTCGAACAACCCGCTACCCCGGCGGCATCGGACCCCATCATTGCTGACATCTCTATGAGACGCGCGTGGAACACAACGCGCCGTCGACTCGGGCCTGAGCCTTACCGGACGGCGAGCTACCCATTGCTCGCCGTCCGCAAGCCCGCGCTTACGGTGGACGGGAATCGGCTACGGATTTCCGCCGCCCAGAGCGTCTCCTGTGGCGACTAGGGGCGTGAGGGCGCGACAGTTGCGACTCCCTCACGCGTTCCACCTCCTCCTTTGCAAGCATAACTGCTTCGCAGAAGGAGGTGACGGCCTCCCATGCACTCTCGTCCGTACCATGGCCTGGACCAAGTTCGGAAGCGAGAGATTGCCGCCGCCAATCGCCTTCGCGAGAACACAGGAAGCCCAGCGCCCAAGCCGGACAGACCTCCACTGTATGCTCCACCATGTAATCCGGGCGATCCACACAATGGTAACACCCGGGCGTTTCCTCCCGCCTTATCCTGAACAGGAACCTCCCGAAACAACCGTGTCCGGTGAGGACCTGCGTCAGGCGGAAGGGTGGTGCCTCTCCACCACTCCTCAAAGAGGGGACTTATTGCCGCAATTGTGGCGTGCCCAGGCGCCACAACACCCTGTCCTCAGCCTTCTGCATCCAGTCTGTCCCAGCCACTTTCTTCAGGTCGTCCGTCCATCTAGCTGGGGTGGCGTCGCACACTACGCTTGTGACAGAACTTGAGTCTGCGAGAAACGAGATTTTCATAATTAAAAATTAAGTATTAAAATATGTTTGAGGAAGTCGATGATACAAGATCGACTTTCAGCTCTTGCTATTCTCCCAATTGAAAATGCTACAAGAGCCTAGCAAAGATTTGTCTCCCGGAGCTTCGCAATGTTTAACGCCGGCACTGATTGCTATTACTAGCTCAAGACTAACTCACACCAATATTCTAAACTATTCTTATTGAAATTATGCAGTCCAATGTACCTCAGCTAAAGCTTAAAAGTTTTACTTTCTACGCTCCCATAGCATTCTAATATATTACATTGCTAAAGGTAAGTTTTGTTTGTTTTTGATTAGTAACAGCGCTTTCCATATTACGACATGACTCGCTAGTTACGTCACCTACGAAAAGGTTAGCAGGTATGTAGGTACCATGTCTTCGGATTGAAAGTGAAACGCCATCGGTGAGTTATAGGAAACTACTTTAGGTACTTATACAGTCACGTGTTATTAAATGTTTTTACTATGAATAAACTTACGAACCTACTAGTAATAATCTTTTATTTAATTAATCTAGCAGGAAATACCGTCAGGTAAAAATTCAATTAAAATATACAGAGTGTACCTATCAGAAAGGTGTGGTCATTTTAAAATTTTTTTTTGAGATACTTCTCACTGTAGGACGTGGGTTGATTTTGTATGGACCGTGATTCTTGTTCTTTGAGGGTGTGGTACAGACCATCAAACTGAACAACATTCTCCATGGGACCAACATCGTACTCGAGAAAAAAATATCAGCTGTCCCGTACAAATTAGGATAGGATCCCTAATGTATGGGACGGTTGATATTTTTTTCTCTACAATATTACTATGTTGGTCCAGTGGAGAAAGTTGTTCAGTTTGATGGTTTGTGTCACACCCTTAAATTTGACCACACCTTTCTGATACACCCTGTTTAGGTACCTAACAGAAATAATTGTAAGCTCAGCAACAGAAATAACTGGCATTGTGTACAGTACGACCAGATATGACTTTACAAGTTGTTGCGTTTGTGTAAAGATCATTTTCGCCTAAAGCAGTAATAAATATTAGTGATTTTGAAGGCGCACGCAGTCCGGATCGTGATCGGTTTTACGAATTTTGGCGATGCTACCATCTAAGTTGTGTCGTACTCATAGATATAAGAAAGATTTCTATGGTTGTACCACAGAAACGATAAAGAGGTCTCTTTATCTGTTCTGTGGGTTGTTCTATACCCAATCATCATCATCATTTTCATTTCAGCCAAAAGACGTCCACTGCTGGACATAAAAGCCTCCCCCAAGCATCGCAACTTCGACCGGTTCTGTGCTTCCTGCATCCAGCGGATTCCTGCGGCCTTTACAAGGTCATCAGTCCACCTTGCGGGAGGTTACGTCTTCCGGTACGCGGCCGCCACTCCAGAGCCTTTCGGCCCCATCGGCCATCTGTTCTGAGCGCAATGTACCCTGCCCACTGCTACTTAAGTTTGGCAATTCTTCGGGCTATGTCGGTTACCTTGGTTCTCCTGCCGATCTCTTTATTTCTGATTCGATCACGTAGGGAAACTTCAAGCATAGCCCTCTCCATTGCCCTTTGGGTGACTTTTAGCCTTCTATTAAGGCCCGTTGTGAGCGACCTCGTTTCAGTGCCCTAGGTCATCACTGGCAACACGCACTGGTCAAAGCCTTTCGTCTTGAGACACTACGGTATGTGAGACGAGAAGATAATGCGAAGCTTCCCAAACGCTGCCCAGCCGGTTCGACGATTGACATCTTTCTCGAAGTTGGACCCACCTAACTGGACAGTTTGTCCTAGGTAAACATAGTCCTCCACAACTTGAGGGGGATACACAACATGTAACTAATGCTGTCACACTAATATTTTAAAGACGAAAGTTTGTGAGTGTGTGTGTGCGTATGTGTGTGTGTGTGTATGTTTGTTACTTCTTCACGCTCAAACGGCTGGGCCGATTTGGATGAAATTTGGTGTGTACACAGCTTATACCCTGGATTAACATATAGGCTACTTTAATATTATAAAAGGGAAAGTTTGTGAGTGTGTGTGTGTGTTTGTATGTTTGTTAGTTTTTCACTCTCAAACGGCTGGACCGATTTGGATGAAATTTCGTATGTAGATAGCTTATACCCTGGATACACAGGCTACTTTTTGTTCCGGTCTACGCGGGTGAAACCGCGGGGCGCAGCTAGTGAGTAATAAAAGTAAGTTCAAAAACTAAAAACCCGACTACCTACTGAAAAATCACGCTCGCCGAGGTCGGTCTGTAACCAATTGAATTAATATCATTTACCTCCACTTTTACTTGTTTTTAACAATTTAAACAAATTTATTTACTTAAACAATATGACATAGGTATATACATATTTGTAATGTGCTCGTCAAGACCTTTCTTTTGATACTAAACATCATCATCATGTCATGTCATTATCTCAATTTAATTTTATTCGTGGTCAGAAATTTACGTGTAAAGTCCACCATAGTAAATTTAGAGAGAATTTATATAGCCTATGTCACCCGGACCATTATTACAAATCCATTGATACCTCATTCATTAAAATCGGTTCAGTAATTTAGGCGCTACGGTGAAACACACCTAAATACATACTTACATACATACATACATAGACTGCTAAAATCATAATCCTTCCTTTTGGCTTTGCCGTAGTCGGGTAAAAAGAGGTACCTACTTACCTATAACCCAATACCTATAGGTAATCCAGTAACTATAGTTACCTATACCTAATAATATTCCAGCTATCCAATCTTCTCCTCGCGTCAAATGAGACCTACCTACATATCTGCATAGGTCAACATCTGCCTAGCCTTTTCCCAACTATGTTGGGGTCGGCTTCCAGTCTAACCGGATGCAGCTGAACACAGTATTTTACATGGAGCGACTGTCTATCTGACCTCCACAACCCGTTACTGGGTAATACGATACCCCTTGATAAGACTGGTTGTCAGGCTTTCGGGCTTCTGACGACCCGTAACGACTGTCAAAGATCTACGAATGACAGCCGGGACCAACGGCTTAACGTGCTTTCCGAGGCACGGAGGACTCTCGGTATGTAAAGATGGTCACCCATCCACGGACTAACCCCGGCAAGCGTAGCTTAACCTGATGGATCGACCCGTGTGGCTGTTATTACTTAGCCACGAGGTCCTCTACATATCTGCGTAGGTACCTATATGTAAGTAATGAAATACCATCATCATTCTCCTGCCCTTATCCCAATCTATTTGGGGTCGGCGCAACATGTCCTTTTTTTCCATACTTCTTTATTATTCGTCATCTCGGTAGTCACCCCCTTTCTAGCCATGTCATCTTTCACACAATCCATCCATCGTTTCTTTGGTCTTCCCCTACTCTTATAGCCATCGACATTCATACTCAAAACTTTCCTCACGACATTTTCCTCACTCCTCCGCATCACATGCCCATACCATGACAGCCGATTTCCGCACAACTTTTCAGTCACCGGTGCCACTTTTAGACTTCCTCTTATGTACTCATTTCTTATTCTATCCATTCGTGTAACACCACACATCCCTCTTAGCATTCTCATCTCAGCTGCATGCAACTGCTTTTCATTCATCCCTTTTGTGGCCCAACATTCTGATCCATACAAGACAGCAGGTCTAACCATTGTTTTATATATCTTCCCCTTAAGTTTAAGGGGAATGCGGGAGTCGCAGATTGTCCCCGTGACCTGCCGCCATTTCAACCATCCAGTGTTAATCCTATGCTTAACCGTCCGATCTACTTCGCCATCGCTTTGCACGAGTGAACCGAGATACCGAAAGTACCAATCGCATTTTATTACACCTAAGTATTTCCAAATATAAATACAGTTAAATCTAGGTCAGAAATTAAACTCTACCTTTTTTCCTATAATATCTTACGAGTAGGTAAGCGAGCAGTACCTAGGTATGACGATGAAAAATGCTGTGTAGGTACTTCTTAGGTACTTATGTACACACATCAAAAGTGTCTAGGGATCAAGCATTTTTATGCGGATTTCTTGAGATTGAGATGTGGCTTTGTAATAAATTTATGATTTTATAAATTTATATGGATCCTTTTTGGTGCATTTCATAATTTGAATCAGGAACTGTGAATCAAATTCGAGTAAAAGATGAAAATCAGCTGTCAATATTTTCCCTATAAAAACATACAACGCATTGAAGACATTATTAGTGCTACTGTTTCCCTACTACTGATTAAAACCAACGTTATTATGGAGCGGCGACGTCATTTAAGCAGGGAAGAAATGCTCAGAGCCGTGGGAATGATAGAAGCTGGTTCCCGGCAACGTACTGTGGCTTTAGCTCTGAATACAAGTCAGAGTGTTATCAGTCGACTTTGGACACGTTACCGAAGCACTGGTACCGTGGCTGAGCGCCATGGAGGACGGTATCGCTGCACCACACGGAGACAAGACCGATACATTCAAATCTTAACTCGAAGAGCTCCAACTATAACCGCCATGATGTTAGCCGTGAGGCTTCATCACTCTTCAGGGAACTTAATTAGCAACCAAACAGTCAGAAACCGCTTGCATGAAGTGAACCTTCATTCCCGATGACCGCTACGGGTACCACCTATAGCAATGCACAATCGTAGGATTCGATATCAATGGGCTCTTGAACACAGAAATTGGGCAGAAGAACAATGGCGTTTCGTGTGCTTTTCTGATGAGTCTCGTTTTGGTATGAGACCGGATACAAGACGTATACGACACTGGAGAACCCCTGGACGCCAACAGCGATTAAAATCCTGCCAGGAAGTCCATCCTTATAGTGGTGGAACCATCATGGTATGGGCGGGTATTTGGATCGGCGGAAGAACTGAGTTGATTTGGATCAGAGGCAACCTCAACGCTCAAATTTATGCTGAGACGATTGTATCAGACGTCATCGTTCCTCTACAAGTGCAAATCGGTCCCTTATTTCAGTTAATGCATGATAATGCACGACCGCACACCGCAAGAGTTGTAAGACAGACTCTCGCCGCAGCTAACATCAATGTCCTGCCCTGGCCTGCACAGTCGCCAGACTTGAACCCGATTGAGCACGCATGGGATATGCTACAGAGAAGAGCTCTGCCGAATATGGAGGGTATCCAGTCGCAAGAAGACCTTTTTTTGTTGTTGCAACGAACATGGGCGGCCATTCCACAGCGTGATTTGGATGAACTCATTTTGAGTATGCCAAACCGATGTTCTTGTGTTGTTAGTGTTCGCGGTAGAAACACGGATTATTAATTGTTTAAGTTACCCAATAAAATTTTAAAGAAAACTGTTATTCCAGTCTTTTTTTCGAACTTTAATGTTACTGGTTCAAATGTCAAAAATCCCTTTATTAGGAAAATGGCAAATTTCTTTATTAATGCAAAGGTGACTTGGTTTATCGTTACTGTGACAAACGAAAACACTTTATTTGATGAATCCTTAAAGAAAATTTTAATTAATATCAATCAGGAGAAAAGTTATTGCAAAAATATATGTTGATCCCTAGACACTTTTGATGTGTGTATAAGCGGAAAACGGCAGTATTTAAAACAAAAGGCGCTGTATAAGCACAGTTACAGCGACAAACCCACTTAAACGGATTGGGTTGAGGATTTTCAGCGGTGACCCAGATAAGTTAAGCCGTGGTTTCAGTACACGAGCCACGAGCTTTTGTGCCTACTGAAAAACATCGTGTTAGAAAATGTACTTACACAACTATTTAAACTTTTATTTATTTTAAAATGTATAGTATAAAATATAAAATTTAATGTAAATGACTAACTAACTAACTATACAAATAAATACAAAGCAAAAGGACACTTAGGCGTCGAAGTACTCGTCCGCATCGATGTCATCCGGAAACGTGCCCAGAAGACTGGCAGCATTGCCACGTTGAATGGCAATGCTAATTCTTTGGAACGAGCCAGCCCTCTGGTCACGTGAAGACTCGACCAGTCGGCGAGAAATTTCCTTAAAAAATTATTACACAACTATTTTTATTATAAGCACAACTAGGTACTCGTACCTACAGTCAGAAATCCGAAAAGGTAAGTAAGGTAATTTTTCAAGTGGGCTTGGATGGCTAAATTCGAAAGTATGAGGAATATTGTAATGCTGAATGCAGCAGGACAATCCTTGAGACGTCGAATCCAGCTATGTATTGAAAACAATGTTCATCATTTAAACAATTCATCAGTTAAGGTTTAATAGGTAGGTAACATTAGAAAAATAAAAAAAGTATTTTGTTATAAAATGCTTTTCTTTAATTTGCCGTAGGTCATTACTTCCCAGAATTCCATCCTTATTATTTATATATATATTATTTTTTTCTGAAAGTTTCTCCACCGTGTCCCCAAGTTGTTTTTTTCCAGCGTTTATTAAAACTTTCCCCTAACGGTTCTAATGCTCGGAACGTGACCCTAACGAGGACTGCATGAGGAGCGGGCGCGCCCGCCGCCGCCGGGCTCTCCGGCCTCCGATCTACTTCCACTGACCCAATTCCTTGCGTCTCATATGCTCCAAATTAGTGACCCCGACGTGCTACGGAGCTCCGATATACCTTCTTACTATACCGTATTATGTATCGCGGCTAATTCTGTGGAGTATTTAAAGCCTTTTGTACTTACTTACTAACTTTTCCGTTCAAACTTGAACTAAATATGAGTTGAAGTATAAAATTATATCCTAACATAACTAAAACTATTAAAAAACTAAAATATGGCATCGAAAATTTCCTCCGCATCGTTGTCGACTGGTAAAGTAAGTAAATAGAGATCCGCCGGTGTCGGGAGCAGGGTCCAAGCTACCGGTGGTTAGGGCTGCAGAGACAGGAACCTTCTCACAATGCGAGCCGTATCAAGGAGTACTGCCTTCTGAATCAGGCCCTTGATCCAACCGCCTAACGATAGCCTCGAGAGATGTTGGTCGAGGCTTTCGGCCATCAGGCCATTGGCCGTTACGACAATCGGCACAATGACAGCCGAGCTCACAATCCACATGTCAACAACCTCGTGAGCTAAGTCGAGTTATTTTATTTGTTTCTCTTTCTCAGCTTTCACGAGGTTCTCGTCATGTGGAATAGTAACATCGACTATCATTGCGTGGCGCGCTAATCGATCTATCACTACCATAACAGGCTTATTGGCGACAATACTCCTGTCAGTAATGATAGATCGATCCCAGTACAAAGTGACATGGTCATTTTCGAGAACTGGGTCGGGCACGTACTTGTAGTACGGTACCTCAGAGTCCACAAGTTTATATTTCAAAGCAAGTTGCTGGTGAATAATCCTAGCTACTTGGTTATGCCTGTACAAGTACTGGCCGTTGAAAATGGAGCGGAATGACATATGAAGTATAATCACATTCACAGGACCGGTAGGTACCAAATATAATATTACCTAGGTCCTAGATTTAACTGATTGAACTGAATTCGTATGAGTGCTTGGATGGAATTCGGGTAATGGAGCTATGTTAGGTAAGAACTACCTACTTAGGATTACTTAGGTACACTATACAGCCATGTTCGCTAACAAATTAGATTTTTGACGGAAGATCAATGTAGGCAGTATTTTCGTGTAACCTACGCGAAACCGGTACCTAACTGGTTTTTTTTAACTATGTAGGCACTGACGTATGTGTCGACATCAAAGGTTTTGAGGTGTTATTTTGATTTTATTTTATTTTATTATGATCATAAAGATTTCTGTTATCTATGAAGACCCTGCAGGCTTATAAAAGGTGCTAGACCTGCATAATTGGATGATGATGACTCGACGATATTATGTCACCTAGCTACTTGTTTGCATTGCAATGACAGTCAAAACTAAACATTATTCATGCTCTCGCTTCTCCTTAGCTATCAAACAGAGAAAACCTGAAATCTTCACCATTTTCCGATGTAATTGTAGGTAATGATTTTCTATTGTAAGAATAATACTTACGTTTTGGATGAACCTGAGTATAGGGTAACCGCAGTAGTAATTGGTCACGCTTTAGTAACTGGCCACTCATAAAAAAAGAGGTAGAAACAAGGAGAAAAAGCAAGCTCAGGAATGAAAAGGATGAAAAATATACTGTTTGTCCTTTTCATTACTTGCCTTGTTTGTACCTCTTTTTTTATAGCCAGTTACAAAAGCCTGGCCAATTACTACAGCAGTTAGGTATCCTAAGTAGGTAAGTAGTTAAGAACTGCGAAATAAAATTACCTAAGTAAAAGTAAGTAAGTTATAAAGTATGAAAGTAGGTACATATGTTAGTTCCCTACTATCTATGCACCCTGAAACAATACCTTCTTACCTAATACCCAAGTAGGTAAAACATTGAAACCTTGAACTACCTACTAGAATAAATCTTACAAGTGTGGACTAGAAATGACGATCTAGCAATCTCCAGCAAGTAGGTCAATGGTTATCAAACGACGGATGAGCTACACGACTCGCAGGTAGGGTTACCATCCGTCCGGATTCTCCAGCTTTTTGATCCCCGTCCAGACTTGTCCGGGTTTGTCATTTGTCCGGTCTTTTGATCTAAGGTGATATAGCAAATAGGCACACATCATAACGTCTTCAGTCCCCAAGGGTTAGGCAGACGTGCACCGATAGTAGTACAGTGTGCAGTTATGTTTAAGGCCCATGTAATAGGGGGCGAGGTGAGAATGGGGGGTGTATGTTGATTTCTTTCAGAAAACAAAAAACCAGCCATGCGCGCGTCGGGCCACGCACAATGAATGGTTCCGTAGTTGAAAAGAGTGTAGGTATTACAAAAACAAACAAACATTGTAGTTGAAACACTAGAAATCCCAAAAGCAAAATATTGTATGCGATAAAATTTCAAATTAACGATTTTCGGACTTTTTCCTTTACTTGTGCTGTGAGACCTTGCTTCTTGCCAAATTTCATGATTCTAGGTCGACGGTAAGTACCATAAAGGTTTTGATTTACTTGCGAGTATCAATATATGTCGCATAAATGGCCGTATTTTTTACTGCATTGACTTGAATTTTTTTTCAGAGCTTGAATTTTTTAGAAATCCAAGGAACCATATAAGTATCTACATATACCGCCACGCGTATCACTCCTCAGAAAAAGGGTCTTGACAGACTGACAGGCAGACAGACGAACAACGAAGTAATCCTAATATCTGAGCGTCCACTGGTCCGCGCCGGCCGCACTGCACGCACGGCACGCAACGGATTTTGGTTTGTAAATGAAATTGCGGGCGGTACCGACAGTGGACGCTGTGCTTTAGGAATTCATATGGAGCAAACGCAAAGCAAGTGCGTGCGTTGCGGCCGGCGTGAACCAGGGGCCGCTCACCTTTAGAGTTCCGTTTTTTCGTTTTGAGGTACGGAACCCTAAAAAGTTAAACGAATGCTGAAAAAGAAAGAAAAAAGTCCGGATTTTTTGTCAGGACATTTCAAAATTAGAAATGGTAACCCTACTCGCAAGTGGCGGAGGCACAGCGTCGTCGCGGGAATCAAGTCATTAGAGCCGCCTCTTCGCCGAGCCAGCACCGATAGCGCTGACCCATATCTTTTAATCCGAAATGTAGGTAACTGGGCCGCCGCCGCTGTTATACGTTTTAAATAACGAAGGGGCGACCCTGTTTTACTACGTTGGTAGGTAGCAGATGTACCTACCTACTCACTGTGAATTTAGGTAGGTAGGCAGGAACCATGAACGAATTAACCACGTAGGAACCTTTAATAAATAATGATAAATAGGTACTGTGAGCACCTGAAGGTCCCTCACTTCTTGGGATTTTAATTGAAACGCAATTATGGAAAACTATGTATTTTAACTCATAACATTCCATTAGCTAGCTCATATCGGCTGTCCGCCGACTAAGTGACTCTATAAGCTCTATATTCAAATCCAAGTTTGTCTCGTAATATCTATTTAATTTCCGCGAAGGTTGAAGTCTCTACAGTAGGTACTTACCTAATGCATAAAGCTAATTATGATTTATTTTTTACCTATCTTTAATAGTATAAAACAGAATCATCAATTTAACAAAACTGTCTAGGTTAGAAAGAAAGAATAAAGAAATATAGGTAAGTTTATTATTTATTATTGTTTTTTCCTTTTGAGGTACGGAACCCTAAAAAATGCTTTTTATTATTAGGTTTATTTGTCACAGAAACACGAGCATACAAAAACCACCGACTTCCAAAAAAAACACTACAAAGTGAAAAACAACTTTAATTTCGGAAGTCGATGTCTTCGAATCCGTCGATTTCCATGGGATCCCCTCATCAGATTCTGACTTGGTGACGATGGGACCACAAACATTTCAAAATCAGTCCACAATTGACGGAGAAATCGCATAACAAACACAAAAAAAAAACAGTCGAATTGGAATTCGGTTAAAAAGATAATTATCTCAAATAATACAAACATAAAAATAAAACAAAATAATCACAAATAAGTATACAAAAATATGTATTTATTTGTTTCCTAATTTTATTTTACTTTATATTTTAATTTTGTTTTTGTTTCTTATTTTAATTTTATTTTCCTTAGGGCTGATTGTTCAATAGGTTGATAACTTTTACCTGAAGAATAAATGTGACAGTTTGACATATTTTCCATACAAAAGCTGTCAAACCGCCATATTTATTCCTCTGATAAAAATTATCTGACTATTGAACAATCAGCCCTTAGAAGAATTAATTTTATACTTTTTGTTGTGCCCTACAGGGTCCGTTATTGTACCTTAGCTTTAAGCCATAATAACACCTTTTGGAAACATTATGGAATGCAAATAAAGATATGAATATAAAATAGTCGGCAGCTGCACGTCATGACTGTGTTATGAAGGCTCCCACTCTGCATGATGCTGAGGGACGCAGCACTGATTTTCAATGGTCACCCCAAAAAAGGGTAGTCCTACGAAAAATACGACGAAGCTACTCGTAAGTAACTTTGTTCCATCTTTTACAGTAACTATAACATCTTTTTGTTATGAAAAAATACACAGTAGGTACCTAATACAATACATAAAAAGTGATTTTATTTGTTCCGAAATCTGTTTTAATTTGTAGAACTAAAGAAAAAAATAACTATAACCAGGTCTTTATTTTTTCTAGTTTTTACCATATTACTCCTACGATTTTCATTAAAATAGTTCTATAAAAAATAATAAGGAATGATTTCATGTCATTTCATGTGTTTAGTCCTATCAATAGATTTTTTGTAAATATTTTGCTTCATATTTTGCAATAAATTACCAGGGTATTGTGTCATCGCGCTTCTTTCTTTTCTATGCAGTCCGAAGTGACCGCGATTTAGGTCCAGCAGTGCTATTCTGTACAAATCTCACCGTGAAAACCTAAGTGAAGTGAGTTGTCATTCTACCTAATGCTAGATTGGATTGACACTATTGACAGCTCACTCCACGCTCACTTCACCTAAGTTTTCGCGGTGAGATTTTTACAGAATAGCACTGCTGTAGTACCTTTAATGCCGGTTTTCACAAGCACTAGGCGATACCTAAATGAATGCCTAAATAAAATCACGCTGTTGGATTATCAACGCTCGGAGTAGGTAGCGCCGAAAGTTGAAATAATCAGCCTATAATGTTCCCACTGCTGAGACACAGGCCTCCTCTTGGTGACATACTTCCTCTCGGTGACCTCTCGGTAACCTACTCAGGCGACCTACTTAGTCTTGCCTTGAATTTTCAAACGCGAATCCATAGGCAGAGTTCGACCGATTTTTCGGCCTAAATATAAATTTTCGGCAATTTTTGTTTTCGGTCGAAAAAAATTAGGCGTGTAAAATGAAAACACTTTCAATTCCACTAAAAACATAAATTTGACTGAGAAAAACCCGGCCAAGTGCGTGTCTGACCACGCACAATGAAGGGTTCCGTAGTCGGGATGAATTTATCCCAAGAACAAACTTAACATTGTAGTTGAATAACATGTTCTCAAATACATTCCACCTGTATATGTAAGTTTGTACTCACAATATTGAGAGATTTACAATGTTATTTTGAGACCACAGACTTCTTATAGGTTTTCCTGTAATCTACAGGTAAAGAACTATTTTCTGTATTTTTTTCAAAATTTTAGGCCCATTAGTTTCGGAGATAAGGGGGGGGGGTGGTCAATTTTCGTCTATTTTCTTAAATAACTTTCAAACAGTTTATTTTAAAATTATAAAAAAATATATTTGATACCCTTATAGTAAGCCCTTTTATTTGATATGTCACACGGTATAATTTGATTTTTTTTTAATTTTCATATTTGTCCCCCAAAAGTTATATTCAAAATTCATTTATTTACATTACCCATTCGTGTTTGGGTCACAGAAACTCATATGTGTACCAAAGTTCAATTTAATCGGTCCATTAGATTCGGAGCAAATTGACTATAACAGACGGACAGACAGACACACGAGTGATCCTATAAGGGTTCCGTTTTTTTCCTTTTGAGGTACGGAACCCTAAAAAATGCTTTTTCTCGAAGTATAATATTGTAGCAGGTGGCGTCCTGTAGTTTATTCTCCCATAAACCCCCGGGTCACATGAAGAAATCGTGAAAGAAAGAAAGAAAGAAAAACGTTTATTTGAGTTTATGTACCATCGCGGATATTTACGGTGAACCACTTTTCGACCTTATTACTGTGGCAATAAGGTTCAAAAATGGTTCACCGGAAATGTCCGCGATGGTACCTACTTAGGTAGGGTAAACTGGGTACGGTTGAAACAATTTAGCTTTTATCGTTTATAATTTTGTTGTTTTTGAACCGAGTGACGATTATGATACATTAAATTCAAAAGTGAAGTTTTGGCTACGATATGGCGGTATCATTATAGTACCCGGGTTATTATTTTTAGAAATATATGAAAAAAAAAAAAAACGAATTTGTTGCAACCGTCCCCATGCCAGGGGCGGTTGAAACTGCGATTGGTGTCAGTTGAAACACATACAAATAATACAATAAATACTAAGGAAGCATGTTTTATTTATCATTAAAACTAATTAAGGCACCACATAACAACATTAATCAGTCTTCAAGGTTTCATCAGCCTTTAACGAGTAGTAAACAATTAAAGAATTTCTAAAATCAAATAAAAATTAATAATAAAATTAACATTTTGAATAAACTAAATAAAAACTTTTTTTTAAATCAAATAAACATTCCAAATAAACTAAAGAAAACACTTCTTAACTCAAAAAAACATAAATAAGAAAGAAATAACATAAAGAAAACAGAGCTTAGAGATTAATCAGAGTATTCAGATTCGCAATTGTGGCAAACGTAGCTAAGACCACCTTCTGTACATTCTTCGTGAGCCCACTGTTTACACGAAGTACATTGTATCCACTTTTCTCCGGATCTGCTCTCTGAATAGGGTGCTAAGCAAACAATACAGAAGTATTCTTCCTCTTCAAATTCTTCCGATGACAAATCCTGCTGAGTATTCTTTTTTTTTCCTTTTGAAATTTTTCCTCTACCTTTTCTTCCGTCTAATCTTTTCTTAACTTGCTTCGCTTTGGTCCGTTTTAATTTTTCTTCATGCTCTTTTCTTATCTCTTCTTTCTCCGGTGTATCAGTATAAATACACTTCTGGACACATCTTTTGGCCCACCTTGTATTTTCAGTTTCGTTTGGTCCTTGCTAAAATTTTATATTAGGTCGAGCAAAAAGTTTTTATGCAGTTTTGAACCTGGCACATTCACAATTTCATTCAATAGTCTTTTTTTGAATTTCGAACACAGAATTTAAAGAAACAAAAGACAATTTGGAGCCTGTTTGTTGATATCAAACAATCGAATACTAAGAAAACTTGGTTTTATTGGTTTACTTGGATTTAATTCTTGAAAAAGTGATTGATATCTTTGGTTTTGCAACAAACATTACTTATTCTTAACATTATGGTGAGGTTCTATCAATAATCTATGGATACTTCACCTGAAGTCGCCGCCCAAGCTGTGGCACTTATTCAGGCCGGACACAGCCAAAGAAACGTGAGTGCTCAACTTAATTTAAGTCGATCTGCGGTCCGAAATGTTTATCGGAGGTACCTAGAGACTGGCGGCTTTGTTCGTCGCCAAGGAAGGCCACGATCTCGGGTCACAACTGAAAGGCAGGATCGATTCATCGTGACGACCAGCTTGAGAAATCGTCACCTTACCTCCATTGAGATACAAAACCAACTTCGCGATTTCCACGGAGTATCTGTGAGCGCTCGAACTGTTCGGAGAAGGTTAAAAGAACGCGATATGGTACCACACAAGCCAGCTAATGGCCCCAAACTAACGCGAGCCCACCGAACAGCGCGCCTTCATTTAGCACGCAGTCATTTAAATTGGACACAGCAAGATTGGAGCCGTGTACTCTTTTCTGATGAGTCTAAAATTGTGTTACATGGCAATGATGGAAGGAAGAAGGTCTACCGACGTAAGGGAGAGCGTTTCGCACAATGCTGCTTCGAAGAGAGGGTTGCTTATGGCGGTGGCTCATGGACTGTCTGGGGCGGTATATCCGCGAGCGGCAAAACTCAACTTGAGGTTGTTACAGGACCACGGCTGCCAACATTAAATGCTGAAAGGTACATTCGTGAGTACTTAGAACCTCACGTGATACCATACGCGGACTATGTGGGCCCAAATTTCCTTTTTATGCATGATAATGCAAGAGCCCATGCGGCCGGCATCGTCAGGGAATATCTTCGGGATGTGAACATCACAGTTATGGACTGGCCAGCCAGAAGCCCAGACATGAACCCCATTGAGCACATGTGGGACGAGCTAAAAAGACGTGTTAGGGCTCGTCAGCCAGTTGCCCAGACGATGCAGGAGTTGAAAACTGCCATAGAAGAGGAATGGGAGATGATCCCTCAAAATTTCATAGAGCGGTTGATAAACTCTATGCCTAATCGTATGAGAGCTGTGGTAGATGCCCATGGAGGCAACACGCGTTATTAAATTAAACCTTTATTTGATAAAACATGTTTTTTATTCAAAAATCAATTGCCTTTAACAAGGCGCATATCCGACTTGTTAGGCGTAGCTCCATGTCGTATGGTATTCTGAATTCAAATTTAAAACAATACGATCGAAAAAGATGGTAAAATGTATCAGGTTTAAAACTGCATCAACAGTTTTTGTTCAATCTAGCAATCATATTTCGGTAGGGGCCATCGAAACCTAAACTCTAAGGTGGGCCAATAGATGTGTCCAGAAGTGTAGTTGATTTTCTAGTTTTTCGCCCTTTAGTACATTTCCTTGGGGGTGCTTTTGGTAATGGCCTTACTGCCTCCGGAGTAAAAACGATACAATCATGAATAGCTTGTGCACTTGTGGACGGTCTTGGTGAAATTTCTTGATAAATACCGATGCTGCTAAGACTAGGTGGTGTATTTATCGTTTCTTCTGGTTCATGAACGTTAACTTGCTGGATTATCGGAAATGGTGAGTCAAGGAGAGCTTGTTGTTCAACTGTTGTCTGGAGAGACAACTGTAATTCCTCAGTTAAAAGAGAAGGCGATAGTGGTGGTGTTTCATCTTCGGTTGGATTTTCATTAAATATAGGAACAACTGCAGACTCAATAGTATTGTCCGGATTAGGTCTATCTGTTACGAATGCAGGAGCAAAATCGTTCTCAGTAAACAGATTCCGGTTATATGGGTAAATTCCTGTTTTGCGAAAGCCGGCTTGAATGTTGGAAGGTGTCATAGCGAGGGGCATAGCAGACGCTACAATCCCCGGTATATCGTATATGGACATGGGTTTTCCTGGACGGCTTCTCATCCACGCATCACACGTGGAATTTACAGCCTTCTTTAAAGGGCCATATGCGGATCGATCGAGCGGCTGGAGCTTGTGAGAGCAGTGAGGAGGAAAAGACAATAACACAATTCCATTGTTCTTGCAATAGTCCAGTGTGTTTATGTGTACGTGTGAGGAATGGTTATCTAGTACGAGTAAAACTTTGTGTGACAGAGAAACCTTAGAATGCTTTTGAAAGTGTTTTAGAAAATGCAGGAATGATTCATCTTGCATCTAACCTGAGGGATTTGCGGTTCCACTAGACCCTATTGGCCCATCCCTAAGAAAATGGTCTTGGAATCGCACTCGCGGAAATACAAAAAATGGTGGGAAAACATTTCCAATGGCGTTTACTGCAAAGGTTACTGTCACTAAAGTACCCCTTTCACCTGAGGTTACTGAACCAACTTGACGAGCACCACGTCTAGCTATAACTCTGTCAGGCTTTTGCACGGTGGTTATGCCGGCGAGATGTATCTTAACAGGGAACAGTGGTTTATACCATGCTTGTCCGCCGCTTTCCGTAGTGAATCTCCAGCTTTTACCTCCTCATATGCATTACTATAGCTCGACAAGTTAATTTCCCCTCTGGAAGTCTTCCTCACTCGAACTCTCGGCATCTACAAAAAATAAACATTTTGTTTCAACCGTACCCACAAAAAAATGTTTCAACCGTCCCCAACACCACTTTTGGTAGAATATACTTTATAGTTACGACAGTAATAATAACACAGTAAAAATAGTCACTATCCCTTATTCTACAAGCTTCATAATAATCACAAACACACACTCAATACATTCACTTACAAAGAACAGATAATATAAGCGTTAATGTCAGAAGAAAAATACTTACTTTTGGGTAATAAAAAACAATATGGCGTCCTGCACACAACAACAACGCGCGGGGAGCGGCGCGCTACTAAATTCGCGTTCGGAACTGCCGTCCGCTTCGTTTTCCCCTTGCCTCCCTCACTCCCCGCGTAACCGTTTACGAGATATTTGCTCTGTTTCAACCGTCCTTTGTTTCAACCGTACCCAGTCTACCCTATGTATACCTACAGATTTGAGAAAAGTATAAAAGTTTCGTGTGACAGTTAAAGTTAATGATTAAAAGGTTGACGTCGCATACTTTTTCTTTTTACCAAATAAAAACCTATCGCCAAACAAAAAAAACATTGCTATCGTTTTCAGTTTTCGGTCGAAAATGCAAATCGGACCGAATTTCAGTTTCGTTTTCGGGCAAAAAAGAAACCGTTTTCGGTCGCACTCTACCCATACACACAACAAACACAATTTAACGCACAAGTGGTGGGTGTAGACATAATATAGATACGCCGCAACGTTTACACAGTTGGACAAAATAAAATCACAACTATAAAAAAATACCACTACCTACCTAATTATTTATTTTTTTAAATTTTGCCTATCACGGGGCTCTGTTGGAACCATAAAGCTAGATAATATTCACAGAGTAACCTAGTAGTAGTGTAGTGTGTAGTTGTTACCTACATGTAACTGTGGCCGCTATGCCAAAATGGTAATATAGGTACTTTAGAAATAGGTATCTAAGATATTTTATGGTCTAGGGAGTCTAGGGACCATCATGATTCATCATCAAAACATGACTCCAAAAACATTGGTCCATCCAAATTAACGATTCAAACATTTTGTCTGACATGGTAATGGATATCTTTTTTGTTTTTAAAGTAATATTAGCTCATTTGCTACCTTCAGATTATGCAAAAAAAAAAATATAAAATAACTATTTTAAGCGTTAATAATGAAAAGTTCACACAAACAAAGGGTCACACGTACGAGAAATTAAATCAAAGCTTTATTTCACAGACTTAGGTTTTTATTGTCACCCCAGGGGAAACTACGGAAGTCACGCCGGTTAGGACATAAAGACGCTGTCATTATCTATAGTCTATTCCCAAAAGTACTGATGAAAATGTAAACAAACCTGTTCAAGTTAAATTCTTACGCAAGCACTCACTAAAGGAAATTAGTAACAAATTCAACTGTATTTAGAAGTTTTCAATTCGTACAGGGTCGAAATTCATTATATGTGAACTAGCTTTTGCCCGCGGCTTCGCCCGCGTGAATGTCGGAAAATATCCCACGGGAACAAAAATCCTTCCTTATACCTTGTCTACATTATAAAGGAAACCTCTGAAAATTTCAGCTTTCTAGGTCCAAGGGTTTGGGCTGGGCGTTGATGAGTCAGTCAATCAGTCAGGACTTTTCTTTTTATATAATGAAATAGCTTCTGCCCGCGACTTCTTCCGCGTAGTTTCTTGTTCCCCCAACCCACCCCGTCACATCTCATTGTCTGCCCGCGCTATTACTTCGCTTTCGCTTAGCTTTCTCCCTGCCTTTTTTTTTTTCGTTTTGCTCGGCATCTAAAGTTATGTTAAATATGCCTATAGCCTTTCTTAAGAATTGGGCTATCAAATGCAAAAATTATTATTAAAGTATCTAAGTACGACGGGTAGTTCCAGAGATTAGCTCGTTCAAACAAACAAAACAAACCGGCCAATTGCGTGTCGGACCACGCACAATGAAGGGTTCCGTAGTTGGGATGAATTTATTCCAAGAATAAACTTAACATTGTAGTTGAAAAACATATTCTCCTGTACATTCCAACTGTAAATGTAAGTTTGTAACCCCCTCACCCTCCCCATGCCTACCCCGTCCACTTCTCACCCGCCTCACTGCATCCCCTTTCAACTAACCTGCCCCTCCCCCTCTAACCCCCTCTCACACCCCGCCATCACCGCTCCCTCCCCCCTTTCCCCTCACCACCCAAACTCCACCTCTCCACACCCTTGCCCCTCACTACACCCTGCTATCCTTCGCCCCCTCACTAACCCCCACCCACCATCTTCCTCCCCTCACCCCCCCCCCTCCCTCCCTTCTCTCCTCACCACCCCCACCCCTTCCCTCCGGGATAGTTTTGAAAAACTATTAATGACAAACTTTACTAAATATTAAGCAAGTAATTGTACCAAGTTTTAAGATAATTAACCAAATGAATAACATTTTTTTTTCATATTAACTATATTCCCTGTTTTCATCCCCACAGGGGTGGTATTTTAAAAAATCGTTTTAGATATTTCCGTAACTTGACTGAAAGAGTATTTACACCAATTTTCGAGTTAAGGAAGCCCCGCAGTAAATTCCTACCCTATAAAATCAACCAAATTCCTTGTCACCCCCTTAGGGTAGATTTTCGAAAAACTCTCGATACAAATTACTAAACGCAGTCTTCGTCGACCAAGTCTACTTGTTTTGCCAAGAATACGCACTAACTACGCTAGAAAGAATATTACATATCATCATTCTCCTGCCCTTATCCCAATCTATTTGGGGTCGGCGCAACATGTCCTTTTTTCCATACTTCTCTATTATTCGTCATCTCGGTAGTCAAAAATAGAAAAATAAAAATAGAAAATAGTAGAAAGAATATTACATATGAAGGAGCACAACTATTTAATAATTTACCCACTTATATAAAAAGTGTTAGCTCTCTCAGCAGTTTTAAATCTCGACTATCCAAAGTCCAAACACATAACTGAAAACTGTTTTGACTAAAAGTCCTCCAATGTTCTTTAATGGCTGAGAGTTGAACTGCTGAATGAGCATAGAATAATATATAATTATAATACTATACATTATACTTTGGTGACGGTTACCTAAAATAAGTTTACTGAATGTTTCTTGTCTCGTGGAGGAGAGGAGAGGAGCTCGTGGCTAAGTAATAACAGCCGCACGGGTCGATCCATCAGGTTAAGCTACGCTTGCCGGGGTTGGTCCGTGGATGGGTGACCATCTTTACATACCGAGACTCCTCCGTGCCTCGGAAAGCACGTTAAGCCGTTGGTCCCGGCTGTCATTCGTGGATCTTTGACAGTCGTTACGGGTCGTCAGAAGCCCGAGTCTTACCAAGGGGTATCGTATTACCCAGTTAATGGATTGTGGAGGTCAGATAGGCAGTCGCTCCATGTAAAATAATGGTATTCAGCTGCATCCGGTTAGACTGGAAGCCGACCCCAACATAGTTGGGAAAAGGCTAGGCAGATTGATTGATTGAATGTTTCTTGTCTGTTCTCATGTAAGTGGCGTTTTTGTCTTTTATAAGAATAAATTATATAGGTACTTAAACCTAATTATTCTTCATTTTTGGTCTCAAGTACAAATCCTGAGTTTTGAGTTAATTGGACCGCGCGTTTAAATTCCTCCATACAAACTTTGACAGCCCCCCCAATTCCCAAACCCCAAGTAGTTTAGGAAAACTAAAAATGACACAACGTTATAATTTACTTAGGTAAGTAAGTTTCAAGTCTATTAACTCAAGGAATAAGATGTTTCATTCAAACTTTCATCCCCTATTTGTCCCCTTTAGGGATGGAATCTCAGCTTTCTAGGTCCATGGGTTTGGGCTGGGCGTTGATGAGTCAGTCAATCAGTCAGTCAGTCAGGACTTCTCTTTTTATTTATATAGATAGATAGATAAGTTACTTTGAAACAAAAACAAAAAAACAGCATTTTTATAGCTAGATTAATTTATTTCATAAAAATTTGCACGATTGGTTTGTTTAATTCCATTTTAGTCTATAGAGACCAACATGGAAACTGCTTTGACAATGTCTCCGTTTGTTTTCTGTAGTTGTTCGTGGCACTTGTCGAAGGTGATGTCAGAGCCCACTGACACCTTCACCCGCACTAATTTGATGGCGTTGTGAACGTTCCAGCCGCTCAGCTCCAGGGCTTCTAAACACTGCGATTGATTCGCCTGAGGATTACAAACAATTTATATTAAAATCACATATGTACCTAGGTATTTTGATCAAACGACGAAAGCTTGACACAGTAAGGACATGGGACTGGTCTACAACGAAAAAATAAAAATGTCAAGGAACCAATTTTTTTAATGCGGCTCATGCGGGACCTGTAAGAGAAATTACAAAAAAAAAAAACATTATATTTTAAATACAAGGTGTTTGGAAGCTGGGTGCAAAGCCGTATGGGGGTGAAATTTTGAGCCATACATGGTATGTTTTTTTTTAATTCTTAACTGCAGCCGGTAATTGTAGTATATGTGAAACTGTTTAGAACTTAATATACCATGTACTCAGAAATAAATAAATAAATAAAAAAACATTTAGTTTTCTTGAATAACCTAATTTCTGTTTTTTCAGGTTTTTTCAATCTTTAAAAGTTTTCTGCGACCTCAAAAGTGTCCAGATTCTGTTACAAATCAGTACTTTTTTACACAAAAGTCATCATTCTCCTGCCCTTATCCCAATCTATTTGGGGTCGGCGCATAGAAATATAAAAAACAGGAGAAGTGGCATGGGGGCGTGTTTGTGTCCACGCGTTATGCGCACGCTGTGCCTTTACTCGCCAAATGGCCGTCTCCGCGAACTAGTACGCTTTCGACCGTGGTCACGATAAATTATAAAAATGCCGTGTTCTTCAGTGGTTTCCTGCAAAAACCGAAGTGATATTAAAAACTTCGTATCTCACGGAATCACTTACCATATGTAATTAAAAGTATTTTACTGTATTTATCTTTAAAATCATAAAAAACAACAAATCGTAAAATATTTCTTGCTTTTACTACGTTATTTTTGTTTTCAAATATCGCAGCGGCTGTACTATTTTTGCAGCAAATACATTGCTCCTTAACCACTACCTTAAGTATGTCGCTAAGCGACTGGACAAGCAATGTAAAAATAACAAAACGATACTTTATTTACGCGGAGCGTCGCATAGTACAGCCGCTGTGTCTTGCGGCGAGATAGTGATGAGGTTAAGATCCACTAAAGTAGGCTATCGATAATAATGTCGATTGCCCAGCGAATATTATATTGCTATTATAGTTTATTTTTCAATTTGTCAACCGTTTTAGCCCGGTTGGAACACTTGAAAAGATGACGTTTAAGTACGGTTGGAAAACCTTTGAGAATGTAAAATAATCTTTTTTACTGTTTTTGATTATTTTACCTAGTTGAGAAATGCATAACCAACGGTCGTAAAGTAAGTTTATTAATGTTTAGGTGGAGTGTTTTAGGGTTTAAATTATCGCATCTTCGTGCTATTTCCTTACTTTTTTTTGGTTTTGGTATTTTACTTCCGCTAAAGTCTTTAACTATGCACCACAAGATTCAAATGCGTTGTAGTAATCGGTATGGTTCAGATAAAATATTAGTGATTTTTGCTTAAAATAAGTCAACATATTCATGCTATTTATTTGTTATGCATGAGTATGGCATGTGTTTGTTTTCATATATTTAACTATTTCTTATCTAAGGGTTTTTTTTTAATAACAAAAGCCTATTCGCCTGTTGCCTGCTACCTGCTTACTCATCGTGAGGTTAAGAAGTATAGACCGCGCGGAACTAGTTGATCGCGCCTTAGGTATGTGAGCGGTGGGATGGAGGAGCGGGGGCGCATTACTCAGTACGTGCGTTGCGAACCGCCGCCTCACCCCTGTCTCAGCGGCCAACTAGTTCCTATAGACTATATAGACTATAGCTTAAGATACTTATAATGTAAATGATAAATAAGTTCATAAAGTACCTTTTTAGCTTCCCAAAAGATACAAATACAAAAAAATAATGGATTGATGCCACAGGAAGGCCACCTAACTGGTTCCCAACAAAATGTAGCACCATATGCTCAATTCACTTTAAGGCAGAAATGTTCCAGCCTCTAAAGAAAACTCGCAGGCTTTTTGAATGGGCAATCCCAAAATTAAGAGTACGTCAAGTACTGAACAAATACCTCCACTTTACAGGTCAGTGAGTAAACACATCATAACAGGGTTCAACAATTCCTATGGTTTCACAGCCTAAACCAACTTAACCGGATTGTTTTAATTTATTCAATTCAATTTCAATTCAATTTATTTTATTTCAGATAATAAAAATCCATAATATTACATAAAAAAAAAAAAAAACAATATAAAAACATAAAGATGAATAAATTTAAAAATATTATTTAATATTTTTTTATTGATTCGTGTTTTTTTTTTTAATATACATTTTTTTTTAATTTAAAATATATAATACTTTCTGGACATATCATTTTTTATTTTATTTTCAGGACCCCAAATTTTTCTTGTACAGTAATAAATGGAAGTATCGATAACTTTCCGATTTAGTCAATCACTAGCGTATATGTAAAATAAATTGCTTTTTGCACAACACAATAATAGCGCCAGATGTTTTTGTGTGAGTAAGTTGTACGGTGCATGGTAAATGCACGCTGTGTGTGACGAGTTAAGGTTTATAATTGATTGTGTAGTATGTTCTGATTTATGAATTGCAAGTGTGTGCGCGACTTTGTATCTATTGCTTTTATTGAACTACATGTGTAGTAGTGGCGCGGTGGTGGGGCCTACCTAGCGACATCGGGTTCTGATACATTTTCAACTACCGGGCATATCTCCTTCTTTCATATATCTATGGGTCGGCGCAACATGTCTTTTTTTCCATACTTCTCGATTAAAGTATGTTTATATGCTTTGCATTCATGCAATGTTTTTTGGCCAAATTGTTGATAGATGTGCATGGTACGATTCTGAACTATAAATATCATTTTAGATAGGTACAGTTTCTCAATAAATGTACTGGAGTGAAAATTTTTACTTCGGTACATTTATTGAGAAAATGTACCTAAAATTATATTTATAGTTCAGATTCGTACCATGCACAGATCTGCATTCTTAAATGTTTTTTTGCCAAATTTTTGATAGATATCAACATTTTAAGAATTCAAAGCATTTTAAACTGCTAAATTAAAAATTAAATTAAAATTAAACTGCTGTTTAAATAAACATACTTTTGTGTAAAAAAGTAATGATTTGACTACCCATTTGTAACAGCGGCCTTTAACTGGGCACTGTTGGCAATTAACTTCCAGAAATTAGTTTATTAAAAAAAAAAAAAAAAAAAAAACTAAAAATAACAGTTACAATAAGCCGAGCAGCTTTTTCCCGAACATAATATCTACATATCCAGGCATCGCGACTGGCTCTAGTTCTATTAAGATAGTTTGTTTATGTTAGTGATACAAATTGAATATACTTTGTAAGAACCTACTCACCTTTTCTTTAAGTACTTTGCACATGATGCGGACTTCATCGGATTCTTCTCCACGCTGACGGCCGCATGGCTTCTGGTCTGCAAACTCCAGCAGATCTTCAACGGATACGTGATCTTTGCGCTCTGAAAACGTTTGAAAACAACTGTTGAAAAAGAGACGCGTTCCGCAAAGGTTTGTTGAGAACGCCGTTAAGTTCGTGTGCAGATAGTAATAGTATAATCAAAACAGCTTATTATTGCCTCGCTGCAAAGCAAAGGCTTCTTTCCGTACAGAGAAGGCATGAGCATTGATCATCCCGCTTGCTCAAGGGCGGATTGGCAATTTCAAACCAATATTAAATTTATAAGTCCAAGTTTCACTGATATCAGTGATGTCCAAGAAACACTTCGAAAGTACTATCGGCAAAATTTAAGCATGCTCAGTTTAGAAAATATTTCTGCGGAAGCGAACTAATGACAGACCATACCCCTTCCTGGTTTCGCCCAATTAGAGACAATATGCATTTAGCGAGTACAGAGCGTGTAAAAAAAATAACAACAAACATTAGCAACAAATCAAATCAAAAAACAAACGTGCATCCTACCTATGTGTTGGTCAAAACGTATGCATTGAGCGATCGAATCGTGAGCCGTGCTATGCGATTATCGTCTTAAAGATGAGCATGCGGAAGTTTGGCCGATAGTACATTATGAATTGAAATAATTTATTTATCTATACTAATAATAATAAAGCTGAAGAGTTTGTTTGTATGTTTAATCTCTGCTATCATTCGGATTTGAAAAATTATGTTTGCATTTGATAGCCCAATTCTTGAGGAAGGCTATAGGCTATTTAACATTACGCTAAGACCCTTAGGAGTAGAGCAGAAAGAAAAAAGTCAGAAAACGAATTAATAGCGATGCGATGACGAAGTCGCGAGCAGAAGCTAGTTTATTCATAAATCTTCATACACAGTGCACACTATACTCATACATGTTCCTACAAACTGCAAACCAAAACAAACGCTTTAGAGAGATCGTGGAAGCAAACCTATCGGTGTTTTTCTGTCCGTTTAAAATTAATTGAGAGTTGAAACTCTCAATTAATTTCAAGATCTCTCAAGATTGCACTTTGAGCCGATAGTCAGAGCTAAAAGCCGAACTGATGGCAAAGGGATCACGGGCACCAAGAAATATGATGGATGAAAGATGGAGAGGACTAACAATATAAATAAATCTATATAAATAAAATTAAACGCTGTTCGTTGGTAAGCGCATCACTTGAGAACGGGGCGGGACCTATTTGAATAATTGTGTTTTTTTTTTCAATGTTCGTAATAGTTTATTCTTTGTGATTTTTATATTAACTATTTAAATATGGACAGGACGTCTGTCGGATCAGCTAGAAGTGAATAAATTACCTTTTTCAAGCTTTTTATTGCTTTCATTGTCACTGCTGTCCGAGCTTTCAATGTTCACCTGCACACCAATATCTTCTTTCATGAAAAAGTCGCCAAATGGATTAGCTGAGGTTGATTCAGCTCCATTGGAGAAGGGATTAGTATCAACCTTCGGGGCTGAATCGACGACGTCTTCAATGGGTTCAATGGCAGCGGTTGTGATCGAAGCCTCTTTCTTTGAGGAAGTATTCTGATATATGAGGGTGTCTTCAATTTGCTCGATCTCTTTTTTAGGCTCGGCAAGTAGCTTCAACGGGTATTTGCGGATGTGCCGCGGCTTGTCAACCAGCATAGGCTTCGACGAGCGCGGAGGTAACGGCAGCACGTTCTGTGGAAGAAGTTTAACAGGTACAGTATGTTAGGTGCATTCGTTTTTAAAAACTTTATCCAATGTTATTGGATATATTATATTAGTTATTGATACTTACGAAGACCACTTCCTCGTGGGTTGGCTCACCCGTATATGTCCTGAAACAATATTTTTTTAAGTAGATGCATTATTTTTTAATTTGAATAATTTATCGCTATTCATAATATTTTATGTTATCTTACAGTTATTACAATTTAAAGTAGCGATTTGACTGCTGCTTGCTTACATTAATTTTATATACAAAAACCTTCTAAACCGCCGCTTTATTCCTTAGTCAAAAGTTATGTGACGATTTACAAGTCGGCTCTAATTGGAGATAACGTCGATTTGCGAAGCATATTATTATGTGAAGTAAATATTAATGACAGACCGAGGACCGATGTGGTAAGCTGCGTTGCGGTTTAAAAGATGTAGTGACGAATATTAAAAAGAGTATGCTTAAATGGTTTGGTCATGTTGAGAGAATGAATGAAAGGGGACTACAAAAGGTATTTGCAAAGCAGATGTGTGTGTGGAAACGACCTGAGGGGACGCCGTAGAAGGACATATAGTGTCCTTATTGATGATGTAAAAGGTTACACATTATTAACTCGGAAAGGGATCTTCACCGTATCGCCTTTCGCCGAGGCGATTTCCCTAAGCCAGGTGACTACGTTACGATTCCGATTAGTGTGCGTTGCAGTAGAGAGTTTCATACAAAGAAAACGGCACACGCCTGCACGGCACGGCACGAGCTCGGCTCGAGTTGATACTGTGACGATCCTGTTGGGGCGTAACTCCCAACAGTGAAAATGTTATGTACTTGTTATGTTATGTTATGTAGAATGTTATGTAAATGAGTAGACGAACGAGTCCCTTGATAGATTTATTGCTACTGAGTATAATTACACAAATATTACTCTTAAATGCTATGTTACAGAGATGCACAGCTAAACAATATTGATGTGCATAATGAGTGTGACGTACAAACTACCACAAAGGTCAATGTACAGCGTAGCTCGTAAAGATCCCTTTCCGAGTTGATATGTGTGCGTGTGTGTGTTAAAGGTCATGTGCGAAGTACTAGCAACCGCGTGCGTGTATGACCAGATGTATGAACGTAAATGAAGCAAAAGGAATATGTAAGGATCGTAGCAGGTGGCGTTCTTTAGCATCTGTCTAGCCCCTGGGAAGACAGCGAGAGTTTATGTATGTATGTAGATACAAGGATTTGAATAAAGTTTCACATACCGGGACTTGAGTGGCTGGTTTTGCAGCGAATGAAACTGCACATGTGTAGTCATACGAGCCGGCTTCGGGATAGTAGTCGGCTTCATCACAGCTCCCGATTCCTTAGCGATGTGAGACATCAGCGACGTAGAAGGAGTTGGCTCTTCAATGAGGCTCGTGTAGGCCATCTTCGACTCTTCAGTTATGGTGGACTGGAAAACAAAGATTTTTGAAAATTCATCCCCTAAAAGGGTTAAATACGGAATGAAAGATTGTATGGCAGTTTGTCATTTATGCGGATATGAAATCCCATCAGGTGACACGGCTTGTTAAGTAAATAAAGTTTCAGCCATACCTGTATATCGGGAACGCTTTTCGCTTCCTCACTGAAGTTGCGACGCGGCTCGCGGGCACCTGTAAAACAGTTAATATAATATGCGAATAGCTAAGAAATGGGGATTTTTTAACGGAACATTATTACGTAGTGACATTACATTATTAATGTGACATCTTTAATGACACACTCAAGGTGATCATGTCGAACTGTCTCATGTTATGTGAAAGCTATGTTTGTTAGGTAAATAGGTTGTATGTTGTTATCACTTTATTCTGTTTTATATTATTTTATTTCCTCTAGTTATTGTTAAGTATGTTTGATCTCCGACTTGTGACTTGTTATTTGTTTTTGAATTATGTTAATTATGTTTAGTTTTACCTATTAATTACTGTCATTGGCGCAAGCCGTTGTAATTAATTATAAATAAATAAATAAATAGTAGTTCTTTTACAACTATGTATGATGAATAACACACAGGTATTTTTTTTTTAAATATGTTTTCTGTAATAGGAGCCCCTTGAATTTACAGTTATTGAAAAAAAGAAAATTAAGTATTAACAATTTTACAATTTGTTCGAAAGGTCAATGCCCGTATATGGCCCACCTCAAACACATTTTGAAACATAATCAAAAAATATAAGTTTTTTAAGTAGGAATTATCAGTTTAAGTTCTATCTCTAACTATGACGCCGTGATCACAGCAAATAAATAAGTAATTTAACAGAATTTAACATTATCAATGCTAGTTTCAATATCAGTTAGGCGAAGTTTAGGGTTGCCATTGCCATTATGGTCAATTTAATTTCGATTCATATATTTACTAAATCTAATCGATTTATAATATTAAAATATTGATATAAAATAAAAAAATAAATACAAATATACCTACTTAAAAACTAAAACACAACACCGAAAAAGAAACAAAGCTAGCTGTCGGCAACTATTTAAATTAAAACTTGAACTCTTCGACTCCGGGAAGCGCCAATATTGCTAAATACGTTAATCGGGTTTATGATATAAACTGTGTTACTATGGTATGAATATAGGTTTAGACTGTTTTTATGTATTTCTATGGTAAGCAAAACGTTTTTCTGATGTCACGGCCATTTTAGTTTCTTTGAACGAAACCTACTCGACCTTGACAGAACAAATAAGTATGTTCATAAACACCTCAGACCAGAGATCCATTTTTATGTATGTGTGGACTATTCTACACATACTTATACATAGAATGGTAAAATCACTCCATTATTTATGGCTTTGCCGTAGTCTATATAATTAAATTGATCAAGACCAACAATCGATGCAACTAATCGATTATATTTCTAAATATAGCAACATTATCCTTTGACAGATGATGGATTTGACAGTAAAATACAGTAAATGACAGCAGAATATGTATGCACGTTTAGATTTTTGAAAATATAGATGAAATCCCAGAATATATAGTGCATTATTATCTTGGGATAACAAAAGCTCAATTCAAACAAGTATAAAGGACGATTTGCCCTAGCGGCATATTTAATAAAATTAAGAACTGGGGATAGCGATCTTCTTTGTTATGTGTAGAACGAAGTACATTAGTACGTTTAATGAACATCTCCCAAGAGATACTACACCAAGTTTTTGTGCCCCAAAACCTGAGATTAAATCATTTGACTAGGACAGATATCTCTCGGAAAAACGTATTAATATCAAATGGTCTATTTGGAACAGAGGAATGTCATCCAATTGTTATTGCCGATGGGACTTTACATTTATATTGAAAAAAAAAACTCTAATTATTTATACCAAAAAAAACACCTATTTTCTACAAAAATATCGAAAATTGGTAAAACCAATTTTACTTGTTTGCTCAGATGGGTACATTATAGATGTGCTAGGTGTGTATACATTAATATAAGTGTATAGAATAAGTATGAAAAAATAAATGTTATAAAAAAATAAAAACTGTTTTATTTCCAAATGGCGACTTATTTTCTTAACTGATAAGTACTAGAAGGTGTTCATAACAACTTAAACTATAATCCCATAAACTATTTATCAGTGTTCACTGTAGGCCCCGGTTGTTCTAATGTGTGGGCATTGTTCTTTGACAATCACATTTTGGGCAAAATTTTGTTATGTACAGTCGTTTCATATTTATTTTACCTCTAATTTTGTCAAAATCGCAGTGATCTTTATTAGTACTGTAGAGGCTTGATGCTTTGATCAAGCCTCGACAATATGATACTGGCTGACATTCAATCATTCAAATATGGAATGTATTCAGATAGACATATAGAATCTGGTGAGGGCTCCGCGTAGAACCAATTTAGTTAAGGAGTGTGAATTATAATGTATCTGAAGCTTAAAATACAGGGACATCAGCCCCATATAACTAGAGTCCATCTCGTTTTATTATTCATTCAGTAAATCTCCTACTGTGAGGTTCGAGCCCTCACAGTACTAAATAAGGTTGCTAATTGGTTGCTGCTATCAGAGATAAATTAAATGTGAAAGAACTGTACTTACCATTCTAACTAATGACTAATGTGCGCTTTTATAATTTCTAACGTGACTATATGGACGTTGACGTCCACGCCATAGCATCACGGTAACACAGGGAAGTAAAATGTATGGAAATATATGAAAAAGCTTTTAAAGGAGAACATTCACCGTCCATACATTTTTGGGCTAAATGAAAGCGCGGTTCAAACAAAAAATATGTTATATTCCAAAAGAATACGTTTTTCTCTTTATTATTGTTTACTAGAGGAATGAGCGAGCTTTAACAGCAGTGGTGGCGCAGTGGTAACGGCTACGACTTACGACCTGTAAGTCGTAAGTTCGAACCCAGGTAGGCGCCTTTATTGTGTAAATTATTTCATCATCACTGCTCTTAAAATTGTGATGGAAAACATCGTGAGGAAACCGGCATGTCCTAGAACCAAAAGTTCTAATTCATTTTGTGTTCAGACGTTTCACTTGGATTGAAAGAAGTCGAATGAAAGGCAAAAATGAACGAAAATTAAAGCGTCTGCTCAGAAATGAAAAACTTTATTTACCTGTAGCCTGGTCTCGTTCACCAGGCTCATGGCCATGATGTAATGTTAGCGGAAATTTGAAGTGAAACTTAGAACGTTCGTTTGGCGACTGGGGGAACTTCTTGTCCCCATCCAAGTCATTCATGGACCTGGAAAAAGTAGGTGACACTTTAAGCAAAAAATTAAGGGAAGTATTCTCTTATCTACTTTTGATATTTATACAAATATTTATATGACAAATCACTCGCAAGCACTAACCATTTATTTTCATTTTTTGCTTACTTAACTCTCATTCTTTTCATTCTTTGTTCAGATGTTTTATTTCTAGTGAAAGTAGAAGAATAAAAGGCCATAACGAACGAAAAATTGAGCATCTGATATAGTCTTTAATTTTTATAATGAATATGTAAATATTATATCAATCACCAAGTAGCTTACTTCGACGTTATTTCATTAGCCATAGCGACGGCTGTGTTCAGTGTCTTTTCGTCGGCCGCGGACATGGGCTTCATCGTACTGCTGGAAAAGCCTTTCTTACGTTCCGCCTTCGAAAGCGTCTGCGATCTGTAACAAGACATTATACATTAAGAACCGATGAACGTGACATGTGTTTCGTAGCCACTATTATTGATGTATCGAAAATTATTTCGATAAAAAGGTACCTACATCAATTTAAAAAACAAAATACATGTGTCAAAAAGTCAATAAGCTAGTGGACAGAGTATAGCAAGGTCTCCCAGGTTAGCTAGTCCAAGACCAAAACCTTTTTTTTATTATTTGTGGGGTCATTTCAATAAAAATTGTTTTACTAAATATTTCGTGTTAGGTATAATTTTAAAGAGGTTTATTCTTAAGAAGTGTTAACAAGCATAATAAGGATAGTTACCTCTGACCCGCCTCTCCTTGCTTAGGGGGTTGAGACTGAAATATAAAAAATACCCATATACTTTCATATGCATTTAGTAAAACTCTGTTATTTTGACATTACAAATAGACACTTCAATTTTATTTATTTGTATAGATTCCATAAATCATGAATTACGAGGATCTTTTGGCGCTTAAGGGTCGTTGATAGGTTGGCGCTGTTGCTAAGGCTAGGTTCACAGGCATTGTACTGCACGATTTTTTTGCGGGATAAATGTTACCGAATAAGTAGTGGCTCATACATTGAGTATAAAACCGTTCACACGTCATTTATACTGCAAAAAAATGTACATAGATAAATACGTTTATCGAATACCCACCGGACTTGTCAAACAAATTGAATGAACTTTTAACGTATTGTGTGTGGCTGTGGCTATGTGGTATTACTACGGCTATTCGTTTTTACACGGAGAAAAATGTATCGTGTGAACAGCCCGCAGTTAATATGATTTAAATCGAATATTTTAAACAATGTAAAGTGTATTACAGTGTGAACCCAACCTAAACATTTGTAAAATTTATTGAAAAAACAAGATGACGCCGTTATTTCCGATTTAGGCCACGTGTCAAAAGATACTTGTACAGATCTATTACAAAAACATTACTCAACTAGTATTTTAAAATCATCATCAAACGCCGTTACTATATTATTGGTAACACTAGTGAACCGAAGCAAGGTTGCTTCGCATCTCTAAAGTGCAATCTAGTAAAGTGACAAAAATCGAGATTCATGTGCTATATCTAAGTTCAAAAAATGTACACACACACCTTATGTACACACACACCTTCCGGAATAATTTATCTAAATAATGGTGAAGAACTAGAAACTAAGACTAGTTTAGAAGAACTAAGCGAACACATACAGACAGACACAAAAAACGACTTAAACTTTGTTTTATACACTCCCGGACTCCTAAATCGAGCCACCGTGCATTTTATGTTAATAGGCCTAAAATATCAAAATAATGACAAGTCAGAGAAAAAGTTTTTATGTAGTTTTGAAGCTGACATACTGGCCATCATTTCGGCATCACCATTGTTCCAAATTAGAACTCAAAAACATGGAAAGTTCGGAGTTTGGTTGCTCTTATTAAAGAAGCAACAAGCTTTGATTATAGCATCTCTATGCATAAAAAGAGTATCGAAATTGTTTTCTTTATTTTTTAATCCATTCTGACGTTCAAATTATGGATACTGCACCTGAAGTAGCCGCGCAAGCTGTGGCACTTCATCAGTCTGGGCTTAGCCAGCAAAACGTAAGTGCTCAACTTCATGTAAGCCCTTCTGCCATAAGAATTTACCATCGATGCCTGGAGACTGGCGGCTTAGTGCGCCGTCCAGAAGGACCACGAAACCGTGGTTCATTCGTCATGTCTAGAGGCTCATGTGATGCCATAAAATATGCTGATTTTGTGGGAGGATTTCATTTTTATGCATGATAAATATTGATAATGCAAGGGCGCACACTGCAAGAATTTTTCCAGAATAACTGCATGACGTTGGTATCGCAGTGATGGAATGGCCAGCAAGAAGCCCTGATACGAATCCGATAGAGCACTTATGGGATGAGCTGAAGGCGTGTTCGAACTAACTACCATCTTGGAAGCATTGGAATACATTCCTCAGTACGTCTTAAAGGTGCATTTACGAGTGGGTAGTGAAATGATTACTTTTTAAACAAAAGTATGTTTATTAAATAAAATGATTTGCATTCTTAAAATGTTTTTTCTACTTGTAGGTAGATGTGCAAGGTACGATTCTGAATTACAAATATTTCTTTACATATTTCCGGGTTCTCAATAAATGAACCGAAGTGAAAATTTTTACTTCAGTTCATTTATTGAGAAACTGGACCTATCTAAAATTATATTTATAGTTCAGAATCGTACTTTCCACATATACCTACAATTCGTAGAAAAAAAAATTTAAGAATATAACGCATTCTATTAAATAAACATACTTTTGTTTTAAAAAGTAATTATTTGACTACCCGCTAGTAAATGCACCCTTAATGCTATTAACTAATTCCATGCCGAAGCACCGCATGACGGCCGATGTAAATGCTCATGGAGGTAACACAAGTTACTAAATAAACGTTTTCTCTATAAACTATTGTGTTCTTCAAAAATTCCACGCTATTTTTTTCCTGAGAAACGCGAAAAGACGACTTATTGCAGTTAAACAGTTTTTTATTTATTTTTAATTACAGTCCTTCTGAGTCTGAACCGTAGCAGCAAGTTGTGAATTTAATAAATCATACTTAGCATAGTCCATAGAATTTGCAAAAAAAAATTATTACGTGCTTACTGCGTTACCAGTTGTAGATATTGTAAAATAAATTATCAATACCATGCTCTACTAAGCCTCACCTTATAAAAATATCCAAATCATCGGGTCACTAAAAACAAATAGAGTTCAACGATAAAAATGTTTGGATAATTATGGATAAGCTACTTTCGCGAGCTTCGAGCGAGCTTTGACTGTTTTAACTTTTTTTTTTTTTTTTTTTTTTTTTGTGGATGGGAAATCATCAAATGACTTCTCCCGCTCCGGGCAGAGCGGGAGGGTGTGTCAGACTTTTACTGACTAAAACCCACCCGTGTTCCTTCAGTTGCCCGTGCCAGGGCCACGGTATCTCTTTCGAACTACCCGCGACCCCGGCGGCTTCGGCCCTATTGGACCCCGTCACTGCTGACATCTCTTTGAGGCGCGCGTGGAACACAACGCGCCGTCGACCCGGGCCTGGTCCTTACCGGACGGCGAGCTGCCCATTACTCGTCGTCCGCAAGCCCGCGCCTACGGTGGCCGGGAATCGGCAATCGATTCCCGCCGCCCAGGGCGTCTCCTGCGGCGGCTAGGGGCGCGAGGGCGCGGCTGTTGCCTCTCCCTCTCGCGTCCCGCCTCCTCCTTTGCGAGCATTACTGCTTCGCAGAAGGAGGTGACGGCCTCCCATGCACTCTCGCTCCGCACCATGGCCTGGACCAAGTTTGGACGCGAGAGATCGCCGCCGCCGATCGCCTCCGTGAGAACACGGCGGTGCTCCGCCCAAGCCGGGCAGACCTCCACTGTATGCTCCACCGTGTCCTCCGGGCGATCTACACAATGGTGACACCCGGGCGTTTCCTCCCGCCTTATCCGAAACAGGAACCTCCCGAAACAACCGTGTCCGGTGAGGACCTGCGTCAGGCGGAAGGTGAGGACGCCATGGCGCCTCTCCAACCACTCCTCAAAGAGGGGACTTATCGCCGCAATTGTGGCGTGCCCAGCGCTGGGTTGCGACAATCGCACTCTCCATGTCGCCATGAGATCCCGCCGGAGCTCTGTCCGCTGTACCGTGATTTCTCGCGGCAGCGGAGTTACGCCCCGGCGTTTTGCCTCCTCGCGCCACTCCCACACGTGCGCGAGGACTTTTGCCTCCAGATCCCATGGCGGTAATCCGGCAAGGAGGCTCGCCGCCTCACAGGAGACCGTGCGGTATCCCCGGACTAGCCGGATGGCCATGACCCTCTGGGACGCGTTCAACCGGCGGGCTGGTCGCAGCCTCAGGGAACGCGCCCACACCGGTGCCCCGTAAAGGGCCATGGACCGCACGACCCCCGCGTAAGACTGTTTTAACTTCATGTCATAATGAAATAATGTGTGGTGCAAAATGCTATAAATTTTCCAACTTTCACGCGGTCGAATTTGCAATAAGATCTCAATATATAGGGGTACATACCCCTCACCCTTATTACCGTCTGAAATTTTCCCCCAAAGAAAGAAAATAATTCAAATTCACATGAACAAATGCGCCATCATCATGGGTTGGCTGTTTCACTAAGTGTTCCTTCAGAACAATAAAACCCAAAAGGAACCGAGAGAAATGAGAGAAGATCAATCATATTACCATAATAAGTGAAACTACTCACAGATTCTTCTCTTCTCTTCATATCGACGTTTTCGAATAGCCGTTCGAGCTCTTCAAGTAAACTCTGACTGAAGTCCGTAGAGCTTTTCTGTAACAAGAAATACAAATCAGAAAGCTTCCACTTATTGTGTGACGTTTATACGTCACACGATAAGTGGAAGCACAATAACATACCGCTTGTTATTACAAGCGGAATGTTATCCTCATCAAAACACATCGTTGTTTATTAATCGGAATAAACAACGAACAGAAGTGATACATGAGCGAATTTGATCTCTCTAAAGTGGCAGACTGTAAATTCCCACGCACGACCCACCACTATTTACAAATAAATATTCGAACAAATACAGGAGTCTTTTCATAAAAGGATTTTGTATGAGGGGAAACTTACGACCTTGAAGTAGGTATTTATAATTAAACTGAACTTTCTCTTTTGAAGGCGATTATAAACAATCCTGAAAATATACCGCATATTTCACCACTATTATATTTTGCCCGCGTCTTCGTCCGTCTGATTGTAGGACACAGATTTTTTCGAGACAAAAATATACTAATTCAGTTAACAAATCAGTTTTGGGTCATAATTTGGATCAGCATCATTTATCAGTTATAGCTATCAGAGAGCCTCCCTTCCGGAAACAAGTTGCCTTGGCCGACTTTGAAAACTTTAAATAGACTTCGTATCCAAGTCGGCCGCAGCAAAGACAATTTGCACAGCTGGGTTCATGGACGGCTCAAATCTCCGGTGCGTATGCGGCGTCTCTCCACAGACAATGGCCCACCTTCCATCTTGCGCCGCATGCCTGGTCACCTGCACACGTGAGGGCTGCGTCAGCAAACAGTATTAGCGTTGCTGAATTTTAGGGACAACAAGTTTAAAAAATAAACATGTTATTTTGCCATCGACATGCTAAGAAGAATAATAAATAACCTACCTGTGTGCCCATCCACAATCATTCGGTCGTTAAAGCGTGATTGAGGAAAATCCAATCTTCACATTTTTTATAATATAATAAGGATAACTACGACTGTTTACTAATAGAGATATAAACGTGGTACTTACCAGCGCATCAACGTTCTCAGCTTTTGACACTAATCGGTCAGATCTGCTGTACGAAGTTGCGGTGCCCTCCTGCAACAAGAGAAAACTTATTTACTTGCTTAAGAGCGTTGGCTCCGTACGGCATTTCATACAAACTTTCAAGTCTTTTTTTATCGAAATGAATGAACCGATTTTAATGAAACATCATACGCATAAGCAAAAAAGTTAGTTAAGAACATTTTCGAAATGTCTTATTTAAAAAAGGTAATTGCAATTCTCTGTTTCTATTGAATATTTAAAATCGGTCGAATTTACCGAGAGAGGAGGCCTGTGTCCCAGCAGTGGGAACGTTGTAGGCTGATTATGTATGTGTGTGGTCGAATTTACCTGCAACACTATTTTTCGAAAATATTCTTAATTAACTTTTTACACCTATGTATCCTGCTAATGTGTATGAAGTTTCATTAAAATCGGTTCATTCATTTCGATAAAAAAGGGCTTGAGTTTGTATGAAATGCCGTACGGAGCCAACGCTCTTAAATAAAATACAACTGGTTTTAATATGGTCACAAAATAAAAAAAAAGCCCAGAAGGTTTTATAATGTCCAGAAGGGGATTGCTATTTGCTAATGATAATTAAATCCAGATTTATTTATCTCAAAACCTACTGGTTCTAATAGTGACGTCCACTATTAGGACCAGTAGGTTTTGAGATAAATAAATCTGGATTTACGACGTCCAAAGCGATTTTAGAAGCCTCCTCGAAGGGCTTTCCGAAGTACCTACGGATTAAATCGCTGAACATACATGCTATATGATTTAGTACAGGATTATTGGACAAAGCCCAAAGACACGATTTTTTTGATAACCACTTGAATTTAGATACTTACATTATATTCGGTATGGGGTATTGAATCACTACTTAAAACTCCCCGACCCTCCTCCGCTTGCAACTTGAGATATACAAGGTGTTGATGTGAATTTCAATGTTAAGGTGAATTCAGATCAAAATTCATACTTAAACTTTTTAATGACAGCAACGTCTATCTTTCCTCGAGAACAGTGAAAAAACATAAAAAATCTAATATCAGAGATTTTTTCATAACTATTTTCTTACCGTGTCGGTGTCTGAGATCTCATGGTACTCATGGACCTCATCTGTTTTGGGCACAGCGCCGTTGTCTCCTTTGTGGGACCTGCCGAGCGTTGCGCAGCGAACCTAAGCAGAAGAGTCGTTTGTTTACATAAGTTTTTAGTTTTACCTACCTTACGCTTTCGTAGCTCGGATTTTATCGTTACAAGTTATTCTGTCTTTTTTAATGAAAAGGGTCCGATAAAATGATACTATGACAAGTTATCACGGTTTGATTGTGGTTATTAGGAGTGCCTATTGATCTCCTATTTTTCATTATTTCTCTTCAACTTTGACTTTAGAAGAAGGAGGAGGTTCTCCGATATTGATTAACTCTAAACCGAATTGGATGATTTTAAATTTCAAAGGAACTTTAAACATGGTCCCATATTAACTTGGTGAAGATTTGATAGTCTTGAAGAAGTTGATGAAGTTCAAAGAATTGCTGGTTAATTACCTATCCATGGTTAGGTGATCATGGACTTTGAAGATACCACATGGAACTCCTAATAGACGAATAGTACGGGTAAAATATAGAAGAAGACAAGATATAGATGATGATTATATGATGAAGATGAAATACAGTAATAAGCTGGTTAGGTAACAGTGCTCCGTTCATGGACTACGGAACTCCTCAATGACGAGCAATATACATATTATTGTGATTGAATTCAATCAGCCTAGCCTTTTCCCAAATATGTTGGGGTAGGCTTCCAGTCTAACCAGATGTAGCTGAATACCAGTATTTTACATGGAGCGACTGCCTATCTGACCTCCACAACCTTTTAACTGGGTAATACGATACCCCTTGGTAAGACTGGTTGTCAGACTTTCGGGCTTCTGACGACCCGTATCGACGATCAAAGATCCACGAATGGCAGCCGGTACCAATGGCTTAACGTGCTTTCCGAGCCACGGAGGAGTCTCGGTGTGTAAAGATGGTCACCCATCCACGGACCAACCCCGGCAAGCGTAGCTTAACCTAATGGATCGACCCGTGCGGCTGTTATTATTTAGCCACGAGCTTCTCCCTATTATTATGATTGAGTTATCGTACGGAAAATGAAATTTATTTATTTATGTTAATACGGTTTGTGGACCAATTACATTAACACATACAGTAAATATAACATAATCATAAAAAAGACAAAAAAAAAAAAAAAAAAAAAATAGAACAAAGATATTATAAACAAAACACAAGTTTTAAATTTATGTGCTCTCACAAAAGTGAAGACAAGCGCACAAAACAGTTTTGAGATCATCTGCAAATAGGTGACAGTTCGGGTTGGCTTCCATGAAGTTATTAAGCGCAGTCAGGAAATAAAGTATGTAACTAGTTAGGTTATTTTATAATAAACCCTTTGACTGTAAACAATGTACTAATTTATGAACCCAAAACCCCAGGGGAGGGGGGGGGGGTTAGTTGCGAACCCCATAGGTTCACAACTACTGATGATGATTTTATTCCATCGCATGATGTTTTTTTACGTTTACATATATATGATATAAGCTTATATACCTATTATATAAAGGATTTTTCCTTATGCACACCCAGGTGTTCATGCGACGTTCAAAGGGATGAATTTGTGTGGGGTATCAGAATTAAAAAACAATTTTTTTACAAGAAAATACAACCGACTTCCAAAAACAACACTACAAAGTGAAAAATAACTTTAATTTCGGAAGTCGGTGACGGATTAAATGTATTTTCGTTTTTGCCACCGATTTCCGATTTTTTTTTAAATTTTTCACTTTGTAGTGTTGTTTTTGGAAGTCGGTTGTAGTTTTTTGTAAAAAAAGTTTTTATTTTTCACTTTTTCGTGGTTCACATGTGCTTACCCCTTCACAGCGTACCGGCGTGACGTTATGTTATTAATTAATCATTTTATTTTCAGAATAGAACATTCCATACATTGTTAGTAAATAATACTTATACCTATGTTAGTACCTAAAATTATTAATTAATTATTATTAAATATTATGAACAATAGACAGACATGAGATTTCAGCAATCCCAGTCCATTTGCTAACATTTATTGAGGAGTTCCGTTGCCTATCTCAGAAGTTCTTCATCAGATCTTCACCAAATTGAAATGGGACCACTCCGAGAAAGTACTCTTCCAAAAACTATCCAAATCGCTTCAAGTGTGCCTATAAAATTGGAAGAGTTCTCTCCATTTCTCCAGGATCCCATCAACAGATCCTGACTTAATGATCATGGGACCACCTGGGAAGTATACACTTTCAAACAAAAAAAAAAATCCAAATCGGTCCAACCATCTTCGAGTATTCGGGGAACATACATAAAAAAAGGTTCCGACGAATTAAGAACCTCCTCCTTTTTGAAATCGGTTAATAAAAAATAAATGCAACAAAACCAAAGACACCGACTTCCGAATGTAATGTTATTTTGCACTTAGTTGTGTTTTGTTTTTCGAATTCGGTTGTATTTTTTTGCAAAAAACAGTTTTTCTATAAGCTTTGAATAATTCTTGCACCTCACACACATCTGTCCTGTGATACAGTTTTTATTTTTAAGAAACACTGCAGGTAAACTTTTAAAGCCAGCTATTTAGTAGTATAGTATTTACGTTCAAAATAAATAACTTTAAAGGAGAATATAAGCAAAAGTCGGAAATATAGATAAAAGTTTTATTCCTGCTAAGGATATTTAAAATTTTTCTATACTTAAATCCAATTAACACATCGCTGCTTTCGCTTAAATTCTCAAAAAAAAAACCTGTGTTTATACCTTACTAAGAATACTTTTGCTTGTCGCCGGCTCCGATAGTGTCCTATGGTTACTCCTTCTTAAACTTCTTGCTTGGTTGTCACCTAATAACGAAAAGAAAACACCACGTTAATTTAAGACTACGTATAATTTTATCTCCTAACTTATATTTAAAAAAAATATGACAAAATAAATACAGTTACAATTATTGCTACCATATTTATGTCGAGTACTGTTAAAACTAAGGTATGACCTTACATGACATAAGTTTTGTGTGTCAGGTTACGTCGACATCCGGTGTCGCGGCGCGACGAAACGTTGTGTTATCTTCACAATGGGCCAGTATTGAATGAGTTCGTTTGAATTACAGAAAATATAACTAGAATTTTATTATGTGTTAGACTTCAAAACCAACACATTTGGAAGAGTCGTCTGCTGGCCCGCTATACAAAGACAATTATGAATAAAACTGTTGGTGTAATTACAGGGGCTTGTGGCTAAGTAAATAATAGCCGCACGGTTTGATCGAACAGGTTAAGCTACGCTTGCCGTGGTAGGTCCGTGGATATGTGACCATCTTTAGATGCCAAGATCCCTCCGTGCCTCGGAAAGCACGTTAAGCCGTTGGTCCCGGTTGTCATTCGTGGATCTTTGACAGTCATTACGGGTCGTCAGAAGCCTTTAAAGTGTGACAACCAGTCTTACCAAGGGGATAGATGACACCAGATGATGAATTAAGTACTTGAATGTTTGTATTATTCTAAGGCCTATTTCACGATGTCCAAATAGCCACTACTTACCGAATAAATTCAAAATGGAACAGATTTTGTATGAAATTATATGACGAGTAAGTTAATAGGAACTTGATCGGAGGTGGTGAAACAGGCCCTTGCTGTCTCATTACGTTGAATAATGTCATGTTCAATGGCAGGATAATTTGACACGAAAAGTATTTGACAGGTCTACATCTACAACATCGCCACCAAGCGGGATAAATTACGACAATCGTAAAATTGTATACCCATCTTTTTACTCTACATTACGATATATACGTTCTTGTCTTTGAATTTTTTATTTTGTCTTTAAGATGACTTTGATAAGTGATACATAGCATTCTCTTGCAGCAAAACTTCCGAGAAACAGCCCCATCGGTAGCAAATCAGCAGATCGCGAGGATATAGTAATGACCGTGATCACAATTGTATATAGCTAAACAATTATAGTCGGAATGGTTTTACTTAAAGTTTTTAAAGTGTTTCAAACCAACTCTTTCCAAAATCACTTGGATGCTCTATTTCGGGGGCACAGCATGATTTCTGACAGAACGATTGTTATTTTTCAGTTCGTAAAATTGCTCATAACTCTATGTCCTTACAATGAATCATCTGCCTAAACTTTTCCCAACTATGTTGGGGTCAGCTTCCAGTCTAACCGGATGCAGTTGAATACCAGTGTTTTACATGGAGCGACTGCCTATCTGACCTCCATAACCCAGTTACTGGGTAATACGATAGCCCTTGGTAAGACTGGTTGTCAGACTTTCGGGCTTCTCACGACCCGTAACGACTGTCAAAGATCCCCGAATGACAGCCGGGACCAGCGGCACGTGCTTTCCGAGGTACGAAGGAGTCTCGTTATGTAAAGATGGTCACCCATCCACGGACCAACCCCGGCAAGCGTAGCTTAACCTGATGGATTGACCCGTGCGGTTGTTATTACTTAGCCAAATGAATGAGGTTAAATAATGTTTTACTTTTAACGTGCACTTTTTTATACATGCTGACTTCACGGATTTAACGAAACCAAAAAGTGATATGATTTGCAACTTGTTTACGTGGGGTTTACGAAGAGTACATTATATTTTCAGCTGTAGGAACACGCACGTTAACACAAACAATCTGCTTTGTGGAAATATTCGGGCTGTTAACGCGTGTGTCTACCTGCAAAAACAAAGTATGCACGGTCCATAGAATTGAAAGTACTTTTCAATTCAGTCAGTTTGTTGAAGAAGCTTTACCGGTGCGTTTGTCGGGGGCACGTGCACAACGGCGCGATGCTACATTAGTAATATAAGTGGCTGACTGTACTATCAAAAATAGGGCTAGCTATGAATGTATATATACATTTGTACAAACGCACGCCTCGCCGCTTACATCAGCAAATCATGTCAATAGTTACTTTGTTAATGTGGGTCAAAATCTTGCTGAGCAAATAAAACGTAATTATAACACAAATTACAATATGTTGTAATTTGTGTTATAATTACGTTTAAACACGCACGTGTATGCACGGAAACAGGGCCACTGTGTCATCACAAAATCGTCAATTAACTTCATTTGTTTTATTGAACACAGACAAAGCCGAAGTCGAAAGGGTTATTATGGGGCTGAAAGAAGTCTGTGCGGTTGGATGGGACGGTATCTCAAATAGTGTGTTAAGGAAATTCAGGCACATTTTGGTTCCGCCGTTAACTCATATTTTCCAAATTTGCCTCTCTGAAGGCATTTTTCCCGACTATCTGAAAAAAGCTATAGTTGTCCCAGTGCATAAAGCAGGTGACAAAACAGTAGCTTCAAATTACCGACCTATTTCAATACTATCATCTACATCTAAAATACTAGAAAAAATAATTAACAATAGGTTAATGAAGTATTTAGAGTCTAAAGCCATCCTCTCGGATAAACAATTTGGTTTTAGACCAAAAGTATCCACAACTGATGCTGTACAAGATATGACCGATTATGTATCTCAAGAACTAGACAAAGGCAATCATTCAATAAGCAAAAGCTTTTGATACCGTATCTGTTCCTATCTTGTTGAATAAGCTCGAGAAAATAGGTATTCGAGGAAAGCAGCTTAATCTTTTTGCAGACTATCTAAATAACCGCTGTCAATGTTTGAAAATTGATAATTTTACTAGCTCAGAACTAAAAAATACTTATTTTGGGGCCCCGCAAGGAAGTATATTAGATCCAACCTTATTTCTTATTTATATAAATGACCTCTGCAGTCTCAAACTAAATGCGGGTAAAATAATAATCATATGCTGATGATACTGTACTCCTGTTCTCCGCTAATACATTACATGAAGTTTGGTTATGTGCACAGCAAGGTTTCAATATAATTAATCGATGGTTACAACATCACTTATTGACATTAAATGCTGACAAAACTAAATACATTCGCTTTTCCTTACGCAACTCAAAGCCATCTATAATAATTCCAGTTATTCATGCACATGTTTATAACACAGCTGCAAACTCGAAATGTAATTGCCCAAGTATCCTTAATACGAAAACTATTAAATATCTTGGAGTAATTGTAGATGATACTCTTACATTTAAAAATCACATTGACCTATTATGCAGTAGAGTCCGTAAATTGATGTTCATTTTCAAGAAAATTCGTCCTTTTGCCGACTCTAAGGTGATAAAACAGGTATATTACGCTTTGTGTCAATCGATCATTACATATTGCATTACCTCATGGGGAGGAGCGGCTAAAACAGTTTTGCTACCATTGGAGCGCGCTCAAAGAGCTGTATTGAAAGTATCCACATTCCGGCCTATCCTATTCCCGACCCAACTTTTATATCAATCTTGCAATGTTCTGACAGTGCGGCAGTTATTTATTATGAATAGTTTATTGAAACAGCACTCTAAATTGCCTTACAATAGAGTTGTCACTGATAAAATACGTAAAGACATCTGTATGGATAATTATAGATTAAGGCATTCTTTTATGTATAGATTTTTTATATTCTTAGGACCATTTCTTTATAACAAAGTAAACGCAATTTTGTCTATGTCTGCATTAAACACGGTACATTGCAAAAATGTAATTAAAACTTGGTTACAAAAATTTGTCTTATGATGACACAGAAAAGTTACTGGTTGTTTTAAGTTAAATATTATTTTTAATTCAATGTTTTCATTTCATTAGTCTGTTATGTTATTAATTATTTATGTATTATCATCAATCTTAGGAAATATTTTTGTAAACTAATTTGCACTTATGATACCTGAGATACAGGTTATCCTAGTTCAGGTTAAGCCCATTATTATATACCTACCATTTTAGTTTAAGCCCTAATATTGTAAATATGCATTATTTAAATGTGAACTACATTTTATACAAACCTTACCATTGGGTGCAACCAGAACGCATCTGAATTGTGACATAGTTTGTATTTCACATTATGAGGTGTATCTATTCATACACGAAATCTCTTAAAGGGTCATTGTACTCATCATTATGAACAACTTTTACGATGGGACCAAACCTGAAATCGCGAAAAAAAAATCAACTGCTCCCTACATTTTGACGAGTTTTGTAAATATAAATGTACTGAACAGCTGATTTTTTTTCGCGATTTCAGGTTTGGTCAAGTTTTACAAAAAAATTATGGTTCCTTTGACAAATTCGCCGTAAATCCAATGGATGCGGCTTTCGTCATAATGTCTCAGTATAAAAAATACTTTGTATAACACAAGTGAACCTTATCATGATAACGGCTCGTAATAACAATAAAACCCCAAGCACATCCAACGTTTGCAAGTGCAAGCGCTCTTGTCGAGACGGCTTTAGCTCAATTAAATATGCCAGAGGAGGGGGACTTTTAATCACATAATGAGCAAGATGCAAGCGGCTCTCGCTTTTAGGATTTAAGAACTTAATATAAGCAGATTACATTGAAAACAAGCCCTGAACGCAGTGAATATTTTAACTCATAGACGGGCAGTTCAGCAATGGGGGATCCCAAACCAACTATCATTGTAACTATCATGCATTGCTTAACGACGTGTCAACATGGCAGCGAAGTTGTATTGCCAACAAAATGTTTACAGCTCTCTGGTCACAGTGAAATGTTACTCTAAGGTGGCCGTTCATTAATTACGTGAGCTGATTTTGTCGATTTATCGCCCCCCCCCCCCCCCCCCCCCCCTTGGTGGGATGTCGTGAGATATCAGTGGCGTGCACTCTATACATGCACATAAGCTCTCCATACCCTGTAGTCAAAATATGCATGCCCCTCGAGAAATGATAAATAACTTTAACTCAAGAAAAATCATGGTAATAAATAAATTAATCTAACTTATTCGCTATCACTGTTTATAGCGCGATTTTTGCGCCATCTATTATTTTTATTTGAAACTAATTTCTTGGAGCGAGCGGCGAACATCGCGCAGGCAGCGCTCCCGGTTAGCATAAGCAGAACAACGCCGTGCTTATTCTTCATACAACGCAACCCGTGTAGTACACAGCAATAATGAGACTGTGTTGCGTGAAAATGTATGCGTGTGTTTAAGTTCTGGAAGCACAGCTTACATTGCAACCCGTCCAAATTGAGAAGCCGTAAAAGCACCGCTTAGTTGTTGATTACAGAGGGTTGACTTTTTTAGTCGGATTGACCAAGATTAGTTCGTATTATTTTGTAATTGCAAAGTTTTTACACGCTTTTATTCAACTTGCAATGTTTGTTTGTTTTTCTTGGCGCAAGTGTTTGACTGTACATTATTATGTAATTATTTTAATCATTTGTAAAAAAAATTAAAATTATACCTGTGACACCAGTGCTCCGAAGTGTGTTAAATAAATTAAAATCTGCCGCTTTTCGACGTTATATTTTGAGGAAAAAGTTAAATTCATTGTAAACGGAAGGTGTGAACCCGGGTTTTATTTAACTAAAAAAAAAGGTAATGCCACTCGTTATTTTCATAGAAAAGTTTTGTGATACCTAATTATTACCTACTGGCAAACATGTTGTGTATAACACAAACACATTGTATTTTATCCCTTGCTTTTTGTTTACAAATCAAGATAAAAATAATGTTTGGAGCTTTATCGGAAAATACTTTAGATATTCGTTGTGGTCGCAAACAAACATCATGAGAAGCCAATGGCGCCGTGCAGTAAGAGTCAGTGTAAGATTAGGGTTAGGGTAGGTGAGGTCGGGTAAAACAAACGGTCGGAAAAAAAAAACTTAGGTACTAGTTTCAGCTTGTTTATGTTTGTTTTTTATTTTAGCCGTGCATACCCTGTCTGAAATCTCTGTGCACGCCACTGTGAGATATGCGTATTGTTAGTTAATTTTGCGTTGGCTTTTTTACATTTTTACAACGTATCACGCGAAAAAAAATACGTGACGTGGGAGAGTCCCCTCTCCCCCACGTGAGATTGGGTGAGATTCGGCTCGAGCCCCACCCCTCCACCTTCTAAACGCCTGACGTAATTAATGAACGCCCCCACACCGGGTGTCCTAATAAAAAACGATCATCGCGCGAATACGCGATCGTTGCTCTAAAGAACCGAACAACGATCGAGCCGAACGCATATTCGCGCGTCAATCGCATTCACATACAGTACCAGAATACATACAAGATAAGTCAACTTCTTCGAAGTCAGGTCTGCTGTCTGGATTGTTTGAAGCCAGCATGTGGTACGGAGTGGTGCCAGAAGCGCCCGTGAGGTGTGATGGCGAGTTCGGGTTGATGAGGGGCACCTGTTCCAGGTCTTCGGAGGGTTTGTATGGCGTCACGATCTGGCGAGGAGGCTGTGGGGAGAATTATGAGTTAGTGCGGTTTCAGAGACCCTAAAAAAACCCTCAATTAATGTTTATTCTTATGTACTTCGTGCCGAGGGAAGCAGAGACATGCGTATTTTTACACACACGCTAATTTGCTTATTTGGCGGCCGTTATGTACTTTTGTACATCATTTGATACGTTAATTGGAATTCATAACATGTAAGTACCATCCTGTCTCCTACCCAGCATACTGCGAGCATCAATACAAAATAAATAATAATAATAACTACTACTAATAATTATGTAATAATAACTGAAAGACCATTAAATAAATAAATAAATAAAATAAATAAATAAATAAATAAATATGTTTGGACATATCACACAACGCCATCTAGCCCCAAGCTAAGCAACCTAATGCTTGTGTTATGGTAACGAGATGGCTGATAAACTACTTATATACATTTTTTTTTTGTAAATACATACTTAATATAGATAGAAAAACACCCAGACTCGGAACAAATACTTGTAGGTCGTACAAATATTTGTTCCGTGCGGGAATCGAACCCGCGACATGCTGCGCAGCAGTCAATCGCTCAACCACTGCGCCAACCGTGTCGTCAACCATTGCAGGATTAGTAGTTTGTGTTTACATAATTATAGACTAGCGACCCGCCCCGTACCGATATGGCGATTAATAGATTGCACCCGTGCGATGCAAGGTCAGGTCGCTAGTTTTAATATAAAATCCTACATTAAAATATGACTAGCTTCTGTCCGCTACTTTTTCCGCGTGAAATTTCTTGTTTCCTCGACCTACCCCGTCGCAACGCATCGCCTGCCCGCGCTATTACTTCGTTTTTGCTTAGCGTTCTTTCCACAACTTTTTCCTTTTTGCTCGACTCCTAAGGGTCCTAGCGTGATGTTAAACCTATAGCTTTTCTCAAGAATTAGGCTATCAAATGCAAAAATGTTTTTTTCAAATCCAACTGGTAGTTCCAGAGATTAGCGCGCACTCTGCAGCTTTATAGTCTAGATACACATTCCTCTGCTTCATTAAGTGGCTCTTTAGAAATCTACTCCAATATTTTGACAATTAAAGCCTAACTAATAATTATACAACAAAACATCAAAATTGGAAATTAGTTTCCTTCCACCAAATTACACAGAAGCGAGAAATTAAAAACGAAAAATGTTTGTGTCCCAATGAAAAGCATATTAATGAATTGTGTAAAAGAGCGATTACAGTGCCTGCGTGGATAGGCAAAACATACTGATAAAAAGAGCTAGATTTTCTTGCTAACATTATTTAGTAGTCTGTAATTATATGGTGTCATCAACAAAACCTGATAGTTCCACCGAATCGACAACATTTTGGATAAATTCTTAGAGCAAAACAGTTTAAAAGACAAGCAGTGTTCAGTGCAGCTGTGGAATCATGTTTATTGTTATCATCGTACGGTTTATTTCCAAATCTTTGTATTTGCAACAAACGACTAATCTTCTACTTTGAGCTGGAGCAGTTTTATTGAATACCTCTTTATAATCAATCAATCTGCCTAGCCTTTTCACAACTATGTTGGGGTCGGCTTCCAGTGTAACCGGATGCAGCTGAATACCAGTATTTTACATGGAGCGACTGCATATCTGACCTCCACAACCCAGTAACTGGTAATACGATATCCCTTGGTAAGACTGGTTGTCAGACTTTCGGGCTTCTGACGTCCCGTAACGACTGTCAAAGATCCACGAATGACAGCCGGGACCAACGGCTTAACGTGCTTTTCGAAGCACGTAGGAGTCTCGGTATGTAAAGATGGTCACCCATCCACTGACCAATCCCGGCGAGCGTAGCTTAACCTGATGGATCGACCCGTCCGGCTGATATTACTTAGCCACGAGCTCCTCCTCCCTCCCTCTTTATAATCAATCAAAATATTATAAATTATTAACAACATGTCTCATCATCCACGCAGGTTTCATCGCTCGATTCCAGTACTTACGCAGCCAGCGGGGTCCAGGAACGAAATATCTCCGAAGTAGGCACCATCGAGGCCGACGTGTCCCGTGTGCTTCACATCTCCTTGCGGGCTCGAGATCATGCTGCGTTGTATGTGTGTCCGCTTGCCGGTGTACGTGTGACGTTTGACGTCCGTCCGCAACAGCGACGGGCGGATCGTCCGCGCCGACTGGCGGATCGGATTCGGTGACAACGAGCCCGACACGTAACTTACATTTCTCTGAATGGGGGTGATGGAAGCTTAATGTTCGTTGAATTTGTGTGTTGGATAAGTGTATCTTTAACAACATTCAGCTTGAATGGCTGCTGTGAGTGATGCAGTTGTGAGTGAAAAAGACAATGTTTACACACAAAAAAACGTTTTCAGTGCCAGCAAGCTTTCTCTTTCTTTTTCGTTCAAGTGCTTTATAAAAAAATATGCAGTCTAGCAGTGAAAAACGCGTGTAACGCAAACCAAAAAATGTGAAAAGGAATGATCTGGTGAAATATTAAGAACAGAAAATGTAGGTTGAAAAGTTGAAAAGGGCTCTAGGGAGAAAATACCCTAAATATTTATGATGTCATCAATTTTGACTCAAAGGAAACATTAGATTTTTTTCTGAAGAAACTAAAACTGCATTCCAACATTTTTGAACGATGTCATAAAAATACAGAATGTTTTCTTTTTTTCACATTTGTGTCGATTCGACAACCAGGTGACGCAAACAACAATAAAATGGGCAGTTTACTTATTTTAAAAAATAAAGGCATTTCAATGTTTAAGATACTTTCTCTCCAGGGTCCGCTTCAACTTTCAACCCTGTATACACACTTAGAAACGAATTAACGCTTGAAGTTAACAAAGTATTTCAATCCTAATCTTGATTCACGGCCTTTGATGGCTGCTTGTGATTCGTCCTTTCAAAGACTTGAATTGGGAAACTCGGCCGTTGATTGGTTACAAACAAGGATCGGGATTGTGATAGGTACATTATTAATGTCAAGCGCAAGTAAAGACAGTGAACGCTATCACAGTAAAATTAAATGAAGGACTTACCTCTGGGACGTATGGCTTAGTTTGTGTGGGGTCGAGCATGCCACAAGCGCCTCCGGGAAGCACACCGTACCACAGTGAAGACTTCGTCATGTTTCTGGAATTGACGATTAGTACGATCTTATATTATATAGGTCATCTTAATGAAGGGGAAACCCTTTCACTGGGTTTCAACTATAGAACCCATTCAATGGGTTATCCATATTGAAGGGATAACCCTTTTACTGGATTTCAAGCCTAAAACCCATTCAAGGAGTTACACATGATAAAGGTAACCTCATAAACGGCTTACCCCTTCGAAAGACTTAACCGGGGTTGTTCGGTCTCTGCCTCTGACATACAGTGACACAGTGACGCTTGACTGACATGGAAACGCTATTGAATATGTGAGCTCCACTCTACTCCGTATGGACACTTTTTCTTGTGACTACGTATGGTGAGGGAAAATCTAGCGATTTAAATCTTTGGGCGGCGGAGTTTGACTCAATGTGAAATACTGTTGAAAATTACAGATTTTCATGGCGGCCGTTATAATATGACGTAACCGCTTTCCTAGGAAACCAAACCTTAACCCTTAATAATAAACTAGTAGTAACTTCTTCATGTTTTCGAATTGATGTTACAAAATGCGTGGAGTTAACGTAAACGTAAAACTGTGCATAGCATGTCGCGGTGTCGCAGTGACGAACCCGTAAGATTCCTCCTACCAAAAATCACTCAACGCGCCTAAAGAAGTTTTCATTTCAATACATACAGACAAATATAGAACCTCCTCCTTTATTGAAGTCGGTTAAAATTGTTAGTAGCAGGCCTGCTGAATATGGTAGCACGCAAGAGCGCTCAATATTATCTTTCAGGTCACCGCCAGCTCTTAGAAACACACTAAATATTACAAAAAAAACAAATACAGACACACAAATATTACACAGAATATAATATACTTACTCTTTTCCTAATATTGTAATGATTTGTCCAGATTTGTACTCTAGGAAACTGTTCCGGCGACCATCTTCCGGCTTCTGGAAGTTCACTGTTGCTTGCACCTAAAAAGAAGAAATAGATAACTTAGATATTGCTGTAGTAATTGGAACAAAGCAATTATAACAAATTAATAAATCTTAAGGGGTGCTACACACTTGTTCGCGATTCACGTTCGATTCGGCAGTATTTTTAACTTACTCCACATATTCGGCTTTCATTCGGCTCGTGCCGATTGACAAACTCAGTTCGGTTTCTACCTTTGCTGAATCATGTTCCGGTTCACTTGGCGTAACTTGAGCTAAGCAGAGCGGCTTTTTCCCGAACATACCTAATATTTACATGCGGCGTACTGTAGTTTCTGCCTACCACCATGGGAAGAAGGCGTGAGTTTATGTTTTGTATGTATGTATAATATCTACATAATATTTAATGTTGCCGTCCGGCTGTGCCGAATCATGCCGATGATGATCATCATGATGTTCTCGGATGAATGGAAGACGATCATGTCACAGTCTGGAGTTTTGTGAGGTGAGTGCAGGATGAATTGTGTCTAATAATATATATATTTGTCTAATATGATTGGCAATACACACCTGCTCCGGTCGGATGCTGCGTAACTTCGGTCCCAAGTCTTTGAACTTGGGTCTGTTATTAAAGTCGTGAGCCCAACACTCCAACATCGTGGCGTAGTAAGCTTCGGGACAGCATTCGGGCCGCTCTAGTCTCTGAAAATGATATAAAACAAGTGTATCATTTAATTTTTTTTTAAACCAGCGTTCATTAGTCTAGATTTTGTCTAGGATCAGAGTCCTTGTCAAGACGAATCAAACGAGCCCAAACTTAATAGGGTTGCGTCGTTTTATTACTGAGTTCCCAATCAATCTGCCTAGCCTTTTCCCAACTATGTTGGGGTCGGCTTCCAGTCTAACCGGATGCAGCTGAATACCAGTATTTTTCATGGAGCGACTGCCTATCTGACCTCCACAACCCATTAACTGGGTAATACGATACCCCTTGGTAAGACTGATTGTCAGACTTTCGGGCTTCTGACGTCCCGTAACGACTGTCAAAGATCCACGAATGACAGCCGGGACCAACGGCTGTTTATTACTGAGTTCCCATGGACATAATAATGGGCACACATTGTGATCCGATTTACATAAGCATGTAAAATTTCAGCTCAATCAGAAACGGGGAAGTGGGTCAAATTTAACTTACAAGATTGGATTCCAGTCAGACAGACATCGGGACAGATGAAACTAAATAAAGCTGTATAAGACGTGTACTGACTACCATAGAGCCCTCAAATTAAATATATTTTAATGAGCTGTGTGACAACTCAAACCATTTCTATCTATCTGACAACAAATTCATAAATAATAATGATGCCAGCCTATTACTGGCCAAAGGCCAAAGGTAGGCAAAGGCCTCTTTTCCCAACTAATATGTTAGTGTCGGCTTCCAGTCTAACTGGATGCAGCTGAATACCAGTATTTTACATGGAGCGACTGCCTATCTGACCTCCACGACTCACAGTTACTGGGTACCACTGAGACTGAGCCCATTAAATAATCCAAATTTTAATGTTATCTTTCAGTATGATTAAACAGTCTTCATGGCCTGCAGTGGCCCAGTAATTGGCGGAGGAGCATTGATGACATAACAAGATGGATTTTTGACATGGGGCCGTAAGGTACCTTGACCGTTGTAGTTACAGAAAAAAGACTTTTTTTTTTTTTGATAAATTTTGTTCGCCATTCACAAATTTTGAAAAAGTTGTACAGTCGCCAAGAAAATGGTAAATTTTCTTAAAAACTTTGATGCCAATCGATCCTATTTCTTATAAGGATCAAAACTCTATCGGACCAACAGAGGTTTGTATAATAGATGAGTTAGAAATCGCATAAAACTTTTTCCAAACATTTCAGAGGATATGATCGATTACCACTAACATCAGTGAATCGTATCGGCAATAAGTGTGTGTCGGTACCGACATTTTAGAGCAGCACCTAATAATATCATTTTATTCACTTCTTGAGCAAATTAAAGTTCGTGCAGGGCGGTTAAAGACGCTGTTACAAATGGGTAGTCAAATCATTTCTTTTTTACACAAAAGTATGTTTATTAAATAAAATACTGTGCATTCTTAAAATGTTTTTTGGCCGAATTGTTGGTAGATGTGCAAGGTACGATTCTGAACTATAAATATATTTTTTTTAAGAAACAATTTCTCAATAAATGTACCGTAGTGAAAATTTTTACTTCGGTACATTTATTGAGAAAATGTACCGATCTAAAATTATTTTTATAGTTCAGAATCGCACCTCGCACATCTACCAACAATTCGGCCAAAAAACATTTTAAGAATGCAAAGTATTTTATTTAATAAACGTACTTTTGTGTCAAAAAGTAATGATTTGACTACCCATTTGTAACAGCGTCCTTAAGACTCAAACTCTGGAGGTTTGTTTGCGGCTACAAGACTTAACTGAGGTTGCCTCATATTACGATCTCAGGTCACCCCCAATATCGTCACCTCGAATATCGTTCTCACCAGCTCACATTGCTAGCTCACTTTTTTATAAGGTGTTTTTAAAAATCTGCTGTTCCATACTAAAGTTTAATACCTATTGTTCTAAACTGTATAGGACGGCTGTTTTTTTTTCACGGTTTCAAAATTGTTCCCATAGTAAAAGTTATTCAGTTCGATGAGGAGCTCGTGGCTAAGTAATAACAGCCGCGCGGGTCGATCCATCAGGTTAAGCTACGCTCGCCGGGATTGGTCAGTGGATGGGTGACCATCTTTACATACCGAGACTCCTCCGTGCCTCGGAAAGCACGTTAAGCCGTTGGTCCCAGCTTTCATTCGTGGATCTTTGACAGTCGTTACGGATCGTCAGAAGCCCGAAAGTCTGACAACCAGTCTTACCAAGAGGTATCGTATTACCTACCCAATTACTGGATTGTGGAGGTCAGACAGGCAGTCAGTCCATGTAAAATACTGGTATTCAGCTGCATCCGGTTTGACTGGAAGCCGACCCCAACATAGTTGGGAAAAGGCTAGGCAGATTGATTTTGGTCTAACTCTAAAGCACTCCCTATTTAAAACACCTTATATAAGTAGCCAGACTGCCTCGTTGGACTAGTGGTCGCAAGCGCTACCACTGAGCATGAGGTCCTGGGTTCATTTCCCGTCTCGGGCAAAATTTTATTGGGTTGTCCCACCAGAAATTTCTCAGTAGCAGCTCGGAGTCTCGATTCGTGCCCGATTGCTGGTAATAGGCTCGCCCCCTATTACATGGGACCCACATTCAGCCAGTTATGTTTAAACATAACTGGCTGAATGTGGGTTCGTATTCAAGCCTGCCAGCCAATAGGCGTGACTTTATGTAAACCTTTATAATTAAACAAATAACTAACCTGAAAGTTAGGAGAATCAATAGCTTCTAGGATCTGCTGTCCCGAAAATGCAGCCCAGGGTTGGAAGCCATACGTGAACATCTCCCACAGGCAGACTCCAAAGGCCCAGACGTCACTGGCTGACGTGAAGCGAAGGAACAGGATGCACTCTGGAGCACACCTGGAAAATGCATGTAATGATTATGTTATAACTAGCTTCTACCCGCAACTTCGTTCGTCGCATCCCATTACCCGCCCGCGCTATTACTTCGTATTTGTTTCGTTCTTTCTAACTTATTTTTCCTCTTGCTCGGCTCCTAGCTGTCGTAGCGTGGTAGCCTATAACCTTCCTCAAGAATTATGCTATCAAATTCGAAAAGAATTGTTTAAATCCGACTGGTAGTTACACAGATTAGCGCGAAACTCTTCAGCTTAATTATAGTGTTCTGATACAGGGCGGTAATTTGAGATGGGGCAACCTTTACCGCTGTAGCTATAGTAACCCCCCCCCCCCCCCCCCTCCCCATGGTTAGACTGGTTGTCAGACTTTCGGGCTTCTGACGACCCGTAACGACTGTCAAAGCCCCACAAATGACAGCCGGGACCAACGGCTTAACATGCTTTCCGAGGCACGGAAGTCTCGGTAAGTCACCCATCCACGGACCAACCCCGGCAAGCGTAGCTTAACCTGATGGATCGATTCGTACGGCTGTTATTACTTAGCCACGAGCTCCTCCACGAGTTTTACCAAACTATGTAATAAAAATATTAAAAACCCTTCCCAAACTTAATTATATGCCCTGTAACTAAGTTTGGGGAGAGTTTCAATTTCTAAAACACTGTGTTAGTTAAAGACATCGGTTTAATCTTCCTGTTATATTTACATAATCGTCTATCAACTAGATTTTTAGCTTGGCAAACTTCAGAGATAAGGGAATCGTATTTTTTCTTTTCCAACTACGGCACAGCCAAAGAAGGGTTTAGTTATCGACTTATGATGACCTTAATAAGGGAATGGTAATTTTACGGATATTTTTCATTTCATGTCGAAAACTATGAGGCATAAATAATGAAAATAAAAATATGATCTCTCCCTTATCCACTAACTCGTTCCTGACAAAGGATTGTTTAGGGCATCCCACTCGATAGGGTTAGGTTACAGCAGAAAACAAACAGCGCGGGCGCGGACTCGAACTGCACCTACCCAATTTTTTCGTGTTTATTTTGTAACCATTACCAACCAACAAGGTAGCAAGTACGACAGCTGAACGTGGAAGCTGTTCCCGGCTCGGGCAGTGTCACTGAGTTTACTCATTAGGGAACCAGTAGTAGCCCTAGTTTAGAAACTGTGGTTAGTGGCAATAGGTTTGCCACCTTAGGCTTTAAACACAAGGCAACAGGCGAATTGTGCAAGTGTTATACGTCTCTGCCAAAAGCAGATTAACGAAGCTGCACGACGAAGTTGTTGTTTGAAGTTATTATGTTTATATACAGGGTCAAATTAAATAACAAATCGCTAGCTTATTTTGAAAATAAAAGACTTTTTTTGGGTCATCTACCAATCAAATTTAAAAGTCATTTATTAAAAACTAAGCTGAGAATCTGCACTTTTAGAACGTCAAAATTACATGTCAGTAAAAGTTGTTCATATTCATGGGTAGAACACACTGTGAAAAATTGCGCACTGCTCAAAAACTTATTCTGTATATATGTCTTGATTGACGGTCAAAGCTATTTCGTGGCAATTTGCACGCACACTAAAAAAGCACAATACTTGGCGCGAGTGTAAGATGTCAGCTGTCTCGCACACCAGCATAACAAAGTTGACATGATTACCTTTTGATTATTGTAATCATGAAAATATGTTATATATTAGATGCCCAGCTAGTTAAACGAATATGCGCGAAGGATTCGTTTGTTATAAAGTCATCATCATCATGCATTGCACACTAATGAGCAGAATATGAAGGTTTAGACGTTAAAAAGGTAATCAATCAGCCGGTAACATTGCAGTTGACTAATGACGTCCTTGATGGTCACGGCACTGATTTTGCTGCACATTAACCCAATTTGTATGTCATGGCGGATGCTATTGTGTATCACTGGCATTTATGAAGCATAATTAATAGTCCACTAAAATATTTCTGAAGCACCAGTCATTAAAAAAAATACCTTTTTTTGGACTTCGCCACAGTTAGGAAAAAAATAGGGCAGAGATACAAAATAGCGCAGCAGCATTGCGAGCACAACGTTGCATGGCTACAAATTCGCATGATGTTTTATTGTTATGACAAAATTTATCTGCATTGTATAGTTGAATAGGACATCGTTCTTAAACATGATATAATAAGGCCGTGTCCTAACCGAAAGTGACTTTCACGCAAGTACACGATCGCCGCGCTCGTTTATATGAATACTAGATTCTGTCCGCGACTTCGTGCGCGTGAAAAATATGTCCTATGACACTCGGGAATACTGTAGCTTCCCATCAATGAAAGAATTTTCGCAATGGAATCAGTAGTTCCGAAGATTACCCCCTAAATACAAACTTACAAATAAATTTTAGCTCTTTTTAATATTAGTATAGATGACACACTCGCGCAATCGTTCAATCGCTTATGTACTTCATCCTAGTAAACGTTCGCGTAATCGCTTATAGTATTTTTATCTCACGAAACGACGCGCGTTTCTTGTGGTTAACAAGTTTACAAACACGCTGTGAATGTGTGTGTAAGCGAGCGAGCTCTCGGTACCGTCCGAGACACGGGCGAAGTCGAAAGTTTGTGTCGTGTGTTTGCGTGTGCACACATTCACAGGGTGTTTATACACTTGGTTACCTCAAGAAAAGTGCGCGTCACTTCATGTCGCACGCTTTGGGCGCGTCTTCGCTTTCGGCTAGCACGCAGGGTAAGTAAGTAACGTCACATCTTTATTCCCTGACGGAGTATAAAGGAGAGGTGTATACTACACCAACTTTTAGCAAGTTTCGTTCAAGTCCTATATACAAGTAGTATACAAATTCTGCGCTTCTTTATAAAAATATTATAACTGTGTAACCACGTTATTCTTCTGAATTCCGCAACGGAATTTGAAGCGGTTTTCACCATCATTTAGTTTAAGAATTTATTCCGGAAATTTTATAAGTACTTGATGTACTTATTAAACTTACATTAAATTTAATAAAGAAATCTCGAAGTTTTGTCAATTCGAAAAACTGTAGGAAGCAGGGGCGTGTCGCTAGCTTAATAATATATTAAGTTTTTTAACTTACCATGCCACTGGTAGCTTTAGATTCACGTTGTAATTTGTTTGGTAGTAGTCCTTTCCAACGCCCAAGGCACGTGACAGTCCAAAGTCCGATATCTTCACTCTATCCTTACTGAATACTAATATATTCCTTGCTGCAAGGTCCCTGAAAAATTATAACTTAAACGTTACACTATGATATGCTGACTAGATATGCTGTTGCACTTCAAATGATTATAACATAACACCACGACTGAATTCCCTGTAGGGTTAGGCGCAAGTTTACTAATACACCCACATTAGGCCAGCTAATAAAAAAGTAGCTCATTCATTAGATCATAATTGAAATGATCATTAAAACTAAAACATTAAAAGATTAAAACTTATAGAAATACAGTTTTTTAACTGTAAAACTACGTCTGTTAAATTTCGTATACGGCCTCTCAAGTCTCATGTAATAGGGGGTGAGCTTGGTGAGGAGCTCGTGGCTAAGTAATAACAGCCGCAAGGATCGATCGATCAGATTAAGCTATGCCTGCCGCGGTTGGACCGTGGATGGGTGACCATCTTTAAATATCGATATCATTCCGTGCCTCGGAAAGCACGTTAAGCTGTTGGACCCGGCTGTTATTCGTGGATCTTTGACAGTCTTTACGGGTCGTCAAGAGTCCGAAAGTCTGACAATCACTCTTACTAAGGGGTATCGTATTACCCAGTTACTGGGTTGTGGAGGTCAGATAGGCAGTAGATCCATGTAAAATACTGGTATTTAGCTGCATCCGGTTAGACTGGAAACGCTTGCATAGACGGAGGCAGAGCTGCTGTCGAACGGCAACTGCAGACGGTATACCAGCAAGGAGTTTTTTTTTTGTTTCACAATTAATGAGTTTTGCGAATCTGAAGAAGAGAAATGCAGCAGCAGTCTGCCGTCTCGTTCGGAATTGTACGTTTAGTTTTCTTCCATTACCAAGTAAACCAAACAATGCATCGAAAAATATACTTTTTTACTGTAAACTACTAGCGATTGCCCGCGATTTCACCCGCATCTTAAGGGAACTACTTCATATACTTGGATTGAGAGACATTCCATGTGATGTGTTAAACCAGGACATAGTCTTATCTTTGTACCAAAACGAAATTAATAGAGTTACAAACATCTTCACATATTCATACTTAATATTAAAAATGCGAAAGTAACTCTGTCTGTCTGTCTATTACCGTTTCACGTCTTAACGGCTGAACGGATTTCGATGAAATTTCTCTCACGGGTAGACCATGGATATAGGATAATATTCGACCTCCATGCGGGCGAAGCCACAGACAAAAGCTACTTTCATGTAAAACTATGGTATCAATTACAATCCAGAATCGAGTATTTTCTCTAGCCAGGCTTTAAATCCACGGATTCGGTGACACTGTCAGGTTGTGATCATAGTTATAACTTAAGTTGAATGCCGTTGATTCCCAACATACAGCTCACGCTAGTTTGGGAAACAGGGCTTGCACATGAAATGTAAATACTTGTTGTTGCAATAAAGATTTTGTATTTGTATTTGTTTGTATTTGTTCATTTTCATTTTGCATCATAACTTTTTAACAGAAGACAAGTCCAGGTCGGTGTGGATAAAGTAACGTTTAGTCAAAAAGCGATTGTAAATGTAAACAGTAACCAGCATATTCATCTCTTTACTACATTCTACATACCTATGTATCAGTCTTTTGCTTTCTAAATAAGTCATTCCATCACAGATCTGTTCTGCAAACTCGCAGAGATTCGGCACCGGGAAGTTGAGCCGGAATGACACCTCCCGGAGGCACTCTAACAGCGAGCGAAGAGGTGCCAACTCCGTCACCTGTAACGTATTTCATATTATACTATTTTCAATCATTTGAGGAGCTCGTGGCTAAGTAATAACAGCCGCACGGGTCGATCCATCAGGTTAAGCTACGCTTGCCGGGGTTGGTCCGTGGATGGGTGACCATCTTTACATACCGAGACTCCTCCGTGCCTCGGAAAGCACATTAAGTCGTTGGTCCCGGCTGTCATTCGTGGATCTTTGACAGTCGTTACGGGTCGTCAGAAGCCCGAAAATCTGACAATCAGTCTTACCAAAGGGTATCGTATTACCCAGTTAATGGGTTGTGGAGGTCAGATAGGCAGTCGCTCAATGTAAAATAATGGTATTCAGCTGCATACGGTTAGACTGGAAGCCGACCCCAACATAGTTGGGAAAAGGCTAGGCAGATTGACTATTTTCAATCGTTTATTTTATTTTTGACATAAGCACGCCTATGAATTTCCTTATTTATGGACAGACAGTCATAGACGAAAAAATGCAATACTTCATGGACGTTATGATGTTCCATATTTATTGACAGGCATAGACGAAAAAATGGAATACTTCAGTAAAATAAATGGTTGAAAAGATTACAGTATGTTTATTAGGTCCTATTATAATTGGAAAAACCTGCTGTCAACCATTCCTGCTGGAACTTCTTGAACGACTGAGTGTAAAGCCTGATTTACACGTTGCGATTTAAGTGCCGTGACTTACCAAAGTTGAAGCAACAATAAAAGTTTCACCGTCTAAACTAAACAGTGTTTAGACGATGTAAGTAATTTTTTGTTTGAACTGTATTGTATGCCACAGGCAAGAAACTTGCTTCGTATGAATCAGGCTTAAGGAGATTGCAGTTCTTACAGTAGAAACTATAGTCTCGAAAGAATTAACATCTAAAATGTTGGACGGATTTCGTTGCAGTGTTTATCATGATTTGGATTTTAAACATTTCTGGATTCATACAAGCGTCGTTGAGACGGGCGAGGGTCGCTACTATATCGAAATGTAAATGATATGAATGTTGTCAGCGTTCTTTCTCGCCCACCGTATTGAACATTTGTATATACATTTGTCGCTACTTGTGGAGACGCCAATGCCCTGCAAGCTTAGCTCCGTTGAAGACTCTAAGAAAAAAACCGCCAAATTAGGTAGGTACGTGTCGGACCACGCACAGTAAAGGGTTCCGTAATTGGTTGTATTTACGCATGCACTACACCATTGTTTAGCGGTGCACAAGATACAACTTCTTTCCAATTCTCATCGATATCGTGTCCCGAGTAAAATTAATGTGTGTGTGGCATCCTGTTGTGTTTGCAATTTCGCAACGGAACCATAAAAAAAACGACGTAGTTTATTTAGTGTGAACAGACTGTGATAAGGCTCACAGAGACATTAATAAATTCCTCTGCGTAATAAATGCTCAGTGGGGGAGTGGGCACCATCTGTTCTAAAAATAACCTTTGACAAACATGAGGAAAAAAACTGAAATAATTACGAAATTCTTAGGGTTATACTAACGTTCCCAAACGGCTTTACAGAAATTTCGTGTTTTTTTTTTTTTTGTTTAAGTGGTAGTATAACTTCCTGGCGCTTCAATAGTATCTGAAATACTGTGTCTTTGCATACGTACCAGCATCAAGGAGTCCAGATGAAGTACCACACCGTACAAACGAACGATGTTGGGATGCTCAATACTATGCATCACGGCTGCCTCCTTCAAGAATTCTGTTGAGTTTGACGTCATCCGCTCGTGCCCCAGACATTTTATTGCTACTTGCAGCTGAAATAGTAAAAGTTTTATTGGGCTTTAATATTTTTATTGGATGCCGCCTGAAGGTCTGAAGGCACAACACATTTGTTCAGGTCACAGCCGGAAGGTAAAATCGAAAATGTCTAGATATATTTGCGGGAAAGCTGCTAGGCATAGCTTGAATTGTGCCGAGCCGACTCGAACAGGATTCAGCTAGGAGAGTTGCCGATCGGCACGAGCCGAACGAAAACCGAATGTGTCTAGTGTTAGCAACCCTAAGTGTCCTTACACTAAAACGAAAACATGTGCGTTATCGTCCCAAAGACAACGCTGAATTAAATGTCTCATATGCTAGTACTTTTATTGGCAAACAGCAACGCTTCTTCAAACCAGATAAAAGCATCGCTGCTCGTCGGTAGTAATGGTATGACGGTAGTATGTACACAAAGAGTTCTACTACTACGACATTTATTTTTAACCCTAGAATGCCCTACTGCTGGGCAAAGGCTTCCCCCAAATCTTTTCAGATACGCTTTTCTTAGGCCACCATTCAGTTGTGCAGTGAATACAGACCGAAAAGTACGAGAAAGACAAAGCGAATTCGCGGCCATTAGTTGTCTTTTTCTAGAATTCTGATTGATCCAATATGTTTCATGCTTGATAAATATCAGTATAATCTTTGAAATTTAATCGATATATAATATAATCAATCAATTAAAGTTATCAAGACTTAGTTCGACTTAAAAGAGGAAAAATACATTTTCTATTAATCATCATCTGCCTAGTCTTTTCCCAAATATATTGGGGTCGGCTTCCAGTCTTACCGGATGCAGCTGAATACCAGCATTTTTCACGGAGCGACTGCCTATCTGAAATCCACAACCCAGTAACTGGGTAATACGATACCCGTTGGTAAGACTGGTTGTCAAACGTTCGGGCTTCTGACGACTCATAACGACTGTCAAAGATCCACGAATGACAGCCGGGACCAACGGCTTAACGTGCTTTCCGAGACACCGAGGAGTCTCGGTATGTAAAGATGGTCACCCATCCACTGACTCCTGACTAACACATTTTCTATAAATAATATTATTAAAAATAGTTTTCATTATTCTTCATTTTAATTGTCCCAATTTCTTTTGTGAAGAAAAAATTATCGATGAAAAGAGATTTTTCAGTCTCGAACCTAAGCCAGTAAAAGTCTAGAAATAATAATTTATTAATAACCTAAAGAAATAACTACTTTTTATTTTATTAGTCACTGCAATTTTCAATGTTTTTCCTATTAATTATAATTTGAACACTGCGCCTCTGTTATTACAGACTTGCAGAACAGAGACAGGTATTGGCCGTGTATTCGCTCTCTTTCTAGAGAGTGATCACTTTTGTGGGGCTAACGCTCAGTCCATACTCTATGGCTATAGCCACCATTTTTTTTTTATCATCAAATGACTTCTCCCGCTCTGGGCAGAGCGGGAGGGCGTGTCAGACTTTTACTGACTAAAACCCACCCGTATTCCTTCAGTTGCCCGTGCCAGGGCCACGGTATCTCTTTCGAACTACCCGCGACCCCGGCGGCATCGGCCCAATTGACCCCGTCACTGCTGACATCTCTTTGAGGCGCGCGTGGAACACAACGCGCCGTCGACCCGGGCCTGGTCCTTACCGGACGGCGAGACTACCTATATATAAATCGGCGAGCTGCCCATTACTGGTCGTCCGCAAGCCCGCGCCTACGGTGGCCGGGAATCGGCGATCGATTCCCGCCGCCCAGGGCGTCTCCTACGGCGGCTAGGGGCGCGAGGGCGCGGCTGTTGCCTCTCCCATGGCTATAGCCACCATGAATCAACATTTGCTGTGCACTCACTGCTACAATTTTTTTTCTAAGTTGTATCTTCAAACAGCAACGCTGCTCGGCTTTAGATTAAATAGGTATACACAATACAGGTGGTAATACACAAAACGGTCTTATTACAAAACGAGGTTTTTCTTCGTCATGGTTTAAACCATCGAGCCAGTTTTTGTAATATGAACCTAGCTGTGATAGAAAAACAGTTCTTTATACAAAACTGACAACTTAGTCCGGTACTAAGTTGTCAGTTTTGTAAAACTGACATCTTAACGTGTCAGAATAAAGCCCGAAATTCAAAAAAGGGTCCACGGTTTAAACCTGGGTTTGAAGATGAACCTTGTTTTGTAATAAGACGGAAAAAGGTCTATCTACTACTAAATAAAAATACTTTTTTCTGAGTATTTAGTAGAAAATCCCTAAGACCCTACATCGAAGCGCGATTAAGCTCGGTGTGTAAGTAAAACGACGTTATGGCTGTCTAAAATTATAGCGCGGGATAGAAGACTGTCACGCGCACCGGAATCTAAACGCGATTCGTTTAAATGTAGATTTATGGCAAAATGCTATACTTAAATCAGTTTATAGCATATTAAGTTCTTAACATATAAAAATACCTTCGATTTAAAGCAAATTTTACTGTACACGATAGAAACAGTTTACGTATAATCGTATAATATAGAAAATAGACGGTGCCACTTTGCATTTTTTTCTATGAAAAAAATTTCAAGTAATCATGTTTCGCAGCAGTAGGCTATAGTCATTTTACACATGATCATCGAAATGATGTAACCATATGCAGTCGGTTTTATAGGATTTTTTAAAAACACAAAGTTATCGACGGATGCGGTAAGGTAGCCCGCAAAAATCAAATTTTCTTGCGTTTTTTGCAATTTGCAGGTCAGTGTAAGTTTTTATCTTGATCAAAATATGATTCGTGACATAAATATGTATTTACATAATTATAACCATAAGAATTATCAATGCATCTCTTTAAGGGCTAATTTTTCAATAGTCAGATACCTCTTATCTGATGAATAAATATTTCAATTTGGCAGCTTCTGCATAGAAAATATGTCAAACTGTCACATTTATTCTTCAGATAAAAGCTATCCGACTATTCAAAAACCGCCCTAAGTTAGATTTCCCCCGGATTGGTTTGATTTCGGAAATCAGACAAATCCGGGGGAAATCTAACATCGATAAATCTCTCTAGATTTATCGATGATTTTTACAATTAAAATTATGTAAATTCATATTTCATATAGTCGCGAATCATATTTTGATCAAGATACAACTTAACACTGACATGCAAATGGTAAAAAAACCCAAGAAAATTTGAATTTCGCGGGCTACCTTACCGCATCCCTCTTAAGGGGGATACGTCGATAATTTTATGTTTTTATGAAATTTCAATAAAACCAAATGTATACGGTTAAATCATCACAGGGGATCAACCTTAAGCGCATTCTGTGCATTTATTTCAACAATATCTCAGCCCTGACCTCAATACGACCTTAAGGCATATTTGCATTGATAAACTAACAACAGACGAACACAGGATCTTGCATCTGCATACATGAATGAATTGCAGTGAATGCAAAAATTTTAGATAATTTCAGTTTGAATAGGTGACAAGTTCCGGCTATCATCTGCCTAGCCTTTTCCCAATTATGTTGGGGTCGGCTTCCAGGCTAACCGGATGCAGCTGAATACCAGTATTTTACATGGAGTGCCTGCCTATCCGACCTCCACAACCCAATTAATTGGTAGTAAATAAGATACCCCTTGGTAAAACTAGTTGTCAGACTTTCGGGCTTCTGGCGACCCGTAACAACTGTCAAAGATCCACGAACCAGCTTTACTGTTGCTTAAACTTTTTGTTCCATGTGAATACAATTTTTCTGGTTTTAAAACAGAACGGGTACCTATTTGCTACACATAATGCATTACTCATAACAGCAATTTGACTACCCTGTTGGTCTCATGGTCGCAAGCGCGACAGCTGAGCGTGGGATCCTGGGTTCGATTCTCAAGTCAGACAAAGTATTAGGTATTGGGTCTTTCCATTAGGGATTTGTCAGTAGCACCCCAGTTTGGAAGTTGCTGCTGTGTGCGACACCCCCGTGCCCCGGAAAGCACGTAAATTAGCTCAGGAAGATATGATTATGCATACTAGTAAAATCCTAACTAATATTATTAATGCGAATGAGTGTTTGTTTGTTACGCTTTCACGCTAAAACTGCTGATCGGATTTGGATGAAATTTGGCACATGAGTAGTAGACCATGACCTGGATTAGGAGTTAGGACATAGTCCATTCCTATAGGTCCTATAGGAATGGACTATGTCCTATGTTACGGCCACGGATAAGAGCTAGTTATTAATAATGGAAACAATAAATGGATTCTTACTCTTTGATTCCCTGTAGTCCATGTTCCCTGTTGCACCACACCAAACTGACCCATGCCAAGCTCTTTGTTGATAGTTATATCTTCTATGGAAATTATGTGTTTAGTAGGTACTTTCACATTGTTCTCAAATACCGGTTGGGCGTCTAACGCTATAGATGAATGACCATGAAAATTCTGAAAAGATACAAAATTATTTTTTATCTATTTTAAACAGCATAATTATGTTCAATGTTTTATTTATTGTTGCTGAGCTTGTGATGGCCTCATCAATCAGTGCCTTAGGATTAGCAACAAGTTGCAGGTGCTCCATATATAAAGTACCACTGGTTGTCTATGGGCGCTCTAACAGTAAAGAAACCTAGATGAAAACAAACATTAAAATCATTTTACTATTAAAATATTTACTTATTTAACTAATCTATTTAAAAATCTAATGGTCCACTGCTGAACACGCCTCTCCCATGTTCCCTAGTACAACTGGAGGCCTGTTGTTTGCATCCAGGGTGTTCTTAGACATCTGGCCGGGGAGTAAAGATACACATGCATCACACCACCTGGTTAGACATAAAAGTTTAGGTGTTTTGCCACCAAGAGCCCACATGGGACTAATGTTTTAAGAATTTCAAACGAAACCATGCTTGTTTGAAAAATGTAATAAAAAAATTGGCACAATAATAAATAATATTAATTTAATAGGTAAGTAATTATTAAAAACACATTTTTATTATGTTATTGAATAAACCCAGCTCAACTCAACAAGTATTATTATCTGTTTTTGAGATGGATTAATAAAAGCCACAATAAAAATGTGTTTTTTTACTATAATAGCTTCTGCCCGCGACTTCGTCCACGTGAAATTTGTTGTTCCCCTGACCCACCACATCACATCGCATTGCCTGCCCGCGCTATTACTACGTTTTCGCTTAGCATTCTTTCTGACTTCTTCTTTTTGCTCGGCACCTAAGGGTCCTAGCGTGATGTTTAATACTATAGACTTCCTTAAGAATTGGGCTATCAAATACAAAAAAAAAAATTAAATCCAACCCGACTGGTAGTTCCAGAGATTAGCATGTTCATACAAACAAACTCTTCAGCTTTATTATTAGTATAGATTATATTAGTTCGCCAATTGCTTAAATTTTTCAAAAAAGTATCTTAAGATTTGGTCCTATGTGAGGGAGAACCGTGACAAAATGCGACAGCTTTAAGAAGCCACAAATACAGAGTAAAGACTGCTTTTACTTAACTATGATTATTTTACACAAATACCTAATCTTTTAGAACTTAGCATGAATTTTATGACAACTTCCTTTGTAATAATAGCACTAACCTGGTCTCGCTTTTTATTTGATTTCAGCATTTTCCGTATCTTTGATATATATGGGTTAGGAAAATACTTCGAGTATATCTTCTTGTACCGTCTTTGTTCTGGTCTTGATAGGCCAATTTGAGCTAAGTCTTCAGTCAATACAAACTTAAGTTGTGAAACTTTTGTAACTTTTAATATGTCTCTGAAACAAACATATCCAAATGTATACATGTATAATACGCAAGTACTTACTCACTATCATTATCAACACATTATAGTTAAAATTAAGTGTACTATCAGATTTAGGAAGTATATTTGTGGTGATCATAGCCAATACTTAGAACACTACAAAAAGTATTTTCTGCACTTAAATTTGGACATATTAATTTGATGAAAATTCGCATCAGCCAAAGTATTGAGCATGTGGTTAAATTAACTCACTAAAATTAATAATAACAAATATTCGCAAATGCAGATAAGTAAATACAACTAAAACCTTGACTTGACTTGACTTGACTTTCGAAAAAACTATCAGTGAATTGTAAGTTCAGACTAAATAAAAAACTTAGTAAGTACATAACAAGCAGCAAGCAGGTAAGTAATTTTCAACACGAAAGTAAAGTAAGAGTTTATAAACAAAACTGAGACACGAAGTTGTTTATATTTACCTAAACAATTCATAATACTGTTGAAGTTCTGCCTCTTCCAAAAATTCATTTAAATTTTCACGGTCTTCGAAAACTGCTGTGGACTCTGGAAACGACAACCCAAACAACAGTTGTATTTTATGCAGAAAAATAAGTATTATAACTTAAACTGATTACTTTTTTATGACTATTTACCCATAATGCCGCCGAAGACTCTAAAAGAACGATAAATAAACTGCTTTATCAAAAAATAAATAAAAAAAACATGAAATGTGCAACTGCAACACAACTTCACGTATTTTAAGCCCACAGAGCATCATTAGCCCAACACAAATAAACTTTTTTTTTATCACGTCAGTCAGTCAAATCAGTCACAGACAACCTATAAACAAATGTACTCTGTGCAGACAACCAAGGACCAAGAGCCAGTTTATCCACTGAATTATTTGTAATCGATTAATTGCTTCAGCAATGATCAGAAAATGACAGACAAAATCGACTAAATCCTATTCAGACTTGTTCTAGGATCTAAAACAAGTATGACTATAATTTAGTCTGTATTGTGTTTGTAAAGGTACCGAAACACATGCATAGGCATGCTTACTCGAAAACCTACTCGAAATTTGCATGTTCATTAATTAATGTTGTGACACACATGCTAATATAAGTAGCAATTGCTCAGTAAAATCATGCTTTCGTGCTAGTAATGAGTATGTGTGTCAGTAGCTCTAGCTACTAATGAGCATATTGTGTATCAGTAGCTTTCATACTCAAGCATGCTTACTCGAAAACATACTCGAAATAAGCATGCTCATTACTAGCAATGGTGTGACACATATGCAATTTGCTCAATAAATGTATTTAATGCGCAGCCTTGGAATAATTATTGAGCTTTTTAAATACGCACAAGAAGAAACTAATACTGCACATACATAAGCCCATATTCGCTAACACTGCGCGACATTACTTAGTGGCACAGCCTATTGTTCCACTGCCAGAACATGATAACGTGAGGACCGGTTCTTTTCAGAGTGATTTCATTGTGAGTTCCGTGTCATTCTTCAGAGCTTCTGATTTAATTATGTTTAAGGTTATGTAAAGTGGTTTATAGGCACGCAACAAACGAATGGAATCCATTCAAAATCATTACACGGTTCAATTTTGTTTCCCGCCACTCAATTTTTAGTCGATTATTCACCTCGCCACTGGTTGAAAAGGCATCCTACATAGTCGCTTTTAGCCTTTTTAGTTTGGTTTCTCACTACAACATATCCCGATGACAGATGTTAAAATAGGGCTGCCAACATCGGAAATAGTTTCGAAAAAGGTATTATTTTCAAGTGCTTTCATGAAAAAAAAAAAAAAACTAGAACGACGGATAGTTTTTAGTTCGTAGGTACAAAAACATTTTGTTAAGATATTGGTTTGTAAAACATGTCAAGAGATATGAATCGACAAACAAGTTTCGATTCAACAAGTTATATGACAATGCAAACGTGGATCGATACATTAAAGCAAAACTGTGTTTTTAATATATTTCTAAGTAAACACACAATTATGAAATCATTGTATTGTGTAAGTAGGTATAGCCTATATTTCATACATAATCGGTATAACGTCAAGGTAAAGGTTTTTGCAGCAATTCATGAGGAGTATGTAGGTCATAATAATATTACCTACAGGTAGATTTCATGATTGTCTGGCAGATAGTAATTCTTTACCTCTTGCGTTAGCGCTGAAAGACGATTAACATAATTATGTAACTTAATAGTATTTACAATGTAAGTAAGTGGAAACTATTAGGAGGGGAAAGGGTGAGGGGGAGGGTTGGGATCGGGTGCAAAGTTCTCGCAACCAACATGTGTGTATGACCAGCACCCTAATTGCGTAACACACTATCAATCGGAATCTGAATCATTTTGAAGTAAATTGTTAATCCATTGTTTCATGTGTTCGTATTTGTCTGCTCAACAACGTAAATAAATAAGCAATGAATGTTGTTGAACAGTCAAAATGGAACCAATATCGATTGATAGTGTCTTAGCAATTGCCCTGCAGGATTATTGTGACGTGGAAGAAGCAGAAGGATAATGGTAAAGATCGTAACTGAAGCGTTCTGTAGTTTCTGCTTACCTCTATGGGAAAAAGCGTGAGTTTTTGTAGGTACTTATGTATCTTGTAGATAATGCGTGTTTTGTAAAGAATTAACCGTAGAACTTTACTCTGAAAGATAGATTGAGGAATTGTACGATAGGAAAGACAGACAATGTTTCGGCCTGTTTGCTTGAGGAAAAGGAAAGGCTTGAGTTTCTGTCAGCATGGTAGTTTTTTTTTCTTTAATGAGGCAACACCGTCACCTACTTTGCAAATATGGCGTAGAGTTGTACAAAATGCAGTGGGAGATATTTGATAAACTTGTCAATTCTGAATTTTATTAAAAAGACATGTATCTAGGATAAGACTTTTTCAATCGACTTTAGTGTGCTAGACGAGTATTAACAGTGAAATGTGAATTTTACGCAATGTAGGTACAATAACTAGATAATTTTCTAATTTGAAAATAAGTTAGGAATTTCACGTCTTATCGCTACTCCGTTTAGTCGTTTGTTTTTAGTAAAACGATCTTTTGTTTACGTATTACAGTTTGTCTTTTGTGTCGCGACCGTTAGCCCATTGTTTGTATAATTTTTAGTGCAGTTTTGTCAAGACGTTTTTGATTACAATCTGCTAGGGACTATCAAACGTTATTTTTGCATTTTATATAATAATAATGTTTTAGTATGAGTTATCTGTAATTTTATTTACATTTTGTTAGTTTTAAACGAATTAACTAACAATTAAACATGTTTGTTATGTAGTTTTAAGTACTTACTTAAGTGTTATGGACTGTAACATAAGAAAATGATGGAGATGAATAAAAGAAGACACCTGGTCGGGTTTATAATGCTGCCTCATAAAATGGTAAGTGTTTTTATATTCCTTTTAATTTTAAGACCTTTAGAATTTAACTGGGTGCAACAGACAGCTGCATAAAACACCAAATGTACTTATCATTAAGATGTTGAATTAAATAATGTATCTCGCACTATTATGTGTGAAAATGCTAACTGTATCTACAACCTTTATAGTATGACTACTAAAATTTAAAGAAGTAAAATGTTGACATAATTCTGAAACTGTTCAGTGTTCACAGTCTGCAATAGTCACGTCATAATCAATTACCTATTAAAACCTTTTAACAATGTCCAACTTTGGTTGCTATTACTTGTTTGGTACATAATGCATGATTTCTTCACAACAACATGTTCAATCAGGGCTCTAATTGAGCTGGTCATTTGTCCCCATGATTGTTATGTAAATGCGGCATCATTTATAAATCAAACAAAAGGCAAGACAATTATCTTTCATTATGAATGTTATAGGAAGCATTAAGTATTGGACACAACAATGCAAAGTTTGCAATTCTTCTAGAAAAATGTAACTACATATAGGTAGATAATTATATTTTATAGTAACTAATTGTAAAAACTATTCTAGTTGACATGTATTTTGGCATACAATCAGTAGTTTTCAGGTCCAAACATTAACTGATACATTATGTTAATGTTAAAAACTGTTAAAAAATATTTCAAGGACTTACTACTTACCTGCTTATAATTTTAAGTAAGTACCTAGGTATTATATGCAAGAAATGATTTAACCAACTTTTAATTTAATGGGGTTTTAAATCAGCCTGCCCGCAGTATCCACAACCTCAAAAGAACTCTTTGTTTTCTGTAGGTGGACAGTTGAATGTAAATCTTAAAGTTACTATTGATACCAGCCAGCATCCAATTTAATGCAATTGTCTTTACATCCGGTGTTGTTGTTTTATCATATCATACATTAGAGAGAAAGATAGTTGTTTTGCTTAATATGCAATATTATAAAGAAACGTCTGGGCCCATGCCCACTTCTCCCATTACTACTCTTACAGTTTTATACATGAATTCACCGATGATCAACAGAACAAGAGATGGTCACGAGCAGGTTGACTGTAGGCAGTAAAAAATGCCTATACCAATGGTCTGTCCATGTCTATCTAAGTGAATTCCTAGCCTCAAGAGAAACAACCTCAGAATAATAGGGACAATTATGGGTCTCTATCCCTTAAACAATCATCTGTTCAATGTAGGCACCACAGAGCACACTCTGTAGAGACTGCTTTAGCACAGAGAAATCTGCTTCCCACATCATCCTGGAATGCTGCGAGTCCATGGCTATCCTCGGAACAGTGAGGGTGCTCCGTGAAGCCTATGGAGCCCCCAGGAAACTTCTGTGCTTCTGGGCGGCGCTATGTCAGCCAGCAGGACTCAGCGCACACAAAGGATCAAATGAGAGTCTAATAGCTGACAGTGGAGTCCTATTATATACTTACATACAATGTAACAAAAGACATGTTAGCATTGTTTATAAATAACCTATCTTCTTGATATTTCCAAAATACAAGTTATTATTTGCTTAGGTGTCATAGTATTTTGTAATTTATATTTCACTAGCTTTTGCCCGCGGCTTCGCCCGCATGTTGGTTGGTAGTTATCCCACGAGAATGTACTACCGGAATAAAAAAAATAAATATCCCATGTCCTAACCCAGGTCATGGTCTATTTGTGTACCTTCCATCCAAATCCGATAAGCCGTTTAGGAGTGAAAAGGTAACAGACAGATTGAGTTACTATCATAATTAAATCATAAAGTATGGAAGAAAGAATGAATAGTATGGAAGTACCTATGTAAAAAGTTGTAAGGACCTAGGTATACTGTATTGATAAGTAAAAAGTTGAACAAACAAATTATTAATTTATATGCTATACCTACGAAGGTATGTTTTTAAATTCGCGGAATGAATAGTTAGGTACATAATTAGTGGGGTACTTACCTGAGTCGTTACGAATTAAGTAACTCATTAATAATACCAAGTTTATAATACCAACTTTTATCGCAATTAAGTCATTTTAATCCGATTCAGCCTGTCCCTTGCTGTCCCCCCCTCCAGCAACGCCCTTAAGCCGAGTTCCGTACCCCACAGGGGGTGCCCTTAGCAAGTGGTCGCTTAGTTTTTAAGTTTTATGCCCTGGCTGGAGGCCTTCATTTATTGAGGCACCCATAGGAAAGTTCGGTTAAGCAGTCGACAACCTCCAAGGTTGGCGAGATGCCATTTCCCAAAAAAAAAAAAAAACTAATTAAGTTATTAGTCTTTGAACCATCGTCGACCAAACAAGTCAATCGGGAATAAAATGTGTTATATGGAGCAAATCGAGTACCGCGCTTTTATAAAGTTCCTTACCATTACCAAATAAGGAAAATTAGTTCAAACCATACTGGAAGAGATGTCATCAGTTTACGGGAACTCTTGGTATCCTAGTTCCCAAACATTTCTGCATATTACCTGGGCCGCATTTAGTTTTGCCGCCCCGGGCCGTCGATAGGCATAGTCCGCCACTACGCCCCAGGTCTGTAATTTGTAACCATGGCGCATCACCATAACGCATTAAGAGGCTCGGAACACCAACTTTCAGCCTCAGCTTATGGAAAGGTACTCTGATAACTCAAAAGAGTTGAGTAACTCTACAGAGTACGATGTTTTATACGTGTTTCGGTGTCCTATGTACTATGGGCCAAAGTTCCGCCTGATGACCTCAAAGACGATAATCGCATAGCACGGCTCACGTCACGACTCGATCGCACAATGTTCGTTTGTCACTAGCTGCGCTCTCACAGGAATATTTTCTTAAGTGAGCATGCTTAAGTTTTGTCCATAGTACCTGTCGCAGCCGCAGGCAATTTTGATGACTCCGCATTTTGCAAACAGCGTCGTCCGTTTAAAAACGCTTGCAGTTATTATGACCCGAAAGCAAAAATGTAAATTACCTTTTTTTTTTGTGTTTGAAGTTTGTGAGGATGGATGAAACGATGGATGGATGTTTGTTACTCTCACGCAAAAACTGCTGAACGGATTTTGATGCAATTTGGCACACAGATAGTTTATAACCTGGATTCACACATAGGATACTTTTTATCCCGATATTCATATCGGTTCGTGACTTGTAATATGCCACAATATTTGATGGACGGAAAATGCCGAGGCAAATTGAAGTATATAGTTCTGTTCTTAAAGCGCTCGCCGTCCGCTACCGCGGCACTTCTCGCTTCGCTCGCTCGACTCGCGCGCGGTTTGTCAAAGTTCTAACCATATCTAACCCATTTGGTCGGGGTGCTCTGGCTTAGTTACTGCGAGTAATTCAGCTCGCGCGTGGACGCGTGGTTGGTCGATAAAGTGTATACGAATTATAATACCACCTGGCTGCGACATATCCATGACATTGCTTACCGAGAGATACTCCATAACGTCATCTTTCACATTTGAAATAATGTTTTCATTGATCTGTCACACAGTATCATCCGTCGATGCCAAACAACCATTCTTTATTGATCTATTGTCTATGACTTTCGTACAATGAGAGGTTAGCTTATACTGTAAATGTATAGCTTGATATGTTAGCCGTATGTACCTATCTAAATAAAATAAAAACTTAACGCCAGTAAATCAACACACGTGTTGCATACTCTTAATTAGCCACATGGTGCACCCCCGCGCTCAAAAGAACATGGTAGTTCTTTATGCCGTATCCTTAATGAGAGAGACGATTTACTGTCCTTGCTTTAAAGGAATAAGGTCTAATTTTGTAAAACTGCGTAAAAATCATAAAGATCCAAGAACATTATTATTTTAGCTTTCTGCTTTCCTCATTTTGAAAGAACTAAGGAATGTAATAAATAGGTTTCTAAGAATTCTCGTTTATCCCCGTTTATGTTGTAGTTGAAAGTTGATGGCTGTCACAAATACGTGTAGGTAGGTACGATTTTTAATGTCAGAAAGACATACAAAGAAACATCTCAATATCGACCCAGAAAGATGTCTAACCTAAGATGTAACAGAATTAAACAGAATTATGATGATCGAATCAAACATCTCGAGGTTGTGAGTGATGGACGGTAACTAACGGATAGGTCCAGAGTAAACAGTTTATTATTGTAGGTACCTTTTTTTTCCGTCTGTATGAAACATACATTCGTAATAATAATACTGGTATGCAGCTGCATCCGGTTAGACTGGTAGCCGACCCCAACATAGTTGGGAAAAGGCTAAGCAGATGATGATGATGAAACATACATTCGTAAAACATTACTGTCACTGAAAAGCTATCTACCAAAATTAATTTTCTTCTTTTCGTGACAAAAACCGACCGAAGTAGCAACTTTGTGAGCATTGTGAGTTTTTGACAAATTTGCCATAAATATCTGTCAAAAACTCACAATGGCGCGACCATTGCATCTTTTGTAAATTAGTAGATTTAACTTAGGTCCCTGAACAGTTCAGCGGTGCTATTCTGTACAAATCTCACACCGTGAAAACCTAGGTGAAGTGAGTTGTCATTCTACCCGATGCTAGGGATTGACACTATTGACAGCTGACTCCACGCTCACTTCACCTAAGTTTTCACGGTGATATTTGTACAGAATAGTACTGCTGTAGCAACTCGTTAACTCCTAATAAGTAATTCGAATAAATAACTGATCGAAAATTGAAAAATGTTATTACGTCATGAGTTAAAATAAGTAACAAAGAATATTAAAATAAAAACCAAGGGAACGTTTTTTTTCCTTTAGCCATTGCCGATGGAAGCTATTGTGGATCCTTGGCGTCAATGGGTTCAGCCATTAATTTCTTTCACGACGACGCACTATGGATCGAAACTGCTATAAGAAAAAAATGGAATTTATAGAAAAAATCCCAATGTCCCCATTGGGATTTTTTCTAAAAATTCCATTTTTTTTTAAAAATTTTAATTTTTTTTTTAAAAAAATCCCAATGTCCCCATTGGGATTTTTTCTATAAATTCCATTTTTTTTAAATACCTATCGAAGGATCTGTCATTTTGATGAATAATTGTTACAAAACTTTTTTCTCTAAAATTGCCTGGAAAAAAATATTTTCAATTTTTGTTGTATGGAATGAAACAGAAACTGCTAAAATTTGGCCAAGTCTTGACAGGTCTTGCTTTAAAACTACTTTATTCTTATTCTTTGGCTTGTTGGCTATAATTCTACGCTATCAACGCGCGCCCATAGTAGCCCGTTCAATAGATAAAAGGTTCAGTAAAATGAAAAAAAAAGTGAGTAAAAGGTACTTTTTATAATGATATCATAGGTGAAATAATTGTGTTACATTAAAATACTTACAATTAAGGAATATTAATCATATCAAAACATACATATTTATCGAAAAAAGTACAAAAAAATATATTTTCAAAATTAAAGCAAATAATAAATTTAATCAAAATTAAAACATTAATGAGGTGGAGAGGTACTCATTTGTTTTTTTTAATTTTGTTTATTATTTGCTTTATTTTTGAAAATATATTTATTTGTACCTACCATACGCTCACCGTTTTAAAAAATTAACCCGTATATAAAGTCACTTTAAACAAAATTGCATTCGAAAGGCTATCACTGACTATGACGTTTGCTGGGCTTCTATTTTTTAATAATCCTTCAGCTTTCTACCGAAAATATCCTATTTCTTTTAAATCTACGTACAGTGGTACCATTGCTGTAAGCATTTGCGCACAACGCGCGTGCACAAAACAAAATTACGTCATAATCTCGGTATTAGTTCAACGATCCACTTATCAGTTTGAGCTCCGTAACCCGGGGCAACAAATACGCTACAGGGCCTTTTCACATTTTCCGATAAGCCGACCTACCCGACACAGTCTGTAAACGCAAAAACCCGTGCGACATACATTTAGAAGTACGCGGGTGTTGCTGACGCGTAATTATTAATATTGTACGAAAAAAAGACCATTACTTTAGTAGCAATGGTGTATTTTAGTTTGGTACGTTTACATTTGACTAAAATCTTCCTGACGTCGTATAGCCAATTAAAAAAAACCTTGCCCCGTTGAAAATAAAGAATAACAAATCGTATGTAGTACATGCTAGGAGGAGCTCGTGGCTAAGTAATAAAATACGCACGGGTCGATCCATCAGGTTAAGCTACGCGTGCCGGGGTCGGTCCGTGGATGGGTGACCATCTTTACATACCGAGACTCCTCCGTGCCTCGGAAAGTACGTTAAGCCGTTGGTCCCGGCTGTCATTCGTGGATCTTTGACAGTCGTTACGGGTCGCCAGAAGCCCAAAAATCTGACAACTAGTCTTACCAAGGGGTATCGTATTACCCAGTTAATGGGTTGTGGAGGTCAGATAGGCAGTCGCTCCATGTAAAATACTGGTACTCAGATGCATCCGGTTACACTGGAAGCCGACCCCAACATAGTTTGGAAAAGGCTAGGCAGATTGATTGATGTAGTACATGCTAGAGACTTTATACTTACAACATCTTACAAAGACAAAAAGTAATTGCTTGGTTTCCAAAAAGTTGGGAATCCTAATCTAGTCTAGTAATCTTTATCAAGCTTAAGTTCGATCGCGCATCTCCATACACGATCGATCCCAGATCCGCCCAGAGATAAGAGCAATACTCCTACTGCTCTTATCTCTGGGACGGATCTGCCACATACCAGCTTGATGCGCTTGAGCCGATTGAGAAACGGGCCAAGAGGCTCATCAGCAACGACGCACTGGTCGAGTCAAAGCTTTAGAGCCTTGAACATCATCGCCATGTTGTCAGCTTTCCACCATTGGGCAACAACACCTAATGCTAGGAATTGACACTTGAAAGCTCACAGACGTAGGCTCGGTACGGAGATGAATTCCTTGCCGGTGTTTGTGTTTCCTGATAGCTGTACACTGAGATTGTGTGAACAGATTACTTAGGCAAGAGTGCTCTATCGTCAAACGCGAAACATCAAAACATTCATAAATAATTCAATTATCTTAATATTTAAAAAGAAAAGTCCTGACTGACTGACTCATCAACACCCAGCCCAAACCATTGGACTTAGAAAGCTGAAATTTTGCACGGAGGTTCCCTTTATAATGTAGACAAGGAATAAGGAAGGATTTTTGTTCTCGTGGCATATTTTCCGACATCCACGCGGGAAAGTGCTAGTAAAATAATAAAGGTATGTTTTTATCGGAAAAAACGCCAACAACACTCCTCTAACTGTAACCGCTAGTTTACCTCGAAGTTTAATATTAATATACAAGGTTAACCTTTGTATGGACTGAATAAAATGGAAAATTTTAATTGGATGCAAGAGTTTACATTGAAAATGCAGATGTAAATAAAACAAGCGCTCGTTTCTGTTAAATCTCTAGGATTACGAGCATTGAGTGCTGGGGGTGCTCTTATATTACGTTTCCGGGACCCACAGTACACAGACTGTGTCTGTGGGTTGTTTGTGACTGTTTGCCGAGCTGAAAGCTTTAGTTCAAACAGCATAGTGTTTTAATTATGTACTAACAGTTTTCGATTTTAACTGAAAAATTGATAAAGGAGGACAAGCGCTGAAAATAAATATAAATCAACATTTTTAAAAGTGTACAATGTGTACACTTGGATTCTAATCTCCTCGCAGTAGCTGTATATCAAGGATGGAGCAAATCATACCGCCGCTCTTCGTCTCCTGGCGGATATGGGCGGAGATGCATCCAAGAATCCATCACAAAATTCTGCTGGATATAGGTACTAAGTAGCAATAAGCAAAACAACATGAAACGATAATTTTTAGAATTGGGTTATTCCAGAAATCCCCATTGACAATCCCCATCAATGGGGATTTGAGAACTTTTTGTCCACATATTTTTAAAAACTACTTAGATGAGGTCGGCGTTGATTTAATTATTTTTGCTAAAATATTTTACTCTCAGTCAGTTTGTCCTCTGCAGCGGGAACGGGACGTCAACGAGAAACGAGATTATTCAGTCAGCCATAGTAAATGTACTGGCGCTGCTTCGGCACCGTCATTCTTTTCTCGTTGACGTATCATTCATGGTGCGGTGGATGGTGTTAGGCTATTAATTTAGCCATTACTTTCAATGGCTAAATTAATCAATGAGTTCTTACCTCCTCAAGAAATAAAGACTTCGTGATTATTATATATATATACTAGCTTCTGCCCGCGACTTCTCCGCGTGAAATTCCTTGTTCTCCCGACCCACCGCGTCGAATCGCATCGTCTGCCCATTCTAATACTTCGTTTACCGCTGTTTTTCTTTTTGATCGGCTCCTAAGGGTTTATAGCGTGATGTTATATTGCCTATTTACCTTCTCACAAGAGTTGGACTATCAAAAGCAAAAATATTTTTTCAAATCCGACTGGTAGTTCCAGAGATTACCCCCCTACATACAAACATACAAACTCCTCTTTATAATATTAGTGTAGATGTTGTTTTTATTTTATTTTTAAAGTTTGGCCACAAAGCCCTGTTGATGGGGATTATCAATGGGGATTTGTGGAATAACTCTTAGAATTGATGTTGTGTTTCTGTCGGTTTACTTCACGGGAAACCAGTTTTAAATTGATTTTAACGATACTAGGAATCAAGATAATTAAGGCACTACGCTCTTTACTTGTGCGCCCGTCTATCGATAACCTCCTAATTATATATACATAGTGCTTAGAGACTACAGCAATAATCAGAAAAATATAGCGTTGGTTCTTTGCGTAGTTTTATTACTTCACTTTCATTTTAAACCGCTACTCTGTCTGAAACTATTTATGAAAACGCCTCATAAACATACCGAGTACTGTAAAATACAAACTACATAAACATGTACCTGTTATTGTTTGTAATAATTATTTTACTGCGAATAAAGAGCCACCACGCCTTTATTATTGTTCATGGCATAAACTCGAGAGAAACGGCTGCCAGAAGATTTAGTATGTTGAAATATTTACATGACATGAGTATTCCCATGTCAAAGTTAATTTGTGAATATTTCGCCGTTTCCAATACTTACTCGAAATGTCATTACAGCCATAAAGTCACTATAGCTGATGTCGAGCTTCGTAGAACATGCGCGTGCATTCCAGCGACTGAAACTGATGCACGCTCTGAAATCCCGCGCATTCTCGCATAAACCCGAATACTAGCGGATTTTCTTGAGAACAACAACGCTGCGCAGCCGATTCGCTGTCAGCAAACTGGGCGTATGCTTGTGAATTCCGCGGCAGCTGGCCGAATGTCCAAAAGAACAAGAACGTCATCATCATCATCATCTTCCTACTCTTAACCCAACTTAATAGGGGTCGATACAGCACCTTTTTTGGTACATACATTTCCAAAAAACCGGTTGCAAGTACGTCCAGGTAAAAAAAAAAACAAACAGGAATCATAACTGGCAATTGACCATATCTTGACTACTGAGTCAAGATATGGTCAATTGCCAGTTATGATTCCTACAAGCCTTCAAGAACGACTTGGATTGGTTGGAATGTGTGGTCTAGTTGGAAGAAACCGTTGTCGAGTTTGACTGTCGGTGTGTACACGTCTCGGCTTACGGCGTCTCAGAACCAATGAACATAATATGCTTTGGTTAACAATAAAACTGTAGGAATAAGGTTGTCGTTTCCAATTACCTAGTTGTGGACTTGTGGAGTTTCGGTCGTGCTAATGTAGATTTGTAATGAAAATAATTTACATTCAATATGATTTATGTAAAACCACTTTTAATGTTAACTGATTTCGAATAATTATATTCGCTTCAACTACTTGAAGCGAATATAATTATTCGAAATCAGTTTAAAAGTAGTAGTAGTAGTAGTAGGTAGTAGTTTAGTTTAGTGTAATCTAATGGATGAGCGTTGATTCCGCGTTATAACTTTCTCTTTAATAGAATGTATTTCTTTTTAATAGAATGTTATAACGCTGGATCAACGCTCATCCATAACATAATATATCTACAAACACTTGTATAAGCAAATATCTGGACAAACTTTTGCATATTATACGAGTCATATAAAAAAAATATAAACCCACACATTTTATTCCTTGTATTAATGTCCCATAAAATGTGGCAGAGAACTTGTCTCCTGTTTCTCAAATAAAATAAAATTGTGCTGCATGTTTTCTCCGGACAGTTTCGCTTTGGGCAATTATATAATAGGTAGGATGTCGTAATCTTTCAGCTGCCTTCATTATCGTATTACGAAGATGGAAGTGGTCTCGCTCCGAGCAATTGTTAGAGCATGCAATGCCTACCAGATGCCTTTCTCTAGAATTCTCATCTCAGTATGCTAAGCCTTCGATAATATAGGTCGCCCGTTTATCTTTTACGCTCAGAGATGTAGCTTGAAATTGTGTTCCCATTTTTTTTCATATTTTATAAGACTGCTTTAGCGGTTATTACCTTTTCAGAGTTTACCGCGCGACTCCAACTAGCAATATATGCATAAGTGTAACGTTCCGACATCAATAGTCGGGCGATAGCTCACCAGACACAACACCGTCTAGTCGCAGGATCCTCCCTTCTCTAAAGAGGATGAGTACGCTTTACACCGTGTTCCTCATACCGCTATAAGTCTAATTACGTACATAAACTCACTCAATAGCAAGTTACACGTGCTGTGGACTATTCCTGATTTGAAAGTCACTAATTTAAGATGAACAGGAATAACAGTTAGTTTAAATACAAATAGTTCAGGTTGTAAATACCATGAAAAAACAGGTAAAAGACAAATAGATTGAAAAAGTGCATCTAATAGATTTCTGTAATTTGCAATTTGATCAGCGGTTCCGGGTTTGGGTCGCAATCGCAATATTGAATCAATGAACATGACATTCTATGTTTGAAGCATCCATCAGGAAATATTACAATGCTCGGGTAGAACTTGTTAAGTGGGTTTACACACTGAATAAAGACCTATCTGCTGGGACAGACGCTTCACAAGGCATTCGCTTGTATCCTGATTTAGACACAATATGAGTTATTAGCGGAAGAAAATTATCGATGCAATTTCCTCTTTCTTCACGAAGTCCATAGAATGACTGGAGCATTCTAATAACGTTCGATTCATAGAATTCATAGAAACTAATCTATATTTAGAGGTATGTATACCTCCAAATACCACTATCAGTAGTCCTTTGAATAAATTAAAACTTATTAAAATGTTTATATTATAGTTAACCCAGCACAGCACCTTGACTGCGTGTATCATATTTACCACGAATAACTCATGAAGTCATGACACTATTATAAAAGTGACCCAGTTTTATCCTGCCATATTTATGTACGATATAAATGGAGCTTGTGTTAAAGGACAACTTTTCTTAGCGCTCTTACAGTAAATGTCATCCTATCTCGCAAATGTTAAGGATCGATGTAATTTTCATGTTTAGGTACATGATGGATGGAAAATTGGAAAGCAGTTTTATTAAATAAAGTAGAAGGAAGGAATATTTATTATCTAGCCTTTTGAAAAAGTTTTAGGAGCTGGGATTCAACTTCTAATCGTAACATTCAGTTAATATTGAAAACAGTATTTTGCGCTGCAGTTTTATAATTGCGCATGCGGACTGTGCGACGCAGGAAAAAACGTAGAGACCACAATAGAGATGAATCCCGACAGGTAATGCATGACAAGTTGTTGGAAACAGAGTGAATAGAGACGTATACTTAATTGCAACTTCACTGTGGACAAGTCATATTATACAGTTGATAATAAGTTCCATTTAAGAATATATTTTTAGTGTTTATTGGATTTTATATTGATTTTCGCTTTCTCATCTGTGTTTATAATGTAATAAATTTGGTAGGTAGGTATCATTGAAATGTGGGAAATAAAGTGAATGGTGATGGTGGTGATACATTCGATTGTGAGCAACCAGTTGATGTCCAGAAAGGCTCGACTGGCTGTTCACTATGGTGTGCTGGTACCCACTATATGTATGGAAGTGAATGTTGGGTGTGGCAAAAGAAGCATGAAAGTAGAATAAATGCTGTGGAAATGCGTTCCTTGCGGAGCATGTGTGGTGGGACTATGAATGATAGGCTGAGGAATGAAGTGATAAGGCAACGGAACGCTTTAAAAGAAAATTGTAGTGACAAAAATATAAAAGAGTATGCTTAGATGGTTTGGTCATGTTGAGAGGATGAATGAAAGGCGACCAATAAAAGGTTACAAGGCAGATGTGAGTGGACACGCCGGGAGGGGACGCCCTAGGAAGACTTAAAGTGCCCTCTTATTAGTGATGTTATTCGTAAAGGTCAGGTGCGTAGTACTCGCAACCAGCGTGCGAGTATGACCAGATTTAGGAACGTAAACGAGGCAAAAGGAGTATGTAAGGATCGTAGCAGGTGACGTTTTGTAGTTTCTGCCTACCCCAATGGGAAGAAGGCGTGAGTTCATGTTTGTATGTATCATTGAGATAGTGTTTTATTTCGGAAACTTCGTGATCTACCCATCTCTCTGTACTCTTTGAGATAAATATCATACTATTCTAAACGAAAAAAGTCTATGCAATAGCACATTGTAGATCGCGTTTTTTCACTATATTAATTATTTTCTCAGGCAGGTGGAGTTAGCGTGTCTATGCCGCATTTAACCTTCGTTGTAATTTCCGTGATTAATGTAACCCCATTTGGATTGGACTCTGCATTTATAAACGCTTTGTTATGTAATACGAACTCCGTTTCGCTATGTGTTAACTTAGTTTTATAACAACTGAAGATATAATTGGCATCCAATGGGAATACTTACTGGACTACGGATTTTCTGACCGTCGTGTGACGGTCTTTCAGAAATAAAGACAGTCTTATAGACTACCTGGAAATTTTTATAATCAAGCAAGCCAAAAAATATTTCCAGATTAGTCATAGGCCAGTTCTAAACAAAGAAACTTCTTTGAAAACTTATGAATAATCGCCTGTTCATCTGGGTGGGTTGCACCATCTTACTTTAATAATAACAAACATCGCACCTTCAGTTCGATGTTTGTTATTGTTAAAGTTCTTGTTAGACAAAAATGGGCTGTTCTATTTGACAATTTGTTAGCTGACGTCATAACTTTAACTCCAACCTTAACCGCCCACGCTTCGCTGGTTAAAGTTTTTGTTATCTGTCACTTCTGTCAGACGCGTCGATTGTCATGTCCCTGCTCCCAACTTTAATATTACATTTGACATGACGGTGCAACAGCAGGTAGTCATTCTGTGGTCATATTAACTATGACGGAAAGTATAACTTGGTGCAACCCTCCCTTAAAGTTCAGTTAACTCATCTTATATCTTGGTATTTTGGAAATCGAACACTGTATCGCGAATATTGAAATGAACCCCTTGCTACAATTAGTTTTGATTGTCATGTGACCTCGGTTAGTAACGGTCCTGCCCATCGCCTCGTGTCGTATCGTATTATAACGATACGTCTGTCCGTGTGTGTGTGTGCTAAGATTGCGTATTGTATTGTGGTCGACAATAGGGCCTCCAGACGCGCTGATTGTTTCATGTGTTTGTTCTTGTTGATCGGGTCTGTTACAACAAATCGTCGCGAATTGATCATGATTGTTACGAAGTGTATAATGTAGAAACTCCAAGTAGAAGGGCTAAGTCCAAACATCAGTAGTTGAAGTTATTGCTTTTATAGGGAGCTTTCCAAACCAACGCTTTTTCAAACTTCCGATGTTCACTGATATTTTCGTAGGTACAGTTACAATTAGACAGATACCTCAAGTATTTTACATAAAATGTCGTACGTATACCTACTACAGATGAATTCAGAGTTTTGATTGCTTGTTAGCGACTGCTGCGCCTGTTACCCACGCAAACTATCGTTGTTAGTAGATACGCTGGCTGACCCCGGTGGCTCGTCGTTAGGTTTAAACTTTACAAAACGAAAACCGAATTATGACAAAAACGCCAACAAGGCATAAACCGGAGTCACACGTAAGTACTAAATATGTCATGTAATGGCTTATTTAAATCGTATAGACCAAGATCTCAGAACCGCCAGACCATAGATATAAGAAAGCAGACCTTACTTATTTTGTTGTTAACAAAATATATGGGATAGAGTAGTGTTGTGTTGAGTATGTACTTTCAACGTACGCATACCTGTTAGCTTGAACCGACGCGGCCAAGTTACGTAAAAATATCACTCACTTTTCTTAAAGTCTTAGACTTAGTAGTCTTTACAGACTATTGTTAATAATTAATAATCAATACTGCCAGACACTTCCCGTCGGCGGTTTAAGCCGCCAGACGCTTTAAAGCTCGCAAAAAGTGACGTCATCTTACTTATAGTTTTAGTCTTAATTTTTATATAGTGATACTCGGGGAACTATTTCAATACTATTTGTAAGCAGCCAGACCAATCGTAGCTGCCAAACAAAAGGCCGCTGCGCTGTGAGTATGAGCGCGAGCGTGGTAATTAGATGCTTTGTGTCTGGGGGGACGTTTGACCGCTACGATTGGTCTGGCTGCTTACAAATAGTATTGAAATAGTTCCCCGAGTATCATTATATAAAAATTAAGACTGAGACTATAGGTAAGATGACATCATTTTTTGCGAGCTTTAAAGCGTCTGGCGGAAAAACCCGCCGACGGGAAGTGTCTGACAGTATTGATTATTAATTATTAACAATATTCTGTAAAAAATACATAAAAATCAGCAGTCAGAGTTTAAGACAAAGGAATAATATTTTTACGTAACTTTAGTACCAGATACCTGAAAATTGGCCGTCGGCCCAAGTTAGCAGGTATGCGTACGTTCAAAGTACATGCTAATACTACTCTATCCCATACATTTTGTTGATCAGAAAATAAGTAAGGTCTGGCGGTCCTGGGATCTTGCTCTAGTATTACGTGTCACTTCGGTTAAACAAAAACCAATTCCGATATTACTTTGTTACTATTGGTTTCTAAGGTTTTTAAACGGAGTTTATCCATTCGATAGTATTTATTGGTTCGATATCGTGTTTTTGAACACTTCGTTAAGTAAGAATTTAGCTTAAAAGTCGAGTGAATTACTATTAAGGGCTTATCTGAGGACCTCATAAACCGAGCTGAAGGAAGGAATTCGCAAATAGATCATTTTGTCGAATTGAGAGAGCTATTGAGAGTTTAAACTCCATTTAAGAATTTTTCAGAAACCGGACATTAGTATGGCATTCGTCTTGTTTATTCCTTTTGTAGGCGTTTTTGTGGCAGTTGGGTTTTAGTTTCTACCCGACTTCATAAAAAGGTAGGTTCGATTTTGAAAGTACAAAACCAAAGACACTGACATCCAAAATTAAAGTTATTGGAACGAAGTTCTTGCGGTAGGAGTAAACTGGTAGAAATCGTCACGTAACGAAAAAGCGTTATGCCCGAACAGGTCAGTTTCAAGTGTCAAAAGTTTTTGTTTTTTATACAGATCAATACTTATACTACTTAGATGGCTCTGTATTAATACATAACTAGGAAGGAACTTCGTTACAACCGGGTGTCCAACGACACCTCCCGATTTTTGCTTTCACTTCGTAGTGTTTTTTTTTAAAGTCGATTTTTTCTTTTTTGTAAAAAAAAAAAATATTTTAATTAATTTGGGGTAGCAAATGTCATTTGATAGCAATCATTTGTTAAGTAGCTTATGTAGCTCATTTTAGAAGGGTTTTATTGAAAACAGTCAGAGAGCGAAACATGATTGTTTTATTCTGATTTGGGGTTTATGTAAGAATAATTGCAGATTACCAAATAAACATTAGAACCAAAATACTTTCAGGAAGTACTCATTAAGGCCTTTCATTATACACCAAACACGATACAATCAATCTGCCTAGCCTTTTCCCAACTATGTTGGGGTCGGCTTCCAAACACGATACATTAATCGAAAATATTTATTTTTCTATAACACTTCATAAACCGCCATTTTATGTGATGTCTTAAAGCATATAACCCGCGGAACAACAGGACGCGTACGTGACGACAAAGATACCTCGTTTATCAAAATTCGAATAGTAGTTTAGGAGTTATGAGGGAACAGATGAACAACAGATGAACATACATAGGTACATAGCCTAGTAAAATCATAACCATCTTTTGGCTTTGCAGTAGTCGGGTAAAAAGAATAACGGCGGCAACTCTTCTGGGCCTTGTCTATTATAACCTAGTTTACCTAGAAGGGTGCCAAAAATAAACATTAAAAAAAAAATAGTCTTTTGCTGGACGAAGTTACACACGTACATATTCAGTTTTCAGTTTCTTCGTCTTTTAAAACAGCTGCATCGTGTCTTAAAAGAAACTAGGTTACACAATAAACTGTATTCTACTATTCCGTCTTCCTATATTAGAAGGCAACAATTAGGTTTTTTCAAAACCAGTGAAAAAAAACTCAGTTTCTGGTGAGTCTCCGTCATCTATTTTACATTGCCACGTGCACCGAGGGTGCTGCGGAATTGCATTGTGCATCTAAAATTAAACTGACTCGTGAGTTCATGACCATTCCTTTTCAATAGTCAGATTATAAATCATTCATAGCTCACATTAGCTGCGAGGTATTGACTGAAAGAAATCCCTGTTTCTTTGCTAAACACAGATTAGGTACACACATAAAATTGGAGCACCCATAAACAAAATTAAAGTGGTTTTCAGTGGACATACGCTCCAATTTTATTTATGTGTATGACTATGGATTACCGCATCACGGAAACTGTGGAGAGCAACGCACAGTACACTACCTATATACACATTGCGTCGAAGCATCGGGTATCGTAATCCACGATCGATAAAATTGCCGGTTGAAATTATTACGAGCAATGTCAATGCTTTTGGATGTGACAAAATTGTTCCTAAATTCATCGTCGTCGTATACCGTTATATTTTATTTCTCAACAATTAAAATCATGAATAGTTTTCAAGAATATATCGATATTCAAATGATACATTAAAGAAAGTTAAGTCCTTCGGTCATTACCAAACGATTACGACGTAGGGTAATAAAGTAGGTGATCTGTAGTACCTGGAATTAATTCCTTAGTAATTGGGACACTAGAGAAAAAGAAACGTTTGTCGGGTGTTACACGTGCGTGCGCAATATATGAAGACAGTCTTAAGAAGTGACGAGTCGAAATAATTATTTTAAGGCTTGAGCGAACACTAAAAATAAATCGCCAGTGTGATGTCATGAAAAGTGTTACGTACCTATCCAACACGCATCCGAGTATGACATCAGTTCTCCTCGCCACGATCATCTGTTCGCCCGTTGAATTATTATCACAGTTCCCACCATTTGTGATTCACTGTTTTTTTCTAGAGCTGCGATTAAATGGATTGTGCAGAATGTAGGTTGGCTAACCCATTATCGCAGTTGATACCTAATTAGCGGCTGGATCCGGTCGTTGTTCTCAGATAAAAACCATAAAACGGTAAAGGATATAAAAAAATGGTTATGTTTCTGCTACGCTTGCTAATTATCTCTGGTATAAAGTCGTCTAACTGTTGGTATTGTTTTTGGCTTCGATTACGGTTTTTTGATCAAGGGAAGATTAAAAACCGTATGCGCCCTAAGGCTGGACGTTTTTATATTTATTTTCTAGTTGGTAGCTACAACATCGTTCTATTACATTTTAATGCTCCTATTTAAATGCTAGTCGTAGCTTCCCGATGATGTAGTCACCTTATTCGATGCGCTACATTATGCATAGACGGCGTCGTCTTCATACTGTAGTTCGCATGTTGTTTATTTTTGATTATCAAACTATTACTATATCTTTACCTAATTTTAGCTACTACTCAAAATATTTATGTTCCAACAACGCCCACGCAAACAGCGAATGGCCCGTCAATGTTGTCCTCAACATGGCATTGTTTTCGTTCGGGTGTTACGTCGTGGAATGCGTCACTAGCTGCTCTAGGTATCTACGTGCATGTAATTCTGCGACACCAAATCGCCCTACGCTCGGCTGCAGCTAATTCGACAACATACGTTCTCGCCATGCGGGCTCTGCTAGTGACGTTTGAAGGTTAACTGTTCTAGTTAAGACTTAAGTGGCGTTAATGCTACACGCGACCCACGATAATCGGGATAATCATAGGCACCATAGATGCTGGTGTGTGTCTAGTCTGGACTCGGGCCAGCGCACTCAGACACTCAGAACTACTGTGACTCGTTCATGACGCCGCATATTTTTAACGTAACAAACAGCGCAGACACACTCTCGAGTGCCAAATGTAAAGTTCACTAACATAGATTTGGCAAGAGCAGCTATTTACACGAGTGTCTATGCTTCTAGCGAATAATCGCGGACCACGTAGACATTCATTCTTGTGATCGGCGTAGGAAGACGGAGGATCTAGACTCTACATCCTCCGTCTTCTTACGCCGATTCTAGGTTCTAGAGCAAAGATCACCTGTATCAGTTTACGCAATAGCTCACAAATTGCCTTTTGTTCATGATAACAACAACATCGTAATGCTGTGTGGTGAAGTTGTCGTTGTAATTACCAAATTTGGTCACGTTACATCTATTAATTACATGTTACTAGATAGGTAATACCTTAAAGTACCTACCGGTATTGTTTACAATAAATTATAGTCTAATGATCTATCTGGATTACCAACAATAAGTATGTAGGTACAAATTGTCGTCCCTGCCGAGACGCGGATGAAATTTAGTTTTTCAGTAATATAATGTAAAAAGACTGCACCTTTTTACAATCCGATTAATCCTTGGTCTCGAACCGTTCCCATGCTTTCATAAAAAAGGATGAGATTTTTTTAATTAACTCCGTGATCCTAGCCAAATAGTAGTGCACGTAGTTGTGCCAGATAACTCTTTTTGCTGCGTGTCGCATGCTAATTAAATGTTACTTTATCGTCTGTACAGAGTTCCTACTTTCTATTGTCTTTGGCAATTCGAACGATTTACCTTTTGGTGGTAATGTATCCGGTTATTAACGACTTGCCATCCTAATCTTCTGTCTGTAGAATAACAAGTTGTATTAGGTACGAACATTATGTATCCGATACTATTATTCAAGGTTGTAGAAGAAATATGTCAGTTTAGAATCCTGTTATGTCATTATGTATGGATCAAACAGATGTCATAATACGACCGTTCCTTTGTCTCTTAAACTGGTGGCAATATTATTTATAGCACGTCGTCGATCAATGGTTGGAGGAAGAACGAGATTTTCAGCCTATATCTCCGGAACTATCTAACATAAGCTATATGAGCACCCTGACGAAGACATAGGCACGTATGTAATTTATGTTCGAGTCAGTTTCTGGCATTGTCTTTTATGTACCACGAGTAACATTTCATATAAAGTACATCACTCCATGACAATGGATTCATCTTGTGACCTAATGTAGTGGCCATATTTTTACTAACAATGACAGTCTCGGAAGTGGCAAGCAGCAATACCAATTGGCATTCTCCGTGATGTTTTGTTGGCAGACGTGCTCGGCAGTACCTACGTCTCTCCGTTCAATATCTGATAGATTGAATTAACGACACCTTTTAATGAGAGATTAATGTATGCTCTAAGCGCATTTAATTTATTGCAATTTTTGTTCCAATAACCTTCAATTCGACATCGTCACAGTAAATAAATATATTTACTGTGACATCGTTCACTTTTTCAATGTAAAAAGTTGCATCAAAGAAAGAAGTCCCGTTGTGGCTTCTGATTAAAAGCTCGCAATTTTTATGCAGAATTTAAATTAGCTCAAGACTTATTTCAAGGCTTATTTGAAATATCCGTTGCTGCTTCTTGACAATATTTGTAGGCATTCATTTGTTTTACTTGTGGCTACATTTTTTATATAGCTCACTGATCATAAATGAGTCAGAATTAGAAAAATGTACGATTCTCCAACTCTGACACTAGAAAATATTTTATTGATCTGTTAGCAGCGACAGCTGCATGTACGTTTTCATTGCTTTCCTGTTATTACTGAACGTCTTTTGTTCTATAACGGTCACGTTTCAAATGCCTCTAATTTATGACGGCACCGAATCCCTTGTGCTTTTCTTATTTTTAAACTCTTCTTGGTTCCGCGGAGGTTATTTTTGGTAACAAAAAGATGCCTATTATAAATATCTGAAGTTTCGGCCGAATTTCCCAATTATTTCCGGGAAAAATGTTGCAAAATTCTTATCTTATCTTGCAACACATATTGCTACTGTGTATAAGTATTGATTTAAATTTTGATTATTAACAATATTATGTATAGTAATACGATACGTAAGAATATCTAATTACTGCATGGCTCCATTATCCCATATACTTAGTAACATTCACCCAAAATCTTGTATCACCATCATAAATTAAATTATGTTCTTACCTACTTATTTACTTCACTAATGAATATTATGTATTTATTTTGTTTGTTACATTCTATTGTAGGTGTATAATGTCCTACGTTTGTACATACACACGGCTACAGATCAAGCTATACATTTCCAGTGTAAGCTCTTCTCGCATTGTATAGAATTTACGTACGATGAGAGGTCAGTTTATACTGGAAATGTATAGATTTATATGTGGCCGTGTGTACCTACATTCGTTCGCGTTCAAGTAGTTAAGACCTAGGTTCCTACTTACCTAACCTAACCCAGTTACTGGGTAATACGCTACCCCTTGGTAAGACTGGTTGTTTTGACTTTCGGGCTTCTGACGACTGAAGAATCAAGAAAGAAAACCAGCCGGGACCAACGGCTTAACGTGCTATCCGAGGCACGGAGGATAATAAAATCAATGTATTGACGTTTATTTTGATAGCAAGCATAAGATACGTACCCCATTATTTTAGTAGGTATAGCATACCTAGGTACTTCATTAATCAAGAAACCGAAAGGATGGGCTCGAACCTACGTACCTACAAATCGTAAGTCGCATAATTTCATAAAATCATTTTATTTAAAGGGTTGCACCAGCCCTTTTGATTAGCGTTCGAGACTGTAGCGCGGATGACCATCTTTACATATCGAGACTCCTCCGTGCCTCGGGAAGCACGTTAAGCCGTTGGTCCCGGCTGTCATTCGTCGATCTTTGACAGTCGTTACGGGTCGTCAGAAGCCCGAAAGTCTGACAACCAGTCTTACCAAGGGGTATCGTATTACCCATTTAATGGGTTGTGGAGGTCAGATAGGCAGTCGCTTCATGTAAAATACTGGTAATCAGCTGCATCCAGTTAGACTGGAAGCCGACCCCAACATCGTTGGGAAAAGGCTAGGCAGATTGACTGTAGCTTACGTATACCTACCGTAATAACGTTATAACCTTACCTCTTGGGAGCCACCACCACCACCACCACCTATATAGTGCACTAATCTAATTTCATCCTACACGCTCTAAATATATTCACTGCATCCACTGAAGCTAATAAAATTGATTACCAATGATCCTGTTTCAGTTATATTGACGTTTCTAACACGTTTAAGGTACACGCACACAGTAGATTGATCCAGGCTTTAATTTGAACTGTAAATATTACAGAAAAGTACTCATCCATCTATACTAACAATAAAGCTGAAGAGAGCTACCAGTCGGATTTTTTTTTTGCATTTGTTTGTTCAATTCTTGAGGAAGACTTATAGGCGATTTAACAGTTAGGAGACGAGCAAAATGATAAAAAAGTCTGAAAGAATGCAAAGCAAAAACGAAGTAATAGCGCGGGCAAGGGACGGGGTGGGTCGGGGGAAACAAGAAATTTCACGCGGACGAAGTCGCGAGCAGAAGCTAGTGGTTTATAAAATGAAAAGACGAGGTGGAACCGAATAGTGAAGTTTGTTTATTTACTTCAGTTTGAATACACAGTTCCACCTTTCCATACAACATTTATTTTTAGAGAGTCTTGTCGCAAATGTGAATTCAGTCGTATGTTATTCCCAGATGATTTGTACTGGTTCGCGAGCAGCAATAATTCTAGTCATTCTAGTTTCGTTACAAGACGAGATTGGAAGACATGATGAATGATGCAAGACGAATTAATGTGCCTAATGAATGATCGCGCTAGTTTGCTTTTATAAGATACATTCGTATAAATAATGTTAATGTGTTGCTATTGTTTTGCGAGGGGCTTGTGGCTAAGTAATAACAGCCGCACGGGTTGATCGATCAGGTTAAGCTACGATTACCGCTGTTGGTTAGGTTAGGTTAGCCCAACGGCTTACAGACGGCTGTCATTCGTAGGCCTTTGACAGTCGTTAAGGGTCGTCAGATGCCTGAAAGTCAGACAACCGGTCTTACCAAGGGGTATCGTATTACCCAGTAACAGAGTTGTGGAGGTCTGATAGGCAGTCGCTCCATGTAAAACACTAGTATCCAACATAGTTGGGAAAAGGCTAGGCAGATGATGATGTTGATATTTTTTGTTCCACGGGAAAGTCGGTATCGATTTTTTTTACAGGTTTATAAATTTAGGTAAAAATTACAAGTTTCAGTGCGCTGTAATCATTACAGGTGTACAAAAACAGTAACTGCAATGCAATTTTATGTGCAAACCTGGAAAGCCGTAATTTTATGAATGCACTGAAAATTTTATATGCTTAGTTGAAGCTAGGTCGTTTCCCTAACATCTGCCTATAGAGGAGGCATGCTTGGATTTTCCAACATGCCTCTGCTGTGCAACAATTAAAATTGCGACCGGAAAGCTGGTTATCTTTTTAACCGACTTCAAACAATGAGAATGTTATGTTCGTCTGTATGTATGTTTTTACTAAGTACTTTTGCTTACTAAATTAATCATACTAGAGGGATTGGATAGGCACCTACCTCATCATCTTCATTTCAGCCGAAAGACTTCCACTGCTGGATATCAGCCTCCCCAAGCGCCGCCACTTCGACCTGTTCTGTGCTTCCCGCATGCAGCGGATTCTGCCTTCACAAGGTCATCGGTCCACCCTGTAGGAGGCCTTCCAACGTTACGTCTTCCGGTAAGCGGGTGCCACTCCAGAACCTTTCGGCCCCATCGGCCATCTGTATTGTGCCCTGCCCACTGCCACTTCTTCAATTCTTTGGGCTCTGTCGATTACCTTTGTTCTTCTGCGGATCTCTACATTTCTGATTCGATCACGTAGGGAAACTCGAAAGTAATAACTGCCGCACGGGTCGATCTATCAGGTTAAGATACGTTTGCCGGGGTCGGTCCGTGGATGGGTGACCATCTTTACATACCGAGACTCCTCCATGCCTCGGAAAACACACGTTAAGCCGTTGGTCCCGGCTGTCATTCGTGGATCTTTGACAATCGTTACGGGTCGTCAGAAGCCCGAAAGTCTGACAACCAGTCTTACCAGCTGAGGTAAGACTGGTATTTATTATTGTATCGCGGCATTATGCTGAGCGGTAGCCGTTTTGCGTAGATGTGACGCATATTTTCCGCAAAACTTGCTTTTTACTTTGTCTATTTTATTTTGCTGTCCTTTGCGTCATGTTTACCGCAAATAAACGTATTTTCTTTCTTCTTTCTTTCTTACCAAGGGGTATCCCCAGTCACTGGATTGTGGAGGTCAGATAGGCAGTCGCTCCATGTAAAATACTGGTATTCAGCTGCATCCGGTTACACTGGAAGCCGACCCCAACATAGTTGTGAAAAAGCTAGGCAGATTGATTGTAGTGATTGAAAAAGCAGCAGATTTTTATTTCCTTTCGGACAGTTGGTTTCACTGCTTTATTCCAGTAGTGGGTGTGTGCAGTAAAGCCGAGATTTCAATCTTTACACGGTAAAAGTTATCCTGACTTAGGTACCCTATGCGTTTCAACATTTCTCCGATAACTACAAAGTACCTACGATTAATTTCCCAGGGGATAGCAGCCAATTCTGTCGCTATTTATTGTGCAAAATAATTCAGGTCATGAACTTTTCAAAAAAATAGAAAGCGCAGATTATTTTTCACATCTGAAAAACAATTTACTTCTGGATTAGGTAAATTTATATTTTTTTGGAACGAAGTTCTTTTGCGGCTTGTGGTAGTAGTAAACTGGCAGAAAATGTGACCTAACTAAGAATACACTCAGCGGCACGGAATCTTGGCCAAGCGCTTATCTCGCGATAGCAAAAGTTTTAAGTGTTTCTGATGAATGTTTGTTGTGCAGGTACTTATGTCAAAAATGTTTACTTTTAGTTCAAAAGGGTAATCCATTATGTTTAAGTGCACCACGACGAAACTTTTCATTTACAGTTGAATCGGGTCATTTGAGCGACTAAGTTCACGTTTTAAATTTCTGTGTTGTGAAAAGTTTACAGTTCGGTTTTTGAATTATTGTGATTTTATGCTTTTAATTCAATAAGTAAAGGTGCTTTAAAAGCAATAAAAATGCCTCTAACACCAGCACAGGTTTCACAAGCAGTTGCGTTAATTAACCAAGGGCTGACACAGCGTGAAGTTGCTATTGCTCTTAACGTACCACGGTCATCAATGCAGTATGCCCTTAAAAGATACCAGGAGACAGGCCAGTACACCCGCAGGCCAGGCAGTGGAGGCGTAAGGTGCATATCGGCCCGAGACGACCGCTTTATTGTCCTGGAGATTTTGAGAAACCGCTACCTGACCGCTGTTGAGATACGCCAGCGGCTTCAAATTGTGAGAGGTGTTAATGTTAGTGAGCGTAAGGTGAGAAGACGAATGGAGGAAGTCAATTTAAAAGCTTGTAGACCAGCACGAGGTCCAGAACTTCTCAGACAGCACCGAGTAGCTCGACTTCACTTCGCACGAGAACACGTTAACTGGACCCACGAGCAATGGGCTAGAGTACTGTTCACAGACGAGTGTCGAATAGCTTTACGTTCTCCAGATGGTCGAGAACGAGTGTGGCGAAGAAGAGGAGAGCGGTTTTTACCCATTACTACCACTCAAACAGTGAGTTTCCATGGAGGCTCAAAAATGGTATGGGGAGCTATAAGTTCCGACGCACGTACAGAGTTGGTTATTGTCGATAATCGGCTAACAGCTGTTCGATACATCGAGGAAATTCTTCAGAAACACGTAATGCCATATTCGGGGTTCATTGGATACGACCAATTCCTCCTAATGCACGATAATGCACGCCCACACGTTGCACATTGCGTTGAAGAATATCTGGAAGAGGTTGGCATACAAAAATTGCAATGGCCAGCTCGTAGCCCAGACTTAAACCCAATTGAGCATATCTGGGACATGCTCAAAAGAAAAATAAAGTCCAGCTCCAACCCGCCAGAAACTCTAAACCAGCTCCGAACTGCAGCGCTGGCCGCTTGGCGCAGTATACTGCAAGTTGATGTCCGAAACATCATCCAAAGTATGCCAGATCGAATGCAGGCAGTTATCAGGGCTAGAGGAGGAAACACCCGATATTAAAACGTATAGACAATAACGAAAACGACCTTATTTTTTATTTTGTACTGTTTTTAAATTTATGGTGAAAAATTCCTAATTTCAGTGAAAGTGCGTGATTTTAAAAAACTGATTTATTGGTGAGGTAATCTTTTTATTTCTAAGTTCTTAAAGCATAAGAGACACGTACTAAAGCCACATACCCTTAATTTATTGTCATAAATGCAAATACAATTTTTTTTATGCAAATAATCAGCAAAATCACGAGTGGCCAAGTTTCCGTGCCGGTGAGTGTAGATGGCTCTATATTAACACAATTAATACGAGTAAACGGCGAAAGGAACTTCTTTCCAAACGGATGTGTTGAGGAAACTGAGTTTTCTAAGAAATATTCAGTTTTTTCAATATCAATAGGTACTTTTAGACCTTATTACTATGGTAATATGGTTCAAAAGTCGTTCACCGCAAATGTCCGCGATGGGTAGCTACCTACGATATAATTGTCATTTTGTTTTGGCGCAGAATTTAGTAACAAACACATCTTGTTGCCAGCGTTTCATCTTACTTAATTCGACCTTACAGCGTTACATCTACCTACGTAGTTACTTGTCTATTATCGTCTCAAGATAATATATTTCATCTAACTTTGGAGTCTGTTATGCTAGTAAATTAACCTCATATTACGAACTTCTGGTAGGTAGTCTGTTAATCGTTTATAAGTTGCTATTACAACCTAAATTCGATGAATGAACCGAACTCTGAGCCAAGTTTAAATTGTGATCGATTAAGCTGAAACATCTGATAAATTAAGGCGAAAATAGCCCAGCGGCTTAGGCGTCTGGCTAGCGAAGCGAAAGATCTTGACTTTGATTGTAAACCCCATGTACCCCACCCATCGCTCCGTAAAAAAGTTCAAAATAACTAGTCAAACCACCTTGTTCGTTAGCATAAATAGTAGGACTAGCAGTGTACCCTAAGCAATGAGGGTACCTAACTTGGTAAGTATAGAATGGAATAGGTACTCTTTATTATGTACACCATATGAATCTATCAATCTATTTATCTACATAGACAATTTATATATAAAAATCTATGTATGTTACATAGACTCCAAAACGACTGGAGCGATTTTAATGAAATTTTCAGGCAGTCTTCAGATTAGCCCAGCGGGTATCCTGTGAAAGTTTTTTCTTTTTAACGGTCTGTCTACCTTTTTCAAGCCGGGGCGGGTTACTAGTAACAATATAAATTTTACATAGGGTGGTCTTATCGCTAAATCATAAATCAATTAATGACTATTACATATACTCGTTTTGACTTAATACATTATATTAGGTCTTTACCTATGAAATTGCCGTTCTGCAGTACTGGCCATTTCAAATCAAAATAATTTTTGTTTGGCTAAGAATTCTAATTTCAAATTAATTTTATTTTAAAAACATGGATTTTTTTTCCAAAAGTAGTCATTTGTTTATTGATTAGTGTTACATTTTCATCGCATTTCAATCTTTTTCGTCATCATGGATACGTTAAAAATTCGAGTAATTATGGAATATGAATACCGTCGTGGCAGCAACGCGGCACAAGCGGCACGCAACATCAACGACGTTTACGGAGCTAACACTACAAACCAACGCACCACTTGTTATTGGTTTGCTCGCTTCCGTTCTGGAAATTTCGACCTGAAAAATGAACCTCGCGGTCGTCCGAAGACTTTGGTCGACAATGACGAATTAAAGGCGATTATGGAAGCTGATGATACACAATCTACGGCTGAATTAGCAGCAGCTTTCGACGTTAGCGTCAAAATAATATTGGTCCATTTGCGTCAAATTGGCAAGGTAAAAAATCTTGACAAATGGGTGCCCCACGAACTCAATGATCGCCAGCGCGAAGTACGCGTCGAGACGTGCCTTGCACTGCTCAACAGACACACAAATGAAGGAATTTTGAACCGCATTGTTACCTGCGATGAAAAATGGATTCTGTTTGATAACCGCAAGCGCTCAGCAAGTTGGTTGGATCCTGGTTCAGCACCTAAACAATGTCCTAAACGAAAACTTACCCCTAGAAAAGTGATGGTCACTGTTTGGTGGTCTAGCGCCGGTGTGATTCATCACAGCTTCTTACCAAACGGGGTGAGCATTACTTCAGATGTGTACTGTGAAGAACTGAACACAATGATGGAGAAGCTGGCACATCTCCAACCAGCATTGGTCAATCGCTCGTCTCCGCTGCTCCTGCACGACAACGCGCGACCTCATACTGCACAGCAGACGGTCTCCAAGTTGCAAGAACTGGGGTTGGAAGCTCTCCGTCATCCGCCCTACTCACCAGACCTTGCGCCTACAGACTACTACTTTTTCCAGAATTTGGATAACTTCTTGGCGGGAAAAAAATACAATACCCGAGAGGCAGTACAAAATGCCTTTGAAGAATTTGTTGCCTCCCGTCCAGCTGATTTCTTTAAGAAGGGCATCAATAAACTGCCACTGCGTTGGCAAAGATGCATTGATTGCATGGGTGATTACTTCGATTAATACAAATAACAAATGCATGAAAAAAATTCGTTTAAATTTTTTCATACAAAACGGCAATTTCATTAGTAAAGACCTATTAGTATGTTATAGTATTTTGTCTTCTTCTTTCAAACTCAGGTCATAATTCGAAAGAAATTGGCAAAACACTTTTATATGTATCTAAGTTAGGTTTATAGACAGTTTAGTTTTTTGTGAATAAGGGGGTTAATCATTAATCTTTTAAAGACGACCTTTGGTTTATACCTACATAAATGTGTTAAAAATAAAACGCATGTTTTGGGGTCGTGTTTGTTTTGATGTGTTTAGTGACAGGTAATCATCACCTATTAACATACTTATTAAATTCAAAATTAGTGAATTTAATTTGGATGGGTAACTTTTTAATTTAAGGCTCTTACTAGTCTTGTAATAATTATAAGTTTGTAAAAAAAAACTATGTTACGTAGTTCGCCAGCTTATGAATATGGTACGACGCGACGACGTCCACTTATGTTTGCAGGTTTCCGGGCTGCACCGCGCAAGGCTCGAGCTTTTTATGTGTAATACATAGTTATCGTATGGAGCAGTAGTAAAAAACGCTCAAGATACATACCATCCATCTGCCTAGCCTTTTTCCAACTATATTGGGGTCGGCGTATAGTCTAACCGGATGCAGCTGAATACCAGTATTTTATATGGAGCGACTGCCTATTTGACCTCCTCAACCCAGTTACTGGGTAATACGTTACTTCTTGGTAAGACTGGTTGTCAGACTTCCGGGCTTCCGACGAGCCGTAACGACTGTCAAAGATTAACGAATGACAGCCGGGACCAACGGCTTAACGTGCTTTCCGAGGCACGGAGGAGTCTCGGTATGTAAAGATGTTCACCCATCCACAGACACACCACGGCAAGCGTAGCTTAATCTGATTATTATAGCTACGAGCTCGGTAAAGATACATACATAGGTATATTGACAGGAAACTTAAATCCTCAGTAAACGTCGCGCCTCTTTGTCTCTGAAAGCATTAAATATCGGGAAAATCAAGTAAGTAGGTCCACAAAGATTTACGTACTTGGTTCTTTTCAACATGCTGTTCTCGACTCGTTTGAAAAGCCAAGAGCCCCTTGCCCCTGAAAGAGCTTCCTTTCTGAAGAGATATTCAATTTAATCTCTTGCGAATCTTAAATCAACTTCTTGACGTATTGGTCACCAATCAAGACACAAAACAAGATACAGGTTTAACACCTTCAATCTGAAATTTATTAAAACATTCCCCAATCCGGATTATCCGTTATCAATCTACATATTTCATGATCCGTTTACCGTCAACCCGATCAAACTATAAGATTGACTCCAAATTAATCGTGTACCCTACCTAACCTAACCTCTAAGATTTCACGTGATCAAGTTTTAAGATCGGGGGTAGGTAGGCTTCACTATTTAAAGTTCGTTTCATCATGCATAAGCTTGACCTGCATAATATCTCTTGCTCACTGTCCTTCGTTACCCTTCGGAAACGACGATGTAAAAGAGATTCTGAGAATGGAAGGTTGGATTAATTCCGAAGAATTTGCATTTTTTCCGTATGACATCGTGTGACGCAATCCTATGTTGCAGTGGTTCACTGCATACCTAGTTAGTAGGAATTGTTGGCACCAGTTGTATTATCCCTCTCACTAAGAAAAACTTAGAAAACATCAATTTTGTACTTTTTGGTTTCGGCTATTTGCGATCTTGCACATTATAATATTGGTTGGGTCCACCATTTTTCGACTAATTATTTTAGAATCCGCATAAAAAGTTATGCTGTGTTAAAGGTACACTGTTAAGTTATGTTAGGACTATGTACTTAATATCACTTACCTACTTTTACCTACGTACTTAATATTACTTACCTATTCTTAGTTATCTAAATAAGTACATAACCCACCCTCTGGTATGGGTAGGTAGTAGGTCTATACTTCCACACTAATTTTACAATCTTTATTCTATTTTGTACAAAGTAGTTTCAAACGCTTGATTAATTAAAAAGCCAACGCAGGAATACTAAGTAGGTTTTTAATATGCATGCTTACTCATCATATTGCTGTTTTGCAATTTGCACGTCGGTGTCAGGTTGTATCTTGATCAAAATATGATTCGCGACAACAATAAATATGTAAAAATAAACCTGCCTATTATACTGTCCCACTGCAAGAAGAGCTCGTGGCTAAGTAATAACAGCCGCACGGGTCGATCCATCAGGTTAAGCTACGCTTGCCGGGGTTGGTCCGTGGATGGGTGACCATGTTTATATACCGAGACTCCTCCGTGTCTCGGACAGCACGTTAAGCCGTTGGTCCCGGCTGTCATTCGTGGATCTTTGACAGTCGTTACGGGTCGTCAGAAGCCCGAAAGTCTGACAACCAGTCTTACCAAGGGGTATCGTATTACCCAGTTACTGGGTTGTGGAGGTCAGATAGGCAATCGCTCCATGTAAAATACTGGTATTCAGCTGCATCCGGTTAGTCTGGAAGCCGACCCCAACATAGTTGGGAAAAGGCTAGGCAGATTGACTCATCGTATTGCTATGTGATGTTATTATTTTGAGAAATATATTTATTTTACCTATGATCTCGTGATCTGTGAATCACAGACATCTCTAATAGTAATAGTTTTAATAATACTTGCTTTCGTAAAACAATGGTGGTAGTTTGTAAATTAAATAAATTTGGTGGAAAGTGGAAATGGCGCGGGCTACGCGCCACCTAATCGATACATTATACTTTTATTTTGTTACAAACGCAAGGTCGGTTGGAAGTTGGGACCGCATTCAAACTCAATGCCTATTAGAGGAATAAATCATTGCGAACGTAGTGATTACGCTGTCATACACCTGGACAACATATTTTAGTGGTCATGTTTTGTTTTTCTAATAATTTATTGAGAAATAAACAAATACAAATGTTTAATGTAATGGAGTATGGCAATGAATGAATATAAATATCAACTTTGAATCTTTACATGAAACGGATCAGTTGTTAAAGTTGACTATTGCACCCTCTGGGGGCGAATGTGCGACCTACATCCTCCCTTAATTTGTGAAACCTTCACTAGTTTCAGTTTCCATCCACTGCAGTAAAACTTACAGCGCGCCATCTGTGTACGCCGCATCAAACTTCGTTGTTGAGTTTAGTTTTGGAAAATCCGGACAGAGGGCGCTAGTAGTATCTATCTGTTAAAAATTGTGGAAATTATTATTCAAGAGAAAGCTCTCGTGCTTAGCAATCAATGCGTTAATTTGATTCAAATTTGTATTCAAATTCAATATTTCGGATTTGCTTTTGAAAATGAAATTTTGTTGCTTTGTCTTTAATAAAATTGGTCTTGAATGTCCACGGGCAATTCTTTTGCTCTGCATTCCGATAAAGAGCAGTGACAGAAAATTTTGGATAATGTGGTGAAACAATTTAGGTATCCACTTAATAACAAGAACATAATATCGTAGATACTACTGATAACATATTGTTGCAAACAAACTTCGTTACGTTATGTGTAGGAACATCTAGCTAATATTTGATTGGATTAGATACTTTAGATAGTGATATAGACTATATACCTACGGGCGGAATATGTATGGAAGCAAAGTTCTGATCAAAGGTTGCTTGAAAGTGAAACGTGCATACTACGCGTACATGCCTCCTCCTCCATCTACCTAGGTCACAAATTTGTCTGACGATATTCTAGTCTAGTCTAAGTAACAAAACTAGTTCTAACTATGTTTTTACACCAACCTGAATTGGGAAATTCTTAAGGACTCGGAAAATCCCCACTCAATGAATATTGCGCCCCTTTTGTAGTGATTAATAACTTTTTATTATCATCAAATAATGACATTGTATTCTCTACGCTGATGACCAGAGACAAGGGAGTTTTCTTTCTGCGATTATTTTTAGATAAACATTTGGAAAAGCCAGCGCCAACTCATTCTTGTGACATAAAAAGCGGATTTTCACAAAACAATTATTATTTTGATAGGTGAGTAACGAGTTTCAGATTTAAAAACTGAATCAATCACTTTGGCTATCAGGATGTTTCTGACGAAATTTCCGGCTTGACAGAACACACATTTTAGCCTAAGTTAGATTGAATAAGCTTACAAAATAAATTATTAATGTTAAATATCTTTTGTAGAAACTACCTAATATTTTTTTTTTTACTATTCTTTAAAATGTCAGTATTTTACTACTGTAGACTATTTTGGATTTTTTTAGAGGAAGGCCAAAGAAAAGATGGATGGACTGTGTGACGATGGATATGAAAGAAAAGGGGGAGTGAATGGTAACGTGACGGTTGACAGGAGAAAATGGACGAAGAAAATGTGTTGCCCGACCCCAAATAACATGGGACAGGGCAGCTCGATGATGACGGTGAGACTGTTTGCGTAGAGCTGCTGTAGTTCCTCCGTTCTTTAGGTACCTACCTGTAACCATCAATTGTAATGTTTAGGTGCTTGGAGCAATGGTGTCAGGGAAAATCTATACTTAGGGCCGATTTTCTATAAATAAAAATTGTTAAACGGCAATTTTTGTTCATTATATAAAAGTTATCAGAAGATCGAAAATGTTATTAATATGGATGTCTTAGTTACATGCTTGACGAAGCCTGCATGGTTGGTTTACATAATATCTTGATACCGACGTTTATTCATGCTTCTGTTCTACTTTTTCTTTGGCTCAAATTGGCTAGAAATTCTTTTATATATAGGTATGTATAGACATCAAGTTGCCGGTTATGTGGACTGTGCCTGAAGTCTAGTGTGTGGTTTTCATTCGTATAAACAAACATGCAGTCCGGCGCCTGTGCGGCTCCGGCGTCGTGTACATGAAGCCTAAGCAGCACCAAAAGTTGCATAAGTATCAAATAAAGTATCGAACCTAATGTAGAATAAGGCCCTTTGTACACGGTACGGTTTTTTACGGTATGGCGTATAAACCGCGCCGTAGAAAAAACGTGTCTGTCAACAAGCTTCCATAGTAATATTATACAACACTGACTCACGGCGAATAAACTGTAGTTTTTCACAGCAAGAAAAGCGTAAGTACAAACGTTTTCGTTCGTTTCATTTTCACGTTTTTCTATTATGATTTATTTAATAAATATATGATTATGGCTGGCAAAGGTTTAATCTGTGCCAAGCTAAAGATAGCAGAAAGAAAAAGCAAAGACCAAGCGACTTTAGTATTCGAAATAAGACTTTTTTAACACTTCTTAATTTATACTTCACCTTTGACTTCTGAAATTAGGTCGAGTGGTACTCGAGAAGAAAAGGTAAAGATTTCTTTATTCCAAGTTTTTATTCTATATTCCAAGATACTTTAGGTACCTACCTTCGAGTCAGATTTATTCATACGAAGGGTCAAATATATTTTACTTTACCGAGCACTTTGCTTATTTCTTGTCCGGATTCAAAATGCTAATAAATTATAACTGTCGCGTTTGACCATGACCTACTTTTATTAATTGACTACGGTTAATTTCCTTTTCAACTAGTTATAAAATTAAAGAAAAGATCGCTGAACTAGATAACAATATGGCAAGGTTTTTATTGCCCTAGCTAATAATGTTTCTTATCTTCCAATATTGTGAATGTTTCTGCAAGAACGATCAACTTATTAGTGTATGTCTCTGGACAGCCAAGTATCTAATCTTTATGTGAGTATTCCTGAACCTACACACATGTTTTCAGTTGGGAATTCCGCTTACCTACATATAGATTTAATTTTACCTACTGACGATTAGTTCCTACTTCTTAGAACCGGTTGAAAACATTAAGTAGGTATTTATATTTGAGTTTACCTAATGAAACATCGAGTAAGTATTTAACCTGATGACGCTAGTTACTTTAACATTGGCTTGAACAGACGTCTGATTGCTAGTAACGTAGGTACGGGAATCAATTTACATACAGCAAAGTAAATATGAGCCTCGTAGCGTTGCACTGAACAAAGGCTTCCTACTTGCCGTCTAACGATGTTAGCCTTTATAATATGCTTTGTCCCCATGTGCAGGTTATTTTCTCCTTCCCTACATCATTAAAAAATGCACGTCTCTTATGGCTGGTTTACACAGTGCGAGCTCCCGACTAGACAGTAGACAGCTGCTCGCCTTAACTTGGCTTTTTACACAGTGCAAATTGCTACACTGCAACTACTCCTACTACTAGGCCGACTCGCACGCTAGCTTGCACTGTGTAAACTAACCATAATGGCTAGTTTACACAGTGCGAGCTAGCGTGCGAGTTATAATCAGAAAGCCCGAAAGTCTGACAACTAGTCTTACCAAGACTTATAGTGTTACCCAGTAACTCGGTTGTGGACGTCAGATAGGCAGTCGCTCCATGTGAAATACTGGTATTTATCTGCAGCCGGAATCTTACATAAGTGTAACGTTGTTGTGAACGTGACTGACTTGTTAAAACTCATGCCTACAATGATTATCTTTGTAGAAAACAGTTTTTTCGACATTATATTTTTCCTACTTTAACTTAGACGTCTCTTTAACTTTAAAATCCAGATTAAGACTTTACGACGAGGACTTCGTGGCTAAGTAATAACAGCCGCACGAGTCGATCCATCAGGTTAAGCTAAGCTTGCCAGGGTTGGGCCGTGGGTGACCATCTCTACATATTGAGACTCCTCCGTGCCTCGGAAAGCATGTAAGACGTTGGTCCCGGCTGTAATTCGTGTCAAGCCCGAAAGTCTGACAACCAGTCTTACCAAGGGGTATCGTATTACCCAGTTACTGGGTTGTGGAGGTCAGATAGGCAGTTGCTTCGAGTAAAATACTGGTATTCAGCTGCATCCGGTTAGACTGGAAGCCGACCCCAACATAGTTGGGAAAAGGCTAGGCAGATTGATTAAGACTTTAAAAATAAAAAGAGTTTTACCAGGTTATCTTCAAAGTATTTTTTTTCCTAATTATCGCCTTCGTTTTTCCAGTAACCCATCAGGCTTCAATTTTCCAGAAAAAGTATAATTTTCCGCACAAAGTCAAATTTCCACTACGCTAGAAAGGGTCGTCGGGTCGTTTATTTGTATTTGGATGCAAGAGCCAACGTGAAATAGAACTTTTCCGTTTTTAACAATGCATAAACGAAAAAACAGGATGTTTCTATACCTATGACCTAGATTTGATATTCAACTTTGCTCGAACGTGCCGGTGAATTCCACATTGTAAGTCGATTCAATTGGGAACATTATCAAACGTAAAAAAGAAAAGTCTCGCCGCATTTATGACGTCACTACATTTTCTGTTGGAGATAATCCTTACCAACAAAAGTAATGTACTAAAGTCAAACACTAAATCGCTACCATTTCGGGACATAAATGAAGTGGACCATAATACCTACAGATAATAATAATAATTGTTTCAAAATATGCTACCATACTTTTATAACATACATAAAACAGCTCTATTATTAGGGGGCGTTCATTAATTACGTGGGGCGATTTTTGCCAACCAATCTTGGTGAGATGTTGTGAGATTTGGCCTCTAAATGAACGTGAGATTATGGGGACGGCCCCCTATTCTCACGTGAGATTTTTCAAAATGCGTAAATAGTGTAAATACGTTATTCTGTGCTTGATTGCGTTGGATTTATTTAAATAAACATAATTTGCGTAATTATTTTATAAGGTACTTATGTTTTAAAATAATTACCCAGTTTTCTCGCATTTTACTCGGAATCTTGCGAAAAATAACATTACGTGATATTTGCTGCGACCTCTCCTCTCCCCCACGTGATATTCGGCTTGATCCTCCCCCCCCTAACCGTGTCACATGATTAATAAACCCCCCTTACGGGACTCCAATTTATAGTCGTCACTGTGAAATCTTCAACATAAGACCTATTTTATCTTCCTGTCTAGGTATATCTAAAGATGTTTTACGTTTAAATCTACCTTCAATAAATTAATATCCACAGTCGTAAATAACCACAAGGTGAAAAGAAACAGAAAACGAGGACGCTAAGATTTATGTGTTGGGCTTTGGAATGAGTCCGGTAGGAGTTAATGTCGTCTTCGGATGTCTTATCACCTCCCTGCAAAACTAACAGATCTCTTAAAACACGACTGAGATGAGATATTTTATTCATGGTGTAATTTCTCCTACATTTATTCATTCGGAAAAGCTGTTCGGCCTTCATCTTACGCGGTGGTTGATAAAATTATGCCGTGTAAGTATCTCCCGTACCCTTTCATGCGTGTAAGTAAAATAGGCTGACACGCGTATTGACGCGGCTCAGATTTAAGCGAACTTCATAACAAGTGGTGTTCACATTTTGTATTTGCGGAAAATTCCTCGAAATACAATTCCCAATAACAATTTATCAAATGAACAGTTTCAGTCTCTAGTATACCTATACCGAATGGGCAGTTTCTGGAATAGACAATTTTCCGAATGCATCTGTTCAATTTTGAGCCAACGTAACTCCGCTTCGCAGGGTTCCTATTTCTGGGGTTGTGGATTTTATGGGTGACGGGCTTTGTTCATTGTCAGTGTCAAACTGTCCATTCGGGCAATTCTGTTTGGAAAATTGCCGGTTTCACTAATTACGTTACGACAAGTTATATTCAAGCAAGACGTAAGATTAATACGGAATCGTAGTCGAGACCTGAACATTCAGACATTTTCCTGATCAATATTATTGCTCGTTTAACGTAACTGAGGTTTTTGGAGAGAAGCTTATGCAGTGCTATGCTTACCTATCTACTTATTATCTAGGTACTTAAGCGAAACATGTGACCAATAATTTTCTTTATCTGTTCTTTTTATACTCTTTTATCTTTTACTCTAAATTATTCTGAAGTAATGGTTTTACGTGTAGGTATAATTTTGAAGTATTCTGCCCTGGGTTTATTGAAAATGCGCTTATTGCTGATTTATTTATTGAAGACATTTCAACTTTGTACCCATTTGTTGTACATAGTTTATCAATATATTTGCAAAAGACGGCTTTCCGAGTTCCCAAATTAAATGTTTGTAAAGTTACAATGATTGAAGATACCTAGTTCACATTATGAACTGTTATCTATAATAGGTACTCGTAGATACTTGAGTATCTTGCTCTTGTATACATACTGTCGTGGAACTGGTTTTTTCGCCACAAAACTACGCCGGTTATAGCCTCTTTAGAGTCTTTATTGATTTGTTCACAATCCGCTCCTGTATTGCTACTCGCTTTAGAAATATTGTATATTTCTTTTTGTATCTTTAGTCTCGAGTCTGTCTCAGCGGCAGGGCTTAAATTACATGCGCCATGCGATAATAACCCACTCTAGCGACGAAAAGATTTGTCTATTTTTCCACTCTTCATGTTGTAAACCTGTAGGATAACTTAACCCGTTGGTCACTTCTAGACTTGGTGCTCTATATTACGTAGATGAGCATCACTTTCAGTAATAACCAGTCACTTTGCCAAGTATGGTGATTAACGAAATTTAGTGGTGTTACGGCGGTATCAACCTTCTCAAAATAATGACTAGGATCGCCAGCAACTTTTCCAAGGGTGGTGATTAACAACGTTCAGTGTTTTATGGTTATACTTAAGAGCAAAAGCAACCCCAGCTGAGTGTGTGTGATCGCCAGCACTGTTATTAGTAATTAGCAAAAGAAGTGTCGAATTGCTTTTTTGAGCTTTCTCGAGCTTTGTTGTGCATGTATACCTACTGTAAGATGACGTAAGAATTGTAGACAAATCTGGACAAAACGTTAGAGAGGGCGTTGTCACGCTGTGCATGTTATCCCTGCTGAACTTTCGACACACGTTCTATTAAGTCGGTACAGTACAGACATGTCGGTTCTACAGCTCTTCAATGTGGAAAGATTAAATAGACAAATCGATTTATTGACATTGTTGACAATAGGATATAAATTCTGGGAATGAATATACATTTAATGGAGTAATAAACTTAATGTGTTTACTTGACGACGGAATAAGTATAGCCGGGGAATTTTCACCTTGATACGGTCCTGGAAAATATTAAATTTTTAACATTGTTTGGAGAGCTTAGTTTCACGATTCAAGATAAAACAATCTATTTTAGCAGAGAATATGAGACAAGTGCAGGGTACCTAATGTCCAAGTCTGATACTTTAAAAAGCCATATTTACAGATTTGAATGGACTTGCCCGGTTGGCACGCATGAGCCAGTCGTTGTTGAGCTCAACTTTTAAGGCGAGTAGTGCTGCCAACTAGCGCTACCATTGAGAAAAAAATCAGAAGTCTGGAGATATGGAACATTTTGAAATTTCATATGCTCACTTTTTAGTCAGATGTTGTACAATTTTTTGTATAAAAAGTCAAACCTTCGTTCGAAGCAGTTAACGCCAAAAACGGCAATGTGAGCATAGGAAATTTCAAACGGTTCCATATCGACTTATGATTTTTTTTTCCACGGTGCGGTGGCGCTAGTGGTCAGCGCTACTCGCCTTAAGTTAGGCAGCTCAACGCCCCAACGAACACTAGCATCGATGGAATACCTACTTGGGTATTAAGTCCTAATGATGCTATTTTTACATAATTAGGTATGTTGGTTTTTATTTTACTTAATATTACGTATATCAATAAAGATGATATATATATATATATATATATATATATATATATATATATCAATATGAATGCAAGGAGATTAAAAAAATGTTACAAAAGCCGTTATACCTACTAATAATGTAATGTAAGGACAGTTAGTGTCAATAATATCGGGACGAACAGACTGTTCAAAATGATATAAACAACTACGAAAATGAAATATTAACTCGACGACTCCAGGAATATTACAGAATGAAGACAGTACACGAAAACTGTAATTTTTACAAGAACTTTATCCAATTGAGATAAAGTTTAATTTTCTTAGTTGTTGAGGTCATTTTGAACAGTCTGTTCGTCCCGATATTTTTGACGCTGACTGTACCTACTACATATGATTTAAACTTGTGTAATTCGCGTTCTATGTTTTCGTTCGCTGATGAATGGTAATTTATGCTTCAAAAACATTACCATGTTCATTTGGTTCAGTTGTAATAAATTCTAGTTGCTCAATCTGCCTAGCCTTTTCCCAACTATGTTGGGGTCGACTTCCAGTCTAACCGGATGCAGCTGAACACCAGTATTTTACATGGAGCGACTGCCTTTTTTTTTTTTTTTTTATCGTGTGGAAATCCTCATGGATGTCCTCCACCCTGGGGCAGGAGGAGGGGTCTGTCAGACTTTTACTGACTAAAACCACACAGTGTTCTGCTGGTACCTTTAGCCGGGGTGCTGGAGTGCTTGCGCATTTCGTCACGCTCCCCCGGCTAGGTGTCGGCCCGCATGAATTCATGCGGACCCCGTCACCCTCAGCGGCCTTATACGGCCGCAATCCTTCCAGAGAGGCGCGCGCGGTACACGGCGCGCCGCCGTCTCGGGCCTTTCACTGTTCAGGCAACAAACTCCCCCAGTCTCTTGCCTGCAGGCCTCACCTTAAGGCGGCTGGAGATCATTTCGCGCTCTCCGCCACCCGGTGCGTCTACTACGGATTGGAAGGGAAGTTGTATCCTCCCTCTCCCTTTCCGCCGCCTCCTTCGCGACCATCACTTCCTCGCAAAAGGAGGCGACGGCGTCCCACGCGCTCTCACCTCCGACCATGGACTGGACCATGCCCGGAAGCGAGAGAGAGTCCGCAGCACCAACCGCCGCGACGAGGTCACGACGCTGCACTGCCCAAGCAGAGCATTCCTCAAGAGTGTGCTGCGCCGTGTCGTCGAGGCAGCTGCAGTGGTGACAACAGGGTGTTGGTTCCCGGCCTATACGGCACAGGTACTTTCCGAAGCACCCATGTCCGGATAGCACCTGTGTCAACCGGAAAGTAAGGGCGCCATGCCGTCTCTCCAGCCACTCCCTCACAACGGGTCTTACCGCCGCTATGGTAGCGTGCCCTGCGCTGGGTTGCGCAAGTCGCTGCTCCCATTCCACCACTAGGGTCTGGCGGAGCTCAGCCCTGTACACCTCGACATGACGAGGCATCAGGTGTTTGGAGCGACTGCCTATCTGACCTCCACAACCCATTAACTGGGTAATACGATTCCCCTTGGTAAGACTAGTTGTCAGACTTTCGGGCTTCTGACGACCCGTAACGACTGTCAAAGATCCACGAATGACAGCCGGGCGTAACGTGCTTTCCGAGGCACGGAGGAGTCTCGGTATGTAAAGATGTTCACCCATCCACGGACCGACCCCGGCAAGCGTAGCTTAACCTGATGGATCGAACCGTGCGGCTGTTAATACTTAGCCACGAGCTCCTAAATAGAAAAAATATCTTCAATTGCACGCAAAACTATTAACATAAGGGATCGGCCGTCGCGCCGCCGCCGGTTCTATAGAGAATTCACAACAGGTGCAGTTTTGGAAGCCTTATATTACTTATGGATACGAGTATGTCATTACGAATTGTAAATGTATGTAGCGATTGTATCTGAATAAAATAAGGCCCTGAAACGCATGTGCTTGAAATCGATTTGCAAAATCCATTTATTGGTTTCTAACAAAAAAAATCGGCCAAGTGCGTGTCGGACCACGCGCAATTAAGGGTTCCATAGTTGAAATAATTTATCCCAAAATCAAACTTAACATTGTAGTTGAAAAACATTTTCTCCCATACTTACATTGATATACGTCACGGTCAATTTTCCAACTGCAAATTTAAGTTTGTAATCCCAAAAAAAAATGTGTTTTTATGTGATAAATTTACAAATTAACTATTTTCGGACTTTTTCCTTTACTTATGCTGTGAGACCTTGCTTCTTGCCAAATTTCATGATTCTAAGTCAACGGTACCTAAGTACCCAAAGGTTTTGATTTACTTGCGAGTACTAATATAATATATTAAAAAAAAATACGGCCATTCATGCGACATAATATGTCGCATGAATGGCCGTATTTTTTTATTGCGTTGACTTAGAAGCTTCATTTTTTTAGAGCTCCAATTTACCATAGACCTACGTAGGTATTTGACATTAATTTCAACTTGATACCTCAACGCGATCCTGAGAATAAGGCCTTGACAGACTAACAGACAGGCGGACAACGAAGTGATCCTAATATAAGGATTCCGTTTTTTCCTATTGAGGTGCGGAACCCTAAAATAATGGTAGTTATATCTGTGTAATTATTAGTTACTGAATGTGACTTACTACATATTATTGGTACGCTACTGTATGTCGCATCAAAGGAATTGAATATTCGGTTTTCGATACGCAATAACTGACTACCGACTACAAGTACCAGCGTTCACTCACTCAGCTAAGAGTTAAGATCGCTAAGTAATTACGTCAATTTACGTTAGTTTCGGTGCCGTTGCCGCGTTAGTTCAAAGTACCGACACCGGCCTCTTTGATGCCCTGACCCGTCTTATAATTACTTACTATCAGCCTAGTTGATTATAGGTATCAACAGTTTCAATTTTACCTTAAAATACTTGGGTGTAAGATTCATTTCATTATTAAAGATCTGTAGGTGCGACCACAATTGAAAAAAAAAAGTTAGCAGGACACTTGCGCGAAAAACGTGAAACGACTTTTTGCGCGAACGGACTTTTGCGCTAAGGTACACTTGCGTGAAAAGACATTTCCGCGACTGGATTTTTGCTCGCATGTACATTTACGCGAAAGACTAAAAGGGGACGAAGGGATCTCGTCGTTTTCGTCCCTTTTTTACGCGCAACAGTCCTTTCGCGGAAATGCTTTCGCACAAGTGTCCCAGATTAAAAAATAAAAATAGGTAAGTTAGTCGGGGCAAGGGCGCCATATTTTTTGCATAGATAATTTCGATGCAAAATGTTTTTGCTTAATGCTGACTTATGAGGGTAAACTGATTAAATTGACAATATGTGGTATTTAGTAGCTGCAAGAAACGTAGATTCAATCAAATCTATCAATAATTTTACCATGTTTTACAAGAAATTGGAAAACTTGGACATAGGCGCACTTGCTCCTGGAAACGGGGCAAGTGCGCCAATACAAAAATAAAACGCTAAAACCGTACGTTACCAGAAAAACAGATAATTTACTCAATAGAGCTTGAGCAACTAAACGCATTACTCATGTTTTTTTTTTTTTAATTTACGCGTCCTATAGGCTACTGCGGCTTCCTTAACAAAATTGGGGCAAGTGTGCCATAGACTAGTAATCAGAGGTTGTGAACATTAAATGCTTTTTTTTAATACAAAGTAAAAACTGTTTTTTGGTTGAAATAATAGATCTTTCATTAATCTTAATCAAATTGGACTTTTATTAATTAAAAAAATATAAAAAGAGGTAACAATGTTTCCTTTGACGCGATGGGACGCAAATAAGTACTTAGTATTTAGTGGATGGCACGCAAAAACTTACATGGTAAAAATAGAAAACATTTCAGTCTTTGTTAGGCAACACAACACAACATTAAAACAACACGTTACACGTTAAAATCAAGCAAAATAACAAACAATAACAAAAAATCTAATGTCACTAATGAATGTTTCGCCAGTGCAAATGCACGGTAACTCGTCAAAATGTATTGAACAGCTGTTTTTTTTCGCGATTTCAGGTTTAGTCCATTAGTAAAAGTTGGTCGTTACAATGAGTACAATGACCCCTAAAGAGAGATTTAACCTTGTAATAAAAAGCAAATCCCAAGAAAATACAAATCAAATTATTAAAAAAAAATGGTTTATAGCAGTAAATACGAGGATTTTACTATAAACCCATCACCCAACGACTACTCATCCACGTCTACCGTCTCCATCACAAGACCATAATCACATCTAGACAGTAACTTCTCAATAAAAAAACATCACCCAAACTTCTTCAGGGTCAGTCGGGTAAGAAAACATCTGAATCATAAAAGTTGACGACTTCTGGCTCAGGGCAAGTGCGCCATACGACCAACAACTTAGGCGCACTTACCTTACTTGACTATTTTAAGGTTAAGATTTGAAATTCTATAAAAAAACATTAATTTCACTATCTAGGACTAAAATAAAGACACAATAACAGAGTTCATTCTAGCGCGTCGAAGAAACACACTTGAATTTCCACTCTCGGCGCTAAGCAGAGCGTTGATAATCAAGTGCGCGAAAAAAAAAATCGCCGCGATATTTTTACATCCGTGCGAAGGTCAACTTACAGTAAACGAAGCAAAAGGAGTATGTAAGGATCGTAGCGTGTGTTCTGTGGTTTCGGCCTACCCCATGGGAAGAAGGCGTGAATTTATGTATGTAGGTACTTATGTAAAAAGGAATAGGTAGTCACGGAGCAGATTAGAAGTCGCAGTCGACAAAAAAACCAAACATCCCCTTTTTCTTCTACCAAAAGATCAGTTCTTCGTCGGAAGCGTCGGAATGATGTAACTGAGAAAACTTAATATCGATTATTAAAACGACGTCGAGTGGAAAGCTGCAACAAGCCACATTGTTGTCATTTTCAAGTTGCGGCACTTACAAACTTGGAGGATTCGTTTAGTTACTTTTAAAGGTTTTATAATAATACTACTTACAACCGTCAATTGACTTAAAACATCGTATAGTAAAAGAAAATTGAATGAGATAAATATCTACCAAAGCTCCAATGTTACCTACCTATTCAATATTGTAGTTCTAAAATATGCAGGGTATCGTGTTCATATTATAGTTAATAAGTAGGTAGTAGCTATTGCCCGCGGGTTTGCCCGCGTGGAGGTCGGAAATTATCCCACGGAAACGTACTATCGGTATAAAAAGTAACCTATGTGTTAATCCAGGTTATGAACTATCTGTGTGCCAAATTTCATCGAAATCACATTAGTAGCATAGGTAATACTAGTGAATGAAATACTATTTTGAATTCCACACCAGTAAAGCTCCCAGTTGGCATGATTTTTTCCGACATCTTCAGCAATCATCGTCAGATTTCAGCCAATTTACACAAAACCTTAATAAATTATACATCTAAACTTTCCTCATGAATCACTCCGTCCATTTGCTGTGAAAACCGTATGAAAATCCATTCGGCAGTTTTTGAGTTTATCGCGTTCAGACTGACGCGGCGGGCGGACTTAGTTGTTATAGTGATATCTTTGGGTTGCTCATTAGTTCTTGTTTTTATGCCCTGGAAAACGCTCGGGAGGGCTAAGAAAACTTTTCCTGAACAAACATTTTCAGAAAGTCGACTTATGCCTTCAGGGACATTTCAAAGTAGGTATATTTGTTTAATCTTTTATCAATATCCTCATCCGTCTTAAAATTACTCATAGAACTAGTAGTTGAACGATTAAGTCTCTATTAAATGTCATTTGAAATTAAATAGCTCGTACAGTCGGCAACAAAAATCGATTAATACTTCAGTCTTTTTAATCTAAATGATTTAGCAAAATATGAAAAAAATCTGAACTGATACAATGTTTAAAGAGCTCGTACCTAACTCTTTGTTATTACATGAAATGCTAGGAAAAATATATTATGTAGGTGTCAGATCATTTTGCATCAATTTACTTAGATTTGTACCTAAAAATAAAGGTGTAAATCGACTTATGTTGCTGACTGTACCTAATATCTACAATTCTTTAAAAAATGGAGAAGATTTAACGTGGATAGCGCTTGAACAAATTGCCTCATAATCATGACCATGTATACGTACTAAACATTAATTTACACTATTTATAATTGATCGCAAACATTAAAAATATTTATATTGGTATTCGACCAATTTGTATTTAGAGAGTTGTTTTAATGGATTTTAATGATCTCTTACCTATACTTACACATTTTTTACGGGCGCGTATTAATTTTTTATTACTATAAACCTGTACTTGAACTAAGTGATAAATGATTTATCTGTAAGTAGGTTTGTACAAACAATTTTACGCGTCAATCATATTTTTTTTTAAAGCTAGATGAGGTCGGCGATCCTATCTGACTACTCTGAGAAGAAAGGCCGAAACAAACTCAGAGGTCACACTCTCTTAAAGTTCAGATATAAGCTTGGTAAGCTTATGGGAAGACCATGTAGATATTATATGTTAGAAAACTTGAATTTCGCGGGCTACCCTAGCGCATATGAAAGTTCAGATTTATTTCATTTCCTAAAATCTAAACACGGGAACATTTTTGATACCCTGTGCGTTGCCAGCAGGTGTCAACGCCCAGGGTATATCAGTGGACCATGAGCACGTCAACGAAAATGTGTCTGTTTGTTAGTCATTAGGAACCAAGCATTAATAGCATCTCATTCTCAATCAATCGTGTCACCAGGCATGTAATTTGTCACACTCCGCGTTATCTAGTCCGATCAAAGCACTCGAGTGATAATTACTGGTTATATTTTTTACGTCGTCGTCGTTATCACAAGGTTAAGCTACACTCATGCCATTGTTCGCGCATACTGCACTAGCTAATAAAGAATCATTCATCAATGTCGACGTTAATGCAGCCTATGTAAACAAGGGAAAAAAATGTTATTGAATAACAAGGAATGCCTATCAATTAAATAATGTTATATTCAATATCAAATACGATTATGAATTGCACTGTTTTTGACTACATTTACAATTTACTAGCTGTCCGTCCCTGTTTAGCACGGGTACAATAGCGATATCACAAAATATCGAGATTTCTGTACTACTTAATCCAAGTTAAATATTAATGATAAATAAAATACACATAAATCTTCCGGAATAAAAATCGAAATGATGATGACAACCGCATCAAAATCCATTGCGGTGTTTAGAAGATCTAAGCGGGTCGAGGAATTGCCAAATTAGAGTGGCAATGGGCAGGGCACATTGCTCGCAGAACAGATGGCCGATTGGGGCCGAAAGGTTCTGGAGTGGCGGCCGTGTACCGGCAGACGTAATGTTGGAACGCCGGGACACAAGGTGGTCCGATGACCTTGTAATGGCCGCAGGAATCCGCTGGATGCAGGAAGCACAGAACCGGTCGATGTGGTGGTGCTTGGGGGAGGCTATGTCCACCAGTGGACGTCTTTCGGCTGATATGATGATGATGAAATCCGGTCATACAGACAGACACAAAAAGCAACTACAACAAGTGTAAATAAAGAAGTAGGTAGGTACTGTGAGTGCTCGAACCTCACAGAAGGAGATTTACTAAATAAACAATAAAACTAGAGGGACTCTATTTAAATGGGGCTGAAGCCCTCTATATTTTAAGCTTCATATAAATTCACACTCCTACTCAATTGGTTCTACCCGGAGCCCCTCACCAGATTCTATACGTCATCCTATTAATCGTTTTCTTGACAGAAGATATTCCATATTTGAATGATTGAATGTCAGCCAGTATCATATTAATGAGGCTTGATCAAAGCATCAATCCTTTACAGTATCTACCTATCGCACTTCTTTGTTATTATTATTGCTGTGTATAATAACTATAGACCAAACCAATTTGCTTTCTTAAGTCCAAAGCTTTCGCAAATACTGCATTTAGCGAGCCTGACTTTACGGTTGAGTGAAAAGTTTTATTGCAGCGGATTTAAATCTTATAACTACTTAAATAAGTATCTGAAATAGACCCAATTAAAATTCTAAAATAAATTATGGCTTTTCCGAGGAACTCGTTTAAATACGTAGGTACTCGTAGGTAACTATTAGGTGCCTGCCTACCTACCTGTATTTTTTTTAGGTTATCGCTTTGGCAATATCAGGATTTGTTAACTTCTGCGTGCGTGATTGAATCAGGCAAGCTTTTTTAGACCGACATTGACAAAAATATGGGTTGAGACATCTTAAAACAGCTCCCAATTACTGAATAATTGCATTTTGATTTGAAACCATTTAATGTTGAGCACCAATTAACACTATTTGTGTTTTCTCGCCGTTCGGATCGGACGGTGTCAATATGGAATTAAAATAGTGGCAAAAGCGAGTGCATAAATTCAATTTTCTCTTCGGAATTCTATTTGCTGTTCATTTTGAAATGCTAATTGACGAGTTCCAATTGAGTGTTAATTATTGAACATTAGTAACTGTAGGTATTATTTGAACCGTACCTTTTGTGTTAATTCTTATCTAACAAGTATAGTAGTATCGGTGCAAAATCTTCGAATTGTTCTTTGGCAAAGTTTTTGGCATAACTAAACAGCGGCACGGGTCGATCGAAGGATAAGCTACGCTTGCCGCGGTCGGTTCATGGATGGGTAACCATCCATTACATATTGAAACCCCTCCGTGTCTCGAAAAGCACGTCAAGCCGTTGTTGGTCTCCTGGCTATCAGTCTTTAAGTCGGAAGCCCAAACGTCTGGCAACCAGTCTTACCAAGGGGTATCTTGTTGCCCAGTGACTGGGTTGTGGAGTCACTCCTTGTAAAATACTGGTATTCAACTGCATCCGGTTAGACTAGAAGCCGACGATCCCAACGTAGTTGGGAAAGAAGCTAGGCATATTGAGGTAAAGAACTAACACTGAGATATCTATTGAAATACCTAATAAATATATGTAACTGTAGGTATACCTAATAAATTATGCGGACCTTTCAGTAATATAATACTTAATTACGGATTTTAATGCTTTTGTAGTACCTACATATTTCAATCAATAAAGATAATCGCGCAGATAGCAAATTGTGATTTGCTTATTTGCTATTAACAATACAATGTGCTCGTGGTTTTGCCACTTTAAAAACAAATGAAAACCAAACTAACTTAACTACATACCTACACCTACTTCTTTTTTCACAAGTAACGAGTAGGCACCTTCTTTCTCTAAATATTTATAACTCATGCAATACGACACAATTCATTATTTAACCGACGAAAAAAAAGGAGGAGGTTCTCAAGCCGACGCGTATATTATTTTTCACTTTGCAGTGTTTATTTGGAAGTTGGTTGTTATTTTTTGTAAAAAAAGTTTTTTTCTGTTGCGAGACTCCCAAGGAGTCAGACGTCGCCTAGTAGATTTTGAAAGCTTTATTCTCGTACCTACCTACTTAAAAAAATAATTTCTATCAATCATACACTTGTAAGTACTTAATTTAATATCAAATACGCGTCTCTATATCTAACATTGACTTATATATTATAGTTTTTATATCAATGATCTCTAGTCAATAATCTAATATAGGTACCTTAGTTAGAGTATACTCGGTTTATACCTACTTTAACACGTCAATAATATTTTTATAACTACATAATGAGTTCAGTGTTTCGTAACCGAGTAATCTGAGAAGAAACGCCGAAATCTCAGGGGCTCTTAAAGTCCAGGCAATAATTATAATCTTCGTCAGATCACGTGAGGACCATGTAGACTAGTGCCTGAAATGGTCGTTTGAAGAATGAAGCACACAGATTTGATCGACCTGTCCAGTCACACAATCAACCTATAACATTCCCATTGCTGGGACACAGGCCTCTCTTCGAGAGGGAGTGGGCCGTAATCCACCACGCGGGCCCAGTGCGGGTTAGTAGATGTCAGTCTTCGAATTTTTAATTCTAGGACATGCTGGTTTCCTCACGATGTTTTCGTTCACCGTTTTGAGAGCAGTGGTGATGAAATTATTTACACAAAGCGCCTGCCTGGGTTAGTACCCACGACCTGCAACTCAGTCGAGGCCGTTATCACTGGGCCACCACTGCTCCGACCCTGGCCCACCTCTGACCTGTCCAGTCAGTGACCACATTTGTCACTAATCATGTACCTAAACTTAGGAAGCGCAACGACTCGACGAACAATACTTACCAAAGAATGGACATTTGGGTAGGTCGCAACAAAAGTTCTCAAACTGCCAGACAATAATAAAAACTAAGTACAAAAATAAAATCATCCACAAGTCAATAGTCAATAGTCCTCACATTAAAATAATAATTGCAAAAAAAAAATTGCCCTGTACCCACGGTACCTTTATCTACCTACCTAATCTACACCGATATTGAATATCTGAAAAGTAATAACTACGATCGCTTTTGTAATTAAGTTGAATGGAAAAGTATCACGGTTAAGTAAACTCTATTAGTTAACGAGTTGCGAGTTAACTCGTGAAAGGAGGTTTGGTAAACTTTATACTACTGAATGAATTTTTAACTCAAGTTTGTTGTTAGCACCAAGATGTCGCTGCTAAGACCGTATTGACTGGCAAAGCCAATGGCAAAGTGCGCTTGGTCCAAAACTTATTAAGGCTCCTTCAAACAGTCACGACACTCCTTTGTGTCGAGTGCGATTCGCGTCGCGTGTCGTGCATTTTTGTAGGGGCCTTTCTTGATCAATAACAAGAGCGATAATGAGTCCGAGGTGTGCCATGAGCAGCAGGGTTAGCAACTTTGTCATAGTATTTGTATGAAATTTAGATCTTATGAAAAACCAGTTCCATGTTAATTGAAACTACGTATTCAGCACTTGCGCAGTAGTGGCCCAGTGGTAACGGCCTCGACTTACGAGTTGTAGACGTACGCACGGCTACAGATCACGCTATACATTTCCAGTATAAGCTGATCTCACACTGTATAGGATTTCCTAACAATGAGAGGTCAGTGTAAACTGGAAATGTATAGCTTGATGTGTGCCGTGTGTACCTAAGTCGTCTGTTTGGAAGAGAAAATTCCTAATAGGTAGCTACACGCCGAATTATAAAAAGCTCACTGAAGTTGAAAAAGATGGAAAGGCGACCGTAGTTGCCAAGAAAAGGTTTTTCGTACAATCAATGTTCAAGAAGTAACGTTTATGAAGGTAGTCAACAACGCAGGTGTCACGTTACACATTTTAATCAATCAACCTGCCTAGCCTTTTCCCAATTATGTTGGGGTCGGCTTCCAATCTAACCAGATGCAGCTGAATACCAGTATTTTACATGGAGCGACTGCCTATCTGACCTCCACAACCCATTAACTGTGTAATACGATACCCCTTGGTAAGGCTGGTTTTCGGGCTTTTGACGACCCGTAACGACTGTCAAAGATCCACGAATGACAGCCGGGACCAACGGCTTAACGTGCTTTCCGAGGCACGGAGGAGTCTCGGTATGTAAAGATGGTCACCCATCCACGGACCGACCCCGGGAAGCGTAGCTTAACCTGACGGATCGTTACACACTACACATTTTAATAATATAATAAAATACCGTACCTGAAGACGAGTAGGTAGAGATATTGTTCAATGTCAGTGCAGATTAATTTTGTTGAGAAACAACCTTTGTCTAGTCTAGTCTAGATCATAAATTAATATCAGCATTAACTTTCTGTCTGCCCCCCATACAACCTCAGAATGTCCGGTAAGTAGCATTAAATATTGACAGCCATTGTTATGGTTTTGGCTCACCACTTGTTATGGGCCATATGAAGGTAATCAGGCATCAAGAAATCGTGCTCGGCATATTCTTGTTACAAAAGATAGTGCGACAAACTGAAAAGTTTTGGAAAGTGAAACTTTTAAAAAGTCTTTTCAGTATTCTTTTTGTAGGTATCTAACAATATTTGTAACTTGAACAATTTATACAGTTTCTTTAAGTATTTTGCTATGCTTATTACACCCATCAAGCGCTTGTTGCGAAGAAGCTTACAAACGTCTCTTGCGACTACTACTACTCTACTTTCTAGAACTTATTCCAAGTTCAAGTTGGTTGCCAAGGTCATGCTTTGTAATGCGGAGGAATTAGGGCCAAGTCGTGAGTAAAGTTTCTAGTCTGAACGTGGATGGCTACAATAATAGAGTTTCGGAAGCTGGTTAGTCATCTTCTCTTGTATCCTGCTCATGAATAATACCAACCTGTAACTGTCTCACTGTTTTCATACGAGCATTAATCACCACGCAGCTAAAGACGGATTGGCGATTTGTGACGAGGTTGTGGATTCAAATCCGGGGAAGTACCAATACTACCAATGTAACTTTCTCAATTCATATTAGTACTTTTTAATTTTATCTTAGACATTACAGACATCGGTGAAGGAAAAACACCGTGAGGAAACCTGGATTTATTCCGCTCATTAAAAATATAGTCTTGTCAGGATGGTAGCAGCAGGACGCGTAGGTACTTATTGCCCGGAGTACGTCGTACGTACACACAGATCTACGTACGGCTTCTCGTAAAGGCTATTTTAATGATTTATTGCACCCCTGATTGGTTTGGAACATCACACTAAACAATTAATTATCATGTCCTCGCTCCCTTGAGCAAGAATATAAACAAACTAGCAGCGCCCTGCAGTTTCACCCGCGTAAGTCTCGAACTCGTAGGAATATCGGGATAAAAAGTACTCCAGGTTATAAACCACCTGTGTGCCAAATTTCATCAAAATCCGTTCAGTTTGTGTGAAAGAGTAACAAACATCCATACATCCATCGATCCTCACAAACTTTCGCGTTTATAGTATTAGAGGAGCTCGTGGCTAAGTAATAACAGCCGCACGGGTCGATCCATCAGGTTAAGTTACGCTTGCCGCGGTTGGTCCGTGGATGGGTGACCATCTTTACATACCGAGACTCCTCCGTGCCTCGGAAAGCACGTTAAGCCGTTGGTCCCGGCTGTCATTCGTGGATTTTTGACAGTCGTTACGGGTCGTCAGAAGCCCGAAAGTCTGACAATCAGCCTTCCCAAGGGGTATCGTATTACCCAGTTAATGGGTTGTGGAGATTAGATAGGCAGTCGTTCCATGTAAATAATGGTATTCAGCTGCATCCGGTTAGACTGGAAGCCGACCCCAACATAGTTGGGAAAAGGCTAGGCAGATTGATTGAGTATTAGTGATGCAACTGAGTATGCCCGTCAATGCCGCTTGATCTGTTACTTTATTATTCGACTCGGTTACATCGATATTTGAAACTGCGAAAACGTCGAAATGGAACCTTGTTTTACGTTATCCAATTTCGTTTTATTTAGACTGGTTATCAATGAGCTCATTTGGCGCAATATCTTGTCTCGCATGATTAAGTGTCTTGCTACCGTTTTATCTATAAATAAAGCTTGGGTTTCCAAGGAAAGCGGTTCCGTCATAATATAACGGCCGGAATTAAAATCTATCATTTTCACCAGTGTTTGACAAAAACGTTCTATATTCGGACAGCGGTTAAGCTACGGTTTCCTAGAAAAGCGGCCGCCGATAACGGCCGCAGTAACGGCTGTCATGAAAATGATGGCAGTGGCAAAGGTTTAAATTGTTAGATTCGCCCTACCGCGTCAAAAGATAGTCGCAATCTGATTCGTTTTGACACCTCTGATCCACAATGACGCAGTGACTACACTCGATTGTCATGGAAACGCTATTTAATAAAGTGTGAGCTCACTTCACTCTTCTCAGTACCTATGGACACTTTTTCTTGTGACTAAGTACGGTTAAGGCAAATCTAACGATTACAATCTTTGGAGTTTGACTTAATTCAAATACTGGTGAAAATGCCAGATTTTCATGGCGGCCGTTATTATTTGATGGAACCGTTTTCCTAGGCATCCAAAGCTTTATTGTGTAACCTTGGTACATTTAACCTTTAAATATGTATGACCGTTTACCGCTTTCCTAGGAATCTGGTGACAATGCGGTGGCTTCTACAATAATGACATATTTTATAAACTTATGAAGCAACTAGCCGATTGCATGTTCTTCGGGGTCACCAAGTAATTTGTGAAAGAAATGGGACGCCATTTTCGCTAAGATGATTCCAGCAGGAAGTGCTTTACTATTAGGGAAAATAATTAATTGCTGTATTATGGAAATTTAAAAGAAAAATAACTGTTTTTACGTAGTTTGGATTTCAACAGTTTTGTCTTGTTTTAATTACGAAACTTGATTATGAAGGCAATGCAGTTAAAACAGTTACTACTAATTGAAATCGATGCTGTAAAAAGATGAAAGAAAATGAGGAATGACAATTAATTAAGGTGTTTTTCCCTTCAATGTAACCCACCAATTCAATGAAGTATTTTTCCTGAAAAGTAAGTACTTAAATGTTCGTTGTAAATAGGCACTTAGCGCCCTTTGCGACAGTGGCGCCGTATCCATTGCACAGATGATGGTGAACTTTTAAGTTGTTGTTTACCTGCAAGTCGAGAAATGTTTCTTTTGTCCTATATCTGTTATGTGAAGTCAGGGATATTAATCGCTAAGCAAATTTAAATCACGGTGTCAATTTGCTTGACAATTAATTTGTCTGACTGTACCTATCTACTACATACATCACTCTCTTTCTTTAACGTGTTCTAGGGATTTCTAATCAGAAAAGAAAGAAAAATTCGTTTATTGGCATTACAGCAAAAAAAATAAATTCACCTTAAAACTATAAAAAAACAGAAAACAATAATTTTAATGACAAAAGGGCTCAGCTCAGCATAATGTCAGATGACAACACAAGGTGCAACCCACCAACAATTAGCGAAGTTCATCGTCCAATATTGTCAAGTTTCAGTCTTAAGCAAAATTGCTTACTTTGCATATATCTAACATGCATCGACCTCGTACTGTTAAGAGTGCTTGCATAACTTTTAGAAACGAATTTCACTATCTTCTAGTTGGGCTATGAATTTTCATCGATTTGAAGTAACTACATACACCGTAAACATACAGAACATCACGCTTTTAATCCCCGAAGGGTTAAGTAGAGGTGTACTTACATTTCACCAGTTAGGGGGCGAGCTTATTGCCATTGAATTGAGAAACTCTTAATGGAAAAACTCGTGCCAGGCCCAGGACGTCGTGCTCAGCAGTAGCACTCCCGACCACTAGAACAACGAAGTAACATCTGGGTCAGAATTTTTTAATCTTTCTTTCTTTCCTTAATCTGTGTTTTTTGTTGTTGCAGGTACGTATCCACGTCTATGGCGTAATTGAGTATGACGAATAGCGACGTAGTAACAACTCGACAGAAATATGTAAGTCCGTATTTTGTGACAGTTTCTTTTCAGCGACTCACTAATACTGCTCTTTCGTTTGGTCCCCCTACCGTTTTCGTATGGATTTGGGGTGAAGCATATTGCAAAAAAAAAGTGTGTGTGTGTCAGCTCCGACGCACGACTGAAGTTTACTGCTGTTTGCCGTTCCGACTTTCTATTGTTGGACGAAAACAAAGGACCATATGGGCAGGGTTACTTAAATGAAACAGTGCTACACAAAAAAAAACTTAAGACGTTCGTTTTAAGTTGCGCAGAAAAACGTAACAACACTTTTGAGTTAACACTTGTATTTCATTCCTCATAAAATTTCCATCCCGGGGGCCTTGTTGTGAAATCGATTCAGGAGCAAACTCCAAAAAAAATACGTGCATAGCACTCCGGTTCGCCCCCACTCGCTAGCCGCCAGCTATAGAGTTAAGTTTGTATGGGTTGGGGTAAAGGATTATGTTACATTAAAAAAGAACACATGCAGATTCTGCCTGTCTCGCCGTTTGGACCGATGATACCTAGATACATATCTGAACGTCGATACACTGCGAGATACAGGGTGTAACAAGACCCTTCACGAACCCGTCATAAAGGCTCCTACATACAGGCGCGACACAAAGGCATCGCTTGTCGCGCCTGTTTGAAGGAGCCTTAACGCATTCTGTACACCAAACTAAGTAACTTTGTCCAAAAATGACTTTTATTTTTGGTATGAAAATTCGCTGTTTACGGTAGCGCGCAATGTAACGCAGGCAAAACGTTGTGCTTATGGGCGCATGCAACGGTACAGGGCTCGTGCGAGTATTTAAAGTGAAGTTACATAAAATACCGGCTTGATATTGTATTGTCCTACTGCAGGGCAAAGGCCAGTCATACAGTCTCGTGCCTTCTCATTATAGAGAAGGCATATCATACATATTGGTCGATATAAAAACAAACTGTGCGAAGAACATAAAAATACCTATCACAATTACTGATCGAGAATACCTATGTACGCATATATGCTTTTTATATTTCTATGTATGTACATGATTTGTATTGTTTGTGATGAACACAATAGACAGCACAAATCCAGAATTATTGGAATTTCTTTTGTATGTATTGAATAATGCTCTAGTCTTGCGGGGTAATTGCGTAGTTACACTAACAATTGCAATACCTTTAATTTTGACAACTCGATAACATTCACATTGCGTCATTTACGTAGTCGAGCAGGCGGATTTTTCAAACATGAAGCAAGGGGTTAGGAATTTCTTTCAAAATCCATCGGTTTGTGAAAGAATGTGTGTTACGGTTACGCAATATGGGTGCTGATGGTCTTTGATACGGCTCACTCGCTATCAATTTCATAAAACATTATAGCGCATTCGTCATTCGAAAATTCGCGTGAAAATGTATATAATGAGCGAATAATTTTGATTGGTGCTTTTCGTGTTGATTTCTCCCCATTTGGTTCAATATAATTGTCAGTATATGCCTCCCTTGCCCAATTAAGTAGGTTCTGGAATTGTAATGTTATTATAATAATATATAGTTTTGATATTATAATACATTTTTATTGTAAGGTTCAATATAAATTCATTTACAAATCGATCTGTGGCTTCCTTTTGTTAGTGCTTGAATGTTTGAGTTTATTCATGAGTGTATAAACTGCAATCAAAAAAGATTATTCGTATGCGAACAGCGCCTAAATTGTAGTTAGTACCTAAGTCTACATTCTTGCAATAATTATATCCTACACCTGAGTTCTTTCAGCTATGAAACAGTAACACACACGTAGTTCTAAATACACAATTGCTTACGACGGATATAAAAACATCTATATCTATCTATGTAAATAAAAAGAGAAGTCCTGACTGACTGACTGACTGATTGACTGACTCATCAACAGCCAGCCCAAACCCTTGGATCTGAAGCTGAAATTTTGCACAGAGGTTCCCTTTATAAGGAAAGAATTCCCGGTAGTACGTTCACGTGGGATATTTTCCGACCTAAACGCGGGCGAAGCCGCTGGCGAAAGCTAGTATAACATAAATAGTAATATATTATATTGGAAAATGTTTGTTTTCTCCTAATTGGACTGACTAAAGTGTCTTTGACTTGCTTGTCGTAGTTGTTTTAAAGGTACCTACATTATTGTGCTCTGTAAGGCTCCGCTTTGATGATTTTTTCCTTTGCGGTTGTACCCCAGCTAGTTCCTAGTTATTATCGACTTTAGACGATTGATGGCTACTTTCAGTCTCTAATAACCCATTGACTTCGCTCGATACTAATTGTATCAAATATCGATAAATGCAGACGCTTTGGTTCTCCGTATAACTATGCAGCGCAGGTGAAGCCTTTCCCACGCATGTTTCTATCTAACTTATAAAACGCATGTGTCACTATTTAAGTGGCCGCATAAACAGCAGTTGTGTCCAGGGCTGTTTTGAAATTTATTATAAAAAAATAGATAATAAGCTGGAAATGGAAGATACAAAAGCTCTTCCCGTTGTTATTTTGTCGAACACGATTTAGCTGTAAAACCGTGTTCTACGCATAAAAACTTGATGTTACTTACGATTTTGTGGTATTTCTACGGGAGTACTTATAGTATGAACACTTATAGCACAAAGTGAGTGTACATGGGCGCATACGGGCACTCAGTTACCTTTTATGGGACTGTACTTTACCGTGCGGCAAGACTGAAATCTGCATGCTGAAACAGAATGCCTACTGCTACGTCTGCTACGCCACGTAGCAGCGGCCTACGCGCAGAGAAGTCCGCTCGCTTGTAAGATGGTTTATGCGTATATGTCACCGTAAAGCCATGTAGGCACGTACGAACAAAATTGTTGCGTTGCATGATACGCAACAACTTGGTTCGCACGTGCGCTAACGAACATAGAACACTCTGTTCGTCAAACATGTTTGCGGCGATCCTATTAGTATGTTTTGTATGGACGGTGATCGAAGAGCTTTGATAAATGTTACGTAACAAAACTGTTCGTATAGAACTAACCCTACCCGTTAATCCTACCCGTACCTATTAAGATAGGGTTCACGACTGTTGTGCGCGAACTCGATTCGAACTATGTTCGCGTTCGTCTTCGAATATGTCCATACGTACGAACCAAATGTTCAAGTTTGATGTTTGTGTTCGCTATGTTCGTGTTCGTTCGTGCGTAAACGTCTTAAGGTTGTGAACACCGTTAGTTTATAATCTATCTCGCTCGCGAGTTTGTAAACTGTCGATTAATTGTGAACTGTTAATTGTGAAACATATTGCTTACTAACGTATTAATTTTCGATAGTTTATAATCTATTCATGTCAAACCATCAAATTGGGAACGAACCTGCACTTACTGACAGGGTTCACAATCTGTTCGATTTTATCACTCGGAAAATTGTGAACCTTTGGTAAGTCTTGATGGTAGCCAAATTGGTCGCAGTAACCACAATAACTAAGCCAGTATATCCCGACCAAATGGGTAAGGATAGGTTATCACACGCAAACCGAGCGAGCGCTTCTGCCAAGTTGGTCGCAGTTACCTACTTGGCTACGAGTATGTAGTATTAGCGCAAGGTGCGTTGATGGCATGCAAATTTGATACCAGTTCACAATTTGCCGTTTGCCATGGATAGATTATATTATAAACTATCGAAATATAATGCGATAAATTGTAAATGGTATAATGCAGTTCACAATTTTTCGATAGTTTATAATCTCGCGAAATAGATATCAAAGTTAACGAAGTTCATAATCATGCGGTGACATTATACGTAACGCTTGCCAAAATACTCACGCTTCGTGTGTGATGCTCTTAGAGATTATTATTATTATTTTCAACCGACGAAAAAAAAGGAGGTTCTCAATTCGACACGTATGTTTTTTTTAGAACATGTTTTTTATGTATGACCACGCATAACTTCTTACAGTCATTCGATTTGAAAAATTTTTATTGAAGGCCTCAAAGTTGGTCCCATATAAAATTGATTAACTTTGCTTGGCAGTTTATGAGTTAGCTTCAATAATACGTATTTTTTCCCCCCTTTTCTAAGGATAATGTTCTAGTTTCTTGTGCAGGTAGTAGTATTTACAATTTGTGCGGGGTAGGTAACACAACTAAAAAGTGAAAAATAAAAACTTTTTTACAAAAGAGTACAACCGACTTCCAAAAACAACACTATAAAGTGAAAAATAACTTTAATTTCGGAAGTTAGGTCTGGCTTTTGGCCACCGACTTCCGAAATTAAAGTTATTTTTCACTTTAAAGTGTCGGTTGTATTTTTTTGTAAAAAAGTTTTTCATATTCATGCCATCATTAATTCAATAGTATGTGTGAAGTATATCCTCTTAGTGATATTGAGATTAAAGCATGTGATAGTTGTACGAATAGATTGCCACCGATGGATTAGAATTAGTCAGATCCTATTACTAAGGCTTACGGCAGACAGAACCTTCTGTGTATGGCAACCTGAAAATCGATGTTACTTATACCTAAACAAATATAACGAACCCCTAAACCCATTTACTTTTCACTAAACTTGATTCCAACTGTGCTAGTAGGTAATTGGGTGTTGACACATGAATTTTTTACATACATATGTACAATATTTACCTTTTAAATCCGACGCTTTGTTTTCATGTCGAGTTTTGTGAATTTTCGCTAGCACGCTGCTTCAAACAAACATTTGTTACGCTTTATTTCTGAGTAAAAAGAAAGGGAAGCGAATTGTGCCAGTATTCATATCACCCTGGTACGCAAGTACGCAGTCCGTATGAATAGAACATGTTTATCATATTAAGGGGATACATCGATATTTTTTTTTAAATTCCTATAAAACCAAATGTTAACTCATTTGGATTTTCCATTATGTGATATTTGACTAGATTGTGTACTGCTGTACAAAAACCGAAAAATGATTACTTGAAATTTTTTCGATAGAATAAAATTCAAAAGTAGGTCCATCTATTTTCTGTTTTATTCGATTATTCGTAAACAGTTCCTTATTGTGCAGTAAAATTTGCTTTAAATCGAAGATATTTAAATATGTTAAGAACTTACCAAGTTAAAAATTGATTTAAGCATAGCATTTGTCATAAATCTATTATCATATAAACGAATCGCGTTTACGGTGCGAGTGAGTCTTCTATCTCGCGCGTCAAAGTAGACATATCGCCATTTTACTTTCACGCCGAGCTAAACCACGCTTCGATATATCCTCTTAAAGTCGGTCTCGGTGCCCCCGCCGTAATTTGGGCGTGGACCCTAAACAAAATGCATTAATTTAACTTTGTTCGTGAGTTTGTATTTGTCTTACTCCTTACCATAGCAATTTAGCAATGTTGTTCGCTGTAGGTTGAAGGTCACTAACAATGCTGGAATCGTATGAATTTTTAAGAACAGTCCAGTTCTAAACTGGTTTGTGGTGAGATAGTTCTAAGGTACTGATCTTAAAGCGTGTGATTTAGAGAGAGAGAGTTCCGCATCAGGGTCTGTACTCTCTCTGCATAAATTATTTTGGCAATTCGTCACAGCTACGTTTCTTTATGATACAATTTGCACTAAAGACCACTTCAAGACTCTTTATCGCTCTGACTAAAAGATTATCTGCCTATACAGTCTCGCCACCCTAGTTTTAAGCGCTAAATTATTTTATCTACTAATCAGGAAACGGTAACCTGTATTTTTAACCGACTTCAAAAAGGAGGAGGTTCTCAATTCGTCGGAACCTTTTTTTTATGTATGTTCCCCGATTACTCGAAGATGGCTGGATCGATTTAGAGTTTTTTTGTTATGTTCGAGAGGGTCATCACAGTTGGTCCCATATAAAATTGATTAACTTTGCTTCGGTAGTTTTTGAGTTAGCTTCAATAATACGTATTTTTTCCCCACTTTTATATGGATGATGTTCTAGTTTGTTTTGCTGGTAGTGGTATTTGAATTTGTGTGGGGTGGGCACACAACTAAAAAGTGAAAAATAAAAACTTTTTTACAAAAAAATACAACCGACTTCCAAAAACAACACTACAAAGTGAAAAATAACTTTAATTTCGGAAGTCGGTGGCAAAAAACGAAAATACATTTAACTAGACACCGACTTCCGAAATTAAAGTTATTTTTCACTTTGTAGTGTTGTTTTTGAAAGTCGGTTGTATTTTTTTTGTAAAAAAGTTTTTTTTATCAAAACGAGTTCGCAACGCCTCCACCGGTACATTGTCATAAATAAACGCCTTTAATACGTATTTACGTTAAGTTGTAAGACACGTTCAGCTCTTTGAAATCGCTGACTTATCGACTGGGGATGGCCTTGGGCTTTAATTATAAACTTGGGTCGTTTATGTTGACTTTGTTATATATAAAACAACGTCGCGCTTCGTTGAAGCCACTACCTATGCGAGCTTAGGGGTAACGTGGCTGGCGGCGGCAAATGGAATTACCTGATTGCACGTAATAACCCACAAGCATTATGAAACTCCCCGTAGCCGTAACTAAGCTATATCCCGCGTTCAACGCTGTCGAACACACTTGATTCATACCCATACCTAAGCTATATGATTGTAATACGTATGTTTGGTTCTTTCCGCAGAATTATTTGTGCGATATAATAGATACCGACAGTGTATCGATCCGCCCAGCTTCCACATCACTCGCAATCAGCCATTTTTGAATTAATGCCTTATATTCTTGTGTGGTTTACATTGATGAAATAGACGTCTACCTCAGATTATAGAAGAAAGGTAGATAGAGCGCGCGGAACACTGAAAGTGAAGCCAAAAAAGCAAATACAAATTAAAAAACGAATTCAATCTCTAGTCAGTGTAACTGTTCTGAGACAATATTTGTTTTTTTTCTGAGACAATAAATGATTTATTGTCTCAGAAAAATGCAGAGAACAGTTATACATATGTACATTTGACTCGAGATTGAATTCGTTTTTGAATTTGTATTTGCTTTTTTGGCTTCACTTTCAGTGTTCCGCGCGCTCTATCTGCCTTTCTTCTATAATCTGAGACGTCTACATAAATAATTAATCGGTAGGTAACCATCAAGATTTTTCCTGCCTTGATTTTAATGTATTTACGTTGTGTAATGCTTTCCACTGCCACTGCTGCAAACTTTAACATAATCCATAAGTCATCATCATCTGCCTAGCCTTTTCCCAACTATATTGGGGTCGGCTTCCGCTCTAACCGGATGCAGTTGAATACCAGTATTTTACATGGAGCGGCTGCCTGTCTGACCTCCAGAGCCCAGTTATAGGGTAATACGATACCCCTTGGTAAGACTGGTTGTCAGACTTTCGGGAATCTGACGACCCGTTACGACTGTCAAGGATATACGAATGACAGCTGGGACCAAACGCAATGGTTTAAGGTGCTTTGCTGGACATATACCTTATTAATTCACCTAGTAATTAGCATACTTTTCTGTTACTGACTAAGCCGACGTTCGCACGGACGTAAAAATATCGCGGCGGGATTTTATCGCGCACTGGATTTTCAACTCTCGTTGTTGAGCCGAGCGTTGAGAATCCAACTTAATAATAACAGAGTGCATTCTAGCGCGTTGAAAAAACACACGGTTGGATTTCAACTCTCGGCGCTAAGCTGAGCGTTGAAAATCCAGTGCGCGAAAAAAAATTGCTGCGATATTTTTACATCCGTGCGAACGTCGACTTAGTCATTCTCCCAACACTAATAGCTTTAAATATTAGTATTATTACAAGATTCTATTTCTGTGTAATTACCGGTAATTTGGTACTCTGCTTACGCTCCATTGGATGCAACACAATAAATATGCTCTATAACCACAAGGCCTGTATGTACTGCCTGTCTAGGCTCATAGCAGATTATTCCTCGAGCTCAATTATTGAACTGCTCGTCCTAATTCTCATCCCAAATTTAAATTCGCAAGAGAATTTCGACGGTAAATTTTGTGTAGCCACAAATGAATGCAATGCCAGTTTTAATGGCAGCCAAGTATCAGATGTATAATTACTATTAGCTGGAAAAGGGACGTTTTTAATTAACGTAGAAACTGAGTAAGGAAAGGAGAAATGGCAAATAAGTGCGGTCGGTTATCTAGATGAAATAAGTACAGAATGAATTCCAGGATCTCTGTTTGTTCAAGATGTGTATAAACGTGCAACGAAATACTATAAGTACCAACTTAAATGAAAACGAGACCCGCACTAAGGTTACATCGTGAAATTGGCTACCTACCACACTCTATCCACTCGCTCTCAATGGTACATGTTACGTAGGTACTGTAAAGGATTATGGACCCCGAAGCTATTAGAGAATTAAACTCGTGTTTGATATAAAGTAAGTACTTTTTACGTCAAGATGGGCCCGAGCTGACTCTACTCTTTCTTTCTAAATCAATCTGCCTAGCCTTTTCCCAACTATGTTGGGGTCGGCTTTCAGTCTAACCGGATGCAGCTGAATACCAGTATTTTACATGGAGCGACTGCCTATCTGACCTCCACAACCCATTAACTGGGTAAAATGACCCTTGGTAAGACTGGTTGTCAGACTTTCGGGCTTCTGACGACCCGTAACGATTGTCAAAGATCCACGAATGACAGCCGGGGCCAACGGCTTAACGTGCTTTCTGAGGCACGGAGGAGTCTCGGTATGTAAAGATGGTCACCCATCCGCGGACCAACCCCGGCAAGCGTAACTTAACCTGATAGATCGACCCGTGCAGCTGTTATTACTTAGCCACGAACTCTACTCTTTCTTTCTATCATTCTAAAAATAAAAAGGGTGGTTTACACTATACGGGTTTAACATTATACAATTAAATTCTTAAATATTTGGATTTTGGATGAGAAAGCCATCCCGGTTAGAACCTCTACAGTACCAGCTTACATGAATGCGAATCCTTAAGCCAAGAGAAAATACCTATTCATTAACGGGTACTCTAACTACTAATTAACACTAACTACGTAGGTACATTTTTAAGTTCGCGGAATGGAGGGTGAGAAGTAAAAATAAAAATACTAAATTATTTTTCTTTTTCAATATATTCACCTGCTACCCTTGTACATTTTTCAGATCTTTCAATTAGCTTATGTATACCTTCATAAAAAAATGCTTTGTCTTTGTCCGAAAAATAAGCTGAAACCGCGTGCTTCACTTCTTCATCAGTTGAAAATTTCTTCCCATGAAGTTCTTTTTTCAGTTTTGGGAAGAGGTAATAATCACTGGGAGCCAGGTCTGGGCTGTAGGGTGGATGGTCTAAAATATCGAAGTCCACCTTATGCAGGGCAACCAACGCAACACGGCTCTTGTGAACAGGCGCGTTGTCGTGAAGAAGAAGGACACCTTTGGTCAATTTACCCCTCCTTTTTTCTTTAATGCTTTCTTTCAACCTCTCGATGATAGAAGCATAGTATTCTCCGGTTATAGAAACGCCTTTATCTTTATAATCGGTCAACAGGATCCCTTCTGAATCCCAAAACACTGTTGCCATGATTTTTCCAGCCGATTGTGACGCTTTAAACTACTTGGGTGGTGGTGTGCCTTTTTTGTGCCACTGCATAGAGTCTTGTTTCGACTCAGGTTCATAATGATGAACCCAAGTTTCATCTCCAGTAACAATTCGACTTAATAGTCCATCTTTATCTTCGTTACAGAGGTCCAAAAACGTGCGAGAACACTCCACGCGGTGTTGTTTTTGAGGCGGCGTGAGCATTCTTGGCACCCATCTTGCACTGACCTTTGTCATGCCAAGATGATCGTGTAGAATTTTGGAAATTGTCGTATCCGATACTCCAACCATTTCTGCAAGCTGTTTCTTCTTTAGTCTGGCATCTTCCAATATTATTTTTTCGACTTTTTTAATGATTTCCGGAGTAGCCACCTCGATCGACCGTCCGGGCCGTGGGTCGTCTTCAAGTGAGGTCCTGCCTTGTTTAAAGAGACTGTGCCACTTGTAAACCATGGTTTTACCCGGGCAAGAGTCCCCGTAAACGGATTCCATCTCTTCCAGTATATTTTGAACTGACTTTCCTTGCTTGGTAAGGAACTTTATTAGGGCACGGTACTCGATTTTTTCCATAATTCACACTTTCTTCTCAATTGAGTTGTTTGCTTGACGATAGTTCAAAGACTAATGATCCAATTAAGATAAAACCTGGTATTTACACTAATATTGAGTGGCTGAAGTTGTTGCCATCCCGATAATGACCTATTGTTATCCCCTCCCCCCCATTCCGCGAACTTAAAAACGCCCCCTCGTAGCTAGGTTATCCAACCTTTTACTGGTTCCGGCGCGGCTCCGGTGCGGCGCCTGTGCGGTTTTCATTCGTATACACAACCACGCGGTCCGACGTCGTGTACATGAAGTCTAACTCATCACTCTATTATTTAGTAGGTACCGAAAACCCTATCAAAAACAGAATGCATTAATATGACATTTGATTTGTAAGGGATCGTATATATAATTACAGGCGCTCACACATAAATTACAAAAGGCACGTATTATTCGATTGTCTGACCGACGTTTTAAAGGACGTGCTGGTAATAACTGCTCATGCCTACGTCACACTGACGCACATTGTCTGAACAACGGACATCAAGAGTACAATGAAATAAAAATGACAGAAACACTCAACTTTCAATTAGCAATCTTAAAATTAGTTTTACATTTTTTTTGAATTAAAGGTTTAGGCATCGGCATCATTCTGATTGCTAAATGTAAATGCCAATCTGGAGAATTATTCTCCATATTGCTTTGCATATTATTATTTATAATAGGCCTCATTCTGGCTTTTCCATAGCTCACGGTCTTGAGTTTTTCTCCTCCCATCCTACAGTAGTTTTCAAATAGTCTTCCCATCTTTGAAACGGTCATCCTCTTTTCAGACAGAAACACTAATTTGTCTCTAATCTCATTTCAATCTAACATCAGGTCAGTACAAACAAAGTCCACAGTACAAAAGCCTATTTACTTGCTTCGTTAAAGACTTTAAAGAGCTGTAGACTACCATCGTTATCTGTGTAAATAAAACTGTCGAAACGGAATCGAAAGGATCAGAATGGATGTTGATTATAGTGAGCTAGTTTTTTAAGATAAACGGTCCTTGCATCCATCTCTCGTGGCTAAGTAATAACTGCCACACTGCTGGTCAATAGATCAGATTAAACTAGGTTTGCTTTGATCGGTCTGTGGATGGGTGACCATCTTTACGTACCGAGACCATGCAGTTGGTCCGGCTGTCATTCGTGTTTTTTCAGGCGCTATGACCCGACAGAGACTGCGCTTACTAGCTTTTTGAATCCATGGGAAACATAAAAAACAGTGTAATAAAATTGTGAAAAAAAAGATATATTTTATTTAAGGATCGGATAGCCAATCGCTTTTACAAACAAGATTAGATTTACTTTGCTGGATAGAAAAAAATACCAAAGTTATCCCTTTTCGTAATGTTTAATCAAATACAAAACAAAACAGACGTCTTTTTCTTATCTATATATATAAATGAAAAGGTAGTAAGGTAATTTAGCGCAATTCGCTGAGTTTGTCGTGATAAAATTATTAAAATACGTTTAAATACCTACTAAATGCGCGAGGCAACCTCTCACGAGCCTACTTTAGTGCAGTATGCGGCTTGAGCGCCGGATCATAGGGCCTTTAAAGTCGTCACGACTCGTTAGAAGCCCGAAAGTCTGACAACCAGTCTTACCAAGAGGTATCGTGTTACACAGTAAGTGGGTTGTGGAGGTCAGATAAAGTCAGTCGCTCAATATAAAATACTGGTATTGAGCTGCACCCGGTTAAAATGGAAGTCGACCCCAACATAGTTGGGAAAAGGCTAGGCAGATTGATTTTGTTCCTAACATCCATGTCTACGCCTTGAAATATTAGCGTCACTGACGTGGGCAGGGCTCCAATGGAAAATTCTGTTAGGTGCTGCAGGAGTCCAGTTCATAACAAAGCGGATGAAATACAAACAGCATTGCTGACTTTGTTTGATATACCTACAAGAGAAATAACGCTGAAATTTTGCACAAAAGCTAGGTGTCCCTGATTCGAAACTGCGATGAATGCGATGAACAAAGACTGCTAGCGCGGCGCTTTTGTAACTCAAAAGAAACGCAATATCATAAATAAGATATTTAATTAAAACACACTGACACAAGAAAGAATAGCTAGGTAGTAGTTTTCCATTTCCTAACTCATATCTTATTTACTGTACACACGGCTACATATCAAGCTATACATTTCCAGTATAAGCTGATCTTGCATTGTATAGTGTAAGTGATTTCCGTACAATGAAATGTATAGCTTGATATATATTAGCCGTGTGTACCTACAATCTATGCAAATAAATTGTGACCGTTATGGTAGCGTACACATGATGTAATTCACGGTTTTTGTTATACCCAATAAATAGAGCGTAATTAGTGCAAAAGTAAAAAAAAATGTGCTTCTGTAGTTTAAGAAATAAAGACCATTTTTACTGTGTACGCTGGCATAACGTTAAGCTAGCGTACCCATGGCAGTACTTGAAAACGGTTTATATTAAAGCGACGGAATTTATACACAAAAATAGTTCCCAAATAGAACGCGCGCTATGCAAAGTGTCATAATGATTGCTCCTATAGGTACGGGAGATATTGAATAACATTCCGACTGGCGTTATGGCACCGTACATACATTTAGTGCATATAGAAAGCGGACTTTTCATTTTATATGCTATGCTATATGTATAAATTGTGCGTGTCATTTGGCCCCTGCCAGTATAATAATATATATTTATAAATAAATAAATTATTTTTATATTGTTCCACTGCGAATTCACGTAAAGTATTTGTACAGGCAAGGGCCAAATTTCACGCACTATTTATACATATAGCATTAAGAAAAGTCCGTTTTCTATATTCACTAATTGTATTCGATGCCATAATGCCTGTCGGAATGTTATTCAATGTCTCCGTTCCTATAGGAGCAATCAATATGACATTTTGCAAAGCGCACTCTATTTGGGAACTATTTTCGTGTATAAATTTCGTTGCTTTAATATAAGCCGTTTTCTAGTACTGCCATGGGTATACTAGCTTAACGTTATGCCTGCGTACACAGTAAAAATGGTCTTCATTTCGTAACTACAAAGGCTCTATTTTTTTTACTTTTGCACTAATTAAGCACTATTAACGCTCTATTTATTGAGTACCTATACCAAAAATCGTGATTACATCATGTGTACGCTACCATAATGGTCACAAATAAATTTTACTTTATCTAATTTCCTAGGCTTTTTCACCTGATTTCTGTTTATAATGATCTTTCGAATTTCCTAACGTTTCCGCACGAACCCTTACTAATAACTAAATGCGGAACTGTGTTTGTTTGCTACGATTTCACGCTAAAACGGCTGAACGGCTTCGGATGAAATTTAGCACATGGGTAGACCATGACTTTGATTAAGACATAGGATACTTTTTATCCCAGTTGTACGTTATCGTGGGATAATTTCCGACCTACACGCGGGCAAAGCCGCAGGCAAAAGCTAGTCTATAAATAACCCTATTTACCTATACGTAGCCAGGTTCTTGCCTGTGACATACTTACTATAAAATTGAAACAAACAATGGCCTGTTGTATCGTCTTTACACTGTTTAGACGATACTTGCTATTTACTTATTTATGGTACCTATGCTACGATACAGGCAATTAAATGGCACCGTGTAATTTATAATAGGGTGATTTTTTGTTCAAGCTAGTTTGTAGTGAAAATTATTTTTTGCATGCCATAGCTTCGCTTGGGTATAACCAGAAACATTAATTTTTTTATGGGGTCTTAAATAAAATGATAGGAGTTCAGCAGAACATTGACCTTTAAATTAACCGACCACATCTTTATGCCGTCATAAAGTAGACGAGCAAACACCGAGGAGGCACTGTGACTGTTCCTCCTGTGAGGAATCATTCGTTAGGAGCTGCCAAAGGGCTCACTATCCCATAAGAATTCTGTACTTACCTTTCGTTATCACTTAAACTGTAGTATATACGTTTACCTTTTAGATGTACTTACCTATAGTTAAACTTATCAACATTTGTGTATTCATCTTAAAAAAAAAGTAACACATTCAATCTGCCCAGCCTTTATGGCTTACAGTCTATAACAGCTACAACAGCAGGATGCAGCTGAATACCAGTATTTTACATGGAGCGGCTGCCTCTCCACAATCCAGTAACTTGATAAAATGATACCTCCTGGTAAGACTAGTTGTCAGAGCTTTGGACTTCTGACGACCCGTAACTACTGTCAAAGACCCACGAATGACAGCCGGGACCAACGACAAACCCCGACAAGCGTAGCTTAGCCTGATTGATCGACCCTGTATTTTATATTCCTATGGATCGACCCGTGCGGCTGTTATAAAAAGTAATACATTTTGTATTGTTTAATAACCTTTGGCATGCTTTCAAAATTATTCTCTCAACTATTTTTAGTTAATGTAAACTGGAAGAGCTGGAGCACCTAATACAAGCAAATCTTTGCTTAAAAGGTGCCTCCAAACTTAACAATGTAATTTATAAATTAATGATGAAATAAACATTTTTTTTTTGTTTTTGTTGAATATGTTAGGTATTAAATTCTAGCTTATTTATTTAAAACTTATCTCACTATGTGAAGTCATTTAAGATAATTCATGTAAGGGGCCGTGGGCGAACGAATCGCAGTCGAAAATCGATATCTCGTGAAACTTAGGGCGATACCCTATTCAAAGCTCCGCAGAGTTTACGGCTGTTATAATACCTATTAAATACAACAAGCCTTTGTGCACGCCTGTCCTATGTCACCGAGATCCTGAACAGTGGTCGACGTGACACTATGTTTTACATTAAATACAACAAGCCTTTGTGCACGCCTGTCCTATGTCACTGAGATCCTGAACAGTGGTCGACGTGACACTATGTTTTACATTAAATACAACATGCCTTTGTGCACGCCTGTCCTATGTCACCGAGATCCTGAACAGTGGTCGACGTGACACTATGTTTTACATTAAATACAACATGCCTTTGTGCACGCCTGTACTATGTCACCGAGATCCTGAACAGTGGTCGACGTGACACTATGTTTTACATTAAATACAACATGCCTTTGTGCACGCCTGTCCTATGTCACCGAGATCCTGAACAGTGGTCGACGTGACACTATGTTTTACATTAAATACAACATGCCTTTGTGCACGCCTGTCCTATGTCACCGAGATCCTGAACAGTGGTCGACGTGACACTATGTTTTACATTAAATACAACAAGCCTTTGTGCACGCCTGTCCTATGTCACCGAGATCCTGAACAGTGGTCGACGTGACACTATGTTTTACATTAAATACAACAAGCCTTTGTGCACGCCTGTCCTATGTCACCGAGATCCTGAACAGTGGTCGACGTGACACTATGTTTTAGATTAAATACAACAAACCTTTGTGCACGCCTGTCCTATATCACCGAGATCCTGAACAGTGGTCGACGTGACACTATGTTTTACATTAAATACAACATGCCTTTGTGCACGCCTGTCCTATGTCACCGAGATCCTGAACAGTGGTCGACGTGACACTATGTTTTACATTAAATACAACAAGCCTTTGTGCACGCCTGTCCTATGTCACCGAGATCCTGAACAGTGGTCGACGTGACACTATGTTTTAGATTAAATACAACAAGCCTTTGTGCACGCCTGTCCTATGTCACTGAGATCCTGAACAGTGGTCGACGTGACACTATGTTTTAGATTAAATACAACAAGCCTTTGTGCACGCCTGTCCTATGTCACCGAGATCCTGAACAGTGGTCGACGTGACACTATGTTTTAGATTAAATACAACAAGCCTTTGTGCACGCCTGTCCTATATCACCGAGATCCTGAACAGTGGTCGACGTGACACTATGTTTTACATTAAATACAACATGCCTTTGTGCACGCCTGTCCTATGTCACCGAGATCCTGAACAGTGGTCGACGTGACACTATGTTTTAGATTAAATACAACAAGCCTTTGTGCACGCCTGTCCTATGTCACCGAGATCCTGAACAGTGGTCGACGTGACACTATGTTTTAGATTAAATACAACAAGCCTTTGTGCACGTCTGTCCTATGTCACCGAGATCCTGGGGCCCAATTCTGTAACTTGCCACGAAGCAACACGCCATTGACACTCTATCGACACACTACAAACATTGTTTCGCCACTGTTGCAAATTTGGTATTCTGTAAAAACTTCAGTGGCGTTTCAGTGGTGTCTCAGTAGTGTGTCGGTGGTGTGTCGATAGAGTGGCAGTACAATAGTTTTCAGTGTTGCTCACAGAAATCTACCATGCGATCATAGAGGTACACCAAACCTACCACTTTTTGAAATCCTATTTTTATCAATCAAATCTTTATATTATGGGTTTTTTTATTAACATACAAACGTTTTATTATCAAAAACATCATATTTCACTAAAAACGTGCATTTTTTGTTAAAAAATAAGATTTTTATCACGACATTTGTCTGACTGTCACAAGTCTTTGCCTTTCTGAAAAAAAAAACCAACAACTGTCAAATGCATCGGCCAAACCAAACTATAGGTATATTTATTATTGATTTGGTTCAATGCATCGGTGACTTGTTTCACAGCTCTTGACACAGTTGTCTGTGAAACATTATGCAATGCGCTTTGGCCAACCAGTGTTTGGTATGATCCTGTGGCGTAAAAGCTCAGCGCAATAAGTATCTGAAATGTTTAAATTTTTTTTATATGAATTTTAAGGAACAACTTCGACAATTCATAATTGTGCTGATATAATTTTATCATTTACATAATTATTCACATCAGTTTTAAAAGTTGGGTCGGAGTGTCAAGTTAGGTACCTTCACATACAAACCTTTAATTCAGCAGAGATTCCATTCTGCCGTCTCCGTCTCTGGAGAAAGGGAATGAGCTCGCCAATTAACTCCCGTGCTTGCTCCTTACCAAGCCGAAACGTTTTGACGAACTCCGCCTCGGGAAGATCACGAAAGGCATTCACTTGCAGCCTCTTTAGTGCGTGAGATTTGCGGCGCTGGCGCAAAAGCAAACGTCGGCGGTCGGCACTATTAGCCAATGCTAAAATACGCCACCGCAAAGAAGGTACACAAGGCCTCATTGTGCCGAAACGGAAAAACTACGTCCACTTGCAGCACTTGACGTGACACACACACGGGTACTTTATTTTAAATTGACAAAAAATAAACAAATTGAAGTAAGTACATAAAGAAACACACACACACAGTAAACAATATAATATAAGTACATAAAACAAAAAGTATAATATTAAATCACGTAAGTATATTAAACACGTATTACTACTTAATGAACCACTATTGGGAAAGAGGTGTCGTTGTTCAATGGCTTCACAATGGCGGTTTGATGGGCATAGCACTATTCAAACACGATAGACAGAACTGTCAAATACACTTAAAATAATTACAGACTACCTTATCTTTGGCCATCACGATGCCATTGACACATTATAGTGGACCAGACTACCAATATTACAATAGTCTTACTATGGCGTTTCAATGGCACTACAGTGGCAAGTCAATGACCATAGATAATTTGTGGAATACCAAATGTCAAAAACTATTCTATTGAGACACTACTGACACACAACCGACACACTATTGACAAGTTGGTTAGTTTACAGACTTGGGCCCCTGAACAGTGGTCGACGTGACACTATCTTTTACTTTATATTGTTCCAAATTGGGTTTAAAAAATATGCGCGTGACCTACTTAATAATTTACACTTATAAAATAATAATACTGTGATATAATGCGAGAATATAATATTACATTACATATTATTTATAAAATAATTTCGGTTATAATGCGGTTGAAATATTATACTTACAAAAATCAATCAATCTGCCTAGCCTTTTCCCAACTATATTGGGGTCGGCTTCCAGTCTAACCGGATGCAGCTGAATACCAGTATTTTACATGGAGCGACTGCCTATCTGACCTCCACAACCCAGTAGCTGGGTAATACGATACCCCTTGGTATAAGACTGGTTGTCAGACTTTCGGGCTACTGACGACCCGTAACGACTGTCAAAGATCCACGAATGACAGCCGGGACCAATGGCTTAACGTGCTTTCCGAGGCACGGAGGAGTCTCCGAATGTAAAGATGGTCACCCATCCACGGACAACCCCGGCAAGCGTAGCTTAACCTGATGGATCGACCCGTGCGGCTGTTACTACTTAACCACGATCTCCTCAAATATTATACTTACCTGCCTGTTCTATAATAATTAACGTAATTTCTGATTTCAGGTTTATTTGATATCCGATTGACCATAATTTACTTAGATGTTGCGGTAGGAATCATCATGAATGCGTTCAATAATTACAGATATGTTGACCGCATTCATTATGATTACTTATCTATTAAATCATATTAAAACCATACTAATATTACTAATTACTAATAGATTTTGTATACTTGGGGGAAATATTGTATAAATATCAGACTATTACGAACATTTTTAAAACAAACAATTGCATAATTAGGTTTTTATGGAAAGAAAATTTGGAAAAGTTTCCCGGAATATTTTCCAATTCGGGTAAAACTGAATGTCCTTTTTCCTGTGGGATTTTTGTATGAATTGACAGGATAACGTCTGTCGGGTCTTCTAGTAAATTTATGAAATAAACAAGTTTACATAGCTTTATGGAACAGCTTCATGTACTGTCTACATTTTCACATTTCTTTGGGGCTTACATTTTTTTTTTCAGTCTATAAGCGTCAGTAATTTTACTCAAGTTATTTAGGCAGGTATTCAAAAAGGATTATCGTACATTATAATGCAAAAAAAAAATACAACCGACTTCCAAAAACAACACTACAACGTGAAAAATAACTTTAATTTCGGAAGTCGGTGTCTGGTTAAATGTATTTTCGTTTTTTGCCACCGATTTCCGAAATTAAAGTTATTTTTAACTTTGTAGTGTTGTTTTTGGAAGTCGGTTGTATTTTTTTGTAAAAAAGATTTTATTTTTCACTTTTAGTTGTGGTGCCTACCCCACACAAATTCTAATACCACTACCTGCAAAACAAACTAGAACATCCTCCATATAAAAGTGGGGGAAAAATACGTATTATTGAAGCTAACTCAAAAACTACCCAAGCAAAGTTTAAATTTTATATGGGACCAACTTTGATAAAACCCTCCCGAACCCTCTCAAATAAAACAATTTTTTTTCAAATCGGACTAATCTGTAAAAAGTTATGCGTGGTCATACATAAATATATATATAGATATATATATATAGATATATATATATATATATATATATATATATATATATATATATATATATACGTGTCGAATTGAGAACCTCCTCCTTTTTTCTCGTCGGTTAAATAGTAAACATTTGTGGTGCGTAGACTCGATACAGAATGCTCCTATCTTTGTGCGGTATTGTACTACTCAGTATTGTATTGTACAACATTAAACAGGGTATCAGAGGGCTTAGTGCGAGTTTTTATACTTACTCGATCGCGTTTACGTTAACGTTACCTTACGTCAATTTGTATGGAATATTTGTGTTTATAGTCACCAGACGGCGCTTATGCAATTTCAGTACAAATTGAAGTTTACGTTAACGCGATCGAGTAAGTATAAAAACTCTCACTAAGGCCTCAGTTGATATGTTGCAACGTCGCGTCGCGTCCGCTGAGGGAAATAGGTTGCGGAAATAGGTTATGAGTTAGAAATCTGAGATGACTTGGCACTATTGTGATCTTTGAAGTTTTATAAGTTTTGGCTCTCCAGCTGGCGTCGTTGAGATAAAAATTACACTTCATTTGTAACATACAATTATTTGTTTCAGCCTTTGAAGTTAATCACGTTGAAAAAAAGAAAGCAAATGCGAAAATATGCCAATACGTACTTAAAATAAAAACGTCATATTTATAAGAATTACCTATTAGAGTTCAAAGTAGGCTGACGTACTTACATTAATTTATAAAATAGGGAAGATATGGTACGCGCTTCTCGACGTGGACCGCATAAATTATGTCAACGGGCCTAATTGACCTTAGTCACAATCGAACTGGCGTTTGTGTAGCACGTAAACTAAAATTACAAGTTCAACGGGATTATTTTTACTCGTAAGTACATCTAAACTTAATTTTCTTTAAAATTCTCCTGATTATTATTGCCGCTGGGTTGCCATTTGCAGAAAGGGATAGAAATATAATTCGTAAGATGGTGAAGAGACAAGCGGCAGTTCAAGCGGCGTATAGGAGATTTGTTATGTGTACGTAACAGTGACAATTTTTGCTATTTCGTTCCCGCTACAGCCCGCGTAATATGTCCCTCTATTTCGGTTGTTGATACACATGATGTTGATGTTGTCGACATCGGGAAATGTAGTTGTGTGGGTGTGTTTACATGTAATTGTTTCTAGTCCAATAATATTTACATGACATTAGACAGTACCGTATCTTCCCTATTTTATAAATCAACTGGCAACCCGCCCCGGCTGCGCACGGGAATAATCTACTAATATGACCAAAAAATTATAATTAAAGGCCTTTTTGTTTTACTTGGATTTGTGGAAGCTAATTTTGGACTGTATTCATTTAAATGATACGATGTCAAGGCATATTATAGTCTTAATGAAATGCTCAATTTAAGTAACAAATTTTTTCGGATAAGGATTAATTATATACAGGTCAAAATAGCTTCTGAAAAAACAAGATGTACAATCCTGTAGAACATTAATTTTATTCTTTCCATTTAGTCAGCGCACGGCATATAAGTGCTCAAAAATGCGTATTTTTACGACGACAAAATGGCTGATTTCAGTACTTACTACGTTTACGTTTAATATACATGAATTATGAATATAAACCTTCCGGAATAAATTATCTAAATGATGGTGGAAACCGCATCAAAATCCGTTGCGTATTTTAGAAGAATAACGCGGCCATACAGACAGACAGACAAAAAAAGCAACTTAATTTTTAGAGATGCTGACATTATAATATTTACCTAGACTGTAAACAAATTAAGAAATTCAATTGTTTTTTGAACGCTAGAGCATTTTTGCATAGCGAGCCTGTAGCTAACTAAAGATTTCCACAGAAAATCTCACGATTCAGTCAACGCGTTCGAGCAACTTCGCCCCTATATACTTACAATTATTCAAATATTAGGTTGGGGAAAAAGTCTTTTCGCATTATAGTATGTATGAACTTAAAATAAAATCTCTTTGGCTATACTATTTGTATCTGGCTGGTTTTGGTATCATGGAAAGTTTAAATTTTAAAGAACATAATTCCAAATTCAAATAAGGAAAATGTGTGATTTTCATTTGTTTTTCGTACTGTCAAGATGAGTGAATCTAATGAAGAAATTCGATACATTTTAAAATTTTACTACAAAAAAGGTAAAAACACAACGCAAGCCGCGAAAAAAATTTGCGTTGTTTATGGACCCAGTGCAGTGTCTGTGAGAGTAGCACAAATTTGGTTTAAGCGTTTTCAATCCGGAAATTTTGGTGTCAAAGATGCACGTAGCTCTGGTCGCCCCTATTACGGATAAAATGGATGCCATTTTTGAAAAAGTGGAGGAAGATTGGCATATCAGTAGTTACGACGTAGCTGAAGAACTGGGAATTGACCACAAAACAGTTTTGGCGCATTTGAAAAAAACTGGATACACAAAAAAGCTCGATATTTAGGTACTTCACGAGCTCACTGGAAGAAACCTAATGAACCATGTACTCATTTCTGATTCTTTATTATGTCGTAATGAAACCGAACCATTTTTGAAGAAGCTGATAACTGGTGATGAAAAGTGGATCACGTACGACAAGAACGTGCGAAAAAGGTCGTGGTCAAAGGCCGGTCAGGCTTCACAGACTGTGGCGAAACCCGTGTTAACTCGCAACAAGGTGATGCTGTGTGTGTGGTGGGATTGGAAGAGCATTATTCATTATGAGCTGTTACCACCAGGCAGGAGCATCGATTCTGAACTCTACTGCGAACAACTGATGAGATTAAAGCAAGAAGTTGAGAGAAAGCGGCCGGAATTAATCAACAGAAGGGGTGTGGTTTTTCATCATGATAACGCTAGACCTCACACATCTTTAGCCACTCAGCAAAAATTAAGAGAGTTTGGCTGGGAGGGGTTAATGCATCCGCCGTATAGTCCTGACCTTGCACCTTCAGATTTCCACCAGTTTCGGTCTCTTCAGAATTCTTTAGGCAGTGTCAGGTTAACATCACGAGAGGACTGCCAAAACCACTTGTCGCGGTATTTTGATCAGAAGTCCCAAAATTTCTATAGCAATGGGATCATGTCCCTACCTACAAGATGGCAAAAAGTTATCGAACAAAATGGTACCTACATACTTTAGATAAATGTAAATAATGTATATAAAAAAATGTTTTGAATTTTCTTAAAAAATGCGAAGAAACTTTTTCCCCAACCTAATTCATGCAATACATACAAAGCTCATGTTAGCGTGTTTACGGGTGCATCATAATAATTTCATGTGCTTTCCGAGCATTGTAATCATGCATGCACTCAATCAAGTGTCCGGCACCACCAAAGCGGTGAAAGGTTGACGTTCGATTTATCTAGTTTGCGCCGGAAATACATGGCCGACGTGACGGATGTGCACTTTATCGCCGGGTGAGATTTTAATTTTCATGCGCTTGCACTTTTGCAAAACTGTACTTACATACAAACTATACTTACAAACTGTACTTAAAATAGTAACGAAGCATTTCTATCTGTTTGTATGTTTGAGCTTCACGACAAAACTCCTGGTCAAAGTTCAACGAACTTTGGTACAGAGCTTAAAAATGTACCAAAGAACGACATAGGTTACTTTTTATAAAGATACATGAAATAGTTAGGTACCCTTTGATGCTCGTGAATCCGCCGGCAACAACGCGTGTTTAATTACGTGGGTACAGACACGATTGCATTGATTTGTATCCCCTTCTCATGACATTTATAATGCGCGACGTGTACCACCCCAATTAATGCAGGCGCTTGTAAATTTTGCAATCAAACCCATATTTTTAGAAACTGATTTTCTGAGTAGGTCGTAGGTTCCACCTAAGCGCGTTGACCCTACGTCATTATTCGTTATGGAAATAATGTTGTTGTTCTTTAGAAGATGTTTTCTTAATTTCTAGTTCTATTTTCTTGGCATGTATGCAATCATAAATCGCTCCACACGTCTTCTCTTTCCTATCACTAGTTGGCGCTTTCGTTTACATTTCAAGTAGGCTAGCGCGCACTGTGGTGCGGTGGATTGCAGTGCGTTATTTCTGCCGTACGGTATAACAAACGCAGTCACGGATCCGCGCACTGGCGGTAAAAAAAAACGCCCGCTTTTCGTACCCAAACAATTTTGGATGCATCCCTTGGCGGCATTAAGGTCTACTTTTTCGTAAGATATAAAGATTTAGGGGCGTATCCAAATAACAAAAGGATATTATCTACTGCTTTGTCGGTGTCTCAGTGCGTTTATTTCACCGCAGTGCGCGGTGCTTCATATATCTTTGCGATATAAAATACGTGGGGTGTACTCACCGCAAATTTGCAGCGAGAGGCCCACTGTGAATTAATGCGTGCATTTCATACTTCACAGATTTTGCGGTAGGTAATAGAACGCACGGCAATGCGCACAGGTCTGAAAGTTGACCTCATCAAAAAGCGCTAAATAAAACTCAAATGTGCTTTTATATATTACTTTTGGGTTGACGTGAATGTGTGTATGTTTGGTTACGAGTATTTCATGCAAACCTACATTTCCTATGAATTTCTGCTCGAAGTGGAATTAATTTCCGTATCATCAACATTATTAATTCCACATAATTGTATTTATCAAATTCATTAATTTCATCTAGCATTTTCAGAGTTAGTAAGTCAAAATAATAATTATTCGCTGGAAATTGTTTGCATACGTTTTTGTTTGCACTACACGGCAGCTCATGTTTCATTTTCGTTGAATAGAGAAATCAAATTTCATCATGTGTGGTAAATATTATTGGTACGAATTCAGCGAAGTTCTAATTACTTAGTAATTTCAATAAATTCTATACATATGATATTTTTTCGTCAGCCAATCCAAATTACGTAGTCTGATATTGCAGGGATGAATTCAATGTAAAATTATATTTCAATATGCTCAATTAACCAATCATATCTAAACTGAAATAAAAACTCGACTTTTGGTTTTTCAGTACATTGAAAATACATACTTAGGACAATTTTTATTCTACCAGGTCAATTTTGACTGTATGTCAGGAATGGCTTAATTGATTTAGGAAGAACCTTCAATGCTAGATAGTTTTAGTCATAAAATACGGGGCGCTCTCCTAAGACTGTTTGTCCACCGCTCCGGGAACGGGACGTCAACGAGAAAACAGTTGACAGCGCCTGAGTAACGACAGCATTTTTCCCGTTGACGTCCCGTTCCCGGAGCGGTGGACAAACATTGTAACGCTCACTCAAATCTCTCACTTCGTAGAAATCCATACTTATATTATAAATGCGAAAATAACTCAGTCTGTCTGTTACTTACCTTTTTTAACGCATAACCCACTGGACCGACGGTTACGAAATTTGATAAATAGGCTAACGTAACCTAACCTAGCCATAGCCTGAGACACGGAGCAGGACATAGGCTTCTTTTCAACCTGATCTATAGATAGTATAAAACAAAGTCGATTTTCGTGTCTGTCTATGTGTCCGCGTTGTTCTCCTAAACAGCGCAACGGATTTTAATGCGATTTTCACCATTATTTAGGAAATTTATTCCGGAAGGTTTATGTGTAAATAAAATACATCTAAGTATATTATTATTAAACTTACAATAGTAGATTGTATCATAAAACCATAAGAGAGGAATATAATATTTTTACGGCGAGGGCGCTTTTTTGAATCTAAAGCGAAGTGAGGGATTCTAGAGTAGAATCCCGAGCGTCGCGAGGGGTTCTTTAGTAGAATCCTGAACGTAGCGAGGGATTCAAAGTACGTCGACCGAGCCAAAAATATATTTTGCGCCCGAGTCTCACTCTACTTTTCATCACCCTCGAGAAAATAAAAGGCGCCTCATATTTTATTGTAATATTATGATTTAATAAAACATTAAGTAACAACTAAATTGAAATTAAACAGTATCTACTAATAAAACAACTAAATAAGCTTATATTTACATTTGAGACATTTTCGCAATTATGAAAATTTATTGTTACAGTTTTATTAGGAATAGAGATTATTGTAGATTTTATATTCTGCGTGTTAGAAATAATGTCTGAATCTGGCTCATTTTGAGGAAAATGTGACGGAGAATCTCGTTGTTTGGATGTAGATGGGCGCGGCAACAGTGGCATGGATAGATTAACTGAAGGTTGCAATTTAATGTTTTCCACGATGCGTTCACACGTTTTCGCCTTGTTCTCAATGGAATCTTCTATATTCCTCTCTGCTACAGCACTCGACTTCCATCGTCGCTTGAGAACTGTTAAGTCCGCTCCAGAATCTGCCAAAAGGGTTGCAGAAGTACGACGAAAACAATGTCCTGTATACAGTTTGATATCTGGTAACTTCAAATAATTATCGATTTCTTGTGGCACGTTAGAAATTTTATTTTTTCCCATAACTTGTTTGAAGCACTTGCCATTTTGATAACGGATGAAAAACCAGTTGGTCTTCATATCAGGACGCAGGTCCAGGTATTTCTGTACAATAGTTTTGTATTCTCCTCGGATTACGAAGGATCGATCAATTTTTGTGTTTGTGTCTGTCAGCTTTACTAACAGTAAATAATCCGAGTGGTTTTCGACATCATCAACAGTTATTTTTAAAAGTTCATTGCCACGACAAGCTCCTTGTACTCCGAAAATTAAAGCCACCTGTAACAAAACCGAATGTGAATAAGACAAGTATATATCGAAGTACAGGTTACAATAAAATGCTCATTTTAAAACACTATGGTTATACTTTACTAATCCACCATATACACAGTTACTTACTTTTACGGCAATAAAGACTTTGTCGGGTGCCTCATTAAGGAAAGTCCACGTTTTTGACTGAGAACACTTTGGATTTTTTAGGTTTAAATCCATCAAACATCCTCTTCAGATACGCTAATTTCGAATATGTGTCCAGATTTACGTCGTTATTATAACTAACTGTTGATTTTAGCATTAAGTAGGTACTCCAAAGAGTGGAAGGTTGCACAGATTCTGACAAAATTTTGGCGCCTCTTGTATTTCTCCATTCAATAAAATTACCATAGGCTTTCATATATTTCTCCCGCTATTTTGCAGGTAATAGATTATCCATCACATTTCTTGCGTCAGTTCTAATACTTTCAGGAGTTATAATCCTACCAACTTATATGTGAACTGAAAGAGGACGGCACCGTCGATGCGTCGACACAATCGAATGACATGCGTCGGCACCAGTCGGCACAGTCGAAGACATTTCAACATGACGGCCGTAGTTCCAATTTTCGCCATTTCATAGATAAGTTGGTAGGAGTGTAATTCTATAGTTTCACTGTCACTTGAAGAATTCATTTTTCAAGACAAAACCATGAATTTTCTAACAATCCGTCAAAATTGACGAAAACGCGGGCTGTAGTTCGCGCGTTTATAGTTTGATTTCTTTTTTTTTTATACAGCCGGCGGCGCGACTAAGGGCCGTCGTACCCAGCCAGTCTTTATTCAAACAATATTTACGTTTGATTTCTTTGACGCTGAACACTAAGATGTTCCAGATTCAAAAACTGCGCGGCAAAGATAATTGCGACGCACTTATAAAGAGGATTAAAAACTCATTACTGCCCGCTAAAAGTTTCTTAAAGAAAACACCACCTTTGGGTGTACTTAAAGGCGAACCAAGTCGTCCTTTTCGAATAGATGAAATGAAAATAATAAAGAATCTCAATGTTTTGTCGGGTTGTTCCCAAAGGTCCACGATTCTATTGATTTCAAAAATACACAGTTCATACTTTGATTGCCAAGGTCCATGACATTTTAAAATAGTATAAAATTCTTTCCCGACGGGTCCATGAGCTTGTTTGGTACAGTCAGCAATAAAGGCTTGTATTAGAAACGATAAATATTTATCAGTAACTTATACAAAAGAAGAAAATATTTTAATCATTAGCATTAAGGTGAGCGTCCACTAGTCCGCACCGAGCGCAACGCACGCACGGCACGCAACGGATTTTGGTTTATTTGTATGTCAGTGGACGATTTCCGACCTCCACGTGGGCGAAACTGCTGGCTAAAGCTAGTATTGTAATTAACAAAAAGTACCTACTAGGCTTGCATGAATTCAAGATTTATTATGGGCCTATTGTTTTTACTGACTGTACTTTGTATAAATCTCGTGGACCCAGGAATTAGGAATTAATTAGGAATTCATATATGGAGATTTAAAAACATATTTTATTTTCTCATGTACCCGTTGGGAAAAGAAGAACAATAGAATCGTGGACCCGTTTTGTCAAGTCGTAAAATCCATGCGAAGCAGGGGCGGATTGCTAGTATATGTATAAAAAGAAACCGGCCAAGTGCGTGTTGGACCACGCACAATGAAGGGTTCCGTAGTTGGGATGAATTTATCTTAAGAACAAACATAACATTGTAGTTGAAAAACATGTTCTCCCATACATTCCAACTGTAAATGTAAGTTTGTACTCACAATATTGATAGATTTACCATGTTATTTTAAGACCACAGACTTCTTATAGGTTTTCCTGTAATCTACAGTTAAAGATCTATTTTCTGTATTTTTTTCAAAATTTTAGGCTAGTAGTTTCGGACATAAAGGGGAGGGGGGAATGGTCAATTTTCGTCTATTTTTCTTAAATAACTTCAAAACAATTTATTTTAAAATTGTAAAAAAAATATATTTGAGACCCTCATAGTAAGCCCTTTCATTTGACATGCCACATGGTGTAGTTTGCAAAACTTTTTTTTTTAATTTTCTTATTTGCCCCCCAAATGTGACCTCTATATTCAAAATTCATTTATTTACTTCACCCGTCCGTGTTTGGGTCACAGAAATTCATATGTATACCAAATTTCAACTTAATCGGTCCATTAGATTCGGAGCAAACTGGCTGTGAAAGACGGGACAGACAGACACACGAGTGATCCTATAAGGGTTCCGTTTTTTCCTTTTGAGGTACGGAACCCTAAAAAATGATGAAATACAAAATACACGCAGACGAAGTAGCGGGCAAAGACCGATCCGATCCGATTTTGTATTATATATTCGGTATTGTGAAAGAAGAAAAGCTAGTAGCAAGGGTCGTCCAATCCGACCATGTAGAGGCAGAAATATTTGTCAAAGCGTAGTGCACTTTTGATTCCAATGCGCTTCATGCCACATGGTTAAATTCTTTGCCCTTCCTAATATGACTGTCTGACATGAGCAACGAATATTATGGTTAAGTATGGAGTTTCTTGTAAATGTTGACTTTCAAAACCTTTTAATTAAGTAGACCAGTTGAGTAGTTGTAATGGCCTACTTCTAATAAATGATTTGACTTAGTCACGTTTATCACACTAATATTATAAAGGCGAAAGTTTGTGAGTGTGTGTGTGTAGTTTCGGGTAATAGTCATGTAGGTAGGTAGGTAGCTAACTACCTAATGCAATGCATAAAGATATTGTACTAGGTCAGTATAATAGATGTACCGTCGAAACGAAAAGAAGAAAAATGTGTGGTTGAGCTAAAATTGTACTACTAATTCCACTCAAATTCCGCTGATTTGACACTAAACGGAACGCTGCCACGCACTGTAGGTAGGTACTGTAAGTTAGAAATCAAAACAATAACTAGTTTCCTTGAAAGTAAGGTTAATCTGAATTTATAATTAAACTTAATAAATATTAAATAACCCATGGCAACAATAGAACTGCAGCACAAAACGTTCTGTCCCTGCCAGCTTAGCGCTAAACGAAGGATTTGTGACGCAAGTGGGCCTAAGAATTGGGTATTAGGAAGTATTAAAGAATACGCCACTTGCTGTCATAATACCTTCTTTTTCTATAAAAAAAATGTGGTCGCAGTCGCAGCTCATGGAGACGCAGGGATTGAAAAGCAATCCTGACTTTTTACTGCCGACAATTCTATGAATTTCCGTAGGACGAGAAACGACACTAGTTTTTTTTTCTCTATTTTCACATTAAATTGTATCTCGGAACCAGGTAATAAAATGAACAAAGAGTCCGTAAAGCACTTATTACATTTTTGTAGGTTCCATGCTGCTCAGTTTTTAATATTTCTGTTGTATATCTTCTCCGACTACGGCTACAGCAGCTATGAATTCTCTTTGACATGTTCACAATTAATACTCCTTATTTGTTCTTGTTTTGATTTTAAACTTTAACAAAGCAAAGTAGGTCCTGTAGTTCCGACAACTTTCACTTTGAATTAGAAGTAGCTTTCATTATTAAACGACTTTTATTTACCTGCTTTTATTTGCAGCTGATATTTGTGTTGTGGACTCAAAGCAACTTTACTAAATCGCTTTCGATTGCCATGGACAAGTTTTGCACAATACCGTGTTGTTGGCTCAGTAACTTGATCTGCTAATATGGAGCTGCAAGTGGACCGGTTAGATACCTGCCTACTAAATAATTTATAGAAACTTGTATTTATGAGGCAGGTTTTAGGCTCTAAAACTACCAGTCGCTTAGAGACGGGCTCGCACAATCAAGAAAGAATTCATAGGATTTTGATACAAGTTAGTTCTCTTAATTAATGCCATAGTAAGTACTATCGAATGTTAAAAATGCGAAAGTAAGTTTGTTACACTTTCAAGCTAAAACGACTGAACGGATTTGGATGTTTGGCACATGGGTAGACCATGACCTGGAGAAGGACAAGGGCTACTTTTCATTCTGGATCGCAGACTAAGTCGCAGGCAATAGCTAGTACTATAACAAAACGGCACTCGTTTTTGGTTTTGATAGGAAATCATAAACCATTTCCACAGTAGGTGTATGTCTGTATTAGTGAAATGGAAATGGAAAATTCATCGATTTGTCCGCATTTCCACGAGACTTTCAGATCAAAGACAAAATGTCTGCGTCATTTATATTCCATAACACGTTTTATAATCGAAGTTCATCTCGTATAAAACATGAATTGTAATTCGAATGAATTGAACGTTCGGTTATTGTAGTAGGTACGTGTGTTGTTATTGTCAGGCTATAGATCTACAATGAATGTACGTGTAAGTGCTTTTTAGCTGACTTATTTTTGAATTTTCACATAAGTAACTGTGATGTTTATATTTTTTGTGACGGTACCTACCTAAGTCTTAATGGTGAACCCTTGGATTCGTCTTCTTGACTAATATATTAGTTATTATGTATATAGTTACCGGAAAAGAGATCTTAGTCAGAACTACATTAAAGGAATCACCTTAAGTAATGCTAAAGTAGACGTAATAGTTCACAACCTCCAATTATTAATTCAGAAACATGCGCTAGTTAATAAATAAGTTAGATTTTATATTTTAGTGACCCTTTTTACCGAAGTGGAATGAAGAAAGGCAGGTGATGACGTCGCGCATTCGATCGGTCACTTTGTCAGTGAGGAATAACGAAGGGTATCTGTCACTATCATTCAACTACATACTATGATATTTGCATTATAAGTATTCATACTATAAGAGCATTTGACGAAGATTTTATTTGCACTAAGATTACAGTTAATACATTTTATGTGCCACTAAGTAGCGGGTATCTTATAATTTTCGGTGCATTTATCCTGTAAAAATAAATAGTATAATGTTATCATCATAGAAATATAAAAAAAAAAACATATATATGGTTTGATAATCATGGTGTAGAGGCTTTTGGCTACTTTGTACATGTGTATTATTTTGTATCATATTTTTTTTTATAATGTGCGTTTTGTTTTTTCAGAATAAATAAATATTCTTCCTTTTTTAGGGTTCCGTACTTCTAAAAGAAAAAACGGAACCTTTACAGTATCACTTTGTTGTCCGTCTCTCTGTCTGTCAAGACCCTTTTTCTCAGGAACGCGGGGAGGTATAAAGTTGAAATGAATATCAAATGCGTAGGTCTAGGCCCGGAGTCCTAAAAAAATCAAGCTTCCAATCAACGCAATAAAAAAATACGGCCATTTATGCGACATATTTTGATACTCGCAAGTAAACCAAAACCTATAGGGTACTACTTCCCGTTGACCTAGAATAATAAAATTTGGCAAGAAGCAAGGTCTCATAGCACAAATAAAAGAAAACGTCTGAAAATTGTTAATTTGTAATTTTATTACATTCATCTACGGAACCCTTCATTGTGCGTGGTCCGACACGCACTTGGCCAACTTTTTTATCTTTGTTGAATTCGACGATCTTACTAGCAGTTAGATAACGATATTGATTTCATTTGCGTCACTTTTCTGCTGGTATCTTATTTTTGCGACTTTATCCTTATTTATTTACTCTAGAAAAGCATAGTGGTCACTGTGAGTGTGACTACTGTACTATTAACGATATGACTGCCTATGTTGGCAATATTGATTATCCTTACCGTCACCGTTGAGTAATCTGCAGATTGTCTTACAATCTATACCAATCCCATTTCCAGCATTGCTTTGAAATAATATACAAGAGCGTATATACAAGTTATTTATTAAAGCTAACAAAAAGTTTCATTCTACCCATACAAAGGGTTTCAATGAAATCTGAATATTTAACTATTATTATGTCAACAAAACTTGCTTGATACTTTTTTAATATTGGGTGAGAATAATGAGCAAAAACCAGTATTAAGTTTGAAGGATGCTTCACAGAGCGTTGTTATCATAGATGTAAGTATATTTCTATAGTTGTTATTCATATAGGTAAGCAGGTTTGACGCAAGATATCTAAAAACGTTCGAAGATTGATTTGAAACTGTATATAGATACAGTGAATAAAAAATATTCGGCACATAATAATGTACAGTATTGACATTGAAATGTGTCCGAGGTTATTGGCTCCGACCCCTCGTATTGTGAAGATGGCGGCACGTGCGACCCTACAAAATCAGAAATGGAATGAAATGCGAAATTGTGTAGGTTCATGTTTCATATTTGTTTATCTACGTACCTTTGCTAATCAATAGATAAAATATATAGACGTTGTTTGTGCTATAATTGAGCGCACCTGACACCGCTTCGCATTAGTGCTAGCGAACTAGATTCATCAATGGCCGTTTGTGAATCTCCCCTCCGGCTTTCTACTCGGGACTACATGTTCCAGAACTGCGACTATTTTTGTGTCGCGGGCTTCAGCTCATCATAATTAAGTAGTTATGAAGTTTTAACTCTCTTGATTTTTTATTTGTAAAGTCTTGGCCTCTTTATGCGTGAAGACGTTTCTCTTTTTTATTTAAACTTTAAAACTGGACATTAAAGTTTTAGAACTTTAGAAGTGAATGGCGTGTATACTCGTAAAGGTTTTGCCAAGATTTTTTGGTGATTTGGAGTCGTGTAAGGAGCAGCGGAAATCGATATGCAAAGTAGGTTGGTTAGCAATGTGGTGTGGAGGTCGCAGGCTATGCGTGCCTATGATCGATGGCGTTGCGTGCGCTGAGCGGGAGGTCGCGGGCCCGCTGGCGCTCCGTGCGACCCTCATCCAGCACCCGTAGAGCGCCGTGACGTGGCTTCTCTTTGTTCCACGCCGCCCGTCGACGCCACCATTGCCTCCACCGCCTTCGTCGCTTCGTATCGCGACGCCGCGCCTACCCCTCATTGCGCATGCTCAGCGCGATTCTCCTGCGTCTCCACTACGTCATGATTTAAAATGATATGCGGTGCAAAGTAGCGTACATTCTATCTGTACGTCGTCACAGTCCGGATTGTGGCTGATACGAGCGTTCCAATAGATCGCAGCGCGGGTCGTGCCGTCGTGCTGTGCCACTGTGGTCCCGTGGTTAGTTGGGAGCTGGGAAGGGAGCGCGCGGCAGCGCCGGTATCGATCTGAGCGTTTGGTGTGCCCGCTCGTGTACGACGCGACGTTCTCTCGGGATATTCGCCCAGTGGTCGCCGTCGGCGCCGGCCTTGCTGCACTGTTTACGCGCACTGTATATTTATTTCATCCGCGCGATCATGCTCACCGGAGCTAATTGATAACGCGACACACGCATCCGTGAACGCATCTCCGAGCCGCACCAGGCTCCGCCGACGTACTTGTTATAATTCCAGAGCTGTGAAACATTCGGTAAGTCCAGTTTTTAGTGTCTAACGTGCCCGAAGTTCACTTTATTTTTGCATTTTATTTTATAGCGGTCGGAGCGAATGTTTGCTAAGTTTTTAACAATAAACGTTCTGTTCGTTATAGGCTTTTAGTTGCTATTTTATCTAATTTTATAATTTTGTGATTTTGTTCCATCGCTCCAAGCATATTCTGTGTTTAAAGTGTGTTCAAATATTTCTATTGAGTGTTTTAGCCGGCCATCTGGTTTATATTCTAAAGTTAGATTGTAAAATCGTAAACCACAGGGAATCATCGGTACATAGGTATTAACAGAGCGAGCGGTTTGTTGAACGCACTCCATCCCAACCATGCTGAACAAATTCGATCCGGTTTTTGTACAAATATTCCTATTTGTATTAAAGCATTCGCCATACTGTATTTTTAGAGAAATACTACGTTAAAAATACACTCGGAAAATGTTTGAAAGGGCTTTTATACACGTGAGGTATTTCTTATTCATACTGCGCATGTCTTTCAAATTTATTTGTCATACATCTATACAATGGAATTCCTAAAATCGGTAATATGTGGTAGTTTACTCGGAGCGATCTTCAATAGACAGCATTCCTTACTTTTCAATCTTAATTAGAGCAGAATACTTTCTTGTAGTCAAACCGTACGTGTTGAATGGCTCAGTAGTGAAATGGAGTGCCTACCTATACTGAAGTCCCTCTTTAGAGTACACGGGGCCTCTTTACCCGCAGTGGCGGTTTAGTCACATTGTTAGAGCGAGGGCGAGGAAAGGAAAAACCTCGTTAATGGTAGATCTACTTTGTTTTAAATGGCACCTAAAGCCTTCGAACAAGATCGTTGAAATCTTTGCAGCATCCTTGACGTTTCAAAGAGAGATCACACGGTGTTCAGACGTCCCTAGATCACGTTGTTATGGCTATTATTGTTGTACCTACATCAATATAACTATGTACCTATTCAAAGTTCATAATCTCTCCGTGATGTTTCAATTATCACTTTTCCACTCGTACCTAAGTGTAGGTAGATACACAATATCTCTGTTACCATTTACTTACCTAATATCGGTACAAATACAAGGCAAAAACTACAAATCTTTTGCTAACCCTGTAGTTACCATCACAATCTGTTCAACGCTGCGCATGCGTCATCATCGCTATAAAAACAGCATAAACGGCTACAAAAATGTCTCGCCACTGCATATTGACAGTCTTTTGTATTCTGAAATGTTCTAAGAAAATTGCGTGTACAACATTTCTATGGAAATAAGGCCTTAGGGATGTGTGATGATATATTTTAACAAAAAGCGGAGTCTTGGGTGCGGGTCCCGCAATTAAATGTAATCCTACAGTTTTTTATGTAGTATTTAATGGGGCTTCTTCAGTAAATAACATGTTACATTTATGCATAGATTTGATGAAATATCGAACTTTCTCCCGAATCCTCAAATGGTACTTTTTAAGACGTTCTTAAATATCTGTCTACGGTAGGTACTTACAATACTGAAGGAAGGAAGTTTCAGACACAATTTGAGAGTTTATTTATGCCAACTAAAAATTTTGTTACGTTTGATAAATCGCCCAATAGAAGATTTTATCAAACTAAAAAAAATTGTTTAAAGATAACATTACCGGCTGATACTAATAAATATAGAAACTAATTATGTCAAAAATAAACATAAAGAGCGGCCAAACGTAAACCGAAGATGAAAAATAATTTAACGAAAAGTAAATTAAGTATAGGGCCCATTCCTTTGATCGGTGCATAATGCAGGCTGACAAGAAAACAAGTGTGTTTTTTTTTAAAGAACAATCTTTTATTTGTTTGGATATCATCTAGGACCAGAGTCCTTGTCAAGACAAATCAAACGAGCCCGAGAAAACTCGATAGGGTTGCGTCGTCCACATGGCCACCTTCCAGGCTCCATCATCAGATCACATGTCATAATAATATTGCATTGTCATCCGATTTACAAGCATGTAAAAATTCAGCTCAATCGGAAACCGTTAAGTGGGTTAAATTTAACTTGCGAGATTAGATTATAGACAGACAGACACGGGGACAGGTGAAACAATATAATAATGAAAGCTTGTAAAATTAAAATCTGAGCTGATTGGGTTACGTAAGTACCTATCATTAGGTAGAGCCCTAACTCGAACTTGATTTGAACAGTTTTCCGCCATTATCTGCGATATTTGTGGAGAATCTAAAAATGCGGTTTGAACTATCTTCGACGCCGACCTTTTAGTTATCTTAGATGATTTTAGAATACCTACTCATTCAATTCCATATTTTATTTATTACTTGATAAAAAAAAAATACAACCGACTTCCAAAAACAACACTGCTCAGTGAAAAAAACTTTAATTTCGGAAGTCGGTGTCTGGTTAAATATATTTCCGTTTTTGCCACCGACTTCCGAAATTAAAGGTATTTTTCACTTTGTAGTGATGTGGTGTTGTTTTTGGAAGTCGGTTGTATTTTTTTGTAAAGAAGTTTTTATTTTTCACTTTTTATTTGTGGTATCTACCCCACACAAAAATTTTACATGGGACCAACTTTGAGGTATACTCTCGAACAAAACGAAAATTTTTCAAATCGGACGAGTCTGTAAACAGATATGCGTGGTCATACATTAAAAAAAAAATACGTGTCGAATTGAGAACCTGCTCCTTTTTTATCGTCGGTTAAAAACTGGTATGGAGTCATTCTATCAGCATTCGATTTCATCTGAAATACACAAATAAAAGTTGCATATATACCGTTGTTGCAGCAACGTAGTTTTGTATTGCTGGAAGTATTTACGTCTGGCACTCAGCAGTGCTGTGCAACTTAGAGCTGAAAATATGTTTTAGCAAAAAATTATGAAAAAAAATTCTGGAAAAATTTTGCGCAACTTTTGTTTATTATGTATACTAAACTATAATAGCCTCCTAGAAGGAAAACGTCGTGAGGAAACCGGCATGACATAGATAACCAAAAATTCAAAATTAGAAGGCCCGCGTGCTGGATTTCGGGTCACTCCCTCTCACAGAGAGGAGATCTGTGTCTGTTTCCCAGCAGTGGGAACATTATAGAATATTCTAGTAATATTTTATAGGGAAATTAAAAGTTAACCAAATCCCGCTATTAGTAAGCAGTACCTTACATTATACATACATGCATTAGATAAGCGAACAGCTTTTCTGCTTATTAAAATACTACAATATTTTGGCAAACTAACATTTGTTTATGCGAAGAGTCAGCGTTTTTTATTATTGTTTCTGCTTCTGTTCTTGTTAATAGAAATAGCTATTGCCAATATTTAATGACCGATCCTACATTTAAGTATGGTGGCTCTTTTAATGCCATTTTGATTATTTATTTATTTAGGCTACCCAACAATTGTTTACACTAAACATTTAAAAATTTTTGCTAACAATACTTACATTTATAAGTGCAACAATTACTTATAGGCTAGCACAACAAGCACCATTTATGGTTTTACATAATAAAAAAAAAAAAGTGAAAAAGGATATAAATTACAATTATTAAAGCTATTAATATTTTTAAACAATAATAAAAACAAACATTTCATTGTAAATAATATATATAAAAAAAAAATAACATAAAAACAAAACAGATTGATAACATGAATAAATTAAATTAAATTAAACTAATAATAAAAATCTCATAAAATCACATCATCTAATAATTCTACTTACCTTACATTGAATCCCATCATCATTACAAAAATAACATTATTAGATCATTGGTGGTGAATGTAGTGCTCAATAATTATTTTATAAAATTCTCCCATACTGTCATGATGTATATCAGTAAGATCACTGCATCATTATTCGGGTTATAAGGCAAGTTCTGAACATTTAAAAAATCTCTACAGACTATCGGATGCGACTTAAGTCACGACTGTTTTGTTGTTGCGACTGGTACTTGGTTCCAGCCGGTCTATTCTGTAAAAATCTCACCGTGAAAACTTAGGTGTAGTGATCTTAAAATGAACTGTCAATAGTGTCAACCCCTAGCTGGAATGACGGCACACTTCACGCTCAATTCACCTAAGATATCACGGTGAGATGTTTACAGAATAGCACTACATGTTTAATACCTACCTAGTTTCTGAGGTAGGATTATAACCCGAAATTATTTCTTCCATAGTGCTATTAGTTTGAGAGAGGAGAGAGAGGAGCTCGTGGCTAAGTAATAACAGCCGCACGGGTCGATCCATCAGGTTAAGCTACGCTTGCCGGGGTTGGTCCGTGGATGGGTGACCATCTTTACATACCGAGACTCCTCCGTGCCTCGGAAAGTACGTTAAGCTGTTGGTCAAGGCTGTCATTCGTGGATCTTTGACAGTCGTTACGGGTCGTCAGAAGCTCGAAAGTCTGACAATCAGTCTTACCAATGGGTATCGTATTACAATGGGTTGTGGAGGTCAGATAGGCAGGCGCTCCATGTAAAATAATGGTATTCAGCTGCATCCGGTTAGACTGGAAGCCGACCCCAACATAGTTGGGAAAAGGCTAGGCAGATTGATTTTTGGTGCTATTGGTTTGATATGTTGAAACATTGCGTTTGTAAAAAGACATTCTCTCAGACATGCTACTAGGAAATTCGAGCATTACTTTGACAATGTTCTTAGAGATAAATCGACACTGCTGACAATGCTGTACTGGTCAAATACATGCGATCAGGCGACCGGCAATGTTCGTATGAAAATCCATATCTGTCGTGTTTAGCGGCCGAATGAATTAATTAGCTGTCGTTCCATTTGGAACGAACTTTTTACTTAATGACAACCAAAAGTTATTCAATGATTTTGTTTTGGCTTACAAATAGAGCTATTTAAAGTAAAAAAAAAAAAAACAAATAAACATATTGGCGCGTGAAAAATTATTATCATTGTTCGTCATTGATTCTGGAAATTATAATTAACTACTTGACCTGACAGACGTTGAGCTGTCCAAATTATAATACTCAATTCTTACAAAATTCCTTTAGAAAATGCACTTTCAGCATTCCCGAATTTTCAATTTTGCCGGCAATTTTACTAATTTTTCTTTTCGATATTTTGACGCCTCACTGCTGCACTGTTAGCATTTTCTTAACAATGAAATATACCAAAATTGAATGCAATTGAGTGATAACACACTGACAACATTAACACACTGACTGAGTTCTACAGACTACTATTGCTGGTATTTTTAAAAATAGCAGACCTACCTATATTTTAACTTCTACAACTTTTTTACTACTTTTTCCACAAAACAACTGACACAACATTTTTATTTTCGGATGTAATGGATATAATAATGTAAGAACAACAACAACTGAACGTCAATCTGTTAATTCGGTTAAAAGTCCCTAATCTCTTCCGGATATCACTCACTTTTTCCAAAATTTCACAGTTTTTAAATTTTCTTTCATACAAACCTTGTCCACACAATTTCAAAAAAAAAAAAAAAAAAAAAAAAGAATTCGCCAAATAGATGCAATCTTTCTGAAGTGTTGCGCGTACATACATTTTGGCAATTGATTTTTATTTATATAGATTTACTTAGTTTGAATTTCCGCGCATTATTTGAGAAAGTACTATACAAGCCTTGGCTGCAATCAGGAATTTATGGACTCACGTATTTTCATCCATCAATGCTCCTTTGCAGGCAGCGGCAGTCATTACTGACTGAGGGTTATCCTAACCGTGCGTTTGTATTACAAAGGTGGTAGTTACCTAAGCGTACTGAGCTGTTCAGTACCTATATTCGCTGTTCATTAGCACAATTAATAATGCAATGTATTTACTACTTATGCTACGCTGATGTATGTAACAGTAATTAACTTAAAATTGCCTGACGTTAAAAGCGTTTTATATAATTTATTTAATTAAAGGTTAAACTAACGGCACTACCGCAAGAATAATAAGAAGCACGTTTGACCTTAGTAAAAAAATAATAAATTAACTTCATTCGCAACATAACTTCAACTTAAAATAGTCAACGTTTTCAAGTTTTTAAGGAGGGTTATGATTTTGACCGGTATTTATGTATGTTCATCAGATCCCTCATAACTTCTAAACTGCTTATCAGAATTTGACAAATGAGGTATCATTGGAAGCGTCTTGATTGTCCGCTGGTTATAGCCTATGAGACGTTACACTAAATTGAATATGGCGCTCTCTAGAGCACATAAAGTCATGAACTAAAATGAAAATAGTTTTTTATGATGCCATGTTGGGTATCAAATGAAAGGGCTTAATTAGCACATTTCATAAATATATATATGGTTAACTGTTGCTCGCGGGTTTGCTTGCATGCACCCGATAATTGTGACATAATATTAAGTATTAAGTAGCACTTTTCCCGCAGCATCGTCCACGTGAACTACGGGTTTTGCAAAGTCAACACTCCATTTCGCTCCATATTCGAGATTGTTACAGTAAGGCGACTGCTAATAGAGAAGTATGGAAGAAGGAGACTTGCTCCCCGAACCCAAGTAGATTAGAATAAGAGCAAGATGATGATTCGGGGTTGTTTTGTTTAAGGTGGAAGCGCCGAGGCCACGAGACGAGACGACGATACGATACGTGAGTCCATCAATGTCTGGTTGTGGCCAAGGCTTGTATAAGTAATACTTTTGTCAAATAATGCGCAGAAATTCAAACTAAATAAATTACTTATACCAGCCTCACGACATTCAATTCTTCTTACGTTTTATGCAATTTCCAAGTCAGTATTAGGTTATGTTGATTAAAGTATGATTCGCGACCGTAACAAATACTTGTGTATTTACAGAATTATAATCATTAGGGTCAGTAGTATAATCCTCAAATGTCAAGATGTCATGAAATAGTCGGTCAATAGGATTACCTGATCTGAAACAGTTATATGACGACTTTAATTATTATAATTCTGTAAATACCGTACTTATTATGTACTTGTTACGGTCGCAAATCGCATTTTGATCAACTTACAAACTAATACTGATTTGTAAATTGCAAAAAAAACTTATTAAAATTTGAATTTCGCGGGCTACGCTTTGGCCTTAAGGCGTACTCGCCTTAAGGCCAAAGCGCACTACTGTGCTGCCATCTAGCGCCTCCATTGAGAAAAAAATTAAGTTGAATGGAACACTATGGAAGCTTGTTGACAGACACGTTTTTCCTACGGCGCGGAATATACGCCCGCTGTACCTTATAGAAACCGTACCGTGTACAAAGAGCCGAATAGTCTGGTATTATTTATATTTGTATTGTGGATTGCACTAGCCCCCATCCGCTTTATTCAAGATAAAGCAAGGATCGAGGTTTTTATGTCGTACTATCGGAGAGGCTTAAAGGCAGACGGGCGCGATGCGACTCCGGTAGAACAATTTTATTGGAGTTTTCATAGAAATTGATCCAACAGAGTCGTGTCGCGCCTGTGGGCTGTCTGGGAGCCTTCAATCCACCAACGAGTTGCTATTGACTGATAATGATTCTAAGATCGTCCTCATTCCGAACAGCATCTTTTATCTAATCTCGGCAGACGAACTAAGAGCACAATAAAGATAACAACAGTTAGAGAATATTATAATTAGTGCAGTAGCTTTAAATAAAACGGTGCATATTTCTAACCTGTTATGTACAGGGGTGAAAAGTACAGATACATTTTTAATTTGGTTAAATAATATTTGGATAATTTTGTGGCAAATCGGCTGAGGTTCTAGTGATCTTCTCTGAACGCTTTCAAGTGGAACATTAAGGAGCATTTCCTTTCGGAATGACTTAGTATGTAGGTACGTTTTTATTTATATTTTTGTGGTATTTTAAATATAGTGTAGGTACTAGCTTTTTCCCGCAGCTTCGCCAGCGTGGATGTCAGAAAATATCCCACGGGAACAAAAATCCGTCCTTATTCCTTGTCTACATTATAAAGGCAACCTCTGTCCAAAATTTCAGCTTTATAGGTCCAAGGGTTTGGGCTGGGCGTTGATGAGTCAGTCAGTCAGTCAGGACTTTTCTTTTTATACCTTTAGTGAGATAGCTTCTGCCCGCGACTTCATCCGCGTGAAATTTCTTGTTACTCCGACCCACCCCGTCGCATTGCATTGCCTGTCCACGCGATTACTGCGTTTTCGCTTAGCGTTCTTTGTGACTTTTTTCTTTTTGCTCGGTACCTAAGAGTGCTAGAGTGATGTTAAATATGCCTATAGCCTTCCTTAAAAATTGGGCTATCAAATGCAAATTTAATTATCAAAGTCCGACTGGTAGTTCCAGAGATTAGCGCGTTCAAACAAACAAAAAAAAGTGTTTGTGTCAGCTCCGACGCATGACTGGAGTTAGCAACTTTAGGGTGTAAAGACACTTGTCCCCCCTCTCCCTCTAACTCCCGTCTCACCCCCCCTCCCGTTCCCACCCCTCTCACCCTCCCCTATCTTACCCCTCACCGCACCCTCTCACCCCCCTCACCACATCCCCTTCCCGCTAACCCCCGCATCCCCCTCTCGCCCCCTCTACCCTCACCAACTCCCCTCTCCCCCTCTCACCCTTCTCCACACCCTCCACCCCACTACACCTTCCCCCTTCACTACACCCTCTTACCTCTCTCCCTCTGTCCTCCCCTTCCCTCTTTCCTTCCTCATTACCTCCTCCCTTCCCCCTTTCCCTGCTCACCTCCCCCTCTCCCCTTCCCTCTGGAGGAAAAACTATTAATGCAAACTTTATTTCTTGCTAGGGCAAGTATTTGTACCAAGTTTCAAGTTAATTAACGAAATGAATAAAATTTTTCATATAAACTATATTCCCTGTTTTCACCCCCACAGGGGTGGAATTTTAAAAAATAGTTCGGAATATATCCGTAACTTGACTGAAAGATTATTTACACCAATTTTCGAGTTAATCAAGCCCTGCAGTAAAACCTGCCCTGTAAAATTGACTACCCCTTTTCACCCCCTTAGGGATAGATTTTTGAAAAACCCTGACACACGTTATTCTTCATTTTTGGTCTCAAGTACAAATATTGAGTTTCGAGTTAAACGGACCGCGCGTTAAAATTCCTCCATACAAACTTTGACACCCCCCCAATCCCTCCTTAAGGGGTAGTTTAGGAAAACAGAAAATGACATACTATATAATTTACTTAGATAAATGTTCATGCCAAGTTTCAAGTCTATTAACTCGAGGAATAAGATTTTTCATAAAAACTTTGTACCCCCGTTTCACCCCTTTGGGGTTGAATTTTGAAAAATCCTTTCTTAGTGCACCGCTAGACCTCATAAGGGACCTACGTGCCAAATTTTGAATCTCTAGTCCCAGCGGTTTGGGTTGTGCGTTATGTCAGTCAGTCACTCACTCAGTCAGTTTTTTCTTTTTACTCTACGGCAAAGCCAAAAAGAAGGGTTATGATTTTAGCAGTCTATGTATGTATAGAAAAGGTTTTGCACCTGGTTTTATCTCTTTATCACTCGAAAGATTTTGCTAGTAGCAACATTCATTTTAGTTGCCTTTCTGCCATGGCATGGCATGCGCCATAATGTTAAGTGTCATGTAAATTATTTGTCGGTAACTACAATAAAGAATGAACGAACAATAGTCGATGCCACAAAATGAAAACAAACACACACGCGACTAAATTAAGAATGCCTTTATTTGTTCTCTAGTGATTTGCACAAAATTCAAATTCCATTTCACTCTCTCATTTAGGTATTGTTAAGGCGACGATAAGCGACTTTAATAATTTTAAACTGAAGTCACGTCTAATTTATTAGTGTTAATAATTTGGAAAACATATATATGTTAAATTAGAGCATTTTCTTGTAACTTAATACGTGAATATTTTAGATTATGTTTATAGTATAATTAATTTGTAATGTTAGGTCTAACACGTATAAAAAACCGGCCAATTGCGTGTCGGACTTCGCACATTTAGGGTTTCGTACCAAATCTGATTTATCAATATAAAGTATTAGTTAGTAAAATATACGTAATAATAAATATTATCACCAAATTTCAAGTTGATTTGACAAAAATTCTTCGGTACAAAATTTTGTACAAAAAAAAGCTGAATTTGGTGCCTTCTCATTCCTTTGTTTTCCAATATTTTTTAAAACAAACAATACAGTATTTATCTACTCGACGAGCTCTAAACAAAGGGGCAGGTTAACTGTCTGTGAGCCCCCCTTAAAAACATATAAAAATATTTTTTAACATTTCGTATGGCTTTGAGGCAACAAGGTGCTTATACTGTGAAATTTTGAAGACTGTAGCTCCAACTGTTTGGCTGTAAAACCTGTGTGACAGACGACGGACAGACGAACACGTGAGTGACAGCAATACCAAGCGTATTTTTATGAAACCTTCATCGTTTTAAAGATAATTCAGTTATTTATCTTTTAGTATACTTGTTTTAATATAATACCTTTTGTTTTATGTGTAATATATTAATAATTCGTCTAATTTGGGCAGCGCTCCTTGATAGACGAGCGCTATTACTGTGTGGACGTACGAAGCGTTGCGTGAGCTCAGCCCAGAACACGTAAGCTAACCACTAAAGGGCGCTGGCACTTATCGGAGTCTTAAGTTCTTCTAGTGATTACAAAAGGCATACACATTATCCGCGCCATGTTATAATAGTCAACCTTATCTCTGTAATGTTTCCTTTCACAGTTGCAATGAAGATTTGCAACTGAGTATATTGAGTAAGTAATTCTATGTCGAAAGGAAATCAATATTCCAGTTTACTCGACCTGAGAATGTAGCACGAGACCTCAAACCGAACATATACCTACAGATATTCGAGTCGGCATGATTTGGCAAAGTCCGGGCGGCAAAATTGAATAAAGGCTCCTTCAAACAGGCGCGACACGCGATATAATCGCGCGCGACACAAAGGCACCGCCTGTCGTGCGACGAGCGGTGACTTTCAAAAATGTAGGTAAATTAGAGCAATTTTTGACAGATAACAACAAAACTGAGAATAGAATGCGTTCGTTTCTAAAAAAACGGGAATTGCCCTTCGGATATAGGAACTAATAACTGCGTGTCAGTACAGTTTGCAAACATTCATTCAAGGTTCCATCATTTATTATTTTAAAAACCAAATTTTGCCGATTTAAATGTGACTGGTCCAATGGGAGTGACGGAATTAGTGCGTCAATCAAGTGGGTCCCTATAATAAGATGGGAATCAATTATTTCTATTGGTCGACAGACACATTATATTGGGTATATTTCGGTTTTTCCGAAGATAAACAATGGAACGTTGTCAAACTGAGGGCCTTAGACAAAGTAACGTTCGATTAGCGATGACGCTAGTAGAAAAGCTAAAAAATATATGGGCTGGGCATATAAACTATCGAAAGTCACGTGTCAGTGTCACTTTGAAGTTATACCAATTGAAGAAATAGAATCGCACCGAAGCGAATCCCATTTTCTAGCTAGGCCCTTTGTATTACTTTCGGATTCTTTTGAATTTCGAATTCGTTCTAAGAGATGATTTTTATACTAGACCGTGCCCGGGGGACGTTCTTTCGTCTTATTAAAGTGACGGAGTCAGAATAAGACTTAACACCGACAAAAAATGCGTTGCCTTTGGGAATACATCCGTTGGTTCATTATTTCTAAACTGAAAAGGGGCAAAATAAATCAGATCTGATTGACGTACCTAACCTACCTACTAACTACTATTTTTTCCAAGTAAATAAAATCATCGTGTGTAACCAATGACGCGCTTGCAGAACTCGTTGAATATTAATTACAATTACCTACAAACGATACCTACTACTTGTCACGTAATGATGACGTCACCACACAAACTATAACAATATCTCGATATACCGACAACAATATCTTGCATATTACTTAGGTATCAAAACAGTTAATTGTAAGGACGATCACAAAAATATGCAAGCAATTCTAGATCTTAGGGTGGTAAACATTTTGTGTCTGTGACTGTACAAACTTATATTAACGGTCAAAGTCAAAATAACTATGAACTGTGTTGGTATCGCACAACTACAAATGACCTTGTAGTACCTAATTATGAGGTTTAGATATACACGAATACATCTTTCCTGTAACTAGTTGGAGCTGAAAAATATGCACACTAACCTATAGAAAATGGACGTATAAGCTGACACAATAAAGATTCTCATCGTCACTCTAAGAATACCTAAGATTTCTATTCAGTAAGAATTGAACTCAAACATTTATCTTGATATGCCTGGCTATGGCTAAGAATAAAACCTCAGGCTGTCACATCTGCATTATATAGGTAAATGATATATTTCAGTAGAAAATAGAAAATATATTCTGTGGAGCAATGTTCCAGATATTTTATATGTAAATTTTATTCCACGGATAAAAGACGTCCAACTTTGGTCAAATTAGCCCTACTTAAATAGTTTCATAATCAAGGTTAATTATGTACCATCGCGGACTTGTGCAATGAACCACTTTTCAACCTTATAACATTAGCAATAAGGTCGAAGTCGTTTCACCGCACTATCTGTAAGAAGTCTAAACAGAACCTGTTTGTGAATGATTGAGTCATAGAACGGAGATTATTTCACTTAATTTTTCTGTTGGAAAGTTATATTTTTCCTCAGGCCAAACAAATTATATTTTTCGTAAAGGCACACAACAAAGCCAACTTTCTTGATTAAAATAAATAATAAGGTTAGGAATAATGTACTTAGGTTCTCTTTCCTGGGCCTACAAGATTGTCTGAAGTTCAATTACTACTAACTTTTTTTTAGAAATTAGCTTCTAAAAAAAAGTCAGTCGACCCCATACTTATTCAAAACAAGATTAAACAATGTACGAAACAGTGAATTAAGGCGAGTAGTGCTGCCAATTAGCGCCACCATTGAGAAAATAATAATAACTCCGGAGATATGGAACATTTTGAAATGTCCTATGCTCACATTTTTAGTCAGATGAGGTAAATTTTTTTGTATAAAAAAAAATCAAACTAAACCTGGGTTCGAAGTTTAGCAGTTAAGTTTATGAGGTTTAGTGATGACTTTTTTGATACAAAAAAATCTACCTCATCTGACTAAAAATGTGAGCATAGGACATTTCAAAATGTTCCTTAAATAAAAGAAATTGAAATGACATTATTAACATCTACATTTGAAAACTCGTTGAAAAACCTAGTCAGAAAACGTTATAATTATCTTCAAAGTATAAAGTTTCTGGTCTCCATATTTCTCCATCAAAGAATCTTGTACAGTCAATAAAAGAGATCTAGGCAGGGTATACTAACATATGTGTATGTGAATTGCTTCAAATTCAATTTTATTTATATTACTTAGTTTTTGCAATACTAAATAAAAAATTAAAAAATAAATAAATAACTTTATTTCTCAAAAATACAGATTGAACATTTTATATAGAACACAATTTAAATGAGCTTTGGTCTTCGATCAATAATAGCACTACTACTATATAGTACTATTATTGATCGAAGGCTTTGGTAGTAACACAATGCAATGAATTCTAAGAACTGAAATCTGTACAAAATATGGGAAACCCTGCCTCTCAAACTAGGAAACCTGTATCTTGAGAAACAGTGCAAAACTCCTACATTATAACATTTATAAGTTATAAGTTATTTATAACACACCAACACAATCAATCTGCCTAGCCTTTTCCCAACTATGTTGGGGTCGGCTTCCAGTCTAACCGGATGCAGCTGAATATCATTATTTTACATGGAGCGACTGCCTATCTGACCTCCACAACCCATTAACTGGGTAATACGATACCCCTTGGTAAGACTGATTGTCAGACTTTCGAGCTTCTGACGACCCGTAACGACTGTCAAAGATCCACGAATGACAGCCGGGACCAACGGCTTAACGTGCTTTCCGAGGCACGGAGGAGTCTCGGTATGTAAAGATGGTCACCCATCCACGGACCAACCCCGGCAAGCGTAGCTTAACCTGATGGATCGACCCGTGCAGCTGTTATTACTTAGCCACGAGCTCCTCACCAACACCTAATATAACACACCAACTAATATAATAATAACAACTAATAAAATAATAACACATCAACACAAAATTGTATATTTTCACGAAATTGAACATGAAGCAATTCACATACAAATATGTTAGTATACCCTGCCTAGACATCTCTTGTTGACTGTACATACTAAAGTATCATGATTCTTATAAATAAATCGTTATCATTCTCTCATCCGACAAAAGGACGCTATAACAGCAAGGCAGAATTATTGTGGTACCTAAATAGAACTAACCAATAACTAAGTTTTCTGAAAACGAATCACTATTATGGGAATATTTATAGAACGAAACTGTATTTTATCGTAAAAATAACATCATTTGATTTTCTCGCCCGCGGCAATCGAATAGAATGCAGCGGGTTCCGCGCGGTAAACGCAATGGTTTTCCGTTTTATCCTCTTTTGTAAAAAACCCATTTTCATTTCAACCAATAAGCCTAATTGAAAGTGCAGTACAGTCAACAAACAAAACGTTGCCTATTTCGTAAGTAGTATTTCGATATCAAATGTAGCCTAACTATACTCTAAAATGATAATAAATATACCTAAAGTCTTATTATCTCTATAATTATACAGACGTACAAAATAATAATAGTACTTTTTAAAATTAATAGAGGTTTAAAATAACATAAGTACACCACTTTTATACCGATGGGACACTTCAAACATTTAGCTATCATCATAGTTGTGATGTTGACGGTCACCAGCTTAATATAAAAACTTTTTTACAAAAAAATACAACCGACTTCCAAAAACAACACTACAACGTGAAAAATAACTTTAATTTCGGAAGTCGGTGTCTAGTTAAATGTATTTTGGTGTTTTTCCACCGACTTCCGAAATTAAAGTTATTTTTCACGTTGTAGTGTTGTTTTTGGAAGTCGGTTGTATTTTTTTGTAAAAAAGTTTTTATTTTTCACTTTTTAGTTGTGGTTCCTACCCCACACAAATTCTAATACCACTACCTGCAAAACACACTAGAACATCATCCATATAGAAGTGGGGAAAAAATACGTATTATTGAAGCTAACTCAAAAACTACCAAAGCAAAGTTAATCAATTTTATATGGGACCCTCTCGAATAAAACAAAAAAAATCCAAATCGGTCTAGCCATCTTCGAGTAATCGGGGAACATACATAAAAATAAAAAATAAAAAAAGGTTCCGACGAATTGAGAACCTCCTCCTTTTTGAAGTCGGATAAAAAAGAGAGTTATTGTTTTCAGGATTTTTAACACTTCTTTTTCACTGGAACATTAATTAACTCACTGACATGTGAGTACAGCCGGTCTTTTGTTTGCCTAACCGTTAATTAAAATATTGCATAGCCAATTACTTGACGGTGTTGTTTTGCCTATTGTTGCGGTATTTTTTACAAATATTTTTATGTACTTAGAAAATAAAATAAAATATTTATTTTCTGATATTTCGAGTAAGCATTAGGTAGTGTGCTTTTATACTTTTATTAGGTACTGAATTCGCACTGAATAATACGGCTCACCCTATCATCAAAATATAGGTATTAATACTAGAACACTGTTTTTTTTTAAATATTCTGTAACATTTCTTCAATAGGCAGTTCCCGAAATGGGTGCATTAAAGTCAAATAAGTAACACAAAGTTTGAACAAATAAAACTATAACGCGGCCCCTACACCTACAATATTAAATCAGCCCTTGCACTCAAACGATCCATTATTTTCAAGCAATAACATTCACGGCCCGTAAGTTTGGATGTTTCGCGTGAACAAGACCTGGGGCCATATTATGAACAATTAATGCCATCATTTTTCCAGTGCCAGAGAGAGAGACGACGCTATACATGACCTATAGCACCATCCCTTTTTCGCAACGGAATCATGATGGCGTTAATACTTCATAATAAGGACCCTGCTCAATACTTATCCTGCACAATGTAATGTAAATTAAACTAGCTCAAACTTTTGTACAATCATTGCGCAATCTTCAATATTAACCCTAAACGATCAAACACTACGCAATTCGTGATATTATTGCGTGAAAATAACGGATCATTTGAGCGCAATGGCTGATTCAATCATATTGCGCAAACTTATTGTAGGTGTAGGGGCCGCCTTACACAAGCTACTCTATGCACCAGTCATAATCACGTACACAACCAATACATAACAACAAACAGCAACAACCAACAACAACATCATACAACAACCAACAACGCTGCAAACAACACTAACTACATATTGTGAACCGAAGTATGAAAAGACGTGGTAGCTACAGCTAAATGAGCGAAGCTGAACGAACTTATTTCGTTTCGCTTCGTTCTCATCTCAGTGTGGTCAGTTGAACTTTTAGTAGTTTCAAGTTTCAGGTTGTTTGTTCCAACAATATTCTATTCGACGTTCCGTTTATTCAATTAAGCAAATAGACTCCACAAGCCCGACTCGGACATGTAACATGATCTATAGGTACTGCGTGCATTGATTGAAAGGCGACAGATAGCAAAATACCACGAATACCGTAAGGATTTTGCTTTGTGTCGGTCTGACCAAAGGCGCGCTGTACTGTAGTGCTATTCTGTAAATATTTCACTGTGAAAACTTAGGTGAAGTGATCTTAAAGTGAGCTGTCAATAATGACAATCCCTAGCATCAGATGGAATGACAGTTCATTTTAAGCTCACTTGACCCAAGTTTTCACGGTGAGATTTTTACAGAATAGACCGGCTGGTATCTGTGTTAAAGTAACAAGAACATGCCTTTGAAACAGGATACGCTTATGTAACCATTGTTTGCCTGGTTGACGGAGTCAAACGTAACGAGGTACAGTCAGCGTCAAAAATATCGGAACGAACAGACTGTTCAAAATGATCTCAACAACTAAGGAAATTACGCTTTTTCTCAATTGGATAAAGTTTTTGTCAGAATGACAGTTGTCGTGTACTGTCTTCATTCTGAAACATTCCTTGTGTCATAGTTGTTTAGATCATTTTGAACAGTCTGTTCGTCCCGATATTATTGACGCTGACTGTACCATAGCGGACATTTGCGGTGAACCAGTTTTCGACCTTATTACTAAGGCAATAAGATTGTGTGTAAGTGGTTCACCGTAAATGTCCGCGATGGTACGCACGACAGACCAAATACGATATCTATGCAAATTATAAAATAAAGTCGCTTTTTGTGTGTGTCTGTGTGGCCGCGTTGTTCTTCTAAACTACGCAATTGATTTTGATGCGGTTTTCACAATAATTTAGAGAATTTATTTCGGGAGATTTATATGTATATTACATTAATATTTAACTTACTTATATATATTTTTTTTTATGTATGGTCCCGTATAAAATTTATTAACATTGCTTTGATAGTTTTTGAGTGAGCTTCATAATACGTATTTTTTCCCCACTTTTATGCGGACGATGTTCTGATTTCTTTTGCAGGTACCTAGTGGTATTAGAATTTTTGTGGGGTAGGTACCTACCACAACTAAAAAAGTGAAAAATAAAAACTTTTTTACAAAAAAATACAACCGACTTCCAAAAACAACACTACAAAGTGAAAAATAACTTTAATTTTGGAAGTCGGTGGTAAAAAACGAAAATATATTTAACCAGACACTGACTTACGAAATTAAAGTTATTATTCACCTTGTACCTAGTTTTGTTTTAGGAAGTCGGTTGTATTGTTTTGTAAAAAAGCTTTTTTACACGTTTTAGTAAGTGAACGATCTCGAACAAATGATAATAACCTGACAGGTCCACCCGACCTATCCGCTTCTATCTCTCATCTGCTGACATTGGCATTACACAAATCGTTTTCATTTGCCAGATCAGGGTACGACATCTCCGGTAGACAAGCGCTATTTGTAGCAGACTCTCACTAGCATTTTGCTGACGAAAACAGACAAAACATCGTGAAAGTTTATTCGATGAATTTGTGGATTTGTATTGTGTGACTGTGGATGGTTGCTGTACTCGTGGAACGTGCCTCTAGGCGGCACTAAAATGTCTTCTTAAGTTAAGACCTTTTCACTGCGCTGGGCTTACAGCTCCAGAAAAATGTTATGGGTTCACACAATATTACCCCCTAGGGCCGTAATGAGTCTAAAAGCTGCTCTTATTATGAGTACAATATTTTATCTCGCAGAAAAGCACCATTTTCAATGAGTCTGACGAATACGCAATGTCTCTGGAGTAGCTTTATGTTCGTCATATTTCATTCGTGTAACATATTCCTTATTCCGTTGGTTCACTTTGCGTCTATTGTGTTCGTGATAGTAGAAGAAAATGGGGTACGAGGGTAGCTATAAAATGGGTATTTTCTTAACTAGAAAACGAAGGAAGTGTTGTTTAACTGGCACTCGATTCGCCCCGTGCTTTGTGCTAGAAATTTAAAGTATGGTAGTTTAAAAAAGTTCTGCGTGTTACGGCGCACAGTGGATCGTCCCCATACAAGAGGTCGGACATAGAATTAAAAATTGAAAAAGTATTTAATTGAAAAAAATTAAATATGCAGTTGCATTACTCTATTAAGGAACTACAAAAAATGTTACTACAATTTTTTTATTTGACCAGTACTTTATGAGCAATTCGATGAAAAGTGTTATTTTTCTATGGAAATGGTCACAAAAATGTCTGTATCTCATGATTCCCTCCTTGTTTCGATTTGCGGTTTTCACTACTGTTATCTACCCATTTTATGCCACATTTTCTTCAAGGACACATGGTGCCCCCAGCGACCCCCTTCCGAGATATTTTGCTTTTAGTAACTTTACTTTTTATTGTATAACTGATGATATGGAGGTACATTAAGTATATTCATTACTGAGAATAAGTCATCCCTAAGTAGTTCCTTAAATAACAGGTGCATTTACGATTACTTTAATGACTTATGAACGCTTCTGTTGCCATACAACAAACGCGTTAATGAGTCCTTAAGTGAAGATTCCCAGTACTTGCTTAATCTAATTAGTTATTGTAATTACTTACTATGTTAACAGCCCTTAATCTCTGCATTGTGATTGTCTAATGTCATCATTAGCTTAGTAATGACTGAGTCGCATTTACAATAACACATCGAAAAGAAATAGAGTTTTATGATCAATAAGAAAATATGTAGGTATAAATATATTTTTTATTTATATAATATAACACTGTAAAAATAATTTAAAAATAAAATAACTATGTACCCTAAAACAAACTAAAAAAATAAACAACTACTAAAAACTAAATTATAATAGGAAATTAATTAATTAACACGACCATGTAGTTACTAACAACAATAGAAAAGAAAGAAAAAAACCATTTATTGGCTGATGGGTGGCATAACACAAAACAAAAAAAGAATAAAATTAAAAAAAAATCACAAAAACTAGAATAGAAAAAAAGAATAGAATAAAAAAAATACACAAAAACTAGAAATTAACAAAGAAACTGCTTGTAAAATAATAATATTAGGTACTATAAGACTTAAACTATATTTTCTTCATCTTCATCAATAACGACATCATGATCATTATCATCGTCATCATCTTCTTCAACGTCACTACATGCAGCAAGTGTATGAGTTGAAACGTCAATGAACTCCAATTCACTCTGATCACGTATGAGTAAATCGTCTAGTTCTCTAAATGAAGACTTTTTGGCTTTATTTGTCATCTTCGGTCGTAAGCTGGCGAGAAGAGGATCGGAAGATAATAGCAGATTATGAAGAATGTCTTCATTAGTGGCGATGCTACTATGCTTTCGTGTATGACATTCTCTAAATTTGCGAAAGTCCTTGTTTCTTGCTTCAGATGCTTCTTCAGACAAAAAACCTATAGGCACTACTGATAAGTGGTCCACTATCTGTGATCCATGAATCAGCAATTTGTGTAAACTTGCTGGCATGTTATACCATGGATATAATTCCACGAATAAATTTGCTGTTTCATCACAATATGATTTGAATTTTTGGACTTGAATTTTTTCGCCTGAGGAAATGCATTGCAAAATAACGGCGAGTCTTCTAATTAAATTAACATCTAATTTAGTAATTTCGGCAGTCGTTTCAGGGTTTGCAAAAAATCTTCTTGCAGCATTTCCAGTGTTTGTGTTGCCACTACCCTGCTTAACAACGTCTAGAAGTAAGCCTGTTCTTCTTCGGAAAGCTTCTTGAATGGCTTCTTTCTTATCTTTAACTTTTTTTTTATTTTCGTCACCTTTTGCTTGCCATGATTTTATGTCCATTCTGTAAGAAATGTGTAATAAACATTCCATGGACCGAATCCAAGCATGCAATGAACTAAATCCATGCTTGTATAAATCTGTATTCACGGGTTTAGCTCTCACTTCTTCCAAGTTATTCATTTCGCTTGGGCGAGCTTTGCACAAATCACACACTGCTGCCGATGTACCAGATATGATTGAATGTACCTTACCATCAATCATGGTTAGCCATAGATTGTGAGTAACAGTAGCATTGCCGCAATCAGTCGGGTTCCGTTCACGAATCTCGGTCTCAAATATTTCCATTTCAGCCTTAACATTCGCTTCCGTTTCTTTCATAAATGTAAATGAAATCGGGCGACAATATGTGGTTGACGATGGCCGATCATTCTGCCACACTATACTTCCACTAGAAGTCACTAACTTAAGTGGTACAAGACTTGCCATAAATACACTGGATAAGTCTTGTTCACTTGTTGTTGTCGTTTGATGGTAAATGCTTTGACTTGAAGCTCCATCAAAACCCCATTTACTGTGAAGCACAAGTTGTTCACCAGCATCAAAATTTGATTCAAGTGAATCGATCAGCCTCCTAACGGTGAGATCAAGGAGGGCTTGGATACGTATCTTTGCGGAAGTTTCAGTCACAGTTATGTCTTCTTTTGCCGGGTAGCATTTAAGCTTTTCTTTAACTAACAAGTAGTAGCTTGGGTATTTCGCATGACCTTCTTTTAAACTAAAGTCCCGAAGTGTGATGTAACGCCACTTGGATAACTGCAAGTAAACGTAAAGAGCAAGTGCTTTGTGAGTAGGAACTTCACGAAGCGGAGGATTCTGCTTAGTTTCCAGGACATTTATAACTGTTGAGACGTGTTCAGGATTTTCCAGCAAATTTTTCATTATTCTGGCTATATCATTTTTTCCGGCAGACTTAAGTATACTTTCAACAGTATGCAAAAGCTCATCCGGACGACTGCAACTAGTAACATTTTCATTAACACGTCTTCTTTTGTGTCTAGTTGATAAATCTTCAAAGCGTTTGCGAGGAGATGTATATGTTGAAGTAGATGCATCTGATTTTGATGGACTGACTACCTCTTCTGCCTCATTTTCATTTGCTTCTTCAGTGTCAACAACATTTTCTTTAAAGCAATCTGGCCAAACGATATCGGAATTTAACCACTCTTCGTTCTTGTTAATGAACCTGTCAACTGTCCTTCTTGATTGCACCCATTTGGTGTAAACCCTATAGCAAAATCGTCGACACCAGTTCTTGAGATCCGTCACATCACTTTCACTTAACTGGACGTTAGTATTCGACTTCAATGTATTAAATAAATGGTCATAGTCACGAAGATCTTTATGATTACGAAGAGCAACGTAAAGATCTAGGTAAGTAGAAAACCCACGGAAAGCCATAATGACAACACTTGGTAGAAGTTATAATTACAACTGAATTACATTTGCTAAACACACTCAAATATATAGGGCAGCAAGTAGGCAACTAGCAATGAATTTGATAAGCTAATGATGACATTAGACAATAACAATGCAGAGATTAAGGGCTGTTAACATAGTAATTACAATAACTAATTAGATTAAGCAAGTACTGGGAATCTTCACTTAAGGACTCATTAACGCGTTTGTTGTATGGCAACAGAAGCGTTCATAAGTCATTAAAGTAATCGTAAATGCACCTGTTATTTAAGGAACTACTTAGGGATGACTTATTCTCAGTAATGAATATACTTAATGTACCTCCATATCATCAGTTATACAATAAAAAGTAAAGTTACTAAAAGCAAAATATCTCGGAAGGGGGTCGCTGGGGGCACCATGTGTCCTTGAAGAAAATGTGGCATAAAATGGGTAGATAACAGTAGTGAAAACCGCAAATCGAAACAAGGAGGGAATCATGAGATACAGACATTTTTGTGACCATTTCCATAGAAAAATAACACTTTTCATCGAATTGCTCATAAAGTACTGGTCAAATAAAAAAATTGTAGTAACATTTTTTGTAGTTCCTTAATAGAGTAATGCAACTGCATATTTCATTTTTTTCAATTAAATACTTTTTCAATTTTTAATTCTATGTCCGACCTCTTGTATGGGGACGATCCACTGTGCGGCGTTAGGAAAATATAAATAGTACATTAGTTTTACAGGCTTTATTTTTTATTTCGATATAAATTCTCTATCCAACCACTCTTACAACTATTTTAAAACGAATCGCAACGCAAATAGTAAACTTCCACTTTTTAATAATTTCGACCTACAAGTACAATCAGCGCCAAAAATATCGGGACGAACAGCCTGTTCAAAATAATCTCAACAACTAAGAAAATTAAACTTTATCTCGATTGGATAAAGCTCTTGTCAGAATGACAGTTGTCATGTACTGTTTTCATTCTGAAACATTACTTGTGTCATTGAGTTAAATTATTTCATTTTCATAGTTGTTTAGATAATTTTGAACAGTCTGTTCGTCCCGATATTATTGCCGCTGACTGTACCTACTAAGTTGAAAATTGTATTCCCTCATCTCTTTTGTCTTACATTAATAATCCAGTACAGTCCGTGTCAAACAAATTCGAGCCCAATGTGACACTTAACTTTCAGCCTATCTCTATGTGATCGGTCGAGTGTGTATAGAGTCTTTACACACTCGGTCTTTGATACTTATTGGGTGCGAACTCACATCTAAAAGCCACTCGCTTTCCGCTGGCTCGATGGAGAACTGGACACTACCCTGAACAAACTTTCTATTATTATTTGCTTTCAAATTATAAATAGAAGCTATAAATTGGTTTTAGTACTGGTATAGTGCTTCCTCTTCTCAATGTATCGATGGTAAACTCAGGGAAATTGATTGATAAGATATTGCTGATGTGAAGATTGTCTGTAAATTCTAATCCCAACTGACATCCTTTGCCAGTCGTAGGAAGTGGCTATACTTAGTAGGTACCTAGGGCAAACGTGGTGTATCAATTTTCTCAAGAATCAAGTGCGCTGACTGTGTAGGTATGTGGGTTATTTCGACCTGATATAGTATTTAAAATTTCAAAATATTTTTGACGTGTAAAAGTGTTTGTACGAACACACTTAGATATATAATCACTAGCGACCCGCCCCTGCTTCGCACGGTTTTTACGACTTTACTAAACATTGATATTTCTTTATTTTATTTAATATGAATGTACCTCTAGCTCTAGAGGAGCTCGTGGCTAAGTAATAACAGCCGCACGGGTCGATCCATCAGGTTAAGCTACGCTTGACGGGGTTGGTCAGTGGATGGGTGACCATTCTTTACATACCGAGACTCCTCCGTGCCTCGGAAAGCACGTTAAGCCGTTGGTCCCGGCTGTCATTCGTGGATCTTTGACAGTCGTTACGGATCGTCAGAAGCCCGAAAGTCTGACAACCAGTCTTACCAAGGGGTATCGTATTACCCAGTTACTGGGTTGTGGAGGTCAGATAGGCAGTCGCTCCATGTAAAATACTGGTATTCAGCTGCAGCCGGTTTGACTGGAAGCCGACCCCAACATAGTTGGGAAAAGGCTAAGCAGATGATGATGAATGTACCTATTAGACACCTAAACCTTCCGGAACAAATTTTCTAAATGATTTTTAAAACCTCATAAAAATCCGTTGCGGGTTTTTGAAGAACAATGCGGTCACGCAGACAGACACGAGAAGGGAGAGAGATATATATATATATATATATAAGCATAGATTTATAATTTTAAATTATTTTAAGGTAATATGAGGACACGCCTAAATATTGAGTTTATGGTGTCTTGACTGGCTCTTCTAACTGGAGACGTAACCTCAAAACTTTTTGGCATCTACGCACCACTGTTTGGACGTCAATCAGATGATAAACTTTGATCGAGAGGAAATTCCAGATTTACGACGCAACAGTTTTATGTAATAAAAATAAGCCGTAAATAGGTTTCATATAGCTACCTACTATGTACCTATACCTACTGAAGTTTTGCTGCTGATATCTCTCTCAAATTGAAGACAAACACGATTTCAAAGACTAGTTTAAGGGCAGGTAGAAATGTCGAATGCAAATCCAGAATATATTTTCGAGGATTAGTAATCCGGATTTCAATAAACCATTTATGAACTTTGATTCAAAGACTAGTCTAGATTTACAGACAAAATCTAGATTTTGTCGAGCTATTCGGCTATGCACCGGCGAACTCTCATAGAAATGTTGCGGCTTGCTACGAACTATTTACCCTTTGTGACTAAATTTCGCAACGTCGCTGAAACTACGAAGTTATTATTATAGTCAATTCTATTTTGCTTGATACATATTCCTGCGGATTTGCCTGCTTTATTTTTGTCGATAGACGAACACCGTTCACTCGACATGTGACCATCCGTATCACTTATCGCGTTGCGTACCGGTTCGGGAGCGGAAATTTCTTCTCTTTATCCAACCACTCTCTGCCACATTTAATTGAAACTGCTAGTGGATTCTCTCAATTCTATGTCAATGTGTGTCTACTCTAAAATGTTAAATTGAAATTGGCATTTTACCTCGTATTATTGCATAGTATCGCATTTCAGCGTACTCATTGTGTATTTCAGCTGCAAATTAGTTAAAACAGTATAATGAGCGAACCGGCTGCTGCGGACAGCACCTGCCACCACGACTGACAGCATCCGTATTAATTCCACAAAAAATCACTTTTCAATTTTGTTTTTATATTTATTTGTATAGTTATTATAGTTAGAGCTGATTGTTCAATAGTCAGATAATTTTTATCAGAGGAATAAATATGGCGGTTTGACAGCTTTTGTATGGAAAATATGTCAAACTGTCACATTTATTCTTCAGGTAAAAGTTATCAACGATCAGCCCTAAGTCATATAATTTAGTACCTAGTGTAAATAAATAGTTAGTTGCGTTAAATATTATAGAACTTTGACATATTAAAACAAAACCCTTTACGATCAGACCATAGAGATCCATACAGAATGATAGTTGTAAACTAACCCCTTATTCATAAAAAAAAAAAAACTAAAACGCTTTATAAACCTATTTCAGTTAAAAAGTGTTATTGTTTCAAACTCAAATCATAATTCGAAAGAAATTGACAAAACAGTTATTAACTAAAATAGGTTTATATAGCGTTTTAGTTTTTTTTTTTTTATGAATAAGGGGGTTAATATTTTATTCATTATTAAAATTAGTTACTTAATTAAAAATAAAATATTGTATTTCTTACCTATAAAAACCTACCCTACCTAAAACCTACCTATATACCTATTAAAATTGAATTTGTTGTAAACAGCATGTCAATATAACCACTGTATAGATCGGAAAATTATATTAAAAACAAGCTCCTTTAAACATAAACGTTTTTACCTTAGAAATTCAATAGTCACGAGGCGTCGGAAAGCGGAGTGTTGCGGCTAATAGCTTTACCGCACCGTGGCCACGGCAGTTGATGGCAGACTGATGAAATTATGGTACGTGGCGTGGCTTAGCTGGCGAAAACGCCACATGAATGTCGATAAAAAACTTTTGTTCATGAATCTAGGAACCTTAAAGCAAAAAAAAGCAAGCGAAATCAGCCTATAATGTTTCCATTGCTGGGGTCACAGGCCTCCTCTCGGTGAGAGGGAGTAGGCCGTAATCGTAATCCACCACGCGAGCCCACTGCGGGTTAGTAGATGTCACATGTCTTAGAATTTTTGGTTCTAGGACATGCCGGTTTCCTCACGATGTTTTCCTTCACCGTTTTGAGAGCAGTAGTGATGAAATTATTTACAGAAAGTAAAGCGCCTTCTTGGGTTCGAACCTACAACTCGGGTAGGTCGCGGCCGTAATCAATTTTAATAGCAATAGCCGTAGTAAAGCCATGTAGTTACTAATTTATTTATTTTTTTTATCTCACGTACCAATCACAGCTAATTAGCACATAATACATTGACAGGGTCTAGTCTTATTAGTGAAAACTAATGGAAAATATACGCTTCAGCCGAGTAAATGTGGTTCTACTTGCTCGCTTCTATTACGTACGTATAATATAGCGAACGTATTCTTACCACAAACTGGCAAAGCCGCGCACAATGGCGACTATTTACTGAGTCGCTAAAATAATTGTCTTCAATAGTTTGCCGAATTATTGTTAGCGCAGCAATTTTTGTATTGTTGCCGTGAACAATCGGATACATCAACTGTATGGTACTTATCGAAACTTTGGAAATTTAATTTCTGAACGTAACCCTGAAACTTAATAAGCCAATCAAATCCATTGTGTTCATGACCACCAATTTTGTAAGAATTGTCCGCACAGAATACCTATTACAACTAAGGCTATGTACCTATAACCGAAAGTTTTAATTAAAGCTTCTGACAATCAACCGTTTCAATCTTCATTTTGTGAGTAAAAAGGCATGCAAAACTGCGGAGCGGATAAAAATCTCAATACTTGAAAGCTCGGTTGTTCGAACCTAGCGGACTCTTGTGCACTTGTTAATTGGCGGGCTGGCAGACAAAGCTCCCCTTTGGAAATCAATCAAGTTCGGAACAAATCAAAACGGACTACTCCAATACTACCTACTTGTATATTGTTCTTAGGCGGATATTAGCAATTCATAACGTAGCCTTCGCGTGATATTGTACTTACAACGTCAATTTTCGCGTAGCTTGAATTTTTGTTAAGTATAGGTAGAGTAGAGTTATACAAACGTTTTGCTCGGTACAAAAAAGATTAGGTGTGAAAGGAGAAATGGTTTAATTCCTGTTGAGTTTAATGGAGAACAGGAAACTCGAAAGTGCATCAGAACCGCAAAACGCTTACAGGCACGTACAAGAAAACAGAGGCTTAAATATCAATTCAATTGTGCGACTTGTAATATACTAGCTTTTGCCCGCGGCTTCGCCCGCGTGGCTGTCGGAAATTATCCCACGGGAACATACCTACCACCAGGATAAAAAGTATCCTAAGTAGCCAGGTAATTGCCTATCCTATCTACCTATCATCCATACCCAAATGGTAACACAGTAAATGCAGTTAACCTTCTTTTTTTAATTAAACAAAAAACAGAAACACGAACTTGTTTATTTCTTACTTACTAAAAGCATAAATTAAAATTTTCATAACTCAACTTATGAAATGCTACTAAGTTCCCCATACAAACTTTCATTGTCACCCCCTTTAGGATTAATTTTGAGACAAATGGTAGCCTTCTGTCCTTGTCCTGTAATGCCCTTCCCCAGGATGCCATCTTTCTCCTTGCCAAATTTTATCGAAATCCGTTCAGTGATTTAGGCGTGAAAAGGTAACAGTCAGACAGTTACTTTCGAATTCATAATATTAGTATGGATTACATATTATGCTCTGGAAACGACTAATTTAAAATGAATTTACGTCATTGTTCAAGCCCTAGAACAAAATGAACCACTTTATATTTCTCTAAAGCCTTTTTCTCTGAAGTTATTATTGTTACACACAGTAGTGCTTATAAGTTCTAATAATTTTAATCCTTATTTCTCAAAAACCTATTTTCTTAGAAATTGTTTCACTTCATTATTAATAATTTAAAGGAAAAATATTAAGCTGCATTTAAGACATTCGCAACAGCTTCCTGATTCTGTAGAATTCTATTGTTTTCAGAAGCGGTTGCATTTAGATTCATCCTGCACTTAGAAAACTGAAACTTGCTAGCTTTCAGTACACTGGTACTTAACATTATGGTTGAACACTTATTCTCTAGAAAGTTGTTTCGAAATGGATGAATGCTGAGCTTGTGCGAAACAATAACTTTATAAGAGCTGCGCTCGCGCTTCGTCTGGGTACTTGCTCAAGCGCGACTCATGAGAGTCTTTGTCTAATTTTGCAAGAAATTTGCATTATTTTTGGCGTGTTTTTAAGCAAGCTTTGCACAAAGATTAAAGTGGATTTCTGTTAACACGAACCACGTAATTACGAGAACGTATATGTCATCAGTTCTCACGTACTTGCTTGCCTACATATGCCTACATTTGTTCTATATGCTGGTACCTATGTAGTATTTACAGCGACAATAAATACTTAATGCCTCACTAATGACAGTAATCATTATGCCACAGTGCGCCGATTTCATTATTTAAGTACTTAAGTAATATAGTTTGGTTTATAGGTACTTAGGTACTTAGAAACTCCTGTGTGAGTGAGTTAAAGCTCGGGGAAGTTCAGGTACTGTACGTAACGAGTTCAATTTGTAGTTAGAAGGTATACACTGATTGTAAACCCAAAAAAAAAATTTTTTATGTAAAATTACAAATTAACAATTTTAGGACTTTTATTAATTGCTGCTGCTGCGCTGAGAGACCTTGCTTCTTGCCAATTTTTTTTGATTCTAGGACAACGGGAAGTGCGAGTATAAAAATGTGTAAGTAGCATATATGGCCGTATTTTTTGATTACGTTGACTTAGAAGCTTTGTTTTTTTAGAACTCCAAGGGACCATAGATCTACGTAATTGATATTAATTTCAATTTGACACCTTCACGCGTTCCTGAGGAAAAGGGCCTTGACAGACGGACATACAGACAGACAGAGGAAATATTGAGAGGTATACCGTGTTATTTTAAGACCACAGACTCATAACTTTAAAACAATTTATTTTAAAATTATAAAAAAAATATGTTTGAGAGCCTCATAGTAAGACCTTTCATGTGATATGTCACACGGTACAAAGTAGTTTGCAAAACTTTTTTTTAAATTTTCTTATTTGCCCCCCATATTCAAAATTCATTTATTTACTTTAGATCCACGTTTTGTATAAGAACGCCACTTGCATAACTTTCTTCTATAAGTATTATTAAAGTCGGTTTTGTGGCCGCAGGCCGCGTTGTTCTTCTATACTGCGCAAGGGATTTTGAAGCGGTTTTCATTATCATAAATGGAGATTTTATTCCGGAAGGCTTATGTATTATGCCCGGGCCACATTACCGTCAACGTCAACTCTCATAAACGCCATAAACATCGCGGTAGTTAAATTCGGTCAAATTATCGCGGTAAGTGGTGGCTTCACCTACGGCTAACGCCCTTCAACATGATAATCAACGTCATATCCCGTTAATGTGGCCGCGGCATTAAACTTACATATAATAAAGCAATATCGATGTTTTGTCAAACCGTAAAAACCGTGCGAAGCATGGGGCGGGTCGCTAGTAAATAAATAAGTATACGTCGTAATGTATTGGTTTAGAAATACAAGGACTATACAAGTACCAAAACTAAGAAATAGCTAAGGCCCAAATAAACGAATGAGAAGTGCATCTTCCAATCAGACTTTTTTTTTCTAATTGTCAATATCATTCTATTTTCATAACAGAATGTAAGTAGGTCAAATTAAGTATTTTTATATGCAACAGAAAGCGAGTCGTCGCGCTAAAATATCAGAATATTTTAAACCATTTTCAGAATAAATAAAATTACGGTCGCCTTCTTGAGCTCTTGAATGAATGTTCAGTAAGATTTTACTTATCTTTTCCAGCTGGAATCGCCTATTGAATTTAGTAGGAATACGATAAAACTTATTTTGAAATTGCAACAGTTGGTGGATTCTACATAATCTCACGCTTTCTTCCCATGGGGTAGGCAGAAACTACAGAACGCCACTTGCTACGATCCTTACATACCGCTTTGCCTCGTTTACGTTCATACATCTGCTCATCGCACGCCGGTTGCGTGTATGACCAGATGTATTAACTTAAATTCCGCATATTACTTACTATTTGACTATCGGATTTAGTACAATGCAGGTTTTTATGGTAATGTGTAACAAAGAGATCATTAACATGACTATTACGACGTCTGTCACCATTAAATTGTTGTTATTAATGGTGTTGTAAGTACCTACTTAAGTACATTTATTATATTAAATCAGATATACACCCAAACATCATCCGTCTATTTAGGATTCGTTGACACAATCGACAGTGATTTATTTTTATGATGAATTAGCTGTAGCCTACGACTTCGTCTGCGTATATTTGGATTTTTTTCCTGTGGCAAAACTACAGCTAACAGCTGATTTAAATTTGTTCTTGAAATTTTAATTTTAAATTAAATTTCGTTGTTCCTCTTTCCAATTACTCATCAAGTAGATATTAGGATAATAATGGTGTATTTTGTATTAGATTCACATACCAAGTGCAAAATAAGTGTATATTTCGATGTAAATGGGAGCAGTTGCCGGCACAAGTGTATTTTGTATTAGATTCACATACCAAGGGTAAAATAAGTGTATATTTCGATGTAAATGGGAGCAGTTGCCGGCACAAGTGTATTTTGTATTAGATTTACATACCAAGGGCAAAATAAGTGTACATATTTCAATGTGAATCGGAGACAGTTGCCATAACCTTAGTTTGGATTGATGACAGACGAGACTTCTATAATTTTAAAATTTAATTTTTTTAAACTAATCATCTCTTAAACTGACTTAACCTACCTTCTCTCTTCCAATTTCTTGTCGCTCCCTTATTAGGTTATAATCATGATTATGACTCGCAGCACCCGTGCTCGCCTCCAAGAGTCCTAACTCAATCAGGCTTTTAGCGAATTATAGGCGTCAAAGGACTCCGTGACCAACTGAATAAAGAAATAGATGACAATGAAAAGGTGTTCTTTGATACCCATAAAATTAATAGGAAATAAAAATTGTAATGGCTCAGTATAATCCTGAATACACTGATGACATAGAAGAACGGGACAGATTTCAACCTTTCGGCCTTTCTTAGAGTAATCAGATAAAAGGCAGACCTCATCTAATTTCTAAAATATGATTGACGTATAGCAGTGTTTGTATAATATAAACCTACTTACAGAAATAAAATTACTTATCATTTAAGTAGATATGTTCTTCTCCAGGTCTCAGGCTACCTATATTTCATAATAATCTTTTCAGTGTTTCAGGCGTGAAAATGTAACAAACGGATGGTTTGGAATTTATAATATTAATAGCTTCTGCCCGCGACTTCGTCCGCGTGAAACTTCTTGTTCCCCTGACCCACCCCATCGAATCGCATCACCTGCCCGCGCTATTACTTCGTTTTCGCTTAGCGTTCTCTCTGACTTTTTTTCTTTTTGCTCGGCTCCTAAAGTTCATAGTGTGATGTTTAACCTAGTAGCTTTCCTCAAGAATTGGACTATCAAATGTAAAAAGATTTTTTAATTCCAACTGGTGGTTCCAGAGATTAGTGCATACAAACAAACTCTTCAGCTTTATTATAATATTAGCTGCGCCCCGCGGTTTCACCCGCGTAGACTGGGATAAAAAGTAACCTATCTGTTAATCTAGGGTATACCAAATTTCATCCAAATCGGTCCAGCCGTTTGAGCGTGAAGGAGTAACAAGAATACAAACACGCACACACACTCACTTCGTTTTAATAATATTAGTGTGATAGTGAATATTAAAAATGATTATATTGAATCAATTATAGAATTCTGACTAACAACAAACAAAATAAACCCGTCGTTTCATAAATTAAATCGTTGTACAGTCACTAAGTCAAAAGTCGATTAATACGGCAGTTTGCAGTTTTTTTTTATCTTAATTACTAAGCGAAATATTTAATTCAAATCGGAACAGAAGTACTTAAAATTTTAGGAACATTAACTCTTAACAGTTAAACGAAAAAAAAAACAGTTTATCGAATCATTTTATGTTAATTTAGGATGTCAAAAAGTAGCAGTGTTAACCGACTTCTGTTGCTGACCGTACTACTTCAATTACAGAAGTTTAAATCTTGTATTTAGATTGAAATTCGTTCCATGCTTTTGTGAAAACAAAGGAAAAGGCAATTGTATCGAGAAAAGTATATTTGTAGCAATAAGTAAGTACCTACATATAATATCTTCAAGTACCTATAGGTAATTAGTAGACTGACCGTAGGTACTTATTTGCCGGAACTTATATTGTCGGCAACGGGCGAAAATCATAACACTTCTTTAGCCGAAAACGAAAATGGGCAAAATTTTACAGTAGGCGCGCGATCTGAGTGCAGTTCTGAGGAATGCGCTAGTGATGTGACCTAATTAGCGACAATGAACGGAGTTCGATATTTTTCTTTGACACCTTAAAAGTGGACGTTCAAACTGCTTGTATCAGTTAGTATTTTAACACATTTTATTTATTATATTTGCACTAGATATTTTTATTACAACCTATGGTATAAAAAAAAGAAAATATCATGCATATATTCCCTACTTTAAGAAAACTGTGGGAAAGCCGGAAATCTTAATCAAACAAGTTTATTATTGTAAACTATCATCACTGTCATCGCCGACCTCAATGACAAATCGGTCTACGGTATCTTCCATTAATCCATCCCTTTGAGTAAAACGCTATCGATAAGCGCGCGAGCGAGAGATATCAAGGTCAGCACAGCACTAAATTACAGGCGGCCGCGGCGAGGTGTCGACGGGCGGGGGGAGTTGCACCCGCCCCGCTCCTCATAGCCCGACTGCACTCAGATCGCGCGCCTACTGTACATTTCGTCTGAAAATTGTCGAACACAATAAACAATAACAAATTCGGTCGGACTCTAATAAAGGCACTTAAGTAGCTATCTATTATGCAGCTCAATATGTTTTCTGGAAAATAACAAGTATTTCATATCAAAATATTCTATTTTTCTCAGACATCATCGTTAGTCTTTCCGGTACGGAATTGGAAAAATACGTAAAAAATATACTTAGTATAGAAAATTATTATCCTTGTTAACGAGAAATTGAGCTATTCTTGACGCAAATAGAGGAGAGAAAGGAAGTACGTTTCGTCAAGAAAAGGTAAATTTCTTGTTAACAAGGATAATCGTTTTATTACACGATATTTTTTCTAATTCCGTACCGGAAAGACTAACGAAGTCTGAGAAAAATTAAAAAAATAAATTAATACACACACAAAAAAAAAACATTAATATACACTTGATTACATTAATAAGTATTGTCTATAACGAACGTTGTTTTTCTTATAAGTGTTACGGGTTAGGACAAATAAAACCGATTCTTGCACAGAACATATTTTATCTGTTCTGTGGATTCATTATACTAACTATTTGTATTTCTGCCTACCTCGGCACTTCCTTACTTACATTAAAATTCAAAATAAAAGATTGGACAGAACCGATTACACAAGAATTAAAATTGATTACCTACTAATTATTTGAATACTCTAAGGATAAAAAATTACGAAGCGAAAAATTTAACGGTAACAACCTTGAGGTAAGGTCGAGCACATTGGGGTCACCATCCTCCATAGAAAAGGAGGATCTTCCGACCAGAAGTGTGTCGTGTCTGGTGGGCAATTGAATTGCCCGACGGTTGATGGCGGGACATTGTATATATGCTAGTCGCGCGGTAAACTGATTGCGCGATGCAGGATTTTGCTTGACGTCATGTCATTGTGATGTGTAGTAGGTACGTATGTGGCGATGTAGATGATGTGATGTGTATGTGCCGCCACAACTGTAGACACTTTCACAGGTACCAATGATTAATTTAAAAAAGAATGTGTCACATAAATAATGTGACATCAAGGACTATCCGACAGCAAATAATCAGATACCTACTTATCATGAATACATGATTAGACAATCTAGATAAAACAGAACCAGGTGATGGAATTGCATTTAGATGAATAAAATTGAACCTTTCTTTCGAAATATGAAGTTATTGTATTTTCTGACCAATTAAGTTATCTACTATCGATAATTCGATAGATGTACACAATTTGTATGCTGTGTCGATCACTTAATTGTAATCGCGATTCAGATACACATTGTAGGTAACAATCATATTAGGCTTCATTGCACTGGAATCGAACTAATCCAGAATTAATTACATTAATGGATATCCTGAAATCAGTAGACCCGTAGCAGACAAAGCAGACATTGCAGGAATGTTATTATTCCTATCTAGCTTTTGCCCGCAGCTTCGCCCGCGTGGAAGTCGGAAAATATCCCACGGGAACGTACTACCGAGAAATCCTTCCTTATTCCTTGTCTACATTATAAAGGGAACCTCTGTGCAAAATTTCAGCTCTCTTGGTTCAAGGGTTGGGCTGGGCGTTTATGAGTCAGTGAGTCAGTCAGGACTTCTCGTTTTATTTATAAAGATTGAATACATGTAGATGGCTTTTGGTTAAGAAGTAACATCAAAGCAGTAATTAATCTGGATTTCCTGAAATCAGAAGAATATTACCTGTTGCAGGCAAAGTAGACATTGCAGGAATGTTATTACTAATTGAATGCTTGTTATGATTAATTATAGCATATGCATAGAACTGTAATTAATTCAAAATTGGCAACAACTACTGGCTACCTAAGAAGGTCCACAGACATGTTTATTCCGGTGCCTATATAAAAGTTTGTACAATATGCGATGGCTTTATGTTGTTGACTTCATAGCTTAATAAATACATATCAATTAGGGCCGATTTTTCAATCATTAGATAACTTTTATATGAAGAATAAATATGACGTTTTGACAAATTGTCATACAAAAACTGTCAAAATAAAAAAACTAATTCTTCGGATAAAAGTTAACTGGTGATTAAAAAACCGACCCGTATTGGTAATTTTGGGCAGCCCCTTCATCTGTGGCACGGACCCGAGCGGCCTCGCGTTCGGGCGGACTCGGCCTGCTAACCCACCTGAAATAATAATACAACTTTGATATTCCGTAGTCTGCTGTATTAGTCTAGGGTTCAGCAACAGTTGTGACTTACACTTTACACCTTGAGGCTCGCGATCGAATCTATCCAAACTAATAAAGGGTCTTTCAACAAGGACGGGTCGATGTTAAAATTGAATAAAACAAGATGTGTGTGAGATATTATCGAAATTTATTTTTTATTTAAAAGGCCCATTTATGCCATTATGGATGGAATATGACATCGTTCAAATGTCCGCCGCGGCTTCGTATGGTGGCACGAATCCGAGAGGTCCAATTTTTAATGACTCTGCTGCATAGATCTGGCTGAATCCGAGCGATGGCCTGCGTTATGTTGGCTTTCAGGGCAACGGTCGAATGTGGTTTATTGGCATAGACCTGCGACTTCAGAAAACCCCACAAGAAAAAGTCTAGCGGAGTCAAATCACACGATCTTGGTGGCCAATTCACGTCACCTCTGCGAGAGATAACTCTACCCTCAAACCGTTCATGCAGAATGTCGATTGTGTCGTTCGCTGTGTGGCAAGTAGCGCCATCTTGCTGGAACCACATGTCGTTCACGTCCATATTGTTCAATTCAAGCCAAAAGAAATTGTTTATCATTGATCTGTAGCGCTCGCCGTTGACGGTGATGGCCTCGCCAACGTCGTTTTCAAAGAAGTACGGACCAATGACGCCGCCACACCAAAATCCGCACCAAACAGTAACTTTTTGTGGATGCATTGCCACCTGGTGAACCTCATGTGGGTTGTGGTCATCCCATATACGGCAATTTTGCTTATTAACAAAACCATTCATCCAAAAATGTGCCTCGTCGCTAAAGATTATTTTTCGGCCAAAATCGGGGTCCTCTTCCAAGCGTTCCGATGCCCATTCAGCGAACACACGGCGTTGTCTATGGTCATTAACTTTGAGCTCTTGGGTCAGTTGGATCTTGTACGGATGCAGACCCAAGTCCCGACGCAAAATTCTCCAAGTTGAGGTCTGCGAAAGGCCGAGTTCTTGAGCACGGCGAGAAATCGACTGCGTCGGAGTCTCCTGAACACTCTCACGTACAGCGGCGATGTTCTCGGCCGATCTGGCGTTCCTTTGACGTAAAGGTGTTGGTTGGTTGTTTACCGAACCGGTCGTCTCAAATTTAGTCACCAATCGTTGGAGAGTGGACTTTGAAGGGCCACCGCGTCTGCCGTAAAATGGGCGCAATGCGCGCAACGTTTGCACTAACGAACACTCATTTTGATAATAAAGTTTTATCATTTGCACATGCTGCTCAACCGTGTAACTTGCCATGGTGATTTGGCATCAGTGACTGAATAAGAAAAAACAGATTTGACAGTTGCCGCCAAAACAAAATGGCCGCCACAGATTATTAACATCGACCCGCTCTATTTGAAAGACCCTTTATTATAAATGCGAAAGTAACTCTGTCTTTTGAAGCCCAAATCACTGAACTTGAACCGATCGTTATGAACTCTGATGGATGCCTTCGGCTTGCAGAAGGTCATAGGCTACTTTTCATCATCTATCTCATCATCTGCCTAGCCTTTTCCCAACTATTTTGGGGTCGGCTTCCAGTCTAACCGGATGCAGCTTTTACAGATCAGTATTTTACATGGAGCGACTGCCTATCTGACCTCCACAACCTAGTTATTCTACCCCTTGATAAGACTGGTTGTCAGACTTTCGGGCTTCTGACTACTTGTAACGACTGTCAAAGATCCACGAATGACAGCCGGGACCAACGGCTTACGTGCTTTCCGAGGCACGGAGGGGTCTTGGTATGTAAAGATGGTCGCCCATCCACGAAACACCGCGACAAGCGTAGCTTAACCTGACTGATCGACCCGTGCGACTGTTATTACTTAGCCACGAGCCCCTTCATCCATTTACTTTTTATTCCCTTTACTTAGCTACAAGCCCTTTCATCTATCTAATAAAATGAGAAGTCCTGACTGACTGATAAACTCAACAACGCCAAGCCGAAACCCTTGGACTTAGAAAGCTGAAATTTTGCACAAAGGTTTCCTTTATAAGGTTCCTTATCTATAAGGAATAAGGAAGGAATTCCCGGTAGTACGTTTCCGTGGGATATTTTCCGACATCCACGCGGGCGAAGCCGCTTTCTATTAAAAATTATGAAATACAAAATACATGGAGATGAAGTCGCGGGCAAGACTTAATAAAAACGGATATATATGAACTTTATAGTGCCTTGCTGGCGTCTCTTACGCAGATAATGCGCAAAACATCTGTTGTGGTCTTGCGAGTATTCTACCAGTGCTTTTTCTGAATACAAAATTTAGCTTAATCTAATTGCTTGTTTTACTACAAGAGAATTGAAGAGAAAGACGATTATTATATTGGTAAAATTTTGCAATACTTTATTAATATATTAATTAACGAGACTGCGTAATATCATTTCCTGTACCTCCTACTTATTACATTATTAAGGGCCTGTTTCACCACCTACGATTAAGACCCTATTAACTTACTGGGCAGATAATTTCATACAAATTCTGTTCCATTTTTGAATTTATTCGGTGAGTAGTGGCTATTCGGGCATTGTGAAATAGGCTCTAAGACACACGATACCGTAAAGTACCAATGTGAGTGTATTTTTTAACACCCCGAAAAAAAAAGCAAAAAAAAAAAAAAATCTAAATCTAAATCTTCAAAGTTTCTACAGTGAGTGCTAACTCACTGTAGAAACTTTGAAGATTTCTTGTCGCCATCTATCGCTCAGTTTCTATAGTTATGGGTCAGTGACGAATGCATTGTTACTTTGTCCTCCAAAAACCCTCCCTCCCTCCTTTGTACTTTAGGTAAGTAGGTACCGAAAAGTACTTATAGGTATTACGAAATTTTTTGCTGTTCAAAATTGGTAGTATCCCTACTGGCAATTTAAAGTTGTTACGGCCGAATACTGTTTCAATTCATTACAAAAACAAAACCTTTTAAAAGCTCGAAACCCTGCATGTGAGTTCACTAGTACTCAAATATCATCAACAAAAAATCACTCCCCTCGCGTAAAATTAACAATCCACTCATGTCTACATCATATCTATATCCGTGATAGTATGTAGAGGACAGAGAGGAGCCAATTTCAAACGGTCTGCAATCCGAACATTTTGCTTTGGGCTCGGAAAATTCGAGGGCGCGACCCGCTCTTAGTTAAAAATTATCTAGTGACCAGTGACTTTCGTTAGTGTCAAGTCACTCAAGAACTAAGGACACGTGACACTAAAACAATTACTATCTTTGCGATTTTTTGCGATTTCTTAAGCGCAGTCCACACTGTACACTGGGAACGAAGCGAAACGAAGCCAAGTCCGTTTAGCTTTAGCCAAGTAATGAGCGGATATGATACCTATCTATGTATTTTTCCTTAAAGCGCAGGCCACTCTGGGAATGAAGCTAAGTTCGTTTAGCTTGGTTCATGTAGCTGCAGCGTCTTTTCATACTTCTGTTCATAGTTCGCAATGTGAACCGAAGTATGAAAAGATGCGGTAGCTACATGAGCGAAGCTAAACGAACTTAGCTTCGTTCCTAATGTGGCCCGCGCTTGACATATTTTTACAGCTTGCGAAAATGGCCATGTCAACAATAGCGATTGAAGTTATAGTTTGTAATAAAGACGTGATCTATCTCTTGAGGTGTTAAAAAATTAAGTCTAACAACTTTAAGGAGTGCTTTGGACCATCGAATTGAATAACTTCTACTATGGGACCAACTTTGAGATCGCGAAAAAAAATCTGCTGTTTTATAAACAATATTGCACTGCGTATACAAAAAGCGATACTACTGATACTTACTGATGATAGACAATATAATTCTATCTGTCGTTAAAACTATAGATAGATAGGTTTTTCTACCTCCAGTATGCCAAAACTGGTGACAGATAGGTTAGGGTTCGGCCGTAAGTCATTAACTATTCACATCGTAGCCTCAGAGGTGCTATTACTACTAGTCCAATTTATTGTGATAATTAACTTCTTTGATTTGGCAGTTAGCTTTTCCCTCATTAAAATAAAACTATTTCATCTGAGGTTATTTTCGATACTGAAAATCTTTGTGTTTATTATGCTATAATTTATCATTTCATCACGTCTTCAGTCTGCTCTGCAGAAAAATTAATTTGATGCAATAGTTGCTAACAGATTTTTGACGTGAATTCGATGATGTACTTACCTACTTTTGAAAGCTACGTGTTTCTAAAGTTATTATGTTATAAAAGTAATAGTTATATCATTGCAAACATCGATCCGGCAACTACACAAAAATATGTTCTTGACCCATTTTTTATTCCGAAGACGAAATACTCGTAGGTCGGGAATTTGTGTCCTAAAATTATGGTCGCGCACGGTCGCCGTTCAGATCAAAACGTGCTAGATACGGGCGAAGCACTCGAATTTACTTGATAGATTTAAATTGAAACAGACTGTTTTTTTGGGAATAAAATTTATAAACACCAATGAGCTTACTAAGAAGCAGATATTAATTATAAATTTGCTGGAAGTGCTTATTAAGCACATTTGCAAGTAATAGTAATAACACATTTTAAGTATTCATAAAGCTCCCTCTTATGCTAAGTACCTATCTATCTATTCAATTTCCTTTTGCCAATATTAATTAAATAGGAAAATGCAAGCAAAAGATGAAGCAAAATGAGTTTCCTTTGCTTGTACCTAGTTTATTAAAATATTAGTTCACTACAAAGTAATATTCCTAGTAACTGTAAAGTTTGCAGAAAGATTTTTATTTATAATGTACCTAAATGCATACTATATTATAACACGTATACAGGTAGTAATTAGTCTTAGATCAAACAGAACTGAAACACAGAAAAATAAGATTTTAAAACTAGTGGCGCTAGAATTAAGGTAGGTATAGCAAAATGAATACATAAAGAAATATGTAGTTATAAAACAAAAGTAGACAGAAAAATCCAGTCTGCACAATACCAAATAATAAACCATAGTCGGGTAAAATTACCTGAAGCACAGACTGCTGCCGTATCTGAACAAACAAACCATTCCATAGCATTGTATTCCGTAGTTTTGAAATCGATATACACCATCGGTACAACGAATATTGGATTTCATTTTACGAATGATATTTAAAACGGTGCATTAGGGCTTTAATTTGGGGGGAAAAAGGTAGCATTCGGAGCGCAGACGGACGATTCAATGAGTTCAAAGCTACAGGCAGCATATATGTGTATAACCGAAACGTTTTGGCCGAAATGTCAGAAGAAATAACTAAATTGACCTGGAGATATCCTATAACTAATACCTTCGATTCTTAGAGATTATAGAAGCCGTTTAGTTTTTTGAAACGTCTTTGAAAATCCGTTATGGCCTATTTAGTTAGATCACCATTTGTGACGATACGGCTGGTCGCGTTATACCTAGCAATAAACGAATCAAAACCTAAACCTATATAACATTACGCTTTATTTGCCGAAAAGTTGGGCAGTGGCGTACTTTTAGTATCACAGACATTTTGCCAGTTATGTTTAAGTTAAGAGGGAGAGTCTATTGCCATCAACCGGGCATATCCAGACTCCGGGCTGCTACTGAAACATTCCAGATAGAAAAAACCAAATAGCATCTTGTACGACCTGTGAATCGAACCAAACATCATGAGTAGTGTTGCCCAAATGCAAGAACAAGACGAGACTTAGCCAGTCTTGGTCTTGGTCTTGCGCCAATACACCTGGTCTTGGTCTTGGTCTTGGTCTTGCGCTCCCAGTCTTGGTCTTGGTCTTGGTCTTGCAGCAAGAGTCTTGCAAGTCTTGCAATTACCTATTAGTCTATTACTATTTATTAAAGTTTACTTTAAATCTTAGAAAAACGTATTAGAATTGGAACATTGTGAGCTTGAATTAACATAGCCATAGTAAAGATCAAGCAGATTAATAAATAACTGAAGATTTGATAAGAAATTCGAAAAATCAACTGACCTATATGTCGTTTTCCATGGAAGTAACTGTTTCTTAATAAACATTTATGATTTATAAGCTTACATTTGCTAAAACATGTAAAAAAACAAATTAATTACAATAACTTGACTGTATTTTAAAGAACAATACTTATCTGTCTAGAAAGAGATTGAACCCTCAACTTATAAGAAATTTAATAAAAGAGTTTTACGATTTATCATTTATTTGAATAAAAAATAAAATACAACACAAATCAACAGCTTTATCATTAGGTTATTAGGCGGCAACGATTGTTTTAGATTTCAAAAGAAGCCGCCGGCGCGTGTATCATAACCATGTACTTCCGAAAAGCGGCAAATTTCTTTGAGAAGTAAGTACAAAACCTTTGATGCCGCATTATCAAAGTGCCGATGGTTAAAACATAACTATGCATGCACTCAGTTTGATTTTAATAGATATTTTTTTATTCGCTATGTTTATGGTATTAGTCTTCTTTCATATATCTATGTCCACAACCCATTAACTGGGTAATACGATACCCCTTGGTAAGACTGATTGTCAGACTTTCGGGCTTCTGACGACCCGTAACGACTGTCAAAGATCCACGAATGACAGCCGGGACCAACGGCTTAACGTGCTTTCCGAGGCACGGAGGAGTCTCGGTATGTAAAGATGGTCACCCATCCACGGACCGACCCCGGCAAGCGTAGCTTAACCTGATGGATCGACCCGTGCGGCTGTTAAAAAAATAAAAAAATGTATGATACAATATGTCCCGTAATTAACGCAAACCCTCTCAAGAAGTGATTATACTCATCATTATGAACAACTTTTACCATAGAAATATAAAAAACAGGAGAAGTGGCATGGGGGCGTGCCTGTGTCCACGCGTTATGCGCACGCTGTGCCTTTACTCGCCAAATGGCCGTCTCCGCGAACTAGTACGCTTTCGACCGTGGTCACGATAAATTATAAAAATGCCGTGTTGTTCAGTGGTTTCCTGCAAAAACCGAAGTGATATTAAAAACTTCGTATCTCACGGGATCACTTACCATATGTAAGTAAAAGTATTTTACTGTATTTATCTTTAAAATCATAAAAAACAACAAATCGTAAAATATTTCTTGCTTTTACTACGTTATTTTTGTTTTCAAATATCGCAGCGGCTGTACTATTTCTGCAGCAAATACATTGCTCCTTAACCACTACCTTAAGTATGTCGCTAAGCGACTGGACAAGCAATGTAAAAATAACAAAACGATACTTTATTTACGCGGAGCGTCGCATAGTACAGCCGCTGTGTCTTGCGGCGAGATAGTGATGAGGTTAAGATCCACTAAAGTAGGCTATCGATAATAATGTCGATTGCCCAACGAATATTATATTGCTATTATAGTTTATTTTTCAATTTGTCAACCGTTTTAGCCCGGTTGGAACACTTGAAAAGATGACGTTTAAGTACGGTTGGGAAACCTTTGAGATTGTAAAATAATCTTTTTTACTGTTTTTGATTATTTTACAGCGTACCTAGTAGAGAAATGCATAACCAACGGTCGTAAAGTAAGTTTATTAATGTTTAGGTGGAGTGTTTTTGGGTTTAAATTATCGCATCTTCGTGCTATTTCCTTACGTTTTTTTGGTTTTGGTATTTTACTTCCGCTAAAGTCTTTAACTATGCACCACAAGATTCAAATGCGTTGTAGTAATCGGTATGGTTCAGATAAAATATTAGTGATTTTAGCTTAAAATAAGTCAACATATTCATGCTATTTATTTGTTATGCATGAGTATGGTATGTGTTTGTTTTCATATATTTAACTATTTCTTAACTAAGGGTTTTTTGTTAACAACAAAAGCCTATTCGCCTGTTGCCTGCTACCTGCTTACTCATCATGAGGTTAAGAAGTATAGACCACGCCTTAGGTATGTGAGCGGTGGGATGGAGGAGCAGGGGCGCATTACTCAGTACGTGCGTTGCGAACCGCCGCCTCACCCCTGTCTCAGCGGCCAACTAGTTCCTAGACTATAGACTATAGCTTAAGATACTTATTATGTAAATGATAAATAAGTTCTTATAGTACCTTTTTAGCTTCCCAAAAGATACAAATACAAAATAAGAATGGATTGATGCCACAGTAAGGCCACCTAACTGGTTCCCAACAAAATATAGCACCATATGCTCAATTCACTTTAAGGCAGAAATGTTCCAGCCTCTAAAGAAAACTCGCAGGCTTTTTGAATGGGCAATCCCAAAATTAAGAGTACGTCAAGTACTGAACAAATACCTCCACTTTACAGGTCAGTGAGTAAACACATCATAACAGGGTTCAACAATTCCTATGGTTTCACAGCCTAAACCAACTTAACCGGATTGTTTTAATTTATTGATTCGTGTTTTTTTTTTTTAATATACATTTTTTTTTAATTTTATTTTCAGGACCCCAAATTTTTCTTGTACAGTAATAAATGGAAGTATCGATAACTTTCCGTTTTAGTCAATCACTAGCGTATATGTAAAATAAATTGCTTTTTGCACAACACAATAATAGCGACAGATGTTTTTGTGTGAGTAAGTTGTACGGTGCATGGTAAATGCACGCTGTGTGTGACGAGTTAAGGTTTATAATTGATTGTGTAGTATGTTCTGATTTATGAATTGCAAGTGTGTGCGCGACTTTGTATCTATTGCTTTTATTGAACTACATGTGTAGTAGTGGCGCGGTGGTGGGGCCAACCTAGCGACATCGGGTTCTGATACATTTTCAACTACCGGGCATATCTCCTTCTTTCATATATCTATGGTATTAGTCGTAATGCGCATAGGTCCAGTTTTTCATATTCTTTGATACAGTTTTTTGCGTCTCATAGAATTCCTAAGCGTACCTACCTATACACCGAACTGTTACACCCAACTACTCAGTGAAATAGCGCTAAGTCCTAGCTGCAAGACGCAAGAGTCTTGCAGGCTATGTCTTGTTCTTGCTCAAGTCTTGCACGGTCAGTCTTGGTCTTGGTCTTGCTAAAAATACGCGGTCTTGTTCTTGGTCTTGGTCTTGCAAAAACGCAAGAACAAGACCAAGACTGCAAGACCAAGACTGAATTTGGGCAACACTAATCATGAGGTCCTGCCTCATGATGTGACCACTAGACCAACGAGGCAGTCAACGAATCAAAACCTCTTCATTAATAACTCCGGAACTCTGTTAAGAAATGAGTTGAATTGTAAATTGAGAATAATAAAATTATACCTACAATATTTTAATATGCCCGAATGCAAATTATTTGAGCTCCTCGTTACAAGTTGATCAAATTTCTACAGGTTATTTGGAAACGTTTTACTCTCGAGTGCTAGGATTGCATACATGTACTTGAATATGTATCAGCAGTAGGATTAATAATGGGAATTATTGAATTGTAAGCCCTTCAACTTTTGAGTGCAGCGGGGAATTAATATTATTTTGGATAGTTACAATACAATCCAATGAGATTTAAGTAAGTAATTCAGATAGTTGAATTACATAACAGTTTGACGACCATGTTTGTGCTCTTTACATCATAGTTCTCCTGACCTTATCCTATTTTATTTGGGGTCAGCGCAACAAGTCTCTCTTCCATATTTCTCTATTTTTTCGTCATCTCGGTAGTCAGCCCCTCTCTAGCCATAACAGCGTTTGCTTAGTTTCATGATTATTAGAATTAGGAACAATGCGATACAAAGTTTATCGTTGTGTCACAGTTAGCTACTGCCGATGCCTATAAAATATCTCTAGTTGTGTTCCTTCGAACGTCGGATGTGTGCGCCAGTTGTTGTGTATAAAGCCTTAGATAGGAACGCAACGGCGGCGGAGGCGCAGCTTCAGAACAGTGATTGGAGTTCTTTTGTTTGCCCACAGCTATCGCTGGCTCCGATTCACACTACATTTCAAGCAGTAAGGAATTGATTTGTCTTTCGGTTCGTGAAACTTTAAGCGCCGCAATTCTGTATGAATTTTTGGAAGGATTCTATATTTTATCCGGGATGTAGCAAAAATTCCGTGTCTAGGTAGTAAAATTCCATCCTAGGTAGATAGAACTTTGTGGCTTATAAACGTACTACCAATCACAAATTGTTGGGCGGACTAAACTTCCTTCCGAATTATTTGGAACCGTCCGCCCATCGAATTTGAATTAGGCTGCGAGCTACCCATCACTAATTAATGACGCTTTCAGAAACCAAAACTTCGTTTAAAACAAAATAAGATACAGCCTGTATATGAAAATTTTCTATTTTGTAATTTGAGAGCGTACTTACCTACCTATCATACGTTTTCTCAAGTCTGCGATTGCATCTAGGACTCCAGTAACACCGCGTTGCTTTATGGTTCATACTTAGACTAATTAAGACTAATTAGTTTGTAGAAATCTTTTTTAAAGTTCTGATTTGAAGTGACTATAATGGAAAGCACGAAAATGGCTCGAAATCCACAGGTTTGGATGATATGTCTCAGTTATGTCGAAAGCCAGCAAAGAAAACAGGTTTTTTTTTTGTAATAAGCAACATTTTAGTGAGAGTACACAAACAAATCATATTTAGTACGTAGTTAAATTAGTTCGTTAAAAATAGAACCCTTCTGTTTTGCCCAAACATAATTTATTAACATTAACTTTGAGAGAGAGTGCTACAATTAAGTAGTTAATATGTAAGTATTGGGTCTGCAAATTGGACTTGTGGCTAAGTAATAACAGCCGCACGGGTCGATCGTTCAGGTTAAGCTACGTTTGCCGCGGTTGATTCGTGGATGTGTGACCATCTTTACATAATAAGACCCCTCCGTGCCTCGGAAACCATGTTAAGCCGTTGTCCCGGCTGTCATTCGTGGATCTGACAGTCGTTACGGGTCGTCAGAAACCCGATAGTTTGGCTTATCAAGTCTTATCAAGGGGTATCGTATTACCCAAGTCAGATAGGCAGTCGCTCCATGTAAAATACTGGTATTCAGCTGCAACCGGTTAGACTGGAAGTTGCCCCCAACATAGTAGGGAAAAGGCTATGCAGATGATGAGTCTACAAACGTTTCTAATATCATGATTTCCGTGATACTCGAACGAAGGGGGTACGAAGGGGTAGGTACGAGGGGGTAAGTACCCCCCCAATATAATTAAATGGAGGTAATTTTTTTTGCAACTGACTGCCTATCTATATGATACAGTAATACCTGGAACTGGGACGTGGGCCCGCAAGCCTGCGTGGGTGTGCGGGAGCGGGTAGTTGGGAAAACAGCTATATCGATGCGCGCGCACCCCCTGGGGCTCAGCTAAGCACCTCCCCTCTCCGCTTGGACGCTACAAGCTACAAGTGTCCAGAGTTGCAATTGCAATATTTTGCAACCAGTCAAACGCATTCCGGGTTTCGGCGCTGACATACGTCTCGCTTGCCGAACGCGCATCCCGACCCTCCCGACTTCTCTCAATCATTGCGGAAATCGCTAAGTCTCGGTTCGTAACTTTTTACAAGTTTATAGGTACCTATCGTAATATTAAAAAAAAAAAAAAAAAACCAGTTCCAGTGCTTCGGTATGTTTTGTATTATTTAGTTCTGCAATGGATATTTCTTTGGTTTCAAAGTTTTTATTTTATTCAGCTGTTTTTGTAAGTACCTACTTTGTATTTATTTTTTTATTTGAATAATAATTATTTTATTTCACAGAATTTATTATTTCGTTTTGGTTTGTATTTAAATCCTTTTTTGCCTTCAATTTGGCACAATATCGTAGTGTTTGTGACTCCCCATTTTATTTGGTGATAATTATTTCGCTTCTTTGTAGTTAAAATGCTTTCTAATATTTTTAACGACAGTCGCTCTGCGTACTGGTGACTAAACCCTGAAGTGTTATCAGTGCACAATAATCCCGACGGAACTTTGCATTTCATCAGGAGACCGATTGAAAAAGTATTTCAAATATTTTTTGAATTTATAACATTCATGAAACGACGGATAATTTTAAATAAGATGTAAGTAAGTAATATATGGAATCGTTAACGTACCGACGTAAAACGTGTTGTCTTGAAACTTGCATAACTTTAATAATGATCGAAATGCAGATGTTCCACTAAATACCCGTAAAATTAATACATTCGATTATTCTGTTCTTCTATTGGGAATTTAAGTCTTTGTGTGGGTTTGGGTATATTTTGCCAAAGCCTTAGTTTTTAAAGTTTATTCTGAGTGGACACAAAATAACATTGCAGTTTAAATACGTTCTATAAAGCGGCTAACTTTAAATGACAATGTAATAATATGAGTTTTATCAACGTTAATATTTCTTGAAAAATTGGAAAAAGGGAATTATGAGCTTTAAAGCTATGTTGCAATTTTATTCTTTCTTTAGTACTTAGATGTATCAAGTAAATTGGTTGTGTGTCCCTGCAGCGCGATAGAAAGTTGATTCATAAAATAAAGATTACATCTTTTCTTTGTAACATATTAAACTATACTCGTTTTCTTTACACTAAGTTAAAGAGCGGCTGTTAGAACAGTATGACTTTACACATACAAAAACATTATTTATCCCAGACAAGAGAAAACATTTTCAGCAATATTTTAGCGCCCTTGGGAAATCAAAGCAAAAATATTCAAATGGCTAAAGTTTATGTCGAATCGGGCTAAAGAAAATATTTTTAGATTATGTGTTGTGTAAGAACAAAACGTTTCGTAAATCTGTATCGATTTCCATAGATCTAATAAAACAATTCGCGGCAAGGTGATGAAGGGTTCTTGAGAGGCACAGCTAGTTTATTCACAATCACACTAGCGGTGTCTCAGGCTTCGCTCGCGTGGACTTACACTCAGGGCAATATGATAGCCGCCGAAACCGCAGTAGTTCAATTCAACTGTCTCGCATGATGTAGGTACCTACCGCTAAGTACTCGAGTAGCGGAACATCATGCGGTTTCACGGCGGAGGAGGTGTGCTAAGGAGCTCAACACAAAGACTGCGTTTTAAATTATAAAAAGATCTAATAATTAAATTTTCTATAAATAATTTTATCATTCGTTATTTAAATTGTATAATAAATCTGTTTCCGGTTTGCAAATTAATGGCATTGAACGTAGGTATCGAATGTACGTAGGTGGTAGAACGCGCCTTAAGGGCGCTATTACATTTTGACCGTGATTTTTTTCATAAATTGAAATTGCACACTATAAACAATAAAATAATTATTATATGACTCAAAATAAACGTAATCACAACTGCTAAATTGCTACATAATGCGATGCGTCGGCGTCTAAAGCTAAAGACCGCGTGTCCCGAGATTTACATTGATTTTTAGCACTGCATACAATAATTAATTAAACATATTATTTTACTTTTAAATAGACTAATTTTTTTTATCAAGCAAGGTAACATAGTAACCTTATTTATTAAATACATTTTGTATGAATTTGGATTATACATTCGTAGATAAAAAATATAATTTCGGACGAAAATTTGTCAGTAACTCTCTGGTTTACAGAATTATTTTTGGTGTATTACTGTATGAAACATAAAAAACTGAATTGAGCACTCCAAAGTTGAAGATACAGTTGTTCCAAGGATATTTTTTTAAATGATTAAATTATTATATCTTCGATGTAACAAAGCATCAAAACATGTCCAAAAGTAAAATTTTATGAAACATCCTTTGCAGAGACAAGGTTTTTACTGATTTTTGTAAACAAATTGAAATATTTATTTAGAACACTCCCAAGAAAAATAATCAAGCTTTCTTGGGCATTTGTTTTTTTTAATTTTGTGGCTCTAACAAAACCACAATCACATATCAAAACTCGAGTCAAACGCTCAAATACAAGAGAAATTGTGATAGCGCTCTTAATAATAACCACATGGAAGTTCCCTGCATGCCATACTGTTACTTAACGTTAATTAGTTGCAAAGTGCATTTCCTGATTCTATCACGGCAATGTCTACCGCTTACAGTTTCAAATTACAAGTTGGGTCTCAGTGCAAAGCAGATTTACACTACATTTAACTTCGGAAGTGAGGGCTTGCCACCCTCGCTTAGCTTGCTCGCTACACGTACCCTGTCATCAGGTTATTCTGTCAATCTCAGTTTAAAGAACCCATAGTTCAAGTTGTGTGGGTGTCTAAGGAAAGCGTAGGAATTTTGAATAGGTACATGCTCGGATTTTAATTTATCATCTGCCTTGCCTTTTCCCAAATTTGTTAGGGTCGGCTTCCAGTCTAACCGGATGCAGCTGAATACCAGTATTTTACATGGAGCGACTGCCTATCTGACCTCCACAACCCATTAACTGGGTAATACGATAACCCTTGGTAAGACTGGTTGTCAGACTTTCGGGTTTCTGACGACCAGTAACGACTGTCAAAAATTCACAAATCACAGCCGGGACCAACGGGTTAACGTGCTTTCCGAGGCACGGAGGAGTCTCGGTATGTAAAGATGGTCACCCATCCACGGTCGACCCCGGCAAGCGTAGCTTAACCTGATGGATCGACCCGTGTGGCTGGTATTACTTAGTTACGAGCTCCTCGGATTGTACTTAAATAGGTGTATAATACAGGCAAACCTCCATATATACATAAAACTTTTTGGTCTGTTTTTCTTTAAATCTCCGAAAAAGTACCACAAACGAATATCGACACGTTATTTAGTTTTGCTGCATAAATGATTTTTTGGTTCGTTCGGTACGCTTTTGGAAAAACAGCCTTTGAATATTTCAAAGTGTGTCAGTTTAAAGCAAATACAAAAACACCAGCAAATACCGCTGTTTACAGTTATCAATATAGTTATATTATTGTGTGACTCCCCTTGCGCTTCCTTCGAACACACACAGAATACATTACATACTGACATGGCATGGCATTTTGTATCTAGTAACGTTTTCAACGTGTGTGATGTGATGATTCGTTTGATCGTGCCGTCTGCTGTCGATACATCATACTTACAATTCACACTTAGATTCGGTTACGTATTTTAGAATAGGCACATTATTGTACTATATGGATGAGCTTCGAACACTGATCACATTTACTCAATAACTAGTTAATATTCTAATAATTCGGCAAACTTTGAACCAGTGCAGGGATTACTACACTAGTTCAACGTTTTTATAATGATGATGCTACTAAGTATCAATTATAAAAACGTTTGATGTCAGTGCTCATTACCGCGGGCTCTTTCATCTATGTTTTTACATTCGCGCTTTAATGTAAGCTGTCTCCGGGTCACCCGTTGTACCAATGTGCCGTGAACGCAGAAAGTGCTGAGTGCTGACTGTCGCTACGATGATCGTGACTTTCAACGTCAATTAGGTATAAACCGACCTAACACTAGCGCACACAGATACAGAAAATTGCCTTTTTTATATTCCCCTCGTGTTAGTTTCACACGCGTCGATCTATTATGCTGCTGTGAAAGCTCCTTTACATTTCCGAGCCGCTGTACGTCTGACAACTATTGTATCGATGGCTTTCACTGCGTAGTCCCCCCTATTTCTTTTGTTTCTTTAACCGAATGTCACCTCTTGGTTCTGAAAACTGTACCATCCTCCTACGGAAGATTAATTTCATCTAACATCGTTTAAAAGGGGATCTCGAAAACTATTTTATTAAAGTAAGAGTCGCTTGAAATAAAACCACCCTTAAAATCGAGTAACACTGTTCAACGGGGAAGAAAAACGAGATTGGATCGTATTCGAGTTGTGTCTGAAAAGCGAGGTCTAGATAAGATTCTCAGAGGCTTTACACGACAAGTAGATGTACTAACAAGGTCGGAAAGCAACGTATCTAGCTAATTCGATAACTTCTTTGTTGTAAATTAATTATATTATTACATTGAACCCCACTTCCGTTGCTCTGTGCCATGCAAACGTGTACCTGTACTGCAAACCTACCTAGGTTTCTACAAAACTATATTTAGCCTCTTTCATGCAAGAACTATGTCAAATTCGTATTGAACTACATATATGTAAATGTATGTAAAGTTTCGAATATATTCGAAACTTTAAATATCTTTTAATTTCTTTCGATTTCATCCATAACTTAGTAATTTTAAGGTGAGCGTCCACTGGTCCGCGTCGGACGCAACGCACGCACGGCACGCAACAGATTTTGGTTTGTTTGTATGAAGAAATGAAAATGCGGGCGGTACTGGTAATGGACGCAGTGTTTATGAATTCATACAAAGCAAACCGAAATCCGTTGCGTGCGTTGCGGCCGCACAGTGGATCGTCCCCATACAAGAGGTCGGACATAGAATTAAAAATTGAAAAAGTATTTAATTGAAAAAAATGAAATATGCAGTTGCATTACTCTATTAAGGAACTACAAAAAATGTTACTACAATTTTTTTATTTGACCAGTACTTTATGAGCAATTCGATGAAAAGTGTTATTTTTCTATGGAAATGGTCACAAAAATGTCTGTATCTCATGATTCCCTCCTTGTTTCGATTTGCGGTTTTCACTACTGTTATCTACCCATTTTATGCCACATTTTCTTCAAGGACACATGGTGCCCCCAGCGACCCCCTTCCGAGATATTTTGCTTTTAGTAACTTTACTTTTTATTGTATAACTGATGATATGGAGGTACATTAAGTATATTCATTACTGAGAATAAGTCATCCCTAAGTAGTTCCTTAAATAACAGGTGCATTTACGATTACTTTAATGACTTATGAACGCTTCTGTTGCCATACAACAAACGCGTTAATGAGTCCTTAAGTGAAGATTCCCAGTACTTGCTTAATCTAATTAGTTATTGTAATTACTATGTTAACAGCCCTTAATCTCTGCATTGTTATTGTCTAATGTCATCATTAGCTTATCAAATTCATTGCTAGTTGCCTACTTGCTGCCCTATATATTTGAGTGTGTTTAGCAAATGTAATTCAGTTGTAATTATAACTTCTACCAAGTGTTGTCATTATGGCTTTCCGTGGGTTTTCTACTTACCTAGATCTTTACGTTGCTCTTCGTAATCATAAAGATCTTCGTGACTATGACCATTTATTTAACACATTTAAGTCGAATACTAACGTCCAGTTAAGTGAAAGTGATGTGACGGATCTCAAGAACTGGTGTCGACGATTTTGCTATAGGGTTTACACCAAATGGGTGCAATCAAGAAGGACAGTTGACAGGTTCATTAACAAGAACGAAGAGTGGTTAAATTCCGATATCGTTTGGCCAGATTGCTTTAAAGAAAATGTTGTTGACACTGAAGAAGCAAATGAAAATGAGGCAGAAGAGGTAGTCAGTCCATCAAAATCAGATGCATCTACTTCAACATATACATCTCCTCGCAAACGCTTTGAAGATTTATCAACTAGACACAAAAGAAGACGTGTTAATGAAAATGTTACTAGTTGCAGTCGTCCGGATGAGCTTTTGCATACTGTTGAAAGTATACTTAAGTCTGCCGGAAAAAATGATATAGCCAGAATAATGAAAAATTTGCTGGAAAATCCTGAACACGTCTCAACAGTTATAAATGTCCTGGAAACTAAGCAGAATCCTCCGCTTCGTGAAGTTCCTACTCACAAAGCACTTGCTCTTTACGTTTACTTGCAGTTATCCAAGTGGCGTTACATCACACTTCGGGACTTTAGTTTAAAAGAAGGTCATGCGAAATACCCAAGCTACTACTTGTTAGTTAAAGAAAAGCTTAAATGCTACCCGGCAAAAGAAGACATAACTGTGACTGAAACTTCCGCAAAGATACGTATCCAAGCCCTCCTTGATCTCACCGTTAGGAGGCTGATCGATTCACTTGAATCAAATTTTGATGCTGGTGAACAACTTGTGCTTCACAGTAAATGGGGTTTTGATGGAGCTTCAAGTCAAAGCATTTACCATCAAACGACAACAACAAGTGAACAAGACTTATCCAGTGTATTTATGGCAAGTCTTGTACCACTTAAGTTAGTGACTTCTAGTGGAAGTATAGTGTGGCAGAATGATCGGCCATCGTCAACCACATATTGTCGCCCGATTTCATTTACATTTATGAAAGAAACGGAAGCGAATGTTAAGGCTGAAATGGAAATATTTGAGACCGAGATTCGTGAACGGAACCCGACTGGCACGGGCAACTGAAGGAACACGGGTGGGTTTTAGTCAGTAAAAGTCTGACACACCCTCCCGCTCTGCCCGGAGCGGGAGAAGTCATTTGATGATTTCCCATCCACAAAAAAAAAAAAAAAAAAAAAAAACCCGACTGATTGCGGCAATGCTACTGTTACTCACAATCTATGGCTAACCATGATTGATGGTAAGGTACATTCAATCATATCTGGTACATCGGCAGCAGTGTGTGATTTGTGCAAAGCTCGCCCAAGCGAAATGAATAACTTGGAAGAAGTGAGAGCTAAACCCGTGAATACAGATTTATACAAGCATGGATTTAGTTCATTGCATGCTTGGATTCGGTCCATGGAATGTTTATTACACATTTCTTACAGAATGGACATAAAATCATGGCAAGCAAAAGGTGACGAAAATAAAAAAAAAGTTAAAGATAAGAAAGAAGCCATTCAAGAAGCTTTCCGAAGAAGAACAGGCTTACTTCTAGACGTTGTTAAGCAGGGTAGTGGCAACACAAACACTGGAAATGCTGCAAGAAGATTTTTTGCAAACCCTGAAACGACTGCCGAAATTACTAAATTAGATGTTAATTTAATTAGAAGACTCGCCGTTATTTTGCAATGCATTTCCTCAGGCGAAAAAATTCAAGTCCAAAAATTCAAATCATATTGTGATGAAACAGCAAATTTATTCGTGGAATTATATCCATGGTATAACATGCCAGCAAGTTTACACAAATTGCTGATTCATGGATCACAGATAGTGGACCACTTATCAGTAGTGCCTATAGGTTTTTTGTCTGAAGAAGCATCTGAAGCAAGAAACAAGGACTTTCGCAAATTTAGAGAATGTCATACACGAAAGCATAGTAGCATCGCCACTAATGAAGACATTCTTCATAATCTGCTATTATCTTCCGATCCTCTTCTCGCCAGCTTACGACCGAAGATGACAAATAAAGCCAAAAAGTCTTCATTTAGAGAACTAGACGATTTACTCATACGTGATCAGAGTGAATTGGAGTTCATTGACGTTTCAACTGATACACTTGCTGCATGTAGTGACGTTGAAGAAGATGATGACGATGATAATGATCATGATGTCGTTATTGATGAAGATGAAGAAAATATAGTTTAAGTCTTATAGTACCTAATATTATTATTTTACAAGCAGTTTCTTTGTTAATTTCTAGTTTTTGTGTATTTTTTTTATTCTATTCTTTTTTTCTATTCTAGTTTTTGTGATTTTTTTTTAATTTTATTCTTTTTTTGTTTTGTGTTATGCCACCCATCAGCCAATAAATGGTTTTTTTCTTTCTTTTCTATTGTTGTTAGTAACTACATGGTCGTGTTAATTAATTAATTTCCTATTATAATTTAGTTTTTAGTAGTTGTTTATTTTTTTAGTTTGTTTTAGGGTACATAGTTATTTTATTTTTAAATTATTTTTACAGTGTTATATTATATAAATAAAAAATATATTTATACCTACATATTTTCTTATTGATCATAAAACTCTATTTCTTTTCGATGTGTTATTGTAAATGCGACTCAGTCATTACTAAGCTAATGATGACATTAGACAATCACAATGCAGAGATTAAGGGCTGTTAACATAGTAATTACAATAACTAATTAGATTAAGCAAGTACTGGGAATCTTCACTTAAGGACTCATTAACGCGTTTGTTGTATGGCAACAGAAGCGTTCATAAGTCATTAAAGTAATCGTAAATGCACCTGTTATTTAAGGAACTACTTAGGGATGACTTATTCTCAGTAATGAATATACTTAATGTACCTCCATATCATCAGTTATACAATAAAAAGTAAAGTTACTAAAAGCAAAATATCTCGGAAGGGGGTCGCTGGGGGCACCATGTGTCCTTGAAGAAAATGTGGCATAAAATGGGTAGATAACAGTAGTGAAAACCGCAAATCGAAACAAGGAGGGAATCATGAGATACAGACATTTTTGTGACCATTTCCATAGAAAAATAACACTTTTCATCGAATTGCTCATAAAGTACTGGTCAAATAAAAAAATTGTAGTAACATTTTTTGTAGTTCCTTAATAGAGTAATGCAACTGCATATTTCATTTTTTTCAATTAAATACTTTTTCAATTTTTAATTCTATGTCCGACCTCTTGTATGGGGACGATCCACTGTGGGCCGGCGTGGACCAGTGGACGTTCACCTTTATGCCACAGAAATGGCACAAAATTACTAAGTTCAAAGGTAATAGGAACAGGGTTTTTGTGTCAGAAATTGTTGTAATAGTCAAATAGTTTTCAGTTGAATTCAGAAGCGCTAGCGTACTGGTTTAGCCGTCGCGGCAGCGACGCTTTACGTCGAGTTTTGTATTATTTCTGCATTTTAGAGTCTGAAATTCAACATGTCCAACTTCTAGTTCTGCTTTTGTACTGAAACCAAATATTTTATGTCCAATTTTATAAGCTCTTTAGGTATAATTTAGAGATGCCGCGAATAGTGACATTGGCGAATAATCAAGTTATTCGACATCAAAAATGATACTGCAATCTGTATTATACATAAAACAATAGCACTAACAGCAGGCCTCTGGCTGTCTCGATCCTACCAAGTTTTTACTATGTAAGTATTCCATTGCTAATTACTACAATGATTTTTCGTGATTGTTATCCCAACAATTGTCAACCGTTTCTATAATATGTTCATAATAATTACTTGCATAAAGCAAGTGATTTATAGTTAGATTCTTTCAAAATGTAAACCAGCCAATTATTCGCTATCGACGAATAATAAAAAAATAGCGCATAATATCGAATATCAAATAATAGCGGCTAATCGTGGCATCTCAAGTATAATTATGATATTATTTTTATCTCGTATTTTATTTCACTAACAAGCTCCCAGCGTGTGAGTCTGAGTATTTCATAGGATTAAGTCCACTGTGCAATTTAAGCGGGACTGAAAGGATACAAGCTTGAGTGTGCTCCACAAGAGTCAAAGGACGAACAGAATAACAATAAGTGTGTGTCCCTCTTGGAGCGCGTCCTGAATGCTTTATATAATTTAAGCAGCATTGTGACTGAAGACCAGTCATCAGGCTGACACGGGAGTGCGATGCCAAGTACACTTTTCCTTCACACCTAAGACTTTACGCAATAATAATCTTTATAAACCGAGATATTCTACAGCGATAATATATTTGTTCTCCCAAGAAATCCCATCACATAAATAATAAAACGCGGTTATAGGTAATTCTCCACAGGGGTGGTCAATCCCAATTCTGCGGCTTTCTTCAGCTTCGACTAACAATTCAAGGCCTTGAAGTAACACGACAAGTGGAATGTTTTTATTTTTATAATTATATATTGCTCTAGTGGCGTGTTAAGCCGCTGTCGGGAGTTTATATTGCCTTCATTATCCCCGTACCCTTGTGGCGTGGCACTTAGGTACTAGTAAGAACGGGTATACTTAGAGTGTAAAGCGTTTGTTTTTTCTGAGATGTTTTGATATTTTTAACTATCAGTTTTATTATTAATACAATGTCTTCGTGAAGTAGTTATGGTCACTTAATTGCGGTAATAACGGCAGGCGGCCGGCATTCAAGAAATTGTGAAACGCCGCACCGCGCCGACGTGAGCGGCATCCCTGTCGACTGCATTAGCATCCTTCCAATAGCAGACGCCACGACTGCAACCTTTCCTTAACACATGCACGGATTGCAAACTAAACTATTGTTGTTCACCCGTATAGTGTTGCGAACCTATTTGAGAACCTAATACGTCTTCATTAGTCATGACGTAAGTAGCTCGATTGTGTGGCTAATTCGGAAAGTAATATCAATCTTAGTCATATTAGTGATTTTTTTTTAAATACCTCGTCTAATAAATGACTCATAAAACGTAAGTTAATTACATTACAGAGAACGAATTACAAAAAAATGTTTCTTTGTTACAATTCCTAGCATATGAAATTGTTAGCGTTTCTCAGCAATGATAAATGAGGGCGTGTGTTTAGATAATACTCCTCAATAACAGCACATTATGAGAAGTGCGGGCGGCGCGGTTTCGCCACAATTCTTGGCGCCACAACAGATCTAACGTATTTATCTCGATGAAGCTCGAGCGCTTGCCTTGACCGTGCTAAATTAATAGTTTCCAGCGTCCTACTATCCAGTGCTTCAAGTTATCGACGCAGCTCACGAGGCTTTCGGTCAGATTCGTTGAAGTGACTGCTTATTTTCTTGGTAGAAAAATAAACTTTTTTGCATGGTAATAGAAGCCATTGCATACAAATTGCAGCTATTCCTTTTTTACAGGCCAGTGGGCTATAAAGCTGTCTGGACAAGCAATCTTATAGTAGATCATTTGTCTACGCACATAAATAAATTAATTTTACGTCACGCTATATCATTAGAATAATCACAAGATATAGTAGCGATCGCAGATCGTGTATTTATATCTATAATGAAAACATTAATCAGTCGAATGTAAGCTGCACTTCTAGCACTGTTACCTATAGCAACAATATGTTCGTAAAACTATTAGAGTATTCGTGCAATTGGCTCTCCATTGCGTTATCGTCATTACTGTCTAGTGAAATATAACCATAAATTCAGCTCCAATTTATGAACGGATGATTTCAATAATTCCTTGTCCGAGTATGAAGCGATAATACGCTGATACATCGGTGGGTATCTGCTGCAATAACTCGTCATGAATGTAGATCGGGAATTCATAATTGTGACTACGGACACATCATTTATGAACGAACCAGATGGGCATTCAGGGGGTTTCGCTCGCATCTGCATGTGACCCGCAAATCCCCGTGGATGCGGATAAACGCAATTGAAATAAATTACTAATTGAATATTCTACTATACCACCGCGTGATTCTTTTCTTTCCATTACCCAAGTTAACATATTTACGAACTTATGAAACGAGTTATCGAAAGCCATGTCTGCGTGTAGTGGTTGCAAAATGAGAGTAAGTCAAAGAAGTCAACAGGACACGAGTTGACACGACACAGTTCGTGATCGCGCTTCATTTCAATGTCTATAAAACGCGTCTCCCTCATAATAATCAATGCGGAAATATCCGTTGTCGTATGCATGGACACGTTCAATTGCTTCGTCAAACCGACATTGAATGAAACAAGTGATCTTTCACGTTTGGATTATCGTAAAACTATTTTCGTGTATTGACTGTAGAGTGCGCGTAAATCACTTAGGCTATTTTTTCCATAGCGTTTAGAAACATCTCAAAATAGCAATTCACGTAGGTATGGCTTTTTATGACGTAACTCTGCCGTGGGGCACCGGCGGACGTGATACAAAATTGCACGGAGCACTCAGTTATATCTCGTTTAGATCTAAGAGTGGTGACCAAGAGGTTGTGACATAAATCGATTTGTCTGACCTGCCAGCGGTTTTAGGGTTACAGTTGTCACGGAACAAACACTGTTCCAATTTGCCGCTGGTTGCGACGACGCTAGTAAAACTTTCCTCGTTACACACAGTTGTTTCGAATGGACTGTGTGACGGCTCATAATATATACCTACAATACAACTACGTTTTGCGAACAAAAAATCGTATTTTGATAGGGATCCTTTTTTTGCATAATGTTTTTTTTTTCCTAGTATACTTTGGCTTTATTTTGGTATATATTTTTTTGGTATAATAATACTGTGGCACTTTGGCGTAATGCAAAGGTTTTGCGAAATAACTATCATTTGGTCTAATTTGATCTGTCATAAATTGGAGTTGCATACATTTTTAAAGCATAAGTAATATTATATAAAAACTCATGCACTACTAGTTAACTAACTGAATATCAAAACGTGTACAAATAATAATTATTGGGCATCCCGAGGTTAGGTTTGGTTAAGGTTCCTTTAAACACTGCGGACAGAAATAGGAGCCCCACGCCGCCGTTAAGTTTAATTTTTTTAGACGTGCAAATTTTGATATGCAAACAGTATTTTTGAGCGGCTACGCATTACATTGCATTATAAAAATTAAGATTTATTATCATCATGCTTAAATAAATTTATGCTTTAGAATGTTATGCTTAACAATTCTTATGATAAGAGAAATTATGCTTAAAAAAATATGCTTAAGCTTTAAGCGTAAATATAATTACGATAAACAATTGTATGCTATGTTATATTAAGTCTTATATTTTATGCTAAAGGATAGGGAACCATTTTGATATCATAGACCTGTTACAGCACAAAATGAATTTCGTTAGGTATGTGAAAGTTAGAAATGGATAGCATTTAAAACTATGTCCGTAATAGTGAGACCATTTTTATCGGCGCAAGTTCAGAACTTTTATGTGCCGACACACTGCGCTCAATAGTTTTACTAGTTGTATCAGCTCACAGCTGTATACGTGCCGATATAATAATTATGCATTAGTAAACGGTGAAGGAAAACATCGTCAGGAAACCGGCATGTCCTAGAAAGAAAAAAACCGGCCAAGTGCGTGTCGGAACACGCACAATGAAGGGTTCCGTAATTGAAAAGAATTTATCCCAATAAAAAAAGTGAAAACCGACTTCAAAAAACAAAAATGAATAAAATAACTTTCTTAAAAAAACTTAACAGCTTCTAAAGTCGGTGCCAAGCTAAAGTGCATTGAAGGACTAAAGATACCATCTTCAGAAGCTGTTAAATGTTTTAAGAAAGTTGTTTTATTCATTTTTGGTTTTTGAAGTTGGTTTTTACTTTTTTTAAAGTAGGAAATTTATTTTTCCATTTTTAGTTGAATATTAAATTACATTTAATAAGTAAGCCCAAGACAAACGAATAGAAGAATCATCAAAATCGGCTTAGAAATGCCGGAGATACAGTATATTTATGCATATAACCTTGTACATAAGACTAATTACATAATGTATTATCTACTAAATCCTTCCTGAAAGCATGTAGATCACGTCAGTGAAAGAATCATCAAAACTGGTTCATTAGTTTTTGAGAAAATCGCGGACCAACAACGGGTACGGATACGGGTTGAATACAGAACCTCCTTTTTTTTGAAGTCGGTTAATGAAGAAAAGCAAACTTACCAATGGATCTCAAAAAAAAAAAAATTATGTCATAAAACTACAAATTAACACTTTTCGGACTTTTTCCTTTACTTGCGCTGGGAGACCTTTATTCTTGCCAAATTTCATTATTCTAGGTCAACGGGAAGTACCAACGTTTTGATTTACTTGCGACAGTTGCGAGTTTCAAAAAGTGTCGCAAAATGGCCGTATTTTTTTATTGCGTTGACTTAGAAGCTTGACTTTTTCAGAACTCTGTCTCTGAGAAAAAGGGTCATGACAGACTGACAGATTTGTTTTTTTCTAATATGATAGAATTACAAATTAACAATTTTCGGACTTTTTCCTTTATTTGTGCTGTGAGAGCTTGCTTCTTGCCAAATTTCATGATTCTAGGACAACGGGAAGTACCCTATAGGTTTTGATTTACTTGCGAGTATCAAAATATGTCGCATAAATGGCCGTATGTTTTTATTGCGTTGACTTAGAAGCTAGAGTTTTTTAGGACTCCAAGAGAACACAGACTTACGTATTGGATATCAATTTCAACTTGATACCTCCACGCGTTCCTGAGAAAAAGGGTATTGACAGACTGACAGACAGACGGACAACGAAGTGATCCAATAAGGGTTCCGTTTTTTCCTTTTGAGGTACGGAACCCTAAAAGTTGGAAGACATGTGACATCTACCAACCCGCACTGCTCCCGCGTGGTGGATTACGGCCCATTCCCTCTCACCGAGAGGAGGCCTGTGACCCAGCAGTGGGAACATTATAGGCTGATCAAGTATGTTATGTATGCATTTGTGCAGAAACAATTGAAACAAGTGACAGCTAATACACGATCTGGCTAAAGTGTCAGCATCTAGGAACACTTTTAACACAATGATTTAATGACACTGTAAGCAATAAGTAAAGCACATGCTCGTCAACATGTAGGGAACAGCAGACTTTTTTTTTCGCGATTTCAGGTTTGTTCCCATAGTAAAAGTTGTTCATAACGATGAGTCAATGAACCCTTCAGAGGTTGCGCGTTATTTAAGTTACACCTTGTATAAGTAATCGCTACACATTTTTACCAAATGTTGACGACTGGAAATGTTTCTAAAAAACCTCTTGTATAGACCGATAACAATGCTCAGAGAGTGTAGAGTTCAAAAAAGTTGCGCCTTGTTGAAATAATCCGAATCCATATAAAACATAAGTTTAGCCGCCAGTATAACGAGTGAAAAATAAAAGTTTCTGTCAGTGTCTAAACAATACCTACTACAAATACGAAGTATTCCCGTTTGAGCACCTATTTTTTGGGCACCTATGCATTGAGCGCCAATCAAGACTACAGGCCGCACTCGAGTTTCCGTTCCCAAAATTTCCGCTAAAGTTCGGTTCAGTAACCAGAAATCGATAAGATTAATTAGAAATTATCCAATCAAGGCGAGCGCTTACCCGAGTCTCGGCTGCTATATTTGGGGCAGTCGACCCCGTGACAGGTGATCGTCGATGTCTAAATAACCTGTATGATGGATTTGCGCAGTGACTCTGCAGTCTTTTATCGAATTTCCCTTGGATGCCGACTGAAACCTACCTCCATTAAATTAACGTCGACCGCGATGGCCGCGGCATGCGGCACCTTAAGTTTTCATTTGATTTTTATAATATCCCTTTTTAGGATTCCGTACCAAAATGGTAAAAAGGAACCACCCTTATGATGCGACTCAGTCTGTCTGCCTATCTGTCCATCTGTCACAGCTGAACATCTCAAGAACTACTAATGCTATCAACTTGTTTGGAACAGTTTTAGATGACGTTTGCCCAACTATTTTGCAAATAAGAAAGAAATATTTTTTTTGCTGCAGGGACTGAAAGGGGTCTTGAAAATTCGTTGTGGGGCTACTAGGGCATGTGGAGTATCATTATTAAAAGAGCGCTGTTTGCACATTCTCAAATTTATTTTAAGCCGCATACTTTTCGACTTTTGATGATAAATGTAAAAAAATATATATCGTTCTCCCCCCTTATCACCGAAGTTTGGATAGAGAAAAATCTGAAATTATTCTATGTGTGATGTGTGTGATGATGAAGATTACAGGAAAAATAAAACGATGTCTCTAAATAGCACACTTTCAGAAATCGGAACGGAACCCTCGGTGCGCGAGTCGGATTCGCTCTTGACCGCTTTTTTTACTAGTTTAAAACGCTTTTACTACCTTCACTTATAACTAACAATGTAACAAAATATTGGAAGTCAATTTTGACCTACTTCCATTTGTCGTATCGAAATGAAACTTTGTACTATGTTTATGTAGCTCGGATGACAATACTATCATTTGGTATCTTGGAGCTGAACTGATGATTTAGCCAGGAGGTGGATAGTGGAACTCTTCAGAGGCTACTAGTAAACCCCTCGAGTTTGGGATCATATGATTCGTTTTGACGAGTCCAAAGACTTGGCTTGGTAACGAGGGTCTGATGATCTGATGATGAAGCCAGTAGGTGTAGTTAACCCTTCTAGTTTCGGATCATATGACTCGTTTTGATGAGTCCAACAGATTGCACTTGGTGTTGAGAGTCTGATGATGGAGCCAGGAGGTGGGTAGTGAAACTCTTCAGTGGCTCCTAGCAAACAGCTCAAGTCATAACTTCGTTCACTTTAGACTTATTAACTAAATGAAGAATATACTAGATTAAAAAGTAAAAAAAAATAAAAATATGTGCCTACTTAGTTTAAAAGACAGATATCCGGTGGTTTAAAAAAATAAATAAAAAGACGCTTTTACCAATCAATCAATCTACCTAGCCTTTTCCCAACTATGTTGGGGTCGGCTTCCAGTCTAACCGGATGCAGCTGAATACCAGTAGTTTACATGGAGCGACTGCCTATCTGACCTCCACAACCCATTAACTGGGTAAAACGACCCTTGGTAAGACTGATTGTCAGACTTTCGAGCTTCTGACGACCCGTAACGACTGTCAAAGATCCACGAATGACAGCCGGGACCAACGGCTTAACGTACTTTCCGAGGCACGGAGGAGTCTCGGTATGTAAAGATGGTCACCAATCCACGGACCGACCTCGGCAAGCGTAGCTTAACCTGATGAATCGACCCGTGCGGCTGTTATTACTTAGCCACGACCTCTTAAAAGACGTTTTTACCATGGACTAAAAATTTTAATTAATCATTGGATATAAAAGAAGTGACAAGCTGCATAGATACTTACGAGTATATCGTAACTAATACAAGTCAATTTAATTATTTTATAATTTTTATTAACTAACGGCATAATTGAAAGGAATTTTCCAATATATTTTTTCACGGGCGGCAGTATGAATTTTGTTTAACTTAAAGTTTTATTAACGTAATTTTTAACCGACTTCAAAAAAAGGTGGAGGTTCTCAATTTGTCTGTATTTTCTTTTAATGTTTGTTACCTGAATACTCCGTCATTAAACCGATTTGGTTTTTTTTATTAGATTTTATTTTAGCACGCTGGGATCTTTTTCTCTGCTATGCACAAACTATGTGCAGATGCAGTGACTAGTTGTGAAGCAGTTGTTTAATGCTTGAGCGAACTCGTGCGTCTACAAAATAGCAAGTTAAGGCCCTCCTTTGTCAGAATCTAATTTATAACTTGAAGTCTAAAGCAAAATGGAGCTTCCGCCTGCAGTTCATTACAGAGCTGATTGATTTACGTCCGAACTTTTCAAAACAATTTGACCGCTTTCTTGAACACGGACCTAGGTAAAAACTAATATTACCTACTTCCAAGTAAGAAATTAGAAATTGAAAGCAATCAATCTGCCTAGCCTTTTTCCAACTTTGTTGGGGTCGGCTTCCAGTCTAACCGGATGCAGCTGCACTAGAAAAAGAATATCAGAAATTGAAAACAATACCCTTACAATAATTGAGGGGCTCGTGGCTAAGTAATAACAGCCGCACGGGTCGATCGATCAAGTTAAGCTATGCTTGCTGCGATTTGTCCGTGGATGGGTGACCATCTTTACAAACCGAGACCCCTCCTTGCCTCGGAAAGCACGTTAAGCCGTTGGTCCCGGCTGTCATTCGTGGATCTTTGACAGTCGTTACTGGTCTTCAGAAGCCCGAAAGTGACAACCAGTCTTACCAAAGGGTATCGTGTTACCCAGTTGCTGGGTTGTGGAGATCAGATAGGCAGTCGTTCCATATAAAATACTGGTATTCAGCTGCATCCGGTCAGACTGGAAGCCGACCCCAACATAGTTGGGAAAAGGCTAGGCAGATGATGACCCTTACAATAATTGAGAATAATAAAGAAGTGCCTAAATAATTAAGTGGGTAATGGTAATGTGGCAGCGTGGCGGCTATTACTTTTACCTTCATAGCTGTCCACACAAAACTTGTGTAACTCAGAAAAGGTTACCCAGTTAGAATATAATGAAAATAATATTTACTGTCGCGTTTCTAGTGGTTTTACCGCCTACCGAGGTTTAGAAAGAGACTGGCGCCGATTCTGTTGGGCACAACCTAAACATAATTTAGGCTATTTCGATCTTTTTCGCTCTTATAAGACAAGAGACGGACATGTAAATATAGTTGACATGTCAGAACGCATCGACAAAAAATACGGCGATGTTCAAATGAGTTCAAATTCAATAATCTAATTTGACATCTCAACATAGTTCGCACTCAAAGCGTTTATTTCGAATAAACCAATGATAGGCACTTTTGTATTGTCAAGGGGTCGGTCAGTCAGAAAGACGAAGCTAGTTGCCCATTCCAAAGCGTAGTAGGTTCTTATTGAGAAGAACGGTCAAGAAACTCCTGATATGTTCTGTTCTTACCTGACACCGTCCTTTCTCGAACTGACAATCCTCTAATTTTAGTTTAGTCAGTGAACAAGGGAACGCGATGGCGATGCTCCACAAAGACAAGCTTTTTCTTAAACTCGATGAGCTATATTTGTTTGTGCGGTGTGCCTAAGGTAGAGATCTAGACACATTACTTAGCACGAACTTTGTCCTGTCGCTGTCGCACTACTGTCAAATGACATGTGCACGATAGGGACTGCAACACGCCTTATTCAAAGCACGTGCAAAGTAACTTTTATATAGGGTCAAATTAATTTAGCTAGCGTTACTCAGCGGACTTGATGGTCTCGGCGATATCTTGACACAACAAAATAAAAATGATTTGTGATTTTTTTTTTTTGCCTCTACTTGAAGTATGAGTTGAAAAAATTGTTTTATTTTATCGTGTTTAAATATCGACCCATCACGATTTTTAAGTTAACAAAAAAAAAACTGATGAATGAATGATAACTTTATTTGCTAGAATATAGGATGTACATTAGATGTTATACAGTTTGTTTGATACACTAATATAAATATTTCATGATAAATATTTCAACTTCATTGCGGTTGATGACCCCAAAAAAAATCACCAAATTAATTTATTTTTTGCTACGGCATCATATTTTGGGGAAATTCTACCGACTTTAACACGGCATTCAAAGCCCAAAAGAGATGCATTAGATCTATGTTTGGGCTAAAAACGGTTGATACATGTAAACCATATTTTAAGAGGTACAAGATATTAACTCTTCCTTGTATGTATATCCTCGAGACCGCAATGTTTGTTAAAACAAACCCCAAGCTGTTTCCACGTCTACAGGACGTTGTACCGCGTAACAGACGGGATATGACCATTCTTCGCGTCTATCCAGCAAAAACGGCACTTATGCGCAAAAGTATCGTCTGCATGGCGCCTACTATATTTAACGTATTGCCTAAACGTTGGAAGGAGCTAAATAGTAATGCATTCAAGCGTCAATTAAAAATGTTTCTTTCGCAAAAGGCTTACTATAGTATCTCCGAATTTCTAGGTGAAAAAGTTTTTGATTGAATAATTTCATCTTTTTCTTGACATTAATATTATTATATAATTTTTATGAGATAATTTTGTTGTAATTTTGTTGTAAAGTTGTAATTTTTGACATAAATCGTGTAATTTTTGACATTAATCTTGTAATTTTGACATCAATCCAGTAAATTTAACATAAATATTTTAAATTTGACATAATAGGTTGGGGAAAAAGTTTCTTCGCATTTTTTAAGAAAATTCAAAACATTTTTTAATATACATTATTTACATTTATCTAAAGTATGTAGGTACCATTTTGTTCGATAACTTTTTGCCATCTTGTAGGTAGGAACATGATCCCATTGCTATAGAAATTTTGGGACTTCTGATCAAAATACCGCGACAAGTGGTTTTGGCAGTCCTCTCGTGATGTTAACCTGACACTGCCTAAAGAATTCTGAAGAGACTGAAACAGGTGGAAATCTGAAGGTGCAAGGTCAGGACTATACGGCGGATGCATTAACACCTCCCAGCCAAACTCTCTTAATTTTTGCTGAGTGGCTAAAGATGTGTGAGGTCTAGCGTTATCATGATAAAAAACCACATCCCTTCTGTTGATTAATTCCGGCCGCTTTCTCTCAACTTCTTGCTTTAATCTCATCAGTTGTTCGCAGTAGAGTTCAGAATCGATGGTCCTGCCTGGTGGTAACAGCTCATAATGAATAATGCCCTTCCAATCCCACCACACACACAGCATCACCTTGTTGCGAGTTAACCCGGGTTTCGCCACAGTCTGTGAAGCCTGACCGGCCTTTGACCACGACCTTTTTCGCACGTTCTTGTCGTACGTGATCCACTTTTCATCACCAGTTATCAGCTTCTTCAAAAATGGTTCGGTTTCATTACGTCGTAATAAAGAATCACAAATGAGTACACGATTCATTAGGTTTCTTTCAGTGAGCTCGTGAGGTACCCAAATATCGAGCTTTTTTGTGTACCCAGTTTTTTTCAAATGCGCCAAAACTGTTTTGTGGTCAATTCCCAGTTCTTCAGCTACGTCGTAACTACTGATATGCCGATCTTGCTCCACTTTTTCAAAAATGGCATCCATTTTAACCGTAATAGGGCGACCAGAGCGACGTGCATCTTTGACATCAAAATTACCGGACTGAAAACGCTTAAACCAAATTTGTGCTACTCTCACAGATACTGCACTGGGTCCATAAACATCGCAAATTTTTTTCGCGGCTTGCGTTGCATTTTTACCTTTTTTGTAGTAAACTTTTAAAATGTATCGAATTTCTTCATTAGATTCACTCATCTTGACAGTACGAAAAACAAATGAAAATCACACATTTTCCTAATTTGAATTTGGAATTATGTTCTTTAAAATTTAAACTTTCAATGATACCAAAACCAGCCAGATACAAATAGTATAGCCAAAGAGATTTTATTTTAAGTTCATACATACTATAATGCGAAAAGACTTTTTCCCCAACCTAATATATATAGTAACTATGACATTATTCTTGTATTTGATTGACATTATAGTTTTTTGATTTATTTTGAAGTTGACATTATAGTAAAAGTAAATTCTAATAGAAACAGTTTGCATGCTTTAATTTTAAAAGCAAAACATGTATGATCTCATATTATGTAATAACACCTATGTATACCATGTTTTACGCAAATAAAAAATTACTTACTTACTTAATTTATATCATGTTTACCTACATATCGATACCCATTACGTCTGCGGAGTTTTGTTAGCTAATTTAATTTGAACCTATAGATCTCGGCCTTAGGGCCGGTTTCTTGACCCGTAGTTAACTCAACCAATGGTTAAAACTAATGGTTAAATTTGGTTCACATTTTGCCAAAGGGATCACATTTTGTCAAAATTAAACCATTACTTAATATTTTTAACCGTTGCGCGTTGGTTGAATTAAAATAATATGGATCAAAAAACCGGCCCTTTTTTTTTTTTTTTTTTGTGGATGGGAAATCATCAAATGACTTCTCCCGCTCCGGGCAGAGCGGGAGGGCGTGTCAGACTTACTGACTAAAACCCACCCGTGCTCCTTCAGTTGCCCGTGCCAGGGCCACGGTATCTCTTTCGAACTACCCGCGACCCCGGCGGCTTCTAGGTTACATTTTGGCAAAATGTGAACCAAATTTAACCATTACTTATTATTTATAACAATAAATTGGTTCAATTAACTACGGATCAAGAAACCGGTCCTAATGGCAGATTTATGGGTCCGTAGTTAACTTAACCATTGCAAAATGTGAACCAAATTATTTTAACCATTAGTTATTATTTTTAACTATTGGTTGAGTTAACTACGTATCAAAAAACCGGCCCTTAGTCCAGTGTTGTATTAAGTCCACACTATCTTTTGTTATTCGTTAACAGTACGGAAGCAGTGATGCCCTTTGTTTCCGCGATACACGAGCTATTCGAGTGTAGGCCCTGTCAGTTGTAACATGCAAATCATTTTAAATAAAGTTATTTTTGTCACGTGTTGCAGAATATACGAGCAGACAAATTGCGCTCGGTAACTTTGAGCTTCATTTCCGTATCGCTTAATGAGTTTTACAATAGCTTTCGCTTGCATTGCAATTATGAATTTCATAGCGGCTATAATATTCGTTTTAGTTCTACTCGTACAGTTTACAGTCCTCTGTGTATTAAGTATGAAGATTCGGTTCTTAGTACTTTTCTCATTGAATTTCGTTGAACCACTAGCTCCTTTCTTTATGAAGGGCATTATGGGGATGGATCAGTATTATTTATGTGGTGAACAGTACCGGCAGTACCTTCGGTTGTAGCTAGCGGTGCTTTTAGGACTAAATCTGCCTAGCTTTTTCCCAAATATGTTGGGGTCGGCTTCCAGTCTAACCGGATGCAGCTGAATACCAGTACTTACATGGAGCGACTGCCTATCTGACCTCCACAACCCAGTAACTGGGTAATACGATACTCTTTGTTATAACTGGTTGTCAGACTCGGGATTCTGACGACCCGTAACGACTGTCAAAGATCCACGAATGACAGCCGGGACCAACGGCTTAAAGTGCTTTACGAGGCACGGAGGAGTCTCGGTATGTAACCACGGAATAACCCCGGCAAGCGTAGCTTAACCTGATGGATCAACGGTTGTAGCTTTTACTAACTAACATTATCAAAGCAAACATTGTGAGTTTTGGGAGCGCCGTCGCGCGTCGGAGGCGTGAAGCGGTAGGCTCGCTTTATCTTTATCGCTGTGTCCGTGACATTTCCACGCCCTAAGCCTTCTGTCGCATCAAATACCATCCTTTACTCACTGATACAATAACAATTCCCGAATAACGAATGTTAAACCAAGTCTAGACTGAAATAAACCTGCAAATAAATCGTACTTTTCCTCGTCTTTACCAACCTTTCAATAAGTAGTAAGTGACAGAATAATTGGCTTGTTGTCGTAAACAGAGGACATGTCGTAAGTGGTGTCGTGTGCCTAGTTGCATGCTTTGCATATTTAATTGTCAGCTGTTGGTAAACTAGAATTTCTCATTCTGACGTAAACGTTTTAAAGTAGTGTGTATTTTGATTGGAGTAGGAAAAATAAACAAATGCTTTGTGATTGCTTTCATAGGATTGAAAACGGTTCGATATCTAGAAGTACCTACATTTTTACAAGCTTTTATTTTTTTTTAGTTTCACTTGTCTCGGTGCCAGTCTGTCTGTCTGTAATCTAATCTTGCAAGTTAAATTTGACCCATTTCCCGGTTTCCGACTGAGCTGAAATTTCACATGCATACGTAAATCGGATGACAATGCAATACTTATTATTATGACATGGAGCTGATCTGATCATGGAGCCGGAAGGTGGCCATGGGAACTTAGTAATAAAACGACGCAACCATACCAAGTTTGAGCCTTTTGATTTGTCCTAGATGATATCCAGAATCCAGATTAATAAAAGCTTGATTTTAAAAAAATATTGTCTTGTTATGTTACATATCGAGGTTCGGTGAGGGTCGTGGTACATGTAGCTGTAGGTGCAATTAGATGATTTTATTCTCTTTGTGTAGACACAGTGAGTAATATGAGTCAGTGAAAACTTAAAATACTCATCGGTAGGTACCTACCTACACTTTGTAAATACTGATGGTTGGTTGGTAAAGAAAAGAGCTGGAAAGCAATTTTATCGACAATACATTGTCGATAAAATTGCGACAAGTATAATATGGGAAATCTGTACGATAATTATTTTAAAATAAGATAATATTTACATAATATATACGCTCAGAAGTCCAAACTCAAGGTTTGCTAAAGAGGGATGGAGCGTAGCATCTTAAAAATCAAACAACCTCACCGACCAAATTCGCTCCAACGGCTCCAAGACAGGTATCGCCGTTGTTATAATGTAACGACTTAGGCCCCCGCAGTCAGGCGCGACGCGACTCCGGTAGAGCAATTTTAATGAAGTATTCATAAAAATTGTTCCACGAGGCATTGCGCCGCCGTGTCGCACCTGTCTGCGGGAGCCTTTAGTACCCCATTGGCTCGTTCTTTAGGGCCTTAGCACACCTCCGCCGCGAAACCATAGCAGCGAAACCGCAGTAGTTCAATTCAACTGACTCGCATGGTGTTCTGCGGTTTTAAGGCGGATGTGTGCTAAAGCTCTTAATCGTATTGATGGTACATATAAAATTCTATCCACCTTGTAAGATGCTACTTCTCCTTTTATGATGATTTCAGATTCTTCATTTCGATGGATTTATATTCATGTGCTTAATAGTCGACTAAACTTTCAATAAAGATTTAGGTTCACATAGTCTGTCAATTGTTTATCTGTCGCCAAATAACTCGCTGGTTTACACGCTCCAGTTAAACATGTTCTATACACGGACTAGAAAAAAAAAGGGATCCGCGCCACGTGTATCGAAAGTGAAGCACCGTACCGACCTATGTGTGCGTGATTTGACAAAGACGCCGTCGTGTCACGTAATGGCGGCCGGTCGATATACTATGATGTAATTGTGTGCGTGAGGCGTGTTTGTACAAACGGTCCCGGCATACTTACTATGCTTCACTTTCGATATGCGTGGCGCGGAGTCCTTCTTTTTTTTCTAGTCCGTGGTTCTACGTAGGTATTATTCCATAAAAGGTAGCCCGGAAAATCTTATTTTCTTGCGTTTTATGCAATGTGCAGGTCAGTGTCAGATTGTATCTTGATCAAAATATGATTCGCGACTATAAAAAATATGTATTTACATGAATTCATGTCATTTTAGAACAATTTACCTAACTATATTTTGATTTTGACACTGACCTGCAAATTGCAAAAAACGCAAGAAAGTATGAATTTCGCGGGCTAGTTTTGCGTATTCACCTTAACTTGATTTACCTTCAGTATCATAGATAGCAACAATATATGAATAGGTATACTTGTACATAGTTTTGCGTATCACCGGCATAGTCTAGACTCGAGACTCCCGTCTCGGGCTGAACTTTCTTATCGTGTAAATTGATATTACTAGGAGGCTATGAACAATTCGATAACTGAATACTTTACTGAAGTTAGCCTACAGCGGACTTTCAAAGCTTTCGGAATGGACAGCGAGAGGGCTAGCTGAAATCTCCCTTTTAATTAAGAGTTTGCCTTTTAGTTATTTCTCTTCAATAACTGTTTCTTAATTACTTGTAAAAAATATATCAATCTGTTTGCTAATATGCAACATAAGGTGTCAACAATGAACTAATGAGTCTTTTCTTTTTGTTCTAGAATCCAAGATGGGGTGTTTCGTCAGTAAAGACAAGCTTACCAAAGAGGACATGGATTTTCTAAAAACGCATACCTCTTACGATGAGACCACCATCAAGGAATGGTACAAGGGCTTCAAGGTATGAAACGGCATTGAGATTGGAGATCAAATACTTCGACACATTTACACACAACACACGTAGGACTTTTACAACCTTTTCAGCTTCCGGATAGGCACTATCTATCTAAAAAATAAGCGGTCAAGTGCGTGTCGGAACACGCACAATGAACGGTTCCGCATTAGGATGAAGTTATCCCAAAAACAAACTTAGCATTGTAGTTGAAAAACATGTTCCAACATAAATATGTATATATGTGTGTGTGTGTGTTTGCAATTACAAACTTAAATAAGTTTGTAATTGCAAACAAAAAAAAAATTACTTGATAAAACAACAAATTAACTATTTTCGGACTTTTTCCTTTACTTGTGCTGTGAGACCTTGCTTGTTGCCAAATTTCATGATTCTAGGTCAACGGGAAGTACCCTACAGATTTTGTTTTATTTGCGAGTATCAAAATATATTATGTGGCATAAATGGCCGTATTTTTTATTGCGTAGACTTAGAAGCTTGATTTTTTAGAGCTCCAAGTGACTATAGATCGCTATTTGATATAAATTTCAACTTGATACCTCCATGCGTTCCTGCAAAAAGGGGGTCTTGACAGACTGACAGACAGGCGGACAACGAAGTGATCCTATAAGTTTTTTCTTTTTGAGGTACGGAACCCTAAAAAACGGCTAAGTGCGCGATGAATCATGCCCAATTAATGGTTTCGTAGTTGGGACGAATCGAATTTTAAACTAAAAAAGTAACCCTTATTACAAGTTTATATTATCAGAAAAAAGCTTGTTAAAATTAGAAGACATGTGTTAATCACTCAATCATGTTAGTTCCGAGCCTAGCCACTGCTGCACATACCGGCACAGTCCTCTCTTTACATAAACAAACACGCACGAAGTTACACGATTGTACCGACCGCTTTCGGCCCACATGCAATGTTTAGTTTAGGGCAGCGGTTCACCATGCACATTCAGCTCATCTGCGTAGTGCATACGAGTACCTACTGTATTTGTTATTTCTCCATCTATCGAAACAAAACGTATTTTATTCTTTAAAGATACATAATATAGGTCCTACTCTCATACACACTCTTTTAACATCACACTCACAATAATTTTTGTCTGTCTTCCTGCAGCAAGATTGCCCCAACGGCAGACTGACTCCTGCCAAGTTTGTGGACATGTACAAGATGTTCTTCCCATCCGGCAATGCCGTCGAGTTCTGCGACCATGTGTTCCGCACATTCGACATGGATAAGAACGGATACATTGACTTCAAGGTAACCTATTGGTATAGTTGTAAAAGCAATGCGATTATTTGTAGCAATTTCCTAGCTATATCATCACCATCATAATTTTTGGCTGAATAGCAAGTGGTAATTTTGTTGCAAAGCAGCAATGCGAATGGCTTGCTTAAGGCACCTGCCCCACCGTCAACGATTAGCGAAAAGCGAGTAGAGCTACCAATTAGAAACGAGTTGGCGAGCAACGAGCAGCGAGTGTTCTGCCCGCCAAGCGAGCGTCGCTGAGCGAGTTATTTCTTTGATAGCTCTTGTCGCCGCGACAAACTAAGAGAGAGAGCTCTCGCCGGCAGTGTCAACAGTCAGTGGTCAAGTGTTAATTAATATATGTATTTCTTTTACTGACAGGACTTACATCTATTGTACGTTTTTTGAGTGATAAAATAGTCGATATCTAGTCGCTTTCTCGTCGGCGGTGGGACAGATGCCTTAATTAGGCACTTGTGGCAAATAATAAACTTCTTGCGAATGATTGATCAAGTTTCATTCTTGCTTGCGTTCCTAATTCATAATTTCTTACTGTCAGCAGTAAACAGTATTTAAAATTCATCGAACAAGAGACCACCGAGCTCTTGTTTGTATTGGCCCCGACTCGCGTGGTGTACCAAGAACTACTTTGTTGTAGGAGTTTCTGCAGGCCATCCACGTCACTTCAAGTGGGACGCCGGAAGAAAAGCTGAAGTGGGCGTTCCGCATGTATGATGTCGATGGCAACGGTGTCATTGACATTCAAGAGATGACGAAAATCGTGCAGGTTTGTTACATGCTACAGATTTCGCAGATCAATACTTACGGAGCAATGCCCTTTCTAACGCCAGTGTCTGCAGGTTAATTATACCCGAAACCATCCGAAACATTTAACGCGCTATTTGCAGATTCGGGGATGATAATTAACCTCGCCGATTCCTAAGCACATTGCTAATTTGCTATGTGTTTTTTTTTTACAAAAGGTTTGCAGCCATTGAATGTTCCCGGAGCATATAAGATATAGTCTTCTATATGAGTCATGAATTCATGAGAGCAATTTTTACATTTCACAGCATCTGTATTTTTATCTGCGAAGCATCTTTGTCTTAGGTGAACATATTTTTTTAGTAATTGTTTTGCTAGTTTTATGAACATAAAGTTTTAACAGATGATCAGCTCTCTACCTGGTCAGCGTTATACATTCGATAAAATTCGGTAGTGCACTTAAACCAGCTCTTTTTTTTTTTTTTTTTTTTTCTTTATTAAAAAGAACTAGAGTTCTTAATAACTGATTACAATCTAGCCTAATAGACTAATAAGCAATTTAACTCTAACTTATTATTTTACGTGATACATTTTGTTATAACTAAGAATAGTGTCAATTTGCACTTTTTCACAATTCCGTAGCACTTTCTTAGAGTCTGATAATATTAATAAAAACACTTTGTTCATGTGTCATATGTATAGCACAGCATTACTATTATTCATTCACACTACACTAACTCAAATGGTTTAGTTCTCTTTAGCCTGCGCACTACGTTCGTGTTGTCTAGCAGCTGAATTGCCTCGACATGCACATGTCGGTGAAGTCTGTGTTCGTGGGCTTCAGCAAATTTTTGGATGATGGTGGTGACGAGTTCCATTTTAAGGTCGCGGTGGAGGTCGTCATTTCTAATGTACCATGGTGCATTTACAGCATCCCTGAGTACTTTATTTTGGAATTGTTGGATTATTTTAACGTTGCTTCGTTTAGTACAGCCCCAAAGTTGAATACCATACGTCCAAATTGGCATAAGAATATGCTTGTATAATATCATTTTATTACGTATTGATAGACAAGATTCCCTTCCAAGTAACCAATACATACTTTTATAACGTATGTCGAGTTCCTGTCTTTTCTTTTTGACGTGAGATTTCCAACGCAACTTGGCGTCAAGAGTTATGCCAAGGTATTTGGCTGTATTAGCATAAGGCACTTGCATGCCATTTATATAGACTGGGTGGTAATCGCAGTGTTTGTTAGTAAAGTCAATATGTATTGATTTTGACTCATTCAGTTTGATCTTCCACTTTTGTGTCCAGTCATAAACTCTGTTCACAGCAAGTTGAACTTTTTCTACTGCTTCTTTGCGGCTTGACCCGGTAGCCATAATAGCTGTATCATCTGCAAAGGTCGCAATGGTGTTGTTTTCCAGCTCTGGGATATCACAAGTGTATAGCAAGTACAAGATTGGGCCTAACACACTTCCTTGTGGTACCCCAGCTTTTATAGTTTTTAGTTCGGAATATGCATCCTCTTGCCTTATTCTGAACATTCTGTTACTTATATAAGACTCAAGAATATCTGCGAATTCTGGAGGTAGCATGCGTCTGAGTTTGAATATCAGACCCTCATGCCAAACTTTGTCAAAAGCTTGTGCGACATCTAGGAATACGGTGGCGCAGACTTGCTTGTTTTCGAGTGTTTTTTCAATAATGTTTGTTATTCTGTGTACTTGGTCTATTGTAGAATGTTTTTCCCTGAAGCCAAATTGATGGCTTGGTATGAGGTCTTTTTCTTCTATTATTGGTTTTAACCGTTTTAATAACAGTTTTTCAAATAGTTTGGATAATACGGGCAACAAGGAAATAGGTCTATAAGATGATGCATCATGGGGTGGTTTCCCAGGCTTCGCAATCATAATGACTTCAGCAACCTTCCATGGCTCAGGTACATGTTTTAGCATAAATGCAGCATTGATAAGTCTGGTCAGCTTGACTATGGCTTTGCGTGGGAGGTGTTTTAGAATTTCTCCTGTTATGAGGTCGTAACCCGGGGATTTCTTCGAGCTTATGTTGTTTTGAATTTCTCTCAAAACTTCTTTGGGAGTCACAAGCGGAATTCTTTGATTTTGTGATAACTTTTCAGTCTCAATTATTTCTATGGAGCTTTCATTGGGTTGAAAAGTGTCTTCTAAGTATTGGGCAAACCTTAACGCTTTTTGTTCATTGCTTATGGCCCATTTTCCGTCGCTGTTTCTGATAGGCGGTATTTGCATAATCGGCCTTTTTAGTTTTCTTGTCGCTTTCCAAAGAGAGAAGTCCGTAGATTGGTCGTTGGTTCCACGACCAGCTCTTTAAACAAAACAATCTGCCTGCCTGTTATAATGAAATACAACATCGCTCCATCATAGTGCGCTGTCACAAATTTGATTTGTTTTGCAAAAATTGACAGGCATTAATTACGGAGCACCTGCTTTGCGTCGATATTGTTACGTCATCCTCACCAGTAGTCATTGTCAGCGGAACATCATGATGTGTGACGTCCGACATCCCGCTGAAAACGGACACTTTATTTGCCGAGCTCGGCGGTAGTACCTACAAACCAATATTTCTCGAAAAGGTTTTTGAACCTCTAAGGATTTCTCAATCCTCTTCAATCTAAATCATTTACCGTCGCCGGATAATGCAGTAGCAGCACTTGGACTGGCCTGGCAACCACCATTTCAGATAAGGAGGATTTCTGAGCTTGAGTTGATGGATTTCAGCGCCCCCGTCCTATAGATACCTTTACAATGTTAATTGATATTTCATGTTAGTAACATTTCACTGTAGTTGGAAAAGCCATTTTAATTAATATTTTATTAACTTGACGTGATGAGTGAGAGACCGCGAAACCATAGCAGCGGAACCGCAGTAGTTCAATTTAAGGGGATGCGCCAAGGTAGCCCGCGAAATTCAAATTTTCTTACGTTTTTTGCAATTTGCAGGTCAGTGTCAGGTTGTATGTTGATTAAAATATGAGACGCGGCCGTAGCTAATATGGCTTTACAGAATTACTCGTAGAATCAGCAATACAACTCCATAAGTTAGAATTGATCTCAAACCTCATGATTTCATGAAATCGCTAGATTTGAGGTCAATTCTAACTTATGGACTTGTATTGCTGATTCTAAGCATTATAATTCTGTAAAGCCATATTAGCTACGGCCGCGTCTCATATTTTAATCAACATACAACCTGATACTGACCTGCAAATCGCAAAAAACGTAAGAAAAATTGAATTTCGCGGGCTACCTTAGCGCATCCCCCTTAACGGACTTGCATGAAGTTCCGGTACTCGGTAGCGGAACATCAGCAAAAAATAATGTAGTTTCGCGACGGAGGTGTGCTAAGGCTCTTAATATTGGATTATCGATGGTTGCACAACTACCAACAGTAAAGTCATCGAAATACTGACGGAGGTAAGGTTCTTTTCCCCCCAGTCTCGCAACGTCCAATACCGTCGTAAGTTTTCGCCGCTGCGCTGCTTGCATCAATTGGACGGTAGATTCGAACGAAAATACTTTGAACACCCCTCGGGAATTAGCACTTCGAGAGAGCTTCGAGATAAATATGTTATCGGAATCACAGCCGGATCGGCAACATCAGTAACTCAGTTAATCGCTTTAGGTGTATGTGACATCCAAGCTGGACATTAAAACATCGAACTGCTAATAATGTATACGATGTAAATGTAGGTACAGTACGACCACGTTCACAGGTTCCATATCGTTTATCTTCGGGAAAACAGAAATACTTATAGCGAATAAAATGTGACTCTCGACCAATATTAATTGATAATATTCCCACCTTTAAGCAATAACAGCCGCACGGGTCGATCCATCAGGTTAAGCTACCCTTGCCGGGATGGGTGACCATCTTTACATACCGAGACTCCTCCGTGCCTCGGAAATCACGCTAAACCGTTCGTCCCGGCTGTCATTCGTGGAACTTTGACAGTCGTTACGGGTCGTCAGAAGCCCGAAAGTCTGACAACCAGTCTTACCAATTACCCAGTTAATGGGTTGTGGAGGTCAGATAGGCAGTAGCTCCATGTAAAATACTGATATTCAGCTGCATCCGGTTAGACTGGAAGCCGACCCCCAATATACTCGTAGTTGGGAAAAGGCTAGGCAGATTGATTGATTGATTGATATATTCCCACCTAAATTATTACAGATTGACGCACTAATTCCGTCACTCCGTTATTGGACCAGTCACATTGAATTCGGCAAAGTTCGGGTTTTCTGATAATAAACGACCTTTGAACTTTTTATCTATTGTAATACTAAAAAATCGCCTAAAAGGGGAAAATATCTCGAGGAACTTTCTCAGAAATATTAATTAATTTAAAATAATTTACAAAACTAAGTTGAATTTTGATACTTTTAGCTCACAACCATTCTATATAATAAAATTCATAAGCTATTTTTCTTACTGTCAACTAGCCTAATATTGTCTTATGCAATTAACATTCATTGTTCTAGTGCGCTCTTTCTTTCAAGTCATAAAAGCTTGAGAAATAGCAAGCAAATGCACGGTCTCTTTTATAACATTAATTGGCTAGTAATAGGTACTGCTGATTGTCGTGCCGTCTGACGACATGGCGTGGTTATTACGACCTCTTACATTGTATTGTAGCCTATTATCGTACCCCCCCCCCCCCCCCCCATCGTCGTAAGCTTCTGTCAATAATTTATTTATAGAAGGAACTGCTTCAGTTCTTGGTCCCCTCATTGTCATGCTAACCATTGGTAATGAGGGCTATAACGAATTCATGCATTTCAGTACTCCGTTTCACAGAGACCGGCTTTTGACATCAGTCGTATTTCGTAATTATATTGTCATTCAACCTTGATACCCAATTAGCATAGTTGTAGTACAGGGACTTTATTAGCCGAATATCTTATTATTGTACACTATGTTATCGAGGAGCTCGTGGCTGAGTAATAATAGCCACGCTGGTCGATCCATCAGGTCAAGGAGAGTAGTGCAAAACGGCCGTTTATGGCGTTAACAGCTAAGGCTTCGAACCTAGGAGGTTTAGTGTTGGTTTTTTTGATGCAAAAAATTGTATAACTTCTGCCTGAAAATGTGAGCATAGGACAAAATGATCCATATCTCTAGGCTTATGGTTTTTTTTCTCAATGGTGGCGCTAGTTGGCAGCACTACTCGCCTTAAGCTACGCTTGCCGGGCTTGGTCCGTCGATGGGCGATCTTTACATACCGAGACTCCTCCGTACCTCGGAAAACACGTTAAGGGGGATTCGCTGTGGTAGCCCGCGAAATTCAAATTTTCTTGCGTTTTTTTGCAAATTGCAGGTCAGTGTCCGGTTGTATCTTATTCAAAATATGATTCGCGACAGTAAGGACTATGTATTTACATAATTTTAACCATAAAAATCGTCAATACATCTTTCTAAGTTAGATTTCCTCCGGATTCGTCTGAATTCCGAAATCAGACCAATCCGCAGGTAATCGAACTTAAGAGATAGTTATTGATGATTTTTATGGTTAAAATCATTTAAATACGTAGTTCTTTTTGTCGTGAACCATATTTTGATTAAGATACAACCTGACACTGACCTGCAAATTGCAAAAAACGCAAGAAAATTTGAATTTCGCTGTCTACCCCAGCGCAATCAACTTAAGCTTAAACCGTTGGTCCCGGCTGTCATCCGTGGATCTTTGACAGTCGTTACGGGTCGTCAGAAGCCCAAAAGTCTGATAAGCAGTCTTACCAAGGGGTATCGTATATATTACCCAGTTACTGGGTTGTGGTGGTCAGATAGACAGTCGCTCCATGTAAAATATTCAGCTGCATCCGGTTAGACTGGAAGCAGACCCCAACGTAGTTGGGAAAAGTCTAGCTAGGCAAATGATACACTATAATTATGTGATTTTATTAGACGAGTATTTATAAAGCTGGATTAGCTAAGGATACAGAAAATATTATTTTCTAATCTGAGCCTAAAGTTATCTTGATAGTCTATTGTAGTATTTGAGTTGGAAATAGAGTTTTCTTATGGTTGTTGTTACCGGTTGAATTTACAAAAACGTTTGAATGGACGCCCTGATGTTGTTATTCTGCCAGTCCGATTCCGAAGTGGTCGCCCACGATATTTTAAGCCGGACGAAAATAAAAAGAACCCGGCCTTAAAAATACATCGGCCTTTCTCTAGTTGCATCGACTTTTCACGAATTGTTAGGTACCTATTGAGCCTTGGATCAAAGCTCGGCTCCTAACTGCGGTACTAGTTTCTTTTCAAAAAGTTTTATTCAACCAAGAATGTTTATGCCTTGATCGCATTTATAAAACTTTGACTGAAAGCAAACTTAAAATTGTGCAAGTTTAAAACTAGGCGATATACCAGAGAGTTCGGTCGCAAGATCGGGTGCATTAGGCCCTTTTTACACGGCACGGTTTTTTTTACGGTGCGTCGTACAAACCGTGCGTAGAAAAAACTTGTCTATCAACAAGCTTCCTAAGTGATCCATACAACACGACCGTGCCTACATTCGGCATGAAAAACGTGTGTGTATAAAGGACCTAAGGCCGTTCGTCCACCGCCACCTCAACGAGACGTCAACGAGAACGAGATGACGCTGCCGAAGTATACATACATTTACTATGGCCGCGTATCAACCGCACCTGTCCGTCAACGGGACGTCCATTCGGTTCCAGTAATCTCGTTTCTCGTAGACATCCCGTTGACTGTGGCGGTGGACAAACGCTGTCGAGGTTCCGAACCGGAACGGTAAAATAAAATGAAAAACGTACCTACGATAGGTACGGGGTCGCACTAACGAGACGTCACGACACCGACAGTTTAAATTAGTAGTGATAAATCGGACTCCGGGTGAAATTGACCGAACAAGAACCGTAACCGGAGATAAATGTAGCTGTTGTACTCTAGCCTAATTACCTAGGATGGAATTAGAACGGCACGGCAAGGGATGAACAATTAAACATTCAGCTAGGTACTGATGCGATGTCAGGCACAGGAAGCCATGTAAAAGTGTTGGTAATATTCCCAAGGGAAATGGAGGTGGAGTGATCGTTCAATTTTGTAGAGACATAAGGTTACTGGGTTTCAATCAATAAACAGGACTATGTAATCACTGAATATTAACTCTTATCTGCTCCGGGAACATCAAAATTATTGCTGATTTCATATGATTATACCGCTATAAGGATGTACTCAAGAGGCATCTTAACGCGTGGCTATTGATCCTACAGGTTGGGAGAGGCTCGCTTTACACAGGTCGTCTTGGCGCTCTACTATTCACTAAAGAAAAAAAAATTCGAAGAAAAGCGACACGAGGCTATTATTGAGAAGCGCCAAATACGCAGAGAGAGACCTAAGCCCTCGTACACGTACATACAACACTGCAGGACAACTTAATTGTTCTAGTTGTGACCGCGTGTTCAAAACTAAATTCGGTCTAGCGAGCTAACTAAGGGCACACGCGCAAGGAAATTATTTCGAAGGGTTGCCGTTATTGAAATCGATATAAATAAATAAATATGTTTGGACATATCACACAACGCCATCTAGCCCCAAGCTAAGCAACCTAATGCTTGTGTTATGGTAACGAGATGGCTGACTATACTATACTGATATGGGGGACTATATATTGTGATTATAATATTTGGATTTTTTCTGTATTTTCCAGGCCATCTATGACATGCTCGGTGCTTGCTCAAGCAACCGACCAGCGGACTCTGCCGAAGAACGCGCTAAGAACATCTTCGCTAAGATGGATGAGAATAACGACGGTCAGCTGACGCAGGATGAGTTCCTCAAAGGATGCCTGCAGGACGAGGAGCTCTCGAAAATGCTGGCACCTTAAATTGGTGCCTAGCTTCTTTTAACCCTGCGATCCGTTCTCACATACCCACCCTCATTGAATGCCTCACGATAACCCGACGGCGTCGTCTTGTCCACACGGCAGCATTAGAGAATGAATCGTTTCTACAAAATTTGTATACTTTCAGTCAACCATTCGATCATTAACGTACATTCTCACTGTAAATATATTTTCGAAAATTAAAACTCACCCGCGCATTTCAGTAGTTTCAATTCTGTATAATTTTTTTATAATCAAAAGCGAGCATTTATAACATTTGGAGATAATCGTTGCGGTGCAAGTGGAGGTAGTAAAACCGGGTCAGCTTTTATCATCGAGTCGGATCTAACACGGTAAACGGTGCGGTTGTGTGGTGTTGCTGTCGTGTTGACATGGCATGAGTACGTAGCATGTGTTCGTGGAACTCACATTGTGCTCGCGCATCCCGCGCGCGGCAAGTGCGGCTGCCGATTGTTCACTAACATCAGTCCAAAGCTAAATATGAATCACAAACCGAGCTAAAATGTCGTTACACCCCGCCGAGTAAACACAGTACGAATCTATTGATTGCATCCGCGTGTGATCAGTACTCTTCGCTCCACAACCACAGCTAAAAACAGATACAAACCAACAATGTATCGTAGCAGTTGTTACTCGGCTGGAAGTATTTTAGGCTCGCTACGTTTCGCCGCGGTTGTGCGCTTCACAATCTGCTTTCCCACGACACATGTGAATTTGTCGATTGTAAAAAAAAGTATTGTAAAATTTAAGCTATTATTGATGTAACGAAATTGACGTCAATGAATCCTCGAGTTAAAAATTGTCCATTCCTAATGTTAATGTGTGAATGATAATATAAAGTATGTGGAATATGTCGCTGTCGGATTGTCCACTTCGCTAATAGTATAAGATGTGTCCGAACCACTCACTTCGTAGTGTCTATGACTATTCCTATGTGACTCGGTCTATCTGGTTCAACGCTATATTCAATCCGATGTCGGATTACTATAATACTGCACAGTATAAATCATACATTCTAATATTAAGGTAATTAGTGTAGCTGTGTACAGAATCGGTCAGATTGGATGAACAAACTCCGACAAGTTGCACGCAATACGTAAGTACACGCTAACAAGATCGTAGCGCGCACCACGACGCGATATTACTATCACAAACAACACTAACAATCTGATCACTTCTGTCGGCGTTAAGTTCAATTTATGTAAGTTAAAATAACCGTAATATTGTACACGAGTAAACTTTATATTATTATCGTTTCTAGTATCGGTGTTGTTTATTATTGGTGTATTCGTAAATTCGTCAGGGATCTTCTCCACCGCCCGGCTCCTCCGGGAGGACACACGCTTCTTTATCCCCATATTGTTTCCATGCTTCGGTATACTCTCTATTCGTGATACTATTAATCAGTTTCTTCGCCTTGTAATAAATTACCTACCTACTATTTCTAATTAATTGGAGTATATATGTATATCCCAGTTAATTTCCCCCACTACTGTGCCTTCTAGTTCCCCGTTGTAAATAGTTTACCAATTCAGCATTATTTATTTAACCTACCGTCTAAGTTTATTGGTAACCCCAGTGAACTTTGCCAAAGGTGGCCAAAACCTTGGATCTTTAACTTAAACCAAATTTTAGTGTGCCCTAGTCCCATACTTCGTGTTATAGTTAATTTTAGCATTCTTATTATATTTCGTCGCAATCTTCACCAATAGCCACTGGCCGCACACAGTCGAAAGGGTCGCGATATTATTAATTAATTTAAATTATATTAATGTTTAAGCTGTATTGTTTTGTCAATTAGTTTTCAGTGCATACATGTTAGATTATTTAATGTACTTGTAAGTAAAACGTACAGCGCCGAAAAAACGCACAATAACGTAGTCGGGCCAAACGCATTAATTTGTCGTTGGCTTGAATCAGGCGCACACGAAATTACGAGGCACAACTTATTTTTTAGTATTAAAGCTAAGTAAACTCTCTCTGTAGTACTATCTACTAAAGATTACCATGTCCACACCAATACTTCACCACATAATTATGTTGGGAGTCGGTAAAGATAACACCTGAACAGCTTTATATGTAGCGGAGCGCAAGAATTACCTCTTGTCTATCTATTTCATACAAGATTAAAGAGTCATAAAATATGACCAGTAATACCGAGGAGAGGAAGGCCGCTAGATTTGTTACATAAGTAGTTCACTATTACTAATCATGTGCACTGGAAGCTAAATATCCTTGCATTAATTTGTTGCTAAGACATTCCATAACGCATTGCAGTTTAATAGTCATTTAAGTGTTTACTTCATTTTTAGCGTACGATTATTTCCCTTGTAAACTTCATATTTATTATATTTTGATGCTTTATAAGAATTTGTTGTAAATGAAAGTTAATTTATTTTGTTATTCACTATTTACAATCTACATTACATACATTTATTCACTATCTACATGTTCAGTTGAATTTATTCATTTAGGGCGTATTTCACCAATGATTGAAACTAAACGTGATCATCACATCTAAACCGCGTTCAACAGCTTTCAGTGTCATTATTGTTGCGGAATATTGACATTGACAGCTCTTGAACGCGGTTTAGATATGCTGATCGCGTTCAGTTTCATTGGTGAAATTGGGACTTAGTTACTACCCGTCCGATGACAGTCATCGGACGAATAAATTGTAATATTATTATAATGCAATTCTCCTGGTTGCCACGACTAAGTACGTCGCATTAGTAGAACAGTGTAAGCACGATCATAAATCGACTGAATTTTATACAAACAGAGGGATCAATAATTCTCATCTCGGACTCGAAAGCAGCTTCGCAGACAGGGTGTTGTGTGACATATCAGAAAAAAGGATTTTCGATTGGAAATATTAAAGTTTAAATAACCCTTAATTTAAAAAAAAATACATACCAATTTCGTAGAAAGATCGCCCTAGGCGTACTTTGTCTTACTAACAAGCAATTAGTTACGGCTTCAACAATGCCCGTGTACATATCTCATACAAAACAATGACAAATTACAATTTTATAATATTTAGTCAATTATGATATTTATGATACATTTTTGATTGACAAAGTTTATTATTACGCGACCCAGGCCTACGAGTCAGTTGCTACTGATCTTTGTAATTATCGTTAGTTAGGCATTGCCGCTTGATTGGCAGTCTTTACAACTACCTTTTTGTCCAAACCTTAAATTCAATCTAAGTACTTGACTCGATCACTTCACTTCGGAAGAAAGCTTTATATAGCACGTTTTCGCACCACGTATAGTAACTTTTATCATAGATTTTTAAATCTCAGGTATAGAGTCGTAAAATCAATGTGAATTAAAATATGTTCGCTTGTGGTTTCAGTTCTTACATTTTGTGTCATGTATTTCTCATTATAATTATGTAAAATCTAGGGCGAAAATTGGCAACTAAAAGCAATGATCAACACCCACGTGAGGGCGCCACTGGCGGCTTGCTATTCGTTTTAAATCTCTTAGTGAGACGGTTCGTTCTCTTACGCATTATCGCCCATTTTTATACTTAAATATTGGTTAGGACATAAGTGAATACTTTCTTCTTGGTCTCAAAATGAAATCTCAACCTGTGAAAGTAAGGAACTACTCTGTTCTAGTTCTAGCTATTATAGGCGTGGCATTTTACATAGTTAACCTATAATTAACTTGTGATTTTTATATTTAGCTGAAATTACAATGAATGAATGTTTAAATAATTAAGAATCATTTAGCCTATTTTTATTCATTTTATATATTAATTATTAAGGTAATTAAAAATGTTATAAACATTAATATTTCATGTAATGAGTGTTATGTTAGGTGTACCATTTTTTTGGGAGATGTCTTGCCTTTCCTGATTTATTTAATACCATCAAATCCATGTATACAGGGGTGAAGTTCGCTGCAAAGCGTTAGTCCTGGTAACATCGATTTCAAATAGCAAATGGTATCTCTCATTTCTCTTAATTTTACACAAACTAACAGAGTAGTTAGTTACCTTTGATTTGATCAATTTATAATTTGTAAAAGTACTCTTAGTAGTCAGCTTCTACTATTTGTTGGCACACGCCATAATACTTTTTCTATAATACAAGTATTAATGTAGTATATAATTTAAGATATTATTGTAACTAGCTGCGATAGTCGCACAAATCAGATACTTAGATTATTTTCCAAAAATGCAGACACATAATATTAAACATAACTTAATTAATTTCGTTTAGTTTGTATTGTATACCATGTATGAAAATTCGAGCCGTTCGAAATCTATGTTAGATTTCTATTGTTTTTTGTCTTGACAAAACTGTACCCAAGCGGTGGCGATACGCGGTAGATAGTCTCGCGAAAAATATAACATAAATGATTGGTAGAGGTTGGTAGAACTGCATAGTGTGTTCACTTCACAGTCAGATGAACCACGAATACTTTCCAGATACCTACTGTGTGGACCCCGCTTTACTTGTTGAAGTCTGAGTAAAGTATTTGCAGCCTATAGTGTAATCTTAATTTCTGTAGAAACTTGAGGCTTCGTCATTATTTTATTGTGTAAAGTCGTTTCAGGCGATATTGTTACATTCATTCGGCATTATGTATTAGATAAAAGTATCCACAATGTGTCCCATTTCAATTTTATGTATTTCTAAGAATACATAGTTTTTATGAATTCACATTTTGCCTATTCATATTATGTATAAATTAAAATACAAGATAAAACAAATAGTTCATAATTATTTGTCTCATTATTGTAGTGCGCAAGACAACGTAGTTTAATTATTCAGTAAGTAATATATCAAAATCATGTACTAAGTGAGGCTATCCTTTATTGTAATTGGGGTAGTTGTGGGAGCGTAGGATTCATTCATATTAATAAAATTGGAAAAAAATACCATATACTTAATTTAATCACCCAATTTAAATGTTCTTATTGTTTCGTTTTAATGAATTGACTGTGCGCGACACATTGCTTTTTGCCATTTTCTTGACTTAGAATATAACCACTTGTAGTTATGTCTTTTTATCACGGCTAACATGCACAATGTAAGACCGTAGTCCGACTAATACTGCAGTCCCAGTTCAAAATAATGACACCATCCATATTTCCACTATGCCTTCTGATCAAGAATGCGCAAAAAAGTTCAGTATCAAATACGCTTCAACTCACTCGTGAGTGACGTTGTGAGTTGGAAAAAAACAACACACAACTCTCTAGTGCACCGCCTACTCCCTAACAACTACCAATAGTCAATCCTTGTGATTATTTCATGGAGATGGCGCAGTGCCACCCTACCTTCCCGGTACACCCACTTCTCACATCATATGAATATCTGAATAATTACACCCCCCACCCCTCATCGTCATTTCAGTGTGTGTGTTATGTCAGTGTGGTGATAAAATAAACAAAAACAATACAAACCGCACTACTCCATCAGGATAACTTTGTTAGATTTTTTCCTAGAATTCCCCCTTGTCCCGGCTCTCCCACTGCCCCTTTTATGTTTGTTATCAAAAATAAACAAGGACAACACACAACTCACTACTATGTAATCCCATAAGGCCAAAGGAGCCTAATTAATTCGTAGAACTGGCGCGAGCGCAGTACGGCCCCCGCCCACTTTCCTCCAATGAAGTGAAAATTAAAATTATTTGATAGGGCTTCATACGTCCCCTTATCACCCCGCTTACCCCCACTCGTCTCTATTTCGTCCTCTCGTCGTCCACACAGTCGCACAACAACACCGGCCTGCAGTACGTACACATATTATGTACCATCGCGCATATTTGCGATGAACTAATTTTCGACCTTATTGCTATGGTTCAAAAGTTGTTCACTGCAAATGTCCACGATGGTACATAACTTTTGCTCCGAACTCTTGTTTGAAGCTTTTCCCAGAAACATTCATCACTTCCGAAAATACATAAATTTTTCGAATAAATGTAAATGTCTCGCTTAGGACTGGTACATGATTTTGACTAATTAAGTAAACTATAGTGTCGTGCGCATTCGCCATGATTTGGTTTTTTATGATTTTATTTTTGCTTTTGAATTCATTGCTCCAAAGTATCTCTAATAGCGTTATTGCGAAGGCTTCATAAGGTCAGATTTTTTTCTTTGACTTTATCGACTTTATTTACAAAGGTTAGACTTATTAATAATTCAAATAAAGATTGCTTTTTATCAACATTTCTATAGAATTTAGAGGTAGTTTATTTTTTTTATGAAATAACCTTTATAAATAAAGTTATGATGATAGTTTGTAGATTTTACAGTTTCATAATTTAACATTTTATTTTACTTGTAAGAAAACTGCAGCCACCTTTGCTGATTGTTAGTAAAGTATTATCGACCTTTTCATCAAAACCATTATTTTGGCGTCCAGTCAACACAGATACCTACGATATATTGTGTTACCGTATGCGGGTGTGAGCATGGCTTAGTATCTCAATAATTACTATATTGTTAATTAATCTTATGGATGAGCTTAACCTATGACACAAAACAAACTTAAGATGAGTTACTTTTCTCCAAAATTGGACTTACAAAATTAAATTATCATCAATCCATTCTGTTCCATCTTGAGCAAAAGGACATTGATACAATTTGGTCTTGTCTTTTTATTCTGAGATTAATTATTTATCTGAACTTCAAGAATGACGTTGTCATTTTCAACTCTTTTGGATTGGATTTGCTACCAATATACTCCTGCCCTGACGATGCAGCATAAGTATCCATTCTCCTTATACATTATTCTCTTGATTTTTCGGCTGATACAGCCGACGTCGTTCACACAATTTATCCACACTTTCCTAAGTCTTCTAGGCTCTATCCATCGTCTTTTGGAATGGAAATATGTGTTTGCACATAATGCAACAAAGATTCAAATTTTTTTATAAATGCCCGCTCGATAATAGCACAGTGTATCATAAGTTCAATGGATACTGATTTATTTTCAGTTTAAACATTACTAAAAGTACCAAAGGTTCTTGTTACTATGTTATGTTGTTGTTATATTTTGCAGTTTTCTCACAACATTTATATGAAAACAAGTTTAAATTTTCAGCTGTCACTACATACCTATTATGTTTTAGGGCACAAGATTTGACTACTAACTAAAAGCAAGCAGGTTGTGTAATATTTTAACGTCCTTTCCGAAATATAAGCAGACACCAAAATGGGCAAACAGAATAGTAAATTAAAGCCAGAGGTCCTGGAGGATCTGAAGCAGAACACCGAGTTCTCAGGTAGATATTATACAGTTGTTATACTTTTATGTACGATTTACACAGGCAGGCGCGCTTCGGGCCCCATCGGAGCACATTTTACAGTGTAGCCTATAATGTTCCCACTGTTGGGCCACAGGTCTCCTCTCGGTGAGAGCGAGCGGGCCATAATCCACCACGCGGGCCCATTGCGGTTTGGTAGATGTCACATGTCTTCTTATTTTTGGTTCTAGGACATGCCGGTTTCCTCACGGTGTTTTCCTTCACCGTTTTGAGAGCAGTGGTGATGAAATAATTACACAAAGCAAAGCACCTGTCGGGGTTCGAACCTTCGACCTACAACTCGGAAGCCGCGGACGTTACCACTGGGCCACCACTGCTCTCTACAGTGAATCTCTTTTTTTATTGTAGTTAAATGTCATATTTGCATAGAATTTACACAGCTTAGAACTGGTTCGGATCCGCGCGCATGCCGCTGTAGCCAGTCGGCGCCTCGCGTACGCGGACGGCTGCGTTTAGCTGCCGTTACGTTTGGTCCATGGAGAAGTTTGGTCGAATTCATTCGGCTACTGCCGCGTGCGCTCGGGTGTCGTCGCTGCCCGCACTACTGAGCGCCTAGACAAGTGGCAATTACTTTCAAAGCGTTTCGATGTCTACAACGACTCAACAGGATTGACATAATGTTTTCGGTAGCTTATGTCAGTCTAATACATTTTTGACTTTTCCATCATCGTAATATAGAGTGAATTGTTGCTTCAATTTTTTGATATGCCACAGGCAATAAAATTGCACCGTGTAAATGGAGCTTTAGTGCTGACGTACGCACGGCCACAGATCAAGCTATACATTACTTATATAACACTTATAAATATATTACATATTATATATAAGCTGATCTCGCATTGTATAGGATTTCCTTACAATGAGAGGTCAGTGTAAGCTGGAAATGTATAGCTTGATGTGTAGCCGTGTGTACGTGTACTACATAACCAAGATATTGTAATTAGAGGATGGCTGAAGGTCGCTAATCCTTTAATTAACTATTGTCAATATTAAGCTGTAACTTGAAAATAAATGACTTTTAGTACAGATATTTCTGAGGTTCTTTTTGAGTCAATTAAATATGTAAGCCCGTATAAGCACGTTTATTTAATCATTTTCCAGACGCTGAGATACAGGAATGGTACAAAGGTTTTCTAAAAGATTGCCCCAGTGGACATTTGTCTGTAGAAGAATTTAAGAAAATATACGGAAACTTTTTCCCGTATGGCGACGCTAGCAAGGTAATGAAAATCTTTACACACATTTTTCTATTTTATATTATCTTTAATAGTGTATAATGGAGTACGTAAGGAATTAAGGATCGTAGCAGGTGGCGTTCTGTAGTTTCTGTCTACCCCCATGGGAAGAATCCGTGAGTTTATGTACGTATGTATTTATTATCTTTAACGTTGTAAACGGTCATGACTACATCAGAGTCACTTACCTTCACTTAATTAGACAAATGTATAGGAAACGTTTTTTTGCGATTTGTGGCTCTTCTAGTAAGTACTCTAACCTCAGCTGATCAAAAAGAGTATTTTAATCCTTATGCGAAACTGCATTGATTGTCAGAATAAAAATGAAAATGACGTTTTTCTAGCTGACAACCATTTCTCCAAAATCAGTGAATTCAGTTATCAATAAGTCAAAAAGTTACGGACGGTCCCCTAAGAACGTTTTCCACTAGCTACAACAGTTAAGGTGCCCTTACTGCCCCGTCTCAAAATTCCACCCTGTAAATTGGTTTCGACGAAACAATTCAACAGAAACCCTCCCTTTCCGATAGTGGTGTCTCATTACATTACCACGTCATACGTTTCAGTTCGCGGAGCACGTGTTCCGGACATTCGACGCGAATGGCGACGGCACGATAGACTTCCGAGAGTTCCTATGCGCGCTCAGCGTGACTTCACGCGGCAAACTCGAGCAGAAGCTCAAATGGGCCTTCTCAATGTACGACCTCGACGGCAACGGGTACATCTCGCGACAGGAGATGCTCGAAATTGTCACGGTGAGTTTATTTTCTTTCTAAGTACTTGTAGCCTTCAATAAATATGCCCTAATGTCGTGATGACCTAGCTAGTGGTTAAGGCCTCGACACTCATGCACGATGTTGTGAGTTCGAATCTGGGCAAGTATCAATAAGACTTCTTCAACATCCCTAATATTGGCAAAAGATGGTCAGGAAAGCTGGACTTTTAATTAATATAAGTCTGAAATCACCGACCCGCCTTGAGCAAAACTAGTAATCAATGCTCGTGCCATTTAGGTATGAGAAGAGGCTTATGCACTGCAGTGAGACAGTAAAAGGCTTGAATTATTATTTGTCCCGGAACTTTGTAGGGCGTACGAGGGGCCGAAGCCAACTCAGAGGCACGTTAAACGTTTTTAATGGAATAAGGCACCAACCGACGGTTATCCAAATGTATCCAAGGACAACCTTCGGTTGGTGCAGAACTATTGCAGGATATGGAAAAAAGATATTGAACTGTGGGTTCGGGTGGTTAAAGTGGACTGGTTACTAGTTACCTAGAACTATGGAGAGATTATGGCCCCTGCCTAACCAATGTTTTATGTACAATACACATATGAAACGGCAGGGGGTGACTTGCACACTCAGTAATGGGCCCCTAAAACTGTCATAGAGCACATAGTGTCCGTAGCGACAAGGAGGCAACATGACTGTCCTGAGGTGCTTATAAGGAGAGGTGCTGGTGGTGTGGGTGGGCTGCTTTGAGCTGTTTATTGATAGTGTGGTGAACATTCATAACTCATGTAATTAGTTATAAGCTGTTGAGTTTCCTAATAAATAAATAAATAAATAAATAAATAAATAAATAGGTATTCCACGGCTATCAGGACAATCCCGGAAGTACTGTTAAGATCTACCAGCATCTTACTGAAATACTTCCTTCCCCCGAGCACGTTTGCTCTTGTGAATCTCCACTCAAGCCGGCCAATAAAGGCAAGAAAGAGGTGGGAGCTCTGTTCCTCGACAATGTTCACTCTGGCCGTTCATTAAAGGCAAGCGAGAGATGAGGACAAAGGTCCATAATTCTGAATAATATAATAATTTCCCTACGAACTGTATACATTATGGTACGCAATAAAGAATTGAGAATTGAGGAACAAGACTTCTCCTGGGAGATAGGGTCCATGGGGTAGCTACTGTCCAACAGCCCGCCACATGCAGCCCTAATGCTGCCATGGTCTCGCTCCTCACCTTAGACCTGTTTCGGCAAAGTAAACTCTACTGGCACATACCTAGAGTACATAGGAGCGTGCAAGCCCCACTACGATGTCAACGTAGAGCTACGGCGTAGTATTATTATATTATAGCCTATATTCTACAGCACACGTAGCAAGACCACTTCTATCTCTACGAAAAATAGACACATCTGTTTCTATACAAAGTGACATTTCATTTCTCCTTTTTTGACATTGCACCATAGAAATCCTTCAACAGTCTGACATTTTGTCTTTCGTTTCTAACGATCTTTGTCTAGGTCCTTTTATAGGTAGACTATTTCGGAAGAAAGTTTTCTATCCCGGCTGTCAGAATCACACTGACTAACAATTGTTTAGGGTAGTGAAGACAAATTGATTTTGTAATCGCCATGATAAAGTCAGAAAACTTTCTATTTGACGGCCGCAAAGTATATACGGTTATCTACAAAATCATGATTTTACAGAACAGTGTTTTGAATGCAAAACTGTGATAACAAAGCTATCTTCTTCTATTTTACGTCATTTAGTTAGTAGAGCATTTCTAAGAAAATGGTTAAGACCAATTACTGTAATATTTTTTTTCCCCAAAATACGGTAGATTTATTTATGTTTACTTTACTTTTTTATAGTACGTTTATGTTTATATTAGTAAAAATCAATAATTAAACAGGAAAAAAATCCTATGATAAAACAATTCTGAGTCAAATTATGTAAAAAAGGGAATTTCGTAAAAAGTGCAGTTGTCTCTTTCTACTTTGCTGCCGTCGTACTGTCTACACGGAAACATAATTTTGTCGATTCTTCCATCGACGAAAACCGTTTGTATGGTGTTCATGCTACGCGAGCAGGCTACGCAAACGGCGCCCGCTGCCAGAGGCGGCATTGTCAACACTTACCAGACACGCTACGAAACTATAGCGTGTCACCGTTACCGCACCGTTTACTAGCACTGACGGCTTTGAATGGCGGTCCGTGACAGAAGTTGCGCGCCCTATGCATTTTCGGCACCATAAATTTTACTAGTACTAGTACTAGCCGTCTCTCACTATGCCAGAGATGATAATTACCCTGAGACCTCTCCAGGCAATTTCGGTGCATCGTGTCGTACTAATTGTGACGTTTTAATGATTTCAGGCTATTTACAAAATGGTCGGGTCCGTTATGAAGATGCCCGAAGACGAGTCGACGCCGGAGAAGCGAACCGACAAAATATTTCGACAAATGGACAGAAACAAAGACGGGAAGCTTTCCCTCGAAGAATTCATAGAGGGCGCCAAGAGCGACCCGTCCATCGTACGGCTGCTGCAGTGTGACCCGCAGTCACAGTGATACCTTAAATATTAAATCTTAGTACTCAATGAGTACCACTCAGTTTAATCCACACTTATATAAAACTGTTGTAAAATATCACCCTTATTACAATGCTTGTAAGAGCTAGTGCGCGTCGTAAAGCGTTGGTTACACATTAAATCAGTTTGTTGTCCTGTTGCTTGGCTGTTTGCTACATTTTCGCCGATTCTATGGATTTCCATAAATATAATAAGAATCTTAGAATTTTTTAAAGAATCTAATATATAGATTTATATAATCTGTGATTCTTGTTCACAAACGAAAAAATACGGTTAAATAACCTGACGAACCGATTGGCGTGATGAGGTTGGGGATACAAATTAAGACAGAGTTCCTCAATAACCCAATACATAATGGTTGTGACAAGAAATGTACAGAAAATAATAGATACGACTTAATGAGATGTGAATATTTACAAAATAAATCACAGTAGAAAATTAGTACAAACATTAGTCTAAATAGAGTCCAAATAGAATATATATTATTTATATAGCATCTGCTTAAAAAAGAGAAAAGATGCTAATATAAATATTACAAAGTGACGAAAAAGCAGCAATAATTCCAAAGATAGTAGCATATTTATGGTAAGGTAGGTCTATGAAGAAAACAAGAATATTTTGATATGAGATGTAGTAGGGTAAAGAACTCTTGTCTTCTATACATAATCTGTTACTTCTGAAAGGAGACAAGGAAACGCCAGCAGCAGACAACAATATGAAAGTTAGATACAAAACACAAGGGCAGTTAGTAATTCGTTGACCTTAGAGATTTCAATTTCTGTAAAAAAAAAATCACTGTAACAACCAAACAGCAGGACAAATTATGTGCGACTGTAATGTGTATAGTGTTCAAAGATTTTTCCCATTAATACTAGTTAGGTTAATACACATTCTCTACCCTCAAACGTTTTGCGGCTTATCGTATAAGCGGGCTCGCGAGTTACCCGGATTGTCGGGGACTTCTTCTCGAATGTTCGACTGTTTCACAACATACCTACCCACGGCATTCTCGTCGGTATAGCCGATTGCTAAGATAGCGTTCTATTTTCATGTATTTAAAATATATCTGCAATAGAATGATTATGTACCTTGTCTATCTCCCTGCTGTCTCTTGAAATATTGTTGTATCTAAAGTAACCTTGTACAATACGCACCACGAAAGATGAGACTTAACGGTAGCGGTATGAGGTCCGAGGCGCGGGAAGGGACCGGGCCTCATCGGGGCGGCGGAAAGAGCGCGGGAGGCGCGGTCAAGTCTCATCCTTCGTGGCTCGCATGATTGGTTACATGGTGTCTCTTTAACCCAATCACCCAGTAGTAAATATCGGTACAGTTGTCATCTATAGTAATATATTGCTGAAACCGTGTATCTACATCTCACTTGCCCGCTTATATCGCGTCTAAATTTTTATCCAACTATCTTCCTATATTATCGAAAATAATTTATTATATCTACAAATATTGAATGTTCTAACAATCACAACGTGGGTGTAATATGAGATTTTCGGAGTTTGTAGATCTTAATGATTCAATTTAACTTTTAAATCAGTCATTGACTTTACATTTGAAATAAATTCGAAGTGTGTCTTTAAATACATTTGATTAACAATATTCTAAAGTCTTATTTGACAGAAAGTTTTCCTGTACCCGTATATAGTTAAAGTAATTATGATGTAGAAGAATAACAGGTAAATTGTTTAAAATAATTTAACGATTTTAAGTCCAGCTTTGAGAAAAAGATGGGAGAGTAACTACATAGGTACGCGCAGTGCCATTATGAACAATCAATGATATAAATGATCTATTTCGAATATTAGTTACAAAAAATCTGTTGTTTGTGCCCAGTGGTAATGCCCAGTCTCATCGGTGACATCAACTAAACGGATCTTGTTTATATTAATTGAGCGCAGATGTCGCTGCACGATGTTCGGTAATAAGGTTGTACGGCTGTCTTCTCACTGCTAGCGACTCTGATGATGCTGATTATGGCTCGTGTTAATTGTGTGGTACATTGGTAAAGTCAGCTGCCGATCTGAGAATATATACCTACTAAGATCATGACCCAAACGGGCATCACACAATGTCCCAATTATCAAAATTGGCATGCGATAACTCGTTTTCTTCTATGAAACTGGGAACTTGTCGACCTATCTGAGTATATTTTCTCATGTTTGCACCTGTTTGTGCAGCAACATTGCATGCCTTATTATTATATTCTAAATCTAAATCGTTTCCCTTGTGGTGTGTAACCGTGCTAGCACTGAAAAGACAGCGTTTTATAGCACAATTTAGGAAGACATTTACGCAACAAACGATACAGACAAATACGAATATACAGTTATTATTAATTTATATAATAATGATTATTCATGCTGATTTATTCGCGTAGCTGATATTATTAAGTTTAGTTTTAATAAAATGATGAAAAAATGTAAATTCATTATTATTGTCCCGAGTCAGCCTAAGTATTAGGTATTATTGTATATTCAATTAATTTGTGGTATTATTCAATTAATTTGTTACAAAATGATGTGTAAGGGATCTTTAAATATGATTAGTATAAAAAGTAACAAATTGACAGTAGTGGAATGTTGAGTTTTGCGGTGAGTAAGTAACGTTTCAATCCGCATTCGGCTTTAGGGCAGCCGCAGGGCGACCACCCATTCGATTTCGTTAAATGAAATTGAGATTAAGATGTGTAATAAGGTTAATGACTCTGAAAGTTTGTAGCAATCACAGTATGCTTACATTATAATATAGTATTGGTGTATTCTGTACAAGAAGTTCTATTGATGAAGTATTGTGGCAAGACTGCTATTAATATTAGATACCTACCTATATATACTTAGAGCCCGCCCCTCGTTAGCTGTGGTCTTTCTACGAAAGCCCTGAACCAGACTCGGTGACGCTTCGACTGAAATTACTAATTGGATCGCGCATACAGAGCATCGCCAGACAAACGCCACGCCGCTGCGATACCGCCTTTGTGTTAAATGTTGTATAAATGTGGAAGTAAAAGGGAATATTGAGTATATAGACTTGTCTAAAGCAATATAACAGACTGAATTTATAAATGGATATTCGTCCGCGCAACTTTGTTCATTCGTTTCATGCTTAAAGCAACCTATTGTGATAACATGCGCCGCTGTCGTATCTGCCGATGCGTGTAGATATCTTACTGAATGTGTAACCTCGTCTTCCAGACAGACTATTCTCTATCTTATTTAGTCGCGTGTCTAATCGCAGCGGTGGAGCCCGTTCGTCTGAAAGATGCCCTGAATTAAAGCATTATTGGAATACAATTTATTGGTAGTTATTAACTCTGTATTAATTATTATAATTAGGTTACATATTTGACTACATTTTAATGTTCATTTTAAAGTATTTATCACACATCATCTCTGTTTATGTACTGTTAAATAAATATTGATTAGTTAGCGCTTGTTCTCTGCATATACATCCCGTTAGTTGAGACGATCTTTTGGAATGAACGATTTTTTATAATATAATTAATTATGTAGTTATTATACCACTTCAACGATGGCCCAAATCTGAATACCTACGAATATAAAATTTAAAAATGTATTCACAGTGAGGGTCATTTTTTTTGTTATAATCACTACATACATACTATATTAGGTTAGAACTTACACAATACACAATGTATTAAAATAATCTGATTTTGCAATGTATCGCCATTTTACTAACGCAATTGATGTGGCTGTATTATTTTTGTTTTCACTAAACTTTTAAACTAACACTTATGTTTTAAGCACGCTTTATTTTTATTTATTTATTAGCTTTATATAGAAGTAGGGACTATGGAGAAATTCTCATTTTATATAAATATTACAATGCGAATTTTAATTGACCGACATTTTATTTTGCTTCTTGGCTAGCTACCTAGTTCATTGAACGGAATATCGAATCAAATGCACAATTATTTTGGTTTTCGCACAACAACAGAATAATGTACGTATCAATATTTTATAAACCATAATTATGTATTTATTGTGGAATTGATGGAATATTACAACATTATTTGAGTGGCCAAGTTGACTTACCTGTTTACATTATGTACCTATTCACACCAATCTGCCAATGCTTATGATATATACTTAAAGTATATTTTATATACATTATAGTATTTCTCGTTGAGCAATAATAATAGTGTTATGTTTTGTTACAAGAAATATCTATCGTAAAATTGAGACACCAAACAACAGAGAAACAATTTTATATCCAGAAGCCTTCTAATATTATATTCCATAGTGTCTGAAACTTTACAAAATAATATGATGTCGTGTACGTTTATAATCTCAGTAAGTTTACATATCTGTTGTATAAATCGATGTTCAACTAAGTGTCGTAGAATTAAATTCCGTAAAGTATATAATCGAACCTGGACAAATAAAAAAAAAAAAGAAAGAAGAATATTTTTAATATATAATTTTTTGATTGTGTACAGATTACTAGGTGTTCGGGCGAATTTTATATCTGTGTCATTTTTGCTAATAAGATAATTAAATTCTAAACATGAACGGTATGGTACATCATCCTGAATGAAGCCTTTTATTCTAAGTGTTTAAAATGGAATTAACGTTGTATTTTGAATTAGATTTAGCAAATAGATGTTTATAAGAGTAATTTATAATATTCCTTACTTCATCCAGACACCGGACGTTTCTATGCATTTTTCTCTTTCTTCTATATATTTCCTGACTGTGCAGTTGATTCTATAATCAGTTTCATATATTCAGTCTGAAATTGCTTTAACATAGGCGGTGAGGTCGTTTGCTGCAAAATCAAATAATCATAAAAATTTGAACCGTTCAAATTGACCTTTAGATTTTGTTCTCTTTTAAAAAATATGGTAGGTGTGAAATGTTGCACAGCGCGGCAACATCGCGGGTTCTCCGACTGCCCTAAGCGGCAAAATCGCTGCTCGACCTCACCCTATGTGCTTCCAGGATACACTTTAGCACTTGCTATTTCTCAAGCAGTCCTGATAATATTTAGTTATTAATTTGCAATACAAATTGGCTTAATCACAGCATATATATTATGCTGTTGGAGCAAAATTACATTATGTGAGCGAATCACCTGATAGAACCTTAGATAGATAGGTTATATACCCAATATTAGATAGGGTTCGGTTTAAAACGCTATATGCCCCGCATCCTAGTCAATATAGCTGATTTTTTTGAATTCTGCAGACGATTATTTTACTGTCTTCCAGTATTTTAAGCAGTAGACGACTGATCGTACTTACGTACGTAGTTAAACTTCAATTTACTTAAAAAATAAATGAAGTGAGTTCAGGTTTTATTCCTGATAGTAAACTAACATACTTAGATGACTTAAAGCACCGCTCTAGTTTATTGCTAGCATTAAATGGGTGCTAATTTTACATACATTACGATCTAGAATGCTTTGAAACATTTTTTAGTTTATTTAGCGGCGCTATAGCGGGTTTTATGTATTATAAAGTTCCAATTTCTTCCTAACATCTAATTAGATACGTTTTTGCTCTTCCTCAAATATGCTTATCGCCTTTATAAGTTATTCACTCTATTGATGTAATATCACTTGTAATCTATGGTGCATAAAATGTCCTCGGAGATTAAAGGATTGTTATGATATGTGTACTTAGCGATAGTTGAGGTGCGAGATATACCTTATCAGATGAAATGGTATTTTGGTGGCACTGGTAGGTATTTTAATAAAGTTATTCAAGATATGTGAATTTATTATGCCAACATAAATATTGGGATCTGAAGTTAACGCACTAACAAACATTTCCCTCACTACGCTTGATCAAAACTGTCTCCAATGTTCTCCACTTATACTATGAAAAAAGAGGGTTATGAATTAAGACCAGTGACGTATTTAGCATTCGTATTCTCAGATGTACAAAGCTTAACCTATTTCATAATCTTGCACTAAACTAAAGCTACAAGTCTAAATGTTTTACTTTTGTTGTAAGGATCAATAATTAATACCTACTGTGTTTAGCATACGAACTTATTATTTAATACATAAAGATGTAACTTAGGGATTATAATTATTATCTTAACTCAGGGTGCTATAGTATTCACTTGAGAATTCTCGAGTTTGGGCGCCGGCGATCGATTGTTACTCGCCACATGTGTCCGTCTTGCTGACTTCTTGTAAAAATACTAAGTTTTAAAAAAAAAGTTGTCACTGTCATACACAGTCGCCGCGACTCTACTTGCGCACGCGCATGAGTAAAGCTCAATTGCCCCACAGAGATAGTAGACTCGAACTGAACCCCGCCGCAGTGGATTTCGACCCGGCTGAACTCAGCCGGCTCACACGCGCGAAGGCTTTCGTGCTAATAGCTCTCGAAACGGTTCGAGAACCAAAATTTACTAAGGTGGCAGTACCTAAGTCGTAACGAAAGGTACCATGACATCTAATTAGTTGGTGTATTAGCACTTATCAAGTTATCACTGACCTCATAACTGTTGTTCATTACATTACATATCAAATCGCTTGAAACAGCATGTTCTCAGTATTCACAGACTTTGATTACACAATGTTGGCTTCTTGAACAATTAAAATTTGTGATCGACATTTAAAGTAAACACATCCATGTTTCACTCACTAATAGCACCCTGTCCTATGACGATTGTATCGTGTCAACATAACTGAGTACGACGTCGACTTGAGACTATGAATATTTGGCTCTAACGCAAACTTTACTTGTATACTTAAACGAACACATTTTGTCTTGGCAATCATTGTTCTGAGTAGGTAGTCAATTTGTGATTCCTGACATAATTTTCTTTACAATTGACCTTGCTCTGATACTCTGTTTTAGATTAAAATTATTATGTATATCTATTTATTAAATCTTTCTCCTCTCAAATGACGTTTCATTTTCCAACCTTATGATAATCGTATCCTTAACGTCTCGCCTAAGCGTTTATAAGTCTTTAATAATATAAAATGTACCTATTATAAAATTTATTGTAATCTTGTTTGGTGTTCAAATAAACTAATTATGTATAAAATTGACTTAATTTTCTTGGTAATCCAAATTCTTTGACGCTGTAACAGTACCCAGACACTTGCATATTATTAATAACTTTTCTACCGTACTCTCTAATTTAAGAGGTAACATCGAAGCGTGGTGTAGTTCGGTGTGTAAGTGAAATGGCTTTGTGGCTATCTAGATTGACGCGCGAGATAAGACTTTTTTTCTATAGAAAAAAAATAAAGTTATCATGTTTCGGTTTTAGTACAGCAGTAGACAATGTAGTCGAAATAACACATGGAAAATCCAAATGATTTAAATCATTTGGATTTTCCATGAACCAAATGTTGTTGGTTAACCATATACGTTTGGTTTTATAGGAATAAAAAAAAACTAATTTATCGATGTATCCACATAATCTGTATCAATTCTTTTATGACTTCATTGCTTACTTCTCTACCAACACCTTAGCGGTATTGATTAGAAACTAAACAGATAAGTGATAACAGATTATAAATACTAAGTAGGCGACGAAAAATTTAATCAAGTAGGTACACTAGGTACAGACCTACAACACTCAAATCGACAAACTTGTCCACCTAGCTACCACTTAGGGGAGTGTTGCTGAACTTTCAATCAAGAATCCGTTTGCAAGATAAGTTTCTCTAGCACTGATTATAAGTAGTTGCCTATGTGGCTTTATGATTGCATTAAATCGACAAAGTCGGTTTTAGCATCACTTGAACACCTGCTGACGCCGCAGGAAGGACAGTACATGATAATGTAGCCACAATGATCAAGACGGCAGGGAACCGCCGCGCCAGCAGCGGCCGCCGAGCCGTCTCCGTGTTTTGAACTAAAGTAAATAGCTCCTAATACCTATTATAAAATATAAGGTCTATCTACGAATACACGAAATCTCTTAAGGAGTCTTGTAGGTACTCATCATTATAAACAACTTCTTATGGGACCAAAACTGAAATCGCGAAAAAAGTCTGCTGTTCCCTACATTTTGACGAGATAAGCGAACAAATGGAACTACCTATTATTATTTTTTTCGCGATTTCGGTTTGGTCCCTTATTTAAAGTTGTTTGTTAGCATGAGTACAATCATCGGTCTAAAGTAAAGCTGTGCGCAAATAGCATGAAAATATGTTAAAAAAAGTGTATAGAATACCGCCATCTATCGTCTGTTTGATGCACCTCGTTATGGAAGAGGTGAGCAATGATGCGTAGCGCATTGCCCATTTGCCACAGGCGCCAAGCTATGAGTCTGTTTATCAACGCCTAAAATAACTGGCATTGCTAGTTCCTGAAAGACTCGCATGTTCAAATATCTGGTGTACCTACAAGTCTGTTAAATTTAATAAAGAATTTTTTGAATTAAGTAGGTACCTACCTGTACTTATACAAACTATTTAGTGAAAATTAACTCATCTTAGGCCGTACCGTCATGGCGTCATAACTATTTATACCTAAGATCTCGTTCGTAAGTAGTGTAGGTAGGTACCTACAGATTTCCAATAATATGTTAACTCAGTTTTGTCTGCACTATCGTTAACTGAAGGCCAATTCTCGTAAGTACTTACCTAAAAACGTTCAAATTCAAGTCACAATCTCATGCCAGCGACAATCCAATGTCACAAATTTTGGAAAACACTTTATTTACAATTTTTGACCGATTGAGACTGAGATGAGATTGCGAACGTTGTTAAAAATACGGGAATTGCCCTTTTGACTATTCTGATATCGGTTTCTGGTTAGGTACCTACCTACTTACCTTTTTATTTCCACAAAACACACTAGGTAATGCGATGTGAAAGTGTGATTCTAAAATTATGCCGGTTCAAAAATTAGGTAGGATTGCTCACAGAACAAAATGTTGATGTAGCCAGTAATTTATAGAATAGAGAGTTGGGACCATGTAGATGCTACGTAGCCGCCACATAAACGCAGCGTAGCCACTGCGTAGGTGTTTCTTAGCATGGGTACCAGCCCTCCATAAGGGGTGGCCAATGCTTTGTGATGGATGCGGGAAGCATAGGACCAATCGTTGTGGTCAGGTTCGGACTGGGCCGGAAAGGCCCAGGCCGCCCAGGTGGCTCCCCACAAGCCCGGGGCCCGTGATGGGATTCTATCTGTATCCCACTATGAAAATTGAAAACACTTCACTTGGCGTTGCGTGTGAGTTGCGCTTTAGCATCTCCATCGCTCACTGTATGTACAAACGATAACATGCATCTCTTCCGCATTCTTTGAACCGAATCGATCGAGTAAATTTAAAGGAAATCACCATAAACATGTTTTTAGAGTTCCGCAGGTACCTCAAAAGGTAAAAACGGAACCCTTATAGGATCAGTTCGTTGTCTGTCTGTCTGTCATTCTGTCAAGGCCCTTTTTTCCCTGGAACGCGTAAAGGTATCAATTCAATCTGGCTAGCCTTTTTCCAACTAGCTGAGGTCAAGCTTTGAAATTCCCCGGGGGAACCAAATAAAAATAAACTTAATTAAATAGTAAAATAATATATATATTCGTCGCGCAAACTGTGGTGGTAGTGATGTGAATCCTGAACCCAGAGCAAAGAGACGGGAGGCTTTGAGGCTGACTTCGGAGATCGCTGAGGTAAGACCTTTTGTTTGTTAAGGGAATGATTTGGCAATACATACGTCCCCTGGGTCCTCTTCAACCGCCATTTTAATATAATCTAGAGGAACCATTATTGGTCATTTTTTCCACATTGAATTCCTTTGTTTTTAAAGCATTTATTGTCAACCCGCTAATCATAATATGTAGGTATAATATAATTAATTAATATATGAACCGCCCAACCATATTTTGGTAAGCCTTACAATCGATCTATAAGTATAGAATCAGTGACTTACTTTCAGTATGAAAACTATATTTCTTAATTACGTCCCGTCGTCATTGAATTTGGCAACCAAAAAGACTAACTGCACAAATTAAAGAAAACTGTAATGTTTCGGCTCATAATTTAGATTCAAAATTACCGACACAGAGATATACCTCTTTAAGAGGTATATCCCATCTGGTAGAATCCAAGTTAGGGGAAGGTGACATTAGCGGAGCAGCCAGGATTCTTTTTAGTAGTGATGTGGTGGCACCGTGTTCTCCAGAAACACTCGCAGCTCTGGAGAGCAAACACCCTGCCCCAGCGGATGGCCTTTCTTTTCCCGACCCCCCTGATCTGGATAATCACTCCCTCACCATTACAGGTCGAGAGTTGGTCACAGCCGTTTGCTCCTTCCGGAGCGGCTCCGCTGGTGGCCTCGACGGCCTGAGTCCTCAGCACCTTAAGGACCTTATTTGTTCAGGCGCCGGGGCAGCTGGTGAGTTGCTCTTAAAGGAGCTTACGGCTCTGATTAACCTCATGCTCTCCGGCAAGGTGAACGAGGCCGTCATTGACGTTCTATACGGGGCCAATCTATGCGCCCTGCGTAAAAGGGATGGCGGCATTCGTCCCATTGCCGTGGGAACTACTTACCGTCGTATGGCAGCCAAGATTTGCTGTAAATTTTATGGTGAGGTTGTTTCGGAAAAATTGCAGCCCCTGCAGCTAGGTTACGGCTGCAAAGGGGGCTGTGAGGCTGCCGTACACGCCTTATCGACCTACCTAAATTCTGGCAAAGGTGAGGTCATCCTGAAGGTTGACATAAAGAATGCCTTCAATTCTGTTAATAGGGACACCTTGCTGGCAGAAACTAGAAAAGAAATACCCCAAATTTATAGTTTCCTTTGGCAATGTTACAGACACCCTTCTAAATTACTGTATCGGGACAACCTTCTGGAATCTGCTGTTGGCTGTCAACAAGGTGACCCCCTCGGGCCAGTGATTTTTAGTTTAGCCATTCACCCAATTATTCGACAGCTAAATTCCAAATTTAACGTTTGGTATCTTGATGACGGAACCTTGGGAGGCGATGTAGAAACTGTTTTAAATGACCTTCAATTCTTAAAAAATGAACTTTATTCCATTGGCCTTGATCTCAACCTTTCGAAATGTGAACTGTTCTTAGCGGACGGTACCGACAGACATCTAACACTTCCCAAATTTAACGCAATAGCCCCGGAAATCAAAATTATTGAAAAAAACTCTCTTCGTCTCCTTGGGTCTCCTATATATGAAAATTGTTTTCCTGTTTTTATTGAAGAAAAAATTCAAAATTTCAATGACGTTTCGGAAAGATTGTTCCAAATTAACATGCACTCGGCCATAACATTAATCCGTTACTGCTGTTTCGGCCCTAAATTAACATATTTCCTTCGTGCTTCCCATTTATGGAAGCACACTCACCTTTTAGATAAAATTGACAAAATTATCCGACAAACTTTAACTTCGATCTTAAATGTGGCCTTGGACGACCGCGCTTGGGCACAAGCTACTCTCCCCATTCGTATGGGAGGCCTCGGCGTCCGCAAAATTTCTAGTATTAGTTTACCGGCATTCATATCCTCGGTCCACGGCAGAGATAAATTAATCAGGAAAATCCTAGCCTCCACACTGGTTAATTTTGATGTGCCTTGTTTCACCGAGGCTATAGATGCCTGGAGACTCGCTTGCCCGAATTCAGACCCACCCGACAATCCATTTTCCCAAAGACGGTGGGATGAGCCGCTCTGCAGAGTAGTACAGAACAATTTACTTGACACGTCTGCTACTACTGCGGAGCCTGCGCGTCTGCTGGCTGTGGGTAAGTGGGAGTCGGGTCTGTGGCTTCATGCACTACCGTCGTCGAACATAGGCACTTTGTTTGACGACACTACTTTCCGCTTCGCTGCTTCCCTGCGACTAGGAGCTCCTTCTTGTTCTCCTCATCGCTGTCACTGTGGCGAAGTTGTCAACAGCCTCGGACACCACGGCCTGTCTTGCAGCCGAAGTGCGGGTCGCTTAGCACGGCACGCGAACATCAATGACATCATCCGACGAGCCCTTGTCACCGTCGGCGTTCCAGCTGTATTAGAACCCAATGGCTTGGCACGCGACGATGGCAAGAGACCGGACGGCATGTCTTTATTTCCATGGAAGTTGGGAAGGCCTTTAGTGTGGGACGCAACGTGTGTCGATACTCTTGCGCCATCCCATCTTCCTGGCTCTGCGTGCTGTGCTGGCACTGCTGCTGGTGCCGCTGCGGAGAACCTCAAGCGGCGGAAGTATAATAACCTTATCGGTAATTATATTTTCGAGCCGTTTGGGGTTGAAACCCTTGGGCCGTGGGGTCCGAGTGCTCATAGTTTGTTCAACGAAATCTCCAAACGGCTGGTTGACACTTCCCGTGACCCAAGGGCTGGCTTTTACCTTGGCCAGCGGCTTAGCATTGCCATACAACGTGGCAATGCCGCCAGTCTCTTGGGTACTTTACCAGATGACAGCGATGCGGAGGAATTTTTCGACGCCATATTTTAGTTTTTTAATAGTTTTAGTTATTTTAGTATATAATTTTGTTATTTTTAGGTTATGTTTACAGTTAAATAAATAGTCAAATTCATGGTAATTACGTCCCTATATTTAAATAAATCTATTCCATTTCACCAAGATAGTCAAGAGACAAGACGAAAGTATACAGTGGCTTACTCCCCAGGTCCCCAGGGGTCCGAACCGCTGTTGCGCGGCGACAGTATGCAACCCAATCAGCCTACATTTATAATAAAATAAACGTAAAATTAAAGTTCCACCATGAGGTCTCACACATATGCAAAAGGCTGATAACCGAGTGGCTGAAAACCTTAACATACGAGGAAACTAAGCAAGTTCTAGCTAGACTTGGTTAAACAGTTTCTTTCTATTTTTTTCTTCTTATCAATTATTTAATTTCTCACCGAGTTTAGTCTAACAATTGCACTTCGAACATATCGGCACTTATAAGAAGACATACACCTACACATTCACACAAACACACATACACACACACACACACACACACACACACACACACAAAAATAAGAAGCACATACATGCTCACATAGCTAGGCATACAACTATAACACTAAGAGCTACTAATTAGGTTATAAGTCATTTAGGGCCTATTCACGATGTCTGAGTAGCCACTACTCACCGAATAAATTCAAAAATGGAACAGAATTTGTATGAAATTGTCTGCCAAGTAAGTTAATAGGAACTTAATCGTAGATGGTGAAACAGGCCCTTACTGTAATACTGTAATTTATTTTATTTATTTTTTTGTTTGATTTTTTTTTTGGTATTATTCTTTCTAAATTTGATTTTTAGGCACCTTTTGTATTCAATCGTCTCAATTTTGTGACTAATTAAGGGAAAGAGCGAGATATGCCCCAACACAAGTATTATTAATAACTTACTGGGGATGTCTCATAATTTATAAACCATGTAACTGTTTGAGACTAATAAACATTTTTCATTTTTTCATTTTTTTTTTCATATATTACCGTGAATTTTTTCACCTATCCAAAACTAACCGTTTAGCAGGCAGGGGGGGGACACCTGACTCTAGTAGGTACAGGAGGTAAACTAAAATATTTTTTTTTTCATTATTTTATTTTACCACTTTGTGGGCGTGATGAATATGTATATCCATGCCAAATTATAGCTTTCTAGTACTAAGAGTCTCTGAGCTAAGCTGCGGACGGACAGACGGACGGACATAGCGAAACAATAAGGGTTCCTTGTTGACTACGGAACCCTAAAAATAGTTTTTTGCGATTAGGTAGAACAAATTCACCGTGAAGTACAGCAATGTGGAGAACATGTTTTTCAACTACAATGCTAAGTTTGTTTTTGTAATGCTTTAAGTATTCAGAATTAAAATAATATTTTTGTAAATAATAACTTATGCTAATTAATTAATAAAAATAACAAGATTACATCCTAACTTAACTAAAACTATTCACAAACTAAAATATGGTGTCGAAAATTCGTCCGCATCGCTGTCGACTGGTAATTACCTACCCAATAGACTGACGGCATTGCCATGTTGTATGGTAATTCTTAGCCTCTGGCCAAGGTAAAAGTTTGTTTTTGGGATAAGTACTTAAATTAGTTTAAAATACGGAACCCTTCATTGTACGTGATCCGACACGCACTTGGCCGGTTTTTTTTATATCTCCTAGTAAATGTCAAATACCGTGTATTGTGATAAACGTCAAAATCCACACGTCGAAATTTCCAAAACAAGTTTCAGGGATGGTCAAACCCCGCAAGCCGGACCCTCAGGGGGCCCGCGCATGCTAGGGCCCGACTGGCAAACGCCTTCGCCGCCTCGACATGGCCAATCCGACGCTGGTTGTGGTGATGCATATAGGAGAAGCCTTTGACCAGCAGTGCGATTCTGTAACTATCTCACCGTGAAAACTTAGGTGAAGTGAGCTGTCAATAGTGTCAATTCCTGCAAAAACGAACTCACTTCACCTAAGTTTTCACGGTGAGATTTTTACAGAATCGACCGGCAGCAGTCTGCCGGTGTTTTATTCTGTGGATGACAAAGTAGGTAAGTGATATTACTAACTTGTTTGGTTTCTGTAATAACTACTTTGCCTAGGTAGGTAAGTACCATAAGTTACCTTTAAAATACCTTCCTAATTCAAAAAAGAAACCGAAAATGACTAGGTAAAAGACTTTTTATAGAACTACTAAAGCCTGAATTCTAGGTATATTACACACAAAAGACCAACCAAACCAACCCAAAACCACCACCACGAAACCACCACCACCAGCAGCGTAATCGCGTAAGACACTCAATCAAACTGCCTAGCCTTTTCCCAACTATGTTGGGGTCGACTTCCAGTCTAACCGGATGCAGCTGAATACCAGTATTTTACATGGAGCGACTGCCTATCTGACCTCCACAACCCATTAACTGGGTAATACGATACCTACCCGTTGGTAAGACTGATTGTCAAACTTTCGGGCTTCTGACGACCCGTAACGACTGTCAAAGATCCACGAATGACAACCGGGACCAACGGCTTAACGTGCTATCCAAGGCACGGTGGAGTCTCGGTATGGCGCTAATTGGCAGCACTACTCGCCTTAAATAAAAGAAATTGAAATGACATTATTAACATCTACATTTGAAAACTCGTTGAAAAACCTAGTCAGAAAACGTTATAATTATCTTCAAAGTATAAAGTTTCTGGTCTCCATATTTCTCCATCAAAGAATCATGTACAGTCAACAAAAGATATATCTAGGCAGGGTATACTAACATATGTGTAAGTATGTGAATTGCTTCATGTTCAATTTTATTTAAATTACTTAGTTTTTGCAATACTAAATAAAAAATAAATAAATAACTTTATTTCTCAAAAATACAAATTGAACATTTTATATAGAACACAATTTAAATGAGCTTTGGTAGTAACACAATGCAATTAATTCTAAGAACTAAAATCTGTACACAATATGGGAAACCCTGCCTCTCAAACTAGGAAACCTGTATCTTGAGAGACAGTGCAATACTCCTACATTATAACATTTATAAAGTTATAAATTATTTATAACACACCAACACAATCAATCTGCCTAGCCTTTTCCCAACTATGTTAGGGTCGGCTTCCCGTCTAACCGGATGCAGCTGAATACCAGTATTTTACATGGAGCGACTGCCTATCTGACCTCCACAACCCATTAACTGGGTAATACGATACCTACCCGTTGGTAAGACTGATTGTCAGACTTTCGGGCTTCTGACGACCCGTAACGACTGTCAAAGATCCACGAATGACAGCCGGGATCAACGGCTTAACGTGCTATCCGAAGCACGGTGGAGTCTCGGTATGTCACCCATCCACGGACCAACCCCGGCAAGCGTAGCTTAACCTGATGGATCGACCCGTGCGGCTGTTATTACTTAGCCACGAGCTCCGCGTAAGACACTATCGATCGAAATCTGTTTCATTTTGACAGTTCAACAACATTCAGTGCGTTAATACCGTTGTTGAGCAGATGAATTTTTCCAGCATATGAAGCAATGGAATAGCAATTTGCTTCAAAATTATTCAGATTCGGATTGATAGTGCGTTATGCAATTGATAGTGCAGACCTACCAAATTGGTAGGTAGGATTTCAGGAATGATTAAAATGCCAAAATCACTCGCTTCAGTACTTACCTAACTGAAATTAGTGATTTTATTGGAATACATTACTCTACTTATTAGCACAGTATAAAAAAAAATATATTATATTGTTATTAGTATAGAATAGTACTAATAAGTAAAGAGTACGTAAGGGACTAATGGTGTCTCGTAATTAATAGGTAACCTCTTATGGGGTCATTGCACTCATCATTATGAACAACTTTTATTATTGAAATCGCGAAAAAATCAACTGTTCCCTACATTTATTTCTCTCTTTTACGGGTGAGGTCCAATTGAATGATTATGTTCGCATAAGTTGTCAAAATATAAGGAACAGCTGATTTAAATTGAAGTTGTTCATAATGATGAGTACAATGACCCCTTAAAAAGTTGTGCGTTAATTACGGGACATTCTGTATATTAGGAGACAAAGATCGCTGCAGCCCGTAACTTTCACACATTGCTGTAGAAAGAAACTACGGGAGAAAAAACCGGCCAAGTGCGAGTCTGACCACGCACTGAAGGGTTACGTAGTCGTTAAGAATCTTTACGCATGCATAATAAACACCTATTGATTTTATCGGCAGCAAAAATAAGTTCGTATATTAGTATTTCTCAAAGTAATTTTGTAAAATATAAGTAGCTACCTAAGTAGCTAGCTAGTAATTATTTCTGATCTCAGAAACTACACGAGCTACGTAAGCAGGTAGGTGTCTGCTTCAAAACAATTTCTAGTGATCTGTTTTTAGGGTTCCGTAGCCAACAAGGAACTCTTATAGTTTCGCTATGTCCGTCCGTCTGTCCGTCCGAAGCTTAGCTCAGAGACTCTTAGTACTAGAAAGCTATAATTTGGCATGGATATACATATTCATCACGTCAACAAAGTGGCAAAATAAAATCATGAAAAAAAATTTTTTTTATTCTTACACTTGAACTTTCTGTACCGTACAGTGGAGATGTTTTTTTTGTCTCGTCTACCCCATGGTGTGGGATGTTGTTGGATTGGTCTTTCAAAAATATTGTGGGTTTGTTAAAACAATTTTTCGATTTAGGGATCCGTTTATATTTTTACTAGCTTTTACCACGGGAACGTACTACCGGGAATTCCTTAATTATTCCTTGTCTACTTGTTAAAATTTCAGCTTTCTAGGTCCAAGGGTTAGGGCTGGGCGTTGATGAGTCAGTCAATCAGTCAGTCAGTCAGGACTTCTCTTTTTATTTACCTATATAGATAGATAGTTTCTGCCAAAATTAAATTCCTTGCTGCTGATGCATTGCTTACCCACGCTATTATTTCGTTTTTGTTTAGCGTTCTTTCTGACTTTTTTTCTTTTTGCTCGGCACCTAAGAGTCCTAGAATGATGTTAAATATGCCTATAGCCTTCCTTAAGAATTGGGCTATCAAACGCAAAAATAATTATTAAATTCCGACTGGTAGTTCCCGAGATTAGCGCGTTCAAAACAAACTAAAAAAGTGTGTGTGTCAGCTCCGACGCAGACTGGAGTTTACTGCTGTTTTTTGTGCCGACTTTCTATTTTTCGGTCATTTCCGCCGGGCAGGGTTTTGTCAATGCATCAATGCTATAAAAAAAGCAACTTTAAGGTATAAAGGCATTCGTTATCCCTCACCGTCTCCCTCTAAGCCGTCTCACCCCTCCTCCTCTCCCTCCCCTCTCCTTCCCTCCCCTCTCACTCTTTTCTATCATCCTCCTTTCACCCCCTCACTCACCCCATCCCCTCTCCCTCTCACCCCTTTCTCAACCCCTTCTTCTCTCCCTCTAATCCTCTTCTCACATCCCTCCCCTTCCCGCCCCTCTCATCCTCCTCTATCATCCCCCTCACCACCCCCTCTCACCCCCTCACCTACCCCATCCCCTCTCCCTCTCACTCCCTCACCACATACCCTTCCCGCTAACCTCCACTCCCCCTTCACCGCTTTCCCCTCCCCCTCTACCCTCTCCAACTCCTCCCACCCTCACCCCCCTCTCCATACACTCCCCACTTACTACACCCACCCCTTAACTACAACCTCCTATCCCTCTCCACCTCTTCCCGCTCTCCAATCAATCAGTCAAAATCTCAACTTAATCTCTCTTCAATGAATCAGTGCTATACAAAAAGCAACTTTAAGGTGTAAAGGCACCCCCCGCTCACCCATTTCTCCTTCCCACCCTCACCCCTTTCAACTCCCTCACCGCCCCCTCTCACCCTCTCACCCTCCCCATCCCCTTCCCGCTAACCTCCCCCTTGACCAGTTTCCCCTCTCCCTCTACCCTCAACAACTTCTCTTCTCCCCCTCTTCCCCCTCACACCCTCCTATCCCTCTCCTCCTCCCTTGATCATCCTCCCCTTCTCCGTCCTCACCACACCCTCCGCTTCCTCCTTGCCCTCCTCAGTACCCCCTCCCCTTCCCCCTTTCCCTCCTCAGCCCCCCCCCACCCCTGCTCCCCTCACCCTCTACCCTTCCCTCTGGAGGAAAAGCTATTTGTGCCAAGTTTCAAGTTAATTATCTAAATGCATAAGATATTTCATATAAACCATATTTCTCTGTTTTTACCCCTACAAGGGTGGAATTTAAAAAAACCGCTTGGGATATTTCCGTAACTTGACTGAAAGATTATTACACAGTAAAACTGGCCCTGTAAAATTGACTAGCCCTCTTCACCCCCTTAGGGGTAGATTTTCGAAAAACCCTGATACACGTTATTCTTCATTTTTGATCTCAAGTATAAATACTGAATTTCGAGTTAATCGGACCGCACGTTAAAATTACTACATACAAACTTTGACACCACCTATATCTCTTTTTAGGGGGTAGTTTAGGAAACCTTTTATTGTTATATTGTTATACTGTTAATAATTGCTCTTTATAGTTCCTATTCATTATTGCCTCTTTCATTGTATTATTTGTGTTTTAGAATATCTTAATGTTTTAATTATTTTTTTTTTTTAAATTTTACTCTTCAATTGTTTACTATTTAACCCGTGTTTTAACTCCAAATGTTTAATTTAATTTTATGTTCATGTATTGTTTAATTTAATATTGTTTAATTTTTCTTTGATTTAAATTTGATTGTGTTTAACTACTTAAACTCATACAATTCTAAACTATGTTTAAAATGGTGATGTATGCATGATGTGTTCTCCTATAACTGAAGGAGCACAAATCTTCAAAGTACCTACTTTAATGTGTATCCTTTGTTGGAGTTCCTTTCTGAATAAAAATAAAAATAAAATAAAAAAATAAAAATGAAACCTAAAAAAGAGCTACGCGCCAAATTTGGAATCTCTAGACCCAGCAGTTTGGGCTGTGCGTTGATATGTCAGTCAGTCAGTTTCTTCTTTTATATATTTAGACTAGCTTTTGCCTGCGGCTTCGCTCGCGTGTAACTCGGAAATTATCCCAGGGGAATGTAGGTACTACCGGAATAAGAATTATTCTATATTCGAACCCAGGTCATCCGTTAAGGTGTGAAAAGGCAACAAATAGACAGAGAGACAAATAATAAATTCAAATAGACTATAGAGATAATCTTTTATAGACATAAAACCGGTTTTTATGATTCCAAGGCCCGCTTGCACCAAAAACCATAAATACAGTTAGCGCTGAACATGTTTAAAACATCATTCCATCCCTGACAACTTCAAAATTAATAGAAATAGAATAATGATAAATATTCGTTTAGCGCTCAACGTATTTTGTGATTTGCGGTGCTAGTGGGCCTAAAATCATAATTATTCATTTTCATATGATCATCAATAATTTTTGTGATTGACTACCATTGACCCCGTAGCCCGTAAGTGAATGTGTGACGTGTTAGCCACGTTATTTTTAAGACTGTAAATTGTAATAACATTTGACCGAGTAGACCGACTTTAACGAAATAAAGACTAAATAATATGTTATCTCAAGCTACGGACTATGACTATATTTCCAATACTTTAAATCTCTTAGAAATAGGAATTAAGTTACCTACACAAAAGTATCAATATTACATGTGAATTTTAAAATCATTCCTTATTTTACCCCCTTGAAAAAACGCTAAAACACGTAGTTCTTGATTTCTTTCCAGAAGCTTAAATTTGAATTTCCATATCCCTAACCTATGAACTGCTAGGTTTTCCATACAAACTTTCATCCCCTAGGTACTATATCACTCCCTTTAGGTTTATTTTTAAAACAAAATGTAGCCTATGTCCTTTTCTAGGATGCCATCTATCTCTTTGCAAAATTTTTCAGAAATCCGCTCCGTGTTTTAGGCGTGAAAAGGTAACATACAGACAGAGTTACTTTCGAATTTATAATATTAGTATGGATTTATAATGAAGTTTATTCTGTAAACAGGATATCGGAATCACTTTTGAAAGTCAAATTAAAAAAAAATAAGCTAGATGGAGTCGACATAATTCCTATCTGACTACCCCTGAGAAGAAATGGCAAAACAAACTCAGGGATCAAAGTCTCTTTTCAAAGTCCAGACATAATCTTGGTCAGATCATGTAAGGACCATGTAGATTAGCGGTTTGAAAAGAATCACACAAATTTGAGTGGACCCGTTCAGTTAAGTCATTTGTCAGACTCAGTAATCGTATAGCTCAACTCTGTAGTACCTTTTTTTTTTTTTTTTTTTTTTTGTGGATGGGAAATCATCAAATGACTTCTCCCGCTCTGGGCAGAGCGGGAGGGCGTGTCAGACTTTTACTGACTAAAACCCACCCATGTTCCTTCAGCTGCCCGTGCCAGGGCCACGGTATCTCTTTCGAACTACCCGCGACCCCGGCGGCATCGGCCCAATTGACCCCGTCACTGCTGACATCTCTTTGAGGCGCGCGTGGAACACAACGCGCCGTCGACCCGGGCCTGGTCCTCACCGGACGGCGAGCTGCCCATTACTCGTCGTCCGCAAGCCCGCGCCTACGGTGGCCGGGAATCGGCAATCGATTCCCGCCGCCCAGGGCGTCTCCTACGGCGGCTAGGGGCGCGAGGGCGCGGCTGTTGCCTCTCCCTCACGCGTTCCGCTTCCTCCTTCGCGAGCATTACTGCTTCGCAGAAGGAGGTGACGGCTTCCCATGCACTCTCGCTCCGCACCATGGCCTGGACCAGGTTTGGACGCGAGAGATCGCCGCCGCCGATCGCCTCCGTGAGGACACGGCGGTGCTCCGCCCAAGCCGGGCAGACCTCCACTGTATGCTCCACCGTGTCCTCCGGGCGATCCACACAATGGTGACACCCGGGCGTTTCCTCCCGCCTTATCCGAAACAGGAACCTCCCGAAACAACCGTGTCCGGTGAGGACCTGCGTCAGGCGGAAGGTGAGGACGCCGTGGCGCCTCTCCAACCACTCCTCAAAGAGGGGACTTATCGCCGCAATTGTGGCGTGCCCAGCGCTGGGTTGCGACAATCGCACTCTCCATGTCGTCATGAGATCCCGCCGGAGCTCTGTCCGCTGTACCGTGATTTCTCGCGGCAGCGGAGTTACGCCCCGGCGTTTCACCTCCTCGCGCCACTCCCACACGTGCGCAAGGACTTTTGCCTCCAGATCCCATGGCGGTAATCCGGCAAGGAGGCACAACTCTGTAGTACCTAAGGAGCTCAACGACTCGACGAACAACATCAAAGAAAAAACATTTGAGCAGGCCGCATAAAGTACTCAAACTGCCAGACTATATTAGTACGAGTTTCAAGTTAATCCGACAGCGCGTTAAATTTTTCCTTGCTAACTTTGACATCCCCTGAAATATACCTACTCTGTGAGGGGTTGCATTTAAAAAACTAAAAGTGTCAATCTTTATTATTTACTGAAGCAAATATTGCCAAGTTTCAAAATTATTAACCAAAGGAATAAGATTTTTTATATAAACCGTATCCCCTCTTTTCACCCCCGCAGGAGTGAAACTTTGAAAATTCGTTTGGATTTTGGTTTGATTCGTTCCCATAACTTGAGTCAAAGATTATTTTCTAAAATTGTTTGAGTACCTAAATCAAGCTACGTAGTAAAATGCTCCAATAAAAAAATAATTACCCCTTTTTGCTCCTTCAGGGATCGATTTTCAAAAAACCCAAAATCATCATGTTAATTTTATGTCAAAAGTATAAATACTGAGTTTCGAGTTAATCGGACTGTGCTTTAAAATTCTTCCATACAAACTTTAACATCCCGAAACCTCTCTTTGAGGGGTAGTTTTGAAAAACTAATGATGACAAACTTTATTACTTACTTAGGAAAGCATTTGTGCCAAGTTTCAACTTAATTAACCAAATGTATAAAAATTTTCATGTAAATTGCATTTCCTGTTTTCACCCCCAAGAGGTGGAATTTAAAAATCTTTTGAGATGTTTCCATAGCTCAAAGATTATTTACACCAATTTTCGAGTTAATCAAGCCACACAGTAAAATCCTCCCCTGTGAAATTGAGTACCCCTTTTCACCCCGTTAGAGGTAGATTTTTAGATTTTCGAAAAATTCTGATACACATTATTCTTTATTTTTGGTTTTAAGTATAAGACTGAGTTTTGAATTAATCGGATTGCGCGTTAAAATTTTTCCATACAAACTTTGACACCCCACAATTCCCCTTTAGTAGTTTAGAAAAACAAAAATCGCAAAAATCATAATTTACTTACATAAATATTCGTGCCAAGTTTCAAGTTTATTAACTCAAGGAATAAGATTTTTCATACAAACAATATCCCCCCTTTTCACTCCCTTAAAGGGCGAATTTACAAAAACCCCTTCTTAGCGGATGCCTAGGTCATAATAGCTATCTGTGTGCCAAATTTCAGCCCAATCCGTTCAGTGGTTTGGGCTGTGTGTTGATAGATCAGTCAGTCAGTCAGTCAGTCAGTCAGTCAGTCAATCAGTCACGCTTTCCTTTTATGGATATTATAGATAAGCTTACCTATTACTATTATTATCCTATTTTCATAAGGTAAGTACCCTTATACAAATAGGTTGGGGAAAAAGTTTCTTCGCATTTTTTAAGAAAATTCAAAACATTTTTTAATATCCATTATTTTCATTTATCTAAATTATGTAGGTACCATTTTGTTCGATAACTTTTTGCCATCTTGTAGGTAGGGACATGATCCCATTGCTATAGAAATTTTGGGACTTCTGATCAAAATACCGCGACAAGTGGTTTTGGCAGTCCTCTCGTGATGTTAACCTGACACTGCCTAAAGAATTCTGAAGAGACCGAAACAGGTGGGAATCTGAAGGTGCAAGGTCAGGACTATACGGCGGATGCATTAACACCTCCCAGCCAAACTCTCTTAATTTTTGTTGAGTGGCTAAAGATGTGTGAGGTCTAGCGTTATCATGATGAAAAACCACACCCCTTCTGTTGATTAATTCCGGCCGCTTTCTCTCAACTTCTTGCTTTAATCTCATCAGTTGTTCGCAGTAGAGTTCAGAATCGATGGTTCTGCCTGGTGGTAACAGCTCATAATGCATAATGCCCTTCCAATCTCACCACACACACAGCATCACCTTGTTGCGAGTTAACCCGGGTTTCGCCACAGTCTGTGAAGCCTGACCGGCCTTTGACTACGACCTTTTTCGCACATTCTTGTCGTACGTGATCCACTTTTCATCACTAGTTATCAGCTTCATCAAAAATGGTTCGGTTTCATTACGTCGTAATAAAGAATCACAAATGAGTACACGGTTCATTAGGTTTCTTTCAGTGAGCTCGTGAGGTACCCAAATATCGAGCTTTTTTGTGTACTCAGTTTTTTTCAAATGCGCCAAAACTGTTTTGTGGTCAATTCCCAGTTCACTTAAGCTACGTCGTAACTACTGATATGCCGATCTTGTTCCACTTTTTCAAAAATGGCATCCATTTTATCCGTAATAGGGCGACCAGAGCGACGTGCATCTTTGACATCAAAATTTCCGGATTGAAAATGCTTAAACCAAATTTGTGCTACTCTCACAGACACTGCACTGGGTCCATAAACATCGCAAATTTTTTTCGCGGCTTGCGTTGCATTTTTACCTTTTTTGTAGTAAAATTTTAAAATGTATCGAATTTCTTCATTAGATTCACTCATCTTGACGGTACGAAAAACAAATGAAAATCACACATTTTCCTAATTTGAATTTGGAATTATGTTCTTTAAAATTTAAACTTTCAATGATACCAAAACCAACCAGATACAAATAGTATAGCCAAAGAGATTTTATTTTAAGTTCATACATACTATAGTGCGAAAAGCCTTTTTCCCCAACCTAATATATTTTTTTGTTATTTCACTACGCCAGTGTAGAACCGTTCATAGAATAGGTAGGTCCTTTCCTATTTCATCTGCATTAGGGTCAATAGCCTTCGACTAAAATGGCTGTGAGTTCTGTGGTATACCTACCCTACTGATGGAGAGGACGACATTTCAACAGTTCCGTTTTGTCATTTGACTCCTGAACCCTAAAAAGAGGTGACTCTTTTTCGTTTCGAACCACGGAACTGACCACACTGATCTATTCAGACTCAGAGGCCTTAGTGCGACTTTATAAACATACTCGATCACGTTAATGCAAACTTCGATTTGTACTGAAACTGAATAAGCGCCGTCTAGTGACTATAATGGGAAACACATTTCAATCTGCCTAGCCTTTTTCAACTATGTTGGTGTCGGCTTCCAGTCTAACCGGATGCAGCTGAATACCAGTATTTTACATGGAGCGACTGCCTATCTGACCTCCACAACTCAGTAACGGTACCCCATACCCCTTGGTAAGACTGGTTGTCAGACTTTCGGGCTTCTGACGACCCGTAACGACTGTCAAAGATCCACGAATGACAGCCGGGACCAACGGCTTAACGTGCTTTCCGAGGCACGGAGGAGTCTCGGTTCTAAAGATGGTCACCCATCCACGGACCGAAACCGACAATCGTAGCTTAACCTGATGGATCGACCCATTCGGCTGTTATTACTTAGCCAGTATTCTGTCGTGAGTAAAAGTAGATAAGTTCTGCCGATGTCGGCAGAACTCATAGACTTTTCATTCAGTATCTAGAAACCACAGGAAGATTAATGACTTACCTAGTACCTAATTGTAACAGTCTATTGCCGAATGACTATAGATCAGAAAAATAAGTTTCCGATCAACTAGATGTTATAGTAATTCTTAAAACTTAGGTAGGTCATGGAAGCGTTGTCCTTTCATCAATCAATCTGCCTAGCCTTTTCCCAACTATGTTGGGGTCGGCTTCCAGTCTAACCGGATGCATTGTCCATGCATCCCATGAGAAAATAATATTCATCCGATTTTAATATCGAACTACCCTAAAGTCATCAATATTCACTGAAATCATCTAGCCAAAACAAAATGGCCAAAATCACAACTACGCACGAAGCATCCGTCCGTACTAGGAAGGAAACGACTCACGCTTGACCCCCATTTCATCCCCTCTTCACATTACGTGAGCGCGTAGAATTCGCAGTTTTTTAATCAAACTTTATCTTTCGAAATTGTACTGGAGAAATACGTAGAAAACCTGTAAGTTATACATTTTAAAAGAAGAAAAAATGCAGAAATTTAAAAGTTTTAAGATAAAAAAAAAACTTACTGTACCCTATGAGTTACGGTCTACCTGCTATGTGAAAGGTATTAGATAAGTATAAAAACGATAAAACTAAAAGGAAGCTCCTAGGGCCTTATGTAGAGCTAGTGTTATAAGTAACACTGTAACCAAATGAAACAATTACAAACTCAAAAGCCAACGTCCGTTCAAATTAAATCAGCTTAAACCAAATAAAATTACACGCCAAATTGATTTAAAGCTCAGCAGGCACACATCTCAATATAGTATGTATAGGTGGGCTCCAAATTGCGTATTTAAATAAGTACCTATCTATACAGGAACACGTATGAACGAGTTTATAGAGGTTGGCAGCAGAGTTAGTTCGCTCTGTATGGTGTACTATGCGTGAGGGGGGTCCAGGGTGGACGGGCGGCGGGGGGCGCAGGGGGCAGCGGCGGGTGGCGTTCAGGACGCCGCCGCCTAAGGGGCCTCGTCCAGAGAAAGTAAAATATCCTGGTATGGGGGAGGCTAGTATTGTCAAGGCAATGTATAACTATAGCTTTAAACTATATATCGGGGGTCCATACTATAGCCTGTGGAGTACTTATTTACATACGTATATAAGTTTATCTATTATGCAGACATAGGAAATGGGACAGGTCGGGACAGGGACGTTGCGAAATTTGCTACATCAGATCTATTGGACGTAAAATCATTCTAGTTTGTAATATTGATTTGAATTCTCCTTGCATGATGGTCACGTTATAATTTATGGAGGCTTCCTTGTCCAGTTATTATTTGAACAGTGGCGTGCTTATTATAAACTAGCACTTCTCGCGCGGCTTCGCCCGCGTAGATGTCGGAAAATATCCCACGGGAACGTGCTACCGGGAAATCATTTTATAAAGGGAACTCTGTGCAAAATTTCAACTTTCTAGGTTCAAGGGTTTGGGCTGGGCGCTGATGACTCAGTCAGTCAGTCAGGATTTCTCTTTTTATTTATATAGATAGATAGTCAATGACGATAGAATTCTTTATTTTTCAAGTCCTTGTTTAAAATACAGTCTTCCTCCAGTCCGGCTCGGCTCGGCTTCCAGTCTAACCGGATGCAGCTGAATACCGGTATTATACATGGAGAGACTGCCTATCTTACCTCCACAACCCAGTTACTGGGTAATACCGGTTGTTAGACTTTTGGGCTTCTGATGACCCGTAACGACTGTCAAAGATCTAAGAATGACAGCCGGGACCAACGGTTTAACGTGCTTTCCGAGGCACGGAGGGTCTCGAAATTAAAAGATGGTCACCCATCCATGGACAGACCACGGCAAGCGTAGCTTAACCTGATCAATCGAACCGTGCGGCTGATATTACTTAGCTAAGAGCCCCCTGCTAATCACACATCACCTTTATAGTACTTAGATATAATTTTTAGGGAACCCTATTACTAAGCGTCCGCTGTCCGTCCGCCCGTCCGTCCGTCCGCCCGTCCGTTCGTCCGCCCGTCCGTCCGTCCGTCCGTCTGTCTGTCATAGGGCTGTACGGTATCTCATGAACTGTAATAGGTAGACAGTTGAAATTTTCACAGATTGTGTATTTCTATTACGGCTATAACGACAAATAATAAAAATAAAATGTAGTTAGAAATTAAATTAGTTAAAAATAATTTAATTTAAATTAAATTAAATTATTTAAATATTTAATTTAAATTAAATTATTACCTCATACAATAACATATCATTTTGAAAAAAAAATTCTTTGCCTTGCATTGTGTCATTGTCTAGAACTCATCGAGTACTAATATATTTTTATTTTTTTTATCTTCAAAAATGAAGAAAGGGCGGTAAACTTTGTCAATTTTAGACCATTTTTGTACGAGCTCTATAGCAACAATTAAACAGGTTAGGAATTTGAAACTTCTGTCTATCATGTAAGTACCATATATATTAAGTTCTGTATTTTTTTTTTTTACTATCTGTCTTTTTATTTCTCTACTATAAACAAAACACAAAAAAAGGGGAAGATCTCATAGATAGGGCATCAACAAATACTAAAAAATTTTCAATTTCAAATTCATGGGTACATTGTTTAAATAAGGGCGATTTTCTGCAACTGTAAAATTTAACCTTGTAATTGACAGTATCATTATGAAATACAAAGTTATCTTTGCGATTGTTAAACATATATGGTACGAACCCCTTCGTGTGTGAGTCCGACTCGCACTTGACCAGTTTTTCATAGTGGGTCAGCTCTGTATGTAGGCACCTAGTGAAAGCCTACTGCAGCAATTTTCACTGCCTCGTTGAACTAATAACAATCCGTATTCGCAGGTTTGAATTCAATTTCCTTTGCCACGACGGTCGCTACTTAGTCAAGTAGATTTCTGAATTTCTTTTGCTAACTAGATTTTTGTAATGCCGACTTGAGTGGCTGTTGCAGAAGTTAAACAAAAAAACAATTTGAGTGCATAAAAATAGTCATCATGAGTGACGACAGTAGGGACAAGGTATTTTCTTTTGCAATTGTAGGACAAACAACGGACCACAGCAGGATGAATTAGTGTATACAAAAATTTACTTTAATTAAAAAAAGTCAAATCACAACTGTCATTCTTTAATTGTTGTAAGAAGTCGCTATAATATGACAAATTGACGTAAGGTCAATTTGCTTATGAATTTATTTCCCTGATTGTGCTACTTCTGTTGCACCCTAGGCAGTGGGCAGCCAGGCGTCTACATTACTGACTGTCCATCGTAAAGGGATGACTTAGATACAGAATGAGCAGTAGCATCTTCCTGATTTCTAACTTCACCAAAAATCACCAATGTGTCTCAAATGCTGTGATTATAAGAATCTACTACTTCTACTAAACGCTGTTTATTGGCACATGGCTCGGTGTATGTGTAGCACGTCAGGTGGTAACAAAACAAGTAGAAACAGGCTTCTAAAGGCTCACGCAGACAGCCGCGACGCGACGCGACGGTGCGTTGCGATTCTGATAGAACAATTCCTTACAGTTTTCATAGAAATTTTTCTACTAAAGTTACATCGCGCCTGTCTGTGGTAGCCTTTATTCTACTGAAACTCTTACTTATACTACGTCAGATTGAGGTCTAAGTGTTAACAATGACCTGCGGCCTACTGTACCTAGTAGATTTAAATGAATTTAATGCCAAAAGTTTAATATTAGGTACCTATCGGACAATAATCCAGGTCACATTCGCATTTTTTAGGAAAATGAGTTCCTACCTACGTATTACCTACTGTAGATTCACAAAACCTGTTAAAAGATTTATTCTGTTTGAATAAAAACTCTCTCGAAACATGAGTGGATTTTTGTAAAAAAAATCCTAAATAAAATAGAACCCCATCATCGATTGAATTTGAAATAAGTACTTAAATAATCCAACCTGTGGCGTAGCCACCTAACACAGTTGCAGAGAAAGAACGGGCGTGGTGATTAAAACAATAATCAAATAATCACCACGTTTTAACCAGCTTTTTGAAGATTTCAGGTAAAACGTTCAAGTTTTCAGGCGATTATTGAAGAGTCGACTCAGCTTAGTTAATTATGGTCTGGGGTTAGCAAACTGGTCAAAACTTTGAATAGTTTTAATTTATAAAAGTTAGATATAAAGGAATCACTCTAAAATTTTGTGTACCGCAGTTTCTTTATTTAACATTTGTCATTGAAAATTGTGTCATAAAAATAGCCAAGTCTTAGGTCTGTCGACCTACCGCGATGGCCGGCGGGTGAACGTGCTCGTAAAAGACAAACGGTTGGAGATTTACGGGATTGTCGCGTAGCATCTTACTCATCAGACTTAAGGTTCATTTTGGTTTAACATTGACCGCATTCGTCGAAAGGGTTATGTGCAAAATGTATAAAGATGACATGACGGTAGCTTTTGAATCTTTTGGTATGCAATAACCAATCATAATCAATAATAAGCGCCCCATTTGTAATTATGATCAGTTTATTGTCTCGTCTTGCCAATGACCGGTCAAGGAAACACGATATTGCGTTTTGAACTTCGCAAAAAGCTGCTGCGATTGCTATGATGGAGTGGTTACGCGTGCGCTTCGCCGCCTTTTCCGCTTAGCGTTGTCCCGAGCCCTAGGGTACTTTAATCACATCGAGTTTTTCATAGCACTATAAAAACTGGAAGGCTTTTGTTGTAAGTAGAACTTGGCTAGACGGAGCTAATACCAAACATTTTGTGTCATCACTCTGAGCAGAGGCTTTCTTAAAGGCGAATGCTATGTTATAATAGTAAAAATGTAAAAGGCGCACTGGGCGGGATTAAGAAAGTGACCAGCGCATTGTTGCGCACTTTTTTTTTAAACCAAAATAAAAGCGCCAAAACAAATAAAAATTGTTTAAACATAAATTAAGCTAAGATCTATCAAAACAATATTTTCAGCCAGAGTTTTCAATTACGCACATTTTGAATGCAATTTTGCAATGAAATTACTTAGGATTTCAGAATTACAGGAAAAATATAAAAAAGTAGAGGTCTTTTCGGAATTAAATTCTATCGAGGTTTAAACCAGTTGCGTTATCCTTCAGGCAGAGTACATTAATCAAGCAGCCAATAAACTACTAACTAGCTTCATCTTTCTGACTGACCGACCCATTGACAATTCAAAAGTGCCTGTAATTGGTTTATTTGAAATAAATGCTTTGAGTTGAGTTGAGTTGAGTTAAACATTATATCCAAAAATAAAATCCTACATGGTGTAATAGTGAAATAAATTGTTACGAAAACGCCGCCAATTTATTTTGGTATCGCCTTAATTAAAAAGGAAAATAAAATAGTTGGTAAAATTCTTCAAAAACCCTAGCTTAATTCCTAGTTTACTTATCGATGGGAATTTTTATTTTCTTTTTCCATTGGGTTGTGATGAATAATCACACGTGAAATTATCATTGACGATAGTTTTTCGCGCATTTGAGATCAGCTGCACAAGCCACGGCACTGACCACCCCATCATCATCATCTCGCAGTAGGAACAGGCTTATAAAAAAGCATGTTTAATTCAGGAAATATTTATAATTTCTAACAAACATACAGGGTGTTTGACCCAAACAACGTTGAACGAGGTGATTGTATATCTGATTGTGAACCCAAAACAATAAAAAGGGGACCTTAACGAACACACTCAACCTTGACCGATAGACTTGTCAAGTGCGGGCGCGGCTAAGTCGTGTCTATGGTCATAAACAATTCAATATTTGTGATAAATTGTAGGAAAATATAGATTTCTTATTATTGTCTCTGAACTTTGAACGCTCGTGGCTAAATGGCAACAGCCGTGCTGGTCGATCGAAGGTTAAGCTGCGCTTGCCGCGGTCGGTTCGTGCATGGGTGACCCTCCGTACTTCGTAAACCAAGTAAAGCCGTTGGTCCTGGCTGTTATTCGTAGATCTTTGACAGTCGTTACGTGTAGTCAGAAGCTCGTAAGTCTGACAACCTGTTACCAATCATGTTACCCAGTTACTGGGTTGTGGAGGTCAGACAGGCCGTCGCTCCATGTAAATTATTGGTGTTCAGCTTCATCTGGTTAGGCAGTAGGATGATGGCTCTGAAGTTTGAACAATTAAGTAATTCGTATAGGTATTATCGTGTTTTTTTTTGGTTTGTCAGTGAAAAACCGGGTTCGATAGCCTCCATAGAAGTTTTTTCCGGGCTAGGGTGTTTTGCTTATAAGAGTTGTGTTGGTCCTCCAGGATTCAGAAGACTTTTTTTGTAAAACATGGATTTTGGGTGTTTCAAATCCATGAAAGTTTTTGAGTTTTGGTGAAAAGTTGAAATATCCATTTTATTACAAACTTTTACATTGGTAAGTATTTCATGTAATTTTGATTAGCCTAAAGGTACTTTTATTAAGCCTATGCTTTCATACATTTAGTATCCCATAGACTGTAAGGGCCTTGGCACACCTCCGCTGTGAAACCGTGCGAGTCAGTTAAATTGAACAACTGTGGTTTCGCTATGTTTTAGCGGCGGTATGCTATCACCCTAAAACTTGTTTAAAATTGGTGTAAAAGCCGTTTATAAGTAAGTAAATGTAAAATAATATACGTTGTGACAAAGAAAGAATTGGTCCTAATGAACTAAGGATTGACGTAGATAGCTGTAGATCTTATGACGCACTCAATGTTCCTTCCTGGACAATGCGAACAATTTCTTGTTTTTTTTTGGAATTTCTACTTATGTTGTAGGTACGAGAAGGTATATGATTACGTAATGAACTAGAATACACAATCCAACAGCCCACAGCTTTGTGTGCCACTCATTACGAAGCCAAAGCCCCTCTCCATCCAATCATCGTACAAGGATCATAAACAAAGCCCTAAGTCTAATGAGAAGTGATGGAAAATTTAATTAAGTTCGATCGAGATGTTGATATGCGAGCAAGCACTCATCTGGAGCGGCCGAGGGGGGCGTCCGAGCAGCGCATGTAAATGCGAGCAACGCACCGGCACCACGGGCCGGAACCTACAGCCGCAGTAGCCGGCATCGGGAGGAATGGAAAATATATATCAAGCCGAGCGAAAAGTCCACTACACACCCCGAGGGTGGCGGGCCCGGACGTGCGTTTGATTCAAACGAGCCGTGGCCGCCCCCGCACTGCCGAGCTCCATTTTATTGTGACGTGCGATAGCGTGTGCCGCGACCCGTCCACCACCGCATGCTGCACACGCACTGCATGTGACGCTCCACGCATGCATCGCACGCACCGCAATGCACTAAGCTACTCAGTCTACCCACCTACCGGCCAAAACCGCCTCCATTCCTTACATACCTACTGCAGAGAACTTTTTTCAGATGTAATTTCAGATTTTTCTTTTTAGCCTCGAGAAAGTCCCGAGGTAAAATAAATATGCTTAAACCCGACTCTAAAGGACCCGAAAGAGGAAAAAATATTAAAAATTAAGAAAATATTTGTTTTACAGTTATGTAAACATCTCTAATTACGACCTGTTCAAATTATTATTTTTTCTTCGCAGCGTGCGCGGGCGGCGGCGGCGCTCTAATTAACATCTATTACAGGCTTACAGGTATTTCGGGAACAGAGGAGTATCATTTGGCGAGGGCGCTGAGTACACTCAATTAAACGAGGCCGCCCCCGCCTCGCCTCGCGGCCGAGTGGAGCACCCTGTAGCCTGTAGCCTGTAGCCGTGCTAACACTGCACTCCTCGTGCACATCATTCACAACGTTTAGCATCTTGCGGCTTCTTGAGCTAGGGGTTGCGATGAGTTATTAGGATGGGTTTGATGTCGACGGTCGGCTGGCGGATCCCGCGTCATCAGCGTCTAGACCAGTTGTCTGGACCTGTTGCATAGGTGGTTGCGTGCTGCGTGCAGGGCTGCGGTGCCACTACGTGCCGCTAGGCGGCGCTGTCCGGCACACGCTGAGCCTCCCCGTGGTCACCCGCTCGGAACGCTCACCCCCTGCCGCCCCCCGGCCACCCTCTTTAAAAGCCAGTGGCGAGCTTCAAGAGAAAGTGCCGCGTGTGTACACTCACATGCGTATAACCATCTTTGGCGAGAGCCGGCGGGCGCAGGCCGGCGGGGTGAGCCTCGGATTATGTGGAGGCGCCTCCCCCCGTATGCGTAAGTGCGTTCACACAAAGCCTTCCCACATACATTTGCATAGTGACATTGTTCGGTAATAATGTATGTGACCACTCGGCTCGCCGCCCCACGGCGACATCTTTCAATAGATCGCCTCGCCGCTTGTTCTGTGCCTCCCGTGCCTCCCCGCGCCCCGCAGCATCTCCCGAGCCGCTTTCTAATTAAAATACATCTACTATGTATAATATATTATTTGATTTTCTATACGTGCTCGTGCAACTATGGTGGTAAAAATCTGAATAGGAAGATGATCAGGAACTGTAAAGTTGTATACAACGCTTAAATATCCAGTTAAGTACCAAGAAGTTATATTCCCAGAAAAGTGCGAAACTTTAATCATTGCCAGGCTAGGTATTAGCTAGACGTTAGCTAGTAGCTAGACGTTAGCTAGTAGCTACATAGATGTGTGCCGTCCGATCTATTGGATCAGAAGAAATTGAATGTGTAATTTTGATTTACCTAGGTGACTAGCACATGTGCGTATAAGAGGATTTCTTGAAGTTTCGTCGATATAGCGGCGGGTGGCGAGGGTGGCTCGGACGCTCACACGCCGCCCGGCGCCCATCGCGCGTCGGTGTGCGTATGTCTCGGACATGCACGCTACGCAGATTTCTCTAACGATTTTCCCGGAGTGTGAAATGTAAAATAAGGGGTTAGACGAGGCTGAGCTCGCCCTCGTCCCGCGCACCCCCCACCTGCCCCTCCACTCGCCAAATTGATGACCAGCCACCCACAGGGCGATCTGTTCAAATTTAACACATATCGTATTTAAAAGTAAAACGGTTCGGAACCTTATCTTCCCTCATTAATATTCCCTTGCAAATTGTTAGCATACTTCGTGCCGATTTTATTTTTAATTTCCTACGAGTACTTGTAAGCCCCGCATTCTAACAATTTCCTTAGTCACATTTTAGGGTACATTAAATAATTGCTAATGTCACATTACGGAACACTTTATTTCGGAGTAAGCAGTACCTACACGAAGTAGGTAAATGTTACTCTTAATCCTTTTCTTAGAAACCATGCCATACCCGAGAGCTAATATTGAGTGGATAACAGGAACCTACGAATATTTCCAAGATTTGGGAATTTTCTTATAAAATTACCTTCAACCTACAAAACAATTAAGTACACTAACATTCTAGACATTGAAGGACTATGCAACTAGAAAAAATAATATTTGAGAAACTATTGAAAACATTTCAACCCCTACAAACGTTCGCGATTATCATTGTTCTCCTTGAGTTTTCTATTCATTTCCTGCCAGTCCTAAAGTTATTCTAAATTCACAATTCCTTCATACATTTATTTTTCAAGTACAATAATCTTATGTTACTACGTAAGAGTACATGTGTACATGTAAATGTGACACCTACCTATAGCGACACCTAAGCGATTGCGCATTTTATGAAGTTAGTCAGAGTTGTTAAATGGAGAGAAGAAAAAAATATTACTTTTAAAGTATTGTATTTACTAATACAGTGAGCAGCACCTAAGCAGTCTATCAGCCGAGTTAAACACGTGCAAGGTAATCACAACAAACAAAAGGACGAATTTCCTAGAATCTCCGGTAATATGGCCGACAGTCGAGGAAAATACGTGCTAGACAATAAAGCAACAAAATAACAAAGAAAAGAACGTCCACCCTGCAGTTCTTATTAATTTCGGCAACTTAGAAAGTACTGTTTATTGCTTAACAACTCGATTGCCGGAATCGCGGATCTACGCGAGACACCAGGCTTTTTAAATGTTTCTGGAAATACAGCATTCGAGGGGATGCGCTAAGGTAGCCCACAAAATTCAAATTTTCTTACGTTTTTTGCAATTTGCAGGTCAGTCAGGTTGTATGTTGATTAAAATATGATCCGCGGCTGTAACTAATATGGCTTTACGGAACTATAGAGCTCGTGGCTAAGTAATAACAGCCGCACGGTTCGCTCCATCAGGTTAAGCTACGCTTGCCGGGGTTGGTCCGTGGATGGGTGACCATCTTTACATACCGAGTCTCCTCCGTGCCTCGGAAAGTTTGTTCCGGCTGTCATTTGTGAATATATGACAGTCGTTACGGGTCGTCAGAAGCCCGAAAGTCTGACAACCAGTCTTACCAAGGGGTATCATATTACCCAGTCACGGGGTTGTGGAGGTCAGATAGGCAGTCGCTCCATGTAAAATACTGGTATTCAGCTGAATCCGGTTAGACTGGAAGCCGACCCCAAAATAGTTGGGAAAAGGCTAGGCAGATGATGAGATAGATAGGTACATGAAAAATAGCCTATGACCTTCTGCAAGCCCCAGGCTACATCTAATTGCAAATTGCGAAAAACGTAAGAAATTTTCAATTTCGCGGGCTACCCGGCGCTTTGACGTATTGTTGTCGTTATTTAGAATGGGTGTGATGCTACATTGATGCCGGTTTTCACCAACCGTAAGTGACACTTAAATGAGTCCCTAAATAAAAGTACACGGTTGGATTTTCAACGCTATGCGAGTTGGTAATCCAACAATGCAATAATATTTAAGGATTCATTTAAGTGTCACTTAGGGTTGCTGAAAACGGGCATCAGTGTATCATTAAAAGGAAAACATGGTAAACTAACCAAAGTCAAGTAATTTTGACGTTTTAGGGAGTTTGTCGTTAAGAGGATACATCGAAGCGTGGTTTAGCTCTGTAAGTGAGAAGACTCTCACGCGCACCGGAACTAAACGCGCTTCGTTTAAATGTAGACTTATGACAAAATGATATACTTAAATCAATTTTTGGCTTAGTAAGTTCTACAAATATTTCAATAACTTCGATATAAATCAAATTTACTTCACAATAAGGAACTGTTTACGTATAATCGTATAAAACAGAAAATAGACGGTGCTACTTTGGAATATTTTTCTGTCGAAAAATTTCAAGTATGTAATCATGTTTCTATTTTATTACAGCAGTAGACAATTACGTAGTCAAAGAACATAAATGGAAAATCCAAATGATTTAACCATACTTATACATTTAGTTTCAGATTTAAAAAAAAAAAACACAAAATTCATCTAAGTATGTATCCCCTTAAATCGAGCGGCGTTACATGGAGTTTATATTGTACTTAAAAAAAATTCATCTAAGTATGTATCCCCTTAAATCGAGCGGCGTTACATGGAGTTTATATTGTACTTAAAAAAAATTCATCTAAGTATGTATCCCCTTAAATCGAGCGGCGTTATATGGAGTTTATATTGTAAGTACTTAAAAGCTATTAAGTAGTTCTCCGGAAATATTTTATTTCGCACCACCTGTAAATACTGGCCCACAGTTGGACGAATTATCCACCATTTACTTATTATTTTCAAGCTTCTTCAGTGGTTTGTCGTAGCAAATGTAAAAATTCGGCCAAGTGCGAAGGGTTCCGTAGTTGGGATCAATTTATCCCAAGAACAAACTTAACATTGTAGTTGAAAAACATGTTCTCCCATACATTCCAACTGCAAATGTAAGTTTGTCGACTATTACTCGTCAACTTGTACCTACAGCCTACTAACTTAGCTGTGATAGTTTTCCTTTTAGCTTCGTTACACATATAAAGTTATGCGTGGTATACATAAAAAAAAATATATTATATACGTGTCAACTTGAGAACCTCCTCCTTTTATTTCGTCGGTTAAAAAGTTGTACAGCATGAGATACATTTTTAATTTGATTTAGCATCCGTTTAAAAAACCTAACAGGAACACCAACCAACCACCACCAATTCCAGGAACTAACTCAATATTATCAAACATTTTCGCCCAAATTACGAATCCAAAACTAGCCTATTTATCCATAAGAAATAGCAGTGGTGGTGTGTTCTCGAAACCGGTTTCAACTCAGCCACCCCCGCATCTAACTGTATATTATAGTTTTTTACCACTCCTGCTGCATTCCTATGCACCCCTATCATCTTCTACAATGTGTGCACCGCTTTCGGAAATCGAAGTTTTTTTTATTAAATCCAGTATCACCCCTGTTGAAGATAAAGTTTGATGCAGCTGAGTAGGTATATGTTATTTTCAAATGAATGTACTGCTTCTACAATTTTATTATTTTCACACGCAAAATGTGTTTGAATGAAATAACTATACGGTAACTTCATAACTTGATTCAGTTATTACAAAATAGTTTCTCCTAAATTCTTAATTGAAGTCTTTAAAGACAGTTTCGCAATGTAACTACAGCGCATTTTGTTCCAGCATCTTTACAATTTATTTATATCGCTAAATAATAATGGGCTTGAGAACGTTTTTGGTATTACTATGCAGCAGACCTACCACAAAGCAGAACAATTGACATTTAACACCACGTGCACAAAAATAAACCAAAACAATAGCAAGTACAATGAGGAACTAGTATTTGGTATAAATTATCTAGTAGTTACATAGACAATATACCTAGGTACAGGTACAGCAAATCTTATAATAAAGTTTAGGAACTGATTTCTGGTGGATATAGAACAAAGAGTTATTCTACTGCGTGTTTTAGCGTGTTATCTATACTTCTTGTTATCTACTGCGTGTTATCTTCAAAATTGCAAGGGAAATCCAAACGTCCGATGAGCGGTGCGGGCGCATCAGATCATTGTTTTCTCGACGCCACTGTGTAGGTGCGACTTAGATTATTTCTGTAACACACAAACGCATTCGGGCCTGTGTGTGCGTGGCATTTCTCAGAAACCTTTGGTGAGAATCGTGCGCATTGCCCTCGTGTGCGTACAGCGTGCATTTTACACCTGTTTCGGATGCGCCTGTGTGTGTGGGTCGTTTTTCTCGTGGGGGTAAATGCGATGTTGCTAGATGCACTGATGTAAATTTGACAACGTCGCACAATTTAGATACACAACCACTTTCTGTGCGGGGGTTGTTTGTGGTTTCTGTTGAAGTTATAAAAGTAGGTAGGTACCTTATTCGATTTCGAATAATCTGAAGCTGTAATCAATATGTATTATAGGTACCTATTTTTTTTTTAGGATACTCATTTTGTTTAGTTCTTTCTTTATTCCTGAAAGTAGTACAAATACCAACTATTTGTAACAACGATTTCTGACTCTCAACTTTTTTTTAAGCAACGGAACCTAATAGAAATGTCTACTTATTACTTGGTTACAAATTAAGAACTTCGTAATTATTCTTAGGTTAAAAAATAATTATTTCAATACATTTTGCTGTTTTGTGTAATGTTATTTGAAAATTAAATAGGTACCTAGGTGGAAAAGGATTAAGTATGTAAGTACGTACTGTATGGTACGAAACACAAAAAAAAAGTTAGCTCAAAACAAGGCTGAAATCAATCGGTAAGGTAAGGTATAAGGTACTAGAAATAATAAGAACAGATTCTGTCTCCAGTTTGCCAATTTTAGTCATCCCATGGAAGTTCCAGTCATACAGTTCTGTTCACATGAAAAATGTCTCAAAAAAAAAAGTAAAAAGTTTATTTGTCACAAATGAGAGCATGTTCACAAGAATTTGGTAAGTACATAGATATTATTATTTATTTTTCCTTTAGGTACTGAAACTGATATCCAAACTAAGCCAGGGCTTGTGTTTTGGAAATCAGTCTTTTGGAAATCAATCTGCCTAGCCTTTTCCCAACTATATTGGGGTCGGCTTCCAGTCTAACCGGAGGCAGCTGAATATCAGTATTTTATATGGAGTGACTGCCTATCTGACCTCCAAAACCCAATTACTGGGTAATACGATACCCCTTGGTAAGACTGGTTGTCAGACTTTCGGGCTTCTGACGACCCGTAACGACTGCCAAAGATCCACGAATGACAGCCGGGACCAACGGCTTAACGTGCTTTCCGAGGCACGGTGGAGTCTCGGTATGTAAAGACCCATCCACGGACCAACCTCGGCAAGCGCAGCTTAACCTGATGGATCGACCTGTAAGGCTGTTATTATTTAGCCACGAGCTCTTTTTCAAATCAGTCTTTTGGAAATAGTCACTTATTTACAAAATTGTGGGATTGTAACGTTTATTAAACTGAACTTCTGGAGTTCAGGGAAACCCTGTGACTTTCTATCATCAAGATGGCTAACTGATACTTGAGCACTGTGTCAGTTATTATACCAAACAAGAAGATGAATTTGAACAAGTCAAAAGTATGAATGAAAGGGGTGCTTAGCCTTTTTTGGTAAGCTCGGGAAAACACAAGAAAGACAACAAAGCAGACATGCTGCGCTGCTGACCCCAAATAAATTGGGATAAGGGCAAGACAGGAGAATAATGATGGATACAATAAGAATCAAATCTTCCAATCGTATGGGTTTCCTGTCTATCCATATGTATCATGCATGACGCTTACCAACTAACTGTCATTCATTGGGTAAGGGGAGATGGTGAAATGTCAGTAACCAAGGTAAATGCACTTTACATGCACTAAGTATAATTTACTATTGAGATAATTTGTAAAGGTGAACTATTACAGTCTTATTGCATACCATAGCTATTGAAAGAATTCATCGAGTTCCTAGAACTTGCAACTATTTTAAGCTATGTTCAATTGTTTCTGTATTCTGTCAGACTGCTAGATTCTATAATTAAATCCTAAGTACCTATTGGTTAGTTTGTTGCTAGATGAATCAATCTGCCTAGCCTTTTCCCAACTATGTTGGGGTCGGCTTCCAGTCTAACCGGATGCAGCTGAATACCAATATTTTACATGGAGCGACTGCCTATCTGACCTCCACAACCCAGTAACTGGGTAATACGATACCCCTTGGTAAGACTGATTGTCAGACTTTCGGGCTTCTGACGACCCGTAACGACTGTCAAAGATCCACGAATGACAGCCGGGACCAATGGCTTAACGTGCTTTCCGAGGCACGGAGGAGTCTCGGTATGTAAAGATGGTCACCCATCCACGGACCAACCCCGGCGAGCGTAGCTTAACCTGATGGATCGACCCGTGCGGCTGTTATTACTTAGCCACGAGCTCCTCCAGATGTTGCTAGATGAATATGGGTCATTAATATTTTGCATTATTCAAAGTATCGTAGCGTAGGAGTTTATTTAAATGAAGTTTTGGAAGTTTAAGGAGCTATTTCTGGAAGTCTGAATAGTCACAAACTATACCTACTCACCGAATACATTCAAAAATGGAACAGAATTTGTATGAAATTATCTGCCAAGTAAGTTAATAGGAACTTAATCGTAGGTGGTGAAACAGGCGCTAAGTTTAGTATTTTATCGTCATCTGAAGGGTTACTGCCTGGTCCTCCTCCAGTATGCAAGCCTTTTGTATTATAATTCTGTTCGCTACTACTTACACTGAAACACTCTGCGATAATGTTATATTGATGTATATGTCGCAGCCAACTAGCTTAATTAGCGCTTCAGTTCACCTAGCCTTTTAACTAAACTTTCAACTAGCGGCCTGAATGATATTCAATTATACTTAGGTTGGAACTGTTCGCAACCACGCGCGAGCCGAATTGGTCGCAGTGTTACAGGGCACCCCAACCAATTAGGTTAGGTTAGAACTATGACCAACCACGTGCGAGTCGAGCGAGTGAAGCGAGCGGTTCCGCGGTAGCGGCCGGCTAGCACTAGTTCCAAAAACTAGGCTAATAATTAAGTTGGCTGCGACATATACAGAAGGCAAAAAAAAAACCGGCCAAGTGCGAGTCGGACTCGCGCATGAAGGGTTCCGTAGGTCCTATAAAAACAAAAAATCACGTTTGTTGTATGGGAGCCTCCTTAAATATTTACTTTATTCTATTTTTTTAGTATTTGTTGTTATAGCGGCAACAGAAATACATCATTGGTGAACATTTCAATTGTCTAACTATTAGGGTTCACGAGATACAGCCTAGTGACAGACGGACAGACAGACGGGCGGACAGCAGTCTTAGTAATAGGGACCCGTTTTACCCTTTGGGTACGGAAACCTAAAAATAAGATTTAAAAAATACCTCGATTCAGATAGATCCTCACACAATCATTCCAATATACCGCTAGATCAAAAATAGCCTAGAAGCGAAACAAAAACATCGGTCAGAGTTTAACTCGTAATGAATGCCAAGAAAAAGTATGGTTGGTTCGTGTTGCAGACTGCAGCTTAGCGGGCATTCGAGCTCGCAATCTTTTTCACTACTTCTGCTGGTCAGTTCTCAATGTTCTGACAACTCAGACATAAAAATGAAGTTTAGTAATCGCTAAATAATAACATGTCTGGCGTTGGCTAACTAAAAACGGGAGCGTTCGTAGAATCAGCTCGAATGTGACCTTTGCCAAAGTCAAATCGGTGAAGTGACTAAGAGTAATAATTAATTTTTATATATGCACGTACATGTAGCGCTATGTTGCATTAGTTTTTGTGTGATCGCGTGGCCTTCGCTGTCGGTAAGTGTTCATCAGACGGTCGTCTTTGTGCAGCAAGATATTTGCCAAATGATAGTTATAATGTTTTAGCATTATGCCGTCTGGTGACCGCGGATACGTAGACGATTAGGATTTACCGCCTGTCAATCAATTATACTTTATTGTAATTACTTAGTGTTGCAACTTCAGAAAGTTCGTTATGTTGTATTAGTTTCAAAGTCATTGATTATTATTTGCTGTTAGTCGAAATTAGTGGACACGTGTAAATTAGTTCTTTTAGGTCTACCTTTATATTTCATTAAAAAAATTTCACCATTATTTTAATGGCAGTTTGAGTCAGTTTCAGTCCAACAAACGACTATAAAATTACGTTTTTCTCCAAGTCCATATTTGTATCTTGTGTTCTGTTCTTCATGTGACCATCATCATCATCATCTTCATCATACCTAGAGTTGTCAATGTATAATTATGAACTTTGTTAGTTTTAATCTATCAATGTTATTTCCGTTACATTATAAACCGTCGAAAAATTGTGAACTGCAACAAACCATTTACTTGCTTACATTTACGTTTTAATTTAACGCATTATTCATCGATAGTTTACAATATATCCATGGGAAACCGACAAATTATGAAGGTATCAAACTTGCTTGCGACGTAACGCACCTTGAAATAATACTAATAATTAGCCTGCCATCTGCGAGCAACTTGGAAATAGTGCTCGCCGGCCGCTGCCGCTACTCCGCTTGCTTAGCTCGCTCGGCTCGCGCGCGGTTGGTCACACTTCTAACCAAACCTAACCCATTTCACTCAGTTCACAATTTTTCGACAGTTTATATTTTAACGGAAATAATACCGATAGATTATAAGCTAATGGTTCTCACAATCTTATGGTGACGACATACTTAGCCATATCAGCGTTTATTATAAAATTATAAGCCTTCTTATTTCACTGTCATTTATTTTTTCGACGAAGTCTCTCATACATAGCACCAATATTTCGTTCGACATAACATTGCATGTCAGGGAAATTAATTCTTAAGCAAATTGACACTTTAAACAACTTTCAAAGAATTAGTTGTGATTTAAACAGACAAGGTAAGTTGGTAACACGGACTAGAAAAAAAGAAGAGCACCGCACCGTACCGATCTACCTATGTGTGCGTGATTGAAAGACGGCGTGTCTCGTAATGGCGGACGGTCGGCATACTATGATGTAAATGTGTGCGTGAGGCGTGTTTGTACAAACGGTCCCGGCCATACTTACTGTGCTTCACTTTCCTTCTTTTTTTTCTAGTCCGTGGTTGGTAAGTACAATATTATTTTTGTTGACTGTACTCAACCACTAATTACTATGCTCGTTCGTATTATTCTATTTCTAATTAAAATTAAGTTCCATGTAAAAAAGAGAAGTAAGGTCGATATATTGGTGGGGTGCGTGGACAGGAAACCTCCCCGAGTGCCCGGGGGCTGGAGTTCCCTTACGGATACGTCCGGGGGGAAGGCCAGTCTCCTGGACGGCACCTTGGGGTACGGGCAATGGCTCCCCATTAGGCACTATGTGCCTAAGGGGTCCCGGTGTCCGTATGCCAATATCCTGTCGGAGGTACGCTCCAACGTGTGTCCCTCTGCTTAAGCAGAGACGCACAGCGGCGGAGTAAGAGCGGGCTCGGCGTGCACTAACCCTGCCGCCGGGCAGGCAGGAGAAAATCATTTCCTTCTGCCACCGTTAGTCTCGTAGCCCCGAAGATTGTCAGGTCATGTCTCTGACCTTTGACGGGGGTCGAGGGTCTTGGCTTAATCGCCCGGACCGCGAGGAAGAAAACCTCTATAAAAAATTACCCCAAACCTCCAAGCGGCGGCGCACCGTGAGGGAGGTTGGTAGCTTGACTAATGGGTAGCTAAATTAGTCGCTAGTGCGAACCACGGATTTTGAGCAAGTACAAAAAGTTTTTACTCGTGGGATCAAATATGGATGCACTTAAAAACAATGGACGAGGAGAGGAGTTCGATGCCGCATCTGGGGCGAAGAGCGCGAAGGGCTCATTTAAGAGCCCGGAGTGCGTAGTGGTGGGATCCGCTGGGGGGAAAGGGAAGAACCCTTTCCTGATGCGGAACAAAAATCCGGGGGATGGCCAGGGGTCTTCCTCGGACGGCGGGGTGAGCTCGGCCCGCAGAAAAATTGCTCGCCGGGGCCAAGGCTGGACCCGAAAAAAAGGGGGGCAAGGGCCGGGTAGTCACCACGCAGGAGGACAGCGAGCTGAGCAGAGCCAGCTCGGCCGAGCCGGCCGAGAGGGTCGCCATGGAGTCGTCTGGCGGTGAGTCGGACGCCGAAGGCGGCCCTAAATCAGAGCAAGCGGCCAGATTCGAGGAGGTCGTGGTGGCGGCAATTAAGGGTGTGGCCTTGAAGAGGATTCAGTCCTCTAAAGAAAAGGCCATACCCGCAGCCAAGGCTTTCATCATGGCGGCAGTGGAGGCATTGCTACAGGGGCCTCCGACGGACGGAATGTCCGAGATGCGGGCGGAGGTCGCCCGCCTGACAGCCGCCATGGAGCTTCTCCGAAAGGGGAACGAGGAGCTCCAAGCGGACCTGGCCGAGGAGCCGGCCCCCGGGAAGGTTCACAGGGCGGACCGTAGCAGGGGCAGGGCGGGCCGAGCCTGCTGAGGACCGGGTGCTGGCCCTGGTGCGGAAGGAGCTGGCTGCCCTCAACAGGCGGTTCTCCGTCCTGGAGGGTATTGTCCTGTGGCCCCCGCTAGCGGCGAGCCGGCCGGCTTCGGGCCAGCCAAAGGCGGCTTCGTATGCCGCCATGGCTGCCACGGCCAAACCAGGATCGGCGGAGCCAGCGAAGAGTGCAACTGTGCCTGCGAAGGCCCCAGCCGTGGCCGTGGCGGCGACGCGGCTGTCCCCGCCACCTAAATCTCCTCCAGCTGACGCCGAATGGCAGGTAGCCGGGGAGAAGAGGAAGGCGGGTAAGGCAGCAAGGGCGGCCAAACGAAAGGAGAGGCGGCGGCGGCGCAAAGAGCGAAACGTAGCGGCGAGGTTACATGCCCCGAAGTCCGCAGCAGTAGTGATCACACTACAGCCGGAAGCGGAGAAGAAGGACGTGTCCTACCGCAACGTGCTCACCAAGGCGAGGGCGGCGGTGTACCTGGAGGAGCTCGGGGTAGTCGATGGCATTCGAGTAAAGGTCACTGCGACCGGGGCTCGGATGCTGGAAATTCCCGGTGCGGCCAGTGGCCCGACCGCTGACGCTCTAGCCGAAAGGCTTAGGGCGTCCTTATATGCGGACATGGCCCGAGTGTCCAGACCTGCCATGTGCGCTGACATGCGCATCCTGGGTCTGGACGATTCAGTGACGGAGGGAGAGGTGGTAGCCGCCGTGGTCAAAACTGGGGGGCGTGCCTTCGAACAGGTGAGGGTAGGCACCATCCGTCCACGACCGACTCCATGGGGATGCAAGCCGTTACGGTGAACTGCCCCGTATCGGCGGCCCAAAAGATAGCTGGGGAGGGCCGAAGGTTCCAGGTGGGCTGGGATTCCACGCGGGTGAAATTGCTGGAACCCAGACCTCTGAGGTGCTTCCGTTGCCAAGTAGGCAACCACGTCGGAGTTAAATGCACCTCGGAGGTGGACCGCAGCGGTCATTGCTTCCGTTGTGGTCAGCCCGGTCACAAGGGCGGCTCGTACAATGCCACGCCGCACTGTTATTTATGTACAGCAGCTGGCAAGCCGGCCGATCACCAGGCTGGAAGCAAGGGCCACAGTCCATCCACTAAATCCCGGAGCAGGGGCAAGCCCTCTGCCACCGTCGTCACTGCCGCAGCCGCTGCCACAGCCGTCGCCATTGCCGCCTCCACTGCCGTCGTCGCCGTACCCACTGCGGCAGGGCCCACACAGGGGGCTCAGGGAGGGGTTGAATGCAATGTCAGTAATGGCTCTATTACGCCTCCTCCAGGCGAAGATCAACCACTGCGCCCCAGCTCAGGATCTGTTGCTCCAGAGCTTGGCGCAGTGGTCGACTAACATCGCCGTGGTCGCTGAGCCGTACTTTGTCCCGCCCAGTGATTACTGGGTGGAGGACCTGAGCGGCACAGTGACCCTTATTTCGTCGACCACCGCCGGTACCCTGTCCCTCGAAGCTGTGAAGAGAGGACTGGGTTGCGTTGCGGCACGGTTCGGGGAGACGGTCGTTGTAGGGGTATACTCTCGCCGAGTTCCACAACTCCCTTGCGGAGTTGAAAAGCGTCGTCATCGGGGACTTCAAGGCCAAGAATGTGGCTTGGGGTTCCCGGTATACGGACACACGGGGCAGGATGGTGGAGGACTGGGCTCTAGAGACAGGCCTGGTCGTCCTAAACCGGGGTTCTGTCCCCACGTGTGTGCGGATGCGGGGCGAATCAGTGCTGGACATTTCATTCGCCAGCCCCGCTCTGTTGCCGCATGTTGTTGACTGGCGCGTCATGGAGGGGGTGGAGACCTATTCCGACCACCGGTACGTCCGGTTTGAAGTCTCCGCCCAGACCTCGAGCGCGCCGGTCCGACAGGTCCCGAGTGGTCCGCGGTGGGCGCTGAAGCAGCTAGACCGGGAGCTCCTCCTGGAAGCCTCGATCACCACCGGACAGGCTTGCTGACATCAACGACGAGACGGAGTGGTTCCGGGAGGCCATGTCCGAAATATGTGACGTGGCAATGCCCCGGGTCCAGCCCGGACGCGCCTGGCGCCAGGTGTATTGGTGGTCGCCGGAGCTGACGGCTCTGCGCGAGGCAAGCGTTGCTGCGCGGCACCGGTACACCAGGCACCGCAAGCTCCGTATCTGCCCTCCGGATACGAAAGCCATTCAGGCGGAGCTGTACGAGGGGTACACAGCGGCTCGCGAGGAGTCACTGGGGACTCTGAACAGAGATCCGTGGGGACGCCCCTACAAAATGGTGCGGCATAAACTCCGCCCATGGGCTCCCCCGCTGACGCAGAGTCTCCGGCCGCAGCTCGTGGAGGACGTGGTGAGCGCTCTGTTCCCTTCGCGAGGGGAACATACTGCCCCGCCCATGGCTCCGCCTCCTGCGGTGCCCTATACGGACCACATCACCGACGACGACGACGATGCTCCGGAAGTGACCGAGGTAGAGCTGAGAGCGGCGGTACGTAGGCTGAGTGCCAAAAATAGCACCCCAGGACCCGACGGCTTGCCAGGAAAAGCCTGGGTTCTAGCCTTTGGGGCTCTCGGGCCTCGACTAGGGGGGCTCCTAAGCGCAAGCTTGGAGAGGGGCCAGTTCCCACTTCGTTGGAAGACAGGGAAACTGGTCCTCATTAAGAAGCCGGGGCGCCCTGCGGACTCTCCGTCCGCTTACCGGCCCATCGTGCTGCTCGATGAGATGGGCAAGCTTTTTGAAAGAGTCATTGCAGACCGCCTTGTCGGGTGGGTGGTGCAGGAGGGGCCGGATTTAGCGGAGAGCCAGTTTGGTTTCCGCAGGGGGCTCTCTACGGTGGACGCCATCATGCGCGTGCGAGCCCTCACGACGGGGGATGCTGTGGCCCGGGGTGGGGTCGTCTTGGCGGTGTCTCTAGACATCGCCAACGCCTTCAATACCCTGCCCTGGAGTAACATCAGGGAGGCACTCCGGTATCACCGGGTGCCAACCTACCTCCGTCGAGTGGTCGAGGCCTATTTGACGGACAGGGCCGTCATCTACCCCGGTCATCAGGGAGAGTGGAACCGGCGAGAGAAGTCGTGCGGTGTCCCACAGGCATCGGTCCTGGGGCCACATCTGTGGGACATCGGGTACGACTGGGTGCTGCGCGCCAACCTCCCTGGCGGCGTCAGCGTTGTATGTTACGCTGGCGACACGCTGGTCCTGGCGCAAGGGAGGTCGCACCAGGCGGCGCGGCGGCGGCCGAACTAGCGACACGCGGGGTTGCGACAATCAACGGGGTTGCGACGCGTCACCTTGCCCCTAACCGACACATTCCATAACAATAAGAATCGTGTTGTAAATGTAATGTTGAGTAACAAATAAATGTAAATTATGACAAAAAAAAAAAAAAAAAAATCGTAAAGAGGATCCGGCAGTTGGGACTCGAGGTGGGCCTGCACATGTCCGAGGTCATGTGTTTTCATGGTCCTCGGAACGCGCCACCGTTGGGTTCTCAAACAACGGTAGGAGGGGTTCACATCGGGGTCGAGTCGACGATGAAGTACCTGGGACTCGTCCTCGACAGCCGGTGGAACTTCGTGGAGCACTTCCGACGTTTGGCTCCCAGACTGGAGCGGGCCGGGGCTGCCTTGAAGCGGCTCCTGCCCAATCTGGGGGGTCCAAACGCCTCCTGCCGGAGGCTTTACGCGGGGGTCGTGCGGTCCATGGCCCTTTCCAGGGCACCGGTGTGGGCGCGTTCCCTGAGGCTGCGACCGGCCCGCCGGTTGAACGCGTCCCAGAGGGTCATGGCCATTCGGCTACTCCGGGGATACCGCACTGTCTCCTGTAAGGTGGCGAGCCTCCTTGCCGGATTACTGCCATAGGATCTGGAGGCAAAAGTCCTCGCGCACGTGTGGGAGTGGCGCGAGGAGCCGAAACGCCGGGGCGTAACTCCGCTGTCGCAAGAAATCACGGTACAGCGGTCAGAGCTCCGGCGGGATCTCATGGCGACATGGAGAGTGCGATTGTCGCAGCCCAGCGCTGGGCACGCCACAATTGCGGCGATAAGTCCCCTCTTTGAGGAGTGGTTGGAGAGGCGCCACGGCGTCCTCACCTTCCGCCTGACGCAGGTCCTTACCGGACACGGTTATTTCGGGAGGTTCCTGTTTCGGATAAGGCGGGAGGAAATGCCCGGGTGTCACCATTGTTTGGATCGCCTGGAGGACACGGTGGAGCATCTAGTGGAGGTCTGCCCGGCTTGGTCGGAGCACCGCCGTGTTCTCACGGAGGCGATCGGCGGCGGCGATCTTTCGCGTCCAAACCTGGTCCAGGCCAAGGTGCGGAGCGAGAGTGCATGGGAGGCCATCACCTCCTTCTGCGAAGCAGTAATGCTCGCGAAGGAGGAGACGGAAAGCGTGAGGGAGAGGCAACAGCCGCGCCCTCGCGCCTCTAGCCGCCGCAGGAGACGCCCTGGGCGGCGGGAATCTATCGCCGATTCCCGGCCACCGTAGGCGCGGGCTTGCGGACGAGGAGTAATGGGCAGCTCGCCGTCCGGTAAGGACCAGGCCCGGGTCAACGGCGCGTTGTGTTCCACGCGCGTCTCAAAGAGATGTCAGCAGTGACGGGGTCCAATAGGGCCGATGCCGCCGGGGTCGCGGGTAGTTTGAAAGAGATACCGTGGCCCTGGCACGGGCAACTGAAGGAACACGGGTGGGTTTTAGTCAGTAAAAGTCTGACACGCCCTCCCGCTCCGCCCAGAGCGGAAGAAGTCATTTGATGATTTACATCCACAAAAAAAAAAAGATCGATATATTGGTCTATTCTCGGTAAAGAACATAAAGCTATTATGTATTACATTTAGAATTCTTGCTAATGGCAAAGTCAGTTGAGGTGGCTCGTGGCCCGGGGCTACGTTTAGCCGGTAAAGGACAAACGTGCGGGGTGCATATAACTAGGATTTATAACATCACAACTTGCACGTAGTTACAGACAGGCGCAGAAGCCTAAAGTATCGATCATTCTGTAACTGAGGAAACGGAAACTTCAGATAATATCTTCTATAATTCCTATTACAAAGTAGGTATTATTCTAAAGGACAGTCATATAAGAACTCTACACTAATACCTACTTCACTGCGACAGTTAGGAAAACTCGTAGATAGCACAAAAAAAAACAATTGAAAACAGCTGGTTTGTACCTAATACATGATTATATTGTATTTAGACGGAATTTTACAACAAATGTTTATATTTTGAGAATTATGTCGTCATATTATGGACCTTATCACACCTCCTCCGCCGCGAAACCATACCAGCTAAATCGCAGTAGTTTATTTTATTTCAACTGATTCGCATGATGTTCCTCTACTCAAGTAGCGGAACATCAGCGAAAAATCACAGTTTCGCTGTTTCGCGGCGGAGATGTGCTAAGGGGCTGAAAATACCTATTTTAATACAACCTGAACGTAGAATGATGATAAATTCATGACCTTTCCTATTTCTAATTTTTTCGTGAGTTATTACGAAAACAACATTAAAATTACATCAAACAGTTTTTAAAATAAATAAGTAAAGGCATTAGGCATTATTTAAACAAGGTAATAAATTAAACATTAAAAAACCCCCATCCCTTAGTTAAATTATTTCATAACTACGTAGTACTTACCTTCTTAGCTCTACTTCTGGTTAATCCTGGTTCCTGGTGCAAAAGGCATGCCGAATTGACAAATTCTTCGAAAGCTGCCTTTAGAATATTTTTACAACATAATTAGTAAAATCCTTAAAATCAACTTGTAAGTAATGAAAACAAATTTAATAGGCTTCTCCCAAGTCTTGTTACAAACGAAACGTGCGAACTAGAAAGTTTTCTAACAGATAACGATACACCTACCTTTGTTTTACAAGTTCGGATTTACCCAGAAATATTTATTACTTTCTTCCTTAAGATAACACTTTTTACAATACCATCGCGTTATAATTCTACGGTAATAATAAGTGTAAGACCTTTTGTTATTATCCCAAGTGTTAGTTTTAGCAAAGTTGCTTAGTTAGGCGAAAGGTAATTAAGGAATAGCTTAAGTTTATCGTTCTTTTGTTTCTAAATTATTCTTGTTCTTTTTAAAAGTCTCTGATTCTAGAAATGTTTCAAGGAAATATTATTCACAGATTTTTATTTACCAAATGTAAATATTTTAAACAAAAACTGTAAGTGGGTCAGCTTAAAAGTGAAGACTATCGAACAACAACTTTTCAATGAAGGACCGGGCTAGTAAATTAATTATGAAAGCGACCGTGAAGTAGATGAGTCAGTACAATACCGCTAATAAGATTGATAGTGATAACCATCCGAATAAGTCCGCGACTAGACGCTCGGAGGAGGTTGGGCAACGTCGCATTGTCAGCGGGGCGCGTAGCACCGCACCGTAGCACGATTTAAGAAGATGGACTTTTGGTAGTGGGGCGCTGTGTGTAGCAAACTGCAATATTTTATGTTTACTGAATGCAAGGTAAATTGGCAGGTAAGCTTGGGCAATTTAAACTACTTGGTTCACTCGGTTGCTCGTTTTTTTTTATTTCAGCAAAGATTGACGCTATTGTCTTGGTCAATTAATATTGGTTGAAAATAAAAATTACATGACTTGAAAATAATGATATAAAATTAATCTTAGATTTTTGATTGATATTTGTAATTATAATTTACAAAAAATGTGACTTGGACATTTATATCAGATACGATAATACTGAGATTATTATCATATTTTCAGAATCAATAGCAATAACCTCATAATTGTCATATTTTGATTTGTTAGTAGGAAATCAGTATTTTCTTTATACTGGGAGTAATTTTAATCATCGTTATCCTCTCATCAATATGAACAACTTTTACTATGGGGCCAAACTTGAAATCGCGAAAAAAAACCAGCAGTTCCCTACATTTTGACGAGCTAAGCAAAAATAAATGTAGGGAATAGCTGATTTTTTTTTCGTGATTTAACGTTTGTTCCCATAGTAAAAGTTACTCATAACCATACCAACTATAAAGGATGTACAGGCTGTAACAATCAGTCCAGGTCTTTTGAATAAAGCTTTTGTTGTAAAAAAAAAGGGCAATCGAAATATTGTAGGGATAGGGTGTGCATCTTTCCTTATTATAAACTAATAAAAGTTTAAATAGGTATAATTTACAGCTCTACCGTCTATTATTGTAGCTTAGCCACCTCACTAGCTCCATATAGAGAGTAAGAGTATAACGGTGATTAAAATTACCATTCCGGTGAACCACTTTTCAACCTTATTTCTATGGCAATAAGGTTCAAAAGTGGTACACCACAAATGTCCGCGATGGTACATAACATTTTAGTGTTAGCTTGTTCATTGTATTTCATATTTTCTTCATTCTGTTTATTCATATTCCGCTATCACACCTAAATATCCTGTAAAAGAATCGCCTAATTAAATTCATCGCTTACAATAAGACCTCGGGCCGCGCAAAGTTGTCGAAGCTCAACTTTGTTTGTCAGCCTGTGTGTTTATTGCCTCCGTCCCTCATAAAATGTTATGAATGATACAGTTCGCGAGGCAGGGATTAACCGTTTAGTAGCTACGTTTCGTAACCATTATACGTTTAGTTCGGCCTTTTCCAGACCTTTTTGTGTTGAATATTTTCAGCTATATTTATATGACGGGTGTCCCGAGCACTTTTTAACAGCAAAATAAAGGTTCAAATGAATGTTGTTGTGCATTGTTTTTAGTACTGCTCTGCTCTGAGATTTTTACTTGTGTGGAGTTTTGTTTGTTTTTGTTTTTATTAACTTCTATCTGTCATTTAATCATCGTTATTTTAGTTTTAGCCTTTCCTAAGACCTTGATTGCAAACTATTTCCTAGTCTTGTGGTTGTCATCATAATTTTTATCCTTAGTTGGTCTCGGTCGCTATTAAGTTATACTTATGACGCAAAGGTATTACCCAGTTTGTAAATAAGTTTACGTAGGTAGGTACTTTCGGAAACATTTTCCGTTCCGAAGTTTCTTGTAATGTTTTGAACGTTTAAGCTAATTTTATGTTTCCGCATCTATTATGTCACGTGGCGTATCTAATGATTTATGGAATGTAAAAAATGTAGTGTTAAGATATTTTTTAAAGTAGGTACTTAATTATTAATCTTAACTTTCTCAGCAAATAGTATTAAAACTTAGGCACCAACATTAAATATGTTATAGAAGCAAAACGTAAACAGAGCCTGCTACGCACAGAGGTGTTCGGGAACAAGGAAGCCTCTTTATGTCAGTGAAGGAAGCTATCGGCACAGTCCGAGAAAATCGATGTCGGCTCCCCTCATAGTTTGCATGGCCACGGTCCGGTCGCGACCACCACGCTACGACTCCTTACTACCAACCTACATCTGTGAATTTTTTATTAAAATATTAATATTATATGGCTGGACGTAAGGGGTAGTGCTTTCAACGTGTTTAGAAAAATATTAAGGAACCGCGTCGCCCCCCCCCCCCCCCCTCGCCCTTTCTCTTCCGCCCGCACCCCTCGCTCGTCCACGATGCAAAATTTTCAGTGCCCTGCGCACGGCTCGGCCATTCTGGCAATACTAGCTTTTGCTTAGGATTCGCTTGTAACATTTCGTTATTTTGTTTTTGTTTTCACATGCATGTAGGTACAAAATTTAATGGTACGATTTAATAAGTTCACTTATTTGAAAGTCAAGAAAGTTAAGTTCACATAGTTCTTGACGGGAAAACTAAAATGTTTCTTTGGATTCTCGTTTTATCACTATAGTCACATAATTAGGACTAGGTATGATTCACAGAAATACCGCTATTTATGTTGGCACGTATTCATTTAATTATGACTCCTTTTACCTATCAACTTAAATAATACCGCCTTAAAACATGACCTCGAATAATTTAAGTTTTGTTTTTATTCTCTTTATCATAATCACGCAGATCTTTTTCGGTTATTGACTCGAATAAGGAAATGACATTAGCTTGTCATCTATTTACAGATTATTAATAATGAACACCTAAACACACAATGTGCAGCTATTTGTTTGGTTTTCTGATCTGGTCGATAAAAAGGTTGAAATTATTTCGATACTAAGGTGACCGTCATCGCTCGAAATACATTGCATCAATTATTGTAAACACACTTTACTAAGTTTTAAAATATTATTTAGAATTTGGAGGCAATTGTTTTTACGTACAACATAATAAAAGGAGATTTAAAATTTAGAGAATTTCGTCGCAGGGCTCTGTCCGCCCGCATTGTAAGGGTGGGTGCTATCGCTATCCTACTCGGACGCAGCTTCACCGGACATTTCGACCGGGCATTTCAATTTTGAGAAAGAGTAGGACCAGCCCCGTCCCCCGCGCGCCTCGGCCACCCCCGCTCGGCTCTCTCGCTCGCACTAAGGACACACAAAAGGACGAAGGAGCGATAACTTCATCACGGTGCGACGGTCTCTCTCGCACACACGCTACGGTGGGGGACGACGTTGCGAATTGTTATTGAAGTCATGCCCCCGAAGGCGACTTCGGGAAGGCTGTCAGTTGCTAGTAAACGTTCGCAGCGTCCGTACCCGGTTGACCCGCGACGCCTTCGCGACGCACACAGCACACTTACAAACTATAACGCATCGCGCCACCGGGTTTACAAACAAGTGCCAAGTTGTTATCTCACTACTTCCTCTGTGATTTTAGTTTATTATAGACATTGTTAATTAATATTAGACTTTTCCGAGTGACAATAAGTTATCGCTTCGCTACGATGAAACTTTTGGGCGAGTGACGCGAAGTGTTGGCGATCGCCGGTGCAGCGAGTGTTGTTGATGGACCGGGAGTCGAGCGGAGCGTGCCGCTCTCAGTGTTTACAAGCGCGCACGTGGTCGCGCCGTACGCCCGCGCTGCGAAATGCCGCCAAAAACTTTCTTCGGAAACATTGTCGCTGTGTGAGCGGAGTCGCGAGGAAAACCATTACCGCTGTGTGAGCGGAGTCGCGAGGGGAACCGCGTCGACCGCGACCATGACTTCAACCTGTAGCGCCTGATCAAGTAGGACTACATGTACGTCGACACGAGAAGTGCCGTTTTTTTATTATTTTTTTTTCGTTGGAGGAGACGGTGCTCTCCTTTGGATTGATGAGTTAAATGGCTAACAGCAACGCCGTTTCGTCGACTTTATCGTCGAGGGACTATCATTGTAAGATTTGCGATCTCTACTTGGACACTGTCGAATCATTAGAGGTGCATTTGCAATATCATAAAGAGAACTTATATGTGAAGTGGGGTACGCAAAACTCACAGAATGATACCGATAACAATAACGGTGTGAAAGTGAAGATCGAGACCACGGTGTCGGCGCCGGCCGACTCAAGCGACAACATGATCACCAAGCCCAGCCCCGAGTTCCCACAGCGCGCCACTCCAGAGACGTCGGCGCAGTTCCCGCACCCCGCGACCCCGCAGAGCTACCACAGCGCGCCCTCGCCCTACCAGAACCCCGACCAGACCAACTTCTCGCCTGGAGCACAATTCGGTAACAACTACTCTCATTCTGGCTTCTCACAAAATCAGCATCCTGAACAGATAAATTGGGAACAATCCCAATATAACCAAGAGTATCACAAATCGAACCGGTTCCACCCGTACAACATGCAGGAGCGAGTGTCGCAGGTATCATCGTCGAGCCCACTGTATGGTCAGCCACTCAATCAACCGACGCCCTCACCCTCGCCCAACCAGTGTGACAAGTGTGGGTTCGTATGTGACTCCGCCGTCCAACTCAATGAGCACTGCAACTCTGCTCATGCGGGAGCCAGCAGTGCTCCTACGTCAGCGTCCATGCCATTTCAACAGTATCAAGGAAAGCAATACAACAATTCGGGCTATCAAAATGAAAACCCAAAGATAAAGGAAGAACATGAAGAATCGTCAGATATATTAGACCTAGACTCGCAAAAAGTTGTTTACCAAGGGAATGAAGGCGACCAGCCGACTGCAACTTTTGAAGACGCGCCAGTTCAAGGCCGAGAAGTTAACACGCGGACAGTGCCCATGATGCCTTGGGAGGCTCAGAAATTATACAGTAATCCACAGCTTAACGGAGATGTATCACTTTTCAAAGAACAAAAGATGTTTGCTGAACAAAAGGGGTATCAATCTGAAGCAAAAATGTTTCACCCCGAACAAAAGTTTGCATACACACAAGATAAGTTTCTTGGCGTACATCATGATCAAAAACCTTTCATGCATGTTGAACAAAAAATATACCCAGGCGTACAAATGCCTCCTCTAACCGATTACTCTGGGCCGGTAGCATCTTCAAACCCAGATATGAAACCACCGTATCGGCCATACGATTCTCCAGCGGCGCCACAAATAACAAGCACACAACCTGCGAATCCTACATCTTCAACCCTTCCAAGTATTGGAGGTAAAGGCGCTAATTGGAAATCAAATGAAGCGCGAAGACCGAAGACGTATAACTGTACCGCTTGCAATAAATGGTTCACTAGTTCCGGTCACCTAAAAAGGCATTACAACACGACGTTGCACAAGAACGCGGTGAGATCGTCGGGTCAGCCCGATCCGGCGACGATGCCCATCTCCAACCACCACCACCCGAGCCGCGAAATGTCTCGCGCGCAGCAGCAGGCCGCCGACTCCAACACGCAGAGCCCCGTGCCATCCGAGGAATCGCGTGGCGTGGACGACGCCGCGCTGCAGTCGCCCTACGCGTCGCAGAGCTTCGAACGATCGCACCGGGTCGCCACCATGCAGTCCAAGTCACCGTACTCGCATCTTCAACAGGGTAACTTAGATAATAATTTCAGTAATAATCCTTTAGCTAATCACCCTTTACAGCACCAGGTCGGGTCGCATCCGCTCAATATAGGTAGTCAACCGCCGGGCATAGGGAATCCGAACGATAGTAATCATCAGTCATCTAAAGGTGTAGCAATTTCAACGGCAGGGAATCCCCCAAACGGGGAAGCAGGTCCCTCTGTTTCTCAAAATCACCATATGAGGGGCCTGCTATCAGTGTCAACCAGCAATATTTCAACTCCAGTTCTAACGCAGAGTACGCCGGCGCTTACGGCGCACACCCTGCCTCCGTTCAGTCATTTGGGTGTCAACCCGTACAGCCCGAGGTCTACGGATCCTTTGGGGCCTTCGGTTCCGGACCCCACGCACACCCCTTTATATTTGGGTCAGAATTTTCAGCAGACTATAGCACCGAGTTACCCAAACGGGATGGCCCCCACGTTATGGATATGGCTATCAACAATCTGCCTATAGCCAATCAGGCTACTTTTGGTGAATCAACACCTGAAGTAGTCGAAGTTATGGAACAAGAAACGTCAAGCGAGCGAGCCGGCGGCCGCCTGCCGAGCTTCTCGCAGCTCCAGACGCAGAGCTTCAGCGTTTATGTTTCTAACTATATCACGCAGCCTAACGTGGGGGGTCAAGTTGTGTCTGACGAGTCGACCGCCGGTTATATTATCGTAGACCCGGTCCACTCATCGTTACAGTACGGCAATCCCGAAATACAAAGTATAGAGTACGATTATAACTTTTCACCGAGAAGAGTTAAGGACGTGGACATGATCGATTACGATCCGGAACATACGAAAGTTTATCCTTACGGTTACGCTGTCGAAGGAAAAACTATAAAGCGCGAAGTTGACATGTTACAAACAGATTCGGGCGAACTTCAGATATTAAAGATAGAGGATATCATGGACTATGCGAATAAAGAAAATTACGGGAATCAAATGAAGTCCCCTTCTAGTCCGGAGAGCGCGAAGGCTGAAAACGAGAGCCGCGGCTCGTCCGCGGTGTCGTCCACCGTGCCGAGCACGCCGCTCGCCGAACGGAACCAGATGAAGAAGTCGGCCGCCACCACCGTGCACAAGTGCTACGAGTGCGACAAACTGTTTAACAAAGGTTGCTATCTCACTCAGCACAATAAGACGTTCCACTCGGGCGCTAAACCATTCAAGTGTATACGGTGCGGCAAACGTTTCTCAGACGACGCTTCTTACGAATGGCACTGCGTTAAGCATTCCGACAATAAGCCGTTCAAATGTGACGAGTGTCCGAAGTCGTTCAACCATAAGTCGGACCTGCGCCGGCACATGTGCTTGCACTCTGACTGTAAGCCGTTCAGTTGCGACCATTGCGGCAAAGGTTTCATTAGGAAAGACCACATGGTGAAGCACTTCAGCACTCACAAGAAGAAGATCCGCTCGACATCGTTGCCGACGTCGTCGTCCTCGGTGACGTCCACGTCGACGTCACCCACGTCGACCTCGCGCGCGCTGCTCGTCGCCTATAACTGAACGCTTCAGGCCGAACGTGTCGCACACACATATCATTTCATAATTGCAGATAGCTCGTACTGACATTTTTTTTTACTTAGACCATGTAGTAAATCAAAACCTGATGTTCCGCCGCGATACATATTTATTTAGAGTGCGTTATATCGCTGTAGGGTGGCCGCGACGCGACTCCGGCGCACGCGTTCAGTTCGCAGATCGTTTTTTGTTGTTCATTCAAGCTAACCTTGCGTCCGGCCGGCACAAGGTGACTTTACATGCGGCTGTCTGGCCGCTAAATATATAATTACATGACGTTAGAGTAATTCTACGATATCATTTAGATCGAACCATATCATTTTTACATATTGAATACGGAAAGAAACTTAGAAATAATTAGATAAAGTAAAGAACGTCGTTTTATTTGGGAAATATCAGACGCGACGTACTCACATATCTTATTTTATTGTAAAAATAATATAAACTATAAGAAGTTTTTTTTAACTTTAGTTAAAATTCTATGTTTTCTTATGATTGTTGAAGTTTACGAACGATGCGTATGTGTATGTTGAAAGTATTTCGAGTATTTTTTGTAAATATTGGGACTCGATTGCCAGACATTTAATTTAAGTAGGAACTGGAAAAATACAAATCGTACGCCGGAGATAAGTGTTATGCTTTAATTATACGATGGGTACAAATTTAAATTTCAAACGGTTTAGATGAATTGCCAAAATATAGGTTTAATGGCAAACTTTGTAATGATGATAGGTCGGTAGTGCAAGCGGTGTGGGCGCCGGCGACGCTCCGCTCGCTCGCGTCGCGTCGCCGGCGCTCGAGCGGGCGGTACTCGGCCCACGCGCGTCTGCTACATAGCTATTTAGCGTTTTTGTTCTAGGTGTAAAATCTTCTATTGATTATATTATTACGTATTGATATTTTCCCGGTGCTTCCTATTATTATTTTGTCTGTTAACATTTGTTTTAATATTGTAAGGTAGTTGACTTCTTTGTTTAAAATTCTGAGTTTTTCCTAAAATGATACTAATTTATGTCCAATTAAGTTACCAAACGTTATTTGAACGGATTTAGTTATACATTCCTGTTTCGTTAGTGGTAGGAAAGTAGTCTTCCTAAACGTTGCCAAATTGATTCCGCCAACTTTCTGTTGCGAAACGATTTTATTTTTAATAACTTTTAGCTAATGATAATGAAATTCTCTAGCAATAATTTAACGTAATAATGTAAATGTTTTTTGTATAGTATTAAAATTAAATGGTCACGATTTATTGATTTATGTACCGAACAAGTTATAAGGGAATCATGAATTATTTGTATATAGAATTGTGAAAAACGGTAAAATCACATTATGAAGGACATATCAAGGCCCCAATGCGCGCGCGCTGGCGTGTCAATATACTCGGCTTGCGCGTCAATGTCGATGCAAGTTTGTTTAGTGTTGAACCCGGTGATCACATGCATGTATCTGCACCGCAGTGGTGGTGACGCACCAGGCGATACATTGACTCGCCATGCTGCTGCGTCCATATCATCGGTCGATACACAAATCTAATACCAACTATATGTTTGTCAAGGCAAAAAATGTGCAATATGAACATTATATCGATTTAATTTTTGATAATGTTTGTATTTGAATGTTGATTATATTGCAGAAGTATTTTTATACACATAGAATTACACTAACAACGTTGATCTACCTCATCAGCGCATAATTATACATTATATAATAATTAAAATCCGAGAACATATTGTACAGTGAAGCGATATTGTTTAGCGCATTCCAGTGACCAATAACTGTGAACAGCTCGGACCGATATGGCCTACCTCGTTAAGAATTAATTAACTTTTAATGAAATGTAAGACTATAGTGCGGTCGTCAGTACAACTAGCAACTGACGCCTGTGATCGTTTATATACTTGCCAATATACAAACATGAAACGACTTCAGGCTTAGAGTATCGCACAATATCAATATATACAATTTCTGATAAATTATATGAGCTGTTTGTGAAAAGTAATACATAAAAGTGTTATATTGTTGAGAATATTGTCTAACAGTTTTTTTCCTATAGCAATAATAATGTGTGTAACAATATACGAAACTTAACTACCTCAAGTAACGAGTAATAGAGTTAGGAGTGTTGCAAGGGCTGCGGTGCGGCTGTCGGGCCGCAACTATATACCTCATCTTGCCTTCCATGTTACGTTTAGAGAGTGATACGTTATACAGCACCACCGGCGCGACGCCCGCGCTGCAGCCGCTTACCAAAATATTATATGTATATTAGAAGGCATGTATGTCTCCCCTCATACTGTTTAAAGCACACACTAGTAGTATCAATTAGATATTAACTTATGTAAATATATAATAACGATAAATTTGTTATTTATCTTAATCTATTATCGTACTCATCGATAGACTTATTTTTAAATAAGTTTAACGTAGCGATTTCAAGTTTATAACATTAGTATTAAGGACGATAAAATGTAAGATTTTTGTGATGAATATTTGTGTATAATGTATTAATTTAATAATCAGTTACCAGAGGATTTCTGTTACATTGAGTTGAGTAAAATCGGAAGAGTTAAATACGATAAGATGTTGTTTTCTTTATATCTTGTTCCCTCGTCCACTCGTGTCATGTCTGTGGTGGCAGATATTGCATGCATTTCATTTTTATTATTGACATTTGTTAGCGTAGCGACGAAATTTAACATCAGTAGGTGACGTTGGGGTGGAAGCGACCACTCATGTTAGTAATCAACACCTTTCTTGATCTGAAGTTTTCTTCAAGAGCTTCCACTCGAGTGTTGTCTAACTATAGAGATAAGTCTTCATTATAGATATATCTAGTTTAAGGCGACAGATCTGTCACACCGCTACGGCGAAGGCTCTGTGCTCTGCGGCGGCTAGCTCACGCTTGACGATCCGTTACCGAACTTAACACCGACAAATATCTTGCAACGTCAGATCTCATTTTACGTAATTCTAGATTATACTATAAACGAGATTCTCAAACGTGAGCGAGCCACTCAAACTATTCTGATGCGAACTTTTTGTATGTCAACAGCAAAGCGATTTATAATTTTTATGTATTTGTCATTTCCCAGAATATTGGACGGGAACATAGGTAGTGTCTGCATTGTTGTACTGGTAAGGTTTGCAATGTCTCCGAAGTCGCAGTAGCAGTAGTATTCGTTTCAGATCTGTGAGTTAATATAAATTTAATGTGAAAATATTCTTGTTTCATTTCCCTGTTTCCCCTGCCATGTGCGATTTTTTATGCTGAGCAATTTTGTTTTATTTTTTGTGGTTCGTGTAAACTTAAAGCCAAATTATTTTGGTGTTTTAATGTAGCCTAGTTATCAACAGCAAAAATGAGCCATTGATAACATGTTTATGATTGTAATCACAAAAATGGGTCCAGTATTGAAAATAGAAACTGTGTTCAAAGTTTACTTTTGTTGTAACAACTTAAATTACTTTGTACTAGAATCTTGGCTGCGTGTTCACACGGCTACACATCAAGCTATACATTTCCAGTTTATACTGACCTCTCATTATAAGGAAATCCTATACAATGCGAGATCAACTTATACTGGATGTGTACAGCTTGATCTGTAGCCGTGCGTACCTTCAGTAAACATGAAATCATTTTAATAATGTGGCCCATTTTACGTGTATAATCAATATAAGTAATTAATAACACACTTACGAACTGACAGTAAAAATTATTATGTAATTAAAATAATTGTGATTCATAAAAAATCATATAATATCCTAAAACCTAATCCTAAAATTCCTACAATTGGTATACATGCTTTGTTCGTAGCCTCGAATCGAAGAAATCATTATATTATGATATTGTGTTAGTTCCGTTATTTATTGACTTTCTCAATTATTGCAAAATGAGCTCATTGTTTTTACTGTTATCATTGAATAACCTACAATACAATATGAAATCAAAAATATTTTAAATTGATCTTGAAATAAAATTAGGTTTATAGTTTAAATAAAACATTCGATTTGTATTAAAAAAATATTAGCTTTTATAATTTATCTGTAGTAAGAAGCAATTTTACATTTAATTAATAGTATTTAAGGTTATTCAATGATAATAGCATAAACTACTCTTCAATCGAGACTACAAAATAAACTAAGCGGAATAAAACATCACTGACAAATGAATAATGCTAAAAGTAAAGTTGACTTCGATTGATTCTGTCTTTAAAAAATACGAATGGAGCGGAGCTGCGCAGTTTAGCTACGATGCGTAGCTGAACTGTAGCACTGCGTAGCAAGCGGAGAGCGGCCGTAGTAAGTATAAAATATAAAAGGGTACAAGAAAGTACGCTACGTAGTAAGTATATCTATGAAATGTTAAATTCTAATGACTAATACAGGGTGTCCCGTAATTAATGGATAACCTCTTACGGGGTCATTGTACTCATCATTATGAACAACTTTTACTATGGGACCAAACCTGAAATCACGAAAAAAAAATCAGCAGTTCCCTACATTTTGACGAGTTATGCGAAAATAAATGTAGGGAACAGTTGATTTTTTTTTCGCTATTTCATGTTTGGTCCTATAGTAAAAGATGTTCATAATGATGAGTACAATGACTCCGTAACTCTTAAAATGTCGATTGCACACCATGTGTACAGATAACAATAGAATTTCAATTGTGTCTGCTAATTAGCGCGCGACGGGGAGGTTATCTATTAATTACGGGACACCCTGTATATGGATTAGGGATTTTGTATAGTTTTATTACTACATTAAATAGGAACCACTAATAAAAAAAAAACAATAGAATCCCATAGAAATCGAGAAATAGTGAAACTAAGTATGTTCTTATTAACACAAGAATTACAAATAGAAAATTAAAATAGATTCTTCTGTTTCGTTACAAATTGAATGGTTTATCCTTTAAATTGCAATAAAACTAGTTTTTTAATAAAACTGGTATTAGACAAAATCTGATTTTCATATTAAAAAACCTTAAATAATAATCATTTTCATTAATTTTTTCCTAATCTATAGGTACAAGTAACTTTATTTTAACTAATTAATACTTTGACACTAAATAGTAGGTAAAAAAAAACAGTAAATATTCTAACTTAAACCTTACAACAAACTAAAATATCAATAATAAATTAGATAATAATCATTTACAGAAGTAATTAAATTATTTAAAAAATTAAAATAGTTCGAAAAGGTTGTAGCGCGGGCGGCGCGAGCGTAGCGATTCGGGCGGTCATACAAAAGACTTCAACGGGCCAGCCCTACGACACCTCTAAAATGTGCCAAATTAATTTAAATAAAATGTGTATTTTTTTACTAAAGTTCCCAATAGTATTATTATATTAGGTATTGGGTATTATATTAGGCTATTACTATTTCCTGTAATGATTTTTTCAAATATTTTTTACCTACTTGTTTATTGTTCAATATTAATGATTGTTAAGCATGTGATGCGGAGGAGTGAGGAAAATGTCGTGAGGAAAGTTTTGAGTATGAATGTCGATGGCTATAAGAGTAGGGGAAGACCAAAGAAACGATGGATGGATTGTGTGAAAGATGACATGGCTAGAAAGGGGGTGACTACCGAGATGACGAATAATAGAGAAGTATGGAAAAAAAGGACATGTTGCGCCGACCCCAAATAGATTGGGATAAGGGCAGGAGAATGATGATTAATGATTGTTAAGCAGTTCATCTCATTATTATTTTTACATGAAGTTTTGTACAACGAAACCGCAAAATAATATGTAGGTATACAAGGTGTAACTTAAATAACACACAACTTCTGAACGGGTCATTGTACACGTCACTATGAACAACTTTTAATGTGGATTCCAACCTGAAATCCCGAAAAAAAATTTGCTGTTCCTTACTTTTTGACGAGTTATGCAGCTGATATAAAAAAATTGTTCATAACTATGTGTACAATGAATCCTTAAGGGCACGGTAGTCGCTCATTCTTCCATACAAACGTTGTTTGGTGACTACTCGTCAGTTTGACGGTGTACGTTCAAAACTTAAAATGATTTAAATTTTTCTTGTCATTATCAAGCAAGTATGGAAGCAGAATTGGAAAAAAAGTATTGGTTTGGAAGTTATGAGCGTCGAAACTTCCATATTTCAACACTAATTTTAAAGCATCTTTGGGCGTAAACCGCACCCTAATTGCGTAACACATTATCAATCGGAGTTGGTTAGTTGGTTTTTGACAGTTCAACAGACAAATTTTTCGAACATACTCGTATGAAGTAATGGATTAGCAATTTGTTTCAAATTGATTCAAATTCCGATAGATAATGTGTTACGCAATTAGGGTGCAGGTGTATGAAAATGGCAAAATGGTTATCTTACAAGGATAGATAATGTATTTATTTAAAAAATTCAAATAATTTTATGTAAAATAAATACATCTAGTAGATTTTTCATAATATCTAAACGCCCAAAGGTCTGTTCATGAAATTTTATGCGCTCGTTTTCGTTATAATCGTCGTCTATTTCACTAAATAAGTAAAACTAAGTATACCTATAAGTAAAGTAACTAGCCAAATTAGCCACGCCACCAACGAGTTGGAGCTACCGACTAGGAGCTCCTTAAAAGATTGTGCGTCGTTATTTAAGTTATACGCTTGTGTATCTTCATAATGCTAATGCACACATATCGAAATGAGGGAACTGCTTAATTTAATCGACGGAAAAATATTTATATAACCTGAAAAAAAATTAGGAAATTTTTAAAATTCTTGTTCGCTGCTGTGATACAAAACGGTATAAGTACCTTTTAAACTAAATGATCTATCACTATGAAACAACCTAAGTAATGATTAAAAATAACAGGGCGTTCTCATAAAATAAAAATTAAAGAAAAGAAATCGACTTCAATAGAGAAAAAAAGTAAGTTTAAAAACTAAAACCCGACTACTGAAAAATGACGCTCTAAAAAGTATGAAACAAGAAAATATTCTCATTTGAAATTAGGAAAAGACAGACAAATTTAAAATCCGGAGTCACACGTAGGTAATCTATTCGATTTATCCCTAGCATGACGTGTGACTCTGGATTTTAAATTTGTCTGTCTTTTTCTAATTTCAAATGAGAATATTTTCTTGTTTCATACTTTTTAGTGCGTGATTTTTCAGTAGTCTGGTTTTAGTTTTTAAACTTACTTTTTGTTTAAATTATTTTGGGGTTATAATTTCTTGCAGAGCCACTTTACATTTTTAAAGAAGAATAATTGTTACATTATGTATATTGAGTAGATTTGCAGAGAAAATATGTTTGGTTCACATCTGAGGCGTGATTTTAGAAATTATTCCCAATTATCGGGTGCATGCAAGCAAAGCCGCGAGCAATAGCTAACAATATATATATATATATATTTGAAATGTGCTAATTAAGCCCTTTCATTTGATACCCAAATATAATTTTAAAAAATTTTTTTTTTAGTTCAGGACTTTATTTCCTCTAGAGGGCGCCATATTCAATTTAATGTGACGTCACATAACCTTTAACCAGCGGACGATCAAGACGCTTCCAATGATACCTCACTACCTCACTTGTTAAATTATGATAAGCAGTTTAGAAGTTATGAAGGAACAGATGAACATACATACATACCGGTCAAAATCATAACCCTCCTTTTTGCTTCGCCGTAGTCGGGTAATAAAATTTAGATGTGTTTTTAACAAAAGCCAGGTTTTTTTCATAATTTTTTACAATAATTATAAAAGATTTCAATAAAACCCGCCACTTTTTTTATTAGGTACTTCAAATTATTCTACATCGTATTAGCTTTCTAAAAATAAAAATACTACGTCTTTAACTAAATCATAACATTTACTATCAACTGGAAAGACCTTGCACATTGCTACGTTCAGCAGGTAGAGACAATTTTTTTTTTTTTTTTAATATTTTTTCCATCGATAAAATTAAGCATAATTTTCCTCATTTTGATGTGTGTGCTTTATGAAGACTAATACGACTCGCCAAACCGAATTTTATTTTTAATACCCGGTCACAAGTAATTCACAACTAATAAATAGAGTTGATTGGCAGAGTTAAGTGTACATGTATAGGAGGGCTTAGGTCTCTCTTCACCACTTTGGCTGCCATGTCCGTCACCGGTGGCTGACAGATACAAGGTGTAACATAAATAACGCACTACCTCTTAAGGGATCATTGTACTCATCATTCTGAACAACTTTTACTATGGGACCAAACCTGAAATCGTGAAAAAAAAATCAGCTGCTCCCTATATTTTGACGAGTTTGATGTTGATAAATGTAATGAACAGCTGATTTTTTTCCGATTTTTGGTTTGTTCCCATAGTAAAAGTTGTTCATAATTATGAGTATAATGACCCCTTAAGAGGGGGTATTTATGTTGCAGGTTGTATACTACTTATTTGGGCCATGTCAAACACCGGTGACTGACTGATGAAGCATCAAATACAAAAGACCGGAGTAAGCCGCGTTGCATGATTTTAGTATTATTAGCTATTTGAAATGACTGACATGCCCCGAAGCAAGATATATTCGACATGGCTTGTTACACGACTCGGCAAATCTAACTTGACAGTACCATTTGGAGTTTTATGGTTAGTGTACCGAGTCGCTTTTTTCGAAAGTTACAATAATTAGTTGAGTATTGAAGATTTTGAAAGCTCATGGCTAAGTAATAACAGCCGCACGGTTCGCTCCATCAGGTTAAGCTACGCTTGCCGGGGTTGGTCCGTGGATGGGTGACCATCTTTACATACCGAGCCTCCTCCGTGCCTCGGAAAGTTTGTTCCGGCTGTCATTTGTGGATATATGACAGTCGTTACGGGTCGTCAGAGGCCCGAAAGTCTGACAACCAGTCTTGCCAAGGGGTATCTTATTACCCAGTTATGTGTTGTGGAGGTCAGATAGGCAGTCGCTCCATGTGAAATACTGGTTTTCAGCTGCATCCGGTTAGACTGGAAGCCGACCCCAACATAGTTGGGAAAAGGCTAGGCAGATTGATTTATTGAAGATTTTGAAAGCATATTTTTTACAATTCAAATTATACGTAATTTTACACGAACAATTTCTTTTCATAATAGTTACGTAAGTACAGTCAGCGGAAAATTGTCGACAATCTTGTCAATATTTGTTCCACAATATTGTATCAATGTGTACGACATGGATACAGTATTATGAAACACAAATCGTAGACAATCAAGCATTCTTGTAGATGTACACATCTTTTTGAGGCTGATTGTACAATCATAATAAGTAGTTATGGTAAAGATTCTTTAGCATGAACAAACAAATAATGCCTTTATCATTGGTAAGTCAACAGAACATTAAAAAAATATAAATATTACAAAACAACTTTATTAGTCTATAACGATACAGTAGTATTCAGCCCAAGTTTAGTAATAGAAACTTTTAACAAAATAGTAAGTACGCACGGCTACAGATCAAGCTATACATTTCCAGTATAAGTTGATCTCGCATTGTATAGGATTTCCTTACAATGAGAGGTCAGTGTAAATTGGAAATGTATAGCTTGGTGTGTAGCCGTGTGTACCTACAATCCTACAATACGGATGACGTTTTATCGTTTCTTGGCGAGTCCGAACTTCGCACAGAAGGCTGCGCAGTAAAATTTTTTAGGAACCAAATGACAGTGACACGAGGCGAGTGAGAGTGAGAGACTCGCCAAGATACGTCGTCGGCCGTATTGTACATACTTTTGGTACAGTCAAGCGCACATGAGTGGTAACTATTTGACATTGACAGCAGCGCCATGTTATTTCGTAGCAGTATTGGTTATTTTCGTATGTTAAGACTGATGTGTGGTTGACTAGGTATGACTGTACATAAATTTAACTTCAAGAATTTGTAAATGTAATTAGGTATTAAAATATTGGAAAACTGTACGAGAGTGAGCTGTTTGACCGTTGGAGGTATCAACACTAGGAGAAGTAAGTACCAGTATTAACTATAATTTAAGAAGAATCAGTTTGACAGTTTTCTTACCCTAATAATATAAAGAATTAAAAAGAAAGCGTTGTAGACTAAATCACGGTTTGATAGAACCTAAACACAGTCCGGGAAATAAATTGGTTTACTAATTGACACACTACGTCAATTTGCCGTGGTATAGCTATTTCATACAACCGTCAAAGCATGGATATGTTCCCTTTACGTCGCACAGTCTATACGCTAAGATACTCATGATATATAGATACTCATCATATTCCCTTTACGTCGAGTTCGGAAAAGTAGGTACAGTTAAAACAAAAATAAAAAGCACAATTTTTCTAAAAATCGCATTTATTTCACATATCATTGTTCAATTCGTTTGTTTCGTTGTTAAATTAAACTATAGTACCAAAGGGTGGATTTAGTAATCAATTGTTATTATATAGTGTCTAATAGCTGTGGTACTATAGTAATATTTCATATCAATACTTCCATAGAGGTACTAATAACAAAAAAAAAATTAAGGCTTTGAATAATAAACGTATTTTCTTTCTTTTTTTTTCTTTCTTTCTAAATCATTAACTCTGTTTCACTTTTATTTCTGACTGTACTTGCGGCACTCGATGTAAAGGGCCCCACACATTTACAGTCAGCCGGTAGTCCGCCAGCAGGCGATCCACTCATAATAAATGGACCACCAGTTTTTAAGGGACTACAAGCGAGGAAGAAATTATATGCTCGACGTAGAGGGAATCGACGGAAAGGGAATATAATATCAAATAATGACAGTTGTTATTGGAATATAATAAAAGAAGTTAGTAGTTAATTTGATAACCAAATATTATGACCACCTCATTGGTCAAAAGGTCGCAAGCGCGGTTTTTGAGCGTGGGTTCAATGCCCATCGGCCCAGTAAGTACAACATAGGAATCCTCCTATGGGAATTATCAGCAACCCATGGAATACAGGGTCAAATGAACTATCAGTTAAGAAAACCTTATTTTTCTAGTAAACTTCACACATAAACAAAGTAATTGCGGTCATTGACCTCAAAAAAAATCTTATATATTGTCATGTTGAGTTACCGATACCAGAGAGCATCTGCAGAGTTTCGCCAGCTAATTTAATTTGACCTTGTATAAACTGTGTAGGGGGTAGGTGGCTCGAGGGTGTACTAATACCTGTCTACCAGCTGTATCATCGCGGACATTTGCGGTGAACCACTTTTTAACCTTATTACCATATTAATAAGGTCCAAAAGTGGTTCACTGCAAATGTCCGCGATGGTACATTGTTAGGTTGTGGCTTCACAACAATATTAAGTCTTAAGGGGTAAATGATTGTACTCATCATTATTGAGCAACTTTTACTATAGGACGAAACCTGATATCGTGAAAAAAGAAGTCAGCTGTAAACTACATTTTGACGAATATTGCGAACATATTTAAATTTCCCCCTGTATATGACAGGGTGAAATTTTAATGGTTGTTTTCCTCCTAAAAGGTCATTATTGTACTCATCATTATGCACAACTTTTACTATGGGACCAATCTGAAATCTCAAAAAAAAAATCTGCTGCTGAGAAATGTGATGTGATAAACTGAACAGCAGATTTTTTTTTCGCGATTTCAGGTTATGGTCCCATAGTAAAAGTTGTTCATAATGATGAGTACAATGACCCTTTAAAAGGAAAATAACCACAAAAATTTCATTCTGTATATAGGAACAGCTGATTCCCAATCACCCCTTAAGAGGTTGTGCGTTATACGAGTATTTAGATTACACCTTGTATGATATTTACTAGATTGTATATGTTTATGTCTTTATTACCTTGAGAAGTCTCTCCCGTCACAGGGAGAAACAAAAATAACACAAAAACTGATTTTTGTATAAATATATTGCAGTTGACACTTCTAATAAGCTAAACTTCATTATAATTAAATTAAATTAGTGATGACACTAATAAGATAAAGGGAATACATTCAATAAAACTGCATCAAGTAGGTATTTAGTGTAATCTGCGCTTGATCAGTGAGTTTGGGCTTCTTGTAGGTTCTGTGGCTCGAAACGATACCTTGTTTTCGTTGTTCGGTTGTCCCCATAGAGCTCGTGTTGCTCTATGGTTGTGTCGCTTCGTCTGTGGAAGAATAATTAAGTAATATCATTAATGTAACTGAACAAGATTTACAATTTTTTCAGGATAGTTGAATTGATTAAATAGATTTCAGTAAAAGGAAGTAATTGACTCGTAAATGGCAATATTTTATTTAGGTATCTGACCAACTTATGCATGCCCGTTTTTAGGGTTCCGTAGTCAAGTTCCGTAGGGTACGTTTTGTACACGTAAAGTGGGGATGTTTTTTTTTTACGTCCACCCCATTGTGTGGGGTGTTGTTGATGGGTCTTTCAAAAATATTGCGCGTTTGTGAAAACAATTTTTCGATTTAGGAATTCGTTTCTGAAATATTAAGCTTTAAAGTGGTAATTTTTGTTAGAGTCATGTGTCTCCCCCCCCCCCCCCCTGCCAGCTAAACGGTTAGTATAGGATGGGTGAAAAAATTCACGGTAGTAGAAGTTAAAAGGAAAACTATCACAGCTAAGAAGGCTTTTCAAGTTTACGAGTAAAAGTCAACCAACCTGCATTTGCAGTTGGAATGTATGGGAGACGATGTTTTTCAACTACAATGTTAAGTTTGTTCTTGGGATAAATTCATCCCAACTACGGAACCCTTCATTGTCCGTGGTCCAAAATGCACTTGGCCGGTTTTTCATAAATAGTAGGCGGACCCTAAATGAATGAAATGAATGCCTTATCACATCCATCATCAAAATGTAAGTTCTACGATGTTGACCCCATATTCACTCGAGGGGACTCTACATTAGTAGCTTTTAAGAGGATGTATCGAAGCGTGGTTTAGCTCGGCGTGTAAGTGAAATGGCATTATGGCTGTCTAGTTTGACGCGCGAGATAGAAGACTCTCACGCGCAACGCACTTCGTTTAAATGTAGTTTTACGACAAAATGCTCTAGTGCCCCAATTAAGAAAAAAAAGTCATAAGTCTGGAGATTTGGAACATTTTGAAATTTCCTATGTACACATGTTTAGTCAGATGGGGTAGGTCAGGTGAGGTCAAAAAAATTAACATTAAACCTCCTAGTTACGAAGCCTTAGATACAAAACATTCTACCTCATTACATCAATACCCGGGCAACTAGCTGTTGCCCATGGCTTCGCCTGCGTGGATCATCATGATACATCCCTATTTGAATCGGATTTGGTTCAGAATGTCATGGGTTTTATATTTTTTGCGGAGATACTTACCTATTATTTTTTTAAATAAAATTATTTTTCTCAGTTACTCTACATAGCTATCTTGCCAGTGAAAGTCCCGTCAAAATCGGTCCGGTCAAAGATTAGCCGGACCAATTAACTTAAAATTAGATTAGACAGACAGAGATTTTTTTTTTAAACTTGTCTACTTATACTTAACAAAATAAAAAAAAACATTTTACAAACATCTTTTTTTAAGTAAATACTTTCAAATGCATTTAGTAAAAAAGCTGTTATTTTGACATTACAAACAGACACTGCAATTTTATTTATTTGTTTCTAGACGCGCTTGGACATGGAGTTAGTAAGATGTAGGTAGTAAGAAATAAAGACATCTATGACATGTCATGGTACGTTAGGCCGCATGTCAGTAATAACAAAACCAGTATAAGCTGGCCCCTTACTCTATTAAAACTCAGTATTACGCTAGGCCAGCTCAAGGTTAAAGTGTTACTAGTAACGTGCGGCTTTTCCCAATACAGTCACAAATACCTGCAATATGCAATAACAAACCTAACAATCTGTCCAACTACGTAGAACGGACAATTAATAAGTACTACTTAATACTAATATACGAAGCTAGGACATAGAAATCGAGAGTAAAACTTCGCGAGACTAGAACAATTACTTCGCTCGTAGTCACCAAGCTCAGTTTGATAATATCGTCGGTGCATGCTTGAAAGGGAACGCGTGGCGAGTCGGGCACACGGCAGTCCGGCAGTCCGGCAGTCCCGGCGCGATGACCTACACCGGTTTCGCTTTCGTCCGAAGGTCACAACTGAATCAGAGCCGAGTAGGGAGGTGACTGCACCGACTTGAATATCGATGACTGGTTTTTGTGGCTGAATTATTAATCGCGAAATAAGTTTATTTGTTGTTTTTTTTTTAATGTGTGGAAGTTTGCGTGTTAACATAGGTAGGATTTTTTGGAAATGACTGACAATGATTTTTAGATTATAAATCCAAACAGAAATGATTATTCTACTACCTCGGTGGTCTTGTGGAGTAAGCGTGACAGTGAATCGTGGATTCCTGGGTTTTTCCATAAGGAAATTTTCAGTAGCGAGCCTGAGTGTGGATTTATACACGATTAAATTAAATAACAAGAGGGTCGTTCTCTAAATTTTAATTTTATAAATTTATAAGTACAATTTTTAAAAGGGGATTAATAAAATATATATTTTTATCGACAAACGATTTTCGATTGCACATCACTGGCTACCAATAACGTCGAGATTCGTTGTTGTAATAACAACATTATTTAATTGAACACATGTTCGCGACAAACTCTGTACATATTTGTCGAGGCATATTGCGTTCCTTATTTATCTACGTCTATATATTAGCAGTAACTAGATTAGGTTACGTGATAACTTGAACGTTTTTATATGACACACCGTTTTTGTTTATTTACTTTGTTGTATGAATATGAATATTATGTTCCGAGTCTTTGTTATGATGATTTAATATGATGTTTATGTCTGCGTGACGGTAGAACTTGCACTATTTTGTAAAGAAAAAAAAAACTATGTATTATTACTTAATTACCTATGTTTGCAAACTAATTAATGATTTGATTTGATGAAGACGATATTGTTACTTAGTTCAATTCCATGTATGTAGTTACTTAAATTTGCGATGAGAATAAGAGGGAATGGTGGTAACATAATGTTTCTATAAATTCGAAGTCACTGTATGAAATTCGATATTATTTCAATTATGCAACGTGTCATTTTGCATCTTGGTCAAATTTCAGGGTGTGATACAGAACATCAAACCGAATAACTTTCTCCATGGGACCAACATCGTAATCGCGAAAAAATTTTCAACTGTCCCATAGAAAACTTCAATACCTACTCGACGCAAATGTATGGGATGGCTGACTATTTTTTCGCGATTACGATGTTGGTGCTATGGAAAAAGTTGTTCGGTTTGATGGTCTGTACCAAACTCTTTAATTTGACGAGATATTATTAGAATATCGAAAAAAAAATTGTAGGTAAGTAAGTACCACGTACAATTAATATAAGGAGTTAACACAAGCAAACAGGATATCAAACCATGACAGGTTTCAACCTTAAAGGACAAGCTTATACCTCTATGGACATCTAAAACTAAGTCACATCGCTGCATTAGTCGTTCTAAGTTTGAAATTTTACCTCATATTTATAAAGATGTTTCTATAGAGATACCAACAGTCTACATTCTGTAGTGTTTCAAACCCTACATTATTTTTTTTTATTACATTAAAACCTTCTCGCTAAATAAAAAGTTTATGAACTTTTTTATGAACCAAATCTTGGCATTTTATTTTTCACATTTTTTTCTTTTCTTTTTTGAATTCGGATGACGGATGTTTTTTCTTGGTCCTGTCAAAGATTTTTCGGATTCATTACGAGTTTTTTCCTGATGGATTCAGTTGGACAGTCATTATATTTTTTCAAAATTTCAATGTAGAAAATTTAAAAAAAACTTCTTCAACCATTGAGCCCGTTCCAGGCAGCAATTGCCGGTCGTTCATGAGAGATTTCTCGTCTTCGGTTGCATCTGGTTGGACTGGAGGCTGGTTGATCCGGGTTGTTTTTCGGCATATTCTAAGGTTCGTATTGCTTCATATTCGTAGGTATTTAACGTTTTTCTGGGATTCTCTTGTCTGTTGGTCATAATTATGGTATTTTTGTTTTTTCTCTTCCATATATTTTAGTATATGAGGTACCTATATATAAAGAAGAAACCTGTATGTGATCGCGCATAGAGACGAATGGTATTATTTTTTTACCGATTCCTATGCATATTATTGTCAGGGCTATTTTTTCTTGGTACTTTAAAATTCCATTTCTTTTTTAGTAGAGACTACCAAGACAGATAGCTCTGGTTTTCCCTTGGGGCTAGTGCCTTAAGTTGAGGAGCCAATTTAATTACAAAAACACATCCTTCGCGTCCTTACGGCAGGAGAAGTTCCACCATCGTGCATCACGGATTCCCGGCGTTCTCCAGAACTGTCAGATAACCTTATTTGATTTAATTTCCCTTTATTTTTTTTTTTTTTTTTTATTTTTTTTTTTTTTTTTTTTTTTCCCTTTGTTATTTTTCATGTAATTTTACTATTTCATGTTAAATTAAACTCCACGAGCATAGATTTTCACCTATTGCGTATCGTTTAATCTTTTAATTCTATCGCACCTGGGAATTGCAATTCTTTCGGTCTAGGTCGATATTTTATTTTTGGATTAAGATAAGTTCATATCCTGAAATTCGCATTTAAATTTCTATCTCGTTATTTTTTAAAAAAATATCAGTACAAAACTCGGTATGTAATTTTTTATTTTAACTTGTTGTTTTTTTTATTTTTTTTTTTTATATAAAAAGTGTTTTTCGATAAAAAAAAATAAGTTTATTCGTTTAATTTTTAACACTACAATACCTACATTATTAATAACAATCATAAATGCCTAAGGTCTTTAAAATCACTGTAACTGAAATTTTGGAAATCTCACTAATATTATAAAGGCGGTTTGTGAGTGTGTGTGTGTGTTTCCATATTTGTTACTTCTTCACGCTCAAACAGTTGGGCCAATTTTGATAAAATTTGGTATGGAGGTAGCTGACACCCTGGATTTACACATAAGCCTTTTTATCCCGGTCTACGCGGGTGAAACCGCGGGGCGCAGCTAGTAAATGACTAAATATTACTAATGTGATCTGCCTAGCCTTTTCCCAAATATGTTGGGGTCGGCTTCCAGTATAACCGGATGCAGCTGAAAACCAGTATTTTACATGGAGCGAGTCCTATCTGACCTCCACATAACTAGGTTGTGGAGGTTAGATAGGCACCCGCTCCATGGTAAAATACTGGTATTCGCTGGGTAATACGATACCCCTTGGTAAGACTGGTTATTAGACTTTCGGTGCTTTCCGAGGCACGGAGGGGTAGGACTAACGGCGGCAAGCGCACGACCCATGCGGCTGTTATTACTTAGCCACAAGCCCCTTCAAATATATAATATATAAGTAATTACTCTTACTATTTTATAACAAGTTATAAATATGTACTATACGCATACAGTTTCTTTTTTAACCGACTTCAAAAAGGAGGAGGTTCTCAATTCGTCGGAACCTTCTTTTTTTTTTTTTTTTTTTTTTATGTATGTTCCCCGATTACTCGAAGATGGCTGAAGCGATTTAGATTTTTTTTTGTTTTATTCGAGAGGGTATACATCACAGTTGGTCCCATATAAAATTGATTAACTTTGCTTCGGTAGTTTTCCCCACTTTTATATGGATGATGTTCTAGTTTGTTTTGCAGATAGTGGTATTAGAATTTGTGTGGGGTAGGTACACAACTAAAAAGTGAAAAATTAAAACTTTTTTACAAAAAAATACAACCGACTTCCAAAACAACACTACAAAGTGAACAATAACTTTAATTTCGGAAGTCGGTGGCAAAAAACGAAAATACATTTAACACCGACACCGACACCGACTTCCGAAATTATTAAAGTTATTTTTCACATTGTAGTGTTGTTTTTAGAAGTCGGTTGTGTTTTTTTGTAAAAAAGTTTTTTATCAGTGCAAGTAGATTCAGTTTCCGAATCGCATAATACTGTATCTACGTCGATTCTGTAAAATTCAAACAACAACACGCATCTCACATCGCTATTGACTCTCACTCGTAAAATAGATGCTTTTTATTTGACACTTTGAATCGGGTTCGAGTGAGAAGTGAGCGTCGAAGTGACTGGGGAATTACTTTACTGAATACCACTTCTTACGTCATCTCCTATTTTATTTGTCAAAATCTTACGATCAATTTAGTTCAACTCGCTGACACGCTCGCAAGGGTAGCGCTAGTGTAAATTCGAATTATCAACCGAGTTTTTAGAATGCATGTCAAGAAACTCACAGCGGATTCAGATTCGAAGTTTAGAATGAGGTCTTACAGAATCACACGGCTGGAATAAAATAATTTCCACAAAAAAAAAAAAAAATGAAATAAACACCTTGGTTTCGCATTAAATCTTTCGTGAATACAACTCTTGGTCGGCCGAGGTGAAGGACCTCGTCTGTTTACAAAGAATAAAGCAGTTGTGATACAAGGCTCAAGTTCAAATTCAAATTATGAGGTTAGAAGCACGGTTGGCGCAGTGGTTGAGCGATTGGTTAGTGTGTTCTGCGGGTTCGATTCATGCACGAGACAAAAAATGTCAGATGGTCTACAAAAAAAAAAAAAACTTAAAATTAAAAAATAAAACTCAAATCAATCTCATTTTGTTTATTTTTTGGTGTAAATATCTTAACGTGAAAAAGGTGACAGTTAGGATGGTGAGTAGGTGAAGTGAGTGACTGTCATAAACACCTGATGCTTGACACCACTGCTCACTTTACTGCATTTCACCTAAGTTTTCACCGTGAGAATGTTACTGTTTGCGAGCCCAACGATACAGAGCAATGGGACTTTTTTTTTATATAACTCATGTGCAATTTAAGTCAGCGGGGCAACTGCGTAACATTCTCAATCGGAATCGGTTTCAGTTTGACAATTCAACAAAATCCATTGCGTTATAAAATTTATGTTGTCGAGCAGCCAAATTTTTCGAACATATGAAGCAATGGATTAGCAATTTGCTTCAACTTCCAATTGATTGTGTGCTACGCAATTAGGGTGCTGAATAACTAAAATAAATTAAGGAAAAAGACTAAGCAATGCTTAATAATCGTTGCATAAAGACAAATAATTTGGTGTTTACGGTCAGCCGAAGGCGTTTGAGCGTACTCATTAAAAGTTTTTTACAACTCAATGCTTGTAAATTAAAGTATGATAAACGTTAATTCACGGTGGGTTTATAATCCTTAGCTTAATTAGTTTTATTCTTATCAGGATCGTGGATTTCTTACCTTTCAGCTAGTTTTGACCGATGGCCAGTGGAGCCCGCGTATGGACCGGCCGGGACCGACTGGAAGCGGAAAGCGGAGAGTGATATGTCCAGCAGTGGACTGCTATAGGCCGAGTTGTTGTTGGTTGTTGATAGGTTGTTGTTGGTTGAGTTGTTGTTGGTTGGTTGAGTTGTTGAGCTATTTTTGTTATACCGTAAACATTCAATGCTTTGGTAAAGTCAGGGAAATGAATTGTTTACCAAAACTACTAACTTAAGGCGCTGATAATGAATGATTTTAAACTGAAAATCTAAACAAGTAGGTATGTAGTATTAATGATTTGGGAAAAATATATGATGACATTTTCTTAGTACCTACATAACTTAATGTGTGAATATTTTAGATAATGTTTATATTACATAGTGTAAAGTTATGCCTAATGTGGATAAAACACTGAGAATAACGCAAAAACCATCAAGCGTATTTTTATGAAACTTTTACCATTTTAAAGATAATTTAATTATTTATCTTTTAATATACGTGTTTTAATATTTGTTTTGTTTTATGTACAATAAATTAATAATGCGTCTAATTTGATACAGTGATCCTTGATGGGCGAGTCCTCTTACTGGGTGAACGTACGGCGCGGAGCTCACGCTCAGCACAGAGCACGCAAGCTATGCCGCCCCAACCACTCAAGCCCGTTGGCATTGTGATTTTTTGACAGAGGTATGAAATGTCTACAACACAGCAAATTGCTGTGTCAATTTGATAAGCAATTTGCCTGATTGTATTGATTTTGTAAAGGTTGTTGGAAGTTTCCATAATTTTTTTGTCTTACGCCATCTCTGCCAACCCTTGCAGAGACGTGATTTTAAAGTGTTTTGGATAAGTCCTCGTAAATAAGGCGTAACTATCAACTGAAAAACTGAAAAGGGGTTTTGGTTGTTCTTTCTTAATAATGATATCTATTAAGTATGATCAACTCTTATCACAAGAACGTACGTAGGTACTTACTTTATGTACGAACGAACGTACTTTATGGATCAGAATGCTGGGCAGTGAAGAAGACGGATGAAAAAAAATTACATGCAGCGGAGATGAGAATGTTGAGATGTATGTGTGGAGTGACGAGAATGGATAAACTGGCGCCAGTGACAGAAAAGTTGAAAGGAAAACGTTTGTCTTGGTATGGGCATGTAATGAGGAGAGGCGAAACGCATGTGACTAAAAGAGTGATGAATATATATGTTGATGGATGGAGAGGCAGAGGAAGGCCAAAGAAAAGATGGATGGATTGTGTAAGGAATGATATGAAAGAGAAGGGAGTGAATGATAGCGTGACGGTTGACAGGGGAGAATGGAAGAAGAAAACGTGTTGCGCCGACCCCAAGTAATATGGGATAAGGTCAGGAAGATGATGGAACTCTTATCACAAGAACAGCCTTGACATCGCGAAAAATCTGTTCCTATAACTTGTCGAGTTATGCGAACATAAGGAGCACCTGATTTATTTTCGCAATTTCAGAGTTGGTCCTATTGTAAAGTTATTCTTAATGATAAGTACCCCATTTCAGGTTGACCTGGTACAGATCAGAAATTCGATTCGTTTATTTGATTCAAACTCGTTTTACTGATGATTTTTATAATTTAACTAGGTTTTGCCTGCGGCTTTGCTCGGGTGGAGGTCGGAAATCATCCCACGGGAACATACTACCGAGATATAAAGTACCCATGTACCAAATTTGGTCCAAATCCGCTAAGCCGTTTTAGCGTGAAAGCGTAACAAACAAATAAACTCACTTTCGCATTTATAATAAGGATTTTAGTTTTATCTTCCGGCGAAACCGTAGCTTAACTTAATTACAAATAATATTTTTTTATAATAGAACTGAATAATTATAATCTATGTGAATCAATTAAAGTATCTTACACCGTATCACTAGAGTAGAGATGTAGTAATTTATTCGGTATTCAATTAATATCCGGTCTCACGCGCAGTGCGTAATAATAAATTATTCTTCGTGGGCGGACGAAGGCTTTGATGCGGTTACTCAGGCTGAGGTTTTTAAATTTGGAATTCAGCCACTTTGAAACTATTATGTGTTTTTTGAGTTTTATATGAGGAAAGCTTGTTTTGAGGGTCCGTAAGTTTGAAATGTGTTTCCTTACCGATTTTTAAAAATAAATACTGAGTAGCCCATCTCTAGCTAAATCTGTCTGTCCGTTACAGCTATTTTACTCGGAGACTATTTACACTATATTGATGACAAGAAAGAAGGTGCATTCTGTGCACCCCTCAACAATGGTGTAGTGAAATTACGAAAAAAACAATTATGGGGTGGTTTTCCCCATACGTACTGTAGCGTTTTAAATGAAAAACTAATTTAAAACCACTTCAAAAATATGTATAATTTTTTAAGTTAATCCAGGTTATAAACTTCTGTGTGCCAAATTTCATCCAAATTCGTTTAGCCGTTTTTGCGTGATTGAGTAACCAACATCCAAACATCTAAACATACAAACTTTCACAGTTATAATATTAGTAGGACATAAAAATACAAAATAGGATAAAAATTACATACAGAGTTTAGTTATTTATTTCTTTAAACAAATCAAAAGGATATTCTTTTATGGGTTTTGATTGAAATGGTGACACAATGAGATAGTGATTTAGCCGCGTATTTTGTCTTGAAAAAAATTAATAAAGACGACCTAGAAAAAATCTCTGACAAAACAATCCAATTAATCTGTTACCTAAAGAAATCAAGAGAAAATATTGTGAAAATAGACTGACTGCCAACATTTAGGTTTAGGAAGAAGTTCATAAGTTTAATATTTTTCGATGCGAAATATATTCAGTCTTACCAAGGGGTATCGTATTACCCAGTTAATGGGTTGTGGAGGTAAGATAGGCAGTCGCTCCATGTAAAATAATGGTATTCAGCTGCATCCGGTTAGACTGGAAGCCAACCCCAACATTGTTGGGAAAAGGCTAGGCAGATTGATTGTATCTTATTATAATTTTAATGATTACTGGCCACTAGCACTACCTGTGTCTTTAGTTAATGTCGCTATTGCAGCGGCACGTTGTATATATTAGGTAGGTCCTTTTATAATTCATCTATATTAGGGTCAATAGCCTTCGACTAAAATGGCCGTGAGTGCTGTGACAAACACAATTCAATCTGCCTAGCCTTTTCCCAACTATGTTGAGGTCGGCTTCCAGTCTGATCGGATGCAGCTGAATACCAGTATTTTACATGGAGCGACTGCCTATCTGACCTCCACAACCCATTAACTGGGTAATGTAATACGATACCCCTTGGTAAGAGTGGTTGTCAGACTTTCGGGCTTCTGACGACCCGTAACGACTGTCAAAGATCCACGAATGACAGCCGGGACCAACGGCTTAACGTGCTTTCCGAGACACGGAGGGGTCTTGGTATGTAAAGATGGTCATCTATTTTGTGTACTTAATTGTAGGCGCACAAACGATCCGACTCTTCACTTTACAACACAGCACCTGGCGTTCTGTAGTTTCTGCCAACCCCCTTATGAAAAGTATGTATGTGTCAATAAACATAACTGCAGACTAAAACTCGATGTTTTAGCACACACGTATTTTTTGTCATCACAAACCGAATCGTCATTCAAATCAAGGTTACAATGACAATGAGCATAAAGTGCATTTGTTTTTTGTCAGGTGTGGTCAATACACCTTGGTGCGTTGATCGATAGGTTAAATAAATATATAGGTACAATATATTTTTATTGATGACTCATATTGGTTCGGCGACTAAAGGAAAAACAAGTATGCATGGGATCAGCATTGCCTCAATAGGGATGATCCCTGCGTAAAAAACAAGTATGCATGGGATCAGCATTGCCTCAATAGGGATGATCCCTGCGTAAAAAACAAGTATGCATGGGATCAGCATTGCCTCAATAGGGATGATCCCTGCGTAAAAAACAAGTATGCATGGGATCAGCATTGCCTCAATAGGGATGATCCCTGCGTAAAAAACAAGTATGCATGGGATCAGCATTGCCTCAATAGGGATGATCCCTGCGTAAAAAACAAGTATGCATGGGATCAGCATTGCCTCAATAGGGATGATCCCTGCGTAAAAAACAAGTATGCATGGGATCAGCATTGCCTCAATAGGGATGATCCCTGCGTAAAAAACAAGTATGCATGGGATCAGCATTGCCTCAATAGGGATGATCCCTGCGTAAAAAACAAGTATGCATGGGATCAGCATTGCCTCAATAGGGATGATCCCTGCGTAAAAAACAAGTATGCATGGGATCAGCATTGCCTCAATAGGGATGATCCCTGCGTAAAAAACAAGTATGCATGGGATCAGCATTGCCTCAATAGGGATGATCCCTGCGTAAAAAACAAGTATGCATGGGATCAGCATTGCCTCAATAGGGATGATCCCTGCGTAAAAAACAAGTATGCATGGGATCAGCATTGCCTCAATAGGGATGATCCCTGCGTAAAAAACAAGTATGCATGGGATCAGCATTGCCTCAATAGGGATGATCCCTGCGTAAAAAACAAGTATGCATGGGATCAGCATTGCCTCAATAGGGATGATCCCTGCGTAAAAAACAAGTATGCATGGGATCAGCATTGCCTCAATAGGGATGATCCCTGCGTAAAAAACAAGTATGCATGGGATCAGCATTGCCTCAATAGGGATGATCCCTGCGTAAAAAACAAGTATGCATGGGATCAGCATTGCCTCAATAGGGATGATCCCTGCGTAAAAAACAAGTATGCATGGGATCAGCATTGCCTCAATAGGGATGATCCCTGCGTAAAAAACAAGTATGCATGGGATCAGCATTGCCTCAATAGGGATGATCCCTGCGTAAAAAACAAGTATGCATGGGATCAGCATTGCCTCAATAGGGATGATCCCTGCGTAAAAAACAAGTATGCATGGGATCAGCATTGCCTCAATAGGGATGATCCCTGCGTAAAAAACAAGTATGCATGGGATCAGCATTGCCTCAATAGGGATGATCCCTGCGTAAAAAACAAGTATGCATGGGATCAGCATTGCCTCAATAGGGATGATCCCTGCGTAAAAAACAAGTATGCATGGGATCAGCATTGCCTCAATAGGGATGATCCCTGCGTAAAAAACAAGTATGCATGGGATCAGCATTGCCTCAATAGGGATGATCCCTGCGTAAAAAACAAGTATGCATGGGATCAGCATTGCCTCAATAGGGATGATCCCTGCGTAAAAAACAAGTATGCATGGGATCAGCATTGCCTCAATAGGGATGATCCCTGCGTAAAAAACAAGTATGCATGGGATCAGCATTGCCTCAATAGGGATGATCCCTGCGTAAAAAACAAGTATGCATGGGATCAGCATTGCCTCAATAGGGATGATCCCTGCGTAAAAAACAAGTATGCATGGGATCAGCATTGCCTCAATAGGGATGATCCCTGCGTAAAAAACAAGTATGCATGGGATCAGCATTGCCTCAATAGGGATGATCCCTGCGTAAAAAACAAGTATGCATGGGATCAGCATTGCCTCAATAGGGATGATCCCTGCGTAAAAAACAAGTATGCATGGGATCAGCATTGCCTCAATAGGGATGATCCCTGCGTAAAAAACAAGTATGCATGGGATCAGCATTGCCTCAATAGGGATGATCCCTGCGTAAAAAACAAGTATGCATGGGATCAGCATTGCCTCAATAGGGATGATCCCTGCGTAAAAAACAAGTATGCATGGGATCAGCATTGCCTCAATAGGGATGATCCCTGCGTAAAGAAAAAGAAGTTAGTCCGTCAGTCAGATAATAAAAAAATATTAGACACGTATTTTTTGCTTTTAATAGCTGTTAATAGAAAATGACTTATATAACACGCATTAAAGTTGGGGAGTGGGGGCTTGCTACGTCACTTGTACGTATAAAATTTAGCTACACGTGACGTCACGCGATGTTTTAACTCAATGTATTCCGCTAAACAACTTTGCTTTTCTCATGCAAAAATCGGACTCTCCTAAATGTGAGGTGTGTGGTAAAAAAGATGTACAGCATGTTTTGGTGGAATGTGTCCGATATACAAACAAAAGAATTACACTTCTTAACTCTTTGAAACTGTCGGTAATGGATGTTGGAATGTTCCATGGCATTTTAGCTAAGCCTACTTCTGAAGCGGCAAAAATATTATATACTTTTTATTAAATAAATAATAAATTAGATTAAGTAAAGTTCTGTGAGACTAAGATTAGTTTATTTAATTTAAGAGTTAGTTATAATTTGTAAAAGCACGATGGGATTGACATCGTCGCATATGTTTACAAAAATCCCGTAAATAAATAATGATTAAAAAAAAAAAAAAAAAACTCAATGTATCGCTGTAACGTTTTGATTTTGTAAAAAAAAGAAAAAAATACGTGTCCAATATTTTCTAATAATCTATATGACGGTTAAATGAGAAATTTTTAGTCATCATCCCTATTTTAGCCGTTCAGCACCCTAATTTCTTAGAGCTCGTAAAAGCTGAAATGACGCGCCCACTACTGAAACATACACTACGGTAAATGCCGTAGTGGGAAGCGTCATTTCAGGCTAGACGAGCTCTAATACACTTTAAATCACACTCCAAGGGATTTGAATAAAATTCCTAACCCATTTCTTCATAAGTCTGAATAATTCGTTTGCTCAACAACAACGCAATGGTCGTGACAGAACGGTTAAATAAAAGGCATTGCTATGAATTGCCGTTGTATGTGTCTTACGCAATTATCCCGCAGGATCTTTTAACTTCATACCTGTTATTCATATACAGGGTTACTACCTACTAATTTGTAATTAGACGTATTTCTTGCAGGACGTCATAGTAGGGTTAAAATGCAACAAATTAGGCCTCGGCCTCGAATTTCGCGGGCAGCGGGGCGGCGGCGGCGGCGGCGCGTCTCGCATTGTCCCGCCCCGCTACCGCGCCGCTGTTTTCGAGGTCCGGTCCATTTGTTTTTACCCATAAAATCCTGCCGCTCCCGCGCCGCCGCCGCTGCCGCCCCGCTGCCCGCGAAATTCGAGGCCGAGGCCTTAAGCCACCAAATGTTCTACCGAAACTCAGTATTTTTTTTGTAATTTTTGTCTAGGAAAAATATAAATGACGAAAAATAAAACGTTTAATTAGTGATCTTTGCCAAAGTTTTAGGCATTTTCAACATTTAATTTTTAAAAAAGATCTGCTACGGCATCAGCTATGACAACTTAAATTCCAGTAAAGTAGCGCCGTAAGTCATTTTTGAATTGTATTTTTCTAAAAAAAAACTAAAAATCAAACTAACTCAAAAACTATTGTAAATTTGGTAGAATATTTGGTGGTTTAATTTGTTGCATTTTAACCCTACTATGACGTCCTGCAAGGAACACGTCGATTTACAAGTAGCCCTGTATAAGCATCGTAACGGCATCGCTTCGCCTCGGGATCAGCTAGTAATTGCCGGCGAGCCGTTGAGGAGAGGTGATGCCAATACCGTTCAGTGCTTATGCGTGTGCTTCGACCTTTAGGCATTTTTATACCAGTTTTCACATGATTTAATCGTATCTAAACTTTAACAAACGTTTGGCCTGCTCGGGAGTTTGGAAAAATGCTTTCTTTGCACATCTCTCTCTTGCTCTACGCCCTAGGAACTAGTTTTTTTTCAAACTTCGTATTTTGGCAGCCAGTAAGATAATTGTTCAGACGATTGTTCGGGTCAGCATGATTCGGCACAGGCCGAACAGCAAAATATAATGTACTACACACAGAAGCAGAGGGCTTAGTGCGAGTTTTTATACTTACTCGATCGCGTTTACGTTAACGTTAACTTACGTCAATTTGTATGGAATAATTGTGTTTGCCAATATAGTCACCAGACGGCGCTTATGCAATTTCAGTACAAATTGAAGTTTACGTTAACGCGATCGAGTAGGTATAAAAACTCGCACTAAGGCCTCTGGACAAGTTACTACAAACTGTCAAATTTTCTCATTCGATTTTGTACATAGCCGTCAACATTTTATGGTTTAAAATCATTTGGAGAAATTTGACAGTTTGGTATATCCTGATGTGCTGTTGTCTGTACTTGTAATTTGTCCGGCTCAACAAGTATGTAGCCTACGGATAACTACATAACATAACATCACGCCTTGGTTCTCCGAATGGTTAGGAAGAGGTGTATCTATAAGTACACCTACATTTCACTAGTTACACGTATTTAAGTCCTATATTATAGGGGGTGAACCTATTGCTGTTAACCTAGCTGACACAAATCCAGACTGCGGGCTGCAACTGAAATTTTCCAGATGGAAACACCCAATAACACTTTATTCGACCCGGGAATGGAACCCATGACCTCATGCTCATCATAGTGCTTGCGATCTCTAGACTAGACCAAGAGCCTTACTAAATAACTTCTTATAACGTAACCTATATGTAGGGTCATTTCGCGAATACGTCCAATGTCTACTAAGCCGGTGCAGCGACCAGCGACAAACAAAAAAAAAAAAATGTTTTTATTTTCAATGTACAAGTTATCCATTATTCGATTGTTCACCTTAGCCGTTGAAAGAATACCTACTGATAATATTTGTAATGGAGAATCGTTTTTTAAATGGCTGTTGTTTCGTAATGAAATATTGCAGTAGGTAAGCTTTTTCTAAAAATTAAAGAAATAAAGAAAGAAAATAGGTACATTTATTTAGCACAGACTAAAAAGGCAATTACAACTGCATTTCCTTTATTCCAACAATTTATTAAAACAAAAAATTTTCAAGAACCGTTTTAACACAGACAAAATTCCACTATTTCACCTTGAACCCAAATTTTTCCTGTCAAGCAGACCAAAAACTATGTAGGTAAAACAAAATGTGCAGTTTGTTTTTTTTTTTGTCGAATGCGTTTCAATATGGTATCACGTTGATGTTAATGACCGTTCGCACTTGAAACGACGGAGGTCAGTGGCGTGCTGACGACATTGTGTTTGCAATTATAACTTAGATGAGAATGGACGTGATCGTGTACGAGGCGGTGCATGGACACGATGTGTGTACACTCCACGGAAGAGTTTGGTGTGTGGGGTAGAAATAAACATCATCATCACACTAATATTATAAAGTTTGTGAGTGTGTGTGTGTTTGTATGTTTGTTAATTCTTCACGCTCAAACGGCGGGACCTATTTGGATGAAATTTGGTATGTAGATAGCTTATACCCTGGAAATAGGCTACTTTGAATCTCGGTTTACGCGGGTGAAACCTCGCGGCGCAGCTAGTAGTAATCTATGTATGGGGCTTGTGGCTAAGTAATAACAGCAGCACGGCTCGATCGATCAGGTTAAGCTACGCTTGCCGCGGTTGCCGGGGTTGTCAGAAGCCCAAAAGTCTGACAACCAGTCTTACCAAGGGGTATCGTATTACCCAGTAACTGGGTTGTGGAGATTGCCAGTCGCTCCATGTAAAATACTGGTATTCAGCTGCATCCGGTTAGACTGGAAGCCGATCCCAATATAGTTGGGAAAAGGCTAGGCAGGTGATGATCACGCCTATATTACCCGAAGGACTAGGCAGAGTATACCTATAGTAGCTGGTAGGTACATCCACATTTTGCCAGTTATGCTTAAGTCCTTTGTAATATTGCCATCAACTGGGCACAAATCCAGACACCGGTGCTGCTACTGAGACATTCCTGATGAAAATACTCAATAAACTTTTCCCGCCTGGGGAGGCAGTTTGAAATAAATATGTAATATACAGAGGGTCCGGTAATTAATATAGCTTTGCATAATTATCCTATAATGTTCCTACTGCTGGGACACAGGCCTCCTCCGCGGGCCCAGTGCAGGTTGGTGGATGAAATTCTTGGTTCTAAGACATGCCGGTTTCCTGACGATGTTTTCCTTCACCGTTTTGAGAGCAGTGCTGATGAAATTATTTACACAAAGTAAAGCACCTAGCAGGGTTCGAGCCTACGACCTACAACTCATACAAAAAAAATATATCCAATACTCTAATTCATAATTACTCGTATATATCTTTCTGCTGACCGGCCCCTTGACAATTCAAAAGTGCCTGCAATTGGTTTATTTGAAATAAATGCTTTGAGTTTAAATTTGAGTTTGATGCATGAGAGAGGCCTTTGCAGTGGAACAGTATTAGGCTTATACTATTATTATTTATTATTATTAAAACTGTATGAAATGTCGCCGGCAACTTGTTTCTTACTGTCAGTTAACCTACATCATCATGACAAGACAAGGGCGTCCTCCCATGACATAAGTTATTTTGTCCAGCTCATCCCGCTATCTCCTGCTGCCGCGACTGCATCTCCTGCCTGTGTCTGCCTCATTATCTGACTTAGCATTTTCAGCACTTTGTTCGGGTCGGCTTCTGGTCTAACCGGATGCTGCTGAATACAAGTATTTTACATGGAGTGACTGCGAATCTGAACTCCACAGCCCATTACTGGGTAACATGATACTCCTCGGCTGGTTGTCAAACTTCCTCTTGGCAAGATTGGTTGTCAGACTTGTCAGAGTCCTGCCTGTGTCCGCTTGTTGATGATGAAACTCTGACAAACGATCGAACACTAAACACTTGCTGAATTCTGCCTGCACACTTATTTCTTTTGCTGACTGTACGTAGTTCAGAGCCCCCGAAGGGATCGATTTCTCTCTCTAACTCACTCGAGTTGTTCAAGGATTCCATTCGCGAAAGTGAAAACGTTAAGCATCGATTTGGAATCGATACTTAAATTGATATGGTTGTTTTTCGGAATGACTGTGTTGATCATGCATTTTTATTTTGCTCTACTTGAGTATGTTCTGTAATTACACACATCAAAAGTGTCTAGGGATCAACATATATTTTTGCAATAACTTTTCTCCTGATTGATATTAATTAAAATTTTCTTTAAGGATTCATCAAATAAAGTGTTTTCGTTTGTCACAGTAACGATAAACCAAGTCACCTTTGCATTAATAAAGAAATTTGCCATTTTCCTAATAAAGGGATTTTTGACATTTGAACCACTAACATTAAAGTTCGAAAAAAAGACTGAAATAACAGTTTTCTTTAAAATTTTATTGGGTAACTTAAACAATTAATAATCCGTGTTTCTACCGCGAACACTAACAACACAAGAACATCGGTTTGGCATACTCAAAATGAGTTCATCCAAATCACGCTGTGGAATGGCCGCCCATGTTCGTTGCAACAACAAAAAAAGGTCTTCTTGCGACTGGATACCCTCCATATTCGGCAGAGCTCTTCTCTGTAGCATATCCCATGCATGCTCAATCGGGTTCAAGTCTGGCGACTGAGCAGGCCAGGGCAGGACATTGATGTTAGCTGCGGCGAGAGTCTGTCTTACAACTCTTGCGGTGTGCGGTCGTGCATTATCATGCATTAACTGAAATAAGGGACCGATTTGCACTTGTAGAGGAACGATGACGTCTGATACAATCGTCTCAGCATAAATTTGAGCGTTGAGGTTGCCTCTAATCCAAATCAACTCAGTTCTTCCGCCGATCCAAATACCCGCCCATACCATGATGGTTCCACCACTATAAGGATGGACTTCCTGGCAGGATTTTAATCGCTGTTGGCGTCCAGTGGTTCTCCAGTGTCGTATACGTCTTGTATCCGGTCTCATACCAAAACGAGACTCATCAGAAAAGCACACGAAACGCCATTGTTCTTCTGCCCAATTTCTGTGTTCAAGAGCCCATTGATATCGAATCCTACGATTGTGCATTGCTATAGGTGGTACCCGTAGCGGTCTTCGGGAATGAAGGTTCACTTCATGCAAGCGGTTTCTGACTGTTTGGTCGCTAATTAAGTTCCCTGAAGAGTGATGAAGCCTCACGGCTAACATCATGGCGGTTATAGTTGGAGCTCTTCGAGTTAAGATTTGAATGTATCGGTCTTGTCTCCGTGTGGTGCAGCGATACCGTCCTCCATGGCGCTCAGCCACGGTACCAGTGCTTCGGTAACGTGTCCAAAGTCGACTGATAACACTCTGACTTGTATTCAGAGCTAAAGCCACAGTACGTTGCCAGGAACCAGCTTCTATCATTCCCACGGCTCTGAGCATTTCTTCCCTGCTTAAATGACGTCGCCGCTCCATAATAACGTTGGTTTTAATCAGTAGTAGGGAAACAGTAGCACTAATAATGTCTTCAATGCGTTGTATGTTTTTATAGGGAAAATATTGACAGCTGATTTTCATCTTTTACTCGAATTTGATTCACAGTTCCTGATTCAAATTATGAAATGCACCAAAAAGGATCCATATAAATTTATAAAATCATAAATTTATTACAAAGCCACATCTCAATCTCAAGAAATCCGCATAAAAATGCTTGATCCCTAGACACTTTTGATGTGTGTATTTTAAAAAGCACTTAATTATTATTAGTCTGAGCGTGGGAGTCTGGATTCGATTCCTAAGTTTTGTGATTGTGTTGTTGGGTTTATCCAATCAAAAATTTTTAGTTATAGCTTGCCACCTTGTACTATGGACAAAACTTAAGCATGCTCACTTAAGAAAATATTCCTGTGAGAGCGCAGCTAGCGACAAACGAACATTGTGCGATCGAGTCGTAAGCCGTGCTATGCGATTATCGCCTTTAAGGTGATCATGCGGAACTTTGGCCCATAGTACATGATACTTAGACGATACTGGCGAAATGTGGGTGTACTAAATACGCCTTCGCCTAACCCTTTGGAGAATACTGTTTTTTTTTTAAAATTAGTTAGGGACTTTTATAACCGCAATGACATCGTCTCATCATACCCTAAATAACTGCCCCGTTGATCTCGTGGTAGCAAGCGCGACTGCTGAGCGTGGGGTCCTGGGTTCGATTCCCAGGTCAGGCATTTCTGAGTAACAGCCCGTAGTTCGGAAGATGGCAGTGTGACACCCCCGTGACCCGGAAAGCACGATACGCCGTTAGCCCTGCGCCTGATCTCGCTCCGGTCGCCTCGGATTGCCGTCGCATCGGACTATGAGAGTGAGGGACGAGAGAGTGCACCGATGTATGTAATACTCGTATATCTCACGTAGATGGCTAACACAATTTATAGTATATGGATGACTAGTCTTCGCTGAGATTGGCTTCCATGGCCGAAATTCGGTCTGGAGGACTAGACCCTAAATCACACTAATATTATAAAGGCGAAAGTTTGAGAGTGAGTGTGTGTGTGTGTGTGTTTGTTACTTCTTCACGCTCAAATGGCTTGACCTATTTGAATGAAATTTCGTATGTAGACAGCTTATACCCTGGATTAATAAACAGATTACTTTTTATCCCTGTCTACGAGGGTGGAACCGCGGGGCGCAGCTAGTAAATAATACTAAAATATACGCTGCTATGGATTATATTTAGGTCATGGACCTGAACAGACTCTTTGTGTCTCCACCATTTGGTTGAAATACTGACTTAATGTGACGTTACATTATTAACTTATTTAACAAATCAAAAGACTAACAGACTAGTCTACTACCTAACTTTAGTTGAAATAATAACAATGTTAATTATTCAAAATTGGCTGCAGGTGTTGTTCAAACAGACCAGTGTTTCTAACACTCTATTGTTTTCATTGTATTTCAAAATTAATAAACGTTTAGGGCCTATTTCTCGATGTCTGAATAGCCACTACTTACCGAATAAATTCAAAAATGGAACAGAATTTCTATGAAATTATCTGTCAAGTAAGTTAATAGGAACTTAATCGTAGCCGGTGACACAGGCCCTTTGAGTTCAAGATGTTGATGTACCAGAGTAGAGTTTCATAAGAATTTGTTAGGAAGGGTGATCCTATCATGATTAATAATTAAGGGTATTATTAATTATTATCGATAATTTTGTGTTTTTATAATTTCTATTAAGCCGTATAGGGGTTAAACAGGCTAAATCATGTTATCATGATTAAGCACTTGAAATTGTTTGTATAGCAAAATAATCCTAGTAGCACTGTCTATTTTCTGTTTTATACGATTATAAGTAAACAGTTCCTTATTGTGTAATAAAATTTGCTTTAAATCGAAGTTTTTTAAATATGTTAAAAACTTACTAAGCCAAAAATTTATTTAAGTATAACATTTTGTCATAAATCTACATTTAAACGAGGCGCGTTTAAATTCCGGTGCGCGTGAGTCTTCTATCTCGCGCGTCAAACTAGACAGCCATAACGCCATTTTACTTACATACCGAGTTACCGAGCTAAACCACGCTTCGATATATCCTCTTAAACTAAATATTTGTTTATGAACGTATAAAAAAAGATATCCTAGCTAATATTATAAATGCGAAAGTGAGTTTATTTGTTACGCTTTCACGCTAAAACGGCTGAACGGATTTGGGTGAAATTTGGCGCATGGGTAGACCATGACCTGGAAAAGGACATAGGCTACTTTTGAACCTGGATAGCAGACGAAGTCGCGGGAAAGAGCTAGTACCTAATAAATAACTCATCATCATTTGCCAACTATGTTGGGGTCGGCTTACAGTGTAACCGGATGCAGCTGAACACCAGTATTTAACATGGAACGACTGCCTATCTGACCTCCATAACCCAATTACTGGGTAATACGATACCTCTTGGTAAGACTGGTTGTCAGAATTTCAGGCTTTCTGACGACCCGTAACGACTGCCAAATATCCACGAATGACAGCCGGGACCAACGGCTTAACGTGCTTTCCGAGGCACGGCTACTTGGTATGTAAAGATGGTCACCCATCCACGGACCAACCGCGGAAATAGTTAACCCAAAAAAGTGTAGGGAACATTAGATTTTTTTTACGCGATTTCTGGTTCAGTCCTATATTAAAAGTTGTTCATAATGATGAGTACAATAATCTTAAGAGGTTGTGCGTCATGTAAATTAAACTACACCTTGAATTTGTTTTAACTTCAGCCTTTACCGATGTCAGTCATGCCCCCCACACGCCACAATTGCGGCGATAAGTCCCCTCTTTGAGGAGTGGTTGGAGAGGCGCCACGGCGTCCTCACCTTCCGCCTGACGCAGGTCCTCACCGGACACGGTTGTTCCTGTTTCGGATAAGGCGGGAGGAAACGCCCGGGTGTCACCATTGTGTGGATCACCCGGAGGACACGGTGGAGCATACAGTGGAGGTCTGCCCGGCTTGGGCGGAGCACCGCCGTGTTCTCACGGAGGCGATCGGCGGCGGCGATCTCTCACGTCCAAACCTGGTCCAGGCCATGGTGCGGAGCGAGAGTGCATGGGAAGCCGTCACCTCCTTCTGCGAAGCAGTAATGCTCGCGAAGGAGGAAGCGGAACGCGTGAGAGAGAGGCAACAGCCGCGCCCTCGCGCCCCTAGCCGCCGTAGGAGACGCCCTGGGCAGCGGGAATCGATTGCCGATTCCCGGCCACCGTAGGCGCGGGCTTGCGGACGACGAGTAATGGGCAGCTCGCCGACCGGTAAGGACCAGCCGGTCGATTCTGTAAAAATCTCACCGTGAAAACTTAGGTGAAGTGAGTTTGTTTTTGCTAGGAATTGACACTATTGACAGCTCACTTCACCTAAGTTTTCACGGTGAGATAGTTACAGAATCGCACTGCAGGCCCGGGTCGACGGTGCGTTGTGTTCCACGCGCGCCTCAAAGAGATGTCAGCAGTGACAGGGTCATTTGGGCCGATGCCGCCGGGGTCGCGGGTAGTTCGAAAGAGATACCGTGGCCCTGGCACGGGCAGCTGAAGGAACATGGGTGGGTTTTAGTCAGTAAAAGTCTGACACGCGCTCCCGCTCTGCCCAGAGCGGGAGAAGTCTCGAACCCACAAGCTCGCGCATGAGAGGCGGGCGCTTTAATCACTGGGCCTTCACAATGAGTTCAGTTTATTACATTTAAAATAAACTAAGTAATAAGAAACGACCCTGGCAGGAAATAAAGTAATTGAACTTTATAGAAAGGCGTGTTTATTCTAGTCACCTACTGAGATATTAAGGACATGTACGAAAATGGTTTTTATTATTCAATAATTCTAACATGGATAAGTTAAATATATTTGGATTTTGGATAGACATCCCAAAAACTAGTGGTTCTAACTATATCATACATTTTTAAAGGTCTCAAATTTTGTGAAAAATCGTTTTTTATTTTAGTGCGAATTTACTCCTAAAACGAACAAACCTTTCTAATTATCTAGGATAATGAAACGAACACACCCCAAAAAAAATAAACTTGTCAAATTAACACACGGTAGGTACTGCCATTACTGTCAGTCAATATTTGATTTATGATGATGATAGGATGAGGTCTCATCAGGCCTGTCACCTGTCAGTCAACACTTTATGTCATATTTGACAAATGAACAGAATCAATCATCTGTCAATTATGACATTCTCAGTATGTGGGAGGTTTTGTTTGGGTTGCCATCAAATAAAATATTTAAATAGTTGATCATTTTTCTCATACATAGGTCTAGAAACATTATTTCAGTGGTTCTAAGTTCCATATTTATGTCGATTTTATTTAGGTGTAGTTTGATGCTTGTTAGAATTTTCTCGGAATAAAAAGCCAACGTCCACACAAAAACCGGACATCTCCTTTCCTAAACCTTACACCTTAGACGCTAAAAAGGGGGCACCTAAATGTTTGTGAATAAGCTGGTGTAACAGCTGATCATAATTTTAAAAGAATGTTAAAAACATGTAGAATTAAGGCTGTTTCTTGCGGCTGTAATACAGGCTTGGCTTTATAGTGAAATGCATATTTCAATAAAATGTCCATTGTTGCACAGTAGGCTTAATGGCAAAATTGGTGACTGTTGCACCACACTCACATGCCAATTAAGGGCTTGCGTGCGCTTTGCAATTGTGCTAGAAAATTAACTACTGCAATATATCCTCAGTAATTCCGTAGTGCTAAGGATTTATTAGTGTGAACTATGCGTCATTTGAAGTTGCTGGAAACAAAAGAAACTTTCAAAACCATTATTGTCTGACATTAGTAAGTAGGTACCTAAGTCTGCTCGCACCTTAAGAAAACGCGACCGTTAAGTTATCATTCAGTAAACCTTTATGCCTCACACAACCTCGCCGCATCTTTCGAATCCCTGAGGAACACACGTTTAGCCACAAACAAACACTTAAAATTCCGACGCAAGAGCACACCGAGTTTGTTTTTATGCGCAAGATTTGCTAAGTGTACAAAACATTCGATATCAGGCCCTTCCTTATTCAAATTGGTAATATTTAAATTTGTCCTTGTTGATGACCAGATAACCCCGGTCAAGTAGTACCTACGTAAATAAAAATGATTTGATTCAGCAAAAAAAGAGAAGTTCGCTTGGCGTGGTGATTGGCCGTGCGGCTTCAAGGAGGCTGCAAGGGGATGGGGTCCTCGACCTATATTGAAGTCGCTTGCGCATCTCACGCACTTATTTACTTTGCTGTTTAACACTGCAGTTGTATAAGTCTCCTTGGACGTGGACGTAGTACAGTCACACGTCAGAGGTAACACTGACCTTGAGCTGGGCTAGCGAAGCGCGGAGTTTCAATAGAATACGGCGCCAACTTATACTGGTTTTGGTACCTCTTTCACGCGGTCAACTGTACTTTTATACATTTCGTTTTTCTAGATGTTGAAGCTCCGACTGTCACATGCAAATATACGTGTTTTTTATGTGTTGTGGCCACATAAATGAACACATACTTACCTACTGTACAGGTATTTGTTTTACTTACCGCCTCATATACTACACTTAAGTACTTTTTTGATTGCCTTCACTCACAGCCATTTTATTCGCGCAGAAGTATGGCAGACACACCTTTTTCCCAAGTTTTAATACTGTTAAAAAACCGTCTCTCAGATTTACATGTAGATTATTTATTAACTAGGAAGAAATAATAACATAACATAAAGTCAGAGGTACGGAGAAACGGAACATCTAATAAACCGTGAAAAAAAATCCCGTGCACACGATGTCCACATCTGTTATACCCCGGCCACACTAACGTCAACATCAATGCCCATCATCGTCATAAACATCGCGGTAGTTAAATTCGGTCAAGATTCGGTCAAATTATCGCGGTAAATGGTGGCTACACCTACGGCCTTTCCTTCATCGCGATAATCAACGGCATATTAGGCGACACGGCCGCGACATTAGCACGCGTTACTATAGCGGCCGAGCGCTGTAAGCAAGAACAGTCCTTATGGTATAAAGATGTTCGTTTCTCCGATAGTACTATCTATCTCTGTCAACCCTTCGGGGAATACATGCTAGTGGCAGCACACCTACATTTCTCTACAAAAGATTAGATATTTAAAAAAAACCTTTTTACAGTCCGTTGAACCGATTTTAACTTCTATTGCGTTGGTGGCATGAGAAATGGCAGCTGCAGTAAACAGTTGGTACTGTAACCACTTTTTCACTTTTAATGCCATCCTTAAGCCTATGGAATAAAAGTCAAAATCGGTTGAACGGACTGTAAAAAAGGTTTGTTTATATGTCTAATGTTATAGTTGTTTTAGGACAGGTGTTGCAGGAAGTAGTAATAAGTTTCCACGTAGGTACTTAGTATTTAGTATTAATTTTGTTGTTTTTTTGCAATTCGAAAAGTCTGTACGGCTTTAAGTGACGTGTTCATGGTGACAAGTAGGTAATAAGCAGTTAGATTTCTTTCTTCAGAATTCAAGGAACAGGTTTGACTGCACAGCTTCCAGCAAGCTGAAAACGAGAGTGATCGAGTTTGCGTGATGTCTGAGCGTGAGGTGCAGGTTCCAGTTTGAGAGCCACGTGTCCGGCTAAGTATTATTGGGTTCGTCCAGAAATCAATTCAAAGTTCGAATCTCACTCTCTAGTCTTTAGTCTGGATAAAAATATAAGTTGGTAGTCAGTCGAAAATGGCTCGACCGATTTTAATATTTTTTTTGTTTTATTCCCTGTTTACTGGGCTGGTTCAGGAAAAAAGAAAATTAGGAAAAATAAATTTTGTATGAGACAGTTCAAGCTGTAAATTTCCAGTATAAGCTGATCTCGCATTGTATAGGATTTCCTTACAATGAGAGGTCAGTGTAAACTGGAAATTATAGCTTGATGTGTAGCCGTGTGTACGAAGTTCACCGGGTCATCTAGTTATTGATAAAATGTTAGTGTACCTACCTAATTGCTGAAGCAAGCGAAAATAATTGTTGATCAAATTGAGACACTTCGTCAATTTGCCACATTATAGACATTTTCATACAGCTACCAAAAAACGACAGTTCAATCTGCCTAGCTTTTTCTCAACTATGTTGGGGTCGGCTTCCAGTCTAACCGGATGCAGCTGAATACCAGTATTTTACATGGAGCGACTGCCTATCTGACCTCCACAACCCAGTTACTGGGTAATACGATACCCCTTCGTAAGACTGGTTGTCAGACTTTTGGGCTTCTGACGGCCCATAACGACTGTCAAAGATCCACGAATGACAGCCGGGACCAACGGCTTAACGTGCTTTCCGAGGCACGGAGGAATCTCGGTATGTAAAGATGGTCACCCATCCACGGACCAACCCCGGCAAGCGTAGCTTAACCTGATGGATCGATCCGTGCGGCTGTTATTACTTAGCCACGAGAGCTCATAAAAAAACGACAGTTGTGGTTCGAATAATCTCTACTCTAATACAGTCCTCTTAACCGTATCCAGCGACAGCGACTACATTTCCTGTCTCTCTGCTCTGATGATTAGCGCACAATATATTTTGTAAGTTGGTAATCAATATAAATAAACAATAAAATTCCCTGACTTTATCTACTTGTTAAATACTTCACAAACCTCCGGGGAATACATGCTGATGTATGTTATGTGCGTAATAAAGTACACGACTACACAGCTTGCTGAAAATGACAGGGACAAAAAGATAAGTACAGTCTGTCTCAAAAAGATGTGCACATCGATATGGTTCCATTTGATTGTCTATAATATGCATTTCATAATATTGTATCAATGGTACCCAATGTGTAATATGTTTTATTGCTAGACAAAAAATCAATCTGCCTAGCCTTTTCCCAACTATGTTGGGGTCGGCTTCCAGTCTAACCGGGTGCAGCTGAATACCAGTATTTTACATGGAGCGACTGCCTATCTGACTTCCACAACCCAGTAACTGGATAATACGATACCCCTTGGTAAGACTGGTTGTCAGACTTTCGGGCTTCTGACGACCCGTAACGGCTGTCAAAGATCCACGAATGACAGCCGGTTTTATTGCTAGACATTGATAGAAAATTTATAGGACTAAAAATAGACAAGTAAATGAATTCTTGTCCATATCTGTGTCACAGCCGACTAGCTTAATTAGCCGATCCTCGATTAGTTAATTGCCTAGCCTTTGGAAGTAGCGCTCGCCGGCCGCTGCGGGCGGCACCGCTTGCTTCGCTCGCGCGGTTCGCGCGCGGTTTGTCAGAGCTGTAATCTAACCTAATCCATTTGGTCGATTTGGTCGGGATGCCCCGGCTTAGTTACTGCAACCAATTCAACTCGCGCGTGGTTCGTCACAGTTGAAACTGTGCGGCCTGAATTATTGGAACCTAAACTATTAGGTATTGAATATCCTTCATGGCGCTATATAGTTGAATGGCGCCTTTTAGTTAAAAAGCTAGGTTATTAACTGATATGTTGCAGCCTACTAGCTTAAAAGATAAGTTGGCTGCGACGTGTACATCCTTTTGTGAATGAATGTACCTACTGAAAACGGTGGGGTATCGTTTAGGAAACTAACTTTAAAAAGTTACTACTGTAAGTCTAACTGATGTAATCCAGCTTTCAGTAATACCCAACAGTAACCAAGCGTTATCAGTAGGTACCGGAAACGATGACCAGTCCGTCTTATTGTGTAGAATAAATCTCTGGAAACTGACTGGTGCTACCGGGAGAGGGGGATTTGAGCCTTGATGTCTTCCGCTTTGTAATTCAGTTGACTGCTTCTGATAATACAGAATTCAATTGAGAGGCAATGGCCCAATGGTTAAGGTGTAGATTGTGGAGTGAGAGGTCTTGGGTTGGGTGGACGCTTCACTCGAGTGAATGTTCATTTCTGTTTCATTCCACGTTCACAAGACGCTGATAAAATTATAAGGGAATGAACGTTCATCTGCTTCTTTCGTTTCATTTTTACCCGACTGCGGCGAAGCTAAAGAAGAAGGGTTATTTGATCATTCGGTGGGCGAGTGAAAGATGCTGAATGCCGAAACCCAGCATCGTTGAATCCACTTTAGTTTATATCATATTTACCACTTCGAGAGAAAAATTAATAATAAATATTATTAATAAAAGACAAAAATCATCACTAATTCTTGGATCTTTGTCAGCGTTACGGGTCGTCAGAAGCCCGAAAGTTTGACAACCAGTCTTACAGTCTTACCAGTATTACCCAGTAACTAGGTTGTGGAGGTCAGATAGGCAGTCGCTCCAAGTAAAATACTAGTATTCAGCTGCATCCGGTTAGACTGGAAGCCGACTCCAACATAGTTGGGAAAAGGCTAGGCAGATGATTATGATCCCGCGCAAGATTCGCTTCAAATTGGCCAGAGAGAGCTTAAGTTGTTGGGATTGGTTAAGCGAAATAGTAACAGCCAGTCAAATACTACTTGGGAAAAGGCTAGGCAGATTGATTGCCAGGAACCTTCACACTCAAGTAAATAGAAACGTAAAGTAAGTATGGCTTCTGATGTCGACTTTACACGACACTTTTACACTCATGTATATAACCACTAAATTAATTTCCCATCGAGGGAATCGAACTTGTAACCCTGATGGTACCTTTAATACGCCACACAAAATTAATTGGCAAAAAAATAATAAAATACATATTTGCGCATCGTCTGCTGCGCAATTTGCGACATTTATTATATTATGTACTGCGTAGCATACAGGTAAACAACTCTCAATCAAAGAAAAAACAAAGAAATATATTGGTGGATAAAAAGAAAATTAAAACAATCAGGGCAGAGTGAACATGGCTTCAGGCAATGTTGGTAATGTGAACCAAGTCTTCGTAACCTACAAGCTATTGTTACTTATGTAGAGCTATTCTGTAAAGTTCATTCCGAACCTCATTCAAGTGAGCTCATTTGTTTTTCAGTTCGGGGATTCACTCCTCATCATCATCACCCACTGCTGAGCATAAGGACTCTCTTTTCTTCTGCCAATCCCCATGCTTGCCAGCCTCGTCCTTGTTTTGCCCGCGATGGCAACAATGTCGTCCGCCCGATTATCCATCTCGCCACCCGCTGGCCGACCAACATCTCGTCTTCCAGTCCTTTGGATACCACTCTGTCACAGCCTTACTCCACCTGTCATCACTGCGCCTTTCCAGGTGCCCAACTTTATTTGATGAACGAACGAATTTAAACAGTGTTGAGGCGGTTCAGTATAGTGTGCCGCATGGGAGGAGCCGCGCCATACCCTCATATGGACAAGGAATAAGGAAGGATTTCCCGGTAGTAAGTTCCCGTGAGATATTTTCCGACATCCACGAGGGCGAAGCCGCTGGCAAAAGCTATTCAAACATATTATATTGAAACTTCACTAAGATTAAGCTAAAGTTTCATACAGGGCAATTTTTTTATCACTATAGCAAAATTTTTACATCACACGGTGTTCGTCCATGAATATGAGCACATTTCACAATAGGACCAACTCTGATAACACGAAAAAAAAATCTGCTATTTCATACAAAAATACTTACTCGACCAAAATGTATAAAATAGCTTATTTTCTAATTAATTTAATTTTTGTTTTATCATGTTTAGATATGATGATGATACCCGTGACGTCTACTGAGTTTCATAGCTAATTTAATTTGACCATGTATGACTTATGGAAAACAATACGAAAACACTAAAAAGTTTAATCATGCATAGATGATGATTAAACCAGTCTCTGATTCATTGGCAGTCAAACATCGCACAGCCTGAGGAAAATATGAAAGTTAAAGTAGGTACCGTCAGCAACAAAAATCGATTAACAGTTGAGTTTTCTAAATTGTAATTATTGAGAAAAATATTTCATTAAAATCGGAACAGATGTAAATTTTAAAGAAAATTAACTCTTATCTAATAAATGAAACGCTAAAAAGCAGGTTATCGTATCATTTTGTGTTAATTTAGATAATGTCAAAAAGTAGCAGTGTTAACCGACTTCTATTGCTGACCGTACCAACAATTGCAAAAGATGTACTCGTAGCATGTGGCATTCTGTAGTTTCTGCCTACCTCCATGGGAAGAAGGCGTCAGTTTATCTATGTAAGTATGATGTACGAACGATAAGACGGAATTTGGGAAACTCAGCTCTCAACTTAAACAAGAAGGTTGTATTATATTATGTAAACCTATTTGTGAACAACAGATACCAATACCACTAAGGTTAAAAAAAAAAAACAACATTTTATCTACATCTTAATTCTTCGATACAATGAAAATTAAGAAGATTTTGCCCTTTACAAGACAAGCACAAAGCGGTATCAATGCACCTAATTACACGAGCTTACATAGGGTAAACGAACGTGACCATACACACCAATAGCCTATAATTAAGTATCAACACATATGTATAATGTACATACGTATGCGCTATAGCAATTAGCACCGCTGTCCTTGAAACTCCGACGACCTCAGGACGCGAGTTATGCATAAAGAATCAAATACTAAATTGGAGCTGAGAGCAAAAACTGGTCGGTTCAGGTCCTCGGGTGACGTCACTCCACCGAAACGCGCCCGTTTCCGACCAGAGGACATTATAGAAAACGACAGCAGACTAACTGTTGATACCCGCGCTTAATGGGCACAAGGTTGGAACGTCTGGGAGAGCTCCTTTGTTTTTAAACTGGACCACATTATGGCACTAGTGCTGCGAGATCGTCATTTGTTTTCTGCTTTTTAATTTGTAGTGTTTTGAAATATGGCCTCTAGGCTTGTAAAGTCAGGTAAATTGCTGCCTTTGACGTGAAAACGTATTTTTACACATACAAGACTTAGTAAAGTGTATTGGTATGTCAAATCATCAAATAAATACCTAGTGAAAAGATCTCAGAACGTGACATTGAAATAAGAGCGGTCTACAGGCCATAGAAACTGTGGTCCTAATTGTTATTAACATAACATTATATTCCGGTATCTCTTTAGAGATTTTATTCATTGTGTATCAATAATATGCTAGATTCGGTCCAAGATTACATATTTAAACCACCAAAATTATGTATATAGCATCCGGTTTCCGAAAATAGTGCTTTCGGCCATTCTCATAGGCGTTTTAATTATACATACAAGGAGATACTTTATTGGATTATTAGCGATAAGTATTCGATAATTTCCGGCAATGTGTGGTCACCACGAAAGTGCGTTGAGCTGCTTCTCGGGATTGAGACTGATGTGACAATGAATATGGCAGGAGTGTTTGACGCTAATTCGTTGTAGTATGTCTCAGTAGCGCTACAAGCGCTATTTTGGCATGTGGCCAAAGTCAGAACTAACGCCACCATATTGTTTTTTGCCCTCCAGTCAACGTCATTCGAGCGCCAAAAATTCGCTTGAGGTCGTGGGTTCGATTTCCAGGTCGGGCAAAGTGTTATTGTGTTTTCCCATTAGGAATCTCTCAGTAACAATCCGGAATTTGGAAGTTGGCAGTGTGGTATCCCGGATCTCTCTCCGGTCATGTCGGATTATCGTCCCAAAAGACTGTGAGAGTGAGGGAAGAGTGAGACTTGTGTACTATAACATCTCCCGGGTAGATGGCTATAGTCTCTTCTGAGATTGGCTGTCATGGTCGAAATTCGGTCTGGTGGACTATATATACAATTACCATTACAAGATAACCCAATGCGATAAATGCGCCTATCCTCAACGAAACAAAAGGCAACGGCAACGGCAAAAGGGATAGTCTGTTGAAAACAGGACACTGCTACAAGGATCTTTACATGTTTATAATTAGTTATAGATAGACAAAAATATCTATGGTTGTAGCCATGATATAGTTATATATAGTAAGAGAAAGAGGAAGTCTGAAAGTGGCACCGGTGACCGAAAAGTTATGCGGAAATCGGTTGTCATGGTATGGGCATGTGATGCGGAGGAATGAGGAAAATGTCGTGAGAAAAGTTTTGAGTATGAATGCCGATAGCTATAAGAGTAGGGGAAGACCAAAGAAACGATGGATGGATTGTGTGAAAGCTGACATGGCTAGAAAGGGGGTGACAACCGAGATGACGAACAATAGAGAGGTATGGAAAAAAGGGACATGTTGCGCCGACCCCAAATAGATTGGGATAAGGGCAAGAGAATGATGATGATGATATAGTTATATATATCCCTAGGGATATAGCTATCTACCGTAATAAAGCTATAAGAAAGCGGTTCATAACTATCTTACTAGGAATAAGAACTATAATACGAGCATGAGCAGTATTAGGGCATTCCGACCAAATAGGTTAGGTTAGAACTGTGACCAACTACGCGCGAGCCGAGCGAGCGAAACGAGCGGTGGAGCGGTAGCGACCGGCGAGCGCTACGTCGAAATTGGTTGCAGTAACAAATTTAGGGCACTCCGACAATTTGCATGTAACTATATTACGGTAGATATCTATATCCCCAGGGATATAGATATAATATCACGGCTACAACCACTGCGACAGATAGACATCTATAATATATCTAATTATAAACATGCAAAGATCCTTGTAGCAGCAGTGTACTGTTATAATCAAACTATCCCTGTTGCCTTTGCCGTTGCCTTTTTTTTTCGTTTGGACCACTACTGTCTAACTGTTAGACAGTAGTGGTCCAAATGAACCAAAAGTTTTGTGACGAATTGTGTTAGACTCTAATACAATGTTGTTGTTCTTGTGTGACTTTTATAATTACATTCTACTATCGCAAGTCCGTGAACTTCTGACACCTTTTAAATTACTTACATTGTATCAACAGTATTTTAAAATTCCGGTCTTTCCAGTAGACAGCCGAAATGTTAGTAAACGCTAGGAGGACTTATCCCAATCTCAAAAAATATATGGGATCACTAATTTCGCAGTATTTTTCGCTTTGTTGTAAAAAACGTGTCGGTTACTCATAGGTCAGCGGTGCGAGGCCAATGTATTTCTGTTAGTTTTTTTAACATAATTTATATGTATTGACAATGAACATAAATCTTTGTTTTATTGGTGTGTATTGTGGCTCAATGACAAGAAATATTGAACCCACAATTCAAGTTAATTATGTTAGTAAAATTATAATAGCTCTCGATTTCGCAGTGCATTCGGTTTCCTATTTATTTTTCATGTTAACATACAATAAATAACTTGTATTTACTGACTGGTTTCGCTCATTTTCAGTATAAAGAATATTAAGCTCATACTGTACCTACTGTGTATTGTACTTATGTACCTAACTAAAATATGTATGTGCATCTGTATCCAGGAGCTCGTGGCTAAGTATTAACAGCCGCACGGGTCGATCCATCAGGTTAAGCTACGCTTTCCGGGGTTGGTCCGTGGATGGGTGAACATCTTTACATACCGAGACTCCTTCGTGCCTCTGAAAGCACGTTAAGCTGTTGGTCCCGACTGTCATTCGTGGATCTTTGACAGTCGTTACGGGTCGTCAGAAGCCCGAAAGTCTGACAACCAGTCTTACCAAGGGGTATCGTGTTACCCAGTTACTGGGTTGTGGAGGTCAGATAGACAGTCGCTCCATGTAAAACACTGGTATTCAGCTGTATCCAGTTAGACTGGAAGCCGAAACCCAACATAGTTGGGAAAAGGCAGGCAGATGATGAGATGATCTGTATCCACACAATGATCATCATTTGGTTTGCTTGACAGATACTTATTTGTTTTTATTTTAATCAAATAAAGCTCATTAAAGTATTTCAAATATTTTACTTACCTATTTATTTATTTCTTCACGTTTTTTATATGACTGAACAAAGATTACAAGTATCAATAACATTCAAGTATAAATTACGTAAACACACAAAAGAAAAAATGGATAGAAAAAAATTAATGCATTTTATCCATTTCAGTATTATTAATAACAATTAATAATACATTTAAGCTTCATGATTCAACTCTAAATAATAATTATAATGTTCCCAAACTAAGCACTTATGTACCTACATAATTATAAGAGATCAATCATATATCACGAATATCGTTTCTAAGGATTAATAAATGCATAATAAACATGCAATTTGCAGTTACAGGATGGTGCCTTAATAACATATAATGGTAATATAACATAAAATATCGCAAGTTTTGTTTACGTTTCATGTAATAAAATTCAGACTCCATGCGAGCAATTCCTGAAAGAAAAACCCAATAACGCTTCGTCCGCCTTGGGAATCGAACTCAAAACCTTCTCAGCAATAGCGTTGCTAACCACCAGACCAACGAGGCTAAATACCTACCTAGTTAAAATTACTGTGTTGGTTTGGCTGATGATGTAAAGTTTCAATAGACCCTCAAAACTTTTTACGATAAGTTTTTGTCGGTATTTAATTAAGTTCCAACCTACCCTTAGTAGGGTAACTGCTATAGTAATTGGCCCCTCATTAAAAAAGAGGTAGAAACAAAGTAATGCAAGCAAGCTCATGAATGAAAAGGACCAAAACAATATTTTTCGTCCTTTCATTCATGAGCTTGCTTTTTCTCCTTGTTTCTACCTCTTTTTATATGGGTGGCCAGTTGCTAAAGCGTGGCCAATTACTACTGCAGTTACCCTATTTAGAAATTTTGTATTTAGTACGAATGTATAAGCCTATCTGATTCATTTCGCAACAATTGAAGCTTTTCCTAGAAAAAAAATTCACACGCCCAGTACATTGTAAATACCTGCCTATTGGATGTAGACGCAGGCAAAATCAAGTCTGAAAACGTGTCATCGTCTGCATGGCCTTTTCCCAACTATGTTGGGGTCGGCTTCCAGTCTATTCGGATGCAGCCAGCAGCACCAGTATTTTATATAGAGTGACTAGGCAGTCACTCTATCAGCCTGGGTGTGGAGCTCAGAAAGGCATCTGACCTTCACAGCCCGGTTAGGTATCTACTTGGTAACCCTTAGTAAAACTGGTTGTCTGACTTTCGGGCTTCTGAATCCCCGTAACTACTGTCAAAGATCTACGAATAACAGCCGGGACCAACGATCCAGGTCTGAAAAGTGTCAAATATATTGAATTGTTTTTAATTTTTGGTTAAAGATTCTTCGTCTTCAGTGTGGTTTCACTGAAGATGAAGGGAAATACATCTGCAAGGGCCATCAGACAGTGAGCATAGCTTGGTCACCAATAATATTGTCTATGTGAAATGAAGATTTACGCATTCTATTAAAAAATCCACACCAGTATCATCATCAGATTACCGTTTTCCCCAATGTTGGGGTCGGCTTCCAGTCTAACCAGATACAGCTGAATACTGCCTATCTGACCTCCACAACCCAGTTACTTTTCTGACTTACGGGCTTCTGACTACCCGCAATGACTGTCAAAGATCTGCAAATGACAGCCGAGACCGACGACGGCTTAGCGTGATTTCCGAGGCTATGTAATGGGCGGTCACCCATCCACGGACTGACCTCAGCAAGATTAGCTTCAACCTTCGATTGCTCGTGTGGCTGTTATTACTTAATCAGGAGCACCTTCATTAAAATGCACACCCTATATGAAAATTCTCACGTCCGCGTATATTTTATTTTATATAACTGCATAGAGGTTAGACAGCTCCGGTGGTCTGCGGCCTGTTTGATGCAGAAACCTTCAAATAACATTAGCCGATCGCTTGTCTTCCGTACAACTTGGTCATGACAAGACTTATAAACGTAATTTGAAATATAATTTGTTTAGAGGTCAAAATGGGATCAATGGAATCATCACTTGTGGGAATTTGAAGTAAACAATGTTTTTAAGACTTAACACTAATATTACAAATGCGATAGTAACACATGTATGTCGGTGTGTCCACCCCCGGCGGCAGAACGAATTTATGCAGAGACCATGACCTGGGTTAAGTAGGAAGTACGTTCCCGTGGGTATTTTATTACCATCACGAGAGCGACGCCACGGGCAAAAGCCAGTAACATAATATATTTGTATTGTAAAATCATGACAAAAGATTAACTTCTGTGTAACAAAGGACCCCAGCCTGTTGCCACAAATCCAGGCTACGGTCTCCACACGGTGGAGCATACAGTGGAGGTCTGCCCGGCTTGGGCGGAGCACCGCCGTGTTCTCACGGAGGCGATCGGCGGCGGCGATCTCTCGCGTCCAAACCTGGTCCAGGCCATGGTGCGGAGCGAGAGTGCATGGGAAGCCGTCACCTCCTTCTGCGAAGCAGTAATGCTCGCGAAGGAGGAAGCGGAACGCGTGAGGGAGAGGCAACAGCCGCGCCCTCGCGCCCCTAGCCGCCGTAGGAGACGCCCTGGGCGGCGGGAATCGATTGCCGATTCCCGGCCACGAGTAATGGGCAGCTCGCCGTCCGGTAAGGACCAGGCCCGGGTCGACGGCGCGTTGTGTTCCACGCGCGCCTCAAAGAGATGTCAGCAGTGACGGGGTCAATTGGGCCGATGCCGCCGAGGTCGCGGGTAGTTCGAAAGAGATACCGTGGCCCTGGCACGGGCAGCTGAAGGAACATGGGTGGGTTTTAGTCAGTAAAAGTCTGACACGCCCTCCCGCCTCTGCCCAGAGCGGGAGAAGTCATTTGATGATTTCCCATCCACAAAAAAAAAAAAAAAAAAAAAGGCTACGGTCTCCAACTGAAAAATCCTAATAGATAATTGAAGACCCCGATAACATTTTAGCCGAATTGGGTATTGAACCCAGGACATCCCGTTCTGCAGTAGCGCTTGGGACCGCTATATCAACGAGGCTTTCCAAAACTTTTTTTATCATATAACGCTGGAAAATCAAATACATAGTTTATAGTCAGTGCAGTCACACAAACAGACACGAATAGCGACTTCAATAATATTACAAATTTAAGTCGCTATTCGGATCTTTTTGTGAGGAGCTCGTGGCTAAGTAATAACAGCCGCACGGGTCGATCCATTAGGTTAAGCTACGCTTGCCGTAGTTGGTCCGTGGATGGGTGACCATCTTTACATACCGAGACTCCTCCGTGCCTCCGAAAGCACGTTAAGCCGTTGGTCCCGGCTGTCATTCGTGGATCTTTGACAGTCGTTACGGGTCGTCAGAAGCCCGAAAGTCTGACAATCAGTCTTTCCAAGGGGTATCGTATTACCCAGTTAATGGGTTGTGGAGGTCAGATAGGCAGTCGCTTCATATAAAATAATGGTATTCAGCTGCATCCGGTTAGACTGGAAGCCGACCCCAACTTCGGGTCAACAAATTCGGGTCTTTTTGTGTGACTGCGTTGTTCTTCTAAAGTACGCAACAGATATACGAATTTTAATGCGGTTTTCACCATGATTTAAAGAATTTATTCCGGATGGTTTATGTGTTTAATACATTTATAATAAACTAACATTATATTAAATAAATTAGATGTTAATATTTATTTGTAATAATTGTAATAGAAGTAATTTAATGAGAACAACTCTAATTTGTAATAATAATATTTTTTGATAGATATTTAATTGGAAATGTATTCTAAGGCAAACTGCAAGAAATAAAAGGATTTTTTTTTTATTTTTATTTATATTAAATAAATCTCGATGTTTTTTCAAGTCGTAAAAACCGTGCGACGCAGGGGCGGGTCCCTATAGTGGTTATACAAATGGCTAAAGACAAACACGTTACAATTACGTTGTATAGACCCATATTCCTTAGATGTTACTATGATTGTCCACGGACTATGGTAGTTTATATATAGTGATATTATTATTACTGTAGTGTAGACAAAAATACACCATAAACAGACGCGAATTAGGTATAGTAGACCTCGAAACTTCTTTATCACCGTAAAGTTGAATATCTGTTGCACTATGTGACAGTTAGATTTCAAAAGCAGTGGTGGCCCCGACTAACGAGTTAGGTCGTGGGTTCGAACCCAGGCAGACGCTTTACCTTGTGTAAATAATTTCGTCACCACTGCTTTCAAAACGGTGAAGGAAAACATCGTGAGGAAACCGGCATGTCTTAGAACGAAGAATTCGAAGACATGTGACATCTACCAACCCGCGCTGGGCCCGCGTGGTGGATTACGGCCCACTCACTCTCACAGAGAGGAGGCCTGTGTCCCAGCAGTGGGAACTTATAGGCTGATTATGTAATTACTAGGTCGACCGATCACAATTTATTTAAATTGAAAAAGTCCTTATCAGTTTTTGGTACCTATCCCAATCAGTATGTTAAAAGTTTATTTTTCTTTATGTATGTATAATGAATAAAGGATTCCCAAAACACATTTATTACGTACTTTAAATTTAAATTAGAGAATATCGTATGATAAAATTCTTGTTTTTTTTTCTCGATTCTTGTTTTTTTTTTTCTTTGCTGCCACGTTGCACCGGCACAAAAATGTTTAAAGACCCGTTTTTGATACATTTGAACCGATTTAGTCGAATCAAAGTTGTTATTACGGTAACCATGTGCTTAGCCGTAATTAGGATTTCTTAAAATTTCTGTTTCCGATGTTTTGTTTTGAGAGATTTCTGAATTTCCGATGAGTAATGTAGTTATTATGATTCAGACAAAATTGATGATTTTTCGTATTTTCCATTCATCGCTACAGCCTAACTGAGACGATATACTTATATGGTAAGTGCAATAACAAGTTTTAAGGAGGGATACACGAGCTCGTGGCTCAATCATAACAGCCGCATGGGTCGATCGATCAACACCCTAATTGCGGAACACATTATCAAGAGGAGTTGGTTTCATTTTGACAGTTCAACAACATTCATTGCGTTATTTACGTTGGCGAGCAGACAAATTTTTAGGAACCTATGAAGTAATGGATATACAGTTTATTTCAAAATTATTCAAACTCCGATTGATAATACGTTACGCAATTAGGGTGTAGGGTAGCTACGCTTTGCCGCGGTTGGTCCGTGGATGGATAACCATGCCTACATACCAAGACTCCTCTGTCTCGGAAAGCACGTTAAGCGGTCGGTCCCGGCTGTCATTCGTGAATCTTTGATAGTCATTACGGGTCGTCAGAAGCCCGAAAGTCTGATAACCAGTCTTAGAAAGGGGCATCGTATTACCCAGTAACTGGGTTGTGGAGGTCAGTTAGGCAGTCGCTCCATGTAAAATATTGGTATTCAGCTGCATCCGGTTAGACTGGAAGGCGATCGCAACATAGTTGGGAAAAGTCTAGGCAGCTGATGACACGAGCTAGAAGCTTTTTGCACAATGGCATGCGAAGAGGTTGCATGCAAACTTTTATCTTTGTATTCCCGGCTTAGGTCGGCTATCTATATAGCCGACCTAAGCCGGGAATACAAAGTTAAAAGTTAACATAGCATAGCATAGTTAGATAAAGATGATCAAAATACAAATGTAATGTTAAACTTTTCAAATTCAAAGTAAATATTAATAAGGTAAGTATTTAGTGACGTCATCCAAAGTTTGACATCAGTACGACGGATTTTCACGCCATTTTGATGTGAAATAAGTTGCACGATAAAGTTCAAGGCTTAAAAACTTGCGGCAAACATCTAAAAGTCGGATTATACCGGATAATACAGAGTTAACTTGATCAAATTACTTTAGATACAATTATCCAATCATTTGGAATTCTTGTACTGTTTTCAGGTGCTAACTTTTTTAATGGAAGTCCCATAAATTATTTGAATAGGTAAATGGGTCCTCAAGGTTGTGGGTTCAAATCCAGGTATCAATGTGACTTTTTCAATTCATGTACTTTCTAAGTTTATCATATATGTCACTGACAAAAAGATAAGGTAACCCGCACGGGTTAAAAGAAGATGACGTGACAGAAATTTAAAAGAGTATGAATGGAAGGCGATTGACAAGGAAGATGTCGGTGGAAACGCCTGGAGGGGACGCCCTAGCAACCTTATTGGTGATGTTCTTCAGAAAGGTCAGGTTCGTAGTGCCTACTCGCAACCGGCGTGCGTGTATGACCAGATTTAAAGTATGAACGTAAACGAGGCAAAAGATGTAAAGATCGTAGCAGGTGGCGTTCTGTAGTTTCTGCAGAAGTGAGTTTATATATGTTTATGTATCACGGACAATTATTATAAGTCTAAAATGGCCAACCCGTTTTGAGCAAGCGTCACCACGCAAGCAAAAGCCTCTTCTCATATAGAGAAGATGCATATATGCATGAGCATTGATCACCAGGTTGGATGAAATATTAAATAATCAAGGATGTGCATGAAATTAGGATAACGTTAAACAATTAGTTTATTTCATCACAACAAATTTGATAATTTTGAAATCTGTATTGTATAACTAAAATTGTAGGTAGCTATGCAAAGCAAATCCTGAAACAAAAAATGCATTTTTATAATAAATAACATTATTTTTTGTTTTCGAATATCTGATTGCTAATAGCAAAAGCAATAGCTATAGCTATTCTAATTTAAGCTATCGACGAGTATCATTCAGTTTTTCTCCTAAAATAAGCCGCAAAACCATGGACGGTGCGTGGTTACCGTACCCGTGGGGTCACCCCAATCGCGATAGAAACGCAATATCGCGTGGCGCTGCAGCGATGCAATAATTGTTGCCCCAGGACGACGCCCGCACGCTTCGCTTTAATTAATAATGCCAGCTAACAAATTGCAACCTCCTTTGTGCCGCGCGATATCGACTAGCTTTTAGCATTTTGTGACGTTGATTTTCAGGGTTCTGTACACAAATGGGACCTATTTATGTCTTGGGGTGCTAGTGCTACACAATCAAGTTGTTCGGGTCAGCAAGATTTGGCATAGCCTGGCGGCAAAATCGACCCGAAGTGACATGTGTAGTGTATAGCTTCACTGAGCTGTATCAACTCACATACATACACACATACATAAACACACACATACTCATATATATAAACTCACGCTTTCTTGCCATGGGGGTAGGCAAAAACTACAGAACCCCACCGCTATACATATACACTGGTGAACAAAACAAAGTTATGATGTATTAAAAAAATAATTAATTAATGTCTACTGAATAATTATCATTCACATAATAAGTGGTATTTTGGCCTCTATTATAGCAAATTCTTCCGTATGAAACCCTTGGTCCGCGAGTCCAACTAATTTTTGACCGGTTTTTTGGTTTAGGGTGTCCATTTACACCTGATGTATTTTTTAGAAATTTATGAGACACTGTACAATTAAATTATCATTTTTATTGATTGTAACTTTTGTTGCTTCTACATGTTTATTTAATTACAAAGTTTATTATTATTACTTACTGATTTTGAACATAAGTATCCATTCGTGAAAAAAATACTTTTTTTTCAAAAAAAAAAAAAAACAAGCGATTTCCAAAAAATACACTACAAAGTGAACACTAACATTAATTTCAGAAGTCGGTGTCTTTGGATCTGTGTATGTTATTTTTCACTGTTATGTTTTTTTTTTGGAAGTTGGTAATTTTTTTTTTTTTTGTAGTAATGTAGCTTCTTTGCGACTCATTTATTACTTTTTATATTATGTCATGTCATCCTGCTTATCCCTGTCACAGAAATAAAGCTATTGAAACTATAAAACGAATATGGCAAATTTCGACCAATGGGCGACCACTCGCATGTATAAAATGGCAAATTGGCGTAGTGTGTCAATTTATAAACCACTAGCTTTTGCCCGCGGCTTCGGCTTCCTCCGCGTGGATGTCGGAAATTATCCCACGGGAACGTACTACCGGGATACAAAGTATCCATGTAACTGTCTGTGTGCCAAATTTCACCAAAATCTATGAAGTGGTTTTTGCGTGAAAGAGTAACAAACATCCATCCATCCATCCTCACAAACTTTCGCGTTTATAAGTAACTAGCTGTGCCCCTCGGTTTCTCTCGCGTAGACCGGCACAAAAAGAAGCCTTTGTGTTAATCCAGGATATATGCTACATAAAAAATTACATCCAAATAGGTCCAGCCGTTTGAGCGTGAAGAAGTAACAAACATACAAACACACACACGGTCACAAACTTTCGCCTTTATAATATTAGTGTGACTGGCTGCGCCCCACGATTTCACCCGCGTAGACCGGCACAAAACGTAGCCTATATGTTAATCCAGAGTATAAGCTATCTACATACCAAATTTCATCCAAATCGGTCCAGCCGTTTGAGCGTGAAGAAGTAACAAACACAACACACACACTCACAAACTTTCGCCTTTATAATATTAGTGTGGTACAGAGTAGTACGAGTACTAAAGTAAAGTTAGTCTTTAAAGTCAAGGAAATTAATGCTACTAATCCTACTATTCTACTGTAAGTAGTTTAAAGACATTATAGGAGCTGTTTCACCACTACGATTAAGTTCATAATAACTTACTTGGCAGATAATTTCATACAAATTCTGTTCCATTTTTGAATTTATTCGGCGAGTAGTAGCTATTCGGACATCGTGAAATAGGTCCTAACTATCCTACTCTGTAACTTCGAACTTCACCGCACACAATTCGAAAGCGAACTCACTTGTCTATAGAGTATCTGTTACAAATGCTCGCTCCCTCATTCCTTCTCCGCAAGCGTGAGAAGAGGCATACCCAATGCCTTGTATTGGATTGCCAGGTTATGCACTTTTCTATTACCGTAAATGGAGCTGCGGTGTTTATAATCAGTGCCAGTATACGTCACAACGATGACATACCTGCTGTTCTATTATTAAAACGCGTACCGGGTACGGGTGTAGGCTTGTAGAGCCATTAGGCTTGCTGTACAGTTTATAGCGATAGCTCGAGAGATAGTAGATACACGAGCTATGCTAATGAGCGATGTTCTGAAATATTACGGCGGTTTAAACTCAGATTTAATTCCCGTTTTACGAGGCAGTCGTTTTGCATGTGTTGTGTGCAAATGCCCCTAATGGTGTTCGAAATGTAGGTTATCTATTTTGTAAATTGGAGATCCTTACAAAGTTATAATGCTATGTTTTGTAAGATTAAGTTATGAGTTAGTTAGTAAAGTAAAACAAAAATAATAATCAATATAAAGGCTTATTTCATAATGCAGATGTCCAAATAGCTACTACTTACCGAATAAATTCAAAAATGGAACAGAATTTGTATGAAATTATCTGTCAAGTAAGTTAATAGGAACTTAATCGTAGGTGGTGAAACAGGCTCTATCTGTCTTATATTACGTTGTGAAATTAAATCTATAATGTTCAGACTTACATAACGTAATACAACTTTCAATAAATACACACAAAGGTAATAAACATTACAATACTAGGTTATAAATATTATACATTCACATTATTATGCTTGAATCAAAAGTATCATTAAACCTCTACTAACCTATTTTGAGTTAGCTATAAAAAACACATTCAGTTTAACAATAGCAATTAACAATCAATAGAAAACGCTACACACTGGTATATTTTTGGTAGGATCGCGCCGCATCGCGTTTGTTCCTTTGTAGGGTCAGCGCTCGGCCGTACCAACCACTAGCTAAGGTGTGAGCTACACCGAGGCTACTTTTTAACATTCGTTTGGATTTAATTATGAGGTTGTGGGTTCAAATCCGGGCAAGTAACAATGTACCTTTTTGCATTCATATGTATATGTTTCATATGTAGGCACTGCGAGGGCTCAAACCTCACATTGGGAGGCTAGCTAATGAAATAACAAAGCAGTACACGGGTGGAATGGGGCTGAAGCCCGCTATATTAAAATAATCAATTTAATTATAATTCACACTGCTTATTCAAGCCATAGCTAAAATCTAAATGTCACCCTACAAATAAAAACGCGCTTCGTTTTTTTTTATAGAGTAATTCGATGTTTGAATAATTGAATGTCAGCCAGTATAACATTGCCGAGGTTTGACCAAAGCATCAAACCTCTACAGTACCTACTTTCTGAGTTTATCTTGGACACTGACATCGGTGACACTACAACGTTAACTTCAATGCCCATTAAGCGCTTTAAACATCGCGATAGTTAAATTCGGCCGAGTTATCGCGGTAGGTGGTGGCTACACCTACGGTTATCGCCCTTCAACGCGATAATCAACGGCGATGTCTGTATATTGTGGCCCCAGCATCAAGGAAAAACATCGTGAGGAAACTTGTTTATAAAGTTAATATAAATCTGAAATCATCACCCCACTCGTCTTGAGCAAGGTGATCAATGCTCGTGCCTTCTCTGCAGCGTTGCCAGACTTACGGATTGGTCCGTACATGTGCACATTTTCGAACTCAAATACGGTCATGAATCGATAATCTACGGTTGGTCCACCCAACCAAACAAAGGAATTGTAGTATTAAATTAAATTAAATTTTGAGTAAAATCGCTTCAGAACCTAGCGTCCATCAAGTTGCTGTAACTTACAGACAATAGGAATCCAAACTCCACAACACACAAATAAAAATTATAAACGGAAACGTTAACTTATATTTTTACCAGTAGGTAGAGAGCAGAATTTTGCTTGTGCAAATGGATCTACATTTGTATAGTCACAGGAACTAAGTACACACGGCTACATATCAAGCTATAAATTTCCAGTTTATGCTGACCTCTCATTGTACGGAAATCCTATACAATGTGAGATCAGCTTATACTGGAATTGTATAGCTTGATATGTAGCCGTGTGTACTTAGTTCCTGTGACTATACAAATGTAGATCCATTTGCACAAGCAAAATTCTGCTCTCTACCTACTGGTAAAAATATAAGTTAACGTTTCCGTTTATAATTTTTATTTGTGTGTTGTGGAGTTTGGATTCCTATTGTCTGTAAGTTACAGCAACTTGACGGCGCCTCAACTTGTAATCACCTAAACGTCAAACTCCACACGTCCACATTTCTCGTTGCACGGGAAATAAAGAACTTCCCCCAGATTATGAGCTAAGTCAATAGCTGCGACATTATATTTTTCAATATCACAGCATCATGATGAGGTTTTGGCTTCGTTCATTTTAATTTCAGAGCAGTGATGGCTCAGTGGTGACGGGCCCGACTTACGAGTTGTATAGGTCGTGGGTTCGAACCCAGGCAGGCGCTTTACTTTGTATAAATTATTTCATCACCACTGCTCTCAAAACGGTAAAGAAAAACATTGAGAGGAAACAGCTTGTCAGGACAAGCCGGTTTCCTCTCAATGTTCATCTCAATCAAAAATAAGAAGATAAATGTGACAACTACCAACCCGAACCGGGCACGTGAGGTAGATTACAGCACACTCCCTCGCACAGATGGGAGGCCTGTGTCCCAGCAGTGGGAACATTAAAGGCTGATTATGATTCTGAGATTTTGTCCTCGTTAATTTCAATTTTGTAAACTGTTTTTTTACTAGTGTCCCAATAAATCAATCAATCTGCCTATCCTTTTCCCAACTATGTTGGGGTCGGCTTCCAGTCTAACCGGATGCAGCTGAATACCAGTATGTTACATGGAGCGATTGCCTACCTGACCTCCACAACCCAGTAACTGGGTAATACGATACCCCTTGGTAAGACTGATTGTCAGACTTTCGGGCTTCTGACGACCCGTAACGACTGTCAAAAATCCACGAAGGACAGCTGGGACCAACGGCTTAACGTGCTTTCCGAGGCACGGATGAGTCTCGGTATGTAAAGATGGTCACCCATCCACGGACCAACCCCGTCAAGCTTAACCTGATGGATCAACTACTAGTCCCAATAAATACCCTGTTCAATAAATGCTCAAAATAATGTCTTTGTTTAACTTAAAAATATGGTAAGTTTTGCTCCTGCAGCACCACCGCCCTAACCCGTTCGTGCAACCCCCGTTATTATCTACACCGCAAGCGATTTTGCTCACTTACTTTACTACCTAGCCTTTTTACGCGATAAAGAATACGCCACAACACAGAAAATGCACCGTAAAAATTGCACTTCAACGCGAACGTTACAAATAGCTAAAGTTTGATGGAACTATTGCAATAATAAAACAAGACAAATTGGATTTTGCAGAATTTTAAAACGTACTGCAGTAAATAGGCGAAATAAGTGTTCTATAACATTGTTCGTTTTTAAGGCGAAAACCAATGAATATGTAGAGGTAGTTATACTACATAAAAGATAGCTTGATCTCTGCGACATATGTCAAACTGACATACCTAGGGTTGTCAGGATATAAAAAATTTTCGATAGAAATTATCGACGTTTCTTACTATTATCGATGCTAACATAATGTAACATATAATTGGGTTTAATTTAATTACAAACGTTACTAAATTAAACGAATATTTTAATATAAAATACATTTATTCTCTTAACACCCCAAATGTTACATGAGTAGTTGAGAAATTGGATTTTATTTACTCACTATTATTTTAGATCAAATAAGTACAAATGTAAATAATGTTGTGATATTAAAATATACAATAAAATTAAAAGATAAATTAATTTTAAATTAGATTTTAATTAAAATATCGATAGTTTATAGTTTGTGGTCACGATGATTCATCGCCCATCATTAATTAGGTCGGCATGCCCATAAAGTATGAAATTGACAGGTACTGTCTGTACTATTATGAAATTCAGGACTTCATAGGCGTGTTTTTACTGACAGCTGTCGCAGAGATCAAGCTATCTTGAAGTATAGTTATACACGCGCCGGAAGTGCCACGTCAAAATCTAGCTAATCAGCCACATTTTCATCGTCTTGTCTCTATTTCGCTCCCGATAGAGTAGCCGTCCTGCTTCCACGTGTCATTAATAGTTCGAAAAAGTGCCGATTTTGAATATCGAATGTTGGGTAGGTACCTATCTGTCTTTTTATTACTTATAATATCATTGGTGAAAACTGTTTGTTTTTTGTTCAAGTCACTACAAAAGATTTACCTAACCGGGTGCTTCGTAGAATTAGCATTTGGCATAATTATCATATTTTTATTAGTAAAGGGATAAACAATTTGTTCGTTTGTATTTTAAAAGTATATTTTAATAGATCGTTAGTTAGAAACATGTAACTTTTAGAAGATTTTTCTTTTAACAAGTATGTAGTACAGACGCCAGCACATCAAGCACTACAATCTGTCAAATTTCTTTAATAGATTTTCATCTTTAACGCTAAAGCATTAGGTTCAAGGTTGATTGGGAAAATTTGACAGTTTCGGCTGGCTTGGCTGGCGTCTGTACCTACTACATTTCGATTTGGATGACCAGAAGCAGTTTTAGACCCATTAATGAGTTGTCTGGCTGTTTTGTTTGTCAGTCAGTCATTCAGACACTTATATATATTGCTGGCTATACAATACAGAGTGTATCAGAAAGGTGTGGTCAAATTTAAGGGTGTGGACCATAAAACTGAACAACTTTCTCCGTGGGAGCAACATTGTAATCGAGAAAAATGATCCTGTACAAAACTTTAATATCTACTCGACCTCAATGTATGGGACAGCTGATAATTTTTTCTCGATGAAGATGTTGGTCTCATGGAGAAAGTTGTTCAGTCTGATAGTCTGGTTAAATTATTTATTCCCTTAAATTATTCCCTTAAATTTGACCAACCTTTTTGTTACACCCTGTAGGTATATACCTAAATCTAATTTTAATAATTTGACAGGTAAGTTCAGTTCACCCCACTTTAAACCACACTTATATCAATGATTAAAACCAACACACTTCATTATTTGTAAAGTAGGTAACCACGAAATTATCACTACACAAAGTCGGTTTGTAAATTATTTAATGTCTAAAAAAATTAAAAAGAAGACCACCCCAAAACAGCAATGTTAATAATAGACAAACAAATGGTTTTGAAACGACAAAGATAAAGACGACAATATAATAAAAGAAAGAGGTGTGAAAGAGACAGAAAATCTTAGCTACAATATGGGTGGTCGAGCATTTTTTTCACTGCAATTTATGTTCGTAACAAAGTTTTAGGAGACGGTTTATAGTTTATATCAATTTGAAAGTGGATGATTAATTTTATTTAGAACAAAATCAATCTCGATGCCATTCGAGTATCTGTTCTTTTAGGTTTTAGCTCATAATATAGGGTAAATATAGGTCACTTATCAGGGCTCGCCACCCGTCGGTCAATACCCGTTAAAATTAAACCTAGGTGATAAGTAGGTACATTTCTTTGAGTCCAAAACTCAAAAGGATGTTTCCGCGATTATGGTTAGTCATTGGCAATTTGAAAACCTGCACCCTAATTGCGTGGTTCAATATCAATCCGAATCTGAATCATTTTGAAGCAAATTGCAAATCCATTGCTTCATATCTTTGAAAAATTTGTCTGCTCGACAACGTAAATAAGTCAATGAATGTTGTTGAACTGTCATCATGAAACCAAATTCAGGCACTAGTTCTCTGGCATTTTTGCTGAACTGGGCCTTTTTGGCGCAGCCATGAGGCACACATTACTGATTTGCACTTGTCGTTGCACATGTTGGTTTTTTTTATTTTTTTTTATTATTGTTTTTTTAATCTGCTGTGTATTTACTTTGTTTATTATCCATGAATATTTACATAATTTAAAATCTAACAAACTTAAAAACAAAAAATATGTACAAGTATATAAAAAAGGAGGGGAAATAATCATAGGGCATCAAAAAATTCGTCCGCATCGCTGTCGACAGGAAAAGTGCCCAAAAGGCTGGCAGCATTGCCACGTTTATTATTTTGTGTGCCTTTTAGTCTGGGCTAAATAAATGTATTTTCTTTCTTTCTTTTTCTTTAAACCGATTCCGATTGATAGTGTGTTACGTAGTTGCCCCAGCTCACTTATATTTTGAATCGTGTGTTCACTTGAGAGAGGTTCAAAGTGAACCTTAAGAATAGCACTACAGTTCATCCTGTGAATAGATATACAAACATAAACACACGTCTTCTTCCCATGGGGTGATGGGGGTAGGCAGAAACTGTAGACGCCACCTGCTACGATCCTTACATACCTTTTACTCCGTTTAGTAGCAATGGCTTTCATTTTGACACTTCAACATGTGTTAATTACGTTGTTGAGCAAATAATTTTTTCGAAAATTATGAATCAATGGATTAGCAAATATCCTTCAAAATGAATCAGATTATGATTGAACGTGTGTTTCATAATTAGGGTGCTGGTCATACACACGCTGGTTGCGAGTACTACGAACACGACTTTTCTGAAGAACACCACAATAAGGGCAATATTAGGGATGTTTTAGATGCAGATATTTTAAGATCCGCGGATGCAGATGCGGATGCGGATCTCAAGTTCTTTTAAGGGATCCATTAAGGCTGCAAGGAGAAATACAAAATTTCTAAAATGTTTGCAAATTGCAGCACTGTTTCATTGTATATTGATCTTAATTCCATTGGCGGTAATTATAATAAAATAATTACTAAATTATAATAATTTATCTCGAAATTAGGTATATGTGTTTGACGGATAGACTATTTCGTGAAAATGTGACAATTTAAAGCTATATTGATGATTTAAATGTTTTTAATTTCCATTTTGTTGATTATAATTTTACTTAAGTACTCGTACCTATATTAAGTAACTCTTTTCCACCCACATCTGCATACGCATGAGCTCCACATTGATTAATGTGGTGTGATTAACGTGTCGTTTTTCATCCTCGTCAAATTTAAAGGTGTGGTTACCATCAAACCGAACAACTTTCTCCTTGGGACCAACATCGTAATCGCGAAAAAATTTTCAACTATCCCATAGAAAACTTCAATACCTACTCGACGCAAATGTATGGGACAGCTGATTATTTTTCCGCGATTACGATGTTGGTGCCATGGAAAAAGTTTTTCGGTTTGATGGTCTATACCACCTTTAAATTTGACGAGGATGCAAAATGATACGTTGTATAATAAATGCAAAAGCTCCGCAATCGCGGAAGCGGATACGAATATCCGTAACATCCCTAGTCAGTTATATCCTGTGAAAAAAAATGCGACGAAATCTTTAGAATACCTACCTATAGCTTCACAACTACGAATGCTCTGAATTCTGAAAACTGAAACGGCACAGAAAAGCACAATAAATAAAGTAAATGACTGCAGACTGCAGAGAATTAACAAAACGATGGTATACTCGTATAAACAAACAACAAGTCATACTTTAAAATGCCTTTCGAAACATGATACAATAAAATGTAAATGTTCCTATAAATTGTTATAATTGAATATTTTTTAGGTTAGGTACTGCAAACCGATTTAGTGAGTTCAATAACTTTCGGAATCATTAGGGTTCTGTACCAAAATGGTAAAAAGAGACTCAGTCTGTCTGTCAGTTTGACACTGCTGGATCTGGATATCTCAAGAAATACTAATGCTATCAACTTGAAATTTGGAACAGTTTTAGTTGAAGTTTGCCCAACTACATTATATTAGTATTTTGCAAATAAGAAAGAAATAAAAAAAATTGCGATATGGACTAAAAAATTGGTCTTAAAAATTCGAAATGGGGCTACTAGAGGGCATCATATGAAAGAACGCTGTTTGCACATTTACAAACATTTTTTTTCTCTTTTTAGACCGCCTAGTTTTCGACTTTTGATGAAAAATGTAAAAAAAAATACCGTCCCCCCCTCTTATCTCCGAAGTTTCCATAGAAAAAATTCTGAAAATATTCTATGTGATAGAAGTTATGTAAATATTATTACAGGAAAAATAAAACGATGTCTCTAAATAGCACACTTTTTCAGAAATCAGAACGGAACCCCCGGTGCGCGAGTCCGACTCGCTCTTGGCCGGTTTTTTTGTATGGGTACTCGCGTTTGTAGTAGGTACCAGTGCGACTTTTTCAAACTTCAACCAGTACTTCGTCGTAGCAACTTCGGGACTAGTGTAGTGCAGGCTTAGTAGGTAGTAATAAGGATCAAATTCGCAAAACACATATTCGTTAGTATGGAAGAAACAGGTGATGGCCGGACTGAAGGTATCAGAATCAGTAATACAACTCCTAATCCTCAAATATAAAGATTTCATGAAATATAAAAACTACTTAGTTCGCCAAACTTCGTAAGCAGATCGGGCTTCGTCGGCCGACTGTTGCAAAAAAAAAAAAGAAAATTTGAATTTTGCGTGCTACCCTGGCGCTTTTGCCAGAAAAGTTTAATTAATCATAATACCTATAATAATAAATTATACTACGCGCGCCAATTACGAAACGCGATCAATACCTATTCAGTAGATACCTGTTACGAGTTGGCACTATTGTGTCTTTTACCCAATAAACAAAACAAAAACAAAACTGATATAACAAAGGAATAATACACCGTATTTCAAAGCGATGTAATGAAGATTATTCAGACATTTTCAATACCTTTTGTAATTTATAAAAAGAGTTTTATAGGTAATATAACTACTAGAAAACGCAAATTCCTCAAAAAAAAGTAAGAAAAAAATAATGTATTTGTCAAACATTGTGGTAATTGACTTTTTAGCAGCATTTTAGTTACACTGAGGACTCAAAGGTAGAAACATATTATGGTCCCCATAAATAAGAAAGACATGCGACATAACAGCTCCATACGATACACAGAGGTACCAAGTACAAGCGGTCTAGCATGAGTCTAGAACATAAAAAGTCGCGTAAACTAGAAGTGGGACACCTTGTGTAAGAATTATGAACGTTCGCATGCTACTAGGGTGTGTTCATAAAAACTTTTTTACAAAAAAATACAACCGACTTCCAAAAACAACACTACAAAGTGAAAAATAACTTTAATTTCGGAAGTCGGTGTCTAGTTAAATGTATTTTCGTTTTTTGCCACCGACTTCCGAAATTAAAGTTATTTTTCACTTTGTAGTGTTGTTTTTGGAAGTCGGTTGTATTTTTTTGTAAAAAAGTTTTTATTTTTCACTTTTTAGTTGTGTACCTATCCCACACAAATTCTAATACCACTATCTGCAAAACAAACTAGAACATCATCCATATAAAAGTGGGGAAAAAATACGTATTATTGAAGTTAACTCAAAAACTTCTGAAGCAAAGTTAATCAATTTGATATGGGACCAACTGTGATGTATACCCTCTCGAATAAAACAAAAAAAATCCAAATCGGTCCAGCCATCTTCGAGTAATCGGGGAACATACATAAAAAAAAAATAAAAAAAAAAAAAAGTTCCGACGAATTGAGAACCTCCTCCTTTTTGAAGTCGGTTAAAAAGGGGGCCGACGTTTTAGTAGTAGTGATTCAGAGGTGATGATAAATATTTTTTTTTTATGTTTGCTTAGTGAATACCTACTGACTTTGTTTTCAGTTATCTTGTGTTCGTATTATATAGGGTGACTGGTAATTAGTGACCGATACTTAAACACATGATTATACAAATGATAACAAACAACTTTTACTATGGCAACAAACCTGAAATCGCGAAAAAAAAATCTGCTGTCCCATACATTCATGTTCGCATAACTAGTCAAAATGTAGGGAGCAGCTGATATTTTTTTCCCGATTTCAGGTTTGGTCCCATAGTAAAAGTTGTTTGTAATCATGAGCACAATCATGTGTTTAAGTATTGGTCACTAATTACCAGTCACCCTATATACTAGCGACAAAACAGATTTTTGTGCGGAATAAAATTCCTCGAAAATCGCATCAAAATCTATTGTGTAAAAGAACTAAGCGGACACACACACAGACATACACGAATGGCGACTTTGTTTAATTGTATTTAAGCATAGCGCATAGCAAAGCGTTTAGCAATTTAAATAGCTTCAATAATGACACTTAGGCCCGTATTACAGAACCTCACTCAAGACTCAAGCATTGCTTAATACTAGTTTAAAACCATTTCATTGGTTGAAATTACCATTTCATTGGTTTCATTGGTTGGCCACATTGGACGTGCGTCAGGTGCGCGCTTTACTCGAGCGTGTGAACGACACGAACGCTTCGTACGTGACGCGACTACGCGGCGTGCACGCCGCTTTTTACCAGCGTGTTGCGAGTCCAGCGCGCTAGTGCTACTGAAACGAAAAAAAAAAGAAATCTAAAAAAAAATCCTCATTGAACCTCTGGCCGGTCGCTCAACGCGAGCTGGGCGTGCGCGGCGCTCGCGTTGCGTGCTGGATACCCAGGACGGCGTCCTCGCTGCGTTGTCGCGGCGTGCGCGCTGTACACACGCCGCACGCAGAGTTCGCGTGCACGCCCGGCGCACGCGAATGTGGGGGGCCCCTAAATAATGCTTGAGTCTTGAGTGAGTATCTGTAAAACGGGCCTTAATATCAGTAAATATAGTAATACCACGGAACAGATATATCTATTCCGTGAGTAATACCTATATAAGGTGTAATTTAAATAACCCTTAAGCGGTCATTGCACTCATCATTAAGAACAAGTTTTACTATGGGACCAAACCTGAAATCGTGAAAAAAGTCAGCTGTTGTGTTGTGAAGCATTTTGACGAGTTATGCGAACATATATAAATACATAAGAGGTTGTGCGTTATTTAACCTACACATACACACTTCCATAAACTCACGCCCTCTTCCCCATGGGGGTAGGCAGAAACTACTGAACGCCACCTGCTACGATCCATACATACTCCTTTTGCCTCATTTACGTTCATACAACTGGTCATACACGCACGCGATTAAATTACAAATTGTCTATTTAAAAAAAACACACTTACACATATACTACACAAAATCAATCTGCCTAGCCTTTTCCCAACTATGTTGGGGTCGGCTTCCAGTCTAACCGGATGCAGCTGAATACCAGTATTTTATATGGAGCGACTGCCTATCTGACCTCCACAACCCAATTACTGGGTAATACGATACCCCTTGGAAAGACTGGTTGTCAGACTTTCGCGCTTCTGACGACCCGTAACGACTGTCAAAGATCCACGAATGATAGCCGGGACCAACGGCTTAACGTGCTTTCCGAGGCACGGAGGAGTCTCGGTATGTAAAGATAAAATAAATAATCCGAAACATTGTAATAAAATATTATAAATAGAAATCGATCATTATAATATAGGAATCACTTACATTCCTATATTATAATGATCGATTTCTATTTATAATATTTTATTACAATGTTTCGGATTATTTAACTCGAGTATATATATTACATATAATATATATGTTTTAACACCAATTAAAAGAATATAATTATTAATGGCACCATATTGTACGATTATTTCGTATGGCAATAAACATGTAGGAACGAAAAATGTTGAGCTAATTGAAGATATATAGGGCAAGCTATTTTATAAAAAACTTTATCCAAAAAAAAAAAAATAGGCCACAAAAACATTAAATACATAGGTACTACGATAATTAAGTGCTACGAGATTGTACGCTACGTTCGTTGTAGCTATGCTACGAATAACTCGTAGCAAACTCGTAACATCACCGCCTATGCAACAAGACCTACCAGTGTACTTAAATTACTTATTACGTGACTTCAATAGTACGAGGGGGGATCAAAAAGTAGTGAGAATGCCCGTTTCTTGAATTAAATATCGGATGGTAACTCTTCGATCGCTCAATACAATTTTCTCGACTTTCGCAACATTTTCTTGGGTGACTGACGTCGATGGACGGCCGCAACGATGTTCGTCTTCCGTGCTCGTTCTCCCTACTCGAAATTGAGAAGCCCACCTTGCGACAGTGGAATAAGGCGGAGCAGACTCTCCCAATGTTGCCTCCAAATCGCAATGAATCTCTTGCGTCGTTAACTTTTTTAAACAGAGGTATTTAATAACGGCTCGCACTTCGTTTTTCTCCATTTTCGAGAACACGTTCCGACACGAAGCAAATAAATGACTACATTCAGAAAGAAACAGAGAATCGAAGATTTATTTCTTTATTAATATTACAAATATGTATCTGAGCTATGCCTGCCAGTATTTATTTATTTTCTTACCAAGGAGTATGTCGTTCTCACTACTTTTTGATCCCCCCTCGTATAGTATAGATTTTTTATTGTGATTTTGAGTTCAATATTGATTTTAATTTTGATTTCAAGTTTTAATTTTAACTTTGATTGTGATTTTAACACTAACATAGTTTGTAAGTTCTAATACTAACCAAATTAATGATTTCCGAAATAAAAGATTGAATTGAATAATATTATAATAAATCTAGCAAACTAAGAATTGCCTTTAATTTTGAATTTTATAATTTATTATTATAATTTGTTATCTTACTAATAAAAAAAGGACCTTAGTAGTTGTGAATGTAGTTGTCAATGTTCAAGCCAAATCCAAATAAAAATACTATATTTCACGTAAAACATGGGCACTTAATTTGTAAGTCAGAAATTAAATGTAGTTAGTAGTCGGGAGCTCTATGCGAAGAAAGTCGCAGGAAAAAGCTAGTGTTACATGATTTGCTTGGTCCTCCAAATGAACGTGCCTTTAGCGTATCAGGAGGCTATTACAATAGGATGTTCGCGCCGTGATTCCGCGGTAGACGAGGGCGCGACGCGGCACACTGAAAACGTTCCACCCTCGCGAATAACCGGTAAACTTTTATATATCAACTAATAATATACGAGCGAATACTTCACACAGTTTATTTGATACTCTTTCAACTGAATATGTTTGTTTGTTTCAAGTTGCTACCAAAAATGCACGTGTGATTTTTGTGATTGTTTCGGAAATGCAATGCGATGTCCTTTTTTATTTGTTTTAATAGTTGCATGGAAGATGTAGTAAATCTTCCAAAATTATTTTGTGATCGTGTTTTATTTTTCTTGTTGTGTTTAGATTTTTTTTGCTGTATTGTTCGTGTGCATGCGTTGATTGGATGTCTGTAATTAAGGTGCTCAAATATGACAGGATAATCACCTGTCAATTTTGAACTTTTTATTTTGTAGCGGTTAATTTAAAAGGAAACAAAGGTCGTGATTTTAATTTTGAACTTGCTTTTTGTAAATCACTGACAATTTAGGTAAGTATTATTGCAAACTATTATCTAAATCGACTAGTATTTTATTATTGTGTGTGTATATCATGTATATTTACTTCCACCTGTAAAAACTTTAGAGCTTTATACTTAAGAACTGCTAGACTTGAATGACTTGGTTAACAAAATCCTGGGAGCAGTTTTCAATTAAGGTTTAGTACCGATTCTACTTACTTGCCAGTTTTGTGCACTTGCGGCTCTAGATCGCATCGTAGATTAGGTACAGTCGACCGCATATCATTGGTAACACTGTGACTTTGAGCTGGCCTAGTCTAGTACGGTCAGCAACAGAAGTCGGTTGCATTGCTACTTTTTGACATCATCTAAATTAACACAAAATTATATGATAACCTGCTTTTTAGCATTTCTTTTATCAGATAAGAGTTAATTTTCTTTAAAATTTACATCTGTTCCGATTTTAATGATGTATTTTTCTCAATAATTAAGATTTAGAAAACTCAACTGTTAATTAACTTTTGTTGCTGATTGTACGACGTTTAGCTTAAGGCTGTGTCCTCTAATTTACGAACAAAAAAAAAAAACACATCTGGATAAAATAAAAACGCTTGTATCTTTATATACCCATTTACATATAGTTATGTAAGTAGCTATCACAGGTAAAATTAGTTTGCGAATCTTTTTTTCTATTTTGGCAATAAAAAATGCTTCCATTGGTAAGTTAAACGATTCGATTTTAGGGTTCCGTACTTATAAAGCAAACAACGGAAACCTTATAGGATTACTCGTGCCTGTCTATCTGTCCGGTCCGTCCGTCCGTCCCAATTTGCTAATTGCTCCGAATCTAACGGACCGATTTAGTTGAAATTTGGTACACATATGAATTTCTGTGACCTAAACATGGACGTGTAACGTAAATAAATGAATTTTGAATATGGGGGGCAAATAAGAACATTAAAAAAAAAATATTACAAACTTTACCGTGTGACATATCAAATGAAAGGCAACCTGTGAGGGTCTCAAACAGATTTTTATTATAATTTTAAAATAAATAGTTTTAAAGTTATTTAAGAAATAGACGAAAATTGACCATTCCTCCTTATCTCCGAAACTACTGAGCCTAAACATTTGAAAAAAAAAATAACCACAGAAAATATTTACTTTATTTATAGATTATAGGAAAATTGATAAGAAGACTGTGATCTTAAAAACGCGGTAAATCTCTCAATATTGTGTATATAAACTAACATTTGCAGTTGGAATGTATGGGAGAACATGTTTTTCAACTACAATGTTAAGTTTGTTCTTGGGATAAATTCATCCCAACTACGGAACCCTTCATTGTGCGTAGTCCGACACGCACTTGCCTGGTTTTTGTTTTATAGGAACCGAGCATAAGACTGATTTTGTTACCAGTGACTCGCGGTCGACTGTACATAGTTTTATTCAAAGTCAAATTTTTTTTTTCTAATTCACCATCTACATATTTTTCACTTAGTGTTATTAGTGCTCAGTGAGCTATATAGTGTTAATGTCTTGCTTGCCGGTCTTATAGTCATTACTCGATGTAAGAAAGAATTTCGAGCTGTTCTAAGAATGACCTAAAATTAATAAAAAAAAAACAACAGCTTCTGAAGTCGGTGCCAAACTAAGATGCATTGAAGAACTGAACACACAGACTTCAGAAGATTTAAGTTTTTAAGAGTTATTTTATTAGTTCTAGATGTTTGAAGTCAGTTTTTAGTTTTTTTTTTTTTAAATAAATTTATATTTAATTTTTTTTGTTGAATATTGTTTATTCAACTAAAAATTGAATAATAAATTTACCTTAAATTCATTTTTTTATAATAGGCTTACCTAGGTAAGCCCAAGACGAACGAAAAGAAGAATCATCAAAATCCGCTTAGAAATGACGGAGATATTGTACATTTATGCATATAAATTCTTCTATTTAATACTAAAACCTTCCTGAAAATAGGTAGATCACATAAGTAAAAGAATCATCAAAATTGGTTTATTAATTATTAGTTTATGAGAAAATCGCGGACATACAAACAGACATACGTACATACGGATCGAATACAGAACCTCCTTTTTTGAAGTCACTTAAAAATTAGTCATCATAGTAGGTATTCAATCATCAATATTGAGTAACTATAAACCACTTAGGTAGTTGGAGTAGAGATCGGTTTAGTGGTTTAGGCGTGAAATGGAAACAAACAAACAAACTTACTTTCGCATTTATAATATTAGTTAGGATAATGAAATGTACATAAATAACAAGTTATACCTAATTAATTAGTAAAATAACAATATAATATCTTATCTAATTAATTAGAAACAGATTAAATAATATAACTTGTAAAAAATTATTAGAAAACTAAAATATGGCTTCGAAAAATTCCTCCGCATCGGAGTCGACTGATAATGTACTCAAGAGACTCATCATTCATCATTTATTTTATTAACAATTTTTACATTACATCGAAATGTATTAATTTAAATCTAAAACAACAAAAAGAACAAGAACAAGAACTTAAAAAAAATATAAGTAATTAAATTATGGATACATGAGTGACAAGTTTCAAAATTGCAAATCCACTGTTATGTAGTTTTGCTGGCGGCATTGCCACGTTGTATGGCAACGCTTAGCCTCTGACCATGGTAAAGCTCAGCCTTTGGGTCACGCGAAGTATCAACTAGCCGTTTGGAGATTTCGTTGAACAAACCACGAGCACTCGGACACCACGGCCCGAGGGTTTTAAAACATAGGTATATCATAACTTAAGGCCGCGTACTGAACTGAAGAAGACTCGCGAGTGGTTGCCTCGCGCATTTGGTAGGTATTTAAAAATAGTAATTATTTCAATCATTTTATTACGACACTCAGCGAATTGCTCTAAACAATCTTATTACCTTTTCATTTATATTAAAAAATTAAACGTCTGTTTTGTAGCAATGAGAGTGATTAAACATTACGAAAAGGGGTAACTTTGGGATTTTTTTCTATCCAGCAAAGTAAATCTAATTGTGTTTGTAAAAGCGATTGGCTATCCGCCAGATCCTTAAATGATACATATCTTTTTTTCTTAATTTTATTACACTGTTATTTATGTTTCCCATGGATTCAAAAAACTAGTAAGCGTGGTCTCTGTCCTTATCTAAAACTATTAACAATCTAAAATATGGCGTCATGAAGTTAATCGGCATCGCAATCGATAGTACTTCTATGATACAGAAGTTCAACGGCTGAGGCAATCGTTTTCAAAGCATTACGTTTTTTCTACATTGACTTTCATCGCCATAATTAAGCTTTTCGGTAACTTATTTCAGTCCCACACAGTTTTGACTTTGACTTTTGCATCAACTTCATCACTTAGAATGTCAGTTCGTCGAGGCTCTCTGCAAAGGCGTTCTATTGTCCTTGCAAAAATCACATGAAACGATCAAAGTTGGATCAGGTTGAGTGCCAAAATCTTTCTTAAACCTAAAAAAGATTCTCTATGAAACATAATCTAATGAAATCGCGAACAAAAATCTCCAGTTCCCTACATTTTGACGATACGAACATAAATGTAAGAGAACAGCAGATTTTTTTCGCGATTTCAGGTTTGGTCCCATAGCAAAAGTTGTTTGTCATAATGAGTACAATCATGTGTAAGTATCGGTCACTAATTACCAGTCACCCTATACCTATAATTAACCACATTACTAAGCCCTTAATTAAAGGCTTAGTATTAATTTAAAACAAACACACGAGGACTGGATTAATCCAGTTTACGTGTTTCCACTATCTACTTGTACCTTCATGCTTGAAATATTCGCACAACCTAATCTAAATTACTTGAATCATGTCTTGACCTCATAAAAAGTTTAACACCCCAATGACGTCGCCAACCATTTGCCGATCAATTTGTGACTAATATATTTCACATAGAAATCGATTTTAATGCCTCCAAGGTAAACATGCGTATCGAGCGGCCCCTTTGATGTCAACAAAAGCGACCGACAAAGGTGCCGAACATCTAGTCTATTGTTAGAATTAACTTTACTGCACCGAGCGGCAGTTTAGTTAAACATGTAGTAATTTGTTAATTGTTTAAGTAGTGTTTTGCAGTTCGCAGAACTGTAGCCAAAGCAAATATAACTCTGTTTAGTTTAAGCTTTATGTTAAAACGGCTCTCTAATGTACGAATGTTAAAATTAAATTATAACTGGAACGTGGAGAGTATTATTTGACGAGATTAACTTTCTCTAAAATATTCGCATAGTATTGTGTAATCGTGTTAAGTTTTCAACAGTTTTGTACTACACATTAAACGTCATAAAAAACCTTTTCTATGAAATCCATGTACTTAAATAAAGCTGTAAGACTATCAATCAATCTGCCTAGCCTGTTCCCAACTATGTTGGAGTCGGCTTTCAGGCTAACCGGATGCCGGTCAGATAGGCAGTCGATCCATGTAAAATAATTAATAAGTACCAGAATTTTACATGGAGTGACTGCCTATCTGACCTCCACAACCCACTTTACTGGGTTACAAGATACCCCCTGGTAAGGCTGGTTGTCAGATTTTCAGGCTTCTGATGACCTGTAACGACTGCCAAAGATCCAAGAATGACAGCCGGGACCAACGGCTTAATGTGAGGCATAAAGCTGTAAGATATTGTAGTACAAAATAAAGTACTTACATAAGTTTTCTTTGGTCTTAATAGTAAAACATTTTGCATGAATGTATCTTTTATACAGTACATAGCATGTTTGACAACCAGTCTTACCAAGGGGTATTGTGTTACCCAGTATCTGGGTTGTGGTAGTCAGATAGGCAGTCAATCCACGCAACATACTGGTACGAGTATTCAACTACATCCGGTTAGACTGGAAGCTAACCCCAACATAGTTGGAATTAGGCAGATTGATGTGATTGAAAAACTCGATTGGATTTTGTCATAAAAAACTTTGAATAATCAGTTATTCACGCTGTGTTTTAATTTTATTTTATGAATATAAAATATAAATATAATAAAACTGGTTGAACTTTACTAGAAATAACATAGGTTGATAAGGCTTTTGAATAATAACTGTCTGCGAAAAGGCAGACCAATAAATTTGTGCTTCGTCCTATGGATAGGTAATAGATTCCAGAATATTTTTGTATCTTTGAAATAAAAAGCTGTTCATTCATTCGCGAATCTACAAGGTGTAATTTGTAAATTAAGTGAAAACCTAAAAAGGTGTCAGTGATACTTTGGTTCACAATGTTGAGTAGGTAGGTATCATTGTGAACAACTTTTACCATATGACCCAAACTGAAGTCACAAAAAAAATTGCTGTTCGGTATGTTTGTGTCACATAAATCGCCACGAACGATAGATTTTAAATCGATTTATTTTTAGAGGTCTTAGTGCGAGTTTTTGTACTTGATCTCGTTAACGTAAACTTTAATTTGTACTGAAGCCGAATAACCGCCGTCTGGTGACTATAACGGGAAACACAATTATTTGACTACGAATTTAAACGGCACACAACCGCGTAATCTATTGTCACCATTAGCTGGCTTAAAATAAGGTTGAAAATTGAAAATAATATTTGTGTTGCCGAGATGTGACTAAGCTGCGAATGTGCATTTATTTTCTGGGTGTTCTTTAGATTATTCAGAATATACACAATAAATTAAATAATTGTCCAGTTAAAGTTTAAAAAAAAATGCTAATTCTATTAAATTCTTAACAAAAAAGATTGTCGTTATCGCTGAAACTACAGAGATGTTCGACGCCAAAGTTTATTTTTATGGAGCAACTTCCAAAATTTTTATTGGGAATAACAAACTATTTTTTACTATTCTATCAGGTTAAAATTTTTTCTGTAAGCCCTTCTCTGTCCACTGTATTTTTTGCGGCGGATAGTTTCATTGCGTTACGTCATACTCGACAATCCAAGAAACCAATTTTTGTGAATATTGAGCTAAAGTATAAAAACTTGCACTAAGGCCACTGAACAGCAAATTTATTAGGTATTCGCAATTTCAATGTTAGTCCCAGAGTAAAAGTTGGTCACAATGATGAGTTCAGTTAATCTTTTCAGCTTTTCAGTAAAAATATATCCATATATCTACTGAAATTAATAGCTCTTGACTCCCCAAACACGAAAGGTTGTAGCTTAAAGTAACATGTCATCACCGCATATGGTATGAAGTAGGTTTCGTGTTAGGAACCCATGGATCACTCGCTATATCGTGAAATAGCATCTGTGATACGTGTATCGACATTTATGAGGAAAATGTTCACTTACCTATAGATACCCATAGATTCACAAAGTGACAGAAAAAAGCGAAATTAAGTTTTAAGTAAATTGACTAAGTACCTTTATTTATTTATTTATTATTTATTAAAACTTTATGCACAAGTAAAAAAATACTGTACAAAGGCGGACTTAATGCCTGAGGCATTTTCTACCAGTCAACCTTAGGGTGGTGCAGAGAAAAAACATGGCAGGTGCAGCATAAGGGATAGATAACTCGAAAAAGAATAAATACTAATAAATAAATACATATATACATACATATAAACAGAATAAACTTTGTCAAGAGAAATAACGATAGGTAGAGGAGAAAAAGAATCCAGCAAGAATCAGCGCTGAAGTGATTCTGCCAACTTTATACGAATATGTTCACGAGCCTTCATTTTGAACGATAGCTGACTGGTTGCCATCCTGATGTTCAGAGGGAGCGCATTCCAAAGAAATACCGCCTGGACAAAGAAAGAAGAATGAATAAAACCAGAGCGGTGAGAAGGACATCGTAGAAGACGATTGTTGGTTGAACGAAGATTTCTACTATGGGCAGAGCACAAGTATTGAACATGGGAAGTCAGATAAGAAGGAGAAGTAGGTTTATTTAGTATGGAATACAACATAGACAGAGCCCTCAGCTCTCTGCGCTGACGTATGGGTAACCATTTTAAAAGCAATCGGTGCGCAGACACATGATCATACTTACGAAGATTGAAGACGAATCGAATGCAGTTATTTAGAAGGCGATCAAGTTTATTGAGGAGATCTGCATTCAGGTCATAATAACACACATCACCATAGTCTATTATGGGAAAGATTAGGGACTGTACAAGCATGGCCTTTATGTGTGATGGAAGAAGGTTTTTAATGTATCCGTTTAAATTTAAAATAGTAAAATGTGAAACGAATAAGGCCCGGACTCCACCAAAGCGTAGACGAGACGAGAGGAGAGGAGATGTGTTTTAAACAAATCAATCTGCCTAGCCTTTTCCCAACTATGTTGGGGTCGGCTTCCAGTCTAACCGGATGCAGCTGAATACCAGTATTTTACATGGAGCGACTGCCTATCTGACGTCCACAACCCAGTAACTGGGTAATACGATAACCCTTGGTAAGACTGGTTGTCAGACTTTCGGGCTTCTGACGACCCGTAAGGACTGTCAAAGATCCGCGTCAAGCGTGAGTCGAACTTTACACCTTATTGACGGTTTTTGTTTTTTTCTTTTCAAGTATTCTAGTATTTGTATTTTATTTTATTTGATTTTATTCCCCTTGCTATTTTTAATTGATATCCGTGGGTATGTCCGTGGCATCACACAGGCCCTATCAGAATACCAGCGTTGCGGTATTTATTTTTTAAATATCGCAGCTTTATGCAGAGATGGGAGCCTTTTTGGCCTCGCACACGTCTCTTTTTTTTTTAGTCTGATTTCTTTTTTTTTTGTTTTTTTGTTTTTTAATGTTTATTTTGTTACTTTTATATGCTCTTTTTTAACTGTATTTCCTGTGCGTGTCCCAAATAAAATATTTTTCTTTCTTTTTCTTTCACGAATGACAGCCGGGACCAACGGCTTAACGTACTTTCCGAGGCACGGAGGAGTCTCGGTACGTAAAGAATGGTCACCCATCCACTGACCAACCCCGGCAAGCGTAGCTTAACCTGATGGATCGACCCGTGCGGCTGTTATTACTTAGCCACGAGCTCCTCGATGTGTTTTAAACAACCAACAGAATTTCGTTATTCACACATCTCGTCTTCGCTCAGCTTCAGTGGATACCACTGAGCGGATTTATCATATTTTTTTTTTCATATCGGTACTCTAATGTTTGTATTTTATTTTAATTTATTCCCCTAGGGAATTATAATAGATACCCGTGGATGTGTCCGTGGCATCACACAGGCCATATTAGAACACCAGCGTTGCGGTATTTATTTTTTAAATATTGCAGCTTTATGCTGAGATAGGAGCCTTTTTGGCCTCGCACAGGTCTTTTTTTAGTTTGGACTTTTATTTTATGTTTTTTTGTTACTTTTATATACTCCTTCGTAACTGTATTTCCTGTGCGTGTCCCAAATAAAAGATTTTTCTTTCTTTCTTTCTATTTGTTTGGCACGATCTAAGCGGAGAGCAGAGCTGTGCCTCGCCGAGAGTATAAGAGAAGTTTATAAAAAAACTTAAACAATTATTGCTTAATAAAAACTCGCTAAACGAATATCTAAGTGATAGACTTATAAGTCGTAACTTAAGCACTCTAGACTTTAAACTTTAAATTTTATGTAATTTATTTATGAATTTATTAATTATTGTTACATCTCTCAACAGATACCTGTTTATATTTTATATTAAAGCCTTATCTCAGTAAATACCTACATCATTATTATACCTAATATAGTAGCTTTCTAAGTAGTGTTAAATAATTAACAAATGCTTCCTCTCTCCTAGCTCACTATTTTGCTGTGCCCGACAACCACATGATCTAATTATACTTTACCACCTAAGAATACCTACATGTGGAATGCAATAAAAGTATTGAGTATAGAGATTGAGCTGGGCGGCGCGGTACAAAGCGGAGATGTGAGCTATGCGTTCATCTCAACATCCAACGCTCGCCGCACGCAGCTTAGTTCCGCTCTAGCCAGCTAGCATACATCTCCGCTCCAGTCTAGCCAGTATGCATCTCCGCACAGCTTCGGTGGATGCACCCTAGCAGAAAAACATCTCTTCTCGTCTCCGTTTCAGACATCTCCGCTCATCTCCGTTTTGGTGGAATCCGGGCCTAACACGGACATGACGTAGTGTGGCAATTTTGTTTGATAAACATTTTATCCTGAATTTACATAGATATCTTTTGTTCACGCATAAACAATACCAATAAACTATTGCAGGATGTGATTTAGGTGTTCATTTTCTTCAATACTTTCCTAGGACATCTTGTCATCTCTTCGCATTTGCAACAATTAAGTGCCCCATAAAGCCTAGTCGAAAATTCATGGGAATCGAGAAAACCCAATGCTCATTTATTTTTAAAAAATTCCCAGAATTTGTCACTAAATATCATTTTTCTGTAAACTCTCAAATTGAATGGCCTTCATTGATATTCCATTGGGTACCTGATACTTTAACAAACCTTTTGATGTAAATCAATTTTCTTAAACATCAAACAGTTAAAAGTTTATTAAACATTTTCAAAAATCATCTACGTACGTGAACTACTTATCACAAAAAATGAGCCGGTGGACGTCCACTGCTGCACAAATACCTCTCCCAATTACCGCCGCAACGACCGATCTTGTACATCCCGCGGATTCTCGTGATTTTCACTAGGTCATCGTTGTCAGTCCACTTATGGGAGCCTTACCTAGCCTGAGCCTTCGAAGCTACTGCAGAACTTTTCGGCTATCCTTTAATCAATTAGAACATACTATAAACCTTTTAAAATCGAATACGTTCCATCTACTTTCAATTATTGTTTAGTCAGTCGTTTATTCAGTCGGTTAGTCAGTCACAAAATGTAGCACATCATCAGCATTCTCCTGTCCTTATCCCTCAATTTATTTGGGGTCGGCGCAACATGTGTTTTTCTTCCATATTTCTCTATTACTCGTCATCTCAGTAGTCGCCCCCTTTCTAGCCATATCATCTTTCACACAGTCCATCCATCGTTTCTTTGGTCTTCTGTTGATTTTATTGTAGCTACTTGATTTTAAGATTCTACGGCGTTAAAAATAAACGAAAAATATATGCAAATCTATTAATTAAATTGATGTTTCTGTTAAACTGTTAGCGTATCCCAGGGCTAGGAATATTGTCCTGCTATTTTTAGATGTTTTTCTGGATGACAAATAACGAGATTAATTTATTTAATTTTGCCTTAACTGGAGACTCGCTTACCTATAATTAAGTCAAGTAAAAAAAAAAACTTCAACAAATTGACTCGTATATTATATCACAACTGTCATTCTTTGATTGTTTTAAGCAATGGCCAGAATGGCCTATATCAAGGCAAATTGACGAAGAGTATCAACTTGTTTATCAATTAATTTCTCAGCTAACTGTATAATTAGAGGTTTTATGTTATTTATTCTCACATCGTGAGGAAACCCGTGCCCTGAGAGGTATCATATCATATTAATTCTCTGACGGCATGTAAAGCCAAATCAGAAGCCCATTTAATAAAAAGAAGAAAATAAAAAAAAATGAATAAATAAATAAGGAAGGAAGGAAGGAAGAAGGAAGGAAAAAGATTGAGCAAAGTAATTAGAGCAACCATCAAAACTTAGTAGAACTTTTGAAATCGATACATAATAATTATGTCTGGTTAAAATTTCAACTTTTTAACTTTTATATTTTTACAAAAAAACTATTTTAAAGAATATATATATTTATGTTGATACTTATAAAACCATTTAAAAAATAATCACAACAACACGTCAAATAACCCGCCCCTAACTGTTCTTGGCGCAAAGGTGCCCATAGCACTTGCTGCATTGCCACGTTGGATGGCAATGGCTAACCTTTGCACCAAGAACGAGCCGGAGCGGGAGTCACCCGTTTTCTCACGGAGCTTATGCCCTATCTCACCAATGAGCTTCTTGGCCTCAGTGTCCCAACAACCCACGGTCTCAACTGCAATGGGCATAAAATTAGTTTTATTTCCAGAACATACTTTTACCTATTATAAAGTCGTGATCTTGTATTAATTGCCAATAATTACAACAAAATAAAATTATTTTCACTAATAAAAGTTTCAAAAACGTTACAACATAAAGATGAGACACAAAAATTATACAGTAAAATATTTAAAAAGTCACTTCCTGATGAACCCGACGTTTTGAGTTTGGTCACCACTTGAATTTATAACGCATTGAGATTTCGTGTCCCGTGAAATAAGTATTTCGACCAACCCTAATTAAGATGGTCAATTGGTTCATAATACTTCGGTCAGTAGTAGTATTTCATGTGGTTTTCGGGTCAACAAGCTAGATTGACTATTTTCTATTGAGTGAAAAGAAATTGATCATTAGTTTTATCACAATATATGTCCACCCATAAATGTCCACCGGTAATAATGGGTCTCCTTACTGCCGCTTATATTATCCGTTGTGATTACTATTTTTTTAATTCTTTTTTTTTTGTATTTAATATTCATTCCTAAATGTTAATCTATATAAATAAAAAGAGAAGTCCTGACTGACTGACTGACTCATTAATGCCCAGCCCAAACCCTTGGACCTAGAAAGCTGAAATTTTGCACAGAGATTCCCATTATAATGTAGACAATCAATAAGGAAGGAATTCCCGGTAGTACGTTCCCGTGGGATATTATCCGACATCCACGCGGGCGAAGCCGCTGGCAAAACCTAGTATATTATAATAATTTTCCAGGTCGAATTTTGGCCATGGCGACCGATCTCAGCGGAGCCCAGCTTTCGGCGCGCGAGATATTGCCTATAGTGCACAAGTGTGTGCGCAGACACAGGTGCAGTCTGTCTTCCCTCACTCTCATAGTCCGATGGGACGGCAATCCGACACGACCGGAGAGAGATCAGGTGCAGGGCTAACGGCTTAACGTACACGGGGATATTACCACAGAAAAATAATATTACAGTAGTTTATTTTCATAGAAAACGGCCGATACGACGCGCTTCGAAATCTCAGTATACATATATACCAGTCAATTACGCACGGAAGGACGCGTATTTATCTACTGAGCGCCAGTGGGTAATTAGTTCAAGGTCACTGCCCAGATAAACTACTGTAGGATTATTATTCTGTGGTATTACACCGCCAACTTCCAAACTCCGGGCTGTTACTAAGAAATTTCTAATGGAGAACCCAATAACAGTTTGCCCGACCCGGAAAATGTTATTAAATAATAACTAAGTATGTGGCTTATACATAGTTCAAATAATATTAACATAATTCTCGTTTGGTATAGGTACAGTCAAATAAGAGTATTCTTATTTGACTGTACCTATACCAAACGACCCCCTGAATTCCTGTATAGGAATTCGCTGGATGCAGGAAACACAGAGCTGGTCGAAGTAGCGATGCTTGGGGGAGGCCTATGTCCAGCTGTGGACGTCTTTCAGCTGCAATTATGATGATAATGTGATACCGTTAAAAATTGTTAACAACTGTTTATATGTATAATTGAATCTACAAAACAAAACACCAACTAAAAGGAGTGCAAATTTTAATAAACTAATAGCATGCAATAAAAAATTTGTTCATACAAGTCGTCCCTCAAATATTATTTGTATCAAATACACATGCACCAGAAACGCCATTGAAATGTCTGTCGCAGACGCATTCAACTCGCTAGCTGGATCGTGGATGTCTAGAGAATAATTTGTGAAAGAGACAGCACTATACACTAATGTGAGATAGGAGTTATAATTCCCACAACGATTACCTTCACCTGAGATTGGATGGGGATGTTACGAAAGTTTAGGGAAATACCGATATCGATAGTCTTCATAAGAATGATTTGGATACTTCGTATAGAATTTTTTTTCTGGACATAAGTTTGCTATGCAGAGGTATATTTATATCTCTTTTTAATTAATTGTCTAGCTGTACCAAATGTTTTACTAAGCATTTAATGAAATTCTATTCAGTTGTATCATAATAAAAAAAGTAATTGGGTTGGACAGTAAAAATAAGATTATTTTGAGTATGACCCATATGTCTAATTGAAAGCAGCTCAGTTGATTTGATCTATGCCTTTCGCAGAACAGCTGTAAATTAATGAATTTATTTCTGACAAACAATAATTAGCAAGTAACTTTTGGAAAACTTTTGTTTCGCAGTGTTCGTATTTCGGACTTGTAGGTTCTGGTAATGGTAACGATGCATTTTAACATGTGGCAGCTCAACGTTTTTGGAACAAAGTTCTTTAACAAGGCTTGCAGTTGGAGTAAACACGAAAAAGCGTTATGCCCCCTCCATACGACTTTCTCTCTCTCTGTGTGAGAGAGAAAGAAAGTGTGAATTTGGTCGAAAATTTTATAAAATTCAAGAATTTGGCTGCGAAAAATTTAAAAATATTCATCATGGGTGTCGTTTTTATGGTTTTCGAGGGTGTTAAAGCCGGTAGTGGCGTTAAAATGTAAATTCAAGATGGCGGCTGCAAACATTTTAAATTTTTTCATCATGGGTATCGTTTTCATGATTTTCGAGGGTGCTAAAGCCGATAGTGAAGTCAAAATGGAATCCAAGAGAGCGGCTGCGAAAATTTTGTTTTTATTTTAAATTATACGTGAGAAGGAACTTCGTTCCTGGCGGGATCCCCCCGACAGTACACGTTTTTTCTATGAGTGAAACTGTGGATAGCCACCACATCCAATCCCAACACCATCGACACTCACCATAAACCTTAACTATCGATATCTAATGTAACATCCCTACTAAGAATGCACCTTGACAGCACTAAGGGAAATGGTTTTTTTTAATCACATCAATCTTCACAATATATCATCCCTTTATTTACTGTGCGTCGCTACATATTCGCGCAGCCGGCTTTGTCTGGTCGCCGATAGATTTTAGGGCAAGGGGTCCCGGTGCCGGTGTATTTTCTATACAAATAATCACCATTGATGCACGTCTCATGCAACGTCACAATAAATGATCTTAAAGAACAACTGGTTCATTATAGGGTATGGGAACTCTTTTAAAGTAATAATATTTAGAATACAAGACAAATCATCTGTTTCGCAAGGTTGTGTCATTATTGAGGTGTAAAGGAGAGAATGATGTAGGTATTGTACTGTACTGGCTGAAAATAAGATGGTATGATATAATAATAGTACAGTTTGATACAAGTGGAGAATTTTTGTTATTCTGCAATAACAAATGTCCACATGTATCAAACGGCGTTTTTCTATACACTTTTGAAGAAATAAAATAAAATAACTAAAAATATTTTTGTCATGAATTATTAGGAAACTATGACTTAATTTTTTTTTTATCCGCACTTTGCTTTCGCCAGATTGAAGGAGAAGCAAAGGTATAAAGCCGATAAACAGCCTAATATGAAAAATAGAAAATTCAAATATTTTTGAGTTTAGAACACAAATAAATGTTAATTATTGTAATAATCATGGCTTTTGATGATATTCTATTTGAAAACATTATTTAAATATTTTAAATATTCAAAAAATATTAACGCCGTAGACACATATCTCTTTGCCGAGATTAAAAAAAAACATTCACCTCCGAATAGACGGTGTGGATAGAGGCATTGAACCAATTTGGACTAAGTATAGGTATAAGTTATCTGTGACAATTTTTATTCAAGCACACGTGTTGGAAAATGAAAAATCACACGCGTGTGAAATACATTGCATTGTGAACCTAATCGTAGTGCGATATGAACCAGTTTTCGAGGAAGTGTATTAAAAAAAATCTTGCAAATTTGTTTGCTCCATTACAGACCTAAATTAATTCTTTCCATCTATGTTTATTTATACGCATACATTTGACCCTCTGTCTTATCATCTCTGCCTTCTTCGTCTCTGACAATATCAAGCTACTAGTGCTAAATAATTTACACCGTGGCGTAACATAATTTTCGTAACATAACTTTAAACAATGACACTTCATTTCTCCACACTTAGTTTCAAAATTGCATTGCTCATAAATCAAAGACACTAAATAGTTGTAACAAAACAAGAAGGTAGGCGTATACCTTGTTCCTTTTTGAGTCCGGGGGGTATCCTATTGTGATGATAATCGCGAAGGACTGGAGATTAGGATGCGGTAGTAATCAATACGTTTTTATTTTGACCTGCTTTTGTGAACTGACCCCGTGGCAGGTTGCTTTGTATGGTCAACTTGCTCGGACCCCCTGTCCGCATTGCAAGTGTAATAAGGTCAGTTTAGTGAAACAGGTTACTGTGGGGTAGTGCGCGCATTCTGTATCAAACTTGTTGTTTACAAAGTTCAAATGAAGAAAAGACAAAGAATTTGTTTTTTGTAATTGCAACTGGGTTTTACAATTAATATTATTCAGTGGCGGTGTACGTATTTAGGATTATTTAGACACTTAGGCCAAATGTTGGTGAAACTGTACAGTAGGTAACACAATTAAATAAAACTCTAGACGATGCACAGAAATTATATTATCTTAAAGGGTACGTAACCGGAGATGCAGAGCTCCTATTAAGAAACATTAATGTAACATCGGATAATTATCCGGCTCGAAGGACCAAATCTAAACATAGTAATATAATAATTATATATACATAAAATTATATTAAAAGCGAAGTCCAAACTTTACATTGAATATTTTTGAAAAAAAAAAAAAGTATTTTCTACGAGGTCTGGGAACGATTCTAATGCCGAAAATACAGTTTTCAGATTTGTATGTTTGTCTGATTGTATGTTCCAGCTTCACGCAAAAACTACTCACTGGATTAGATTTTGTTAAAATTTTGCATAATACAGAATTATTGGTAAAACACCAACAACCTCTTAAGGGGCCATTGTACTCATTATTATGAAAAACTTTTACTATGGGATCAAACCTTAAATCGCGAAAAGAAATCTGCTACTCCGTACATTTTGATGAGTTTGATTTAGATAAATGTACTGAACAGCTGATGTTTTTCCGCGATTTCAAGTTTGGTCCCACAGTAAAAGTTGTTCATAATGATGAGTAGGTACAATGACCCCTTAAGAGGTTGTTGGTACTTTACCAATAACCCTGTATATTCTCTATAAGTCTAGTCAGTCTATTACAGGCTATAAATTATCACGCTGTTTGCTATGGGGGTTGAGCAACACTGCTTTACGTTCGTATTCTTCTACAGCTACCAAAAATTGGGAAAAGATGAGCCAAAGGGTTAGAATATTGCAGATAGTTTTAATCTTTTAAATGCTTATCGTCACGCTTAACCTATATGGAGCTAAACAGTCAATCATGACTTATACAGGATGGATTCTCGAGATGGTTCAATAAAGGCAGAAACCTTAAGGCTTTGGCACCCTCCGCCGCGAAACCATAGCAGCGAAACCACAGTAGTTTATTTCAACTGACTAGCGGAACATCAGCGAAACATCATGCGGCTTCACTGTTACGCGGTTTCGCGGCGGGGCCCTTACCGTTGTCGCTACAAGAAAACGGTCTTATCCTTAACTTATTGGAACATTTAGATCCGTACATTAAAAAAAAAAATGTACAGACAGCAAGAAAGTGGACATGTTTTACAAAAAATATTTTTGGTTCCTATTGATGCTGTTTCCTAATAAGAATTAAAAGACTATCGTACTTACTCAGGTTTGAGTACTAGAAAAAATAGAAATCGCAAAAAAATCAATGGACAGGACTGACTACGGAACGAATATAGCAGATAGTTACAGATTTAATCTTTTAAATGATTATATCATACCTAGGAGGTAAGCAGTCAATCATGAAACACTAAGAATGGTTTTTTTAAGAAAGGCTATTTTATTTCAAGAAAGGAAATAGCTTAACGGTTTGGCGACTGCTTTGCAAACCTAAGTTCGATTCCCAACAGTTGATATATCAAAAAAAAAAAAAATCATTTATTTCAATCATTTCCAGATCATACGTTATCATCAATCACAAATATTATATAAAAATAATTAATTAAATAATATAAATAAATAAAATTCAAATTGTAAATTCAAATCAAAATCACAAAACCAAATCAAAATCATAACATTAAATTAATATAATAAAATTAATTTTATAAATTAACTAGCTGCGCCCCGCGGTTTCACCCGCGTAGACCAAAATAAAAAGTAGCCTATTGTTGTCCAGGGTATAAGCTATCTACATACCAAATTTCATCCAAATCGGTCCAGCCGTTTGAGCGTGAAGAAGTACCTAACAAACATACACACACACGCACACACACACACACAAACTTTCGCCTTTATAATATTAGTGTGATTTATATTTTGTGCTTCTGTCATCTATGGTTTTAGTAAAAATAAATCTGGTTAGGTGACTGTTACGAGGACTCCCATGTCTTTACAATTTACTGTTATATTATTTTAGTGATAGCTGTTCATCAAGGAATAATCCGTAAGAATGTAACAGTCAGTGTATCAATGTTATGCCATTAGTTAGTAGTGAGGCTGCGAGTGTCGACCTCTGGACGAAGTGCTTCTCAAACGGACAACTGTACATACGTCGCTTGCTCCAGCGTTATAAGTCCTGACTATCTTTATATTTTGGCTGCTGACACCAAAACTACAAACGTAGTGTTTACGAAAGTTCTAGAAAAAATGTAGTATTTTTTATATCTTAGTAAGTATCTTACGACTTCCACGCGAATGAAGTGAGGGCAGAAGCTAGAATTTTAATAAGTATCAAAGTTTACTAAGTAGTTAGTTATTTGGTAGCGTTGGAAAAGTGAGTAGGTTACTAAACATTAGGATAAAAGTATCCTGACATTGAGTTAACTGTAAAAGTCGCTGGCCATACAATATTGGGTAGTAATTAACCAAGTAATAAATACATAAAAAAAAAATAAGTACGTTTTTGTTGTTAAAACAACAATGATTCTGCCTAACAACTAAGCTTCCATTGTTTCTCTAGTATTTTAACTAACTAAACCTCGTTCTTAACAAAACGAGCTTAAGTTCAAATTGTTAAATCAAAACATCTAAACACTTTGGTCAAGTCCATTGTTCAAGTTTTGAGCTTTTCTCAAAACTTTTGAGTTTCTCCAAAAGTCATCTTACAGTAACACGATTAGAAGTAATCGGTTTTAACCGAGAAGATAGGAATTTGGACGTAGTCTTATTTGATATCGCTAGTTGATTACCCAGGTGACTTTGTCGAAGAAAAATCTTTGTCTTAAGAAAGCGTTTTAAATTCCGGAGATGAATGTGACTGAAATGTTGCCAAACACAAGTTGAACCTTCCAATTCTTAAAAAAAAGCTGTGCTCGTTTTAAATAAAGGCAGTTTAAGCTAATTTCTCAACAAATGCCGGCTCTGTGTTTATAAATAAACTAAAAATACAAATAAACTGCGCTTCGCACGATCCGGACACATCGCAAGACAAAAATGTGGCCCTATTTACGTGCCCAGCATTTTAAGCTTGTACCCATAAATATTCCGAATGTGCATAATTCCAACGTAAAATCGGAGCTAATAACTGATGTGCAGGACACAGTCACGCACACGGGTTTGCTCACAAAATTCAACAGAAATCGTATTCGTATCGTAGGCCACGCAACGTGCATTTGGCGCCTATGAGATACGTAGCTTTTTTTCAATAATTATGGAACTTAAATTCCTCAACGCATCCCACACGAAATTAAACTTTATCTTCCTTTCTACAAAGAATAAATTCTCCCTAAAATTTTTGGGTTCTGGATGAAATCTAGTTAATCGTTTTACAAGCCGGTGATTTTCTAATCTCACCGTTAACCTTTAAAATTTAGGGTCGATGTTTCCGTGGATTGTAGTGTCCTTGTACTAGGATAATAATAATGCATTTTTTGTTATCCAAGATGTCCGTGTGCGATGCACCGATTTCTGTGTGTGTGTGCGTCTTGTCTAGCAGCTGTGCCTATTATTTTGGCGTTGTGTGCGAGACTTGAATACTGCGACTATGTGAATTTGATACGTTAAGGTCGATTTCGGTGCACTATTGTTTGGCTCTATTGCAAATCTAGGCTTATTCAAAATATAAATGATCAATATGCATAATTGTATTATATTACAGAGGTTCCCAAGAATTTCTTAAGGAACGCCACAGAACAAATTATTCAAATCGGTATTGTAAATTGTAGTCGATATCAGATAAAGCCGTCCCGTCATTTTATATCTGAAGTGTCTAGACGCGTTTCCTACAACACGACGTGAAAAAAATTGACGCTACGACAAAACGCACAATATCCAAGGCTGATTATGTTGTACACGCTTGCGTGACAGGTTGACATTTGACTTAAAAAGTATAATTTATAGCAGCCGGTAAGTTAGGGGCAAATGTGTTTATATTCAGTTTTGTAATTATGCAAAGCGATGATAATGACTCCGTCAAGTCACGATTAAGCTATATTTGAATTTTTTCAGGAAACTTTTTACCGCCTTAATGTTTATGGATGTAGCAAACTTGTTAATTTTACCGAACTGGGTCAGGACATGACACTGCATTCATAAATAACTCTGGGCAGAAATCACGCATAGTTCTAAGCTAACATTGCTTCTATAAACCATGTTATGAACTTGCATTATGCAGTTTCCAACGATCAAAACTATTTGAGTGCATAACAAAAATAGAAAGAAACTTTTTTTTGCATCGTTGGCAAAGCCATTCCCAAGAACATGTGGACCGCTACGTTGCTAGATCAAATACACCATCCTGCCGACATTGTAGTTCCTTTATCAATACTTTCAAAAAAAAAAAACCCTGTGTAGCATCTGTCTCACTCTAATCTTCCATTTAAAATCTAGAGGTGTGAAAAGGACGGGTATAGAGGAACATCTTCAAACATAATTGCTTCCAAAATGAATAGATGTTAAACAATAGTCATGACAAAACGTCCTGCGAATGTCTCTTCTGACGGTACAATTGCCAATTTGAGCTTAACACTTAATTTGTTTTATTTATTTTTAGACAATACACTTCTTAAAAATTGTCGGCAATAGGTATTATTAGTAGGTCGTAGGTTCGAACCCAGGCAGGCGCTTTACTTTGTGTAAATTATTTCATCGCTCTCAAAACGTTGAAGGAAAACATCGTGAGGAAACCGGCATGTCCTAGAACCAGAACATCGAAGACATGTGACATCTACCAACCCGCGCTGGACGCACGTGGTGGATTTACTTATTTATTCTTAAAACAATTCGCATTGTGTTTGAAATAGTACATTCATTAATTTATTACGGCCCACTCCCTCTCACCGAGAGGAGGCCAGCGTTACAGCAGTGGGAACATTATAGGCTGATTATGCAGTATTAATAAATGTATTTTGCCGTTATTATTTAAAAAAAAGAGCTTTCATGTTTTGTTGCAATTAATGTCAATGACATCTCCGAACTTAAAATAAAAAATAGTTTTTTGCTCATCTCGAGTCCATAGCTGTCATGACTCCCAGACCTTGTACGAGATCAAACCTCCGGACCCTAGGTATATGAGGGGCCGAAGCCAACTCGCCGAGACCGGTAAGACTCTATAGGTAAAGGAAATGGAGCACCAAATGATATCCCTGTATGCACTATGCAAGTGCACCCAAGGATAACCCCCGGTTGGTGCAGGACTATTGCTGGATATGGAAAAAAAAATTGGACTACGGGTATGGGTGACTAAGATGGACTGGTTTCCCAGGACTATGGCCACTGCCTGACCAATGTTTACACAAACATGGTGTTTTTTTTTTGTTTTGTTTATACAATACACGGATAAAATGGCAGGGGGTGATTAGCAAAATCATGGGCCCCCGGAAACGGTCCCTGGCACATAGTGACGTAGCGTTAAGGAGGCAACATATCCTGAGGTGCTTGAGAAGTTATTCCACGGCTATCAGGACCATCCCGGAAATTCCTACCAGCATCTTAATCATCCCCCCAAGCCGAATACTTTCTTCCCCCAAGCACGTTTGCTCTTGCGAATCTCCACTCCAGCAAACCTACAAAAGCAAGAATGAAGTGGGAGCTCTCTTCCTCGTCAGTGTTCACTCTAGCCGGTCCATGGGGTTGCTACTGCCCAACAGCTCGCCACATGCTGCCCTGCGGCTTCATGTATCTTTCTTGGTCTGGATCCTCACCCTAGACTTGTTTCAGCAAAGTTAACTCTACCACCACACACATAGAGTTCGGATCGCACAAGCTGACCACGACGACGTCAGTGATATTCGGCGTAGCGGTGGGTTGAAATAAATTTTATTAATATGCAATTTTTTTTTATTCTTAGTGTTCAAAAGCATACTTAAATAATATTTTATAATACGACTAACAGACAACAGTATGTAACATACTACCCATACATATAATAAATTATTCATGTGTATTTAAAAGAATCTTTATACTTTTTTGGAAATGTTTGATTATTTTTTGAAAACTTATTGATCCCAGAAGATCAATAAGTTTACAAAACGTAGGTAGCTATGTAGTGTATGTGTGTAGGTAGGTATGAGTGTATCGATTAGCCATGTTTTATGCAATCAAAATGGGAATTACTCGTACATACTTGTATGGCAATAAATATGGGTTTTGACGACTGGACAAGTGAGCAGTGCTCTGGACAGATTCATGAGTACAGTTTCCTCATTGTGTATTACGTAATTGTCGTTGATATTTTACAAGTCAAACATATGCGTGATATAGGTTCTTACGTCAGTAATGGTCCGATGGCTACATGCCTTAGAAATTATGTAAGTAACACATTTTTGTTTGTTTCTGCCTGGCTGAGGATAATTTGTTTATCAACAATAAAACACACAGCATCCTCAATCAATCTGCCTAGCCTTTTCCCAACGTATATGTTAGGGTCGGCTTCCAGTGTAACCAAATGCGGCTGAATATACTTACTTATTTTACATGGACGAAAGCTTATCTCACCTCCACAACTCAGTTACTGGGTAACATGTACCCCTTGGTATGACTGGTTGTCAGGCTTTTTGGCTTCTAACTACCCATAACACTGTCAAACATATACGAATAACAGCCGGGACCAACGGCTTAACGCGCTTCTGAGGCATGGAGAGGTCTCGATATGTAACCGATTGTCCCCCATCCACGAACCGACTGCGATAAGCGTAGCTTAACCTTCAATCGACCCGTTCAAGTGTTATCATGTAACCATGACCAATTTATACACAAAGCTCCCACCATATAAAAAATACAACAATATGCAAAAGAAAATATCTATTAAATTAACTAAAATAACTCGTATCAATCTGTGTACTTATTTATAAAAACGAAGCTAGTTTGCACGACATTACACGTAGTACCGAAATAGTGAGCCCAAAATATAATATTGCTTACATACGAATCACTTTGTTACCAAATATGAAAGCCAATAAACCCCACGGTATACTATTTGGGCTCACTCGTTCCGTGCTCGTCCTTGAAACCTGGTGGTACTAATACTTGAGAGCCTTATAAACAATACTAAATATCATAAACACAATAAAATTTCAAGAATAGATACTTAATCACGAAAGCTGAATTAATTCAAACTGTTTTGATTTGACCTTGAGTTACCTGTGAACTGCAGTTAAGAGGATATATCGAAGCGTGGTTTAGCTCTGTGTGTAAGTGAAATGGCGTTAAGGCTGTCTAGTTTGATGCGCGAGACAGAAGGCCCTTACGCCCTTACGCCCTTACGCGCTTCGTGTAAATGTAGATTTATGACAAAATGCTATGTAATAGTACATTTTGATACAAGTGGAGAATTTTTGTTATTGCATTCGAGGCGGAATAACACCCAAGCCGTAGGCGAGGTTGTTTTTGAGCTGAGAACTGCAATAACAAATGTCCACGTGTATCAAACGACGTTTTTCAATACACTTTTGAAGAAATAAATTAAAATAACGCTAAATACCTATTTTTGTTATGAATGATTAGGAAACTATGATTTTAATTTTCTTTGTTTTCCGCGCTTTGCTTTCGCCAGGTTGAAGAAGAAGCAAGGGTATTAAGCCGATAAACAGCCTAATATGAAAAATAGAAAATTCATTTTTTTTTAAATTTTTATTTAACTCGCAATGTATTGTTGTTGTTCATAAACGCTTTTTTATTGTAATAATCATGGTTTTTGATGATATTCTATGTATAAACATTATTTAAATATTCAAAAAATATTCACGCCGTAAAGACGCATATCTCTTTGTCGAGATTAAAAAAAAAACATTCACCTCCGAATAGAGACGGTGTGAATAGAGACATTGAACCAATTTGAACTAAGTATAGGTATAAGTTATCTGTGGCAATTTTTATTCCCGCACACGTGTTGGAAAATGAAAAATCGCAAGCGTGTCAAATATATTGCATTGTGAACCTAATCGTAGTGCGCTAAGAACCAGTTTTCATTGAAGTGTATTGAAATTAAATTTTTAGCTTATTAAGTTTTTAAAATATTTAAATGCCTTCGATTTAAAGCAAATTTTACTGCACAATAAGGAACTTTTTACGTAGGTACCAATAATCGTGTGAAACTGTTTTCTATCGAAACAAATTCAACTAATCATGTTTCGGGTTTGTCACGAGCACTAATAAGTTATACACTGGGCCACTTTTAAAAGTGATTTTCTCATGTTGTATTGATTGTAATTTTATGATGTTACGAACGTAGAAGTATGGAACCCTACATACAATTATGAAATAGCTAGGCCTTACCTCAAAGATCCAGTCGTTATTCCACGAGCAAATATCTTTTGAATTTTGCTAAGTGTATACATGTTAGTGCTCGTGACTGTACAACAGTAGACATTATAGATAACTACATTTGGAAAATCCAAATAATTTAGCCATATTATACATTTGGTTTTTTAAGAATTTTAAAAATACAAAATTATCGATGTAGCGCCTTAACCCAAGTTAGGAGTGTTGAACCTTTCTTGTTATCTTTGGAGTTAGTCTGTTCATGTAAGATTCAGTGGGTTATTATGCAGGTTAACTTATTACTTGAAAACATGAGTATTTGCCTGACTTCGTCAAGTAAATTAATTGTTACGCAAATTAATTAACAACTTAAAGTGTCCGTATACTTATTCAAATCACACTTACTGTCATTCTTTGACATATTTATTGTTATACTAGCTTTTGCCTGCGGCTTCGCCAGCGTGGATTTCGGAAAATATCCCAATTCCTTCCTTATTCCTTTTCTGCATTATAAAGGGAACCTCTGTGCAAAATTTCAGCTTTCTAGGTCCAAGGGCTGGGCAGGGCGTTAATGAGTCAGTCATCAGTCAGTCAGGACTTCTCTTTTTATTTACGAGTATACAGGGTGACCTGAAATTAGTGGCGGACCCGTTAAGGGGTGATAGTAGGCATCAATTCCAGTCGATATCACTCTTAGACCTACTGTCCTAAAGTTAGCCCATTTCAAGATATTCCTACTTAAAGAATTTTACAAAAAAATCCTACTTTAAATCTTAAAATAGCTCTAAATCGTAAAAATTGGTCTTTTTGGATTTTGATACCTCATTTGAAAGATAATGAAACGTAAATGATATTTAATTATTATGTACGTAACATTGTGGGGTGACTTTTTTAAGAAAATCGATGTTTTAGACGCAGTCATTGTATTTTTTTTTTCATTTTATGATTTTGTTAAACGATTTTCGCGTAAGATACCGACATTTACGAAGATATCGCTATTAATAATTCCTTACTTAGAATATCTTTAATGCAAAACAAAAAAAAAAAGTACCAGAAAGACAAATTTTTAGGATTTACAGCTATTTTAAGATTTAAAGTAGGGTATTTTTTGTAAAATTCTTTAAGTAGGAATATCCTGAAATGGGTTAACTTTAGGACAGTAGGTCTAAGAGTGATATCGACTGGAATTGATGCCTACTATCACCCCTTAACGGGTCCGCCACTAATTTCAGGTCACCCTGTATAGATAGATGAAATAGCTTTAACATGGCAAATTGTCGCAGGGTGTCAATTTACTTAACAATTAATTTCCCTGACTGAACAAAAGTTTTTAAGTTGAAAATCTGACGAACAAGAGCCATTACTAAGTTTAATTCAATCAAATCAATCTGCCTAACCTTTTCCCAACTATGTTGGGGTCGGCTTCCAGTTTTACCGAATGAAGCTCAACACCATTATTTTACATGGAGCGACTGCCTATCTGACCTCTACAAACCAGTTACTGGGTAATACGATACACCTTGGTAAGACTGGTTGTCAGACTTTCAGGCTTCTGTCGACCCGTAACGAACGAACGTCAAAGATTCTCGAATGACAGTCGGGACCAACGGCTTAACGTGCTTTCCAGGGCACGGAGGAGTCTCGGTATGTAAAGATGGTCACCCATCCACGGAAAACCCCGGCAAGCGTAGCTTAACCTGATGGATCAACCCGTGCGGCTGTTATTAATTAGCCACGAGCTCTAATATACAAATATTGCTCGTTTAATAATACCTATAGGAATTTAAACTTGGCCAAATCTTGCACAACTGAAGATAATTTAAAATTCACTCGAAAACTGTCCCGACCCTTGACAAAGCGCGGAGCGAGTAGTTTTAAAAATAATGTCCCTAATAATAATAATAAAACCGACACTTTCAAGTCCCTACTTGCTCAGTAGTCAGTAGCGCCCTAAGCCTAGGTTCGAGTCCCACTATGGGACGCCCTTAGCTGTGCTACTTAATAATTATTTTGCAAGGCGAGAGGCCCTTCTGGCCCCGCCGACGCCCGGTTAAGCAACAGAGGCTCCCGGAGCCTATTGCGAAAAGGCCATTACCAAAAAAAAAAAAAAAAAAAACTCGAAAACTGGTCCGAAATGAAACAACTACCTAATAAATGAATTTAGACCAATTTTTCTACAGTGATAGATTATGTTTTGAAGCAAGGTTTTACAATTCAATCAATCAACTCAGGCTATCGCAGTCCACTGCTGGACATAGGCCTGCGCCACACCATGCTCTCCGCCTTCCGCATCCAGTCTGTACCATCCACTTTCTTCAGATCGTCGGTCCATCTAGCTGGGGCGCGTCCCACACTACGCTTACCGATACGCGGTCTCCACTCCAGAACTCGTCTGCTTTACAGTTAACCAATCCCAAAGGATAGGCCAGAACCTTGCACCTAGCATCCTCGTTTGCATATAATGCACATTACCATCATTGATTGCGAAAATAGGTGACTAAGGTAACATCGCCAGCCGTGTGATTCTGTAAGACCTCATTCTAAACTTCGAATCTGAATCCGCTGTGAGTTTTTTGATTGGCATTCTAAAAAGTCGGTTGATAATTCGAATTTACAGTAGTGCTACCCTTGCGAGAGTGCCAGCGAGTTTAACTAAATTGACCGTAAAATTTTGACAGATAAAGTTTGAGATGACGTAAGAAGTGGCATTCAGTAAGGTAATTCCCCCGTCACTTCGCACTCGAACCTGATTCAGTGTCAAATAAAAAGCATCTATTTTAAGAGTTTGAATTTTACAGAATCGATGTAGGTACTGCAGTCTTAACAAATGTCCTCCCTCATCATTGCATGTTCCAGAGAAACAAAGTTTATACTGATTTTGTTTCAGACAGAAAAACTAATGAAATGTGCCAGGCTACATCTGCAACAAAGAGCCAAAAGCAAGATGAAGAGAGATAACTCTACTTTAGCGGAGAAACCAAGGAGATATTGTCAGAAGAAGCTAGTGAACCCACAGCATGAAGAAGATCCTAGATGGATTGATATTTTTGACAGGTAAGAATGGTGCCGCTTCTGTTGTTCACAAACTTAACTTAATTTGGGCTATTTCCAACGTTTACTCCCTTAAAAACCAAGAATTATTATTGGTAATATGTCGGAGAGGTCATTTGTAACTAAATAACACCTTATACCTAAGCAAATAACACCCATTTTCGATTAATTTGACAATTTATATATTTTTTTTTTGAAGATATCTGCGGCTTACAATTTTGAAGTATTGTTTTTTTTTTTTATACCGGTATTATTATAATATTATGCTTGCTAACACTTCAATACATAATTATCAACCATAAATGTCAATTATGTTTGATAGTTTTTTAAATCACTCGATCAATAAATTTAAATCACTCAAATCAATAGCTCGTGGCTAAGTAATAACAGCCGCACGAGTCGATCCATCAGGTTAAGCTACGCTTGCCGGGGTTGGCCGTGGATGGGTGACCATCTTTACATACCGAGACTCCTCCGTGCCTCGGAAAGCACGTTAAGCCGTTGGTCCCGGCTGTCATTCGTGGATCTTTGACAGTCGTTACGGGTCGTCAGAAGCCCGAAAGTCTGACAACCAGTCTTACCAAGGGGTATCGTATTACCCAGTTACTGGGTTGTGGAGGTCAGATAGGCAGTCGCTCCATGTAAAATACTGGTATTCAGCTGCATCCGGTTAGACTGGAAGCCGACCCCAACATAGTTGGGAAAAGGCTAGGCAGATTGATTGAGTTTTTTAAATCACAGCTACAAATCGTTTTAATTTTCAATGTTTTGAATAGGTAGGTGTCTTGACAGAAATGGTAGATTTCTGCAAAAAAAAAAAATGGTTGGCATTTGCATAGGGTCATAAGGGGTCATTTAGTTGCAAATGAAATGACCTCTCCTACATCCCCTTAATGGATTGCCGACATATTACCAATAACCCTGTATAAGCTCCACTTTGCTCTCCACTTTTTTTGACCTAAAACATTCATAACCGCGCGGTGTCACCGCTTTTGGTCACTATCCTTTTCTCTGTCTGTCAGTAAGAGATGTCAGTTCTCTAATTTTAGTTTAGTTTGTGAACAAGGGAATCTGCACCATTTGCTGTTCTGTTGTATGTATCTATGACTTAATTAGGTGTCCAATATAAAAATCCTACTTATATACCTAGGTAGGACGCATCAGTAGGTGTAGACTGGAATATTACCCAAGACTTATGATGCTAACTTTGATTGATCACACATAGAAGTTATTAGTTTTAGCTTCACTGTCAATATCTCATGCTTGAGCCCGAGTGGAACCCTCTCAAACCTTTTACGCCTCCGAACTACCCCAAATGTCGGTCAAGGTTGTCATGCTAACTAGTTAAAAAAAAGATGGTATAATTTTTTTCTTGGTTTGATTTATTTTATTGTACTTTTTCCTCATTTTCTGGAGATACTTCATATTCAAATGTTCTGAAAGAAAGGATACAAAATATTGAAACTGCATGTTTTATTACAAAAACAATGAAAAATTAAAATTGTTGTTCTACTTCATACGTTACATATTATGCTATTGCATGTTTCTTCGTAAATGCATGTTCTTTCTTTTGGCTTAGATTCCACTGCAACCTGAACAGTACTGAACTCTCTGATGCCCTCGACAGCGTCCGAGCTCAGCAAGATACTGAAGACATGGTCCTCACGGTGCAGACCCTGAAGTTCCAAGGTGACGTCGACCAAACCAGCCGGCCAAGAACCAGCTTCAAATATAAGAAAAATACCGATGGAAACAAACATAGAATGTTCGTGAAACAAGCTGTTAGCGAAAATGAATTAAGTGATGATGACAGATCATCACAGTTAACTTACTATTACTTTGACGAATACATAAAATATTTGTACAGTACTGACAAATCAAGACCCACTTCACGAAACTCCAGCGTATTCTTGCGAGGGTTTAGCAATGACAAAGAGAGAGAGACAAAAGTAACGCAAGTCGACACTAACACAAATGAAACGAAAAAGTCGCAGAACACTGAATCCAAAATTAAGAATAACGTAAAAAAAGTCCCTAAGACACAAATAAAAGAAGATATTAGAGACATCTCTGAAACTATAGAGAACACGAAAATTACTTATAAAAAAACTGGAAAAAGGAAAAGTCTTACGATATCCCGAGCTCAAAGCCCTGAGACTGTTCAAGTAATTAGAGTCGATGTTGTTTGTAATTACACCAACAGTTCATCATCAGACTATGAAGATAATAAAAAAGAAAGTCTCACAGATAGGTCGGAATCGTTTAAAGAAAATGCTATAATAAAGAAAGATATTTTTGCAAATAGATACAGTAACCATTTAGCAACAAAATACCTTTTGACGAATTCGATAAAGTCCGTAGACGAGAGTTTATCTGGGGGTTCGAAAGTGACGCTTCTCTGTAAAACATTCAAGTTATCGGATCGAAACATAACTGAGAAGCCGGAGAAAGAAAAGAAGACAACATTGAAAAACAAGAAGTCCCACAAAATAAAAAGTAATAAAATCAAGCATCACGAAAAAGACTACTAGGATTTCTATGATATCGATTTGACCTGGGAAACTTTTATCTCGCTTAAAATAAGTTAAAAGACAAAAAAGATAATAATTTAAATAACTTCAAACAAACATAAACGTAAGTAATGATAATATTTTTCCAGTATTATTAATAAATATGATATTAGCAATAAAAATAATCCTTACAAAATACTAATGTGTTAATTAATTACTTCATAAACTGACACAAACCCGGTTTCCGGTATTGAAATTGGAAACTTCCACTCCCAATTCAGAAAAAGGGTGTCAATGTTATGATTACACCTCTCCGCTGATACTAACGCCATCTGGTATATTTTGAAAGAATCATAAGCAGCGCAAAAAGTTTTCTTGAGTAGTTTGAACATCGCTACCCACGCAGGAGTTTCAAAATATAAGTAAGTATGACAATAAACTATAATGAAAGATTTTAAAGGAAAAAATCTTTGTTAGGGTTCCGTACCTCAAAAGGAAAATACGGAACCCATATAGGATCACTTCGTTGTCCGTCTGTCTGTCAGTCTGTCAAGATCCTTTTTATCAGGAACGCGTGGAGGTATAATTTGAAATTAATATCAAATAAGTAAGTCTATGGTCTCTTGGGGTCCTAAAAAACTCAAGTTTCTAAGTCAACGCAATAAAAACATACTGCCATTTATGCGCCATATTTTGATACTCGCAAGTAAATCAATAGTCCGTTGTCCTAGAGTCATGAAATTTGGCAAGAATCAAGCTCTCACAGCACAAATAAAGGAAAAAGTCTGAAAAATGTTAATTTGTAGTTCTATCACACAAAAAAAATTCAAGTCTGTCAGTCTGTCAAGACCCTTTTTCTCAAGGACGCGTGGAGATATCAAGTTGAAATTAATATCAAATACCTAAGTTTATTGTCCCTTAGAGTTCTAAAAATCAAGCCTCTAAGTCAACGCAATAAAAAAATACGGCCATATTGCGACACATTTTGATGTCGCAAGTAAATCAAAACCTATAGGGTACTTCCCGTTGATCTAGAATTTTAGAATAATGAAATTTGGCAAGAAACAAGGTCTCCCAGGGCCCTATTTCTCGAAACTATTAGTTTACTAGTATATTAGTTATTAGTTAATAGTGTAAATTTACAAGTCCTAATAATTTCCTGTTTCTCAAAAACAGGTAAGTACTGGACTAATAACTAATAGTAGCAAGTAGTAGACTGATAAAAATATTAGGCTGGCTTGACTGAATACACATACCTAGTTAGTACCCACGCCTCTTTACTGATTAAAAAAAATGCGGAAAAGTTCCCGCCACTTTTGGATTTGTTTGATTTTGTCGTTTGCATGTTGGCAGTAAAAGCCGATTGTTTTATTTAAAGTCAATCAATCCGCCCAGCCTTTTCCCAACTATGTTAGGGTTGGCTTCCAGTCTAACCGGATGCAGCTGAATACCAGTATTTTACATGGAGCGACTGCCTATCTGACCTCCACAACCCAGTTACTGGGTAACACGATACCCTTTGGTAAGACTGGTTGTCAAACCTTCGGGCTTCTGACGACCCGTAACTACTGTCAAAGATCCAAGAATGACAGCCGGGACCAACGGTTTAACGTGCTTTCCGAGGCACGGAGGAGTCTGGGTATGTAAAGATGCTCACCCATCTACGGACCGACCGCGGCAAGCGTAGCTCAACCTGATCGATCGACCCGTGCGGTTTTATTACTTGGCCACGAGCCCCTCTTTAATTATTTAATTAAATACAATTTACCATGGATCTAAAGCTAATGGTTTTAAGAAGTGTATTAGAAGCAAAAGACATTCTGTTTGGGGGTTTCTCAAACGTTTTATCGAAGCAGGATATGCGGAAAAAGTGAGAAGAAATTACAAAACTTTGTCATTCTCTTGGGGTAATTTCTGCCTCTACCTATATAAAAGATGCAAAATGGCGAATATTAAAAAAGCCACAATGGTAAGTGATACAATATAATAATATACCTATCTCAAGCAATTTTATTCTTTATACAGTGTAGTGTAGTGCAGATATCCGAATCTGACCACATTTTATAAAATTTGTTTGGTAAATTTAAGTCTAACAATTTTGGCTAACCATTTTTACAAGCCTTCTGAGCTTTATCAGTGTAATTTACAAGAGTATCTAATAACACATTTTTTTATGAAACCAAATTAAATTTACTCAGGTAGTTTTAGCTAATATTTATTAGTTAGCAACTAGTAACTTATATTTTACTACCGTAGAAAAACCTTCGAGAAACAAAAAAATATTCGTTCATGGACTCATATTATTAGTCTAACAAATTTTGAGAAATAGGGCCCTGCACAAGTGAAGGAAAATGTCCGAATATTGTGAATTTGTAGTTTTATGACATAAAAAATATTTTTTGGGATAAATTCTTATCAACTACGAAACCCGTCATTGTGCGTGTTCCGACACGCACTCGGCCGGTTTTTTCCTTTATATTCTTTAGACGAAACTGCTGACTTTGACAGGCAAAGTAGGCAGTTTCGTCTTTGGTTTTCACAGAGTGCAGAGAGCCTACAAAGTGGCATTCTATCAGCGATGACGGGAAAGTATAAAAATGTAGTTTTTGGTTTCACATTAAGCTTATGTCAATCCTATTAAAAGTCGTTGAAGAAATATAAAAGGCATTCAAAGCGATTGTTACCTGCCTTATCTAGCCCTCTGGTTTAAGAAGGAGCTGTTACGGAGTACGTCACAGCACTACCGAACTTGGGAATCGAACCCATGCTTGGCAAAACGGTATTGCCCCATAGTAGATGAACCGACAAACTTAAAGGGTGAGTGGGCCTGAACAGACGCGGAAGGCAGAAAACCGAATGATGTGGCGCAAGCGCAACATAGATGAGGACTATGCCTATGAATAGGTGTGTTAATTGGCAGCAGTAGACCGAATTTCAGCTATGGTGACCACTCTCAGGGGAGACAAGCCTTCGGCGCGCGAGATATTACCTATAGTGCACAAGTGTGTGCGCAGACACAGGTGCAGTCTGTCTTCCCTCACTCTCATAGTCCGATGGGACGGCAATTTGACACGACCGAAGAGAGATCAGGTGCTTTCCGAAGCACGGGGGTATCACACCGCCAACTTGCAAAGTTAAGCTGTTACTTATCCTAACAGAAAAACTCAATAACACTTTGCTCGACCCGGGAATCGATCCCGGCTCAGTAGTCGCGCTTGCGACCACGAAACCAACGGGGCAGTCCATGACCAATAGGGCAGCCCAAAGGGGGGACAGCCACTCAGCTTTCTTACAAAGCAATAATCTTTAGACCCAGGTTTAAAACAACGAGCCATTTTTGAATTTCGAACTTTATTGCGACTGATTATTATTGTTCGAATTTAAATTTGGTAGGTATTAAGAACTTGACGTCCGTCGTCTTTTAAATTGTTAAAAAAAACGAATTGTTGTTGTTGTTGTAGTTTGAAAAAATATAAATTAAAAGGATAATCCCTGACATCCTTTCTACAATTTATATTACTTATTTCACGAGCGACAGTTGGCTAGTATTCTTGGTGGAGAAGTATTTAGTTACAGCAAATTGTGTGGACAATAGACAATAAAGATACTTTACTGTACGTCACGGCGACACCATGATGTCGTTGAATACCTGCCCGCGAACCTGCCGGCATTCTGGCGCCACCCTTACTTTGACCAGCGGTTCTCAAACTTTGTTTTTTAAGTATGATTTTTATTTTTTGTTTATTTTATTGTCAATATAGCCTTTTCCCAACTGTGTTGAAGTGAGCTTCCAGTCTAACCGGATGCAGCGGAATACTAGTATTATACATGGAACAACTTACTATCTGAACTTCACTACCTACCCAGTTACACGATACTTACACGTTTGGGTAACACGATACTCCTTCGTAAAATTGTTTGTCTGACTTTTGGGTTTCTGACAACCCGTAATGACTGTCAAAGATGTACGAATGACAGCCAGGACCAATGGCCTATCGTGCTTTATAATAATACTTAATACAAATTAGTGTAAAACACTAAAAAACATTTTAAAAAAGTAACGGTGGAGTTTCTTGCCCATTCTTCTCCATACGAAACTACCTTTTAGAAGGGGTGACTAGAATCAATTCAATTTTTTTTTATTTTCATGTTCAGTGCTTTTTATGTGCCTATTTGAAATAAATTATGTGACTGACGTCAACATTAGGGTGGTAAAGCACACCAAAAGATAAGATGCATCCAAAATCAAAATCAAATATTTTATTTCACACATAAAGTCAGAAGCTAGGTATACGGTTCCAATTGATCGTTTCCTATGGAGAAGAGCCGGCAAGAAACTCCACGGTTACTCTTTTAAAAATAATTGGCTTTTACAATGTTCTCACAGGTGAACTGGTATTTTCACACATCCAGGATGAAATATGAAATATATCAATATGGCAATATTGAGGCGGAAGCTGATATATTTACAATGTGCAAACTATCTGATTCAATAGGTAGCTTTAGAAACAAAAAAATTACTTACATGAGCAGACCTCCGGATAAGTTCCGGTTATCTTTTCAGGTGGATTATTATCTAACAATGCTGTTTAATTATCTCTGACTGAAAGTACATAATAATATGCGGACACTATGATTAATATCACAATTGACAAGCAATCTTAGCGAAGAACTTTGACAATCTCTGACCACTACGCAGAAAAAATATCGTAACGTATAGTTTTCACGAGCCCAGTGATTAAGTGAAACGGTGCGTGATTAAAAAAAAGTCGTTTAATCTATAACGATGGACCGACAAAAAAAAAAAACAAAACGTTCTGTAATCAATCTTTTAGTTTTTACAAAAGTAGACAGATATTAGTAACGAAATACCTGTAAATTGTTGGAAAGATTTCTTACATTTCGTAAGACAAAACTGTAATTATCTGAATTAAAAAAAAACTATCGAAAAAATAAAGACCGATAATATTTTCTTCGCATTATTTTCATATTAATATAATATTTGGTGTAGTTTCTGATGGGTGCTACACAGGTTAGATTAATTAGCCATTTTTGTTATGGTCACTCTTCCTAACTTTTTTGCCGACCTGATCATGTTCTCTCATCACAATGGAAGTCTTTGAACAGACTCCGGACACAGGTTAGTCGAAGCAAGAAAAACCTGTTGAAACCGTCCTGACTGTCAATGTGGTGCTGTTCCACAAACGATGCGACACTTATCGCGCCCTACGTGTACTGTTGTCTGCACGTTACAGGAACAGATGAACGCTTTTGATGGTGCCCATTTCATAGCTGAATTTTGGGCTGACTCCATTTGAATTGTCATCGACACGCTAAGGAGAAGATCACTATAAAACGGTGATATGGAGGTCCAGCACAGTCTCGGAACCGCTTTGACAACTGACTAAATGTAAACACATTCTTTCAGCAAGACATTCACATACCTACTACTCTGACAAAGTAGTTCGCGAGAAAAGAATGAAAATACAGTGTAAACTCTTTATAACGAAACTCAAGGGACCGATCATTTTTTTTTTTTGTTATGTAATGTGCTATAAAAATACCTGCCACGGCTTCAATGGGAGATAGTATAGTGAATATAGATTACAATAGTGAAGAAATTTCGTACCCCGGAATAGTTAAATCAATTTGAGAAAATAAAGTAATTAAATAAACATTTACTTTATTCTGCCTAACGTGGTTCACAAACAACGCGCGATGTGTCGCTTCGTCAGTGAAAACAATTGTCAATAAACTTTAACTGTTCTGTGAATGAACATTAATTACTACGAGACGGTTTCCTCAATAAATCAATTCACACATTTTTTTGTATGAAAAAATTTATAACATGAGATCAATCATATAACTTCACTTGTAATCTATGTACACAATACTGTCTCCCATTGCAGCCGTGGCATATTTTTATAGCACCTTATATATGGTTATTGGTAAAACACCAGCAACCTCTTAACGGGTCATTGTACTCAACATTATGAAGAACTTTTACTATGGGACCAAACCTAAAATCGCGAAAAAAAATCAGCTGTTCAGTACATTTATCTACATCAATCTCGTCAAAATGTAGGGAGCAGCTGATTTTTTGTCGCGATTTCAGGTTTGGTCTGTTTGGTTGGTTTGGTTTTTGGTAAAAGTTGTTAACAATGATGAGTACAATGACCCCTGAAGAGGTTGCTGGTGTTTTACCAATAACCTTGTATAATATGTAGAATTTTCGTTATATGGAGTGAAGAAAGAGAAACAACCAAATAATAATCACGATAGTTATTAATATTTTTATTAATTATTTATTGTTTTACGACTGATATCACGAGAGGTGCCTAGTGTGTTTAGTAAATGGAGCCAACATTCCTAAGACAATCCAAGAGTAGGTAGTGTTACGCGTATTCTAGGCAATTATCAATAACCAAAAGCAAGGCGGCTGTTTACAACCTCAGGTGTCTTTCTTAGAAATTGCGGCACAGCTGTAAACTGGTAAATAAACATTAATCCTGATAAAAAATATAATCACTGGCGTCTAAATATTGGTATTTCTTCGTAATAGAGAATGGCTGTTGCTCTATAAAGAGTGTAATTATTAATGCATGGGTTTAGTGGTAAACCAACCAAATTGAACTAATTTCTACGTTATAGGAAGTTTTACGTTATATCGAAAGACCTTATACAGTTTACATTGTAATATTTTAATGTCAAAAGTGAAGTAAAGTCAGGAATATTAATTGTTAAAAGCAAATGACGAACTAGTCAGTCTGCCGAGATTGACAGTCTTTGTAGTCAATTTGCTTATTATTTAATTTATCTGACTTTACATTTCCCCCTCCCAAGTAGCATATAAGCAAAACGCCCATCAAGTTAGTAGAATCGACGAAAAAAAGTGTAAGCTGGTATCAGACACCGGTCGGACGGACTTTGCACAAAACTGTAACTTAATTACTGGCGCTAACTTGCGTGATGATAACTTGAGTTACGATATTATACTGGTAGCGCCATCTTGTGGAGGGTTGAAGAAACTACGCGGATATTAGGATTTGATTTAGGTACGATAACCTTGAATATTATACAGTGTGTAAAGGTCCTTTTGCACTGTGTAAATTTATTGTCTGTGGCATACCCTAAAATTGAAGGTCAATAAACTGGCTCCGTTTAAACAACACGTGCAATATTGTTGCACGATACGGGCAAGTTAAGTTCCTGTTCAAAACTATGTACAATAAAATTGCATGTGCAATAAAATCGTGTTCAACTCTACAAGGACGAACGAATGAAACAAGTTAAAAAAAATCTGGAGAAGACGTTCAATAAAATTTTAATTAAACATTTAATAGCAGTGCAAATACAGACAATACTTGAATCAATTGTACACACGGCTACACATCAAGCTTTACATTTCCAGTTTACACTGACCTCTCATTGTAAGGAAATCCTAATGCGAGATCAGCTTATACTGGAAATGTATAGCTTGATCTGTAGCCGTGCGTACAAGGACGTGCAACTTTGTGTTTAGACGACGCAAAACTTGCATGCAATAATCGCCCTGCAATTTTACTGCCTTGATGTAAGCCGCATGCAATTTTATTGAATGGTAAATCTTGCATTCAATAATTGTATGCAATTTTATGGAAATTGCACGCATGTAAACACTTTCATGCAATTTTTGAATGGCAATAAAATTGTGCTATAGGGCCTTTTATGCGATTATTGCTCTTGAACGTTCCAGAAACTTGCACCGTGCACACTGTTACCATGAAATCCGTGGTTTCATAATTCTAGACCCTCCAGCGTTGAGTTTTTTCTTGAAATTTATAGGAGAAGGCAAGGAGAGGGAGAGTTCAGACTAACGAAAAATGTAAAAAAATTGCTTTTGCTCGCGACTGCGCCCACGTGGTCGGTCCGAAATTATCCCACAGGGTTAAAAAGTTTCCTTTGTCCTACTAACCCAGCTCCTGGTCTACTGCAGGTACTCGAATAGTTCCATAGAGATCGATAGATGGCGTTGACCGATTTCTTGAATCGCGCTGTGGTTTCGATAAGTTAAAAGTTAAATTTAAAATTCAAAAAACCCCCGACACATATTTACCTTCATTTCTTTTGCTACTCCATCATTAGATACTGATTGCCTGCTTCTGTCTATAACTATTTAATTGATACCATTCCAATGAGCTCAAACACGATACCTCTGCTGTAGGTTGGTGAGGAAGTTGGGGGTCCTGCAAATTCCAGGTAGATAAATAGATAAAACTGGATTAAACATTTATTTGGCGCAAAAGATATAGCACAACACACAAAAGTACAATTAATTAAATCAATATAAAAACAAGATGCCAATAATGAAAACAAAAAAAACAAAAAAGAGAAGAAAAACGTACATATACAAAAAAATTTACACTATGACGTAAGTACTTTAAAACAAATTGACATCGATTATACACAGTGTAGTGTGCGTCTCAAGGTTGCACCAAATGGGAGTCCAGCTCAGCATGTGTCAGACAATATACCTGACGCTGATATTATGCTGGATCCCTGCAGTGACATACGGACGTCGAGCAGACGAGATTAATTGCTGATGCAACAAAATGTTATGCGCGGAGTAAAATTGTGTGAGTACCCGATATTTTAATTGTGTATACATTTGCAGTAATTTCGCATTGGGAAACATTGTTGTTCGTAGGTGTGTTGATTGTGTTTAGATTTAAGATATAGGTAATGCAGCAGCATCCGTTCAAGTTAACTATATTATTCTAATATCATTGAAGTAACAGAATACCAAATTTTTACTCGATCAGACTGTGGAAAATGCTCACATCCATTCATCAACTAGAAAGGAGCTGATAATCTTCAAACGGCGGAATAGATTTTCTTGAATCATAGCTTTTTCACACTTTCGATCAAGTCACTTTCAAACCTAACAAAAAAAATCTACAGTCGTTTGAGAGGTACGATGCCACAGACAGATACACAGATACACACGTTAAACTTATAACGCACCTCTGTTTCCATCGGGGGTTAAAAAAATAGGTACATAGATGGTTAATATGTATAATAATATGCAATGGTAGGTACATAATTTGGTATCACCATTTTTAATATATACATATAAAGTTATCCCATATACTGTGACACCATGCCATTTTTATGGACGTATACAACAGCAACTCAGTTAACACCTAGATATCCAATGGCTAATATAAAAAAATCCGGCCAAGTGCGTGACCACGCACAATGAAGGGTTCCGAAGTTGAAAAGAATTTATCCCAAAAACAAACTTAATTTTGTCGTTGAAAAATATTTTCTCCCATACATTGATATAGCTTACGCTACGTCTCGGTCAATTCTCCAACTGCAAGTTTGAAATCCCAAAAAAAAAAATGTTTTTATGTGATAAAATTACAAAATAACAATGTTCGTACTTTTTCCTTTACCTGTGCTGTAAGCCTTGCTTCTTGCCAAATTTCATGATTCTAGGTCAACGATAAGTACCCTATAGGTTTTGATTTACTTGCGAGTATCAAAATATGTCACATATTGGCCGTATTTTATTATCGTTGACTTAGAAGCTTGATTTCTTTTTAAACTCTAAGGGATCATAGACTTACGTATTTGATATTAATGTCAACTTCATACCTCTACGCGTTCCTGAGAAAAAGGGTGTTGACAAACTGACAGACAGACTGACGGACAATGGAGGGTTCCATTTTTTCCTTTTGAGGTACGGAACCCTAAAAATAAACTCAAAGACACGGATAATTTTTTCTTTGAAATCTGAAAGTTATGAAAAACTTTTAGATAATAATTTGGAACAAATATGGCAACTATAATAAATGAGAAAATATTATTTGTTCATTAAACGTTGTTATCATGGGTTGTTATATGATTGCATTAAATAATTATAACTTTTGATCAAAGTCATCTATTATTTTACATAGGTATTGTGTAGGTAATCTAAATAAAAAGGTACTGAGGTCGAGATGTAAGACGATAAAATGTCACTGTGTTTTACTCTTTTCCCTAGGACTAACAGAATATTATTGGGTTAAATAATTATGAACTTTCTTAACTTCGTTATTAATACTAGAGTGCAGTTTTTGTATTTAAACAAAGACCTTTTCAACTTTTATCGTGTTTTAAATCTTTGAAATAATTCAATATTGTTTTCAAAACTTTACAAAGGAACACATATGTGGTTGGAATAAAAAACAAAGTTAAAAACTAAAACCATGCATCGAATTTATGCGTCCTTACCGATGAAATTGCCGATTTTTGTTACCGGCTAGTGTGAAGATTATATTATTATTATTATCTTTCATTCTATTTAGAATTCCAAATTCAAATTAATTTTATAATGACATAATTTTTTTCAAAATCAGTTGTTCATTTGTTTTCCCGCCGTTCGATTTTTCTTTGATATCGAGGTTTCTGTAACTATGGAAAAATCGAAATTTTGCGCTATTTTCAAATACGAGTTCTGTCGCGGCACGGACGCAGCACAGACAGCACGCAAGACCTGGAACATGGTACGGCAAGAAAACGCACGGTGCGTTTTTAGTTTGATCGTTTCTGGACTGGAAACTTTGATCTTAACAATGAGACCCGGGTAAAAATTCCAATTCCAACGAGGCGGTGAAAAACGCCTTTAAAGAGTTCACCGATTCCCGTCCCCAGGATTTCTATAACAGAGGCTTACTTTAAATTTCCATTAAAATGGCAAAAGTGCATCGACAATATTTCTTATAAAAAAATGTTTGATTTTTTCTATGTAAAACGTCAATTTCATAGGTGGACCCTAGCTGTGGGTGGACCAATCAATCTGTCAATCTGCCTAGCCTTTTCCAAACTAGGTTGGGGTCGGCTTCCAGTCTAACCAGATGCAGTTGAATACCATTATTTTACATGGAGCGACTGCCTATCTGACCTCCACAACCCATTAACTGGGTAATACGATACCCCTTGATAAGGCTGATTGTCAGACTATCGGGCTTCTGACGACCCGTAACGACTGTCAAAGATCCACGAATGACAGCCTGGGACCAACGCTTAACGTGCTTTCCGGGGCACGGAGGAGTCTCGGTATGTAAAGATGGTCACCCATCCACGGACCAACCCCGGCAAGCGTAGCTTAACCTGATGGATCGACCCGTGCGGCTGTTATTACTTAGCCACGAGTTCCTCCAGTGGGTGGACCATTAAGATATATAATATTTATTAATTAGTGTAACTCTGGTGAAGTATACGAAAACTGATGTTATTCTGTTACGATGTCTTGTCGTAGTTGGGTTGAAATTTTTAACTTTATTTTTTATTTTAATTATTTTGGGGTAAGGGATCATTGAGATCATAGTCAATGAAAATTTGAGCATTTTAGAAGGATTTAGTGTTATTGAAAGCAGTCAAGAGTGAAAAATAATTCTATGTTCATGCTATGCTCATTCAAGGTTTATGTAGGAATAATTATAATTTAACCAATATATTTTCACAACTAGCTGAAGCCCGCGGTTTCGCCCGCGTGGATGTCGGAAAATAGCCCACGGGAACGTACTAACGGAATTAATTCAGGTTATAAACTATCTGTGTGCGAAATTTCAGCCGTTTTCGCGCCAATCCGGAACATACATTCAGACAAAAGGACAACAAAATCTAAAAGAAAGAAAGAAAGAAAAATATTTTATTTGGGACACGCACAGGAAATACAGTTAAAAAGGAGCATATAAAAGTAACAAAATAAACATTAAAAAACAAAAAAAAAAAGAAATCAGACTAAAAAAAGAGACCTGTGCGAGGCCAAAAAGGCTCCCATCTAAAAAAATCTAAAAGCTATATGTTCGGTATCAGACTCGTTCCTACACCTCGTAGCAATAAGATACTTTTTTCCAAAATATTCAATGTACAGTTTTGACTTCGTTACTATTTTATTGTAATACTAGCGGACCCGACAGACGTTGTCCTGTCTGAACGACCCTAGAACCCGACTGCAGCGCCACCTACTGAGTCCAATTGTGTTTTCAAACCATCCAGAAACCCATTGAAATATACACACATATCATCTAAATCGGTCCAGCCGTTTAGGAGGAGATAAGTGACAAACACACGTACAGAAGAATTATATATATTAAGAAGATGTATTGTAGTAGTACTCTTTAAGACCTTTCATTAGATACCAAACCTAGCCTTTTCCCAATTAACTTGGGTCGGCTTCCAGTCTAATAAGCTGAATACCAGTATTTCACACGGAGCGACTGCCTATCTGACCTCCACAACCCAGTACTGGGAAATACGATGCCCCTTGGTAAGACTGGTTGTCAGACTTTCGGGCTTCTGACAACCCGTAACGACTGTCAAAGATCCACGAATTACAGCCGGGACCAACGGCTTAACGTGCTTTCCGAAGCACGGTATGTAAAGAAGAATACCCATCCACGAACCGACCGAGGCAAACGTAGCTTAACCTATCGGTCGACCCGTGCGGCTGTTATTACTTAGTCCCTCCATTAGGTACCAAAAATGAAAAATATTCATAATTTTTCCGTAACACTTTACATCCGGTATAAGCCGCCATGTTAGATTTTATGTGACGTCATACAGCCTATAGCCCGCGGAACAACATTATGCTTCCAAAGACACCTGGTTTGTCAAAATAGTAGTTTAGGAGTTATGAGCGAACAGATGAACATACATACATAATCTGTTAAAATCATAACCCTCCTTTGGCTTTGCCGTAGTCAGGTAAATCAGTGTTAAAATGTACTACCTGATCTAAATACGTTGAATATAATGTTTTGTATCCTATATTTCATTACTTTGATTAGGAAAGCAGATTTCAATCAGTACTAGAATTTGAATATGCCTAAGCCAACTAAGTTATGGTAGAATAACATGAACTCATAAGTTCCGGTTCATACAGATCCCGTGCCGGTTTTTAAGCCGCTGAGGATTTTTGTGCTAAAAAATTCTGATCTACGGTACCTTTCTCTTCAAAAACTTTTGTGATCACTTCTGTGATTATTTAGAATTCAAAGAGAGGCAGACGGACATCGTAGTCTTTCTTAGTATCAGTAGAAACTCATTGCACTGCATTGGTACTGACTACGACTTTCAGTTCCAATACGATACCAGTTAAATTACAGAAAGATTCTCAAAAGCAATAACACAAAGCGGTACATGAGCGGGCTACCTAAAGCGAAGGTGTTGTACATAAGCGAGATCACTGGCAGAAACGGCAATGATTAACGATACTAACGGAAACGTTTGTGAATATTAATTTGTAGTGGAGGTCACTATCGCTTGCCAAGTGTGACACGCCAAACGAAAGGATTGGTGCGTTATAGACCTTCCCCCCTTCCCTAGGGGTGAAATGTGTGTGCCGAATTTATAGGTGTGAGAGATGGAACTTCAGGGTAGCTAAAGGGTGAGGTTGGACTTCGGACACCCTCACTTGGGGGGGGGGTTTGTAAACCCCCCAATTTGCCCTAGTCCGGCGCCCCCGCCCGAGGCTCCCGTTCTGTCCAAGCGATAAGAGGGAAGAGGGAGATCGTCAAATGGACGTTTTACGCATAATTTAGAGAAGTAAATGGATTCGAACAGTATCCACGCAGCATAGGTAGGTACATATATCGGTACGAGTAATGAGCAGAATACGTAAAACATTAGATTTGGTGTTTTGACTGATAATGTCATATGTACCGCTTAAGAAACTTTAGTTTTTTATGAAGAGCAAATGTCTGAAATTACGTAACTTGTGAGACCGTCTCAAGGCAATTTAAGGTTGATTTTTTTCTAAAACAAAATCCCTTTTTTTTCTAACGCAAGCTTTGTAAAACAGTGATCACGATCATTAGCAGTTATCTAATAAGGATTTATATTAAACTATGCTTAAAACTATTCTTTGGGAAAAAGAAGTTTGTTTGAAATCTTTAAAACTACTTGGACATGAACTTTCTCGCGAGGGATTCGACGCACTCTGTTCAGTTTTTTGCTCAACCTACATACCTACTTGCTTCATGGTCAAACAAGATCTCTAGAACTTTGTAAAATTCCGATAGTGCGACTTTTCTTTCAAAATTAGGTTTTAGAAACGCCAATGAAGCCTATGATGTTACTCAAATGTTAACTGTAAAAAGTTTTAACTTCCTTTTTCTTTGCAGACACTAAATAAACATTCGTGAAAACCTACAAAACAAAAGTAAAATCACATGAAATAGTAATATTCTTAAGGGAATTAACTTGGTCCATGGGGACTTCGTTGTCCAGTAATTAGCACAGCTCAACGATGGCTGGCCGAGCGTTGTCCGTAAAAGGGTTTGGCGTCACAAAGAAGCGAACGTGCCAAGTTGGACGTATACAAGTACCTAATAGTTCCAGGCATTTTTTATATATTTTATATAGATTCTTCTTTATTCCTGTGAAAAGGAGGAGAAAGAAGTATTTGATTTTGAAGCTGAATAAAACTCAGGCAATAATTTGATTTTAAATTATTAGGTAAGAAACGTTTTTTTAATGCCTACCTTACCTTACCTTATCTAGGGGCTTGTGGCTAAGCAGGCAGCCGCATGGGGTCGATAGACCAGGTTAAGCTACGCTTTCCGGGGTTGGTCCATGGATGGGTGACCATCTTTACATACCAAGACCCCTCGGTGCCTCGAAAAGCACGTTAAGCGGTTGGTCCCGGCTATCATTTGTGGATGTTTGACAGTCGTTACGGGTCGTATCAGAAGCCCGAAAGTCTGACAGCCAGTTTTGCCAAGGGGCATCGTATTACCCAGTTACTGGGATTTGGAGGGCAGAGAGGCAGTCGCTCCATGTAGAAATACTGGTATTCAGTTTCATCCGGTAAGACTGGAAGCTGACCTATCTTATATCAGTAGGTAAATCGTTAATATAGTAAAATTTTTTTCTTATAATGCTTGCACGTTTTTTGAGAATTTAAGTCAACCAGCTGTTAATTTTTTCAACCAACCGAGAAAAGTGTTCTTGGAAGGTTTTTACTATAATTAGATTCACTAAAATAGGTTACGGTTGTCATTAATACAATTAGATCCGGACTCAGACTTGTTAAATATATTGTAGCTATTCTTGATGTTTAGCTGTATTCTTACCTAACTTCTCCTCTAAGCCTGAAGACTTATTGACCTTCCAATGATGTAGATACGCTTTTGCTTGATGCGGCAAGCGCTACATCCAAGTTAGGCGCAGTCACATGACTATTTATTACTTTTAGGACCCAATAATAGGAATTATTTGAGGTTCACAAAAAGAGGCGCATTCATTATATTAGAGTGTATTTTTAGGAATGCAAAATGGAAATTATTTGAGACTCCTCCGTGCCTCGGAAAGCACGTTAAGCCGTTGGTCCCGGCTGTCATTCGTAGATCTTTGACAGTCGTTACAGGTCGTCAGAAGCCCGAAAGTCTGATAACCATTCTTACCAAGGGGTATCGTATTACCCAGTTACATCTGGGTTATGAAGGTCAGATATTCAGTCACTCCATGTAAAATACTGGTATTCAGCTGCAACCGGTTAGACTGGAAGCCAACCCCAACATCGTTAGGAAAAGGCTAGGCAGATTGATTTTCGACAGGCTTTCACGACAATCAGGTCAGCAAAGTTTAAATGTAATATTATTGTAGCTTGCACCAAAACTATTAGAATGTTTTTAATAGGTTAAAAATCTTCATTCTCATAAGAATTACTAGAACATCCATACAAACTTTCATCCCCTATTTAACCCTTTAGGGGATGAGTTGTGTTTACCAAATTTACAAACAGCCTGTGAATGTGTGCGTGAAGACGAGTAGCGTCAGCACATAACACACACACACACATTCTTCCGACTTCGCCGTTGTCTTGGACGGTACCGAGAGCTCCTGTGCTTACACACACATTCACAGCGTGTTTGTACAGTTTTTAAACTCAAGTAAAGCGCGTGTTGCTTCGTGAGATAAAACTACTGTACAAAAGGAAGTCTTATGTAAAATTTAATTTTTCTTGGCAAAGTGATTTTGGTTGTGCGTTGCCTGTTAGTGAATGAATTTAAGAACGTTAGCTCCGTACGGCATTTCATACAAACTTTCAAGCCCTTTTTTTATCGAAATGCATGATCCGATTTCAATGAAACTTCATACGCATAAGCAAGATACATAGGTCTAAAAAGTTAGATAAGAACATTTTCCAAATGTCTTATTTAAAAAAGATAATTGGAAATCTCTGTTTCTATGGAATATTTAAAATCGGTCGAATTCAACTGCAACACTAATTTTCGAAAATGTTCTTAACTAACTTTTTAGACCTATGTATCCTGCTTATGCGTATGAAGTTTCATTATAATTGGTTCATTCATTTCGTTAAAAAAGGACTTGAAGGTTTGTATGATATGCCGTAGGGAGCCAACGCACTTAAGATTAAACCCTAAGGATAGACCAAATAAATCTGTAGGTGACCTACCAAATATATGTTTTGTAACCGAGTCCCTTTCAGTAACATCAGAACAAAAAGATTTTCTTTAAAAACATCTGTCGGAACGCGTTGAAAGTCGGCATTGCTATTCCACGTGGAACCCAGTTTCTGGCGCACTGCCAATAAACGCTGGCATAAGATATTTTTATAAATAGTGAGGGAAAACAGCTTGGTTTCAATTTAATTTTCCGGAAAAAAACTGTGGAAATAAAGCTAGAGAATTTATTGACTATTTTTTGGTGTGAAAGTAAACTGTGCGAAAGATGAAGGCGGAGATTGACTTGTAACGTTTGTTTGCAATGTATCGAGTTTTTGTAACGCGTTACAGTAGTCAGTGCAGCAAGCCGAGCCACTTGATGCGAGCGCCGGATCCTCCACACGACTGTCGGCTTCTCCACACAACTGTCGGCTTTTTCGTGAATTCCTTTGTAACGCGTTACGTAACTGAATAAAAATGGAGCATGCTTTGAGTCAAGTGCTCCAATCGTTCGCCACGTTTAGTGTATCGCTGTTTTGTAACAAGAAATGGAGCGCGCTTGAGCCATATGCTCGAAGCGAGCGTTAACCGCGTTTAGTGAATCGCTGTTTTGTATCAAGAAATGGAGCGCGCTTGAGCCATATGCTCGAAGCGAGCGCTCGCCGCGTTTAGTGAATCGCTGTTTTGTAACAAGAAATGGAGCGCGCTTGAGCCATATGGTCGATGCGAGCGTTCTCCGCGTTTAGTGAATCGCTGTTTTGTATCAAGAAATGGAGCGCGCTTGAGCCATATGCTCGAAGCGAGCGTTCACCGCGTTAAGTGAATCGCTGTTTTGTAACAAGAAATGGAGCGCGTTTGAGCCATATGCTCGAAGCGAGCGTTCGCCGCGTTTAGTATATCGCTGTTTTGTAACAAGAAATGGAGCGCGCTTGAGCCATATGCTCGAAGCGAGCGCTCGCCGCGTTTAGTGAATCGCTGTTTTGTAACAAGAAATGGAGCGCGCTTGAGCCATATGGTCGATGCGAGCGTTCTCCGCGTTTAGTGAATCGCTGTTTTGTATCAAGAAATGGAGCGCGCTTGAGCCATATGCTCGAAGCGAGCGTTCACCGCGTTAAGTGAATCGCTGTTTTGTAACAAGAAATGGAGCGCGTTTGAGCCATATGCTCGAAGCGAGCGTTCGCCGCGTTTAGTATATCGCTGTTTTGTAACAAGAAATGGAGCGCGCTTGAGCCATATGCTCGAAGCGAGCGTTCGCCGCGTTTAGTGAATCGCTGTTTTGTAACAAGAAATGGAGCGCGCTTGAGCCATATGCTCGAAGCGAGTGCTCGTCGCGTTTTGTGTATAGCCGTTTTGTAACCAAGCTCGCCTCGAATGATACGTTACAAACAAACGATACAAATCAGTCTCCGCCTTATGGGACTATAAACTGCTTTTATATATGTAACTTCAGAAAGTTCACCATTTTCTATGTCGTCTCTTGACTATGATGGAGTCGAGACTTAATTCCACATGCACATTTGCAGTCTAACTGGATACTGTATTTCAATATCAGAGGAGCAAAACAAAAAAATATAATTGTTTAGAGTGTTTGACGATTGTCGCTGGCAAGAGGCGAGTAGATGACGATCAGTCGCTGAACTAATATACGTTGTTTGCGATGATCTTAAATTAATACGCCCCCAGTAGAACCGGTGACATATTAGCCCCGAATCAGAATTTCAAAGCAAAGTTATTTAAAAAAAATATATTTTTGTAATGCTGTCTGTCGACTTGTGTATTTTTGGTCAAAGAGATATTTTCTTGGTCGTATTAGTTACTGAATCCTACCTTTGATGGTACATTACAGTTGGATGGGCTTTATACCCCAAAAGTCAAACGAGATTAATAAAAATTAATGGAAACATACTTTGGACTTTGTAATATTCGGGTAGAAGGGACGAATGTTTTCCTCACACGCGTGTTGAGAGGGTTTGAAAATACAGAGTAGGTACGGCAAATCTACTAAACTTAGAAGTTGGTAGTACACTCAGCGAATGGTATGTCCGGGGAAGTACTACACACACACCCCCACACAAATAAATGCATGGTGGTCATTGTATTTCTCTTTCAATTCAGCATTGCCAATCAAATGTTATCCTATAATAGCATTTTTTTGCTTTGAGACTATAAACCTTACTCATATTGCTAAATGCTAAACTAAACTAAACCACAAAATACATAATAGTACAGAAGAATAGTACAGAGAATAGTACAGAAGAATCTCTCCGCAAAATCATTTAAATAAATAGCGACTCTTGCTACGACACAATAAAGTGCAATTTAGGTCGCACAGCGTTAATTACCTACAGTTATATTCACCTAGAAGTTGCTTCTCTTTCTATCGCGTAGCTCCTATACAGACCTTCTGACTCGATAGAGTTGTCTTTCCTTACAGCGCGGCGCGTGAGCGAGTTTCGAACTAACGTGCGAGCCGGCCGGCGCGCGGCAGCCCACACTGAATTAGCTTCGACAAGTCGAGCCCGCCGCGTACTTGTAGCTTCATACCTAAAATGCGGAGCCATGCAGTTTTTTCAAAGCACGAACGAGTGACGTACACGTCACGTAAATTCGAACGGTTTTTATTGAATACTAGCTAATAATGTCACGCATTGCAATGCCTTTTTATTTTCATTTTGTTGTTAGGAACCTTCTCCGGCACGCAGCGGCGGCTTCTCCGCTTACTAAAGTTTCATCATAATCGGTTCAGCCATTTTCAACGCAAGGCAATTGATTTTTATATACAGGCAATTGCATGCAGCTGAAATGAGAATGCTGAGAGGGATTTGTGGTGTTACGAAAATTGACAGAATAAGAAATTAGTACTTAAGAGGAAGTTTGAAAGTGGCGCCGTTGACTGAAAAGTTGTGTGGAAATCAGTTGTCATGGCATGTGCAAGTGATGCGGAGGAATGAGGAAAACGTCGTGAGGAAAGTTTTGAGTGTGAATGTCGATGGCTATAAGAGTAGGGGAAGACCAAAGAAACGATGGATGGACTGTGTGAAAGATGATATGGCTAGAAAGGGTGTGACTACCGAGATGGTGACTAATAGAGAAGTATGGAAAAAAGGGACATGATGTGCCGACCCCAAATAAATTGGGATAAGGGCAGGAGAATGATGATGATACAGAGCGACAGGGAAATTCGACCTATTCCTTAAAAGGGGTCATTAGCAACAAATTAAGTCCAGTTGACTACAGGTCAAAAATGGATGGTTATTGTCACCGAGCTGTGACGGTTCTTTGATTTTTTGAAATTTTCTCACTTGTTACCAAAAACAATTAATTATAAAAAACTACTCCACTAAACATTTAATTGATAGGTACTTTTCTGAAAGCTGAAAAAAGAGTAATAATTTAAAATAAAATGCCTGCCCTTCTATAGTAGCATTAATTTTTAATATTACAAATTAGTAAAATGATTAACTGGTTTCATAAGCTTTCCAAAAATTTACAAATGTTATTAATTTTCTCAGCGGTTTTTATTTGCAACTAGTTAACTGGACTTAATTTGTTACTGATCTATAACCCCATTCAAGGAATACCACAGATTAATACAGATAGGACACTCCGCAGTCTAGGTATGAAGCTACAAGTACGCGGCGGGCTCATCTCACTGGGTCAATTCAGTGTGGGCTGCCGCGGCTCGCACGTTGGTTCGATACTCACTCACGCGCCGCTTCGTAAAAGAAGACAACCCTAACGAGTCAGTAGGTATAAGACTTAGGTACGCTATAGAAAGAGAGGCAACTTATAGGTGAATATAACTGTAGGTTTTTAAGCGTTGTGCGACCTGAATTGTACTTTATTGTGTCGTAAAAAGAGTCCCTTTTTATTTAAATGATTTGGCGGAGTGTCCCATTTGTACTGTACCAATTATTAGTACCACCCACAGTTATGAATACAGTCTTAAAACTAACTAAATATTATGTGGGAACCGAGTATTTTAAATTTTAAAATCGGTCTAAATAATATTAAAATACGACACGTTTATTTCGCGTGTTCATGCTACGCCCACTGAATGCAGTTTCTAACACAAATAGTCAGTACCTAACACTGTGATAGAAAAGGAGAAACTTTTCTGTCGACAAATAAAACCTCTTCTGTGGTAGGACACGTATAATCAGCAATAACAATGTGTCGCATGTCCCGGCTCTTTCTAATTCCAGTGGTAGTGTAAACGTGTTAGAATGAGAGATGCATTTCCTTGTAAGCTTGGTATCCTATTTTAATGTGAACGTTAAACTTTTTTGTTCTATTAGGTACTCTTTAGGCCTTTTACAATAAGCGTCCAGTATGACTGGATGCAACTGAATAGTGTTTTATATGGAGCGATGATCTGACATCCACAACGCAGTTACTGAGAACACGATGACGATACCCCTTGGTAAGACTGGTTGTCTGACTTTTAGACTTCTGACTACCCGTAACGACTGTCAACTCTAAACACAAATCTACCAATGACACCCGGCTTAACGTACGTTCCGAAGCACGGAAGGGTCTCGATATGTAATGGATGGTCACCCATCCACGGGCCCACCTCGGCAATCGTAGTTTAAATTTCGATCAACCCGTGCAGCTGTTCTAAATTAGTCTTTACTTTTTACTCTGTTATTCTATGGGTGGATAATAAGCTGACGGTGCACCTTATGGACAGCAACCACAGAGGAATGGAAGGAGCGTTACCAGAGACAAATCAGAAATGCATCCTAAGGCACGACGATCACGTTCATTGTGCGAAGTGGAACTTCCTGGAACAACAGCTATCTATAGCTACCTTGGAGTTTCCAATCCTCAAGAGAATAAATTACTTGTCCCTAAAGGTTCATTAGAAAACCAGCGTCAGGCAGCATCTGTCTGGCATTAATGCTGAAATTAACCTTTTTGGCGCAGCCGTGAGGCACACACTATTGTCGTTTAACACATTATTTTTACTTTTTAGGGTTCCGTACCCGAAACGGAGTTCTCAAACGGAGCCCTATTGCTGTCCGTCGCCTGTCACACAAGTTTTACAGTCAAACAGTCTTCAAATTTTCATGGTACCTATAAGCATCTTGTTGACCCAAAGCAAAATATTTTTAAGGGGGGCTCCCATATAGCTAAAGGGGGGCGCGAAAATTGACCTACCTATCGAATGGAGTATCGTTGCTTGTTGGAAATCAAAGGAATGAGAAGCTACCAAAGTCAGTTTTTTTTATAAAATTTTGTTCCGAAGAATTTTTTAACTTCCCATTGACATGGGTGATAAGTAGTATTTATTATTACGTATTTTTTAGTAACACGTTGTTGGTATCAATATATTGTTAAATCAGATTTGGTGCGGAATCCTAAATGTTCGAAGTGTGACACGTACTTGGCCGGTTTTTTTTATATTATTTGTATTTTGTATTTCACGTAGGTACCTACTGTGTACAAATAAACGTTATTCTTTCTTTTCTTTCTAGGCAAGCGTATTATATCATCGTCGTCTGCATCTTCGCAGTGAGATAGGTGACCTATCGCGAACCCAACCATATTAAAATAAAAAAAAACCGGTCAAGAGCGAGTCGGACTCGCGCACCGAGGGTTCCGTTCCGATTTCTGAAAAAGTGTGATATTTAGAGACATCGTTTTATTATTCCTGTAATCTTTACATAAACTTCTATCATATGGAATAATTTCATATTTTTCTCTATGCAAACTTCGGAGGTAAGGGGGGGAACGTTATTTTTTTTTACATTTTTCATCAAAGTCGAAAACTATGCGGCCTAACAAAAATAACAAAATGTTTGAGAATATGCAAACAGCGATCTTTCATGTGATACCCCACATGCCCTAGTAACCCCACTTTGAATTTTTAAGACGCTTGGAGTCGCTGTTGCAAAAATACATATATATATTTTTATTTCTTTCTTAGTTGAAAAATAATTGGGTAAACGTCATCTAAAACTGTTCCAAATTTCAAGTTGATAGCATTAGTAGTTCTTGAGATATCCAGCTGTGACAGAGAGACAGACTGAGTCGCGCCATAAGGGTTCCTTTTTACCAATTTGGTACGGAACCCTAAAATACAGCTTTAACAACACTGTTTGGTGGGAGAATTAGGTATAGTGCGGTGCTACTTTTTTAGGACGAACTTTTTCAGAAATGATGTTTACACTCGTATTGCTAATTGGCTCAAAATAAAAGTTTTACTCGTCAATTTTTATATTAAAACTGGATTAGGTTGTTAGATAAATTCTCTTTTAAAATCCATACAATTACATCATATCGGTCAGTCAGCACCCTAATTGCGTAGCACACTAACAATCGGAATCTGAATAATTTTGAAGCAAATTGCTATAAAATGGATTAGAAATTTGCTTCAAAGTAAATTCTTCATTGTTCGAAAAATTTGTCTGTTCGACAACGTAAATAACGCAATGAATGTTGTTTAACTGTCAAAATGAAACCAACTTCGATTGATAGTATTACGCAATTAGGGTGCTGAACATAGAGGACCATGTAGTTTCATGAGGGAACCATATAGGAAGAGCTTTATTCCTACTGAAAGGTATTTGTGATTGATGCACTCTTCCAATAAAATTTCTTGATTTGAAATAGGTGGAATTGTGGAACTTATATTGGAAATTGCATCGTGGGAGTTATTTCACATAAGTATATACTGCCTCATACGATGCAGCAAGGATATTGAATATTTCCGAGATACTTCGTCAGGAAATCATCTCTAGCCTTTTCCCAACTATGTTGGGGTCGGCTTCCAGTCTTTCCGGATGCAGCTGAATACCAGTATTTTACATGGAGCGACTGCCTATCTGACCTCCACAACCTAGATACCTACGGGTAACCGTTGGCAAGACTGGTTGTCAGACTTTCGGGCTTCTGACTACCAGTGACGATTGTCAAAGATCTACAAATGACAGCCGGGACCAACTGCTTAACGTGCTTTCCGAGGCACGGACGGGTCTCGGTATGTAAAGATGGTCAGTGGTCACCCATCCTCGGACCAACCCCGGCAAGCGTAGCTTAACCTGATGAGTCGACCCGTGCGGCTGTTATTACTTAGCCACGAGCTTGTCCTTATGTTTCACAATAAAACGTTATTCCTTCTTTAGCCATTACAATCACTAGTTAAGGACAAGGACAAGTTAATATTAGGTCTTTACCTATGAAATTGCCGTTCTGCAGTACTGGCCATTTCAAATCAAAATAATTTTTGTTTGGCTAAGAATTCTAATTTCAAATTAATTTTATTTTAAAAACATGGTTTTTTTTTTCCAAAAGTAGTCATTGGTTTATTGATTAGTGTTACATTTTCATCGCATTTCAATCTTTTTCGTCATCATGGATACGTTAAAAATTCGAGTAATTATGGAATATGAGTACCGTCGTGGCAGCAACGCGGCACAAGCGGCACGCAACATCAACGACGTTTACGGAGCTAACACTACAAACCAACGCACCACTTGTTATTGGTTTGCTCGCTTCCGTTCTGGAAATTTCGACCTGAAAAATGAACCTCGCGGTCGTCCGAAGACTTTGGTCGACAATGACGAATTAAAGGCGATTGTGGAAGCTGATGATACACAATCTACGGCTGAATTAGCAGCAGCTTTCGACGTTAGCGTCAAAACAATATTGGTCCATTTGCGTCAAATTGGCAAGGTAAAAAAGCTTGACAAATGGGTGCCCCACGAACTCAATGATCGCCAGCGCAAAGTATGCGTCGAGACGTGCCTTGCACTGCTCAACAGACACACAAATGAAGGAATTTTGAACCGCATTGTTACCTGCGATGAAAAATGGATTCTGTTTGATAACCGCAAGCGCTCAGCAAGTTGGTTGGATCCTGGTTCAGCACCTAAACAATGCCCTAAACGAAAACTTACCCCTAGAAAAGTGATGGTCACTGTTTGGTGGTCTAGCGCCGGTGTCATTCATCACAGCTTCTTACCAAACGGGGTGAGCATTACTTCAGATGTGTACCTACTGTGAAGAACTGAACACAATGATGGAGAAGCTGGCACATCTCCAACCAGCATTGGTCAATCGCTCGTCTCCGCTGCTCCTGCACGACAACGCGCGACCTCATACTGCACAGCAGACGGTCTCCAAGTTGCAAGAACTGGGGTTGGAAGCTCTCCGTCATCCGCCCTACTCACCAGACCTTGCGCCTACAGACTACTACTTTTTCCAGAATTTGGATAACTTCTTGGCGGGAAAAAAATTCAATACTCGAGAAGCAGTACAAAATGCCTTTGAAGAATTTGTTGCCGTCCAGCTGATTTCTTTAAGAAGGGCATCAATAAACTGCCACTGTGTTGGCAAAGATGCATTGATTGCATGGGTGATTACTTCGATTATTACAAATAAAAAATGCATGAAAAAAATTAGTTTAAATTTTTTCATACAAAACGGCAATTTCATAGGTAAAGACCTATTATAATTTAAAACGTTCAACCGTTTACGGAAACTGCTGAATACAGAGAGTTTAATTATGCTTCAACTCATAAGCTGATTTCTTTAAAAGTAGTACAATGAGGGTTCTCATGAAAATTCAAGCCACCAGGTGGCGCCACTTTGACAAGAGGTCTTCCATTTCGACAATGAATATAAAATATACGATGACGTTCATCATTCAGTCACTAATAAAGAAAATATAGGCGCTTTGACACTTTTGACAGATGCCTGGACTTGACGTCGCAGTGCTGCCACCTAGTGAATGTCATACAGAAATCTCTCATTTAACCAGTTTAAGGCTCCGTTTACGGACACGCGGGGTGTCAGGCGGCGCGGTGCGCGGGGCGGGCTGCATGGCGTCAAGCGTTTTCTCCGTTTATGACACGCACGCGGCGGCGGCGCAAGCGGTGGCGCTCGCGGTGTCGCACGCGGCGCCGCACGCGGTGTCATTAAATATGATAATATATAAAGCAGTTAAACCGAAGAAACCCGCCGCGTCCGCCGCGGCGTCGCCCGGCGCTTCACCCGCCACATGCGACGCTACAATTCAAAGAAACGCGTATAAAATCGTGTCTCCGTAAACGCTCTCATAGAACGCCCTATGTTTGAATTTAGTGCGGGCCGCGCCGCTCAACGCGCCACGCGACGCCCCGCGTGTCCGTAAATGAGGCCTTACCAGTATTACCCAGTTACTGGTTTGTGGAGGTCAGATCTAGGCAGTCGCTCCATGTAAAATACTGGTATTCAGCTGCATCCGTTTAGACTGGAAGCCGACCCCAACATAGTTAGGAAAAGACTAGGCAGATTGATTTCGTGAAACACAAAATACAAATTACAAAATAAAAAAGTGAAAATAATGTTTTAAACAATAACAATAGTGTGTGCCTCACGGCTGCGCCAAAAAGGTTTATTTCAGCATTAATGCCAGACATATGTTTTCTGACGCTGGTTTTCTAATGAACCTTTGAGGACAAGTGACGGGGAGTACGAACATGTGTGGTGGTTTCTTTGTTTTTTTGGGTTGTGTTATCCTAATGAAATGGTTTTGTACTCGTAACACGGTCGACATCAATAAATGGTATGATCGTCTCGACAAAGGCTGTTCGGCATTCAAAACATCAGCTACGGGGCTTTTAACAAACACCTCTTTGTCATAGTAAGTCACAGATAGCTCACTATCCAAAGCTGCCAGACCAAGGGCAAAGTGCCGTGGGGTCAGAGTTAGTTGTTGTCAAACATGGTAAGGTAAGCGTCCATAGGTCCACGCTGACCGCAACGCACGCACGGCACGCAACGGATTTCGGCTTGCTTTGTTGAAATTCTTATAGCACTGCGTCCACTATCGGTACCGCCCGCGTGCCGTGCGTGCGTTGCGGTCGGTGCGGACCAGTGGACGCTCAGCTTTACGGAAACGTAAATTAAACGAGGTGTAACTGAAAACCTGCAACAAGAAGTTATATGGTTACTCATTATTATGAACAACTCTTACTACGGGCAATCCTGAAATACTGAAAAATATTTTTTATTTTTTTTTTATTTAAAAAAAATAAAACAACTGTCCCTGCGTTTATGTTCACATAACTTGACGAAATGTATGGAACAACATTTTCGTTTTGCGATTTCTGGTCTGGTCCTGTAGTAAAAGTTGTACGTTGAGCGTTTTTCGGGCTTTCAGTAATTTCAATTACATCGTGTACACGTTCTCACATCGGATGGCCGCGGAGTTGTCACCACTAACAGCCACGCTGTCAGGAGTTAAGCTGCCTATTGAATTTTTAACAATCACGTACCCTTTTCAATTACCAATCGAAAATGGGGTAGCTTCACTGTCCAACCTCGGGTGAGAATCCTTTTTGCGTTGTTTAATTATTTAAAGAAGTTTCTTTATTTAAACGTGAGCGCTGAAAGCGCTTTTTAGAGCTTTAAGTGCAGATTTGTGATGCATGGGTATGGGTAGTCGATTTAAAAATAATTTGCTTTGTTTTTGACACTTTAATTACCTAAAGTAAGGGCTAATGATTTTATGTTGGTTTTAAGTTTACACGTGGCAGGGATTTATTCTGCCACCACGACTTAAACGTCCGCATTGTTTAGAACAATACATAATTAATAAATGCCTAATACCCTTGTGACGTAGGCGTCATTAGATTGAACAAAATAAAATAAAATATTGATATAGTACTGCTAAGTTTTTATTTATTAACAATATAATATTAATAGGTCTTTACCTATGAAATTGCCGTTTTGTATGAAAAAATTTAAACTAATTTTTTTCATGCATTTTTTATTTGTATTAATCGAAGTACTCACCCATGCAATCAATGCATCTTTGCCAACACAGTGGCAGTTTATTGATGCCCTTCTTAAAAAAATCAGCTGGACGGCAACAAATTCTTCAAAGGCATTTTGTACTGCTTCTCGAGTATTGAATTTTTTTCCCGCCAAGAAGTTATCCAAATTCTGGAAAAAGTAGTAGTCTGTAGGCGCAAGGTCTGGTGAGTAGGGCGGATGACGGAGAGCTTCCAACCCCAGTTCTTGCAACTTGGAGACCGTCTGCTGTGCAGTATGAGGTCGCGCGTTGTCGTGCAGGAGCAGCGGAGACGAGCGATTGACCAATGCTGGTTGGAGATGTGCCAGCTTCTCCATCATTGTGTTCAGTTCTTCACAGTAGGTACACATCTGAAGTAATGCTCACCCCGTTTGGTAAGAAGCTGTGATGAATGACACCGGCGCTAGACCACCAAACAGTGACCATCACTTTTCTAGGGGTAAGTTTTCGTTTAGGGCATTGTTTAGGTGCTGAACCAGGATCCAACCAACTTGCTGAGCGCTTGCGGTTATCAAACAGAATCCATTTTTCATCGCAGGTAACAATGCGGTTCAAAATTCCTTCATTTGTGTGTCTGTTGAGCAGTGCAAGGCACGTCTCGACGCGTACTTCGCGCTGGCGATCATTGAGTTCGTGGGGCACCCATTTGTCAAGCTTTTTTACCTTGCCAATTTGACGCAAATGGACCAATATTGTTTTGACGCTAACGTCGAAAGCTGCTGCTAATTCAGCCGTAGATTGTGTATCATCAGCTTCCACAATCGCCTTTAATTCGTCATTGTCGACCAAAGTCTTCGGACGACCGCGAGGTTCATTTTTCAGGTCGAAATTTCCAGAACGGAAGCGAGCAAACCAATAACAAGTGGTGCGTTGGTTTGTAGTCTTAGCTCCGTAAACGTCGTTGATGTTGCGTGCCGCTTGTGCCGCGTTGCTGCCACGACGGTACTCATATTCCATAATTACTCGAATTTTTAACGTATCCATGATGACGAAAAAGATTAAAATGCGATGAAAATGTAACACTAATCAATAAACAAATGACTACTTTTGGGAAAAAAAATCCATGTTTTTAAAATAAAATTAATTTGAAATTAGAATTCTTAGCCAAACAAAAATTATTTTGATTTGAAATGGCCAGTACTGCAGAACGGCAATTTCATTGGTAAAGACCTAATATTTTACCATCCACTTGCCTTAATATAAAGCTGGACTCATGCTTCAGTCAAGTTACGCAATGCTACGCATCGTAGGCACGTCGTAGCGTCGTAGCTAGCTCGCCTACGAACTAGCTACGAGAAAGAGCCCTGGCGTAGCTGCGTAGCATAGATAAAAATTACTTGGTTGTGACTTGTGACATTTTTTGTTGTGTACTCTTCTCTCAGTAGTCTAGTCTCGATAATGTAAACTTAAACTAATTTAGGGGGATGTTCTAAGGTAGCCCGGCAGTTTGAGTAATTTATGCGGCCTAAATGCCAAATGTCCTTACTTTGGTATTGTTCGTCGAATCGTTGAGCTCCCTAAGTTCTGGGTTGAGCTGCACGATTACTGACAAATGCGTGCACTGACTGGACAGGTGCACTCAATATATGTGGTTCTTTCCTCAAAAGATCATTTCAGACACTAATATACATAGTCTTCACATGATCTGACTAAGATTATGTCTGGAATTTAAAAGAGACTCCTGAGTTTGTTTCAGTCCTTCTTCTCAGAGTAGGAATAGGAAACGCCGGTACCTCATCTACTTTTTAAAAATATGATTAACGTATAAAAGTTAAGGAGGAGGAGGAGGAGCTCGTGGCTAAGTAATAACAGCCGCATGGGTCGATCGACCAGGTTAAGCTACGCTTGCCGGGGTTGGTCCGTGGATGGGTGACCATCTTTACATACCGAGACTCCTCCGTGCCTCGGAAAGCACGTTAAGCCGTTGGTCCCGGCTGTCATTCGTGGATCTTTGACAGTCGTTACGGGTCGTCAGAAGCCCGAAAGTCTGACAAACCAGTCTTACCAAGGGGTATCGTATTACCCAGTTACTGGGTTGTGGAGGTCAGATAGGCAGTCGCTCCATGTAAAATACTGGTATTCAGCTGCATCCGGTTAGACTGGAAGCCGACCCCAACATAGTTGGAAAAGGCTAGGCAGATGATGATTAACGTATAAAAGTGTTTCTACAAACCAACTTAAAGAAATAAAATCATTTATCAATCAGCCCGCGATTTTACGATGTCTGAATAGCCACTACTTACCGAATAAATTCAAAAATGGAACAGAATTTGTATGAAATTATCTGTCAAGTAAGTTAATAGGAACTTAATCGTAGGTGGTGAAAAAGGCTCGAATAATTAGTCTTTTTGCAATTTGCTGGTTAGTGACAGGTTGATCAAAAATTGATTCACGCCCGTCACAAATGTTTTTAAAAAATAATTATAATCAATTGTATCATCAATCAGCTTGCTCTGATTTTCTTTTGCTGTGATCATATTATTTTAGTCTGAGAAGTACTCGTACCTACGTACGAAACGATCTTGAAAACCAGTTACTGGGAGCTGAATGGTAATCTTTTGTCATCATCGATGCTGATGTATTTTTTACCATTAGGTTTAAAACCCTATTTAACATCAAATATGATATGATATACGAGTACGAGTATATGATAATTAATAAATTTTTCGTCACAAGAGAAATTGAGACAATTAAAATTAAGGTAATGAAAACTGTTTGTTTTAATAAAATAATTTTTTTCTCATTTAGGCGAACTAAATCTTGGTAGCTTTATTTGTTTTTTTATCATTACTTACACTACTTACCGAATAATTTCAAAAATGGAACAGATTTTGTATGAAATTATCTGCTAAGTAAGTTAAGGACGCTGTTACAAATGGGTAGTCAAATCATTACTTTTTTACACAAAAGTATGTTTATTAAATAAAATGCTTTGCATTCTTAAAATGTTTTTTGCCCGAATTGTTGATGAGATGTGCAAGGTACGATTCTGAACTACAAATATAATTTTTTTAAGAAACAATCTCTCAATAAATGTACCGAAGTGCAAATTTTTACTTCGGTACATTTATTGAGAAAATGTACAATAAAGTTTATTCATTAAAATCAAAACATAATTTGAGCAATCACAATTCTAGAAAGAGCCAACTTCTGGCCGCAAATTCGCTTTGTCTCTCTAGTACTTTTCGGTCTGTATTCACTGCACAACTAAATACGGAACGCTCAGTCCATACTGGGTAAGACAAACATAAATTGGTAATTAAAAAGAAATTGGTTTTTCTTTTGACATGGTTTAAACCAGTTTTTGAAATAAGAACGTAACTATGATTACTAAAATTATTGTTCCAAAACTGACAACTTAGGCCGGTAGTAAGTTGTCAGTTTTATATCAAGTATTTTATTAAAGTTCGAAATTCAAAAATGCTTCCATGGTTAAAACCTTGTTTAGAGATAAGACAGTTTGCGTTTGTAGACCAACATTCAGATATTAAAATTATCCCTACCAATTAACAAACTGATGGTACATTAAAATTAATTCACTATTTCCAGTGCGGACATGCTAAAGTTTCATCTGCTCTTCACAATATTATGCGTAGTTACGTGTCGTATACGTCACGGAGTTTGAACTTACGATAAATCGATATTATGTCCAGTATCCGTACCTCTTGGGGTACGGAATGTAGAATAGGTGTGTGGCATTTAAATAATGTGTATTATTGTTTATGTATTAATAATAAGTTTTACATAACATGAAGTTTTTTTATTACGCTAATCACTATCTGATAGTGTTCAGTTCCTAGGTAAAAAGTTTGATTTAAAGATGAGGTAAAACTTAATAGTGTACCAATTAAAAGCAAAACATCTAAAGAAAATTCAACACTTTCGCAGAAACATTTAATAATTCAAACAAAGGACATTACCCAAATTCTCTGAAGTCTCTCGCTGTATTTTTACCGTGGGCTATTAAAAACTCCCCTTGCCGGCCACATAATTACGCCGAGCATCGGCTGGTAAATCCGCGAGTATAAGAGATACATATTAATACGAAAATTTAAGCCGGCCCGAACGTCGCAAGTATGAACCCCTACCCCCCAATAGCCACCTAAGTCCGAATAGGTACCTTTCTCGGAGGTTGTGTGTGTGTGTGTGCGTCCATTCTTGTGTGTGTGCACAAATTTCATAATAGGTGTGGCGTTGTGCTCGGCTCAAATTTTACATCTCACATCTCATGCGTACAGGGTGTTTCGGATTTGTTGTTTGATTATTGGTTTGGGTTTTCTTTGTTGTTAATGGGTTTAAGAAGCTTATTGTGACTTTATTAGTTTGTCACGTAATTACGACGCTTCATAATTGAAAAAATCATCCTGAGTCAAACTGCCTAGCCTTTTTCTTACTTTGTTGGGGTCGGCTTCCAGTCTAATCGGGTGCAGCTGAATACCAGTATTTTACATGGAGCGACTGCCTATCTGACCTCCACAACCCATTAACTGGGTAATACGATACCCCTTGGTAAGACTGGTTGTCAGATTTTCGGGCTTCTGACGACCCGTAACGACTGTCAAAGATCCACGAATGACAGCCGGGACCAACGGCTTAACGTGCTTTCCGAGGCACGGAGGAGTCTCGGTATGTAAATATGATGGATCGACCCGTGCGACTGTTATTACTTAGCCACGAGTTCCTTATCAAAAAATCATTCTGAGTGTTTTTTTGAAAAGTTAGATGACGATGAAGCTGTAAACAAATCTCAGCTTACATTTGTGAACAAATTCCAGAAAAGTGAAAATTTATTTTCCTCTAGAGTTTTACTAGCAAGCTGAACACAAAATGTGTTTACAAAATATTATAGTCCTTTTGTATCGTTTACACACATCTTATATTCGTTTTCTCCATTAAAATTTCATTTTCGCTTAATGCAATTATAACTACTTACAGTACCCATACGATTTACACTGATTATAATGGTGATTGCCTAGTAGACTGAGCATTTGTTGTCTATTTTCTATTTTGTTAAGTACCTGGTAGTTGTTGAAAGGCCCAAATGGTCCTCCCATACCAATTAACACTGTTATTTGGAAATATTGTAAAAACCAATTATTTTTAAAAGAGTAACCACAGAGTTTCTTGCCGGCTCTTCTCCATAGGAAACGACCAATTTGGAACCGTGCACCTAGCTTCTGACGTTTCATAAGTGCCCATTGTTGGTTTATGTGTAATAAAATATTTTGATTTAGATTTTTGATGCCTTCTCACCGATTTCAACCACATCGATTGCATCCGATGACTATTCAGGGAGAGCTTCTACTTACACTATCAATTTAATAAAACAAAACAAAAACCCAATCTCTTCTTCGTCGCTCCCTCAATGAGACTACATACGACGCATCTTGAAGGTATGCGGTCTTCTGTAGCGTGGACCGAACGCTAAATGCTGCCTCCAACAGCTTTCTTGACAGCTTGACTGACTACCTTGCCGGTGCTCTGCCTTGAGCGCGTTTCCCTTCCAACCGAAATAAAAGCCCAATAAACCACCAAAAATCAGGACACCCTTTACACACAGTACTCACGGACATGCGTGTTATATCTATGCGCACCTAGGTAGCTGCTTTATTAATTTATCTGTAGCGGAGAACTAACCATAGCCTTTGGGCCTCCACCCACTACCCCTGCCTCGCTGTTTAAACATTTCCAAATGAGTATGCAGAAGATTTTGCCTAATACATGGCCATGCGTGGTGGAACGTACCCTGCCCCTCTAAATTACTTGAGCTTTAATTAAAAGCATAGCATTCTGTTCATGACAAGTATTCCAACCGACCTATGCCTACTACTCTAGTAGCATAGTACTATAACTAGGTATTTTTGAGTACCTATATATACTACAACTTTGTTTTAATAGCTGTCTCATTTAGGACGTGGGGTTGAGTTGGTTATATTTTTAATTTTAAAAATTGTCGATGGAGTTTCTTGCCCGTTCTGCTCTGTATGAACATACTACGATTTGGAATGGACAACTAGCTTCATCTATCTATCTGACTGACCAACTCAGTGACAATTCAAAAGTGGTTGTACTTACATCGTTTAAGTAATTGAAATAAATGGTTTGAGTTTGGTTTTTTTTCAAGCTGTCAAACCACCATATTTATTCCTCAAATAAAAATTATCTGACTATTGAACAATCAGCCCTAAGTAAAGTACCTAAATTGAATATTATGTAAGATGTCCGACACTACACGAGAAATAATTCTGTTTTGTTTGGATTTTATAGCTCTCAGGGCCGGTTATACAATGGATAGTTAACTTTATCTGAAGAATAACTAATGTGGTTTGATATGCTTTCTAAAAGTTGTCTAACTGTCATAATTTTCGGATAAAAATTATCTGAATGGAAAATAAAATATTGGTCATTATTACAGCCGCTAATGCTGCTGTTACAATTAAACTTACTGGTTATAACTGTTCGCAGGAAGGGTAGGCAGAGTTCTCCGTTAGCAACTAGATCTCTGATAAGGTGGCAAAGTTTTGGCCACTTAACATACACAATTGTTTTAATAACTTTTGTTTACTTTTACAATTTCACTAGATTGTTTAATTTTAAAGGGAGGAGTTCGTGCCGATTTTAGTTAGGCTGGCACTTGGCGTCAGTTATGCTTCTAGTTTACGAAGTTGGTAATATGTTTTTGATTGTGTTATAAACAGATTCTTAGCGTTGTGAACTACAGTCAGCAAAAATGTCAGATAACCCTTCAGATTTTTGAATCTTAATTATTGAGCAAACTATTTATTGTATTTAAATCGGACTATGTAAATAATTTTATAATAATAAATTTTAGATATGAAAAGCTAAAAAGTAGTTTAACGAATTCTTTTGTGTCAATGCTGATGATAGTTTTGTAAAAGTGACTGTACCAACAACTCCATTCCTACCGGATTCCCTTCAGACGATCAAAAGAGCAAATTCACCGCCATTGAAAAAGGATATTCTGTAGTTTCTACGATTGCCAAATAACATAGAACTACAGGTATTTAATAAACCATAATATTCAAACAATAAAAACGCTTGTTTGAAGCTTTGAATTCCATCAACCACACAAATTGTTGGCGCCACGACGCGCAACGTGATAATCGCGAACTAAAAATTCATACAAAGTGATCCCGTCATGACGTCACGTGGCACGGCTTTTTATGGACGACAGGAACTCGCTATCTATAGGGATATGACCGAGACAGACATAGAAATATGCGTTGGCGAGAACGAGATAGAGGAATATTACGCATTTTATTTTATTTTCATCTGTTCAATTGCATTTTATTCAACTCTTATATAAATTCCAAAATAATCATTTACAATTAATAGTAAAATTAGTTTCAGTCAAAGATTAAAAGTTTTTTTTTTGTGTATTGATAGCGTCTCGTTGGTTCTGCTACTTGACGAAAGATGGTGTTAAATTCAACAAAATTATTTTTATTTCTGCGTAAATTAATTAATTTTGATGTATTCACGAGGGGTGTTTTTAAGATTGCGGAATGGGGGGTAAGAAGTGGAAATAAAAATACAAATTTATTTTTCCTTTTCAACCTGCTATCATATTACATTTTTCTGATCTTTCAATTAAATTATGTATACCTTCATCTTTCACTTCTTGATCACTTGATTTCTTCCCACGAAGTTCTTTTTTGAAGTTTGGGAATAGGTGATAAGCAGGTCAGGACTGTAAGGTATGTGATCCAAAATTTCGAAGCCCACCTTCTGCAGGGCGGCCATCGCAACACGGCTCTTGTGGACAGGCACGTTGTCGTGCAGAAGGATTCTAGTCTAAAACTATGAGTAAGCATTTTATTTTATGCTCGTTTTCTCTAAAGAGTCATTTGCCCTCCTGGAAACAATTCACAAGCTTATATTTCTCAACCTTGGATTTTCTGTGAAATCCAGAGAGAGTAAATTTTGTTTAATTTATTACAAGTATTACCTACTTATTCTCCTCTCTTATTCCTCTGTGCAGGGCTTGCATGGAGACTGAGGAAACCATTACGCATGTGCTCTTTGAATGCACAGGAGTCACGCAGATTAGAACAGAAACCATCGGAACACCCGGATCTTTCACAGATGTTCTTCACAGACCAGGAGACTTGATCAACTTCTGGAGAGAGGTGGGCTGGTTGGAGTACCCTCCGACGGCCGCCATGGCCCACGCACAATGGTCCACATGAAAGTGCGGAAACCAATCCTCTAACATAGAACATAGATATAGAAAAGCAAGTGCTGTTTTGGCATGGACTGTATAAGAATACATAGGTATTCTTCTCTTTCTTTCTTTTGTAGGTATTCTGACTTGGTACTCTGATTATTCTAAGAAGGTCTAGACCTTGTCAGCTAGAGTGATCGGAGTACCAAGTCAGTAATGTTGGTACTAATCTCTGTCCACTAGGTTATTCCTGTCAGTTGGACAATTTCTAGTTGTAACAAGGATCAAATTTGCAAAACACATATTCGTTAGTATGACAGGTGTCAAAAAGTGAATAACTTAGTGGACAGAGTATAGGTCAATAGCCTAGGAACCAGGTACGCCTTTTTTTTTTTTTTTTTTTTTGTGGATGGGAAATCATCAAATGACTTCTCCCGCTCCGGGCAGAGCGGGAGGGTGTGTCAGACTTTTACTGACTAAAACCCACCCGTGTTCCTTCAGTTGCCCGTGCCAGGGCCACGGTATCTCTTTCGAACTACCCGCGACCCCGGCGGCTTCGGCCCTATTGGACCCCGTCACTGCTGACATCTCTTTGAGGCGCGCGTGGAACACAACGCGCCGTCGACCCGGGCCTGGGGGCCAACCACCACCTCTTAAAGCAGTATTATTTTAATGTTATTTCAGTGTGAGAAAGAGATGGAGCTATACAGTACGTCCATCTCTTTCCCACACTCATGTAAGATTAAAATAATACTGCTTTAAGAGGTGGTGGTCTAGCTCCTGGTCCTTACCGGACGGCGAGCTGCCCATTACTCGTCGTCCGCAAGCCCGCGCCTACGGTGGCCGGGAATCGGCGATAGATTCCCGCCGCCCAGGGCGTCTCCTGCGGCGGCTAGGGGCGCGAGGGCGCGGCTGTTGCCTCTCCCTCTCGCGTCCCGCCTCCTCCTTTGCGAGCATTACTGCTTCGCAGAAGGAGGTGACGGCCTCCCATGCACTCTCGTTCCGCACCATGGCCTGGACCAAGTTTGGACGCGAGAGATCGCCGCCGCCGATCGCCTCCGTGAGAGCACGGCGGTGCTCCGCCCATGCTGGGCAGACCTCCACTGTATGCTCCACCGTGTCCTCCGGGCGATCTACACAATGGTGACACCCGGGCGTTTCCTCCCGCCTTATCCGAAACAGGAACCTCCCGAAACAACCGTGTCCGGTGAGGACCTGCGTCAGGCGGAAGGTGAGGACGCCGTGGCGCCTCTCCAACCACTCCTCAAAGAGGGGACTTATCGCCGCAATTGTGGCTTGCCCAGCGCTGGGTTGCGACAATCGCACTCTCCATGTCGCCATGAGAGAGCGGAGTTACGCCTCGGTGGTTTGCCTCCTCGCGCCACTCCCACACGTGCGCGAGGACTTTTGCCTCCAGATCCCATGGCGGTAATCCGGCAAGGAGGCTCGACGCCTCACAGGAGACCGTGCGGTATCCCCGGACTAGCCGGATGGCCATGACCCTCTGGGACGCGTTCAACCGGCGGGCTGGTCGCAGCCTCAGGGAACGCGCCCACACCGGTGCCCCGTAAAGGGCCTTGGACCGCACGACCCCCGCGTAAAGCCTCCGGCAGGAGGCGTTTGGACCCCCCAGATTGGGCAGGAGCCGCTTCAAGGCAGCCCCGGCCCGCTCCAGTCTGGGAGCCAAACGTCAGAAGTGCTCCACGAAGTTCCACCGGCTGTCGAGGACGAGTCCCAGGTACTTCATCGTCGACTCGACTGCGATGTGAACCCCTCCTACCGTTATTTGGGAACCCGACGGTGGCGCGTTCCGAGGACCATGAAAACACATGACCTCGGACTTGTGCAGGGCCACCTCGAGTCCCAACTGCCGGATCCTCTCTACGATTGTCGCAACCCCGCGTGTCGCTAGTTCGGCCGCCGCCTGGTGCGACCTCCCTTGCGCCAGGACCAGCGTGTCGTCAGCGTAACATACAACGCTGACGCCGCTAGGGAGGTCGGCGCGCAGCACCCAGTCGTACCCGATGTCCCACAGATGTGGCCCCAGGACAGATCCCTGTGGGACACCGCACGACATCTCTCGCCGGTTCCACTCTCCCTGATGACCGGGGTAGATGACGGTCCTGTCCGTCAAATAGGCCTCGACCACTCGACGGAGGTAGGTTGGCACCCGGTGATACCGGAGTGCCTCCCTGATGCAACTCCAGGGCAGGGTATTGAAGGCATTGGCGATGTCTAGAGACACCGCCAAGACGATCCCACCCCGGGCCACAGCATCCCCCGTCGTGAGGGCTTGCACACGCATGATGGCGTCCACCGTAGAGCGCCCCCTGCGGAAACCAAACTGGCTCTCCGCCGAATCCGGCCCCTCCTGCGCCAGCCACCCGACGAGGCGGTCTGCAATGACTCTTTCAAAGAGCTTGCCCACCTCGTCGAGCAGCACGATGGGCCGGTAAGCGGACGGAGAGTCCGCAGGGCGCCCCGGCTTCTTAATGAGGACCAGTTTCCCTGTCTTCCAACGAAGTGGGAACTGGCCCCTCTCCAAGCATGCGCTTAGGAGCCCCCCTAGTCGAGGCCCGAGAGCCCCAAAGGCCAGAACCCAGGCTCTTCCTGGCAAGCCGTCGGGTCCTGGGGCGGTATTTTTGGCACTCAGCTCTACCTCGGTCACTTCCGGAGCATCGTCGTCGTCGTCGGTGATGTGGTCCGCATCGGGCACCGCAGGAGGCGGAGCCATGGGCGGGGGAGTATGTTCCCCTCGCGAAGGGAACAGAGCGCTCACCACGTCCTCCACGAGCTGCGGCCGGAGACTCTGCGTCAGCGGGGGAGCCCATGGGCGGAGTTTATCCCGCACCATTTTGTAGGGGCGTCCTCACGGATCTCTGTTCAGAGTCCCCAGCGACTCCTCGCGAGCCAGGCCTCTGGCCCGCGAGATCTCCGCTCGGAGAGCAGTCTTCGCCGCTCTGTACCCCTCATACAGCTCCGCCTGAGACCAGGTACGCCTGACGTATGTACTTTAGGGTCGCCATTCTATAAGTAAAGTTGTTTATCAAATTGATTAGGTTCGATTTGAGTATTTTTTGACAATGGTTAAAAAAAAAAAAAAATGGTTATAAAACATAAGTAGGGTGACAATTTGCTTAACAATTAATTTTCCTTACTGTACTTAAGTAAGTATCGCCGGTCTGTAGGTATTTTGCTAGTGAACAATCTTATCTTCCTCTTATTTTTCCATCATGCAAGGAAAATGCAGTGGAAAAATAGACTTGATCCGAGGTTAGTGTAAAAACAACTTTAACTTTAAAGTTTAAAGTTCATTTTATCTGAGACTCTCTATTAAATACTTGTTTTTTATAAAGCTTTGCCAATAAGTTATTTCCATCCTTGCTTATTATAAAACTAATAAGAAAGGCTTATTAGAACGGCTTGGAATTAAGCTTGAGACAGTTTCATACAAGAGACTATTTTTAATTTATTTTCTTTTAAACCTCATCAGCTGAAAGAAATAACTAGGTACTATCGGAGAAACGAACATAATAAATACCGTAAGGACTATTCTTGCTTGCAGCGCTCGGCCGCTACAGCGGCGCTATAGTTACTATAGTACTACTCTGTGTTACTGTAGTAGTCTTATTAACAGATGACATTGTCATCGTGTGCACGGGATTTGGTTTTCAAATTGGTCAGGAGCTAGACCACCATCTCTTAAAGCAGTATTATTTTAATCTTACAAGAGTGTGGGAAAAAGATGGAGCTAGACGTCCTGTATAGCTCCATTTCTTTCTCACACTGAAGTAACATTAAAATAATACTGCTTTAAGAAGTGGTGGTTGGCCCCCAGATGTAAGTTTCCTCGATAGTATCGTTGTTTATACTGTTAAGGCATAATAACAAGAGCGAGTCGGACTTCGCACATTTAGGGTTCCGTACCAAATCTGATTTATCAATACATTGGTAGGTATTTGTTAGTAAAATATACGTAATAATAAACATTATCATCCAAGTTCATAGGTTCAATGGGAAGTTAAAAAATTCTTCGGAAACAAATTTTGAAAAAAAAAAAAGTTGACTTTGGTGGCTTCTCGTTCCTTTGTTTTCTAATATGTTTTAAACAAAAAATAGAATATTTATCTACTCAACAAGCTCTAAATAACGATACTCCACTCCATGGGGTAAGTCAAAACTTTTTTTGCGCCTCCCTATATTTGTATGGGGGGCTCCCCTTAAAAACATTTAAAATATTTTTTGACAATTTGTACGGCTTTAAGTCAACAAGATGTTTATACTGTGAAAAATTTAAGACTGCAGCTCCAACCATTTGGCTGTAAAACTTGTGTGACAGATGACGGACAGACGGACATAACACAAAAACTACCTATGATGAATATCTACAGTTTAACTCAAAAGTATGTTTCGGGATTGACCGACTTATTTTGGACTCGGAAGGAGTCATTCATGACCTTAAAATAAGCGAAACAAGGTCGTAAGTCGCAGTTCTAATAAGTAGTAAAATCCGTAAACAATCGTGAACATTAAAGTTACAACTTGTTTTACGTTCAAAGTTACTATTTGTCAATTTAACGATAAACTAGTTTCTCTGTATTACAACTTCTCTGTATTGAGATTCCGAGTACACAACTTACAAAATAGAAGGACGAAATTATCCAAGAAAGTACACAAATACTTAGTTGAGTCGCGCGGCGGAGTTCGCGCGAAAATGAATGAAACCGAAAGTCAACGGCCTCAGCGATTTGTTCGGAACAACAGACTTAATAACTCGGTCCATTCATACCGACCTTCGTCTTGAGACGGAATTAGTTGATTATGTGTGAATGGCGCAACTCTATTTATCCACGATTTTTTTTTATCATGGTGCGGGGCGTCGCTACTTGTGGGTAGAGAGCCGATGATTGAAGATTTTGTTGACCATATTTTTTAAGATTTAAATTATATTGTTTTAAATTTAATTAAATTGTTATAAATATGATGCGTTAAAAGCAGTTTCTTATTGGAAAATCTAATCTATCCTTCATCGAACTTTACTTCCCTTTTTAGGGTTCCGTACCCTTAGAGTGCCAAATAAAACCGTATTAGTAAGCCGTCTACCTCCGCTATTCGTCAATCCGTCCGTCCGTCTGTCTATCAGCGGGCTGTATCTCATGAACCGTAATAGGTAGACCGATAAAATTTTCACAGATTGTGTATTTCTATTGCCGCTATAGCAACAAATAATTCAAATACATTAAAGCTAAAAATTAAAGGGTCCCATGTAAAAAACGTGTTTTTTTATACTGCTTAAAATATTTTTTTTAATATTTAAGGTCCGTTTTCTAATCTCGAAGACTCAATTGACAAGTAAAAATGTTAAAATTACCTATTATGTAATGTAAGCCTGTTTGACATTTGCACTTGTCAATTTAGTCTCCGAGATTATAAAATGCACTAAATATTGTACGTTGGTACGAAACTGCGTGTGCGAGTACGATTCGCACTTGGGCGGTTTTTTTTTTTTTGTGTTGTAGGTAAGCAGTACAAACAGTTATTAAACTATATTGTATAAGGATATTATGCTATTAAAAACAAGATCTACATAATTATGTTATTATAACAAACCAACTGGAACGAATTTTCTTGCAGTCAAATCATTTATTTTGGCCCAACTTATTCCCGTGTAAGTTTACCAATGCAAATGACCGGACATTTTTGTCATCTCCCCTACCTATGATTATGCAAGTTCACCGCTGCAATTCAAACGGGGTAGAACTCGGAACTGATCGATTCAAAGCTGACCCCTTGTGCGTTGGGCTATCGTAGTATCTTTCTTTGAGACCAAATGAATAAAAGTAAAATGTTGACAGTTTCAGTTTAATTGCTTTCCGTCACAATAGGGATTATGACTAAAAATCCGTCATGTAGTTTATTAAAAAATATTGGACACGTATTTTTTCTTTTTTTACGTAGTCATAAGATTACGGTGATACATTGAGTTAAAATGAGGCATGACTTCACACCTTGCTAGATTTTACATTTATTTGTGACGTAGCGAGTCATCACTAAGTATTTTTCTATCAATACGTTCTACCAAAAAATACGTGTCTAATATTTTTTTTATTATCTGACTGACAGACTAAATAGAATTTCTTTTTTTTTTACCCAGGCATAATCTAAATTCATCGTATGAACGAACTTCTTTCAGCTGAAATTGTGTTTAGTGCTTGATTTTTTTCTCTTTTTATTATGACAATGACGAAAACTAGTTATTATGAAAACCTGGTGCTTATTACTGTAATTAAAATCAGTTGCATGACAATAAAAATCTCAAACATGACTCTTTCGGACCCTTCTTGATGTTCATCGCTTTGTATGTAGTCAAGGGACTAATAAAAGTAGCTAGTTAGCCACCAATGGAAGCTGAACTGTGCAGTACATCCGACTTTTCTAGTGTTAACTGACTTTTTTTTAGATCATTGCTTCAAAAGTTGATATTTCTTCAATAGTGCCAATAGAAAATTTTCAACATTTTCCGATTGAAACGTTTAAGACAAAGGGCAGCCAAGAACTTATCGAAAGCGAAACAGAAAGTAGGTTTCAAGGTGAGATATTCACTATACGGTAGGCAACATTCTCACCACAGCGCAGGGCTACCACTAATGAGAAAACACAAGCATGTGTGGACAGCGTTCGACGCGTTGACTAGAAATTGTATAAAATGTGGCTGAGCACATTTCCATCGTCAAGGGAATTTGCACAAGGAGGAACAAGGAAGATGCGGGGGGCACCCCTTTCTCTGGGGGGTCGGGCCGTCCGTCCGCCCTACATACGTACCTACGAGGGTTGCCTGTTTACAGCGAGCCGGGCACGCACGCCGCTCTCTGTTCTACAGAATCAGGGCTGCGAGCCGGACACCCAGGGCTGCCAGGCAAAACTTATTTTAAACATTCATTTTCTTCATCGATTTTTTTTTTTAAATGGAATGTTGTTTCTATTTTTGAGCATTCGTTTCTTGAGCAGGGATCGAGCAAATGGTTGCGTAGTGTTGAAATAAAACCTTGATTGTGTTTTGTTTCTGTTATTTGTATTTGGAATATGACTGAAAACTTTAGTGAAAGTAGGTTACAACTATGAGATACCTACTAAATAGGTACATACAATCGGTTATAACGCTGGTTGTTGAAAGTTTCAAGGCTAGTCAGTGAAACTTAGCGTAAGATAATGGCCCGTCTATTGAGTCTCAAAACTGTATTAATATTAGGCGTTGGTTTACTAGATCTAAAATTAGCATAGTAATCTGTTCTAGTGTCTAGTGTTCTAAATAATGTCAATATTGTAACCGAAAATTCATTTGAGCGAAAAATCGGATACTTTAAAGTAAAAATTCTCCAAGTTAGCCTCGATTTCAGCAAACAAAACAAACCCAACCATCCAAAGAGAACGAATCACGAAAAAGTTTAAAATCTATTTTTTTTTAAATATTCAAATAGTCTTGAATAGTTCGAATTAACCCTAGCGGGCTAGTCGCCGTACTAGATGACGCAGGGTGGCCGAAGGGGCCGTGGGGGTGCGGCGAGGCGATTCGGGGGTCATGCGGGGGCCGGGAGGGGGTCGCACCCCCTTCGCCCCGCACCCCCCGCTGGCCAGGACGCGGACGGTAACACGAGTGCGCCTATGCGAGGCATGTATCTTGGACGAGCAGATATAACAGAGAAGTAGCCCCCAGTACCAAGCTTCTAATCGAACGCTCGGCAGTATGCTCTACTTAAGTTTTGAAAATTGAAAGTGTTTTAAAGCATTGTTGATTTTTGGTGTGTTGAATATGAGTAGTTTAGCGGGAAAAGCCAGCGTTTTAAGAGCTCGTGTTCTTTCAATTACTGGACAATAATAAGGAACCCTTAAGAGTTCAGATTTTCAACTTTTGTCCTGTAGCAGGCATTAAGGTGCAACCGGACTGCAGCTGATCCAGTATGGTGGTGCATGCGGCAACTGGATTACGGTCGATGGACGTCGGCCGTGTTCTATCAATGATGTGGAACTCACTAGTAAGGATCATCCATCTCGGAATATAAAGAAAGAAAGAAAGAAAGAAAGAAAAATATTTTATTTGGGACAGGCACAGGAAATACAGTTAAGAAGGAGCATAAATAAAAGTAACACAATAAACATTGAAAAACAAAAAAAAAAATAATATTCGATATTATTAACAATAAATTAAAAATATCGAATAAGTCTTCAGGCGCTGGCCGATCACGATCGACAGCAGTCTAGTTCACTAAGAAGAAGTATGACATATTGACTAAAAAATATTTTTAAAAGAGCATAAAATCATTAAATGTAGGAACCGGCCACGGCCATACATTAGCCGTAAAACCGATGATCGTTGGGGTTGATGTGGTCTTGAGTGGAGACTGCGAATCGGCAGATGTTAGTTTGGACTCCTTCAGCTGGAGCGGTGATTTTTGCAGGGTAGCTGGTAACAGCTGGATTAGGGTAACTGAGGATCAATTTGAATTGCGTGTGACTGGAGAGGTTTTAATCCAATAGTGGACTGCTATTGCTAATGTTGATATTGTATACAATATTTTGATCTATAAGAATGTCCATGGAGTTTCTTGCCCGTTCTTCTCCATAGTTAGGCACCTACTACGCTTTGGAATGGGCAACTAGCTTCATCTTTCTGACTGACCGACCCCTTGACAATACTAAAGTGCCTGTAATCGGTTTATTTGAAATAATAAGTTTTGAGTATTTTTGGAGTTTTGATGGGGATGGCTGTTTATTGGAAAACATATTTTATAGCCTTTTATTCCTTTTAAATAAATCTTTGATTATTACTTTAAACTTTTACAAAAATATGCAAACTAGCTTGGGGAATAATCCAGCTGACTAACTCAGCAAATCATATTTAAAAATTTTGCATTTCACCAAAAAAAAACCTGGTATACTAACATAATTAATTTAAAAAAAACTGAAGCAAACCCAAAAATCAATAAAACTAATTAAATATCTAAGTAGAGTATCTTTCGAGCCGGTCGTAGCTATTTTACATGTGCGCGGCCTATAGCTGCCGTCCTATCGGTAGGTACTGGCAGTCTCAATAGCAACCCAGCGACTCAGAACTGAATATATTCCGTATTTCGTGTATTCCGGTTTTGACCCGGTTTTCTCCAAACACGTTCGATTTTTGAAAGCATTTTCTTTTTTTTTTTTGCTAAACGCAGGTGATTAAAACGGACGGGTTGTCATTTGGGCGGTTTCATTTTCACTTGTAAAATGTTCGTCTCTGATTTTTGGTTGGTTTACTTTATAGGTCGCGTGTTACGATTGATTTTGAAATGTTTTGCTAGTAGATAGAGGACTAGAAACCATAGACAGTGTAGTTATGAAAAAAGCTGTAAGACTAATCTTGTTGGATTGTTCACCATCTTGCTAGATTTTTTTTTTTTAATTCTATTTAATGATAAAAGTTCACGAAAGTAATTTCCACGAAGTTAGATATAAAAAACAAAAATCAATTTCTGCTAAAAATATTACTACATAGTCAGCCTATAATATTCTGCTGAGACACAGACCTCCTCTCGGTGAGAGGGAATGGGCCGTAATCCACCACGCGGGCCCAGTGCGGGTTGGTACATATTGCATACTATTAATATCAAACTAAAAGCAAAAAAATGTATCAACAAGACCTTAAAAAATCACTTAAGGCAGGTAAGGTACCATAGTTACCAAAAAAAGGAAATAATCTTATATATAAAATTCTCGTGTCACAATGTTCGTTCCCGTACTCCTCCGAAACGGCTTGACCGATTCTCATGAAATTTTGTGAGCATATTGAGTAGGTCTGAGAATCGGCTAACATCTATTTTTCATACCGCTACTTTTTATCCCGGTCTACGCGGGTGAAACCGCGGGGCGCAGCTAGTATTTTATATATACGAGCATAAGCTCACAAGCCACGAAACAAAAATAAAAGAAACAAAATCAGTTTGAAAAGTAGACAATTTTAGAAACACGAAGGACGACATAAAGGGGTACACTGACGGACCGGATACGTCCCCTGGGGATTGGACGTTCCTCCGTTGATTATTTATAAATATTAATACGGTCATCTCTACCTTTCCCTACATTGTTTGATCAATAAAATATAATTATCTATTCAATAAATAATTATTTTCCTAAACTTCATACTTGCATTCACTAAGATTGAAAACCGGGTATTAAAATGTCTTATTAGTGGTGAGTATAGTCCAGTTAATATTCCAATTACAATTTCATACAATTCCCATATTAATAATAGTATTTAGATTTAATTAAGTATTATATTAAGTATAAACAAAGTGTATGTGATTTCCCATCGACAAAAGTGACAAACTTTCCACAAAAACTTTCATCCTCTATTTAACTCCCTTTAGAGGATGAATAATTTTAGTGCGCACCTTCATTATACAAGAAACTCTTGTGCAACGTGTCATGCTTCTAGTCTAGACCCAGTGGTTTAGGCTGTGCGTTGTGTGTCAGTGTATGAATGAATGAAAGAATTTAAGATTTTTATTAAGTAGATATTACAACATTTGGTGCTTTTTCATATGCCCCTGTAGCCAGTGCCGGGTACCCGGCGCGGCGGCTAAAAGTGTATGGTACCGGACGCACAGTGGTGGGTTCGATGGCACCCGGCGACCGCTTGTCGGGCATATAACGTATATGCCTATAGAGTTAGCCACCGGGTACCCGACAATCGGGACGTATGAAAAAGCATTTAAAGTCAAGCCAGTAAAAAAAAAGCATAAGTTTGTATGAGTCCATAGTCAGTAACAACTGCAAACCTAATGCCTGCTTGCACCACTAAATTGCTTTAGCACTAAACATGTTTAAAACATCTAGCTGCCTCTGTCCACTTCAAACGATTGATAGAAATGTAACGTTATGTATACGTTGCAAAATCGGGCTTAAGTATTGCACTACAGTCAGGGTTAACTCCAATAGAAAATAATAATGTTATGATTTATTATTTCGCAAAAATTGATTTTCCATTTGACCTTTCAGTTAAAAACTAACTCCTCAAGGTATTGCTAGAGTTTAAAGAGTTTTTGTCGTTTCTGGAAATTTGTTTTTTAAAAGGTTACTTTTTAAGGTTAGTTATAATTAGGTAGTTAATTTCTGGGAAGCAGGCCAATTTTTCACGTGGACTGCGGAAACTCGTCATCTACCTCTTTGAAAACGAATTACTCACCTACCTTGAAAAAAATTAAACTTAGGTACTTTATGGTTTAGTAAGCTGATAAGACTTGCGCCATATGGAATTTCACATTAGCAAAACTGACGAACTTTCATCATACAAACTTTCATATCCTATTTAACGCCTTTAAGGACGCTGTTACAAATGGGTAGTCAAATCATTACTATTTTACACAAAAGTATGCATATTAAATAAAATGCTTTGCATTCTAAAAATGTTTTTTGGCCGAATTGTTGATAGATGTGTAGTTTAAGGTACGATTCTGAACTATAAATATATTTTTTTTAAGAAACATTTTCTCAATAAATGTACCGAAGTGAAATTTTTTACTTCGGTACATTTATTGAGAAAATGTACCTATCTAAAATTATATTTATAGTTCAGAATCGTACCATGCACATCTATCAACAATTCGGGAAAAAATACTTAAAGAATGCAAAGCATTTTATTTAATAAACATACTTTTGTGTAAAAAAGTAATGATTTGACTACCCATTTGTAACAGCGTCCTTAAGGCATGAACTTTCGTAAATCTTCCTTCCTAACCTTCGTTATTTTATGGAACTCTTGTGCAAAATATCATTCTTCTAGACTAGACCCAATAGTTTAGGCTTTGTGTTGTTCGTTATTATAAGGGCTAGCTTCTAAAATAAAGGCTAGCCAGATGATGACTCACTGACATACAACACACAGCCTAAACCATTGGGTCTAGTCTAGAAGCATGCAATTTGTGCCAATTTCATGCTTCTAGGCTAGACCGGACCGGTAGCGGTGAGACGGAGGGCGCGATTGATAAGACGCACATGCTTGTCATAGCTTGACGTTTGTCTATACCTCCCCCGTCTCACCGCTCACATACCTCAGGCGGTGACTAGCACTTGCGCGCACACTATAGGCAGTCGCTTCATGTAAAATACTGGTATTCAGCTGCATCTGGTTAGACTGGAAGCTGACCCCAACAACGTTGGGAAAAGACTAGGCAGATGATGAGTCATCAAGGTGGTAGCGGGATTGATTGTACAGAGTCCTATTTAATAAAACTGACATTGCGACATATTTGTCAAAAAAAAAAACAAAGTTGTCACATTTTCACGATACAGTATTTAGCTGTTTGATAAAGAAAAAAATGTATAGAAAACACTTTGTAAAATTATCGAATTGTCGGATTGCCGTCTATCACTTTTGTCACCTGTCGGTTTTCCTAAATAGGCTTAACACACTCGATCGGAATCTGAATCATTTTGAAGCCAATTGCTAATACGTTGCTTCATAAGTTCGAAAAATTTGTCTTCTAAACACCGTAAATAACGCACGTTGTTGAACTGTCAAAATGAAACCGATTCCGATAGATAGTGTGTTACGTAATTAGGGTGCAGGTTGCGCCAGGCTAAGATACGTAAAGTGTCGCCACTTGTGGAGGCAATTTCAATGCACCCCCATCGTCCTACTGCATTGCATTCAACTTGCATGAAGTTGCACCATTCCCTCTTTCCAACCCTCCCCCAAAAAGGGAGGGAGATACTACTGAAGGTCACTTCTCGCAGACAACTTTCGCTTTCACCACATTCATGCATTTCATACATGCGGGCTGCACTTTCGTCGACCAACAAGAAAAGGTCACAGTGAAGAGTCTTTTAAAAGCTTTTATTTAGTTTCAGCTGTCCCGGTATTGTCTGTCTGTCTGTCTGTAATCTAATCTTGCAAGTAAAATTTGACCCACTTCCCGGTTTCTGATTGAGCTGAAATTTTACATACATATGTAAATCGGATCACAATTAAATATTATTGTAACATGAGCCGGAAGATGGCCATGACAACTCAGTAATAAAACGACGCAACCCTATCGAGTTTGGGCTCGTTTGATTCGTCTTGACAAGGACTCTAGGCCTAGATGATACAGAAACTAATAAAATACTGTTTAAAAAAATACACTTGTTTACATCTTGTTTAGCTAGGCGGTATACAAGGCGTAAAAAAGGCCCATCACAAAGCCCTGATCTTCGCATTCTGTTCAATAAATTAAGTAACTTTGAGCAAAAATAATGGATACGAGTTGCCAGTCAGAAAAATAACTTATGAATTTTATTATGTAGGATGGTTGTGAGCTGAAAGTATCTAAATTCAACTTAGTTTTATAAATGACTAGCTGCGCCCCGCGGTGTTACCCGCGGTTTATGAGATACACTAAAACGTGTATTATTTAATCGGTGAGAAAAGAATTCACAAAAAAATTGCTCATCCCACGGGAGCGCTACTTTTTTTCAGGATGTAAAGTAGCCTATGTGTGCTATGTGTATACAGGATGTCTGCTACTTCCACACCAAATTTTATCAAAATCGGTCGAGCCGTTTGCGTTTGAAGGAGTAACAAATATATTGAACATATTATTATTTTTTTATTTGAATATATTTTTTGTATATTTGTATATTTCTTCTCATCCCACGGGAGCACTACATTTTTCCGGGATAAAAAGTAGCCTATGTGTTAATCCAGGTTATAAGCTGTGTACATACCGAATTTCATCCAAATCGGTCCCGCCGTTTGAGCGTAAAGAAGTAACAAACATACACACACACACACACACTCACAAACTTTCGCCTTTATAATATTAGTGTGATTTTAGATTAATTAATATTTTTGAGAAATAATTACGTATAAATATAGACGTTGGTCACGTAACATTGAACGCCAATCAGAGCGCGACACGTCAATCACTTTGACAAAATTACATTGTTTCAGGGTTCCCACCTCAAGATATTTTCCCCTAAATTTAGGGGACTTTTAGAAAAAGTAAATGCATTCGCATTATTTAAGGAATAGTCAGGAAAATAGGATGAAATGTATGTTTTTAAGAAATATTGAAACAAAAACGTCACTTTTTGAAAAACGAGTTAATGAGTGTCCGTTCCGCTTGCGTTTTAGATAATTATTTAGATCATGTCATCACTTCTTTATTTTGAAATCGCAATTAAGCGATTCGGTTTGACTTATTTAATTTTTTTGTAGATTCGTTAATTTGTAAAAAAAAAAACTTACAAATAAATAATCGATTATTTGAATCGATATCGAACATCATAGGTGAAATCCAAAAGTCGGGGGTGGAAACACTGTTTTACTTTTTTGACAGCAGACAATCTGTCACAGATTTGTCGACTAAAAGCTAAGTTCACCGACTTTTACTCGTAAAACGGTAGTTTAGTTAATCAGTTCTTTCCTTAGGAAATCTAACGAAAACCAACTGTTTAAATACCTAGCCGGTGCAGCGGTGGTTTGAATATTGGTGGACTCGAGCCGCCATTACTGTGTGCCCTGTTTTAACAACGAAAATTAAATTGAGTTTTATAAATGAAAAATTTGTATTGTTAATGTATTTAGATGAAATATTCATGTTTTAAGGAAAATAAACCACAAGGAATTTAATCGTTTTTAATCGTTTTTTCTAAAAATTGTCAACTAGCCTATAATTGCAGAAAAGACTTTACATTTTGGTGGGAAAAACTGAAGTTTACGGTAGCACACAAAATATTGAGGCTCAGACTAAATAAAAAACCAAGACATAACACTGCCAACAATACAGTGAAGCATGCGCAAAACTACGTCTCGGTCTGTGCATACACGCTCATACATACACTTTCACACCAAACTACAATTAAACTATACCTCACTAAGTGCACACAAGTTTACGAAACCCGAAATGTGCGGCCTCACGTTACTGTTGACAGCATAGGGTTTTTAGGGTTCCGTACAAAAATGGTAAATGGAACCCTTATGGTGCGACTAAGTCTGTCTGTCTGTCACAGCTGGATATCTCAAGAACTACTAATGCTATCAACTTGAAATTTGGAACAGTTTTGATGACGTTTACCCTACTATTTTGCAAATAAGAAAGAAATATTTTTTTTTTTTGCAACAGGGACTGAAAGGGGTTCTTAAAAATTCAAAGTGGGGCTACTAGGGCATGTGGGGTATCATATGAAAGAGCGCTGTTTGCATATTCTCAAAAATTTGTTTTTTTTTTTGGTTAGGCTGCACAGTTTTTGACTTTTGATGAAAAATGTGAAAATAATACAGTTCCCCCCCTTATCTCCGAAGTTTACATAGGAAAAATCTGAAATTATTCCATATGATAGAAGTTTATGTAAAGATTACAGAAAAATAAAAAGATGTCTAAATAGCACACGTTTTCAGAAATCGGTACGGAACTCTCGGTGCGCGAGTCCGACGCGCTCTTGAACGGTTTTTTATTTAGTCTGAGACTGTGGGGTGCTTGCAACTGTACAGGAGTCGTGGAATTATAACCCTCTTATTCATTAAAAAACTAAAACGCTCTACAAACCTATTTAGTAAAAATAGTGTTTTGTCTTCTTCTTTCAAACTCAAATCATAAACGCTTCTACAAACAGGCGCGACACGCGATATAATCGCGCGCGATACAAAGGCACCGTTCGTCGCGCCTTTGTGTCACGCGCGATTATATCGCGTGTCGCGCCTGTTTGATTTTGAGAAAACACTATTTTAACTATAAAAACTTTTTTACAAAAAAATACAACCGACATCCAAAAACAACACTACAAAGTGAAAAATAACTTTAATTTCGGAAGTCGGTGTCTAGTTAAATGTATTTTCGTTTTTTGCCACCGACTTCCGAAATTAAAGTTATTTTTCACTTTGTAGTGTTGTTTTTGGAAGTCGGTTGTATTTTTTTCTAAAAGAGTTTTTATTTTTCACTTTTTAGTTGTGTACCTACCCCACACAAATTCAAATACCACTATCTGCAAAACAAACTAGAACATCATCCATATAAAAGTGGGGAAAAAATACGTATTATTGAAGCTAACTCAAAAACTACCGAAGCAAAGTTAATCAATTTTATATGGGACCAACTGTGATTTATATATACACTCTCGAACAAAACAAAAAAAAATCCAAATCGGTCCAGCCATCTTCGAGTAATCGGGGAACATACATAAAAAAAAGAAATAAAAAAAAAACAAAAAAAAAAGGCTCCGACGAATTGAGAACCTCCTCCTTTTTGAAGTCAGTTAAAAATAGGTTTGTAGAACGTTTTAGTTTTTTATGAATAAGGGGTTAAAGTTTAGTTATATCTTTTTAAGTTAACAATATTAAAGATTTTAATATCTTTATTTAAGGAGGAGCTCGTGGCTAAGTAATCACAGCCGCACGGGTCGATCCATCAGGTTAAGCTACGCTAGCCGGGGTCGGTCCGTGGATGGGTGACTATCTTTACATACCGCGACTCCTCCGTGCCTCGGAAAGCACGTTAAGCCGTTGGTCCCGGCTGTCATTCGTGGATCTTTGACAGTCGTTACGGGTCGTCAGAAGCCCGAAAGTCTGACAATCAGTCTTACCAAGGATTACCCAGTTAATGGGTTGTGGAGGTCAGATAGGCAGTCGCTCCATGTAAAATACTGGTATTCAGCTGCATCCGGTTAGACTGGAAGCCGACCCCAACATAGTTGGGAAAAGGCTAGGCAGATTGAATAGCTTTAGTTAAATTAGGATATTGTATTGTTTTATTTTTTTGTTATTTATGTAGTTTGTTCATTAATTTAACATAAGATCCACTGTATTGTATGGCCCAATACAAAGAAATTGTCGGCATTGTGACCATGTGACCCTCGGCTTCCGTAGGTGTCTTTTTACACCGATGTCGATGTATGTCGCAGGGAGTTTAACTTTGCCAGTCTTTGTAAAAAAAAAAAAACCGGCCAAGTGCGTGTCGGACCACGCACAATGAAGGGTTCCGTAGTTAAAAAGAGTTTATCTCAAAAACAAACTAAACATTGTATTCCCAAAGAAATTTTTTGTGTGATTAAATTACAAATTAACAATTTTCGGAATTTTGCTAAATTTAATTATTCTCATACTACAGGTTTTGGTTTCCTTGCGAGTATTATGAACAGACGGACAACAAAGTGATCCTATAAGCCTAAGGGTTCCGTTTTTCCATTTGAGGTACGGAACCCTAAAAACAGCAGTAGTTTAAGGAAGTGCGCAGTTTGTTATAACATTATTTAGTGCAGAATTAATTGTTTAAAGTTTCTTTTAGACCTAAACGTATCCTGTAGTTTTGGAATTTATGTAGTCAAATAACTTTTAACAATATTGTTGATTTTATCGGCCCTTGAATCAGTAGTTTTCAGTAAAAGTCTTTGAATTAAAAAAGGTAAGACAACAATATTCTTTGGTTGCAAAACTTGCAACGTTTACGTATTAAGTTTAATCAAATTTTTCTTTCCAATTGATGTCATGTCCACATAATGGGATGCACTAGGACATAATATTATTGTCTTCTTAAAAAAATTAAGTGTCACGTCAAAATATGGGGGTGTTGATCAAAATATGATGCGCGACTGTAACAAATAATTATGTATATTTATAATAATTAAAATAGACAATATAACTGTACAAATTATCATAATGAATGACTAGGAGGTAACTCATGAAATCATAAATTTTAAGCCAATTCTTTCTGACTTAGAGAGTTAACCCCCGTTCCCACGGGCGTAATAAAATCGCGGCGGGATTTTATAGCGCACTGGATTTTCAACTCTCGTTGTTGAGCCGAGCGTTGAGAATCCAATTTAACAATAACAGAGTACATTCTAGCGCGTCGAAAAAACACACTGTAGGATTTTGCACTCTCGGCGCTAAGCAGAGCGTTGAAAATCCAGTGCGCTATAAAATCCCGCCGCGATTTTATTACGCCCGTGCGAACGGGGGTTCATATTGATTGTTGTAATGATTATAATTCAGTTACTGTATACAAGGTGTAATTTAAATACTTAAGTGACAACATCTTAAATAAGTTCATTGTACTCATCATTATGAACAACTTTTACTATGGGACCAAACATGAAATCGCGAAAAAAAAACAGTTGTTCCCTACATTTATGTTCGCGTAACTCGTCAAAATGTAGGGAACAGCTGAATTTTTTTCGCGATTTCTGGTACTGATACAGGTAACCTGCAAATTTAAAAAAAAAAACGTAAGAAATTTTTAATATCGCGGCTTACCGTAGCGCTTTCGCGTGTAAAGTGTTTACAGAATGAATACTTACTATTGAAGAAAATTATAGAAGTTGCAGCACAAACTCAACATCATCATATCTTAGAATAAGGTTATTTTTCCGAGTACACATAGTTGTTTACATTTTTGGAATCTTTATTGCGAACGCAAATTTAGTACTTTGTGCCTATGTTCAGGTGATATTTGTTTGTGTTTCGAAGGTCATCAAAATGAACAATACTAAAACACCGTGAAGGTGTCGAGGTCAACGTAAATGTAAGGTTACTTTCTCTTAGCTCTTAACGATACGGCTTTTAGGGTTCCATACCTCAAAAGTAAAAAAACGGAACTATTATAGGATCACTCGTGTGTCTGTCTGTCCGTATGTCACAGCCAATTTGCACCGATTAAGTTGAAATTTGGTACACATATGTTTTTCTGAGACCCAAACACGGACATGTAACGTAAATAAATGAATGGTTTCATAGAAATACGCTTGTTAGTTTTTGCGTGAGTTTTTTATCCGCGTTAGACATAAGTTTACAAATGAATCACACTATGCAATATTAACATAATCTAAAATATTAATTTAGTAAGTTATTACGAAATTGCTCTAATTTAACATAAACAAGGTTGATATCAGCGAGAGGCATTAAATTAAACCACATATACTTTATATCATTTTCAGCCTCTTTACTAAAAATCAGATATAGTTTTTTCTTTGTTGAAACACGACGTATCTGCCCTAACAGCTGACTAAGTTGTTGAAAATTCTGTCGTTTAAAGGTGTATGACCCTAGATGCGTAGGTACCTACGCATAGTTATCTGGGTCATACACCTTAAAACGACAGAATTTTTGACGCGACGTTGCCGTTTTGTTACGAACGTCAGTGGAAATGTCTACAAAGGATGTTTACATTATAATTAGATCATTAAGCTATTTGATTTGTTCGAAAAAAGTTTTCTTATTTTTCTTCTAAACTTTTTTTTAATAGTTCCGAGTTAACACTATGCATATATAGTATATGTGGTTTAATTTAATGCCTCTCGCTCATATCAACCTTGTATTTTTTCCAAATCATTAGCACTACTCGTTTAAACGTGATCTTCAGTTTAAAAGTCAGTCTCCGTCGCCTTTAGTAGGTTAGAACTGTGTCGCAGTTACTTAGGCCCCTGCATATCACAAAAAGACGATCAGTCAGTATTATTAGAGTATCGACTACTTAGTATTTTTAGGAAATCAAAAAGGAATTATTCGGGGATCGATTAATTATATATACCTTTTGTTTCTACATGCCATAATCAGTTCGATAGTAGCGGTTAAGTATACTTAAGTATACTTAGCTACTGTAGGTATATTTGTAATTTACTCTAGTCAGAATATTTTCTCTCGTCTGCGTCTGTTTACAAAAAAAAAAGTGTTGAATGGACTGAGTTATCAAACGAGAGTGACCCGAGGGTTACTAATAAGTGGGGCAACGTGGATATCACTACAGTCTTTTTTCGCCCCTTATACCCTTTGTGAAGGGCGATCGTAAAACTTAACAAAATATTGTTTTACTCTCCTATTTTGATTTTCAAGAATATTTTTTACTAGATTTTTTCGTTGAATAGTATTTTCTTGAAAGAAAATGGAGAATTTTCCTTTTGTTTTTCCAGAACAGTTTAAGGAAGTCACTTGACAGTTTACTTACACAGACACATTGTAGGTTTGTCAGGCATAACCAAAGAAAAATCAAACCTAACCTTTGGAACAATAGTTAGTCAATAACTTACCTAGGTAATTATTTTTGGTACTTTAAAGTTGAGTAAGTTTGTTTATGACAGAAGTAAAGGAGTAATCGTTCTATTAAATTATTTTCATTAGCAGTAAAGGAGTGTACGTGTCACTCGCAAACTGAACCAAATGAGTCCCATATGGACAGAACGTCTCGAACTAGCTTCTTATTAATCGTAACCTGAAAACTGTTCTTACAAGTTGTCCAACTACGTTACTAGATACGAAATCAGTGGAGTACTCGAAACATCTTGCTTTAGTATCAATATGCTTATGTTTAAGTAAATAAAAAAAGTTTATAAATAAATACAAAGTTATCAGGCACATCGACGCTGCTCGTAAACAGTCATAACGAGCGGCCGCAATAAACAGCGTAGGTACGAGTGTCGAGCGTGCGAGCCGAAAGGCAAATCTGTAAATTCAATTAAGGTTCGAGCATTTTTCGGACACAGGCGTCCGGAGCTACGCAGCCCTTCCGCCGCGGGCACTCGCCCCCGCATTGGAAAATTTTCTCTCGAAAATTGAAGATATTTCGTGCCTTCTCCCTGGGGGCGACTCGTTCCTCGACACTTATGGTCGGCGTCCTCCGGGTGTGCAGGAGGCTTTTTACATAAAGTCCACACGTATAGGTATCGATCGTGGGCGGCCGGACAGGGTGTACGCAGATGACGGCCCCCAGCGGCTCCCTAACCCCCTCGCTTCCCCCTTTCATTATGTAAGTGCGTACCTAACGCGTGCTCGCGCGGACCTGATTAGGGGGCCTCTTTTTTAACTGACCCCCTCACTTGGTGCGATTAAACTTAATTTGAGAGTGTCCTGCGAGAGGCGATTAAGTTTCACTAACAACTAAGCCTTGAAATATTGTTCGCTATTTGTTACGCTACGCCAAATGCGACAATGGACGGCGTCCGCCTACATATATTATTGTCTTATCGTCCGATGCTGGTCGTTAAGGAGGATTTAGTTTTAAATTCGAGTTAAGTAAAACACTGGTTTTGTTTTAGGTATAGCTTTATTAACGCGAATCAATGCTTCAAAAAACATAATTTCACTTCAGCACACCGCATCAATGGAGTGTTTGAGTTTTAAGTAAATATTTTTCCTTGAGTATTTTATTATAAATCGTCCAACCCGTCCTATTGTAGTCGTTCAATTTACCTGGCATCACGCGGTACTGATCCGTGCCATATCGTCCGAACTCCCAACAGAGCATAATTTCCACTGGACGAATCTTAAAAGAGCCCAAAACTTCTCGGAAAAGATGAAAAGGGGTATGTCTACATTAAGTATTCGAAAAGTGGAATTGTACAAGAAAAGCAAAGTCTTGTTTTAAACGAAGACGGGGTCTTATATCGAACTTTTCCAATGATCGGACAGCGAAGAATTTTTCAATATAGATGTTTGGCGCATCTTCTATCATTTATATTTTAGTATTCCGTGAGAGAGATCCATGGAGTCGCCTTATTGAGTTTCTTATTCTTAGATATTAAATAGGTGGTTGTAGAAGAGTTCATAGTTGTGATACGAAGTTGTCAACTTTTTAAGTTATGTAGGTGTTAACTGCCGACTGCGTCGTTGGTCTAGAGGTCACAAGCGCTCCAGCTGAGCATGAGGTCCTAGGTTAGTTACCCAGGTTAAGTAGGTACCAGGTAGCCGGAGTCTGGATTTGCGCCCGGTTGATGGCAATAGGCTACAACAACTATCTCCAACTGTTCGGAGATCTTATAGTCATTTTGCAAAACTTTAAACTTGATGCGTGAAAGGCGATGTAAGGGATCTCGTTTTACTTTTGAACCCAAAAAAAAAACTGAATAAGTAGCTTACACTTTTTAACCACAGGACGAAGAATAGCCAGCTTGAGATTTCAAGCTGCAAGATCTGGAATAAATCATTAGATTAAAAGTCATTTTAGTTTTAAAGAAGTATGTACTTACACAAAATAATTAAGCGAGACAAAAAGAAAGAAGTAAGAAAAAAAAGGCAAAAATTAAGTGAAAAGCAAAAAAATTGTTCAGAAAAAACATGTTACCCAAAGTCTACTCCACTCCTTTCGCTGCGTCGACCATCGCCCAAGCCCGGTGCCTGTATACTATAAAAAGTATAGTTGCTGTTCGTGGATTTGGACAAATTAAACATCTTTCACTTGGTATTAGGTACTGTTGCCTACCCTCCGATTAGCCTTCAGGCATAAATTCTGACAATCAATGAAGAGTAGAACTGAAAATTCCAAAAAGTACTTACTTAAATAAAATAATATTGTATTATGTTCTCTAGATTATGTACTTACAATTTAGTACCTACCTACTTTTTAATCTGTTGGGAGATGACCCATTTCTTCATTTTTGCTAAGTAGTCGAGTCTAAGCAGGCTAATTATGTGGTTGAGTCTAAAATAGGCTAGTGGAAGTGCATAAATTAGCCGCAAACTTTGGCTGCAGCACTGCGACCACGCTTTGTTTTTTGTAACAGTCAGGGAAATTAATTGTTTAGCAAATTGACACCCTAAGTCAATTTGTCATGTTATAGCCATTTTGTATAACTGTCAAAGAATGATAGTTGTAATTTGAATAGACGGCAATTTAAGTTGGTAGGTAGTCAATTTGTTTAAGGCGCTTCCCTGACTGAACGACCTTAAGCGTTCGTTCCTTCTTTGTCCCGCTGCTCTGACCCCCTCTGTCCCGCTCCCTCCGCACGCCCCCTTTATCATGCAATTCACACAATATTTGAAATTATTTAAATCAAAAAGAAAAGCGATCGTTTGAAATAAAACGTGAACTTCTTATTTTGTTTTTTAAATTGCCTATCCATTAGTGTGATTCTCAAATAAATAGAACGTTACCTTTTGCAAAAGATGCATGCAATCAATAATTCTTGTAATTCGATGTCTCTCACACCGTGTTTATGGTACTCTTCAACATAAATCATGGAGCCCTAAACAGCCGTAGTTGTTTGATAGCTTCTTACCCTGCTATCGATACCGGCCGGCTAAATAAATAATTATGTAGTAACATGAATAAGTGCTAATAAAACGAAGGTGAATTAAAAAAAAAATACAAGGAGGTTAAATGTGTCTATAACACATACAAACAAATAAGAACGTGCAATGTGATGATAGGATATCTAACATTAATAATGTGCTTTCAGATGTGTCTCTTGTGATATTTGTCTCATAATCATAATTAATGAGTTTTAGTAGCTTCTGAATAACGCACTATCGCAAGGTAACTCGGGGTAGCGCTTTAACAATAAATTTCGGCGCAGCATTGCAGCCGCGTTGGTGTTGCGCAATTGCGGCTTATCCAGAGGTCGTAAGACAGAGCCAATCCTGTGGTTAGAACTCTGTAGGCCGAACTCTTATTCGATATTAGCCTTTGACTCATATTATTGGGTACCTATCGTAACAAAGTACCTACAAATGAAATTCTAGCTATACTCCATTTGCAATAAGATCAGACATTTAAACAAACCTTTTTTACAGTCCGTTCAACCGATTTTGACTTCTATTTCGTAAGCTTAAGGATGGCATTAAAGGCAAAAAAGTGGTTACAATAGGACTGTTTACTGCAGCTGCCATTTGTCATGCCACCAACGTAATAGAAGTCAAAATCGATTGAACGGACTGTTAAAAAAGGTTTGTTGAAATGTCTAATCTTATTGCAAATGGAACACAGAGAACTATGAAACAAAAATTGGCTGTGCCCATACTGCCGACAGAAGTGAAAACTTAAAGCTTTTCAATAACTGTGTTGGTGTTTTTGAATTGAACTTAATTTTAATATGATTAAGTAAAATTTCATAATTTATAAATTGAAAAAACAATAAAACAAACTAAATAATAAAATAATAACCAAAAATAGGATCACTGCAAAAGACTCATTCATGAAGCTATTTGTTCTATGCCAGCTGGGTAAAAGGCCGTTGACCAATACCTTTTTTAGGGTTCCGTAGCCAATTGGCAAAAAACGGAACCCCGGATTCGTCATGTCTGTCTGTCTGTCCGTCCGTATGTCACAGCCACTTTTTTCCGAAACTATAAGAACTATACTGTTGAAACTTGGTAAGTAGATGTATTCTATGAACCGCATTAAGATTTTCACACAAAAATAGAAAAAAAAATTATTAATTTTGGGGGTTCCCCATACTTAGAACTGAAACTCAAATATTTTTTTTTCATCAAACCCACACGTGTGGGGTATCTATGGATAGGTCTTCAAAAATGATATTGAGGTTTCTAATATCATTTTTTCTAAACTGAATAGTTTGCGCGAGAGATACTTCCAAAGTGATAAAATGTGTGTGTAAGTAACTTCTAAAATAAGAGTAACTAGTAAGAGTAAGAGAGTTAGTAGTTTTTTTTTTAATACGTCATAAATCGGTCTATTATTAAAACATCGATCAAAGTTACAACGAACTACCTACAAGAACTTTTATATTATGTTACTTGCTGCTACGGATCCCTTCATGGGCGAATCCGACTCGCACTTGGTCGCTTTTTTTTTTTGTTTATTGTTCTACACAAAAACGCACGACCATTTAAAAAAAATGCCTTGCTGATTTTGACATGTAAAATAATAACAACATTCATGAGTTGTAATAAGACTTCATTTTTAACATTCCATGCTTGTCATTCGCGGTGTCGCGGTGACGCGAACCAGTAAGATTTCCCCCTACCAAAAATCGTTTTAAAAAGTTTTGACTTAAAATCGCTCAACGCGCTTTTACTTTAAAGCAAGCAAGTTTTTACTTAAAAAAAAAACGGAGATCAGGTAAGTTTTCATCCTTCGTACATGTATAAATTAATGCCTGTTTGTTGTCCTGTAGGTATGCGTACCATTCATCTGATTGTGATGAAACTATTATAAATTGTCGTGCGCGCACCCGCGAGCGTATTAGGTACCGGGAAAATAGTTGCTAGCAACAGCTAAAGTGCGCGCCTCGAAGGATGGCCCGTGAAAAATTGTGGAACTACATTTTTCTGTGATGCAATGACATAGACAGTAGCGCCGCGTCTATCGGACTTGAGTGGTGGCGCAGACTCTAGTTTCAATTTCAAATAATATTAATTAAAAAATTAAATTATCTGAGTGATAATGAACGAACCTTTGGATAATAAACAAGAACAATCAATCTGCCTAGCCTTTTCCCAACTATGTTGGGGTCGGCTTCCAGTCTAACCGGATGCAGCTGAATACCATTATTTTACATGGAGCGACTGCCTATCTGACCTCCACAACCCATTAACTGGGTAATACGATACCCCTTGGTAAGACTGATTGTCAGACTTTCGGGCTTCTGACGACCCGTAACGACTGTCAAAGATCCACGAAATAATAAACAAGAACAAACAAAATTAAGTATTATGTAATTAAAGAAAAAAAGTATTGGTAAACTACTACTACTACTTACTAAGTACCTACTTACTCAATTAGATGTACCTACTGTACCTAGTTTTTAAATCACTGTGAACTTTTACAACTTTAAACTTAATTATTAACATAATACTAAAAGGTATGTATTTATTATAGATAACAAAACGTAGGTAATTTTTTCGTTTTGATTTAAGTAAAAAAAACAAAAACAAAAAGTACAACATTACAGAAAAATACAATACGTAATATTCTTCCAAGCAGCGCCATCTATGAAACATTTGAAGAATAATTGTAGCGCCAGCCTCCTTTATCAGAGCAACGGGGAACGCTACGCATACTTGAAAGATATTGTTGGCTCCATCCTAAAGATGGCGTTAAAAACTCGGTACTGTTAGTGAAACTGGGTAAAAGCATTGCGAAAGGTGATACAGGCTGCAGCTGTCTTTCTTTGCACCCTTTTCGAGTAAATATAAATTAATACAACCGGTGTGTAGAGAGATGGCGGTGGGAGCTGCAAAAGCCCGAATCAAAAAATCACGCTTCGATTGAGAATAAATTGTGGAATTGTGCGCTGAGGTGAGAAATATCCACCACATAGAAACCTTCGAAATCATCACTTCAACCTACGTTTATTTTCATATTACCTACGTTTTCGCAGATTTTGGAGTTCAGTTTTAATAAATAGGTACTTAGCGTAGCATCCTTACAGCATAATACCTAGGTATTAGGTATAATATATGCCGGCAGTGGGATGTCACATTTTTTGCAATATGAGCGGCATAGGGCATCAATTCCGGTGGCATGGAAATAATCTCCATGGTCGAAATATCAGTCGAGAAACCGCTTATCTCGGTCGAAAACGAAAAATTGCTATTCTAACGATCTCCATTCATAAATTTTTCGATCGCAAACCAGCGAGATATTACGGCTGGTCGTAAGGTATGGAGATATGAAATGTTCGTTGGAACAACAGTCAAAATTGACATTATCAAACACATTAACGTAAAATGTACATAACGACGATTTGTTAAGGATGAATTCATCGCTAATTTTATCCCAGAGCTTGTAGATGAAGCTGAAGCTGCTGTTGCTGCACCTCGAACTCGAGCTCCATGGCGAGTCGAACCGTTTAAGACGAGTGATGCAGAATTCAAAAAGAATTTTCGCCTCTCAAAGGAATCTCTGCCTTTCCGAGCGCGGTTCCATAATTCACAAATGCTAAAGTTTGGGGAAAATTTTTGTAAAATCTCCGGCACTTTTTTTTATCACGACAGTGAGTGACAGCCAGTCAGTCAGACAGTCACGCAAGATACGTGCGACAGTGCTGTTATAAAAGTCGAACTTGTTTGAACTTGGTTTGAACAACAGCAACATAAAGTAGCGCGCTATACGACACAAAAAGGACACAAACCATAGAGTATAGTTATAGATTGACACAAACACAAATCATGCGAAATGCGTTTCGGATCACGCTACTTTGCAATTACTATTTTCAGTAGGTAATTATAAAAAAAAACACAATATTATACTAAAATAATCTTTTATAATGTGGTTGCTTTGATTTGATAAATTAAACATACGTCATTATTACTAAAAAAAAAGAAAAACGTGGCGTAATCGATTATAAACAAAGTGAATCGATAAAAATGGAACGTCTCATAAAAGAGATTATTTTCTCCGTTGTAAATCTTTCTCCATGGTCTACCAGAACACGGTTTTTTGATAGTATCGAGATTTGAACCGGACATTGAAGCGGAGATTTGAAACAGAGATTTATCTCCATGGTCTTGGTATCTAGCTAGAGCCCGGAATTGATGCCCTGATTGGAAAACTGGAAAAATTTGCCTGTCAAGTTTATAGACTGCTAAAGTGATGTCAGATGTTTTTGATCACGTACCCATTTGTTGAGAATTAAACTGAGTAGGAAGATATTTATAACGCAGGAGGTGACACATCTTTTTGAAGCCGATGCAGCATCTTTATTTTGGCGTTACTTGTCTCGTCTGATAGAGATGATATTCCTTCAACGCCACTTGTAGGTATAAGCCTTCCCCAAAATTATCACAAATTTTGCCATCATCTAGACTAGACGGCAGATATTGATGTTGTGGATGAATCATGAAATCAGTTATTATTGTCGAGCTGTGTACCTATATTTATGCTCGTGACTGTACCACTTAAGTATGTAAGTAACATGTTCAGTTTCATTGGTGAAATTCGCCCTTCGTGTAACAGAATTTCTTATAAGATCCGGCCACGTTCCAGTGAACAAGTTCGCTTTTATGATGGAAAATCGGATTCCCCGAATTTCTATAGGTATGTGCGGTATACTTGAAGACGTGCTCCACTTGTTGATGGAATGTGTTCGCTATGAAACGGACCGAGAGTCCTTAATCAACATACTTACCATAAGTATAATGTACAGTGGGCTACATCAATTGGGTACACCAGTTTTATTAAAATTTGAATACAACTGGGGTACCCATTTGATGCGGCCCACTGTACCTATGTTACATGAATTATTAATTCATTTGCAGCAGCGCGTACAGATGACTTCTTTGCGATCATGCGTAAAAGATCCGCGTCACTACGAGGATGCGAGGCAGCGACAACAGTCTTCTGAGCATTGTTGCCATGCAGTAAGACTGAAGGCCACCGGATGGGGCATCTGTGCGCAGTGCATGTATTGTTGCCAGGTGTCTCCAGCAGATGGCATAACACATACATGCCATAACTTGTGCTATATTACTAATATTGTTTCTTTTTTGTATATGTTTGTGTCCTAAATTGATTAAGAGTGAATTCGACCAAACTCTTTTTATACCCAGTTTGTCTTAATCTTCGAATTAAGTTAGAATTTTTGACAGTTTCTCCATACAAAAACTGTCAGTCGGCAATTTTATTCCACGGATAAAAGATATCCGACTTTGGTCAAATTAGCCCTAAGTAATACTAACAAATTATGGGTAATGTGCCTGAATTAAAGTTGAAAAAAAAAAATTAACTTCACCGACATCCGAAGCCTCTGGTTCCTTAGTCCTCATTAATTACAAGTAGAAGAATTACAAGTAGAAGAATATATGTTTTTTTGTTACTTTAGGTTACGATGGAATTTTCATATACTCATGTATAAAAATTCCTTAAATAAATAGAAAAAAAAACTACTGTGATAAGCCCAGTATTGACCGACATCATCATCATTATCAGCAACCACGGCCTGACTTCATCCACTACTGGGCATAGGCCTTGTTTTTCTTGTGCCAATTCCCCACCCGACCCATGCAGCTGTTATTATGTAACCACGAGCCCCTCTTAAACAACGTGTAACTTAAGGCAAGTATAGCTGCTGACCGGCAGTGAACATCTAGAAATTTCATATGCACACATTTTTAGTCAGATGAGACAGAATTTTTTAACCGACTTCAAAAAAGGAGGTTCTGTATTTGACCCGTATGTATGTATGTTTGTTTGTCCGCGATTTTCTGAAAAACTAAGGAACCAATTGTGAACAATTATCCAATTTTCCAATTTTCACTATCGTGATACTTATATATACTTATATACTTTCATGAAGGTTTTAGTATATAATATATTATGTAATTATTCGTATGTACGAAGTTATATCCATAAAAATGTACTGTATCGTCGGCATTTCTAAGCCGATTTTGCTGATTCTTCTTTTCGTTCGTCTTGTAATTGTATATTCAACTAAAAATGGAAAAATAAATTTACTTTAAAAAAAGTAAAAACCGACTTCAAAACCAAAAACGAATAAAATAACTTTCTTATAACACTTAACAGCTTCTGAAGTCGGTGTCTTCAATTCTTCAATGCACTTTAGCTTGAGGCCGACTTCAGAAGCTGTTAAGTGTTTTATGAAAGTTTTTTTATTCGTTTTTGGTTTTGATAGGATTAACACTGGAGGGATGAAATGGCAGCAGGTCACGGGAACAATCTGCGACTCCCGCATTCCCCTTAAACTTAAGGGGAAGATATATAAAACAATGGTTAGACCTGCTGTCTTGTATGGATCAGAATGTAAAAAATGTAAAAAAGGGATAAATGAAAAGCAATTGCATGCAGCTGAGATGAGAATGCTAAGAGGGATGTGTGGTGTTACACGAATGGATAGAATAAGAAATGAGTACATAAGAGGAAGTCTGAAAATGGCACCGATGAATGAAAAGTTGTGCGGAAATCGGTTGTCATGGTATGGGCATGTGATGCGGAGGAGTGAGGAAAATGTCGTGAGGAAAGTTTTGAGTATGAATGTCGATGGCTCTAAGAGTAGGGAAAGACCAAAGAAACGATGGATGGATTGTGTGAAAGATGATATGGCTAGAAAGGGGGTGACTACCGAGATGACGAATAACAGAGAAGTATGGCAAAAAAGGACATGTTGCGCCGACCCCAAATAGATTGGGATAAGGGCAGGAGAATGATGATTTGGTTTTGAAGTCAGTTTTTACTTTTTTTAAAGTAAATTTATTGTATTAAAAAATCAACACTAAACCTCCTATGGTTCGAAGTTATAGCAATTTATGTCGGTTTAGTTTTGATTTTTTTGAACACAAAAAATTTTACCTCATCTGACTAACAGACGGCCGTTTTTGGCGTTAACTGATTTACTTCGAACCTAGGAGATTTAGTTTTGAAATATTTAATACAATAAATGCTACCTCATCTGACAAAAAAATCCATATCTCCTGACTTATTAATTTTTTTCTCAATGGCGCCGCTGTTAGGAGCCAAACTCGCCTTAAATAACGCACTACCTACTTATGTTTGCCACGTCAAACTGTCGAGTCGGCCCAGTGGGCTTTGTCTGATCTTTCTCTACTACTCCTATTATTGTGTAAGTCTGAAAGATGCTAATTACATGAATTACAAGTATTGTGATTAGAAATGAGTTTAATTCTGATCAGAGGGCTGACGAAAATGTCTTAGCCCAGTTATGTTTCTTGTATCTGTAGATGGTTAAGAAAGTCCATTTAAACCAAATGTCCCATGCACCCCTACCATCCAGTACTATAGTGTCTACTCCCTTAAGGCCAAGTCCAGTATATCCTGGTCCTGTAATAATTCCTCAACCCAGTTTTAGTCGGTCCATTCCAATTCATCCTGGTACTGTCCAATCAAATCCCCTACGTCCTTGTCCTACCCAATCAAGTCCAGTACGTCCTAGTCTTACTCAATCCAGTCCAACCCAGTTCGGTCCAGTCTAATCCAGTAGTGTCAGCTCCTCAACTCAGGAAATCGAAGAGAATCAACCCACTAACTAAACTAAATCTGTAAGGGGAGGATGTAGTGTCCATAGATAAGTTTAGTAAGTTGTTAGTCAAGCACTATTGTAGTGATACAACTCTAGGAATAGAAGTTATGGTTGTTGAGTAAAATAAAGATGGCTATAAGAGAAAAAAAAAACAAAAAAAAAAAGATTAAAAAAAAAGAAAAAGGTCAGGAGCATCCCGATGAAGAAGATTCCTGTCTGAACCAAAACACGATAGTATGGAATACGATTTGATGCGCCAAACCCATATAAATATCAATCTGCCTAGCTTTTTCTCAACTATGTTGGGGTCGGCTTCCAGTCTAACCGATGCAGCTGAATACCAGTATTTTATATGGAGCGACTGCCTATCTGACCCCCACAACCCAGTAACTGGGTAATACGATACCCCGATACGATACGATACTGGTTGTCAGACTTTCGGGCTTCTGACGACTGTCAAAGAAAGTTCCACGAATGACAGCCGGGACCAACGGCTTAACGTGCTTTCCGAGGCATGTCACTGGTATTTTAAGGTTTTTGGACTTACCGGTGAAAAGAAATCCCTTGTCGGGCTACACTACACCACTTGCTACTTTTCCGACACATTACAACAGCGCAACAAGGCATAATTCTTGTTTTTTCGCGGAGCGTCGTACGTTGTCACAGTGAGAGCGCGATTACTGGCCGGTAAAACAAATTTCGGCTGACTATGTGCGTCTACACATACGTGCGGCGCGCCTGCCCCACACACAAGGCCCTTCTAACCTCTTTATCTTTTCTGTGAGATAGGCAGTCGCTCCATGTAAAATACTGGTATTCAGCTGCACCCGGTTAGACTGGAAGCCGACCCCAACATAGTTGGGAAAAGGGCCAGATTGATATATTTTTGGTGTGTTACAATGTAGGAGTATTGCAAAAACAAACAAATTTAGATAAAATTGAACATAAAGCAATTCACATACAAATACTCTTTTGTTGACTGTACCTAGATTGCATTATCTAGTATTGGCCATAATTGTAAATATCACTCATGAATTCGCACTCTATGGTACTTACATATACCGTTTACATGAAGTCAGGGAAATTAATTCTTAAGCTAATTGACTAGCAACTTAAATTTTCCTTAATATTCAAATTACAACAGACTGTCATTCTTTAACAGTTGTATGAAATGGCTACCTTTATGACGGCAAATTGACGAAGAGTGTCAGGTATATTAAATTGCTTACTGTAATCATTTACAATAAGCAATTTTACAAAATGTATATTTTTGAAGGGCTTATGTGACCTCTTTGAGAAAGGATGAGGAAAAAAGGAACAAAAAAAAAAGAAAAAAAAAAAAAGCAAATTAAAAGAAAAAAAGGAAAAGAGAGAGAGAGAGAAAAGAAAGAGAGAGAAAAGAGAGGAGGAAAAAGGTAGGGAAGACCAAAGAAACGATGGATGGACTCTGTGAAAGAAGATATGGCTAGTAAAGGGATGACTACTGAGATGACGAATAATAGAGAAGTATGGAAGAAAAAGACATGTTGCGCCGACCCTAAATAAATTAGGATAAGAGCAGGAGAATGATGATGTTTAGCACTCTTTCATCAGCGTTCATGGTTATCCAAATGACGGAATTCGTAAGCAAAAATTTGTTTTTTTATTTCTTAAGCATTAAATAAAAGGTTTACACAAACATTAGTGAGTTTGATCACGCTATAATGAGAATGACGAGCCAACTTCAACTTTCAGCCTTCAGCTTACCTCGCTGTTTTTACGGCTATGGAATAAATTAGCATCTTTTCTCTATAATTAAAAGCACTGTATGTATGTATGTTGTGAAGGTGCCTAGTCCCTTGATTTCTGTTACAGAACACGCAAGTTTTTTGCTAACAAATAATGTTTTAACGATACAGCTACGTTCATAGATTGTTACACTTTTTACCCGACCGCCCCTGAAGGAGGGCAATGTTTTTCGAGAGTCAATCAATCTGCCTAGCCTTTTCCCAACTATGTTTGGGTCGGCTTATCGGCTTCCAGTCTAACCGGATGTAGCTGAATACCAGTATTTTACATGGAGTGAGTATCTGACTTCTACAATCCAATTACTGGGTAATACGATACCCTTTGGTAAGACTGATTGTCAGACTTTTGGGCTTCTGACGACCCGTAACGACTGTCAAAGCTCCACTAATAAGAGCCGGGGCCAACGGCAATATGTAAAAGGCGAACTTGGCGAAAAATATTCAATTAAAATAAATGTTTGGAAAGAATAAAGTAATTAGTACCTACAAACGGTTTAAATAAACCACAGAGCACGGAATCACCGACAGCGCCTAGACACGGCAATAAGATTCGTAGCGCCAAAGTTGCGTTGAGCGCACAGCCACTGTCACGGACCGCAGTCTCAAAGTCAGTTTCTATACGTCATTTGTATCGTAACACGCTTGATTATTATGGAAAGTGTTGACAATGCCACGTCTAGCAGCGGTCGCCAAGGTGTTTCCGTGCTCTGTAATTTTTATTATATTTGATTTGATTTGATTTTTATTTTATTGGGTTTGTGTGGCTTACAACTTACAGTTGTTTAAACTTACCTAACGTCTGTTCTCTAAGTAACTGTCATGCAACTTAAAAGGAATTTTAATTATATACCTACCTATTTAGGTACTCATTAAAATTACGTTTGGAATTAGATGTTCCTGCCATCATTAAACAAAACAGCTAGAAAATAAATAATTATGTTTAAATTACATAAAATTTTCATAATATCTATAAAAAAATCTTATAATTTGCCTACAATTTTGTCGCTGAAATGAGACTGCGATTAGATTTTGAACGTTTTTAAATACGGGATTTGGCCTTCTGATTAAGAGAAATCCCTATTTGCACGTTTCAGGTTAGGTGAGCATCTGTTCCTCATTTCACATAAAAGGTGTAGGTAGGAATTTCCAAATTGAAGTGCCCTTTTTGGTTTGGAAATATGTTCCCTGTATCAGTGAACATATTTCCAAACCGTAAAGGGCACTTCTTCCCTCTCTACACCCTTATAAGTTAGATTTTTGAAATCTAATACCCAATTTTTTTTTAATTACTCTCCCACATGGTCACTATTGAATAAAGGAACTATTGGCTCACCAATAATCAGCTAAGAGGTTATGATATTGATTTGCAAAATATTAATAAAACTAAGGGAGGAATACCTATGTGGCAGCATCTACATCGCCACATACGAACTACGCATCACAATGACATGACGTAACGTAAAATCCTGCATCGCGCAATCAGAGTTTACCGCGCGACTAGCATATACACATATGCACCGTCAGTGGCTCACCAGACACAACACCCGTCTGGTCGGAGGAACCTCCCTTTTCTATGGAGGATGAGTGAATACACCCTGTTCCTCATGCCTCTATAAATGCATAATTTGATGATATTATCACCATCCTCCTTCAAGTCTTTATTCGTATTTATTTCGGGGTGTTGCAACATGTCTTATGTCACTCATCTCATGATACTCCTTTCAGAACAGTATTACTTAGCAACACTTAAGGTCAACGCAAACACATTAGTTCGGCACAGGACCAGCATCGGCACCGCCTCATCTCGAGCTATCCATACTGCAAAGCAGCATCATAACAAGATGCACACTGTGGAGAAACAAATATCCCGCACCTCCTTTATCATTCCTGCAGTTGCCATTATGGAAATCTGTGAATCGACTGCGGGCTCATGATGGCTGCCGCAGATCCAATCCAATAAATAATAAATAAATTTTATTTCAGAAAAAACACATTTACGGTGTACAAAATCAATTTCAAAAGTAAAAAATTAACTTCAAAAAAAGTAAAAAGCGACTTCAAAACCCAAAACGAATAAAATAACTTTCAAAAAAAAACTTAACAGCTTCTGAAGTCGGTGTCAAGCTAAGGTGCATTGAAGAATGGAAGACACCGACTTCAGAAGCTGCTAAGTTTTTTTTTGAAAGTTATTTGATTCGTTTTACGTTTTGAAGTCGGCTTTTACTTTTTTTAAAGTAAAATTTTTCTATTTTTAGTTGATTATACAATTAGAACAAATACATGAGCCCATGAACAAAAAGAAGAATCATCACAAAATCCGCTTAGAAATGTCGGAGATACAGTACAGTTATGCATATAACTTCGTACATAAGAATAATTACCAAATGAATTATATATTAAAACCTTCCTGAAAGTATGTAAATTACGGTATTGAAAGAATCATCAAAATTGGTTCATTCGTTTTTGAGAAAATCGCGGACAAACAAACATACATACATACATACGGGTCGAATACAGAACCTCCTTTTTTTAAAGTCAAATAAATGTAGGTAAGTATATAGGTTGGTGGTGTCTGTAGATATTAATGAAAAAATCATAAACTAGGTCACTTACAACCCCTTAAACGTCTAGCGCGCATTTTAAAATACCATCATCCGATGGCGACCGCGGGCTTACAGTTGTTGTGAACCTATGGGGTTCGGTTGACATTCGAGCACACATTGACATGAATTTATAGGGTTCTTAAGTACATAAATATAAATAAATTTTGACGACAAGTGACGGGAAATATAAAATTTCAATCTGGCCTGATGGCATAATCGACCCATCCAGAACACAGTGTGAGTGTGGAGCCTCGACACAGGATATGCCACACCTTCTCTCCTATCCGTCATGCACGCTTGTGCATGGAGGATTTAAATGAGGCAAACGTCAGAGCTGTCCAGGCCACTACGTACGTGCCTAGACAAAGTAACATTAGATTAGTGATGACGCTAGCAGAAAAGCCAAAAACGCCAAAAAATTTATGGGGTTGACACAAGATATTCAAATGTCACGTGGCCATGTCAATGTCACTTTGAAGCTGAAGCGAATGTAGAAATAGAATCGCTCCGAAGTGAATGACATTTGTCTAGGCATACGTAGTATCTTTAAGTAGTCTGTGGTCTAGGCCCTCTGGTCGGACGAAATATAAGTTTTCGACACGAGAAGAATAAGAAGCATCGTAAGCTAGTAGACGGCATGCGGCTAGTGGCCAACTCGCAGTTGCTGCCTTCTCCCAGCACATAAAGCACGACGCTGCCAAGCTCTAAGCGAGGCTTCACCAATCTGTAAGCGTAGCGTCCTCCGGGCATCGCTGCATTGACACCGCCGTGGTTGGAGTACCACGTGCTTACGTTAGGTTGACGCCTAGTTAACGACGAGTCAACGCCGATGAGGCGAAGTGATTGCGATCCGATGCTGTGCCGAAATGCTGTGCGATGACTTTCGGTCACATTTGCTTCGTTATTGTATTCCTAAGTCGACGTTCGCACGGACGTAAAAATATCCAGGCGATTTTTTTTTTGCGCGCTGGATTTTCAACGCTCTGCTTAGCGCCGAGAGTTGAAAATCCAACAGTGTGTTTTTTCGACGCGCTGGGATGCACTTTGTTGGTGTTAGGTTGGATTCTCGAAGCTCGGCTCAACACCGAGAGTTGAAAATCCAGTGCGCGATAAAATCCCGCCGCGATATTTTTACGTCCGTGCGGACGTCGGCTTACTATCCTAATCCTAACAGAAACTAATATCATAAATGCGAAAGCGAGTTTGTTACGCTTTCACGCTAAAACGGCTGAACGGATTTGGACCAGGCACATGGATAGACCATGACTTACATGATTAGGACAATATCAATCTGCCTAGCCTTTTCCCAACTATGTTGGGGTCGGCTTCCAGTCTAACCGGATGCAGCTGAATACCATTATTTTACATGTAGCGACTGCCTATCTGACCGCCACAACCCATTAACTGGGTAATACGATACCCCTTGGTAAGACTGATTGTTAGACTTTCGGGCTTCTGACGACCCGTAACGACTGTCAAAGATCCATGAATGGCAGCCGGGACCAACGGGTTAACGTGCTTTCCGAGGCACGGAGGAGTTTCGGTATGTAAAGATGGTCACCCATCCACGGACCAACCCCGACAAGCGTAGCTTAACCTGATGGATCCACCCGTGCGGCTGTTATTACTTAGCCACGAGCTCCTCTACTACTTACATGATTAGGACATAGGATACTTTTTATCCCGGTGGTACGTTCTCGTGGGATAACCTCCACGCGGGCGAAGCCGCGGGCAAAAGCTATTTTAATGATAAAAATATTATGATTTCTGAACAATTCAATACCTTTTCTGCTCTCTATCAGAATGGTACCTTCATCGTTATCTATAATCACTGTGGTGTGATTCCTTTTTCTTACTCTGTGTCCTAATGTTGCTCGGTGTACAAAAAAAAAAAGAAAAAGTTACTATATTCAAGGTTGCTGTCTGTCTGAGTCTGTACACGAGTAATCTATGAGTCAATTACACAAAAAGATCGCTGGATGTCCTGCGCATCCAGTACACACGGCTACACATCAAGCTATACACTTCCAGTTTACACTGACCTCTCATTGTCAGGAAATTCTGTACAATGCGAGATCAGCTTATATTGGAAAATTATAGCTAACAATGGTTACAGGATGTTGTTGCGACTTCGTCGTTACTGCAGCGCGTCGGAAATGTTTGCGCAAGCTCGTACGGATGGGTTGTACGCGATTGTTTGCAAGAAAACAGCTTCATTACCGAGGAGAGTGAGTCGTAACAGCATCCTGAGAACTGTAGCGGAAAGGTTCAGCTCTTCAATTATAAAGCAGTTAGTGCGGAGGGTGACTGGTACTAACATTAGATCATAAGTTGTTACACATAATAACACTCCATGGATTCTTTGTTCCGTAATAAAAATAAACATTATCTTAATATATAATATAAAAAGAAAAGTCCTGACTGACTGACTGACTCTTTCCGACAACCACGCGGGCAAAGCCGTGAGGTGCTAGTGTAAACGGTCAATCCGATAATTTTTGGCATAGCGCCGAAAGAGAGCGCCTTCCAGTTTTCAAACTAATAAATTAGTGACAAATGATCGCGTATTCGAGCGACGACGATCGCTTATATGAGGACACGGCTTTATTAATTTATCGATGCTCACTTCCCTTCGCTAATAATTCTCAATATAAAGGAAATAACAAACTAATTAGTGCCTATTTCGTATCACTCGCTACTAAGGCAACATGATGCTACTGATTGTGATTGTCTTTTTCTTAGAACTTGATTGTTAATAACTACTACGCACGGATCGATCGATCAGGTTAAACTTCGCTTGCCGAGGTCTGTCCGTGGATGGTTGGTATATCTTTACATACCAGGACCACTCCGTGCCTCCAAAAGCACTATAAGAGGTTCACTGTTTTCCATGGTTTCCCCAAAACACCGTTGACAAATTATAAGTTTAAAACAACGTTTCGTAGAGGTACTTATTCTGCAAATATTTCGCATGATATTTAACAGTTCATACATTTTTCATTAAAATAATTTTTTCATTTGGAAAATCCGGCGAAGTGCGAGTCGGACTCGCGCACGACGGGTTTCGTAATATTATCTATAAAAACGGCAAAAAAATCACGTTTGTTGTATGGGAGCTCCCCTTAAATATTTTTTTAATTTTAATTTAATTATTTATTTTTAAAGTGAATATATAACTAAATATTCTGTGAATATTTCAAGCGTTTACCTGTTGTCGTTATCAATATCGAGCAAAAACGAGCAAAAAAAATCACGTTTGTTGTATGGGAGCCCCCTTAAATATTTATTTTATTATGTTTTTTAGTATCTGTTGTTATAGCGCCAACAGAAATACACCATCTGTGAAAATTTCAACTGTCTAACTATCACGGTTCATGAGATACAGCCTGGTGACAGACGGACAGACAGACGGACGGAGAGCGGAGTCTTAGTAAAAGGGTCCCGTTGTACCCTTTGGGTACGGAACCCTAAAAATCACGTTTATACTAAATATCATTTTTGGTTTGGGTCACCAAGATACAGGCTATGCCTAGTTTGGGTCCCACGGCTATTTCTTTTGTTAAATAACTTGTATGTGTGTGTGTGTGTGTGTAAATAAATTATTTTTATTCTTCTTATAAATAGTTCATACAAAAAAGGGCGTTGAGTTTTTCCGGGATATTTCCAACGTTACGTGCTACAGAAACCTAACTTGGACTTTTACGAAAATTTTAAAACAAAATAATATAGCCAAATAGGTCCAGCCGTTTTAAAGTGATGCGCTTACCAACGAACAGCATTTGTCTTTCATTATTTTACTACACGTAGCTGACCCGACATACGTTGTCCTGTCAATAATTCATACAAAATTCCCATATAAAAAGGAAGTTCCGTTTTCCCCAAATTTTCCAATGTTCCCGGTAACTTTTGAAAGTTTTCTTTCGTCGTTATTAGTCATTTATTTTGTGCAGTTTGCTAGATTTGTATGTTGTGTTTATACCGGATGACTTTTTTTACCGTTTTGAAAACAAAAGGTTATATATTAGGTGAACGGAGTAGAAGCGTATGGCATACCTAGTTTTTTTTTTTTAAATAGCTTAGTTAGAAAAAAATATCTAAGTATCAATAAATACTACAAATTCGTTGTAAACTTTCATTTTAGAACAATAAAAACATAAATTTTGAAAAAAAAAATCCTTTAAAAATATTGAAATTCAAATCATATGCAACCTGCATTAGTATATAAAAAAGGAGGAGAAATAATCATAGGGCATCAAAAAATTCGTCCGCATCGCTGTCGACAGGAAAAGTGCTCAAAAGGCTGGCAGCATTGCCACGTTGTATGGCAATGCTAATTCTTTGGCCAAAAAATAGGCCAGCCCTTTGGTCATGTGTAGAGTCGACCAACCGCTTGGCGATGTCCCGAAAAACTAAAAGGGCACTCGGACCCCATGGCCCTAGTGTTTCAACCCCAAACGGCTCAAACATATAAGTACCAATAAGATTAGAGTATTTGCGCCGTTTGAGGTTTTCCGCACCCGCAGCAGCCGCCCCAGCACAGCCCACTGTGCTAGGAAGATGGGATGGCGCAAGGGTGTCAATACACGTTGCATCCCACACCAAAGGCGTATTTACCTTCCAAGGCATTATGGTCATTCCGTCGGGTCTCTTCCCATCGTCGCGTGCCAAGCCAACGGGTTCTAAAACAGCTGGCACCCCGGCGGAGACAAGAGCACGACGGATGATGTCATTGTACTTGTACATATTTTTTTGTTTTTATGATTGTTAGATTTTAAATTATGTAAATATTCATTGATTAATTTACCTGCATTATGATTTGAATTTTGATTTTTTTTAATTAAAAAAAAAACTAGATATGCCATAGGCGTCTACTCCGTTCACCGAATATACCCTATTTTTTTCAAGTCGGTAAAAAAAGTCATCCATGTATAAGTAGAGTCTATGTGTGGTTTTACGAGTGAGAAATAAATAAGTAATTGAAAACATAACTAGTTTATATTTACATTGAAATGCTTATGCAATATTTATAACACAACTATATAACTATTTACAACAAGTACTAAATTAAATGACTAACTAATGTTAAACAGATATGTACAAAAACAAAAGAACACTTAGGCGTTGAAGTACTCGTCCGCATAGCTGTCATCCGGAAACGTGCCCAGAAGACTGGCAGCACATTGCCACGTTGAATGGCAATGCTAATTCTTTGGCGAACCAGCCCTAGGTCACATAAAACGTCGACCAGTCGGCGAGAAGTAACTTATTTAAGATAGCCGTAAGCACAGAGTTGCTCTATGGCAGTAAGTAAGTTATTGTTGGTAGTTTTGAACTTATTTTAACTAGCTGCGCCCCGCGGTTCCACCGGTAGACCGGGATAAAAAGTAGCCTATGTGTTATTCCAGGGTATAAGCTATATACATACCAAATTTTATCCAAATCAGTCCCACCGTTTGAGCGTGAAGAAGTAACAAACATACACACACAAACACGCACACACACTGACAAACTTTCGCCTTTATAAATTATATAGTGTGATGTGATTTTTAATGTGTGGAAGCCACTTCAACTACTATTATTAACTTAGTCATAAGTAGGTATTTTTCTTCATCTACTTTATTAATAACTAGCTGTGCCCCGCGGTCGCACCCGCGCAGAGCGAGATAAAAAGTAGCCTATGTGTTATTCCAAGGTATAAGCTATTTACATACCAAATTTCATTCAAATTGGTCCAGCCGTTTGAACGTGAAGAAGTAACAAACATACGCATACACACACTCACAAACTTTCACATTTATATTATTAGTGTGATTTTATTATTTATTTTTAATGGAGTTTATCGACGAAAAACATTTGTCGTCTGAACAAATGGTTAGATCCCTTTTTAGATAACCCCAGGCATAGAATAGGGGTTCCAAAAGATTTAGGTAGATTTAGAATTAGTTTCCGGGATCTTTTGTGGAAGTTGCTGCAATGTCGCTCCTGCGATAACGCTAGTGTTTTTTTAATTCACCCTTCAGCTGAAAAACCATAACCCTTCTTTGGCTTTGTTGTAGTCGGGTAAAAACAAAGGACGAAGACACGAAGCGATTTGTAATAGGCGATGAAGGAGAAAACATCGAAAGAAAATCTGGACTTATAGGACTATATTAATGTATTCAATAATAATAAAAAAAAGGTAAGTAGTCAATCCGCTCACACAAGCGTGGTGTGGTCGGGTCCGTGGAATCATTTTACCTTATATTGTACGCGGTGTGAGTTCTATACCAAGAAAATATTTTTTTATTCTTAACGTTGTTCCATCACTATTAAGTACTAATATCGAATTCTATGCATTTAATTTGATGCCTTATCTATTTCCGAACGATGTAAGATATGTCAACACTGACTGAGACTCGTCTATGACATTAAAAAATATTTTTTTCTCTGTCATGTCATTGTTCGGTCGGTCGAGTGTGAAAGTGTTTTACTCAGTTAATAGTTTAATTGTACTGTGGTAAGTGGGTTTATATAAGTTTCATATTAAGAATTAACACACCATGCATTTTAAACCTTAAAACATATAGGTCATCGCTTGTTTTTTCTTACTAGAGCCATTTCTTTGAAATCTGAAGCTAAATTGTCTTTGTTTGTCTTTTTAACCATTTCTAGAAATGTAAACAATAACAAATTCAAACGAAACATGCACTATAATAGAGCTCTACAAAATAGCTTTCCAAGAAATGAACACGTGCTACAGAATTCCTAGAAACTGTGCCGCTATCGCAGTTTGTAAACAAACGCGCGCAGCGGGCCGAATGACGTCAGCGGGTGGTACAATCGACTAGTTTTTTAAGCGGCGCTCCCGCTGACGTGAGCGGTTAAGTCTGAAATCGCCAATCCATCTTAAGCAAGCGTGGTGATCAATGCTCGTGACTTCTCTGTTTGAGAAGGTAATAGATAATACGGGCTGGTGTCTGCAACTCTAAAGTCAGTAGTGCGCGTCTTTTGAATATGGGGTAATAGGCTGTTATTCTTATTATCTTTTAACGGAATAAATGTTTTACGAAATTAATGAACCGAAAAATGTGAATTTTCACTCTACTACTCGTATATTGAATTTTCACGATGACGTGACGTAAACTGACTTAAAAATTATTCACAATTAATTAATATAAAACTAATGACATTTCATGCGTCGTCATTTCATGTGAGTGAGAAATGTATGATAGTAACATCACGTTTCTCTCGTGCACATGTCTTCTATACGTAATATAAAATAAGGTTTCGGTTAGGTTTTCGTGTCCCTCTGTGTGGCCGCCTTGTTCTTCTAAACTAAGCAACGGATTTTGATGCGGTTTTCACTACCATTTAGAGAATTTATTCCGGAACATAATTGTGTAATACCTACATTAATATTAGAAACCTTCGAGGAGCTCGTGGCTAAGTAATAACAGCCGCACGGGTCGATCCATCTGGTTAAGCTACGCTTACCGGGGTTGGTCCGTGGATGGGTGACCATCTTTACATACCGAGACTCCTCCGTGCCTCGTCCCGGCTGTCATTCGCGGATCTTTGACAGTCGTTACGGGTCGTCAGAAGCCCGAAAGTCTGACAACCAGTCTTACCAAGGGGCATCGTATTACCCAGTTACTGGGTTGTGGAGGTCAGTTAGGCAGTCGCTCCACGTTAAATACTGGTATTCAGCTGCATCCGCTTAGACTGGAAGCCGACCCTAACATAGTTGGAAAAAGGCTAGGCAGATTGATTGATGTGTGAACGTAAACGAGGCAAAAGGAGTAAGGATCGTAGCAGGTGACGTTCTGTAGTTTCTGTCTGCGTGGGAAGAAGGCGTGAGTTTACATAAATTATATATATTTTATATATTTTTTTTAATTTAGTTTAAAATTTATATAAATTATATATATATTTTTTTTTAAATTATATATTAGTAAGATAATAATAGACTGGGAGAGATAGCTAATTCCTTTAAATACGATAGGGTAGGGTTCCGTACCAAAATTGGTAAAAAGGAACCCCTAAGGTGCGACTCAGTCTGTCTTGCACCGCTGGATATCTCAAGAACTACTAATGCTATCAACTTGAAATTTGGAACTGTTATAGATGGCGTTTGTGCAACTATTTTGCAATTAAGAAAGAAATAAAAATTTGTATACGTAGTTTTTTTTGCTACTAGGGCATGTGGGGTGTCATATGAAAGAGCGCTGTTTGCACATTCTCAAACATTTTTTTTTCTTTTTTTAGTCCGCACAGTTTTCAACTTTTAATGAACAATGTATAAAAAAATACCGTCCTCCCCCCCCCCCCCCTTGTCTCCGAAGTTTACATAGAGAAAAATTAAGTTAATGCTCTTGAATTTTCTTCGATTAATTTTTGCATCATCTAATGTTGAAAATTAGGCAGAACCTGATTCCCTCATAAAGTCATAACATAATAACAAAAGAAATGACCGGAAAATCTTGCTGAAATGCTATGTTAAGTTTCAAAGGGAGTTCAGAATTATCCTATTAATTAGATTTTAAGCTTAGCTAAGTGTCTTTTCCGTCTTGATCCCAGGTGCATTAGGTATGAACAACACTTACCTTGTTCGTAATTTCAACAAATTAATATATTAATATCTAAGAGACTTAAAAATAAATATGTACAAGTATATCAAAAAGGAGGGGAAATAATCAAAATTCATCAAAAAATTCGTCAGCATCGCTGTCGACAGGAAAAGTGCCCGAAAGGCTGGCAGCATTGCCACGTTGTATGGCAATGCTAATCTTTGGCAAAAAAATAGGCCAGCCCTTTGGTCACGTGTAGAGTCGACCAACCACTTGGCGCAAATCTAAGAGGGCACTCGGACCTCATGGCCCTAGTGTTTCAACCCCAAGCGGCTCGAACATAATATGTCCCAATAAGATTGTAGTAATTGTGCTGTTTGAGGTTTTCCGCACTCGCAGCAGCCGCCCCAGCACAGCCCACCATGCTAGGAAGATGGGATGGCGCAAGGGTGTCAACACACGTTGCATCCCATACCAAATTCCTATTCCAAGGAATATTATAATTATTAATAGATTATTTAACCCCAGATACGATACAGCGCTGTTTCATTAAACAAAAGAGACGTCATGCAGGGTGTGTAATAGCAGGGAACTACGCGGTTCAAACGTTATATTGTGAGATTCGGTCAGTTTACTTAAACTTGTTCCTCACTCTTAGATTCTGTCATAGTAATTTCCTGTTTTCCTTTATCCGATGGATTTTGGATCAGTAGAGTGGTAGGAAGATTTTTTTTTGGATTTTCCATAGCCGATTAGTTTTTGAGAAGTGAATATTCGTCACGTGGACATCGATCGCTGCATAGCAAAGAATAATGACAGATGAATAGGCAAAGCTCCTAACATTTCGGCATCGCTGTGCGGTAGGCGGGCACAGTGGCGGTAAGGCGGACGGTATCGGAGAGTGCGCGAGGGGAGGTCGATAAGCAGCAATTCAGTGTGACTCGGTCGGTTGAGGCTCACGGTCGCTTCCCGTGCTCCCAGTGCGGTTGACACGCTCCTCTCCTACCCTTGCTCGACCACGTTCATTCCGCTCCCGCGTCGCTCGGTCGTTTGGTCGCTCGCTAGTTCGCATAGCTCGCAACTTTGAGTCGCCTGCTAGTGTACGCGTTCACCGCTCTCGCGCGTTTTGCGCCTTACCGCAGGTTTTATAAGTAAGTATCGTTTTCAACCTACCTGTCGCCTCAATGTTCTCCTTATTTTCATAAGTATTTTCACAGGATTTTTTCGTGTAAAATTATTTTTTTAGGCGCTGCTGGAGCAGTTGCGGGAAGGAGATCATCTTCCGTTTCGCGATGTAATTTATTTATAAGAAAAACAAAGCCTCCTCGACACACTAAACTAAAACGTTAGTGCCTATTAAAATACCATAAAGTATAATAAACTATGGCACTTTAATAATACTTCCGAAATGGATTTGGCTATCGGTATAAATCTTCGTACGTGTAACTATGACTTTGGTTTTTAATGTATTTTTACAGAATCAATAATGGGGGATGGAATATATTGTGATTGTTTTAACCCGTGTCTGAAATTCAGTCCACTAATTTATTGTGTACTGGGCTGGTTTTGGGTCGCGCTGTTGTCGAGTTCTCTTTTACTTCTGTTGACTTAAGTCTTTGTTTAAACTCGTTGTGTGCGGCAACACCATTTGAGAAAGCTTTAGGATCTTCAGTTTGAATGTTTCTTTTAATTACGGTTTACAATGTATGCACCACATGAAATAATTTTCGGAATGGCAGACTTCGTAGCTTTTGTGAGCTATAATTTTGGTTCTAGCCTTTGTTAGAACTAATTTAAGCACAAAAATCGATTATATCAGTTACGTAAAATTACATAATTTGCTTAAAATTACGATTTCATACACAATCATTTGGAAAAGGTATTCAGGGGAAGCCGACCTAAACACTAATTTTAACCTTGATTAGGAAAACCGAAAATTTCAGCAGCCCAGGAACAGCCCAATTTAGGAACAAGCACTAATAATTAGAACGGGGTCAATTTGTCTGCATCTACGAGTACTACTGATTAATCACCTCGATTTTAGGTATATAAATTATATAATTTAAGCAATATCGGAATAAAATAAAATTAAAGTACTTATTGCTTTTTTAAAGCTACGCCTTTTTTCAAATAGTTGTAACGGTTACGACATTATTTGTATAAAATGCTAAGATCTTAAAAGAACAAAAAGTGACCCGCCTTTCACCGCCACTGTTCTAATTGATAATATTTTTTGTACGGGAATCGGTAAGCGTTTCTTGAAGAAAGAATAAGAATAAACGAATGAGACAGAGTAACAATAGAACTTGGTTCAAGCCATTTTATCAATGAAACCTTTATTTGTACCAACTGTAGGCGAATTCTGGGGTTTGAGTAGGAGTACATAGGGTTAAAGATAACTTTAGGGAAATAATAGATAATTTTTAAGGTACTTCTTTCGTTTTAGGGTTCCGTAGGTACCTTTTTCTCAGGAACGCGTGGTGGTATCAACTTTAAATTAATATGAAATACGCAGGTCTATAGTCCTTTGGAGACCTAAAAAATCAAGCTTCCAAGTTTACGCAATAAAACATACGGCAATTTATGCGACATATTTTGATAGTCGCAAATAAATCAAAACCCCGTACTTCCCGTTCACCTAGAATCATGAAATAACTACGGAACCCTTCATCGTGTGTGGTCCGTACGCACTTGGCCAGTTTTTTTCTTTCTTTACTACCACGTCTCAAAAATTAACCCTTTATAAATATAAAAATATCGCTACGATGGAGAACACACAGCCTGCCCTAATTAAGTACACTATGCAATTTTCTTGCCTGTAGCATGCAATAACATTTGAGCAACAAATGACCTGTTTAGACGATGGAACTTGTAATGTAGTTACATGGCACTGGCAATCAAGTTGCACCATGTAAATCTGGCTTAAATGACTGGATTGGAGAGACATAAACATGTTAAAAATATGTGTCTGTCATATTTTTTTTTATTGATGAATTGGCCTGCTCTTGACCTTGACCACGCCTGATGGAAAGCGATGGATGAGGTCTATGATGGATGGATGCCCAGAAGATGCCTGTTCACACTTGCTTTAAAGGCTAACACGGGTTACATGTGGAAGGGAATACAGACGCTGGCAGAGAGTTTGGCTGCGTGCATAATAAATGTGTAGGAGAACCACTGAGTCAGGATATTAACCAAGTGCGGATGGTAGTTTCGTTATTTTTGTCTATGCGTTGTCGGTCAGTCAAGGATGTTTTTTTATTACATTTCTTGTAGGCTGTCACCGAGATAGGGTTTTTAAAAAATCACATTTTTTGAACGAGTCGTAAGATAGACCAAGTACTGAGCAACAATTTGCTCTTTAGTAATTATGGATGCTCCAGCGAGGTATGACACCACAGCTCAGTATAAGTTCTTCTGCCCCGTTCGTGTTCTCTGAGCCCTGTTACCGCTAACAGACTAATCTAATTTGTCATGGTATGAGGTATTACGCGTACTTCCCGGCTGTCATCCGAGGATCTTTGAAAGTTGTTACGGGTTGTCAGAACTCTGAAAGTCACAGAACCAGTCTTACCAGCAGGTATTATCGTGTTACCCAGTAACTGGGTTGAGGAGGTCACATAGGCAGTCGCTCCATGTAAAATACTTTCTGCTGTATCCGGTTAGACTGGTAGCCGACCCCAACATAGTTGGGAAAAGGCTAGGCAAACAATACTTGCTTTTATATCATCAACTGTCGAGTTGACTAAGGAAGAACGGTAGAAAAGTTTATTCTTAAAAGAGGTCGATAATTCAAGTGATATTTGTAAGGAATTAAGATATTTCGCTGCCAATTCTTTTGCAATTTTGACCCTAAGCTAGTTGGAAAAAGGCTAGGCAGATGATGATGAGCTAGTTTGACATAGTTAGTAAAGATCTGAGAGAAGAAGCTCTCAAAGAAAATGATCACGGAAGTAATGAATCTCGTTATTATTCTGTTATATATCATATTTCATTCGGAGAATGCTCATTCACACGTTATTACAAAGTAAATGGAAAACAGAATTGATTATGCTCAGTATTCGACTTCAATATGGCATGATATTGGCGCTTTTGATATTCCACGCGAGTATGACTGACAATGAATGTTAATACGTACCTATTTCTTAAATCAAATATTGACACGGTTTGACGTGAAAACGCCTTATCGCTCGGTGTATTTACTGGTCGTAAATTCAATATCTCTGACTGAGAAACGATGTAAGATTTAAATCGCTAATAACTACGAGATTTTTAATGTTAATAATGTTTGATCATGCAAAATATAGGTCATGTCTATCAATTTTGAGACAGGATTTTTTTTGTCACGTTTTTTCTTTTATGTAAATGAATTGCCCAATCATTCATCTATTTTTGTCTGAAATTAGAAGAACCATGGGTGAGTTAATTATTATTTCTATAATTTAGATAAAACACAACGGTTCGCTGCTTAATATTTGTAATAAAAAGCACAAAGGATCATTATTCCATTTTATTCCAATTAGTAGAAAGTAAACATATTTCTATATTCTTTATGCAAATTCATTGCTAATCTAAACTTTGCTTTATTCGTCCCAAACGCTTTTTACTAACTTTGATGACGGATATACACACATCAAAAGTGTCTAGGGATCAAGCATTTTTATGCGGATTTCTTGAGATTGAGATGTGGCTTTGTAATAAATTTATGATTTTATAAATTTATATGGATCCTTTTTGGTGCATTTCATAATTTGAATCAGGAACTGTGAATCAAATTCGAGTAAAAGATGAAAATCAGCTGTAAATATTTTCCCTATAAAAACATACAACGCATTGAAGACATTATTAGTGCTACTGTTTCCCTACTACTGATTAAAACCAACGTTATTATGGAGCGGCGACGTCATTTAAGCAGGGAAGAAATGCTCAGAGCCGTGGGAATGATAGAAGCTGGTTCCCGGCAACGTACTGTGGCTTTAGCTCTGAATACAAGTCAGAGTGTTATCAGTCGACTTTGGACACGTTACCGAAGCACTGGTACCGTGGCTGAGCGCCATGGAGGACGGTATCGCTGCACCACACGGAGACAAGACCGATACATTCAAATCTTAACTCGAAGAGCTCCAACTATAACCGCCATGATGTTAGCCGTGAGGCTTCATCACTTTTCAGGGAACTTAATTAGCGACCAAACAGTCAGAAACCGCTTGCATGAAGTGAACCTTCATTCCCGAAGACCGCTACGGGTACCACCTATAGCAATGCACAATCGTAGGATTCGATATCAATGGGCTCTTGAACACAGAAATTGGGCAGAAGAACAATGGCGTTTCGTGTGCTTTTCTGATGAGTCTCGTTTTGGTATGAGACCGGATACAAGACGTATACGACACTGGAGAACCCCTGGACGCCAACAGTGATTAAAATCCTGCCAGGAAGTCCATCCTTATAGTGGTGGAACCATCATGGTATGGGCGGGTATTTGGATCGGCGGAAGAACTGAGTTGATTTGGATCAGAGGCAACCTCAACGCTCAAATTTATGCTGAGACGATTGTATCAGACGTCATCGTTCCTCTACAAGTGCAAATCGGTCCCTTATTTCAGTTAATGCATGATAATGCACGACCGCACACCGCAAGAGTTGTAAGACAGACTCTCGCCGCAGCTAACATCAATGTCCTGCCCTGGCCTGCTCAGTCGCCAGACTTGAACCCGATTGAGCATGCATGGGATATGCTACAGAGAAGAGCTCTGCCGAATATGGAGGGTATCCAGTCGCAAGAAGACCTTTTTTTGTTGTTGCAACGAACATGGGCGGCCATTCCACAGCGTGATTTGGATGAACTCATTTTGAGTATGCCAAACCGATGATGTTCTTGTGTTGTTAGTGTTCGCGGTAGAAACAAGGATTATTAATTGTTTAAGTTACCCAATAAAATTTTAAAGAAAACTGTTATTTCAGTCTTTTTTTCGAACTTTAATGTTAGTGGTTCAAATGTCAAAAATCCCTTTATTAGGAAAATGGCAAATTTCTTTATTAATGCAAAGGTGACTTGGTTTATCGTTACTGTGACAAACGAAAACACTTTATTTGATGAATCCTTAAAGAAAATTTTAATTAATATCAATCAGGAGAAAAGTTATTGCAAAAATATATGTTGATCCCTAGACACTTTTGATGTGTGTATCATTTACACTGACATACCGTACAATGACTGTTATGGACGCTGTAACAAATGGGTAGTGAAATAATTAATTTTTTACACAAAAGTATGTTTATTAAATACAATGCTTTGCATTCTTAAAATGTTTTTTGGCCGATTTGTTGATAGATGTGCAAGGTACGATTCTGAACTATAAATATTATTTTAAATAGGTACATTTTCTCAATAAATGTACCGAAGTAAAAATGTTCACTTCGGTACATTTATTCAGAAATTGATTCTTAAAAAAATATATTTATAGTTCAGAATCGTACCTAGCAACAATTCGGCCAAACAGCATTTTAAGAATGCAAAGCATTTTATTTAATAAACATACTTTTGTGTAAAAAAGTAATGTTTTAGATAGGAGATAAAAACTATCGAAATCCAATACTGAAGATCTCATTCATTCACCAGAACTGAGGCTTGATAGAAAAGTCTGAAAATATCACAGTTAAAACCATTACATAAGGATAACACAGCACTTCCATTTCAATTTTAGTCCCAGACTAAAACAGTTTGGACGAAACATTGTACTCTGTGCATACTCGGGATCTTCATATTAGGCTCAGTTAATCCTCGGTCGTTCACCCTGAGTGCATTTCCTGATCCGAGGAAAAACCAATCAGGGAAAAGCTATGATCCGTACAACATGCTAGGTAGACGTGCTGAGTCTAATTTGATTTTATTTGTCAGCTTTGACGTTTACCCTAAGTGCATCCTTTGATCCGAGTAATAAGCCAGTCAGGATAAAAGCGATGATCTGGACAATATGCAAGGTAGTGTACGGGCGTGCGACCTGCCTAACTTAAATGTTATTGGTTAGCTTCGGGACGCATATAAGCCCTTGTACGTCTATGCTTTTAAGCCAGATTAACGGTCTGTGATGTTATTGCCTTTGGCATGCCTTATGTTGTAGCAACAATAGGAGGTGCACCGTCCAAACAGTGTTTAGACGATACAAGTCCTTTGTTGCTTCAATGTTATAGTATGCCAGCAGCCACTTTGCATCATGTAAATGGGGGCTTTAGGTTGCAGTCACATAGACTAATTGTGACGTCACGTAGCGAAATTCAAAAGCTATTTGCCGGACTGATGAAGCGACCATTACTGGTCAAAGTTCTTGTACCTAAAAGCAAGTTTAAAAACTAAAACCCGACTACTGAAAAATTACGCTCTAAAAAGTACGAAACAAGAAAATATTTTCATCAGAAATTAGAAAAAAACAGACAAATTAAAAATCCGGAGTCACACGTCATAATTATTACATAAATCGATCAGATTATGTAAAATCTGATAACTTTTTGACAGTGCGAACCATGGTCTCGTTCGTCTTGGCAACATTTTACATGAAAATGTTTTTGGTAGGATATTATTTGTCTGTCTATCTATTTGTTACCTTTTCAGGCCTTAACATGAGGCCATGATATGAGTTGGAACATAGGATAATTTTTATTCCGGTAGTACGTTCCCGTGGGATAATTTCCGACTTAACGCGAGCGAAGCCGCGAACAAAAGCTAGTATATTATATTTTTATAGATCAAGTAAATCAACCGAAATGTAAAACACGAAGGCATTCAGGAATTCAGTCCATGTCATCATCACCTTTCATCATTCTCCTGCTCTTATCCCAATTTATTTGGGGTCGGCACAGCATGTCTTTTTCTTCCATACTTCTCTATCAGTCATCATCTCGGTAGTCACTCCCTTTCTAGTCATATCATCTTTGACACAGTCCATCCATCGTTTTTTTTGTCTTCCCCTACTCGTATAGCCATCCACATTCATACTCAAAACTTTCTGACGACATTTTCATCATTCCTCCGCATCACTTGCACATAGCATGACAACCGATTTCCACACAACTTTTCAGTCACTGGTGTCACTTTCAGACTTCCTCTTATACAGGATGTCCCTGGAAGTTTGGATCAAATCAAATAGGGGCGTGGGCAAGGTCATTTTCAAACTTTTTAACCCTGAGAATGACGGTGCAATTTTTTTTTTGAAAATCGGTCGAAATTGGTGTAAAATTTTAGCCGAACTCTTTGCAGTAAATGTTTTTTCACAACTCATGTTTTCTAGCTTCATAATAATATTACCACAATAAAGGCCCATTCTTCAATAATTAAAAATAATTTGCGGATAATTCGCAAAATTACGGATTATATAGGAATACGTGCACCCAAGGGACTAAGCTAAGTTGAATACGGAAGTAGGTACAGCAGCCCGCTTGATATCGATTCGATTCTCTGAGCCATCTATTAAAGAGACTATTAGGCCGGAAAAAATGGCATGTTTTTGACACTGCTTGAACATTAAAGCATTTTCAATTTTTGGGAGGCGCAAGGGACGATTTGGAAATGATTATTATTGAAAACTGACTCAACTAAGATAATTTTTTATGGTTCCGTACCTCAAAAGGAAAAAACGGAACCCTTATAGGATCACTCGTGTGTCTGTCTGTCTGTCTGTCCGTCTGTCTGTCTGTCTGTCCGTCTGTCTGTCTGTCTGTCCGTCCGTCTGTCACAGTCAATTTGCTCCGAATCTAATGAACCGATTAAGTTGAAATTTGGTACACATATGAATTTCTGTGACCCAAAAACGGACGGGTAAAGTAAATAAATGAATTTTGAATATAGACGTCACTTTTGGGGGGCAAATAAGAAAATTAAAAAAAAAGGTTTGAAAACTACACCATGTGGCATGTCAAATGAAAGGAGCTACTATGAGGGTCTCAAACATATTTTTTTTATAATTTTAAAATAAATTGGTTTAAAGTTATTTAAGAAAATAGACGAAAATCCCCCCCTTATCTCCGAAACTACTAAGCCTAAAATTTTGAAAAAAATACAAAAAATAGATCTTTACCCGTAGATTACAGAAAAACCTATAAGAAGTCTGTGATCTTAAAATAACATGGTAAATCTATCAATATTGTGAGTACATACTTACATTTACAGTTGGAATGTATGGGAGAACATGTTTTTCAACTACAATGTTAAGTTTGTTCTTAAGATAAATTCATCCCAACTACGGAACCCTTCATTGTGCGTGGTCCGACACGCACTTGGCCGGTTTTTTATAGTAAGTTTATAAGAATATAAGTTGACACCGAGTAAGATCGGAAAAATATGCTACCCAAGTGAGAATTACGAATTTGCACCGGAACGCCCGGTTTACATTAGATCGGAACCATAGTTTTACCGTTGGCCGACTGTCGGGTCTTGCTGTTCACAGCATAAGCTGCGGCGCAACACAAAGCAGTGTGCCAGTATTATTATACACGGTTAATTTTACATCGTTCTGGAACCGAAACACAGTAACTCCAGACGAGTAATAGTTACTACTGGCATTGTTATTATTTTTTTAAGACATCTAATAGAGAGGTTAGAAATTTATCACGTTTTTTCTGTCATTCGAGTAAAATTTAGTACTTAGCGCTTTCACTATTTCATTTATAAACGCAAGATCGTACGTAACAAGGAAGGGCGGGCGGTCGGCTAGACTGTAAGAAGCGTGGGGTGGGGGGTAAGGGGTCGGGGGCGTGGCTTACGGATCATGCTGTCTGATCGATGAATGAATTTTTCTATGGGTACCGTTCGCATGAGTTGCCGTTTGTTGATATGTTTTACACACACAATGCATTATTTGCCAGGAAGCGTTACTTCGAGTTCTCATTATTTCACAAAAAAAAAAAAAAAAAATTTTTCGTGATTTTTTTATTGTTTTTCGATGATCGAGTTCGTGGCTTTCGGTTCCAGAACGACCTAAAATTAACCGTGTATATCCGACACGACCGAAGTCGTGGCTGAACATCCGGTAAATGTGTCGTAGCCGACAGATTATCTGGTCGCCCTAATGTGAACAGAGCTATTAAGTAAAACTGTCCGACCTATGTGAACCGGGACTAAGCCGGAGTGCCGTCTTTTGCATGAGAACTAACCGCAATTGAAGTAATCAATTGTTCAAACTCCTCGTATCAATGAAACGGTAACAAAACACCCAAAAAGCGGTATTAATATATCGCAGCATTACGCTGAAGTAGATGTCCTTTCGGCCTCGAACAGGATCTCGTTTTTAAAGTGTTACTTAGTTTTAAATGCTTTTTTTCTTTATTGTTTGTATTTCCTGTGCGTGTCCCGAATAAAATATGTTTCTTTTAAAAAATGGAACAGGAAAACTTTCTCGGGAAAACTCTTCATAAACGATCGTCAAAGTTTAATTGATTTGGTTCATATTTATTTATATTCAGTGCCGCGACCCTGAGCTTACATTCGTGTGTATGGTACCACGCAGATCAATAAAATGATTAAATTATTCCTTATAAATGTCGCCGTACGCTGTGGGGCGGCAGAATTCGGAGAGAGGGTAGTAGGAACTGGTAGAACAGGATGAAACAATTAGTTTTAATAATAAGGCAACTTTAATAACTTTTATAATTAGGTACCTACAGTACACGGACTGAATTTTGAATGCTAAGAGCGATGTGAAATGAGTATACAGGGTGTCCCTGGAACTATGGATCAAATCGAATAGGGACGTGGGCATGGTCATTTCCAAACTTTTTAACCCTGCGAATGTCGGTGCAATTTTTTACGGTTCAAAAGTTGTGACCAATTTTTGTTTTTTTTTACCATCACTTCGCATAGTGCTCAAAGAAAAATCGTAAAAAAAAAAAACTATCAGGATTATCAATTTTTTTTTTTTTGTCAACAGCAAACAGTAACATTAGAACTTACAACTAATTTAACAAAATCACGTTTTGATCTACAATAATGTAACCCACAACGCTACCCACAGAGTAATCGCTAGGAGTTTTAGTAATAGTACATGCAGTTAGTCATCTAGATATATCTTATAAACTATTCATATTATTAAAGCTGAAGAGTTTGTTTGTTTGAATGTTTGAACGCGATAATTTCTGGAACTGCCAGTCAGATTTAAAAAATGAATTTTGCATTTGATAGCCCAATTCTTGAGGAAGGCTAGGACCTTTTGGCCTCTGCCTCGAATTTCGCGGGCAGCGGGGCGGCGGCGGCGGCGGCGGCGCGTCTCGCATTGTCCCGCCCCGCTATCGCGTCGCTGTTTTCGAGGTCCGGTCCATTTGTTTTTATGCATAAAATCCTGCCACTCCCGCGCCGCCACCGCTGCCGCCCCGCTGCTCGCGAAATTCGAGGCAGAGGCCTTAGGAGCCAACCAAAAAGAAAAAAAAATCAGAATGAACACTAAGCAAAACAACGTAGCGCTGGCAGCTGATGCGATGCGACGAGGTCGAGGGAACAAGAAATTTCACGCTGACGAAGACGTGGGCAGAAGCTAGTAATTAAGATAATTTATTTTATGACTGACACTTAGAGTTTTAGGTCAGTGACAAGCGCTCTAATTAATCTTTTCTATGTAGCAGCAGCACCTTCGAAGACCGCTGTTAAATCTGACTTTCAGATCAACTAGTTCATATTGTGCCCGATGATAGAACAAAGTACAATCACGAAGAGTGGTTTAGAGGATAGAAATTTAATCCAACTCACGGGCTACTGACAAAAAATAAAAAATACTGAAAAACAATTGTCAAAGGATTCACTAAAATGTTTGTCCACAGAGAAAACTTTGGAACAATGCGACTGAATATTGCCGTAAATAAACAATATTCGGAAATTTGACTCGCAAACTTCATTAACCGACTTTAAAAAAGGAGGAGGTTAGAGTCTATTTTTTTATGTTCATCGATATTTTCGTCAATTATGGACCGATTTAAAAAAAATCTTTTTTCATTTGGTGGACGAAGCTTGCGCGGTGGTCCCATATAAATTTTATTAACTTTGCTTGAGTACTATTTGAATTAGCTTCGATTATACGTATTTAATCCACTTTGTGTATCTTGAAGATGTTATAAGTTATAATATATATCCTAGTATCCTATATATATATATATCCTATATAGTTATCCTGTCACTGTTGTTTACATAGCAAATAGTGGTACACAAATTGGTGTGGGGTAGGTACCATAACTAAAAAGTGATTTTAACAAAAAAAAAAAAAATAACTTCCAAAAAAGAATTATGTAAAGTGAAAATTTTTAAATGTTGCCGGGAAAAATGGAAAATTCGTGAAAACTGAAAGTGCATTTTCTATTAGAATTTTGATAGTTGACTTTTGCGAGTGCGGCTTTAAAAATAGTATGTACACACTGAACTCAGATCAACAAAAAAAGGAAGATGGAGCGCCATGAACAACAAAAGTGAAGGCAAAAAACCGTGCTCCTGCAAGTAAAATACACACTCACGCACACACATACAACTACAACTACGCTTACCACTCTTAATACTTGACGAGTCATCGTCTAGTCAATATAATTAAAAAAATTAAATTATGCCTTCATGTGTAGAGAAAACTTGTAAAAACAATAGCAAATCACATATAAAGTCTCACGGAATAATTTTTCACTTATAAGTAGTGTACGTGAAATAACATAGTTTTTTTTACTAAGTAAACTATGACTTATGGTTACATGGAACAAAAACCTTAACGAACGAACGCAATGACATAAAGTGCGAGGGTTGGCATTTGTTTCGATTAAAGAAATACAATAATAATCCCCAAATTATAGGGAAACCATTTAACAAATGGCAACCCTTCGATACACACATAGATAAAAAGTTGGCTTCACTTTTGGTTTTCGTGGCGCTCCATCTTCCTTTTTTTGTTGATCTGAGACAATGAATGCAGCCCTAATTTTGAGTATGAAGATCTAACATTGCCCTTTAATCAATTTTTATTACATTTAAATTGAAATGTTTATACCATTTCTTATAACTCACGGGAGTGGAAAAAATAAATAAAAGGTTAAATGTTAGGCGAGGAAACATTTACCAGTACCTATACTAGCACCAGTACCTAGTACTAAAGCCATGATGTATTTTTAGAGTCCACGCGTTCAGTTCAACGGGAAAAAGAGACACTTAAAAGAGGTTTCTGTTTCAGTACCATGTACTATCAGAATTAATTGTAAATGTGAATATGGTTCTTCTATTTTCATAGGTAATCATCATTTTACTGTGGCACATTCACAAACACTGAATTGAATGTGTGGTAACCGTGGTGGCAACATACCTACAAGTGCTTCAGGGATATTTTGACGGTAGAATGACATTGACAAGGGGGCGTTATTAGTAAACACTGTTTTTTTAAAAAATAAAGTTGTATTCATTTTTATTCTGTTGTTTTAACAATATACTTACGTGAAACGGAAAGGCCTTTGGGATAGTCTATTTAACTGAATTTGGTTTTCAATAGCACAAAAAAAAATCAATTATGGATAAGACAGAAAAAAGGAAAATTGTTTGGAAAATGTGAAATCATCATCTGCTTAGCCTTTTCCCAACTATGTTGGGGTCGGCTTCCAGTCTAACCGGATGCAGCTGAATACCAGTATTTTACATGGAGCGACTGCCCATCTGACCTCCACAACCCAGTTACTGGGTAATACGATACCCCTTGTTAAGACTGGTTGTCAGACTTTCGGGCTTCTGACGACCCGTAACGACTGTCAAAGATCCACGAATGACAGCCGGGACCAACGGCTTAACGTGCTTTCCGAGGCACGGAGGAGTCTCGGTATGTAAAGAATGGTCACCCATCCACTGACCAACCCCGGCAAGCGTAGCTTAACCTGATGGATCGACCCGTGCGGCTGTTATTACTTAGCCACGAGCTCCATGGAAAATGTGAAATATATTTATATTTTTTTAAAACGACTTTATTTTTTTTGTTTTTTGTGCACTGTTACTTAGTACAAAGACAATGCATAATCAGCCTATAATCTTCCCACTGCTGGGACACAGGCCTCCTCTCGGTGAGAGGGAGTGGGAGTAATCTACCACGCGGGCCCAGTGTGGGTTGGATGTCACACATGTCTTCGAATTTTTGGTTCTAGGAAATGCCGGTTTCCTCGCAATGTTTTCCTACACCTTTTTGAGAGCAGTAGTGATGAAATAATTTACACAAAGTAAAGCGCCTGCTTGGGTTCGAACCCACGACCTACAACTCATAAGTCGGGGCCTTTACCATTGGGCAACCACTGCTGCAGACGAAGTATTATTGAATACTTTTAAAAGCTTTACTTTTTTTTTTCTTATACGTGAGGAGCTCGTGGCTAAGTAATAACAGCCGCACGGGTCGATCCATCAGGTTAAGCTACGCCTGCCGGGGTTGGTCAGTGGATGGGTGACCATCTTTACATACCGAGACTCCTCCGTGCCTCGGAAAGCACGTTAAGCCGTTGGTCCCGGCTGTCATTCGTGGATCTTTGACAGTCGTTACGGGTCGTCAGAAGCCCGAAAGTCTGACAACCAGTCTTCCCAAGGGGTATCGTATTACCCAGTTACTGGGTTGTGGAGGTCAGATAGGCAGTCGCTCCATGTAAAATAATGGTATTCAGCTGCATCCGGTTAGACTGGAAGCCGACCCCAACATAGTTGGGAAAAGGCTAGGCAGATTGATTGACTTTTTTCTTATACGTAGCATGCCTTTGAAACAGTGAAATTTTAATAATTTAATAAGTCACATAAACCGGTTAAGCTGGATATTTTGTCGTCGTTATACACTAAATATCCCGAATAAACCTATAATTCCACAACCCTCCTGTATGATCAAGAACCTACTTTATCGTTTACCGATACTCTATAAAGTAACCTAGGTACCTACTAACGATAACTGGGTGCGATGGCTCATTAAAGTCTTTACGGTTCAAATCAGTATATTTCTTATAATTTTTTAGCGTTCCGTACCCAAAGGGTAAAACGGGGCCCTATTATTACTAAGACTCCGCTGTCCGTCCGTCTGTCTGGCATCTGTCACCAGGCTGTATCTCATGAACCGTGATAGTTAGACAGTTGAAATGTTCACCAATGATGTATTTCTGTTGCCGCTATAACAACAAATACTAAAAAACATAATAAAATAAATATTTAAGGGGGCTCCCATACAACAAACGTGATTTTTTTGCTCGTTTTTGCTCGATATTGATAACAACAACAGGTAGACGCTTGAAATATTCACAGAATATTTAGTTATATATTCACTTTAAAAAGAAATAATTAAATTTAAATAAAACAAATATTTAATGGGGGCTCCCATACAACAAACGTGTTTTTTTGCCGTTTTTGTAGATAATGGTACGGAACCCTTCGTGCGCGAGTCAGACTTGCACTTGCCGGTTTTTTGTAAATAATTAATTCAATCCATTCAATCCAGAATTGAGTAAAAAAAAAGAAAGTAAATACTTAGTTGGTTCTTTATTTAAGTCTTATTTATTATTTTCTGTTGGCAACCGAAAAAGCTACTTACTAGTAGGTAGGTACCTACATTATATACATTACATTAATTCGGCGATTAAAATATTTTTTCTATTAAATACTAATTAGAAGTAAATACCGTCATTAAAGTAAAAAACCGGCCAAGTGCGAGTCGTAATTGCGCACAAAAGGTTCCGTACCATTATCTATAAAAACGGCAAAAAAATCACGTTTGTTGTATGGGAGCAGCCCCTTTAAATATTTATTTTAGTCTGTTTTTAGTATTTTGGTTAAAGCGGCAACAGAAATACATCATCTGTGAAAATATCACTATTCATGAGATACAGCCTGGTGACAGACGGACGGACAGCGGAGTCTTAGTAATAGGGTCCCGTTTTACCCTTTGGGTTACGGAACCCTAAAAAGCCATTGTCAATATCATCATTCTCCTGCCCTTATCCCAATTTATTTTGGGTCGGTGTAACATGTCGTCTTCTTCTTCCATACCATCATTTCTGAAGCCACACCAGTAAAAATTCTGTAGGTGCTGACGCATCTAAATAATAAGTAGGTTAGCTACGTAAGTTGTACAAGTTATTTATAAGCAATCAGTAAAATAAATTATTTAGTCTTGTTCGGTATTCTGTGTGTTTCGTTATTATTTTCACCTACTCACAACGTGCACTAAATACTACTGCTCCTACCGCTACAATTGGTGACCCCGACCATCGGACACGAAACCTTCGCTTCGTTCACGACTTCGGAAAATAAGTGACTGCACTGCACGGTTCTATCGGCCTCCCAGAAGCGGGAATCACCATAGAATTTTCAAGAGGCACATAGTCACAGCAACATGACATTGGGAAGCAGCAGCGACGGCACGTGCGCGCCTGGGTGCAGCGCTCCGTCCACAAATGTTAAGGTAGCAATGGTCAGCGTTTCAGAAAAAATCCCAGAATTTTGGACAGAGATGCCGAGAGTGTGGTTCGCACAATTCGAAACCGTCATGGCTCCGCAAAAGCAAGGTGATGAAGCCAAATGCAGCTTAGTAGTATCAAGGCTCGGGAAGGATATCGTGCAACAAATTGCCGATATTCTGATCTCGCCCCCGGAAACCAACAAATACAAGGCCATTAAGGAGAGACTTTTGTCGGTATATGAAGAATCAGAAGAGCGACAATTCCAAAGGTTAGTAGGAGAAATAGAGTTAGGTGACCAAAAACCCTCACAGCTACTTCGACGGATGACAGAATTGGCAAAGAATACCAGCGTTCCGGATAAAACCCTGCTCAACCTATGGACCTCAAGACTTCCAGCTCACGTTCGTGCCGTGTTGACAGTAAGCCAGGACCAGAGGCTCGACAACCTCGCCGCCATCGCAAACAAGATTATGGAAAATGGCCGGGGAGATGTCAGTGAAGTATCCAGCGGACAGCCAGTAGTCATTAACGAACTTCTAGCCCAAATAAACAAGCTGTCGTTGGAGGTGGCAACCCTGAGAGCAAACGTCGAAAACAACCGTGGCAACAGGTTTCAACATCGTGGTAGGAGCCGTTCCAGATCGAAATCACGGTCCAGAATAACACCCGAAGATCCAAGATGGTTGTGCCGGTATCATCTGAGGTACAGGAACCGAGCGCGGAACTGCGAACAGCCTTGCAACTGGAAAAAACCGACGGAAAACTAGAGTTAGCGTTGCCGGAGGCGGTCGTCAGCGCTATATTCCCGTCTAACCGTCTATGCGTTACCGACCGAAAAAGTGGTAATCGTTTTTTGATAGACACAGGTGCAAACATTTCTGTATTACCAAAACGGAATAAAACCAGTCTCAACAATTCGTCATATAAATTATACGCCGCTAATGGAACAGAAATTAAAACATACGGCGAAAAAACGCTGACACTCGACCTCAATATGAGGCGACCGTATCGATGGACATTTGTTGTGGCAGATATTACACAACCAATTCTAGGTTCTGATTTTTTAGAATTTCACAACATATTAGTGGACGTCCGTAATAAGAAACTTATTGATGGAAAGACAGGACTTTTATCACCAGGAAAAATCATGCAGTCCAACATTCCGATTTTGAGAACCATTAAGCTGGCGGAACCATATGCAGAAGTTCTAGAAAAATATCCCAACATCAGCAAGCCCATGACTGCTCTCGTCGAACCAAAGCACAACGTCACACACCAAATTATCACGGAAGGTCATCCCGTTTACTCAAAATGTCGACCATTACCAGCTGATAAATACCAACGAGTGAAGAAGGAGATTGAGCATATGTTAGAAATGGGTATATGTAGACCATCGAAGAGCCCGTGGGCCAGCCCACTCCACGTCGTCACAAAGAAAAACGGAGATTTGCGGTTATGTGGTGACTACAGAAAGCTCAACGCCATAACTATCCCCGACCGATACCCAATACCGAGACTGACAGATTTCACGTATATACTTCCAGGCACAACAATTTATGCTCGCATTGATCTCCAAAGAGCATACCATCAAATTATGGTAAAGGAAGTGGAAAAAACAGCTGTCATAACGCCGTTTGGTCTATTCGAATACCCACGAATGCCATTTGGGTTACGTAACGCAGCTCAGACGTTCGTGAGATTCCTAAATTCAGTATTATCTGGCTTAGATTACGTTTTTGCATTTATCGACGATATCTTAATAGCATCAAAGTCAGAAGAGGATCACAAACAGCATTTGAATGAAGTCCTACAGAGATTGAACGACAACGGTGTAGTGATTAACCGGGATAAATGTGAATTCGGACAGGAGCAAATTGAATTTCTAGGATACTTGATAACACCAGATGGAGTAAAACCACTACCCGAAAAGGTTGAAGTCATCAAAAATTATCCAAAACCAGACACCATTCAACAACTGCGACGTTTCCTAGGTATGCTAAATTTTTACCGCCAAACTATACCTCAAGCAGCGAAACATCAAGCTTGTCTCAACAAATACCTCGTCGGATCGAAAAAGAAAGACAATACCAAAATTGAATGGACTGCGGACGCAAACGAAGCATTTGAGCAATGTAAGGAAAGTTTAAGCAACGCCGTTACGTTGACGTCACCTTCGGCCGAAGCTCCACTATCTTTGATGACTGACGCATCGCAAACCTGTGTTGGAGCGGTCTTGCAACAGTTTGAAAATAATACGTGGATACTACTATCATTTTTCTCCAAAAACCTAAGTGAAGCGCAAACTAAATATAGCACATATGATCGTGAGTTATTAGCAGTATACATGGCGATAACACACTTTCAACCTTATGTCGAAGGGAGACAGTTGACTGTGTATACTGATCATAAACCTTTATGTCATGCGTTCACAACAAAAACAAACGTCACGAGTAATAAGGTTCACGACCCGAGGCGATTACGTCACCTGGAGTATATTGCACAATTCACTACGGACATTAGACACCTCTCCGGTAATGAGAACCCGGTTGCTGACGCGTTATCAAGACTGGCGCAGATAGACTGCCCTTCACCCACAGACTGGAACGAAATTGCTGATATGCAACAAACAGACATTGAACTCAAACAGCTGATACACAAGGACAATCTCAACATAAAAACGATGAGTTTGGGAAACGGAAAGGTTCTTCACTGCGAGAATTCCACAGATGAATTACGCCCTTATGTACCAGAAAAATTAAGAAAAACCATATTTGACACGTTGCACGGCCTAACCCATCCAGGCATCAGATCCACCAAAAAACTTGTGTCAAAACATTACTTTTGGCCCAAAATGAAAACCGACGTCGGCAAGTGGGCACGGACCTGTTTAGCATGTCAGAAAAGCAAAACATTGCGACACAATATGACACCAATCGGCACGTTTCCGCCAACTTCGCGTTTAGATCAAGTACACATAGATATTGTCGGACCACTACCCGAATCAAACAACAACAGATACATCGTTACTACACACATCAAAAGTGTCTAGGGATCAACATATATTTTTGCAATAACTTTTCTCCTGATTGATATTAATTAAAATTTTCTTTAAGGATTCATCAAATAAAGTGTTTTCGTTTGTCACAGTAACGATAAACCAAGTCACCTTTGCATTAATAAAGAAATTTGCCATTTTCCTAATAAAGGGATTTTTGACATTTGAACCACTAACATTAAAGTTCGAAAAAAAGACTGAAATAACAGTTTTCTTTAAAATTTTATTGGGTAACTTAAACAATTAATAATCCGTGTTTCTACCGCGAACACTAACAACACAAGTACATCGGTTTGGCATACTCAAAATGAGTTCATCCAAATCACGCTGTGGAATGGCCGCCCATGTTCGTTGCAACAACAAAAAAAGGTCTTCTTGCGACTGGATACCCTCCATATTCGGCAGAGCTCTTCTCTGTAGCATATCCCATGCATGCTCAATCGGGTTCAAGTCTGGCGACTGAGCAGGCCAGGGCAGGACATTGATGTTAGCTGCGGCGAGAGTCTGTCTTACAACTCTTGCGGTGTGCGGTCGTGCATTATCATGCATTAACTGAAATAAGGGACCGATTTGCACTTGTAGAGGAACGATGACGTCTGATACAATCGTCTCAGCATAAATTTGAGCGTTGAGGTTGCCTCTGATCCAAATCAACTCAGTTCTTCCGCCGATCCAAATACCCGCCCATACCATGATGGTTCCACCACTATAAGGATGGACTTCCTGGCAGGATTTTAATCGCTGTTGGCGTCCAGGGGTTCTCCAGTGTCGTATACGTCTTGTATCCGGTCTCATACCAAAACGAGACTCATCAGAAAAACACACGAAACGCCATTGTTCTTCTGCCCAATTTCTGTGTTCAAGAGCCCATTGATATCGAATCCTACGATTGTGCATTGCTATAGGTGGTACCCGTAGCGGTCTTCGGGAATAAAGGTTCACTTCATGCAAGCGGTTTCTGACTGTTTGGTCGCTAATTAAGTTCCCTGAAGAGTGATGAAGCCTCACGGCTAACATCATGGCGGTTATAGTTGGAGCTCTTCGAGTTAAGATTTGAATGTATCGGTCTTGTCTCCGTGTGGTGCAGCGATACCGTCCTCCATGGCGCTCAGCCACGGTACCAGTGCTTCGGTAACGTGTCCAAAGTCGACTGATAACACTCTGACTTGTATTCAGAGCTAAAGCCACAGTACGTTGCCGGGAACCAGCTTCTATCATTCCCACGGCTCTGAGCATTTCTTCCCTGCTTAAATGACGTCGCCGCTCCATAATAACGTTGGTTTTAATCAGTAGTAGGGAAACAGTAGCACTAATAATGTCTTCAATGCGTTGTATGTTTTTATAGGGAAAATATTGACAGCTGATTTTCATCTTTTACTCGAATTTGATTCACAGTTCCTGATTCAAATTATGAAATGCACCAAAAAGGATCCATATAAATTTATAAAATCATAAATTTATTACAAAGCCACATCTCAATCTCAAGAAATCCGCATAAAAATGCTTGATCCCTAGACACTTTTGATGTGTGTATGATAGATAGAGCGACAAGGTGGCCAGAAGCAGTTCCAGTTCCAGAGATTACCGCAAAAGTAGTCGCAAACGTTTTACTAACGAACTGGATCGCTCGATTTGGATGCCCATCCGCCATAACTTCTGACCAAGGACGGCAATTTGAGTCAGACCTATTTACTTCATTGACTAAATTATTGGGTATTAAAAAAATCAGAACAACAAGTTACCACCCTCAGTCCAATGGAATTGTAGAACGATGGCACAGAACTATGAAAGTAGCATTAGTAGCTGGAGGCAACTCAGCAAATTGGTCCAGAGAACTACCGATCGTATTACTAGGTCTACGAGCCACTATAGGAAGTAATGATGCAAGTCCAGCACAGATGCTTTACGGAACTAACATCCGCATTCCAGGAGTGTTTTTCGAGCCGAAAAAGTCAAATGCACTTCAGGAAAACTATACAAGTGACCTACAAAAGCAAATGCAAACCCTAGTGTCAACAAAAGACCCACATCACTCAAAACGCAAGACATTTATTCATCCAGAGATGAAAAACTGCAACCACGTTTTCATACGCATCGACGCTGTAAAAAAACCGCTGACACCACCATATGAAGGTCCCTACAAAGTGTTAGAAAAACACGAAAAATTCTACAAAATACAGATGTCTAACAAGACTATGATTGTCTCAGTGGACAGATTGAAACCAGCATTTATTTTATGTGATGAGGATAATGACCGTTTAGAAGGCGTAAAAGACAACACAATGCACTCGGAAACCGATTCGAAACAAAGTCCATCAGCTAGCAAAACTGCAGACAAGCACATTACACTGACGAAAACGCGGTCAGGCAGAATTGTACGCCCAGTAGTGCGGTTTGCATCGTAATTTTAACAATATGTTACATTTATTATTTTACATTTCACTACCCCTTTCGTCTTCATTTCTTTTCTGTTTTATTTTTTCAAAAAGAGGGAAGCAATGTAGGTGCTGACGCATCTAAATAATAAGTAGGTTAGCTACGTAAGTTGTACAAGTTATTTATAAGCAATCAGTAAAATAAATTATTTAGTCTTGTTCGGTATTCTGTGTGTTTCGTTATTATTTTCACCTACTCACAACGTGCACTAAATACTACTGCTCCTACCGCTACAATTCCATAGTCATCTTTAAAATAAAAGCTTGTTCTAATATTCTATATTCATTAATAAATAACCACACAACTCTCGCTCCAAAACGAGAGCGTGGTCTCCCACACAACCTTTGATATCCTTTAATGAAATAATTAATATTTTACTTTGTACTAATCACAACACAAGCTTGTGGCTAAGTAATAGCAGCCACACGGGTCGATCAATCAGGTTAAGCTACGCTTTCCGGGGTTGGTCCGTGGTGGTTACATACCGAGACTCCTCCGTGCCTCGCCATTGGTCCCGCCTGTCATTCGTGGATCTTTGACAGTCGTTACGAGTCGTCAAAAGCCCGAAAGTCTGCAGCCAGTCTTACCAAGGGGTATCGTATTACCCCAGTTACTGGGTTGTGGAGGTGAGATAGGCAGTACCTCCATGTAAAATATATTTAGCTGCATCCGATTAGACTGGAAGCCAACCCCAACGTAGTTGGAAAAAGGCTAGGCAGATGATGACATACATCGAAAATAACGCCTTTGCTGCGCGAGAGCAACGCCGCCTGCTTTGCTCGTTGTTACGAAGAGATGCGCGAATTGCCACAAAAGACAAAAATGGTTTTCATTTTTCATTTAAAAAAATGATTTTACAGCTCGAATTCGCTTACCAAAGCTATTGGCAGGTTGAGTAGAGGTATGAATGGGAAATGTATCACCGCAGCTTAATTTCCGGAGTTCTCCGGCAGACTTGACCAAAATCTTATTTACATTCAATCTGCCTAGCCTTTTCCCAACTATGTTGGGGTCGGCTTCCAGTCTAACCGGATGCAGCTGAATACCAGTATTTTACATGAAGCGATTGCCTATCTGACCTCCACAACCCAGTTACTGGGTAATAATACGACACTCCTTGGTAAGACTGGTTGTCAGACTTTCGGGCTTCTGACGACCCGTAACGACTGTCATCTACGACTGACAGCCGGGACCAACGGCTTAACGTGCTTTCCAAGGCACGGAGTAGTCTCGGTATGCAAAGATGGTCACCCATCCACGGACCAACCGCGGTAAGCGTAGCTTAACGTGTTGGATCAACCCATGCGGCTGTTATTACTTAGCCACGAGCTCCTCTTATCTACATTATGTAACTAAAATAGTATTGGATGTGATGAAAAGTTGTTCATAATGATAAGTACAATAACCCCTTCATTGTACTCAAATTATGAACAACTTTTATCACCATGATATTGTGAAAACAAAACAGCTGTTCTCTATATTTTATCTAGCAAATTCTTTGCTTGATTTTCGTTCGGGAAACCGGCAAAAATTGAGACTTATTACATACATTACGAGTACTTACGTTCTACTTATGTTCTCTTATTTCATGAGCACATATTTTATTTTTATACTTACAAGTACAAAACACATTATTCGAATGAACAACTTGATTACCATTCTGTATAAATTTTAGGTGGAATTATAGAAATAATATCACAATGTATGATTATTTTGATATAATATATTGCCTTTTCATCTCTGAGTGCTTGCTTGGTCGTGTCGAAACGAGAAACAGTTTATTTATTTAGGTACAGCGTGGGCATGGCATTCAATATTTGCGGCTAGGCTGGCAGAAGTTTATCTTATGTTTAGGTTGTGTGTAGGCTAGCATTTATATTTAGTACAAAAGAGTGGTTTCCGTATTTTCGATACTGGAATTATAATTGTATCATTCATAGTCAATTTCGAAGTTTGACATTGACTAAGTAGTGAGCAGGACATGACGCATAGTGAGGAAGTTCTTCTGTCCAGACCACCACCGGTAGCTTGGACCCTGTTCCCGATACCGGTGGGCTACTATTTTTTTATATTTTTAAATCATCATCATCATTCTCCTGCCCTTATCCCAATCTATTTGGGGTCGGCGCAACATGTTCTTTTTTCCATACTTCTCTATTATTCGTCATCTCGGTAGTCACCCCCTTTCTAGCCATGTCATCTTTCACACAATCCATCCATCGTTTCTTTGGTCTTCCCCTACTCTTATAGCCATCGACATTCTTACTCAAAACTTTCCTCACGACATTTTCCTCACTCCTCCGCATCACATGCCCATACCATGAAAACCGATTTCCGCACAACTTTTCTGTCACCGGTGCCCACTTTCAGACTTTAAATGTTATATATGTTATGTTAATTTATATTTTTAAATGTTTTTTTTTTAATTAATGTTTTTATGAAAATATTTAAAAATACATATATATTTATAATATCATCTTGAAGTTTATCTTCCGGTTTTTCAAGTTTCACACCCAAACACTGACCTCTACTAAACAAATACGCTGGACAATATACTTTATGAAATGACAGTTGATTTTTGTGCCGATTCAGAGCGCCCCGATCGAGCGTCTCAGGAACTAAAATTGACACATTATTGCAAATGGCCGACGTGTTGTTTTGGTGCGTCTCTGATGTTCTAGGCCTCGAGGGTCTAAATCGTGAAATAAGATTTGTGTTGTGAATTTTCTGTTTACTACGTGATATTTAGAACATTTTTATCATGAGATTATGTGCATTTTGTAAAATTCGCTATCATACAGGCAGCGGAATAACCTTCCACAATTTAATGTTAGTTCCAAGAGAAATGTCAAAAAATAAATAAAATATTAGTTCCATTGACGCTCACGTTGCTATCAGCGCCAAAGTGGCGAAAATCAAATGTCTTCATTTTCACATCGACATTACGAAGTCCAGCGTATTTGTATTTAGAGGTCAGTCACCCAAACCATTTTATTGAGCCACGATAACAATAATTTACATTTTCAAAGATCATTAAAACATCCCTGTTTGCTTTGACTTACGGAAATAATGATCCAAACATAAATCTAAATATGAAACTGGTACGGTTTGTGGAAACCCGATATTTTTCCATAAAATTTATCCAGGGCTTAAAATATACTGCCTCCATGGTCTAGTGGTCGCAAGCATGAGATCCTGAGTTTCGATTCCCAGGTCGAGCATAGTGATATTGAGTTTGTCTATCAGGAATTTCCCAGTAGCAGCTCGGAGTCTGGATTTGTGGCCGGCCGATGGCAATAGGCTCGCCACCTTTACATGGATCTGGGTATACTATAGGCACACCTTTGCCTTTCTCTTCGAGAAAAAGAAGTGTGATCTTGTATTATTTTATTTTGTATCAATGAATTTTTGACGACACGGTTGGCGCAGTGGTTGAGCGATTGACTGCTGCGCAGCATGTCGCGGGTTCGATTCCCGCACGGAACAAATATTTGTACGACCTACAAGTATTTGTTCCGAGTCTGGGTGTTTTTCTATCTATAATATGTATGTATTTACAAAAAAAAAAAAAAAAATGTATATAAGTAGTTTATCAGCCATCTCGTTCCATAACACAAGCATTAGGTTGCTTAGCTTGGGGCTAGATGGCGTTGTGTGATATGTCCAAACATATTATATTATATTATATTATATTATGTATAATTTCTAATTTATTTGACTGACTGACTTATTAGTATCTTTGACATTGAATTTATAATTTTAATCTTTAACGTTGTTCTGTATTTTCATTTCTATTGTATTTGATAATTTAAATAATTTTATTTTGTTAATTTTTATATCTGAATGCTGACTATTTTTATTACTATTTATTATGCTTTATGGATTGTTTTCTGAAATAAATGTTTTTTTATTATTTTCTTTATTTCATTAATATATACATACAAATTACATTTTTAAATATTAGAATATAAAAATATAAAAACATTTAAAATATAAAACATAGTAGCCCACCGGTATCGGGAACAGGGTCCAAGCTACCAGCGGTCAGGGCTCCAGAGGGAGGAACCTCCTAACAATGCGCGCCGTGTCCAGAAGTACCGCTCTCTGAATCAGGACCTTAATCCAGCTGCCCAACGAGAGCCTCCTTAGATGTTGGTCGAGGCTCTTGGCAATTAAGCCATTGGCTGATACGACTATCGGCACAATGATCGCTGAGTCCACATGCCACATGTCGACAACTTTGCGAGCCAAGTCAAGATACTTGATTTGTTTATCTTTCTCGGCTTTCACGAGGTTCCCGTCATGCGGGACCGTTATGTCAATAATCATTGTGCGCCGCTCTGTTATTATTTTTATTATTATTCAGGTCCAGTTGAAAACCAGCGTCAGGCACTAGTTGTCGGGCATTTTTGCTAAGCTGTGCCTTTTTGGCGCACTCCTAAGGCCCACTTTTCTGCTAATTTGCACTTTTTTTTTTATTTATCCCATGGTAACGTACTACCAGGATAAAAAGTAGTCTATATACTAATCCAGCACCCTAATTGCGTAACACACCAGCAATCGCAATCGGTTTCATTTTGACAGTTCAACAACATTCATTGCGTTATTTACGTTGTCGAGCAGACTAATTTTTCGAACATATGAAGAAATGGATTAGCAATTTGCTTCACTATGATTCAGATTCCTATCGATAGTGTGTTACGCAATTAGGGCAAGTCATATGATCTACCCATGTGCCAAATTTCATCCAAATCCGTTCAGCCGTTTTAGCGTGAAATCGTAACAAACAAACAAACTCACTTTCGCATTTATAATATTAGTTAGGATTGTCTACCTTTTAGTCTATGCCAAATAAATGTATTTTCTTTCTTTCCTTCTATTTAATCAGGCTTCATATTCAACCTATAATTAATTTATTTAATATTACTATAATTAGAAAATATTTTTTTTATTAAAACCAGTGTCTTAACACCCACACATTTACACTCACACTCCTACACTTACAAACTTTCATACACTCAACATTCTTCATTTCCATTCTTCATTTTTAGGGTTCCGTACCTCAAAAGAAAAAAACGGAACCCTTATAGGATCACTCGTGTGTCTGTCTGTCTGTTTGTCCGTCTGTCTGTCTGTCTGTCTGTCTGTCCGTCTGTCACAGCCAATTTGCTCCGAATCTAATGGACCGATTAAGTTGAAATTTGGTACACATATGAATTTCTGTGACCCAAACAAGGACGGGTAAAGTAAATAAATTAATTTTGAATATAGAGGTCACTTTTGGGGGGCAAATAAGAAAATTAAAAAAAAAAGTTTTGCAAACTACACCATGTGGCATGTCAAATGAAAGGGCTTACTATAAGGGTCTCAAATATATTTTTATTATAATTTTAAAATAAATTGTTTTGCAGTTATTTAAGAAAATAGACGAAAATTGACCATTCCCCCCTTATCTCCGAAACTTCTGAGCCTAAAATTTTGAAAAAAATACAGAAAATAGATCTTTACCTGTAAATTACAGGAAGACCTATAAGAAGTCTGTGGTCTTAAAATAACATGGTAAATCTATCAATATTGTGAGTACAAACTTACATTTACAATTGGAATGTATGGGAGAACATGTTTTTCAACTACAATGTTATGTTTGCTCTTAAGATTAATTCATCCCAACTACGGAACCCTTCATTGTGCGTGGTCCGATACGCATTTGGCCGGTTTTTTTGTTAAGCTCATTCTTATTTTATTTTGTTTTGTAGATACCTAAGGACGTATCGCTGAATATATACACAATGATAATAATACCTACAATAAGTACCTAATACCAATACCAATTTGTACATTTATTTGAATTTTATGTTTGATTTGCTATTCTCTGATTTTTATATTTTTATGTTCTGATTTTTTCTAATAAATCTAATAGTTTGAAAACTGTATTTACAGAAATACAGTTTTCAAACTGATATTTATGTATCAGACAATCTATATACCAGACAATATAATTTGTAATTTTCTCCAATTCCATACTTAATTATGTAAATTTGTTAATTTTTTTTTTTAATTTTGGAGGTTCTTATTTTACCTAATTGCGATTTCAGACTTATGTTATGTAATATCTTGACTAACCGTTTTGTAAATTAACATGTCCTATCTAAATGAGCCGGGTGATCTGTAACTCAGGGCCCTCCTACTTGGATTACCGCCATGGGATCTGGAAACAAAAGTCCTGGGCGGAGCACCGCCGTGTTCTCACGGAGGCGATCGGCGGCGGCGATCTCTCGCGTCCAAACCTGGTCCAGGCCATGGTGCGGAGCGAGAGTGCATGGGAAGCCGTCACCTCCTTCTGCGAAGCAGTAATGCTCGCGAAGGAGGAAGCGGAACGCGTGAGGGAGAGGCAACAGCCGCGCCCTCGCGCCCCTAGCCGCCGTAGGAGACGCCCTGGGCGGCGGGAATCGATTGCCGATTCCCAGCCACCGTAGGCGCGGGCTTGCGGACGACGAGTAATGGGCAGCTCGCCGTCCGGTAAGGACCAGGCCCGGGTCGACGGCGCGTTGTGTTCCACGCGCGCCTCAAAGAGATGTCAGCAGTGACGGGGTCAATTGGGCCGATGCCACCGGGGTCGCGGGTAGTTCGAAAGAGATACCGTGGCCCTGGCACGGGCAACTGAAGGATCATGGGTGGGTTTTAGTCAGTAAAAGTCTGACACGCCCTCCCGCTCTGCCCAGAGCGGGAGAAGTCATTTGATGATTTCCCATCCAGAAAAAAAAAAAAAAGGGACCTCCTACTTCAGACACCTTTCTCTATTTAAGATTGTGCATTTGTACTATCTAGTGCCTGTTGTTCATCAACTGATGTTGAGATAAATAAAGATTTATGATTATGATTATTAATGTTCCCACTGCTGGGACACAGCCCTCCTCTCTTCGAGAGGGAGTGGACCGTAATCCACCACGCGGGCCTAGTGCGGGTTGGAGATGTCACATGTCTTCGAATTTTATTCAACTACTACTGGGTAACTTCAAAATCAGTTTAGTAACTTTTAGCAAAGTTTATTTCCTTATTAATAAAGTTGAGTTATTTTTAAAGTAACTTAATTAGTTCTGCTAATTATTTTTTTCAGTGCAGGTTGTATTTTAATTATTTATAAACATGGCTTGAGTTATACCGATTAGATATTATTTATTAGCTAGGTTAGTATGTCCTAGCTTAAAGGCGTGTCAATTAATCTCGAGTGGTACAATCGCTCATTCGGTCTCGGTCACAAACAGATGGCCTGCCAATTACTCTGGATATCGTCTCGAAGGGATGTTTTCATTAATATATGTCATTCTTTATTATTGTGGCAGACTTGCAAATGTTTGTATAGTTGACCTCGAAACCTCGTAATTGCTTGAGCATCCTACGGTTGAATGTCAGTTGTCTTGCACGTCAGTTATGATACAGATCTTAAATAAAAAAAAAACCGGTGAAGAGCGAATCAAACTCGTGCACCGAGGGTTCCGTCCGATTTCTAAAAAAAGTGTGATATTTAGAGACATCGTTTTATTTTTCCTTTAATCTTTACATAAACTTCCATCAGATTTTGCTCTATGCAAACTTCGGAGATAAGGGGGGAACGGTATTTTTTTTTACATTTTTCGTCTAAAGTCGAAAACTAAAAAAAGAAAAAAAAATTGAGAACGCGCAAACAGCGCTCTTTCATGTGTCATACCCCACATGCCCTAGTAGCCACACCTCGAATTATTAAGACCGGCTTTCAGTCCCTGTTGCAAAATATATATGTTTTTTATTTCTTTCTTATTTGCAAAATAGTTGGGCAAACGTTATCTAAAACTGTTCCAAATTTCAAGTTGATAGCATTAATAGTTCTTGAGATATCCAGCTGTGGCAGACGGATAGACAGACAGAGTGAGTCGCACCTTATGGGTTACTTTTTACCATTTTGGTACTGAACCCTTTTTTGCCATTTAAGACGGTAGTAGTTTTTATTACCTTTATTATGTTTCAATTTACTGAGGATTGTTCAAAGTGGTAACGCAATTACGAGGTTAAATATATGTGATCATTTGTGGAAGGTATATAAAAGTGTCGGCAAAAATGTGTGACATAGACTATCTGAAAAACAACGATAACTGACGAAACTAGGAGCTGCATTGCCTTCAAAAAGATGTGTTACCTTTTACAATGCAATTTATTTATTCATATACTAGCTTTTGCCCGCGGCTTCGCCCGTGTGAATGTCGGAAAATATCCAAGGGGAACGTACTACCGGAATTAAGAGTACCCTGTGTTAAGCCAAGTAAACAATGTTTTCTCGCACTGCTTTTACAGGGAGTCCCTGGAAGTATGGATCAAATCGAATAGGGACGTGGGCAAGGTCATTTCCAAACTTTTTAACCCTGAGAATGTCGGTGCAATTTTTTATGGTTAAAAAGTTATGACCGATTTTTGTTCTTTTTTTTTCATCAGTTCGCAGTGCTCAATGAAAAAAATCATAAAAAAAGACTACCAGGGCTATCGATTTTTTTTTTTCAGGACGTTGTAGAAAAGTTGGTGTTTCTCGTGTTACTGCTTTTACGCAGCTAGAAAACATGTCAATCAATCTGCCTAGCCTTTTCCCAACTATGTTGGGGTCGGCTTCCAGTCTAACCGGATGCAGCTGAATACCATTATTTTACATGGAGCGACTGCCTATCTGACCTCCACAACCCATTAACTGGGTAATACGATACCCCTTGGTAAGACTGATTGTCAGACTTTCGGGCTTCTGACTACCCGTAACGACTGTCAAAGATCCACGAATGACAGCCGGGACCAACGGCTTAACGTGCTTTCCGAGGCACGGAGGAGTCTCGGTATGTAAAGATGGTCACCCATCCACGGACCAACCCCGGCAAGCGTAGCTTAACCTGATGGATCGACCCGTGCGGCTGTTATTACTTAGCCACGAGCTCCCAGCAGCTAGAAAACATGTGTTCAATAAAAAAAAAAACATTTACTGCAAAGGGTTCGGTCTGGCAAAAATTTTACTCAATTTTCGAGCGATTTTCAAAACAAAATTACACCGACATTTTCAGGGTTAAAAGTTTGGAAATGACCTGTTCGATTTGATCCATAATTCCAGGGACACCCTGTATAGTATCCGAAGAGCAGCGGATTGATCCCTTACATCTCTTAAAAAGAGGTACACAAAGTTTTAATATTATTTGTTAAATTAACCCCTAGTTTACCCCCTTAGGGGATGACTTTTCAAACACACTGTACCACATAATATTTATTTATTTCCTACCAAAAGCATAAATTTGAATTTTCATATCCCTAACATAGAAATGCTGGGCTTCCCATACAAACTTTCATCTCCTATATATCAACCCCTATGGGATTATTTTTGAGACAAAAAGAAGCCTATGTTCTTCCTCAGGATGCCATCTGGATTGAAGCAGTCTTAAATATGAAGTAATTTATTTTGGTAAGGATTAATACCAAGGGTCAAATAAAGAGCTTTTTCTAAAGAGCATTTCAATAAAAATTTTAAAATAATAGAACACTTATTGTGACATAGCTATAATAGCTAGACATATGCTGTCGCGACACTTTTTATAGATAATGAGTGTTCTGCAAAGTCGTAGTACATTATTTTGTTCTACGAGTATCATCAATAGTTTTCGCAGCGCACGCGAATTTTTTACGTAAATATTTTTACACCTCGGGTTACATTATTGGAGTTTTAATAAGGTTTCCTAATTTTTTTGAAAATATAATATAGCCTATGTCACCCCGGGATAGTGTAGCTTCCCAACGGTGAAATAATTTTTCAAATCGGTCCAGTTGTTTCGGAGTCTATTCTATGCAAACAAACAAACTAACTAAAACTATTAAAAAACTAAAATACGTACCAAACGTCGAAAAATTGCTCCGCATCGCTGTCGACTGGTAAACTACCCAAGAGACTGGCGGCATTGCCACGTTGTATGGCAATGCTAAGCCTAGCCAAGGTAAAAGCCAGCCCTTGGGTCACGGGAAGTATCAATTTGTATATTAATATTAAACTTATGATATATATTAGCACGTTCGTGGACGGTCTCAGTTTAAATTATGTTCTAGAATGACACAACAAATTGCCATACAAATATATTTGGCATGTATGTACGTTGCGTTGTATGACAAAAAAGTGTTTTTCAACACGAAAGCAAGGCGGCCAATATCTACGCTATAAAGACGTGATCAAACGAAATCTCGTGGCTTGTAATATACCAACTGAAAGCTGGGAGGGTCGCGCACAGCTTAGACCGGAATGGCGACAAACTGTTCATAAGAGCGTGGAAAGTTCTGAAACCAGGCGTCTAGAAGATCTTGACGCAAAACGCCAAGTACGGAAGACGAAGCCAAAACCCTCCTACACTTACACTACCAACTCAGCTGGCCAGCTGTACTGTGCTTCTTGCAACCGAGTCTTTAAGACGAAGTTCGGTTTTGCTAGCCACATCAGAGCTCACCGGAATAAAGACCCTGATTAAACATATAGGAGTCGCCATCGCCGGATACGGTGTGGACGACATGATGATGATGTATGACATTAGATGTTTAAAAGTCAATATGACAGAAACGTTTCATCACGTCATCGTTTGCATACGTTGTGTCACTAACAGTACAACTGATATGGCGTATGATGTGCACAACGCATAATGTCGTTCAACGTATCCATACGTTCTGGCAGGACGCAAAGTATAGATGAATAGTAGTAGCATCGCAGCGTCAATAAACATCAGAGCATCCAGGAGTTTTCTGAATTATCTCATGATGGCTTTCAGTTATAGTTGGAGCTTTTGATAGTTTTAATCGTTTCCTAGGGGAATTTTTTTTCTGAGGAACTCGAGTCATTATCTGTAAGGTACAATCCAATTACTACTCAAGAGGCCCTCCTCTTGAGTAGCAATTGGGTAAAAGTTTGAGATGGCGTGTTCATAGCACGTTGGTTACAATCACTGTTAGTTGATTGTGTACCTTTAACATCATCACTAGAGTCGGAACTAAAATCGGTGTTAAGTTTCTGAGTCGAGATCCCAACAGATTTAGAATGTACTTTAGCAGAGGGTCTTGACGATTTCTAGCGGTAACAAGTACGATAACTTTCACTACTTGATGTATCTCCTTGAGGGTCAAAATCTTTGTCAGATCCAAAGTTGCCATCACGATCCTGGAATGGAACCGCCTCGGTTGAATCATCGGTGTCTTCAAAAATTCGCATCAGATTTCTCTTGCGCTTATCCATCGAAAACAACCAAAAAAACTCATGACATACCATTTTCCAAATATTTAAATAGCATAGTTACTTTGCAATATAAAACGAAACTTTTAGCGACATCTTCGGAATTTTATTGCCAAAACCACAGATTATATAATAGTACCAAAACTCTTTAAAAAATTTCCTATTTTTCATGTAGCATTTGTAATATAATTACAATATTACAATGTCTCTCTTTATGGGCATCTTGCCTGAAATAAAAAGATTTTATTTATTTTATTTTTTTTTTTTGCTCATTTTTGTAGCGTGAAGATGTGGACGTAATATACGTTTTATATGCCCAGGCATTTACATAATGGCCCATCTTATAAGTATTCATGCTGTGATTTCAGTTGTTTGCATTACATTTTTTACTAAAATAACTTTGTGAACACTTTGTTGGCAGACATTTAACTAATATTTCAGCTTGTTATCTGAGAAGACAGCAAAGTGAAAATGATAATAATTCTTGTAAAATACTTTTACCTATAAACTTATATTATGCCCTGTAAAAACATACATAAAAATTAACAGTCAGACTTTAAGAAAAGTGAGTAATATTTTTACGTAACTGTGGTACCTGACACCTGAAAATTAAATTAGCCGTCCGCGTCGGCCCAAGCTAGCAGGTATGCGTACGTTCAAAGTACTTACTAACTATACTCTATCCCATTCATTTTGTTAATCAGAAAATATGTAAGGCCTTGGAATTTTGCTCTATGACATATTAAGTGAAATTTTCCGTTTGGTGGAGTCTTACTCATAAGCTACGGTTTCCTAAAAGAGTGATTCCATCAAATTGTAACGGTAATATTGTATAGTAAAATAGTGGTCCGCCGGTGTCGGGAGCTAGCAAGGTCCAAGGTACTGGTAGTTAGGGCTCCTGAGACAAGAACCTCCTTACGTTGCGAGCCGTATCAGCAAGTACTGCCTTCTGAATTAGGCCCTTGATCCAACTGCCTAAAGAAAGCCTTGAGAGATGTTGATTAAGGTTTTCGGCCATCAGGCCATTGGCAGTCACGACAATCGGCACAATGACAGCCCAACTCAGAATCCACATGTCAACCACCCCGTATGCTAAGTCGAGATATTTGATTTGTTTCTCTTTCTCAGTTTTCACGAGGTTCTTTTCGTCCCGAAAATCTGTCATTTTCACCTGTAATTGACATTAATGTGTCAAAAAACGTTTTGTTTTCAGACAACCGTTATTGTGTGACCGTTCACAGCTTTCTAAGAAAAAAAAGACTATCTTTTTCCCGCGGTTTTACGCGCGTGAAAAATATCCTGTGTCCTAACGCAGGTTTTCATGGTCTACTTGTGCGTCAAATTTCATTGAAATCTGTTAAGCCATTAAGACGTAAAGCCTAACAAACAAACTCACTTACGCATTTATACCTAATATTAGTTAATTGATTTCCTCATTAGTTCAAGAAATGACTGCTACATATTTCGTTGATTGTCTATTTAAAAGAAGCTAGAAAATCAGCATTTATATATCTCAGCGCAAACTATTAGGGGTTAAAGTATGAAATTGCCGATTTGTACTGAAAAATTGAAATTCGTTTTTTTTTTTAATTTAACATATTTATTTAATCAAAATAATTACCATTAGTATCTATACATTGCTGCCATCTAATAGGAAGGTCATATAATAAGCCTTTGCGATAGAACTCTCGTGATCTAGATTCGACAAACTGTGTGAAAGCATTTTGTACTGCCTCCTGAGAAGAAAACTTTTTATCACGTAGAAAATTGTCCAAATTACGAAAAAGATGGTAGTCCGTTGGAGCAAGGTCTGGCGAATACGGAGGGTGACGAATGGTTTCTAATTGCAGTTCCTGTAGAGTTAAAACGGTTTCTCGTGCTGTATGAGGTCTCGCGTTATCATGGAGCAATAATGGTGAAGATCGATTCATGAGTCGGGGCTGTTTCACTGCTAGATTTGCTATCATTGTTCGAAGTTCGGCACAGCAGACATCTGCCGTTATTGCTTGACCAGATCGGAGAAAGCTATAGTGAATGCACCATGCTGAGACCACCAAACAGTTACCATTACCTTTTTATTGGCGGCGTTTGACCTAGGGTCAGCCATTGCATTTTTCGCTTACGGTTATCGTAAAGAATCCACTTTTCATCACATGTCACAATTCGATCCAATATTCGTTCATTTCTATATCGATTCAATAAGGCAACACAAGTTTCAACACGCGTTTCTTTCTGCAGATCAGAGGGGCAATTCCCGTATTTTTATAACAACGTTCGCAATCTCATCTCAGTCTCAATCTGTCAAAATTGTATAGAGTTTGCCTACATTTTTGACATTTGATTGTCGCTGGCTGACATTGCGACTTGGAATTTGAACGTTTTTAATTACGAGAATTGGCCCTCAGTTTAATCATGAGGCACCCATTTCTCATATTTTTTTATTTTATTGATTCGACGCAAATGAGTCAATATTGTTGGTAAGGTAACGTTAAACCATGCCGCTAATTCCTGGGTAGTTTGGCTCGGATCGGCTTCCACCATCTCTTTCAATTCATTGTTATTCACCTGTGTGGGCGGTCTTCCACGTGTTTCGTTCTTCAAATCAAAGTTTCCATCACGAAAGCGTTTAAACCAAAATCGTACGGTGCGTTCATTAGCAGTTCCCTCTCCAAACGCAACATTGATATTGCGAGCTGTTTCTGCCGCGTTAGTTCCGCGCCGGAACTCGTATTCAAAAATAACTCGAATTTTCGAAGTATCCATCTTTCTTGTCTAAGCTGAATAAAAAAAAAACAACTGAAAGTCGATAAGCGAATGTTGCACATTTTTTAAAAGAAGAACTTCATAGGTGAAAAAAGTTTTACTCAAAAATCTTAAACCATGAAGGTTCTATGTCAATTCGAAGTTCCTAATACAATAAACGGCAATTTCATACTTATTAACTCGACTGTTGTTTTACGTTGTATCACTTATTACGTTCTGTGTGACGCCGATAGCAGGTACAAAAAAAAAACAAGTCGAATTATTTCATCGTGTGTTAAGTCTGGGGCTACATTTTACATGATTCCTTTCGATTTCTCTTTATTTTCTTTACAGTTACTAACAATAACTTAATTTTATAAAATTGTAATGATGTAATATCGGTTCCGCCCTGAAATGGTATAAACGAGAACCGTTATGTAATTGCGACTTCGTCTGTCTGTCTCATTAAAAATCAGCAAATATAGCATAACATAATCAACGTACAATGTTCCCACTGCTGAGACACAGGCCTCCTCTCTGTGAGAGGGAGTGGGCCGCAATCCATCTCGCGGGCCCAGCGCGGGTTGGTAGTAGATGTCACATGTCTTCGATTTTTTAAGTTCTAGGACGTCTGTTCGATATATTTTCCTTCCCCTTTTTATGAGCAGTGGTGATGAAATAATTTACACAAGTAAATTACATGATTGTGTGTAAAATCAAACGTCATAATACTATCAGACTATACTAGTCTAAGATTTATCTACACACCCATAGTTCAAAGAACAGTGGTGTCCCAGTGGTAACGGCTCCGACTTACGCGTCGTAGGTCGTGGGTGGAACTCAGGCAAAGGAAATAAATTACACAAAGTAATATGCCTATATTACTTTGTGTAATTTATTTCATCACCACTGCTCTCAAACCGTGAAGCGAAAGGAACATCGTGAGAAAACCGGCATGTCCTAAAACCAAAAAATCGAAGTATGTGACATCCCCAACCCGCACTGGGCCCGCGTGTTGGATTATGGCTCGTTCCTTCTCGAACGTTAGTACGAAAACTTTCCACTGGAGGGAGAAAATCTGCACATCATTACCGCTGCCAAACGATGAGTTAAAAAGATTCACTGATCCGTGAAGAATTTTAAACATCACGATACAGCTGAATTTTGAAAAATATGTTTACATCCTGCACACTCGAGCGCTTCTTAAATTTTGCTATTCAAGTTTATTTTACCGGAAATTTCTAGACGGAATCTACGTACGACAGTATCTGATTGTCGCTGAATACAGAGCACCAAGTCTCCAACTTTCACGTAGTTTACGTTTGCGTTACACGTTATTGGATTTACTCAAAGTTTTGAACCTTGCACGTGAAGATTTGGTTTTTATTCCTTGGGTTAGAAGTATATTGGATGGCTATAAGAGTGGAGGAAGAACAAAGAAAGGTTGGATTGGACTATGTGAAAGATGATATCTGTTGAAAGGAGTTGACGAAATGACGATTAATGGAGAAGAATTGAAGAAGAAGACATGTTGCGCTGACCCCAAATAAATTGGGATAAGGGCAACATGATGAAAGAGGCTTGTGGCTAAGTAATAACAGCTGCATGGGTCGACCGATCAGGTTATGCTACGATTTCCGTGGTTGTTCCGTGGATTGCACTCTGTGCCTCGGAAAGCACGCTAAGCCTTTGGTCCTTGCTATCATTCGTGGATCTTTGACAGCCGTTACGGGTCGTCAGAAGCCCGAAAGTCTGACAACTAGTCACTCAGTTACTGAGTTATGGAGGTCAGATAGGCAGTCGCTCCATGTAAAATACTGGTATTTAGCTGCATGAGGTTAGACTGGAAGCTGACCCTAATATCATGGTGCAATAGAATGATGATGTGGCTACAATATTTGTTTAAAGTAGTTCTTTTTACAATTTGAAACATTTGCTTTGATTTGTTTTGAAAGAAAGATATTATACTTAGTATTCAAATTGTTTTGTATTAATACAGCACGTGCGGTACTAGTTATAATGACTGTAGCCTCGAGGTAACAAAAGAAACGAGCAAGTTAGAGCAAGAACTCTTTCACTGAAACTTCCGAACCAAAGTTCGTTTGTTCTATACAGGTGCATCAGGAAAGGTATGGTCAAATTTAAGGGTAGTGAAGTTTTGTACGGGGCTGCTGATATTTTTTTCTCGGTTACGATGTTGGTCCCATGGAGAAAGTTGTTCAGTTTGATGGTCTGCACCACACCCTTTAATTTGACTACACCTTTCTGATACACTCTGTATAATAGGTACCTAAACGAAAGATAAGAAATGTTTTGATAAGGAAATGAAGACTCTCCGTTCTTGTAACTCGAATCATTTATCACCACCATCATTCATTTAAAGTTTACAGAACTGGATTAAAATAGGTACTGAAACAAAATAATGAGTTTCATGATTTCTAAACATTTGTCTAAATTATCGAGCGCGCTTGTGGAGGGGCCTGTGGCTTATTATTAACAGCCGCACGGGTCGATCGACCAAGTTAGGCTACGCTTGCAGCGATTGGTTCGTGGATGGGTGACCATCTTTACATACCAAGACACCTCCGTGTCTCGGAAAGCACGTTAAGCCCTTGGTTGTGGCTGTCATTCTTGGATCTTTGGCAGTCGTTACAGGTCATCAGAAGCCCGAAAATCTGACAACCAGTCTTACCAAGGGGTATCGTAATATCCAGTAACTGGATTGTGAAGGTCAGATAAGCAGTCGCTCCAAGTAAAATACTGGTATTTAGTTGCATCTGGTTAGACTTAAAAACCGACACCAACATAGTTGGAAAAGGCTAAACATATTGATCGAGCACGCTTGAGCGTCAAAACGTTCTCCCGCTGAGCTACCCCGCTTTGTAACAAATTAAACACACGATTGACCAACGAGCCTTAATAAACTCTACTTACCTAATCGTTTCTTCTTTAATTCACTAAAAAAAAGCGAGTAAAATATCTGAACATATCAACGCTGGAAAGCGATTTTGTCGTATCTCGAAAAATGGCAACAATTTTTTTTGCTTCATAGAAATCAGAAAAACATATTGCGACGGATGGTCTGAGCAACGGTTTCCTACGATGTATTTTTATGATACTACGTCGTATCTTATCAACGTATTCTAAACATTTTTATCAAAACTTACTTCAAAATGCTGTAAATACCATAAAATCAACTATTTTTGACCACACAAAAACATCGACCATACAAAACCGATTTAAGATTTTGTTATAACTTTGAATTTTAAAGCTATTTCGTTGTGCCATTATGTTACAACTACCAAGATGCAGCAATATTGCTGCTTGAAATTGAAATACCAATTGCTGTAACTACTATAAAACGTATGTTAGACTAACTTTAGAATGCTATCATTAATGGTATCTGATAAATTTCATTATAAGAAATACGTGTACCAAAAATTACCTCTCTGATTCAGCTAGTTAACGAGTTATGAATTTTTTAAATAGTTTTGGCTCTAGTGTAAAAGTTCCACTTTTCGAGATGCTACAAGATTGTTTTCTTGCGTCGATATAATTGCATAGCACATGTGTGGGCACTATGTAGCTACTATTAAGCTACCTTTTAATGGGTACGTCTTTCACTGACTTGAATGTGCCCTGGCGGTTGAGAGTATGTCATGCTCACTCAATCTTTACGTCTTAAGTGGTAAAAAACCTATTTTGGAATCAGTATTATAAATACGCAACGATGAAAACCAAACTTAAGGTTTTCGTTTATGCACTGACTAACTTAAAAAAAAAACCCTAAGCCGAAATTTGATGCTTTGTTTTCTTTACAACATGGAAAATTTCTTTTTTAATCACTTTTGTAATAGGCTTTTGTAAGTGGCTAAACAATGGCCAAACACATTTTTAAATAAAATATGCGTGTTAGCGCATATTCCAAGTGCAATTTAGTCGCGGTCGTAGTGGGGGCGACCGCAACTAAAATGCACTTGGAATATGCCAAACTCATTTTTAAATAAAATATGCGTGTTAACGCATATTCCAAGTGCAATTTAGTCACGGTCGTTGTGGGGGCGACCGCAACTAAAATGCACTTAAAATTGGTGTGGCTTTAGCAGGCATTGTTTTATGTAATTTTATCATGCTAATTAATCAAATCATGTGGTAACTAGACACTTTGATATGTTACCTAGTATTTAACAATTCAATAATTTTAAAGTTGAAGTGCACATTTAAATTGTTAGTTAATATCCCAAAAATTACTTAATTTAATATGTGACTAGATCACCATTCTCCTGCCCAATCTATTTATGGTCGGCGCAACATGTCCCTTTTTAGGGTCCCGTAACCAAATGGCAAAAAACGGAACCCTTATGGATTCGTCATGTATGTCTGTCTGTCCGTCCGTATGTCACAGCCACTTTTTTCCGAAACTATAAGAACTATACTGTTGAAACTTGGTAAGTAGATGTATTCTGTGAACCGCATTAAGATTTTTATACAAAAACAGAAAAAAAAAACAATAAATTTTGAGGGTTCCCCATACTTACGAGTAGAACTCAAACTCAAAATTTTTGTTTCATCAAACCCATACGCGTGGGGTATCCTGTAACTTCTAAAATAAGAGAATGATAAAACTAAAAAAAATATATGATGTACATTACCATGTAAACTTCCACCGAAAATTGGTTTGAACGAGATCTAGTAATTAGTTTTTTTTTAATACGTCATAAATCGTAAACCGCAATTTACCTTTCATTCAATCAACTCAATTATTAAAACATCGATCAAAGTTACAACGAACTACAAGAACTTTTATATTCAGTTACTTGCTGCTACGGAACCCTCCATGGGCGAATCCGACTCGCACTTGGCCGCTTTTTTTTTCAAACTTTATTAGTCGTCATCTCGGTAGTCAGCCACTTTCTAGCCATATCATCTTTCACACAGTCCATCCATCATTTCTTTGGTCTTCCCCTACTCTTATAGCCATCGACATTCATACTCCAAACTTTCCTCACGACATTTTTCTCATTCCTCCGCATCACATACCATGACAACCGATTTCCTCAGTCACCGGTGCCACTTACAAACTAGTAGGTACTTACTCATTTCTTATTCTACACATATACATTCGTGTAACACCACACGTCCCTCTTAGCATTCTCATCTCAGCTGCATACAATTGCCTTTCATTCATCCCTTTTGTGGCCCAACATTCTGATCCATACAAGACAGCAGGTCTAACCATTGTTTTATATATCTTCCCCATAAGTTTAAGGGGAATTCGGGAGTCGCAGATTGTTCCCGTGACCTGCCGCCATTTCATCCATCCATTGTTAAGTGTGCAATATGTAGAGATCTTATGTTAATTTTATTGTTAAAATTATTAGACTTTTTAAATTTTGTCAACTCTAAATTGAGAACCAACCGGTGGTGAACCAAATAGTTAATATTAGCATCGATGAGTTGATCTCGATTCGTTCGGGAAGATTTTATCAGGGTGAGAACGTGTTAAATCTGCACCGATAGATCGATGAAGCTTGAAGCTCTATCTATAATATATTCTCGAATTAAGTCACAGGTTATTTTTTTTTTTAATTTGTTTTCGTATCATTATATTCTATTAGATAATGTACCGATATTAATGTATGTATTTCACATGGGCAAATAAACTACAGCGAGTTTCATATTCGAATTATATTTCCAGTTTACGAGTACATTAGCTACGTCATTGCATTCAACATAATAACCACGGTCGGTTGAAGACAAATAAGATTTCCATTCAGTCGACCCTACGTTCAGTCACAATTGACTTGACGACAAATAAAAATGAAATAAAATGATTACAAAGAAGATATAAGAAACTTCCAAGATGATTTCGAAACATGGAGGCATTAGGAATGCATGAAACTGCACACGCGATATAATAGCCGGCTTAATAAAAACCCATTTACACGCATGCAAGTTTCTTGCATACAATAAAATTGAGGCAACAAATGACACACAATGAAACGCGGCAACTTTTTTTGTTGCTTCAACTTAGGCCACATACACGTCTTATACGACACGACATATACGTCTTATGCCACAGACTATTAAGACGCAGCTAAGTGCTAACGGCCTCGAGTGGTTAGCTTGCTTGTTCAGTGCTGACCTCACGCAACGCGTCGTACGTCCACCCAGTAAAAGGACTCGTCCATCAAGGAGCGCTGTCCCAAATTAGACGCATTATTAATTTATTATACACTGGCGAGCCGGCCCTGCTTCGCACGGTTTTTACGACTTGACAAAACATGAAGGTTTCTGTATTATGTATAAATTAAATATTAATGTATTATATAGATAAACTTTCCGGAATAAATTCTCTAAATGATAGTGAAAACCGCATCAAAATCCGTCGCTTAGTCGACGTTCGCACGGACGTAAAAATATCGCGGCGATTTTTTTTCGCGCACTGGATTTTCAATGCTCTGCTTAGCGCCGAGAGTGCAAAATCCAACAGTGTGTTTTTTCGATGCGCTAGAATGTACTCTGTTATTGTTAAGTTGGATTCTCAACGCTCGGCTCAACAACGAGAGTTGAAAATCCAGTGCGCGATAAAATCCCGCCGCGATTTTATTACGCCCGTGGGAACGGGGGTTAAGTCTAGAAGAATAACGCGGCTACACAGACAGACACGAAAAGCGACTTTATTTTATAATAAGTATAGATAAAACAAAAGGTAATTATATTAAAACACAAAATTGAAGGGTCTGGCCCTTAAATTTGACCACACCTTACTGATACACCCTGAAGAGGCAAAGTCAGGTGCTCGTACATCTATAATAAGGTTGCCAAATTTGGATCAGCCCTTCTAATTTATTTCCACGCAATAACACTGACAGTCCATCAGCTCAAATGCAATTAAAAAAACCGGCCAAGTGCGTGTCGGACCACGCATGAATGAAGGGTTCCGTAGTTGGGATGAATTTATCTTAAGAACAAACTTAACATTGTAGTTGATAAACATGTTCTCCCATACATTCCAACTGTAAATGTAAGTTTGTACTCACAATATTGATAGATTTACGATGTTATTTTAAGACCACAGACTTCATAAAGGTTTTCCTGTAATCTGCAGGTAAAGATCTATTTTCTGTATTTTTTTCAAAATTTTAGGCTCAGAAGTTTCGGAGATAAGGGGGGGTATGGTCAATTTTCGTATATTTTCTTAAATAACTTTAAAACAATTTCATTTAAAATTATAAAAAAAAAATATATTTGAGACCCTTATAGTAAGAGCCCTTTCATTTGACATGTCACACGGTGTAGTTTGCAAAACCTTTTTTTTTAAATATTCTATTTTTCTTTGCCCCCCAAAAGTGACCCCCATTTCAAAATTCATTTATTTACTTTACCCGTCCGTGTTTGGGTCACAGAAATTCATATGTGTACCAAATTTCAACTTAATCGGTCCATTAGATTCGGAGCAAATTGGCTGTGACAGTCGGACAGACAGACATACAGTGACAGACACACGAGTGATCCTATAAGGGTTCCGTTTTTTCCTTTTGAGGTACGGAACCCTAAAAAAGGTAGCCGACGTAATTCAAAGTTTCTTACCTTTTACGTAATTTGCAGGTCAGTGTCAGGTTGTATATTGATACCATTGATATGCTTCGCGGGCTAACAACTGTTCCCTACAATTATGTGCAAAATGTAGGGAACAGCTGATTATTTTTCGCGATTTCATATTTTGTCCCATAGTAAAACTTGTTCATAATGATGAGTACAATGACTGATTAAAATTACACCTTGTACAACGAAAGTGACCAATAAGGAGGGAGTTTTGTAATAAACGAGTTAAATAGGGGTAAATATGTGTGGAAGTTTGTCACTCTTGCTGATAGGAAATCCCACCGGTCACACAACGAAAAAAAAAATATTGAAAAAAGAAATTGAGCTAGTTTCAATTTAGTTGCACAACAATGCAACAAAATGGAAAGTCGCTCAATTTTTATTATATTTTTTTTGGCAATTCATTTAATCTTTATTGCAATCTATAATGTACACTTACGATTGGTAAGTATTTAATAAAAATATAAAAAAATTATGGGCCCTATTGGCCACAGCAAACTTTTAAATCAGTTACTTTTTAGTTTTACTTTTAATACTCTTCAATCATTGCGTAATCTTCAATGCAAAACCCTAAAAGGTTAAAAACCACCTTAGAAGCTTTATACCAGAGGTTCCCAGACTTTCTTTCTCTCACTCCCTGCAGCTACATTTCTACCATATTCCCAAAACTCGACAAAAAATTTGATCTAACTGTGTAAAATTGCGTTGCGGCTGAGTCCACCCACGAATGAATAGTTTTCGAAAAAAAAAGTGAGATTTGATTGGTTAATTAATTAATTGATTGTCTTGTGAGTGGATGTCAAAAAAGTAAAGTTAGCCAATCAAAAAAGTGATTCCATCCAACTTTACTTTTTTGACATCTACCCACAGCACAGGGAACCAATCAATTCTCACTTTTTGGAACGAAGTTCCTTATCGCGCGTTGTGAAAGGGGGCTAGACGGAAAAAATTCTCACGAAAAGTTGTAACGACACTTTTTGCTATAGTAAGCTATTGTAAGCTGTGCGACGTGCGCATGTTTCTCTGTCTGTCTCTCTCTCTCTCTTATAGAAAGATTAAGTTTATATTACATTATATTTGTTAATAATAAAAAAATATTATTATAACTTAAAAAAAAAAATACAATTCCTTCACTAATTAATCGTAAGGAACTTCGTTCCATCCGGGTGTCTCTTCACACCTCTCAACTTTTTTTTTCATTTAGAAAACTTCCCATTCGGAGTGGTAAAAATAAAAAGAAAAATAGTATATTTTTTGTGTTGTATCTATTCAAGTATGTAATTATTACACTATTAATTATTGTTGTTATCTTAATTAATACGTTGTAATATTATCTGCCTACATTGATAGCTGAAGTCAAGCAAACATTTTAGTTCTTCACTATCGAAAGCAGATAAATTTTCGTGGAGGGCTTACGAATTGTGAACCCCCATTTTTTTGTCATGCCAACGTAGACCCCCGTCGAATATCCAATTGCCCTCGGGGGTCCACCTGAACCACTTTGGGGACTAAGGCTTTATACCAAGTACGGTGCAGCAGTGCTATTCTGTACAAATCTCGCCGTGAAAACTTAGATGAAGTGAGCGTGGAGTGAGCTGTCAATAGTGTCAATCCAATCTAGCATTGTAGAATGACAAATCACTTCACCTAAGTTTTCACGGTGAGATTTGTACAGAATAGCACTGCAGGTTCGATAATGAAACAAAAGCCGACAGTGTGAATGAAGCTCTTCAGTATCGTAACTGACTCTCCCCACATTTCCCTGTAGAGCGATGCTTTAATCGAGTGTCATTGAAGTGAATGCTCCTCACCCGACTCCACCCTGTATCGTTTTTACAAACGACACTGACGGTAAATGCGTTTTATGCAGCTATTGCGTGTTGGCTAGCCCAGTGCTTTCAACTGAACATGTGGATTTTTTACGCTCAATTGACTATTTGGAATTAAAAAATCAAAACAACTTGGTAGCTAAGACTATTTGGAATTAAAAAATCAAAACAACTTGGTAGCTAAGACTTTGGAATTAAAAAATCAAAACAACTTGGTAGCTAAGACTATTTGGAATTAAAAAATCAAAACAACTTGGTAGCTAAGTCTAATATTCATGATACATTAAGGCGAAAGCGCCGGGGTAGCCCGCGAAATTCAAATTTTCTTACCTTTTTGCAATTTGTATGTCAGTATTAAAGTTGCTTGTTGATTAAAATATGATTCGCGACCGTAACAAGTTATACTTACCGGAATTATAATCATTAAAGTCATCATACAACTCTTTATGACCAGGTAATCCTGTTGAAAGACTATTTCATGACATCTTGACTTTTGAGGATTATACTAACATAAGGAGTTGTATTACTGATTCTAATGTTAATAATTCTGGAAATACACATTTGTTACGGTCGCGAATCGTACTTTAATCAACTTACAATCTAATAATACTGATTTGTAAATTGCAAGAAACGTAAGCAAATTTGAATTTCACGGGCTACCCTTGCGCTTCCCGCATAATTTGATTGGACATTACCGGAGTACCTAGGACTCCTTTCTTCTCTTTCTACGTTTTATAAAACGATTCCTTTGATCCATCCTTGCTTCGATATATAATTAAACCAAAATAGAATTTAGCTTTCAGATAGTCAATGTTCTAAAGGGATTTTTAAAACGTTAGCCCTAGCCAGGTTTAAATTTTACCTTTTATTTCACACGCGAATTTTATAGAAACCTTTTAATAAAAGATTGATTGACACTGAGTGCTGATAAATCAATTAGGTCGTGGGACTTGTGGAAGTATTTGCATGTTCACGCTGATTCGATTATTAATCGCCATGTCAGATATAAAAACAGACATATTTATATGTTTAAGTGATGGCGGCAAACGAGATTCTTTTACCACGTACTGCTCATGAACATATTAATAAATTTTTAATATAGTCCGTCATATAAGTTACCTATGTATCTCAAAAGTGATTAGTGGCCGGTCATCTCCGTTCTGAGACTCGAATGTATGGCTCGAATTAAAAAGGATATTGTTTATAATGTCTATGTTTGAACATACAAATTCGTGGTAGATAATAATAGCCAGCCAGTCATTGTACCGGCCACCGGTTATTGGATGCATAATACATCCAATACATAGATATATATATTTATATAGGCACGTAGGTAATGGAGTCTTCGATCAGGGAGTTAAGCCGCTGTCCATCAAGCTGTTCTTGCTTCGGCAAGCGCTTTAATCCGTCAGACTAGATTAATTATGTTAATCTAGTCAAGTAAAAGGAGTCAGGAAGATTGAATATTTATTTTTTAATTTAAATGAATATTACATAAAGTAAACATACCAACAATTTTTTGTACCTACTTATTTCTTCTCATTTCTTCATCTACCTTCTATATATATATAAAAAAAATACAACCGAATTGAGAACCTCCTCCTTTTTTGAAGTTGGTTAAATATCGATATGTCGGCCGAGGCGGGTGGCTCGCTAGTCATTTCTAATCATGGTTTTGCTCAAAATGTTTTTTATTAATGTCACATAATTTAGGTACCTTGTAATTCTATAACATAAAAGTCTTCAGAACTCGTATCGGCAAAAACATAAAAGAAACAACTTTTTTATAACAAAAAAAAAAAAACAACCAACTTCCAAAAAAAAAAAACTACAATGCGAACCTAACTTTACCAGTCGACAGCGATGCGGATGAATTTTTCGACGCCTTGTTTTAGTTTGTGAACAGTTTAATTTTATGTTAAGATATACTCGTATTTTTGTTATTTTTAGGTTACGAGTATGTTTATATCAAACTTCCGAAGTAAAGGGTAATATTATTTCGGAAGTCGGTGTCATTGGTTTTGTAGTTTACTCTTTTGCCACTGACTTACGAAATTAAAATTATTTTCCCTTTCTATCTAGTGTTTTTTTGGAAGTCGGTTGTTTTTGTTTGTAAAAAAGTTTTTTATTTTTCACATTTTAGTTATGGTACTCCCCACACCAAATCGTATACCACTGCTTGCTATGTAAACAATAGTGTCAGAAAATATTATAACATCATCAAGATAAATAGGTAATGTGGATTGATTAAATACCTACGTATTATCGAAGCTAACTCAAAAATACGAAAAACTACCCAAGCAAAGTTAATAAAATTTAAATAGAGCCACCGCGCAAGCTTATCCTCTACCAAATGAAAAACGAATTTTCATCAGTTCACATTTGACGAAAATTGTATCGATGAACATAAGCATATAAAAAAAAATACATAGGTACATACGAAAATAAGAACCTCTTTTTTTAATTTGGTTAAAAATAGCTCATGCCGTCATAAAATATTAGCCGGTAGGTGATGGAACTGACTGTTCAGGTTGCGCACAATAATTAAACTATCTACCTCTAGTCTACTCTCAGAATACTCGTATAACTTCTGATTTTTTTTTGCAATGCCTTTCATGGACTTTACACGCAAAATAAATAGGGTAGACCGCGATGTCAGAGCTGGTGGAATTGCATCGAAAATACACTGAATTTTCAGACATCTGTGGTATTATACGGAACGGATTTGATCCTTTGAATATGGCG